>CM024600.1:12432713-13774166 GCA_014182555.1 Eucalyptus erythrocorys | reverse complement strand
GGTGGCGAGCCCCTTCTTTATGGAATCGATCGACACACCACTAGAATGCCTCAGGAGCTGGATTTCTTAAGAAGTCAATCCAATGCAAAGAGGTTTGATTAGGAATGTAAGGTCCTAAATCAATGAATTTTTGTAATGGATGCTCAGAAGTGTTTGATCGCATGATGCCCCAGTATTTGCTCAAGTGGGAAAAGAACCAAACTTGTAAAATTTCGGGAGAAGCCCACATGATTTTCTCCGTTTTTTTCTTTAAAAAGATCAAGGGACAAGAGTGTTTCAGCTAAAATTAGGTTGACATAGTTGGCTTCTCCCAGGATTTGATTGATGATCCAAATCATTCTAGGACTTATGGCATTTCTTTGGTGGGGAAAAACGATGAGCCCGAAAAATGCAAGGAGGAAAATCTCGCTTCTTTTAGCCATGGACTGATTTTGAAAACATGCATCCAAAAATCCCAGTGGACAAGTGTAATTGTTGTTTGCGAGAATTCGCTTCATAACATTGATTTTAGCTCCTAAAAACCTTGCCAACTCACACCAAGAGAGGGGGCTTGTCAATAGTTTGACCAGCTCTTTTCCAATCGGCATTCCAGTGATGATACTATACTCTTCCAGGGTCGGGGTTAGCTCAAACCTACCAAATGTAAAGGTGAGTGTCCTTGGGCACCAGAAATGTGTAATGCTTTGTATGACTTCCGGGCGAACAGTAATATGGATTAGTGAAAGGAGATGGTCGAGCTTAGCCTTCACAAACTCCCGGGCGGCCGATCCAACCGACCCCACCATCCGAGGAGCTTCGCCTTGGGAGTAGAAATGAACTGGATGTCATCTTCCCCATCGCATATAAACCGGGGTTTTGAAAAATTTATCCTAAATTGCCATGGGCCAATAAAAGACTTGAGTAAAAAGACCGAGTAAATAAATTACTTTACTTTTAAGTAAAATGACAAGTACACAGACATGCACACAGACATGCACATGAGACGTGCGGCTCGATTTCTAACTCATAAGGTTTGGTGAAATTAAAAGGGCATCTGCCGGTCGCAGTCTCGCGTTAGCAGCGTACCCTCTTAACCTCGGCTAAGAAATTCGGGGAAAAGAAGGGCAACCTCTACATGGCAGTCTCGCTTTCGAGGCCGTATCCTTCTTAACACCATCCTAGAAATCCTATGGTGGCCCTGTGTCCGGCGGCCGGGTTGTGTGTGCCATGTGTAGTGTTTGAAACAGTAAAGCATGCACGACAGTTTATAATCACAAGACAATTTAATTTAAGTAAGCTTAAAATAACTTCTTAAATAATTGACCTGTAAAAAGAAAAAAAAAACTAAGTCAGGAAAGAATTTAAACAAGATAAACATGGCCTAAGTCCTCAAAGTCCCCAGCGGAGTCGCCAAGCTGTCGCGACCCCTTTTTCGGGGGCGCCCGGCCGGATCGGGTACGAGCGCCGAAAGGAGGCTAATGGCTTGGCTGGGTTTAATTAAAGCCTGGACTCTCCCAAGTCCGCCAATTCACGACTTTAAAATATTTGGTTTGTAAATTAATTTTTAAAGCGGAGTCGCCCCTAATCAATTTGGGGTAGGTTGATTAGAAACCCAAGCAAAGTATCGGGAGAAATACTTGCTCCTGCGCAACTAGAGAAATTAGGATCGGGGACTTGATTACACTAGTTAATCACTAATGCCCTTGCGGTACCTAATCTTGTTTAAACTCTAAGGTTTTTTGGATGCTTGGGGATTTTTCATGCATTTTTTGAAAAATCACTTTTTTGAGTATTTTCCTCATTTTTGGACATAAAAGGGTTTTTTTGGATTTTTTGGGGTATTTTCTGAGAAAATACAAGTATTTTTGGCATTTTATGAAAATTTCGGGCTTTTTAGGGAATTTGGCATTTTTTGGGATTTTTTTTTGATATTTTTTTTGGGTTTTTGGAAAATATTAAAATATTTTAATATTTTTGGATATTTTGAAAAATAATAATTTTTTGATTTTTTCTAAGCATTTTTCGAAATAAATAATTTTTATTTTGATTTTTGATTTTTTGGGAAAATAAAACATTTTTAAAACATTTTTGATTTTTTTGATTTTTTTGAAATGATTTTTGAATATATTTTGAAAAAAAATACTTTTAAATTAAAATAAAAAGATTATTTAAAATATTAAAAAACGACCCGGGTCGGATCCATGGGTCGGATCCACCCCGGGCCGGCCCGAAACGCGGACGGGGGCCGCGTTTTGAGAAGCCAGAACGGCGTCGTGCCGGGTATGGATGCTCGACCCGGCCCGACGACCCGTTCGGACGACCCCGCTCCCGTTCAGCGTGAAACGACACCGTAGCGAGACTCGCAAAACGATGCCGTTTCGTTGTTTGCAAAACGGCACCGTGGAGAGGCCGACCCGAGCGCGACCCGCGGGTTACACGCCCGACTCGCTCCACAATCCGCCCTGTTTTCTGCGAAACGGCGCCGTTTCCGGCGCCTAGCCTGGACCCGACCCGACTCCCCGCAAAACGACGCCGCGGCAGCCCGACCCGCTCTGACCCGACGACCCGGCTCACGACCCGACCTCTAACCTTCCTTAGCCCCTCGTGGAACCCTACCTGGTTCCCAATCCGGGTCCGACCCGGTGACCCGAGATCGTGACCCGGAAAATTGGGAACCCTAGGGTTCCAAATTGGGGGAAGATGTTGGCGGCGCCGGAGGTGGCTATGATGACGTCGACGGCGACGGTAGAGGCTACGAAGGGCGGTTGGGCGCGGCTTTCACCTGTTTTTTGGCCGAAGGCGACGGTGGCTACTTCGATGATGGTACGGCGGCGGCGGCGGGCCTCTGCTCGAACCCCCCTCCTGCGTTTCTCTCTCTCTCTCTCTCTCTCTCTCTCTCTCTCTCTGCAATTAATTCGGGCGAGAGCTTGGATTCGTGAATCGCGAATCCTCGGCCCCACTGAAGTCTCTCAGCGGGTATCCGAGGCTCGCAATTCCTCCTCCTCTCCCGTTTCTCCTTTGGTTCTCTCCTTCTCTCCGCCTACTTTGGTTCTCTCTCCTTCTCTCTCTCTCTCTCTCTCTCTCTCTCTCTCTCTCTCTCTCTCTCGGCTTCGGCCGACCTTAGATCCGGCGCCGCTCGTCCTCGGCCCCCCTTTCTGAACTCTCTCAGGTGGGGAGATTCGAGGATCTGCGACCCAGGATCCTTGCCGCTGCTCTGCCTGCTGGAATCGAAGGGGGGAGGGGGTATTTATAGGCGACGGACAGCCGGTCGGCGAGGGTTCAGCCGGGGGGGACGCCGCGGCTTCCACCGCCGAACCGGCGTCCCATCAACCCTCAACCTTATCCGGCCACGTCCCCACGCCGTCGCTGTTCATCCACTCCGCCGCCGCCGCCGCCGCGTCGGCTGCCGACGACTCGCTCCGCACGGCACTTCGGGCGCGTGTGGCACACGCATTTTCGGGCGAGGAAGACGGGTCGCGCGGGTCGGGCGCCGGTGCGGGCGCAGGTGCGGGTCGACCCGCGGGCTTTTGCTGCGAAGGCCTTTGGCCGTTGGGCCGTTTCTTCCGTTTTTGGCCATTGGGCCGTTTTTTTGTTTTTTTGGCTTTTTGGGCCGGTTTTTCCGGCTTTCTATTTTTTGTTTTTTCAGTTTTAATCAAAATAAAATAAAATGCAATAAGAACCAAAAATTAATTAGAAACCCATAAATAAAATTAAAAAGTAAAAATTAGGCGTCAACAGGACCGTGGAAAGTAGTGGGATTTTCAAAAGTAGAAATATTATATTTTGGCTAAGGCTGATCGTGTACCCACACATGATTATTTTTATTGAGTATGATAAAAATGGTGAATTTGATAGATGGTTAGGATGATATATTATATCAACCTATGGACTTTGATATGTCAGCTTTGGGTGAGCAGTATACCGGTATACTATATCTGCCTGAAGGGCCATGATATATTAGCTTTGGGTGAGCAGTATACCTTAGCAGCTTTTGGTGAGCATTATTGGTATACTATATCAGCCTACGGGCTTTGATATGTCAGCTTTTGGTGAGCAGTATAGTCTGTGGTCAGCTTCTGGTAAGCTATAATTTATCAGCTTTTGGTGAGCTATACTATCTATCTTCAGCGTAAGGTAAGTAGTCCTGCTTTGATAGGACCTTATAGATAGTATTGAGTGGGTTAACCGAGAAGTAGTCATGATGACATATAATCGATTGAGTTGATTGATCAATGATTCGATATGATGTTATGAATTGATTGGTTGATGTGATATAATATATTTGTGAAGTATACTGACTTGCAAGAAGAGTCAGAGGCAAAGGTAAGTCATCTTACTCATGGTTGTGCTTAGGCAGCCCTTTAGGCGTATTTTTTTTCATAGTCAGGGCTTAGGGGGTCGAACTTGCTGAGACGTCGTCTCACCTCATCGTGGAATAACATTTTGAAGTCCCTAGATGGCAGCTCCTCCTGAGCATTTTAGACAATCGAAGAAAGTCACAAAACAAAGGTGTTGCATTCCGCTTTATGGGGACCCTAAGGGATAAGAGTACGAACTTGTGCGGTTTGTGGTATGGGTCGCTGTGGGTTTATCCCACTAGGTACTCTATCGATACAGATCATGGTACTGTTGTTGACACCTAATTTTGGGGGTTCATTTTTGCTAAAAAATAAAAAATGCATGGCATATAGTTTAGGTAGATTTGATTTTGATTTTGTTATATTTTTGTTAAGATTATTATAGATTTAGGTAATCTGCGATGAGAGATGCGTTTCTGCGCAAAAAGGGGAATTTTTGGATAGAATATGTAAAAATATTTCGATGATATATTCAGAGGTATCGCGCGCAAGCAGAATTAGAAATAAAATATAGTGCGAAGATATAATTTTTTTCGGGTATAAAAGAGTTGCGTACGATCGATTTTGAGGGGGGGTCTCTCGGTTTCTTTAAAAAAGGAGAGAAAAGAAAGCAAAAAAGAGAGAGAGAGGGAGCTGTCCGTGTGGCTCTATTTTGGGCTAAAAACAGAGAAGAAAAAAAAAAAAGAAAAAAAAGGTGAAAGTGAACGGAGGGAGGTGGAAAGTAAAAAGGTAAAGGTGAAAGCACCCCCCCGGCAACTGTTCATCTTCCTCGAGGGGGGTGGCCGCCGGCGCCATCAGCCCGCGCCGGCGCCGTCCGTCGCCGACCGTCCAAGCATCGCTATCGCCTCTCCTGCTCACGACGCCCCCGCCGTCACCGAGCCCAACTCTCGGCCTCGTGGCGCCCCGATGACCTCCCCGGCTTGATCCGCGATCCTCGCTCCGTTTGTGAGATTGCCACCGCCGAGTCTAGACGCCGGAGCCCCTCGACGTCTGCCTCAAGCCTCTGACGCCCTCCTTTGCTCAGATCCGCCGGACGCCGTGCGACCCGACACCTGAGACGCCCTCGTTACTGTCGCTCCGAGCCTGCAACAACCCCCCGAGGACAGAAGGTCCAGATCCGCTGCCGCCGCCCTGCGCGTTCGCCTCCACAGGGACCCATCACGCCAGCGGCCAGTCAAAGTTGGAGATCCGCCTCCACCGTCGCTCGAGGCACACCCCGCACCGCGCCGCGCCCGGATCTCCATCCCACGACACCGTCGCCCCCACTTCGTAGCCTGCGCGACTAACGCCAGGAGACCCGAAGCCCCTACTCCGCCCGCGACACTGCCCGCCGGTTTCCCCGTGCTACCCCCATCGCCCCGTGCTGATCCCGAAGCACCCTGCCGCCGCGCCTCCGTCGCCGACGCCTCGCCGGGTCACCAGCGCCTCCCGACGTTGCCGCTGCCATGCCGCCGCGCCCGCACCGCCGTCGCCGTCCCCGTCGGAACCCTAGCTCGAGCGCCCCTTTTTATTTTTTTTTTTTTCTTTTCGAAAAGGAAAAGGAAAAAAAACAAAAAAGCAAAGAAAAACAAAATTAGGTAAATTCCTTTTTTTTTATTCCTATTTTACTGTTTTGTTTTAATTTCCTGTTTTATTTTTACTCTTTTATGTTATTTTCTGTTCTATCTATTATTACTAACTCGCATATTGTCTTTTTATTTTGCAAAGTGCAATTACTCCCCCTTTAGTGCCAAATTGAAATTCTATGATATGAAATTTCTTGAAATTAGTAATTGCCAGTCCGATTTTCACGCCCGAAATCCGACTCGTAGTTACTTAAAAAATTGCCAATCCGATCTCCCGCCCGAGATCCGATTTGTGATTTTTCTTAAAATTGGCCAACCCGATCTCATGCGCGAGATACGGTTCGTCAATTTAGGGAATCAATTTTGCTTGATTTGCTAGGGTTGTTTAATTAATTTTCTTTTAAAAAAATCCAAAATCAAAAAAATGTAGTTTTAGGGTTTGCATGATTAGGACAGAAATTTCATTTTTTTTAAAATAAAAAATCAAAAAAATCAAAAAAATCATATTAACTTGTTTAGGTTGCATGTTTAGGAATTATTAATTTCAAGATAAAAAAAACTCAAAAAAAAAAAAAATCATAGATTAGGATTAGTTTTTTTTATTGTCTTGCATATTTTAGATTAGGGATTTTATTTAAATCATAAAAATAAAAATAAAAATCAAAAAAATCAAAATTCACTTAGGATGCTAGTTGAATTGCATGTTAAATTTTAATTAAAAAAACCGAGAAGCAAACAAAAATCATCATGAATTTTAGAATAGAATTGCATGTTTAATTTTAAGCTTAGACCAATTTTTTAGATAGGTTGCATCTTAGGCTAGAAATTACTGAATTAAAATAATGTCTTAGTTTAAATTAGGATGACCAAATCCCTAGTTTAAATTAGATAGAATTTTAATTTACTTAGGAATTTCATAAATTGCAATTTTTAGAAAAATAAAAAATCATAAAATCATAAAAAATAATAATAAAATCTTGCATTAGACATTTAGGTTAGTAAATTAGGATTTTTTTAGAATCACATTTTTAGGGTTATATTTTTAGAAACCTTTTTTTTTTTTTTTTTTTAAATAGGATAGGATTAGATTTAGACAATTTCATTCTTAGAAAACTTGGCATCCTCTTCTTAAAAAACAAAAAAACAAAAAATAGCGAAATAATTTTCTAAGTCAAAATAGGGTTAATTTAAGTTAATCCTAAACATGAATTAGAAAATTATTCGTCTTAGGTAGTTTAGTTAGGATTTCTATTAATTGAAAATTACAGACAAAAAATCCAAAAATTAGGTGCATGTCAATCAATTTGAATTCTAGAGCCATTTAGTTAAGATTTGCATACTAGGTCATTAAGTTGCTATTATTGCATTTCATATTACATAATTTAGATCATTTTGCCATGTCATATTAGGCTATTAGCACGCACTGCATTTGGATTAAATTTCATTAAATAAAGTGAAAACAAAAAAAGAAAATTGCGTGTTAATTAGAAACCATATCTAGGATTGCTGATGTGGATTTTAATCTAATAACGCAGATGCTTTCATTGCTACAAGGTAAGTCCTGTGATTTTATTCATTGCTTTATTGGATGTTAAATTGGTGGTTTGCGCACCCGCATGATCACCTCACATGTTAGGGACATAATTAAAATCAATTTCAAGCTGCCTGCCAAGCATTTTCAAAAATAAAAAGAAAAGGTACCGAAAGGGCGTTAGATAAATCTAGCGTAATCAAGTCCCCGTGTCTAGAATCTCTGGTTTGTAGGAATAAAGTAAAACTCCCATTACTTTACTTGGGTTTCTAATCGACCCACCAAAAATAGATTAGTGGCGACTCCTAATTGAAAATTAGTTACATGTTAAGAACTTGAACCTAAGTCGCGAATTGGTATGAGCTTGGAAGAGTCCGAGTTAAGTCTAGGCTTAACAATCCATTAGCCAAACCCTAGGTGGCTCACACCCGAAAAATTGGTCGCGACAGCTTGGCGACTCCGCTGAGGACTTGAGTTGAAACTCTTAGTGGACTTAGGCCAATTTTTCTTTTTTTAAAAATGTTTTTGTTTGGCAGTGAGGATCCCAGGTACGTCCCTAACATTTAAGGTGTTAAATGTTTTTGCAGATTGGGAGGTATAAGGAGAGTAGTCTTTGCTAACCCTTGTCTTGCAGGTTGGAGTTGGGAATAAATGTTTTAAATTCAAGTTTTTGAAGTGTTGTGTGATTTAAACTATTGTGCATGCTTTGCATTTAGCACTACACTATTACACACACAACCTGCCGCCGGACCTGGGCCGCATAGGATTATCTAGGATGGTATTGAGATGGATACCACTCCGACCGCAAGCTCGTGGTACGAGTCGCCCATCTTAATCCCGAAATTTCATTCATGGTGTCAAGAGTACCCACCTCGGTCCGCATGCCCGCGACCTGGGTCGGCTCTTTGACCAAGCCGGAGTCATGAGGACCCGACAAAGTCCACACGCCCGTGGCTAGTCCGATCATCCTTGTGGCTCCACTTTGTTAAGCCTTCTAGAATAGAAATCGAACCACTTACCATGCGCATGTCTATGTGATTGCCATTGGTTTTTCTCGGTGAATTAAGTTTCCTATCCCTATACCTTGCAATTTATTTTGTCGTGCTTTTGGTCGGTCCATGACAATCTAGGATAATCATTTGATCTAATTCCTTTGTCAATCAAAAATGAAATGAAGAAATTGCCATACAATGAATCATTTTGGAAAATAAAAAACTTTGGAAAATTTGTTTTCAATTCGTGCATAGGAAATTTAATCTTGCTAGGGTGTCTACTTTTCTAGCTTTCTTTAGGAAATTCCATTCTTGCACAAGCTTTTTATGAAATCAAAAAAATTGATTAGATCATTGTCATGGATTGATTCTTTATCTGCTCCTCATGCTGACATATCTTCATTCATTCAAATTAGGTGATAACGGATTCTTCGTCCATTATTACACGATTAAGAGCAAGAATGACCGACCAAAATGAAATGCGTGATCATATGTCCAACATGGAGGGTCAACTTCGTCAGTTAGCTGCCACAATGGAGCTTATAACGGCTCAAATCAAATCCCTCCAAGTCAATCCAGCTCCTCCACATGTTCTTCCCCAGATTGTTGTCCCGAAGCAGGCAAACAGGACCCAATTGGGTGATGACGACATGCCTGATTTAAAAGAAGGCGCAATCCCAATCAATGTGGAAAAGGCTAACATCCCCCAGATAGAGCAAGATGATCGCTTCACGAAACTCGAAGAGAAAATAAAACAACTGCAGGAGTCACAAAGCCCACTCCTGTTCGACCTCTCGATTTATGAAAAGGTTAAGATGCCTAGCAAGTTCAAGATGCCAGAGTTTGAAAAGTACGATGGTACATCTTGCCCAAAATCTCATTTGCAGATGTACCATGTACGCATGGCCCAGCACGTCAAAAATGAGCCCCTCATGATCCAATCGTTTCATGCAAGTTTGACTGGACCCGCGCTAAACTGGTATGTGATGAAGAATGTGAACCTTCTGGAGACCTGGAATGAGGTGGCTGATGCTTTCCTTAAGCAGTACAAGTTCAACATGGACATCGCTCCTTCCCGAGAAGATCCGGGAGAGGATGGAGAAGAAGAGGAGCGAGTCATTCAAGGAGTACGCCGTGAGATGGCGAAATTTGGCTGCTCAAATCACTCCTGAACCTATTGACAAGGAGTTGATGAAGCTGTTCACAAAGACCCTCCCATCTGAGTTCCGTAATCGGATGGCAAGCACCTATGTCGAGAGTTTCAACCAGCTGATTCCTGTGGGAGAACAAGTCGAGATGAGGATAAGGGAAGGATGGTTTACTGAACCGTCAAGTAAGAGATTCTCTGCCAAAAAGGAGAAAGAAGCTGTTGAAGACGTGAATGTGGCTTATAGCCAAGAAAGTACCAACCGTGGCCTGGCCGTCCAGATCAATGCAAGGCAGCAACAAACCGCTGGTCGTCAACCATTTGCACGTGATAGAAGGGAGTTCACTCCTCTCCCTAGATCTCCATCCCAGGTGTTGGCAATCTTAAGAAAGAAAGGTTTGCTTACTAGCGAACCAAAGCGCCCTAACCGCGAAACCCTTCGTAGTTATGATCCAACAAAGAAGTGTGATTACCATAGTGGGGAATTGGGGCATTCAAGGCGATGAGTGTTTCACCCTCAAGCACAAGAACCAAAACCTCCGGACACGAAGGCCTTTTCATTCCAAACCGCTCGGCTGAATGTCCGTAAGAATCCGCTACGTAACATGAGGGTATAGTTAATGCTATCCCGGAACCGGACGTTGAATTCGAATCGAGTTATCACTCAGTTGATGCATCTCAAGACTCACCACCTCCTACTCCTGAAGTTTCAAATGCGGCCCTCATGGTTGGTAGAGTGATGGTCGAGAACGGTTTTGTACCTGGTAACGGTCTTGGAAGAGATGGTCAAGGCATTCGAGATCCCATTGAAGCCCCTCAGAGGTCCCATTTTACTGGATTAGGGTACCATGGAAGAGGTGGACAAAATTTTGGAGGACGAAGACAGGAAGGGCGGAGCCCGCCACTTGACCAATGGCGAGGAAGGCAAAGCCCACCACCCCCAAGCATTCATGAGACATTCCCTGGTCCTCCGGTAATGATGCGGGATGAGGCGGAAGTGATATACACCCTGGGGCAGCCGAGCGGCAAGTTTGACTACCTGGTGAAATATTCGGCCCCTCCAAGCTTCTACATTGATCCCCGGAGCATTGTCCCAGATGGATGGGGTGGCATAGATGATCCGACACCCCCAAAGACCAAGGACCTTGAAGATATGCCGGAAGGAGTTACAAGCTTGTTTGATGACGTTGTCATAAGAGCCATTGACGAAGGATCTCCATAAGAAAGGGGCCCTAGCCCACAAGAGTAACTCATTTATCGCTTTCTCACATTCCCCTGCGTGGGAATTTTTATTGCTTTCTAGGAATAATTATTGCTATCTAGCGATTGTTTTCGATTTCTTTTAGGACTTGGATTCACATTTTCCATTCAATAAATGTAATTGATTGATGAATATCAATGAAATTACAAGTTTTATTTTGAGGGCATGATGAGGTACACCAAACCAGCCCAGTGATGATATCCAGCCGATAAAAGAAAGGAAAGAAAAATCCAAGGAGAATTCTGAGGCCTGGGCTTCATCATGCTTCCTCGTGCCAAAATGTTTTTTTTTTTTAAAATGCTTTTGCGATTGCTTTTCAAAAGTCTTTCAAAAAAAAGATCTTTCAAAAAATACAGATTACTCTGTTTGTTTTTCTAATTTATCTACTTCCTGTTTCAGGGATAATCTTATAGCATGTAAAGATGTGGAAGTGGTCCAATCCAATTCTAAATCCTAGGGGCAAGTTTACTCCAAATTACAGTGGACCATATGTGGTGAATTTTCTGGAGGTGTTTAATCTTGGCAAAAAAGGATGGTCGTGAGTTTTTCCACTCTAGTTAATTCGCATGCTATCAGGAAGTATTACCATGATTGAATTTGCTGTGTCATGTTTTGAATTGCAAGCACTTTTATGATCAATAGATTGCCTCAATGAGTTGCAAATTCAATTATTTAAATTTGTTGCAAATTTTTGCATGTTCTCCATAATGAATTGTGTGAGATGAATTGAGTGTGTCAAATGGGATATCTTGGAATGATGAAAGGCAAGCCTTATTCCACACACTATTTCATACACTAATCCCCAGTGAGTTGTGTGGAAAATTCCATACCCGCAAGGAAAAGGGCGGTCTCGCAAAGGGTACGTTATCCAAAGTGATGAGGGGCAGTTTCTTCCTCTACCCAAAACACTACAGGTATATCCATTGTTTAGCCCTTTGAGCCCATACACATGAAGAGTTTGTTTAAATTACCCCTGTCAAGGATCATCTCACATTGGGACAAATTTGAAATCAATGGTAGGAATTTTCTTACTCACACTTGCATCAATCTTCGAGTATTACTTTCACGGTGAAGCTTGTACAATAATTGAAGTACCTTAGGATGACGAAGAGCAGTCATTTCTCTATCCTATACACTTTTATCCATTGCATAGCCCACTTGAGCCTGCAATTTCATTTCATATTAAACCCAGTTGGTGATCATCCCCCACACTGGGGCAAGGCAAAAATATTCAAGTGGCATGAACTAGAATGCCAACAAAATTGAAGATTTTGATCAAAGAAAAAGTGCCAAAACTGGGGCATAAAAAAGCAGTGTGCCTGGTAAAAGCAAGGTCGATGCCCAGAGAAAAAAAAAAGAGAAAAAGAAAAAACGCCTGATATGCTTAGTCATACCCTGAACAAGGCGATTCAAAAAAGAAAAAAAAGCTCAAATGTTGTTGCAATCAATGAGTGCAAAAGAAAATCTTCGACATCGAGGCAAAAAATCAGTGGAAGTGTCAAGATGATCACCAACTTTACCCTCTAAACACCTTTTGAGCCTAATCATCCTTTCATTTCTTAACCCATGAGCCAAGCCTACATTACGTCCCTTATAAAGTCTCTTCAGATTATGGCACTTAAATTAACGTAAAGGTTCATATGTTCGAAAGCATCGCTCGAAGGAGTGTAAGTAAGATAATTTCTGCCTCATTTCCTGTGGTTCTTGACTTGTAAACCCAAAGATGATTGCAGAATATCTCTCATTAAAAAGCTTGACTCAAGGAGTCCCCTTCGCTAAGCCATTGACCAAGCCCACATTACGGTCCCTCTCAAAGACCTCTCAGATTGGTGAAGTCGTATCACTTGCGAGATCGCTTGGACCCTTGTTTGGCATGATGGTGAGACAGAGTGATTGATAGAATCCTACATCAACGGTCAGGATAAAATAGCCATTTTAATGAGGATGAGAGAAAAGTCCTTTCAGACCAAAGGATCCCTCATTTGACACATTCATGACGCTCATGTGTCCAGAATGGAAATTAAATGATGCAAGATTAATGGAAATTATCATGAACATCCATTAAATTGATGCATGTTTATGATTGCAAATGTATGTTTCTCCTCCTATAACCATGTTTTGCAGGAGACATATCCCCGAAGATCATAGATGTTACCAGGTAAGTATATCTCTACCTTGAATATTTGTCACTGTGCAGGTATTCCATTTTGAGTATATCGACACTCAATTGAGTTGTCCCCCCAAAGATTTCTCTCCAAGATTCAATCTGATTAAGGCGACCGAAGAATGGTCCGGGTCCTGGTCAGATGATTTCTGTCCCAAGGCTGGGCGACCGAAGAATGGTTCGGGTCCTAGCCAAACAAAACCTCAGTCTAGGCAACCGTGGAATGGTACGAGTCCTGGACATGTAATACCAACTATCTTCATTCAAGGTAGGATCACTTGACATCTCAGTCTGGATTTGGATGTCTTGATTTAAGATTTTCATCTTTCTCGTCATACCTTAGTCAGGATCTAGGTATTTCGAGTTCAAAACTCTCGACATCTCAGTCAGGATCTGGGTGTCTTGATTTAAGTTTTCCATCTTTCTCGTCATACCTTAGTCAGGATCTAGGTATTTCGAGTTCAAAACTCTCGACATCTCAGTCAGGATCTGGGTGTCTTGATTTAAATTCTTCATCTTTCTCGTCATACCTTAGTCAGGATCTAGGTATTTCGAGTTCAAAACTCTCGACATCTCAGTCAGGATCTGGGTGTCTTGATTTAAACTTTTCATCTTTCTCATTATACTTTAGTCTGGATCTAAGTATTTCGAGCCCAAAAACTCTCGACATCTCAGTCTGGATCTGGATGTCTCGATTTAAACATTTCACTCTGAATGTGAATGTTTTAATCTTTTTCGTTATACCTTAGTCAGGATCTAGGTATTTCGAGCCTAAAAACTCTTGACATCTCAGTTTGGACCTGGATGTCTTGATTTGAACATTTCACTTTGGATGTGAATGTTCAATTTATTACCTGTTAGGCTGTTCAAGGAACCTGAGTGAGAATTGGGTACTTGTGAAGCAAATAGGTATTTATCATGTACCTCAAGATGCTCTACAACACTGATTGGTGAGCAATTAAAGGTACGTTATTTCCCTTGCATCATGCATTAGCATTTGCATGCATCATATAAATTGCATTTTAAAATGGAATCCAATTTCCAACAAAAATCATTCATTGCTTAAGCATGGCCAAAATTAGGTCTCAATTTGTCTTTGAAGGCAACCTCTGCGAGCTCACCTTCAAAGAGGGGCAGCTGTTGACACCTAATTTTGGGGGTTCATTTTTGCTAAAAAATAAAAAATGCATGGCATATAGTTTAGGTAGATTTGATTTTGATTTTGTTATATTTTTGTTAAGATTATTATAGATTTAGGTAATCTGCGATGGGAAATGCGTTTCTGCGCAAAAAGGGGAATTTTTGGATAGAATATGTAAAAATATTTCGATGATATATTTAGAGGTATCGCGCGCAAGCAAAATTAGAAATAAAATATAGCGCGAAGATATAATTTTTTTCGGGTATAAAAGAGTTGCGTACGATCGATTTTGAGGGGGGGGTCTCTTGGTTTCTTTAAAAAAGGAGAGAAAAAAAGAAAAAAAAAAAAAGAGAGAGGGAGCTGTCCGTGTGGCTCTATTTTGGGCTAAAAATAGAGAAGAAAAAAAAAAAAAGAAAAAAGGTGAAAGTGAACGGAGGGAGGTGGAAAGTAAAAAGGTAAAGGTGAAAGCAACCCCCCGCACCGTTCATCTTCCTCGAGGGGGTGGCTGCCGGCGCCATCAACCCGCGCCAACGCCGTCCGTCGCCGACCGTCCAAGCATCGCTGTCGCCTCTCCCGCTCGCGACGCCCCCGCCGTCGCCGAGCCCAGCTCTCGGCCTCGTGGCGCCCCGATGACCTCCCTGGCTTGATCCGCGATCCTCACTCCGTTTGTGAGATTGCCGCCGCCGAGTCTAGACGCCGGAGCCCCTCGACGTCTGCCTCAAGCCTCCAACGCCCTCCTTTGCTCAGATCCGCCGGACGCCGTGCGACCCGACGCCTGAGACGCCCTCATTACTGTCGCTCCAAGCCTGCAACAACCCCCCGAGGACAGAAGGTCTAGATCCGTCGCCGCCGCCCTGCGCGTTCGCCTCCATAGGGACCCATCACGCCAGCGGCCGGTCAAAGTTGCAGATCCGCCTCCGCCGTCGCTCGAGGCACGCCCCTACACCGTGCCGCACCCGGATCTCCATCCCACGACACCGTCGCCCCCACTTCGTAGCCTGCGCAACTGACGCCAGGAGACCCGAAGCCCCTGCTCCGCCCGCGACACTACCCGACGATTTCCCCGTGCTGCCCGCGTCGCCCTGTGCTGATCCCGAAGCACCCTGTCGCTGTGCCTCCATCGCCAATGCCTCGCCGGGTCACCAGCGCCTCCCGACGTTGCCGCTGCCATGCCGCCGCGCCCCCACACCGCCGTCACCGTCCCCTGCCGGAACCCTAGCTCGAGCGCCCCTTTTTATTTTTATTTTTTTTCTTTTTCGAAAAGGAAAAGGAAAAAAAAACAAAAAAGCAAAGAAAAACAAAATTAGGTAAATTCCTTTTTTTTATTGCTATTTTACTGTTTTGTTTTAATTTACTGTTTTATTTTTACTCTTTTATGTTATTTTCTGTTCTATCTATTATTACTAACTCGCATATTGTCTTTTTATTTTGTAGTGCAATTACTCCCCCTTTAGTGCCAAATTGAAATTCTATGATATGAAATTGCTTGAAATTAGTAATTGCCAGTCCGATTTTCACGCCCGAAATCCGACTCGTAGTTACTTAAAAAATTGCCAATCCGATCTCCCGCCCAAGATCCGATTTGTGATTTTTCGCGAAATTGGCCAACCCGATCTCATGCGCGAGATACGGTTCGTCAATTTAGGGAATCAATTTTGCTTCATTTGCTAGGGTTGTTTAATTAATTTTCTTTTAAAAATCAAAAATAAAAAAAATGTAGTTTTAGGGTTTGCATGATTAGGATAGAAATTTCATTTTTTTTAAAATAAAAATCAAAAAAATCAAATTAACTGGTTTAGGTTGCATGTTTAGGAATTATTAATTTCAAGATAAAATAAAAATCAAAATAAAATCATATATTAGGATTAGTTTTTTTTTTATTGTCTTGCATATTTTAGATTAGGGATTTTATTGAAATCATAAAATCAAAAAAATCAAAAACAAAATCAAAAAAAATATCAAAAAAAAAAAAAAATCAAAAAAATAAAAAAAAAAAAATCAAAAAAATCAAAAAAAAAAAAAATCAAAATTCACTTAGGATGCTAGTTGAATTGCATGTTAAATTTTAATTAAAAAAAAAACTGAGAATCAAACAAAAATCATCATGAATTTTAGAATAGAATTCCATGTTTAATTTTAAGCTTAGACCAATTTTTAGATAGGTTGCATCTTAGGCTAGAAATTACTGAATTAAAATAATGTCTTAGTTTAAATTAGGATGACCAAATCCCTAGTTTAAATTAGATAGAATTTTAATTTAGTTAGGAATTTCATAAATTGCAATTCTTAGAAAAATAAAAATCATAAAATCATAAAAAATAATAATAAAATCTTGCATTAGACATTTAGGTTAGTAAATTAGGATTTTTTTTAGAATCACATTTTTAGGGTTATATTTTTAGAAACCTTTTTTTTTAAATAGGATAGGATTAGATTTAGACAATTTCATTCTTAGAAAACTTGGCATCCTCTTCTTAAAAAAAAAAAAAAAAAAAATAACGAAATAATTTTCTAAGTCAAAATAGGGTTAATTTAAGTTAATCCTAAACATGAATTAGAAAATTATTCGCCTTAGGTAGTTTAGTTAGGATTTTTATTAATTGAAAATTACAGACAAAAAATCCAAAAATTAGGTGCATGTCAATCAATTTGCATTCTAGAGCCATTTAGTTAAGATTTGCATACTAGGTCATTAAGTTGCTATTATTGCATTTCATATTACATAATTTAGATCATTTTGCCATGTCATATTAGGCTATTAGCACGCATTGCATTTGGATTAAATTTCATTAAATAAAGTGAAAACAAAAAAAGAAAATTGCGTGTTAATTAGAAACCATATCTAGGATTGCTGATGTAGATTTTAATCTAATAACGCAGATGTTTTTATTGCTACAAGGTAAGTCCTGTGATTTTATTCATTGCTTTATTGGATGTTAAATTGGTGGTTTGCGCACCCGCATGATCACCTCACATGTTAGGGAGATAATTAAAATCAATTTCAAGCTGCTTGCCAAATATTTTTCAAAAATAAAAAGAAAAGGTACCGAAAGGGCGTTAGATAAATCTAGCGTAATCAAGTCCCCGTGTCTAGAATCTCTGGTTTGTAGGAGTAAAGTAAAACTCTCATTACTTTACTTGGGTTTCTAATCGACCCACCAAAAATAGATTAGTGGCGACTCCTAATTGAAAATTAGTTGCATGTTAAGAACTTGAACCTAAGTCGTGAATTGGTATGGGCTTGGGAGAGCCCGAGTTAAGTCTAGGCTTAACAATCCATTAGCCAAACCCTAGGTGGCTCACACCCAAAAAATTTGTCGCGACAGCTGTCAAGATCGTAATGGTCAAAGAGAGGGCCCCAAATCGGAATCTGAGATACCTCTATATGTACTGGAGGTTGCTTTTAGGAAAGGCACCGCAAATCCTCCCGGTGGTTCAGTGGTAGACGCGATAGACCCGGATTTTGAAGACCCAAGACCCCCGGTGTACTCAGAAGGAGGCTCCAACGAGGATGAGGAGGAGGAAGAAGATCAGTAGTTGTTGTAAACCCCCTTCTTTTGTAGACCTGACATGTGTGTGTGTGTGTGTGTATATATATATCGACTTGGTTTGTGTATGACTTGTTATGATATGTATATATAAGTGTGTTGTTGGTTTTCAAAATTATGACCCTACTTTTCTATCCCATCTGATTGTTGTCTGGGGATTGTTTATTTTCTTCCTCATGCACATTAAAATGAATGGGTCGGCGACGTGTCCTGGAATGTCGCTATTTAATCGACTGCTGAGGGATGTGCACGTGCTTGGAGGATTGGGATGTGACAGTAGTTCTATAGCTTTGGTGTGATGACCTATTATGTCTGTGTAGCTATAGGTTGGAAGGAGATTTGGTATTGTTTTCACTTTATGCTGTAGTGAATGACAACCGATGCTCTAGAAATCCTCATTTGGTCAAAGCAAAAGTTTGCAATCGTGCCGATTCAACCGTGAATTGTGGGCTTAACGACATGTCTTTCCTGCATTGTTTTGTGCAATGAAGCTTGGGATGCCGGAGTTTTTTGTAGGGTATTCGCGGAGGGGTCGAAGCCCATGTTACCAAGCTCAAGTCTGAGATTGGCGACTTCAACAGGTTACTTTTTTTTTTTTTTTGGGGGGTGAAATGTAATTGTATTGAGCTTTAACCAACATTACAAGTGAACGGCACCAAAACTTACGCTCAAAATGAAATAGAGTCAAACTGAGTGGAAGGGTGTCGAAAGAAAGAAAACAGAAAACCAACAAAGGCATAATAAGCAACACGGCAAAAGCCAGCTCAACCAAGGCAACAACCAAAACAAGGACCAACTAACAAAAGAAGGCCACCAACTTGCCAAACAATGGCTACCCACACCCAAAAAACCCCCAAGCAACAGCGTTGCCGCCCTCTATGAACAACAACCAGTGAGGCGTTCCGCTGCTGAATTGAAGCGGACCGAGCTAGCAGACTACCTAGTAATGTCCACCACTCGCGCCATAACCCCTATAGTGAAAACTCAGTAGCATTGAACCAACCAATAGAAAACTGCACCCACAAGTAGGAACACTAAGGATCAGCAGGATTAGAAGAGAAAATGCAAGGATCAAACCCCTAGCTACATTGAAGTCTCTTGTTCCTCAAGTTATCCTCAACATTTCTTAACGTTAAGGCCTTGTCATTAACAACTTTAATGAGGTGGTTTTTCATGGCCGAAACCGCTAATTTATGGTCTTTAAATAGAATCTCATTCCTATACTTCCAAATAAGGTGGCAAAGAGCACCAAAAGAAAAGCGGGCAATGGAACGATAGAAATCCTTACCAGAAAGAAACCTTATAGCCCATCGAAGATTCTTAGATCAATCCTTATTGCGCCAAGGGAGGTTGCATCTAGCAACCCAAAAGAAGGCAAGGTTGGCTGTGATGCAACAACCAAAAAATAGATGATTGATGGAATCCGACGTTAGTTTGCAAAAAGCACACAATGCATCCCCAATCCTGTCGTGCGACAAAAGCAAGGCCTAGGGGGAAGACGGTTCTTGGTAATAAGCCATAGATTGAATTGATATCTCAGAGCAATAGCATTGCTCTAGATGAAGGAGGCCCAATCAACCTAAGCCATCTTCCTTCTAATGGCATGCCACGCTAAAGCAACCGAAAATAAATCGGAAGAGCTTTCTAGCCAAGTGAAACGATCCAGTACCTAAGAAAGAATAGGAATGGGCTGCTCCCAAGACTTTAACACTATCCTCATGGGTTGTTTAGATGGTGAGAAAAGATCAGCCACATAGCGAGCTTGGGTAAACTAGAGCTATAGATCAACGAGTTTGAAAATAAAATATTAAGGGGGCCTCTCGAGTGCCAGTGGTCAAACTAGAAGGAAATAGAGAGGCCAACCCCTAACCTCCAGAGGAAGGAGAGTTGGAACTCAGTCCTGAGATGGAGGATTCTCTTCCAAGCGCAAGAGCAATAAGTAGGTTGCCTAACCACCCAGAAACTCTTCCTTTTCAGGAAAGTCGAATGGATCCACTTGCACCACAAGGACTCCTTGTCCGTAAACATGATCCAGATGTGTTTTAGCATTGTTGCCTTATTACAATCTTTCAATCTGCAAATACCGAGCCCTCCTTTCTTGTTCGGAATACGTCTTCCCAGGAAACTTTGGCTCCACCCTTCCCTAGGCCCGAGCCCTTATAGAAAAATTGGCTAAAGATCTGCTCAATACGATCCAACACTGCAACAAAGATAGTAAAAACACTAGCCCAATAAGCTTGGATTGCATGAAGTACTGACCTTATTAGCTGAAGATGGCTAGCAAAAGAGAGAAAGCGCTAGGTCCAAGATTGGACCCTGGTTATTATCCAATCAACTAGAGAAACACAGTCTGCATTGTCGAGCTATAAGGAAATAATAGGAACTCCCAAGTAACGGACTGGCAATTTCCCTTCAAGGAAACCAAGGGTAAGAACAATCTCACTCCGCAATTGAGCTAATCCTCCAACAAGAAAGATCTCACTTTTATTGGTATTTGGCTTCAGACCACTCCATGCGGGGAAGGTATCCAAACCTTCCTTCAAGAGAGAGATCGAGACCATATCAGCTCCCCAAAACAAGAATACATTGTTTGCAAAGAATAGGTGAAATAAACTTAAAGCCTTGCATCTCCAGAAAAACTTGAATTCCGTTTACCTAGCACGAGCACTAAGGATCCCGGAGAAGACCTCCATAACCAAAGTGAAAAGATAGGGAGACATGGGATCCCCCTAACGAAGGCCTCGGCCACTAGGGAAAAACCCATGGAGTTCCCCATTCAAGGAAATAGAAAATTTTGGAGTATGCACACAAACCATGATAAGCCAAACTAGGTGGTCCGAGAAACCAAATGCACGAAGAACCAGTTCAAGATAGTCCTAGTCCACCGTCTCATAAGCTTTCTGAAAATCCACCTTGACGGCACACTTGGGAGCATATGGATCAAGATGGAATCCTGCAAACAACTCATGGGCAAGGAGGATATTGTCTCTGATTTGCCGGCCTTTGACGAACACATTTTGAGAAGGGTTGATAATATCGCAAAGAACTGCAGCCACACGGTTAGCTAAAACCTTGGTAATACATTTATATATAGTATTACAATAGGCAATTGGCCTGTAATCATTGACGGACGTCGGGAACTTTCGAGATCAACATTAGGATGGTGTTATAGGTTACTTGTTTCCCGCACGCTTAAGCTCAAGAAACTCGACATCCCTTGCAAACATGTAAACTCTTTCCTTGGATCATTGCTCATTCATCTTTCTCACACTATTATTTCTCTTGTATATGAAAAGTACAGACATGGCACTACTCAATTTTCTCCCTTCATATGACTTTGAGGCATTTTACTGGTAGAAGATGATATTCTGACATGTTTTTATGCATTAATGATTTGGAGACAAGTCATTATATAGGTGAAGTATTGACTAGGTTCATAGTCTTGCTCTAAAGTCCCCCCATATAGAGTTTCTTCATCTAGAAGACTGGAACTAATTTGTTTTGTAGATTGTACTTTGATGGCTAGTCTTTTTTATCTATGGATACCTAAGGGAAAAAAAAATTCTACAATGACTATGGTCTATCGAATAGGCTAAATATGTTTGTGTTATTTGCGTAATGGTAAGGAGCCGAACATCTATTGTATTTGTGAGGCATGCTTTGAACATATATCGATAGACAAAAGTGAATATTTCAACACTGTTGAATTTTTCAACACTTTAAAAATTAGTGCATCTAAAACCGATCTTTTTACCTCCGAAATTGATTGGAAATTGTCTAAGCTGATTGCCAAGTGTGCATGCAGTAGTAACTTTACTAGAAACTTTTTGATTAAGATTAATAAGAAGAATAGTTGCTCTATCCACCAAGGTTTGTCATTGGGTTGATCTCAAATGACGTTAGTTGGACCACTTATAAGGACATTCCACTTTCTTTGTGAAGAGTTCCTAAGTTCTTGTTTGGTTTTGCAAGGGAAGCTAATATTGAAGTATTCCCACAAGTACAGGGTTGGACTATGGAGACCCAAAGCTGCATCTATGAAAGCTTAAGAGCGGCCCTACAAAAATTGTTGTAGCTGGCAACTGCTAAAGAGCTCTCCCATTAGAAATGATATGATTAAACTTTTAATTCCATGGACAACTTCTTTGTAGTTCAGTTCAGATGAAATTGTATTTTGTTTACTGCCTTCTAGTTCAGAAAACAATCGGTTTAATTTAGACTATTCAAGCAACATCAGTCTGCCAAGTTTTACTGTGGTGTAGATTATGGAATCAGTTGAGGGGGGATGATGTTTTGCCCGGGGAAAAAAATAGTCGCTCTTGTTGTGTTTGATATGCTGGTGCGATCAAGAATCACTTGTCCATTCATTCCCGATATATGGCTGCAAATTACCTTCTTTTGAGCGAATATCATATAGGGCAAAGTCAACTAAGAGCTTTAAACAGTGCTTGTCAAAGCATATATTCCATATAATCCATGTCCAATGGTGCTTTAGCTCAATAAAATAAACCCAATGAAGAGCAAAAGTTGAATCTTGACAGGACGATAGACAAGCTTAAGAATAATTAGTTAAAGCACAATAATATTTGTCACAATATCTTATACACGATCACCAAGAAGTCTTTCTAAACATTGTTGAAGTAATATGATGCACTAATCCTTTGATCTTCAAGGAAGGCCAGATTGAATGTCCGACGATAGTTGTCAAACCAATTGCACATCAAGGCCTCCTCACAAATTGAATGCGAGTTCATCTGTGTCACTCCTCCAAGCTGCTATATAGTATTGTTTTCTTTTCTTTTCTTTTTCCCTTTTTAACCTGATAAACCAAAAAGACGACATTGTGAGTTCAAATATTCCGAGCAACTAGAATGAAACTTAGTTGAGATTTGCATACTTTTGAAACGACTTGGAGCTAGTCATCTCGAACCTCAGTTGCCAAGGCTATTGTGATTCTTGAATTTGGTAAAGCTCTTCCTAGCAAAAGCAATTTGTTTTATACTCCCGTTTTGTCTGCACCAGCAGAGGAGGGCCCAAAAAAGTTCAAACTTCTTTTGCATGCTCACATTCAAGTACCCGGTAGTCCTAGTGCCTATAATTATAGATGAACTACTAAAAAAAAGTAAGGATAAAAAAGATTACCTAGAGAGCTCAATCAGCAAAAGAGAATATTAATTGGAAACCAAAAAGATGATTAAAGAACATTTTGTCATCCATGTCACAACATGGACTTAGGTTGCACGGACACTCTTCGGGACCCTCCGTGTCGTGTCCGACACTCCGACACATGTCCGACACGCATGGGGTTATTTTTACAAATTTCCAAAATTTCTGGTGTCTAAATATAAATATATAAAAAAATAGTAAAATAATAAAATAATAAAAGCTAAAACAAATTTATAATACTCATTTGAAGATGTTGGGGTGTTTGAAGTTGCAAATTTTTCACTTGATGAGCAAGAGATGGATTTTTTTAGAAGAAACGGATAATATGGATGAATGACTTTTTATTATATTTGATGATGGAATATTGTTTTTTTCTTATTGTTAAATTTTAAATTTAATAGTGGAACATGGATTACTTGGTTTTTCCTCCAAGTTTTATGGATTATTACAATGAAATGTAATTAAATTTGTCAAATTAAAACAATGAATGATACTAACAAATGTATGATTATGTTTTTAGTATAGATTAATTCTAGGCTATTATTATTATTATTATTATTATTATTATTATTATTATTATTATTATTATTATTATTATTATTTAGTTATTTATGCATTTATATATTAAAATATTTATTTAATATATAACGTGTCGGAACGTGTCTAAATTCTCTACTTTTGAAAAATGATGTGTCACCGTGTCGTGTCGTGTTGCATATCACGTGTCCGTGTCAGTGCAATCTAGGCATGGACAACTTAAACACTAACTAGAAGCTAAACATGCTCTGTAACAAAATTCCCAAAGAGCTAGAGAATGCAATAACAGAACCCGATATAGAACATAATGAAACACATGCCAAAAGACTGGCGATTCTAATCGACTTTGCTTGTCACCATGCTTATGAGATCAGTTAGAGATTGATTATATACAATCTTGCTGAAGCAAAGTCTCTGGACCCAGGAAAAGCTTCATGTCAAAAGGAACCTATAATTCATCCAGACAATCATGAAACTAATTATTATCTATTGTCTAGCTAGAGACAGTGAATTTGAAACGTAACTTTCCTTTTCACCATTTGTTAGGATGTGACGTCATGCATTTTTAATCTGCACAGAGCATTTAACTTCAACATACGCCAATCAGAGCAACAATTCATGCCTTTGCAAATTATAGGTCACAAACAATGGGTTCACCAGAATCTAGTCAAATAAAAAAAGAAAGTTTTCAAAAATCATTTCCAATCAATCTCAAAAGTTGAAACTGTAGACGAACTCACGGACCTGAACTTTCCCATGGCAAGTGCAGTCAAACGATCCACATATTTCCAGGTCACATCAAAATCATTTGAACTAGCCTGATAAACTTGACCTGGAATTTATCCTTGCTAGGCTCAACTCTCTCATGAAACTGTGCTATGGCAAGTGAAAAGAAACTGAAGATGGCATGCATATCTCATCAAAATTAACAGTAATCCTCTCATCCATCTCCACTCTTCCTTCATGTTTTTACTTCATGCATGTACAAGAGATCAGGCAATATCTGCTGCAGATGTATCTATAAACTTAAACATGCATCAGCCACAGTTGTTTCCTGCCGAATTGTTCACCCAGATGTCAAGAAGCTGGAATCCATGAACCACAATGGCCTAAAAGGAGAGTATTGTCAAAGGCAAGCAACTCAGTCGGTTGCCGCCATTCAATCATAGCAATAAGAAATTATGTTACATAAAAAAACAATGAGAAGCTTGAAGGGAAGTGCTTCTTAAAAATACTTGAGGTGTTTCAAAAATAACACAAAAGAGCTCAAAAAGTAGCAACAACAACATCGAAGACCCTAATGTTTTGTGAATCATTAAAGAAAGTCTAATCGTGCAAGCACACAGAAGACTAATTAGATTGATATAGATGAACTTGACAAAAATAAGTACTTCATAGAAATTTCTGGAGGAAAAAAAAAACAATTTCTAATGGAAGAAAGCTCAAAACAATAAACACCTACAAAACACGTCCTACTTGATTCTTGTGACTACTGGCAGTGAGATTGAGAGATGTTACTGAGTCAAAACCCATATTGAGGTACCACGTACAAGTGTCTATAGTACTAAAACGAGTAATAGGCAGATATACGTAGTCTGTTGCATACAGAATGCAGAGTTATACCTATCGGCAATTTCAAATGGTTGGCTATGAATCTAGTCTATCGAATCAGGTGACATGAGTGAGTCGGCACATGCATTTTTGAAGCTATTGCCAATACACATCCCAAAGTGCATATATATTATAATCATAAGAGGTTAATGTTACACTCATGGGCCAACCTGGCCATCTGCTAGGAGAATATGGCATATTCTCTCATACAACAACAATACCTCAAGAAAAATAAAAATACTCCAGTCCAAGTTAGCATTTTGGAGCTTGCTGATGATGGCGTTCACTTGCATCGATTAGGGCAAGTTAATAAAGCCATGTCAGTCCAGAGACCTAGCTCTTTATAGAAATTAATAAACAAATGAGGCCATCTAAGACTGCTGGGAATGAAAATTTAACTCTTAGGATCCGTTTGTTTCGCGGAATACATTTTTGAGGAAAACATTTTCCTCATCTTCTCGAGTTTGGGTCGCTCAGAAAATGAATCAACGGAAAACGTTTTGCTAGTCAACAAAAAATGTTTTCCTAGCAAAATTTAAATTCAAGAAAATGATTTCCCCTTTGAAAGAATCGAAAACGTTTTTCGAATCTACCAAAACTTAGATTTGATGATTGGTTTACAAACAATTATTCTTATACAAATATATTTTTTTTTAAATTTGAATTTGAATTTTTTATTTTTTAAAATTAAAATTTGGAAAACATTTTTAAAATAAAAATAAAGAATTCGAATTTGCTTCTTTTCTTTTCTTTTATTCCTTTTTCTTTTTGCTTCTTGGTCACCCATCAACGGCCACAAGGACAGCAAGTGAGCTCGGTTTCACCGGATTGAGCGATCTCATGGCCTTCGACAACAAGGCTTGAGCTTGCCCGAGGTTGATGAGCCTCGAGCATCTCTAAATCGGGTGAGCTGTGGCCTCTAGTGATGAGGCTCAAGCCTCGCCAGATTGGGCAAGCTTGCAGCCTCTAGCGGCTAGCTAGTAAGCTCGCCGCCTCTGGCGATAGCGGCGCTCACCCCTTGTAAGCCAATCGGGAATGAGCTATCGAGCAAGCATAAGGGATGGCATGAGAAGGTGAGGAGTGAAGGACAAGAAGAAGGAAAAAGAAAAAAAGGAAATAAAAAGAAAGAAAAAAATAAAATAAAAGTAAATAAAAAACAACAATATTAAAAATTTGAAGTTTTTTAAATTAAAAATTCATTTTTTTTCCTGTGATGATTATTTTTAATGGGATTCAAACGGCAAAAAACATTTTCAATTATACATCACCAAGTAAAGAAAAACAACTGTATTCTTAGAAAATACTTTCTCAAAAAATATTTTCCTTTATTATTGAGTTTTTCGTGAAAAAAGTACCCTTAATTCTGCCTCGCTCTTCAGAGTTTGACCGGAGGGACTTTAGGAGGCAACAACATAGGCGAGGCTTTGGGAGACAATGGTAGGAACCTATCAAATCACAGTCACTAACATCACGTTAACAACGCACCGAACTTTACTAAGTAGAATCCGAAAAAAAAAAAAAAAATGATAATAATAACATTGGGATGTATCGGAGCCACCAATGGGGCTATGACAGGCGATAGTAAGGCTCGGGGAGGCAATGGCATCGATGGCATCCACTTTCAGGAGCAGGGGACACTTCGTGGGAGAAAAAGAGAGAGAGAGAGAGAGCGGAGGTCACAAGAGGCAGGCGGAGGGGTGTTGGCGTCAGTGTCGGCGTTAGGGTTAGGAAAACGGAGAACAGGAAGAGAGAAGGCTAGAGGAGAGAGATGGTCTGTAGAGGAAAGAGAGGGTCAAAGGTAGGCTAGGGTCTTTGAAAGAGACGAATAAAGGAGACAAAGGAGGGGGAGAACAAATTTTCAATTTTCCTCAGCATGAGGCCCGGATTACGTGTGACGACACGTGTCAAATTTTTTGTTGTTTTTCGATTTCGCCTACGTGGAATATTTCACCTACTCAATATTTTCTCGTGACATTGACTGCACTAGCTAGCTTTGCCGGGTGATAGAATCCCCGCCGTATGACACATTGTTTTCGGAGCACTATGCAACCTAACTAGCCAAAACACCCTACAGTTCAATTGTCACATTAATGTTTCGAGGAGTTATCCCACATGGCTGTATTCAAGAGAGAACATCGGAGTCATCTAACTCGGCTCAGAACGAATAAAATCATCAAACAAAAAAACATAAGGTACGGGAGATCACTATTCTTGACACCTTATAATATTAGGGTTAACTAATCATTTTCGATTTTTGTTCCGACCTTAAGTCAAGATCTCCCTCATGTTTGACCATATAAAGACACAATGCGCCACATGTTGCTCAAATGCAGGGGAAAGAACAGCCACTTTCAGCCAAGTGCTCCCAGGAAAAAATTTGACAAAGCTTTTTGCGACCCTCATTTTCATGCTTAGCTTTCTCACCCTCGAGACGGAAATCAATTGTCCCTACCAGCGAGCACTGCTGCTCGAATTCGAGCAACGACCCCATAAGAAGTGCACTTACAATGAGGCCTCCGTCGATGAACCAAGGGGCACTTCTCTGTATACATTCGTCCAATGCAGGCCTGATATGTCAATGGCTCGCAGTGAGGATTGCCTGTAGAATGCGACTTTCAATCTCCTGACAAAGGAAAAGGGGAAAATCGGGGGCATAACATTGCTTCATTGACATCGGAAATTTTTTCGACGTTTTTAAATGTTCATTTATTTTTCAAAAATATAGAAATTTATAAAAAAAGGGTAAAAATATAAAAATATTAAAAAAATGGTAAAAAATGATTAAATTGTAATGGCCGGTGTCTCGGGCCCACTTTAGCGACTTTCAGCCCTCTAAGCCCGTTCGCCCCTCCTATCTTCGTTTCTTTCTTTTTAGGCCCATCTTCATTTCTTTTGTTTTGAGCCCATAAAAGCCTAAAAAAGGGCCCGGCCCAGGGTCTCTTCTTCCCCTTGTTTGCACAAACCAGCGTCCGTGAGGAAAGGAAAATGTGACAGCGCGGGTGAGGAGAGAACAGCCACGAGCGAGCGTTCGTGAGCGAGCGTGAGGCGCAGCAACAGTGACCGAAGCATGGCCAGCACCTTCTACAACCAGCTGAGCTAGCGAGGGGATGACAGAAAAAGATTCGGGCAGAGGCGTGGGCAGCGTGCGTAGGGGAGGAGGAGAGCTGGGCAAAACCAGAAAGGGAACGCCGGAGAGAGAGGTCGGACTGGTTTTGTGGCGAGGGCAGAAGGGGAGAATAACGCTGGTGGCTGCAAGAGAGAAAGGAAAGTCGCATTTTGGGTTGGGGGGAACCTTCTCCTGGGCAGAAACGAGATTACAGAGACGGAGATAGAGAGATATCATAGGCAGAGAGGAGGTTCGCCGGAGAAGAAATGCCTGCTGAAGGTCCCTTCCGAAGCCGTCGAAGCTTTGCCAGTGACTGGTCGACGACTAAGACCCATCCTGAATCGGTTATGATCTCACTCCAAACGCTCTACTTTGTCTCGGTTTTGGCCGAAAAAGACATGCTCAGTTCGATCGATTTGCCAACCATGATGTTTTAAGTCTGTACATGACGTGTGAGGTTGAGAATCATGTTAAAATTAAAACAAAAAATCATTGAAAGATCTGCATATTGCATGTTTGATGAAATGCCTAAAATAGGGCCGAATGTTAAGTCGTGTCTAAATTCAAGATCGATTGATCCTTGTTGTGTTTTTTGTCGAATCATATCTAATACTATCTGTTCTCTTGTGATATGGTGAAAAATCCAGTTTGAGTTCAACGAGTATGCATATCCTCATGCCTGAAAGTTGTTCGTCGGAGACCTCCCCTCGTCGGCAAAGTTCATGGTTCAAGCTATCCCAGTCAGTTTATCTTTTCGCTTTTGTAGTTACTGGCATTGTTTGTTTGTTAGAAAGGCTAGGATGGAAGGGATTAGTTTCAGGTAAATATTTTTTGTTCATGGTTGTGGTCGATGGAATGAGTGGCCGGAGTTGTTGGCCCTCGTTTGGAACAAATGATCGGTCGGTGATGTTGGCTCGGCGACGCGGGTGCTGGCAGTCACTGACTGGAGAGGGGTTTAGCGGTGTCCATAGAGGATGGTACGTTGTCTGGTTATATTGGTTTTAAATATAAAAAGAGAAGAAGATGAAGTTGCAAAGAAGGAAGGCTTCAGGGAAGGAGAGGGGAAGGCATGACGAAGTAGGGGTGATCGGTTCTCAGTTTAGTCCGATTTTACCTTCGAACTGGGAACCAGACTCAGAGAATTGGTTCCCAATTTCCCATTCCTAGGACCAAACGGTCCGGTCCACGATTTGGCTGCACTCCGGACTGATTAATCCAATTCTCGGGTGGTCCAATAAAACTAATTGCACATGTTTCTACATGCAAAAAATTTAAATTATGCTTGCGTGAATATCAATCACGCTCTATCTTAACTGTAAAGGCCATAAACAATATAACTGAAGATTGTGTTCGGCTTAGATTTTTTAAACAATCTCTCTTATGCTATTTGAGTATTCAGTTGATGTGGGACTCTTGCAGTCTAAGGGTTCCTTGCCTTTTGCAAGTGAGGGGAACAAAAGAGAAAGTGTGAGCGTGAGGAATGAGGGTCTCTTAGAGCCTTAGTCCCAAATTAGATGTAAGAAGAAATTAACAAATGGGTCTCTTAAAGCCTTAATCCCACATGGGGAGTATGAAGAAATTAAAAAGTAAGTTTTCTCTATAAATAAAGATGAATAAGAAAAGTTTTGGTGGTTTCTTGATCACACAAGAGGTTGCTACCTCAATTGCAATTCTGATTACAATAAGTTTTTTATATAATATTTATATATAATATGTATAAAATATAATAAGTATATATTATATTCATATAAATTATATATAAAAATTGATCTAATCCGGTCAGTTCCTACTTTGAAATTTGGGAATCGGATTTACCGGCCATTGGTTCCAAGAATAGGAATCGAGAATCAGGGAATCGGATTGCTGATCATGGGAACTGCTAAAAACTGGCATCTTTTTCACAGAGCCATGACCTTGTTGGTCCCCTTTGATAAGCCATTGACCAAACCTTCATCACGATTTCAACAAAGACTTCTCATATCAGTAAAATCGTATCACTTGCGAGAATACTCGGACCCCTGTTGACATGACGACAGTGAGAAGTGTGGTCTTTATAATCCTGCATCAATGGTCAAGATAGTCTTCCCCATGAGAGTGAGTGAAAAGTCATTTTAGACTGAAAGTTCCTCATTTAGCATGCTCAAGACATCTACATTCTAAGTAAAAGTTGTCTTTCAAAATCTTCCTTAGTGGAATTCAAATGATACAAAACTGACAAGATTGTCATGCATAAATCACGTTTGAATTTATGAATTTACAGCATATACAATTATTGTGTACATGTCTGCATATTGTGTAAATAGCGGACATACTCTTAGAGATCAAAGGTATCACTAGAAAAGCATATCCCCATCTCTCTCAAGGCTTTATGTCTAATAATCTTTGAGTACCCACCACTCGTTGGGTACTCCCTCTTATTAACACTCAACTTCTTCGAGTTGTCCCCAGAGTATTGATACTTATGACTGACCAAGTATCCCTTTATCTTTGAATACCTACCACTGTCAAAGTGCTCCCTCTTATTGACACTCAGCTTGTTCGAGTTGACCCCAATTATTGATATTTGCGATTGTCCAAGCATCCCCCTGTTTTCAAGTGTCTACCGCTACTCAACTACTCCCTCTGTTGACACTCGACCTATTCAAGTTGTCTTTAAAGTTTAGATGCTTGCAACTATCCAAGTATCCCATTGTCTTTGAGTACTGATCACCGTTCAGATACTCCCTTTCCTTGACACTTAACCTATTCAAATTATCTTTGGAATTTGGACACTCATGACTGTCCAAGTATCCTCTTGTCTTTGAATACCGACCACCGTTCGAATACTCCATTTCCATGACACTCAACCTGTCCGAGTTGTCCTCAAAATTGTGTCATTGAATACTAGCAGCAGTTCAAGTATTCCACCACATTATGCGTCTGCGATTACCTGGGCAAGCCTTGTGCTACATTCAAATTCTCAATTTCCAGGATGTGAGAAATCTTCACGAACATCCAAGGTACGTCCTCAATATTCCCCAACTATCAGGAGGTGAGAAACCTTTACGAATATCCGAGATACATCCTCGATATTCCCGATTACCAGGAGGTGAGAAACCTTCATGAATATGCGAGGTACGTCCTCGATATTCTCAATTATCAGGAGGTGAGAGACTTTCATGAATATCTCAGGTGCGCCCTCGATATTCCCAAATACCAGGAGGTGAGAAATCTTCATGAATATCCTAGCTACGTCCTTAATATTCCCCATTGCCAAAAGGTGAGAAACTTTCACGAATATTCAAGGTACGTCCTCGATATTCCCATTACCAGAAGGTGGGAGACCTTCACGAATATCTAGGTACATCCTCGATATTCCTATTACCAGGAGGTGAGAAACCTTCACGAATATCTAAAGTGTGCCATCGATATTCCCAAATACCAGGAGGTGAGAAACCTTCATAAATATCCCAGGTACGTCCTTGATATTCCCCATTGCCAGAAGGTGGGAAACCTTCACGAATATCCAAGGTACGTCCTCGATATTCCTCTTACCAGAAGGTGAGAGACCTTTGCGAATATCTCAGGTACGTCCTCGATAATCCTATTACTAGGAGGTGAGAAACCTTCACGAATATCTTAGGTATGTCCTCGATATTCCCATTGCCAGAATGTGGGAGACCTTCACAAATATCCCAGGTACGTCCTCGATATTCCTGATTACTAGGAGGTGAGAAACCTTCATAAATATGTGAGGTACATCCTCGATATTCCCGATTATTAGGAAGTAAGAAACCTTCATGAATATGTGAGGTACGTCCTCAATATTCCCAATTACCAGGAGGTGAGAAACCTTCACGAATATCTCAGGTACGTCCTCAATATTCCCATTACCAAGAGGTGAGAGACCTTCACGAATATCTCGGGTACGTCCTCGATATTCCGAGAAGGTGAAAGACCTTCACAAATATCTTAGGTATATCCTCGTTATTTCTATCCAGGAGATGAGAGACCTTCACGAATATCTTAGGTACGTCCTCGATATTCCCTTTTACAAGGAGGTGAGAGACCCTCACGAATATCTCAGGTATGTCATCGATATTCCCATTGCCAGAAAGTGGAAGACCTTCACAAATATCTCAGGTACATCCTCGATATTCCTATCGAGGAGGTGAGAGTCCTTCACGAATATCTCAAGTACATCCTCGATATTCCCTTTTACCAAGATGTGAGAGACCCTCACAAATATCTGAGGTACGTCCTCAATATTCCCATTACCAGAAAATGAGAGACCTTCACAAATACCCAAGGTATGTTCTTGATATTTCTAATTATCAGGTACCCATTCGATACTTGTGAACATCCAGGCATCCTTCAAGAGTTTGTACTTATGGTCATCCAAGTACCCCTTCGATACTTGTGAATGTCCAAGTATCCCCCAAGAACTCGTACCTGTGATCATCCAAGTACCCCTTCAATACCTATGATCAGCCAGATACCCCTTTCGGTGCCTGCAAATGCCAAATATCTTTCAGGTTAGTACTTGTGAATATCCAGGTACTCTTTGAAATGCCTGTGAATGTCCAGGTATCTTCCTGAATAGATGCCCTGAGAAAGGTCGATGCATCCTCCCGAGAAAGGTCAGTTTCCAACTGATGTCCTTGATAGAAGTCAGACACCCCACAAATTGATGCCTTGAGAAATGTCGGTGCATCCTCCCGAGAAAGGTCGAGTTCCAACTGGTGTCCTTGACAAAAGTCAGACACCTCACAAATCGATGCCCTCAGAAAGGTCGGCGCATCCTACCGAGAAAGGTCAAGTACCAACTGGTGTTCTTGACAGAAGTCAGACACCCTACAAATTGATGCCTTGAGAAAGGTCGGCACATCTCCTGAGAAAGGTTGGGTAGCAACTTGTGTCCTTGATAGAAGTCAGACACCTCACAAATAGATGCATTGAGAAAGGTTGGCGCATCTCCTGTCAAGGCGACCGAAGAAAGGTTTGGGTCCTAAATGAACCACTTATTGCTTTAAACAGGCGACCGAGAAAGATTCGGGTCCTGGAAAAGCAATTCCCCGTTAGAGCGACCAAAGAAATGTTCGAGTCCTGGACAAACTACTGATGGCTCTAACAGACGATCGAAAAATGGTTCAGGTCCCGGAGAAGTAATCTCCTCATGTCACTAGGTAAGATGATGCCTTGATACTTGCCAAACTCGGGGTTCACACCCTACCTCACTCACTTCCGGTAAGTAATTGCAGGTATCTTCTTATCTGTCTTAATATGTGTAATGTTATATTGCTCTGCATAAGATAATAGGTCTCAAGTAAAGTATAATCTGATGCATATGCATGGATAAAATTTAGGCATCAGTTTATCTTTGAATGCAACCTTTGTGAACACACCTTCAAAGAGGGGTAGCTGTTGACGCCTAAATTATTAGTTTTTTTTAATTTTAATTAGGTTTATTTTATTTTAAACATAGATTTTTATTTTCTTTTATTTTGTCCTTTTTTGGATAATTAATAAATAAAACGAAGCAAGAAAAAAAAAAAAGGGGGAATGCAACACGTTGGGCTGGTCCTTTGAGCCCGGCCCTTCCTACTTTTTTTTCACGCAAGCCCCAAGCCTGACCCGCGCGACCCAACCTAGCCCACTCCCCTTTGTCTTCTTCCCTGCCCGACCGGATAAGCAGCACGCGCTGGAGACAGCGATGCGCACGACGTGGAACAAAGAGGAGGAGCAGTGATGGGACGTGGAGCAGGGGCAGCTGGCATCGGATGGGACGCCGGTTCAGCCGGCGAAGGCCGTTCGGCGTGCGAGGGACCGGCGATCGAAGCTCCATCGACCGGTCGCCCCCTGGCCTATAAATAGGCCACCATCTCTGTCGACGACAAAGACACAGAGCAGGGAGAGGAGAGAGATCGAAGCTACGAGCATACAAGCTTCCCCCGAGAGACTTTAGGGGAGGCCCGACGCTTGCAAGCCCAGATCGGAGGGAGAGAGGATAGGTCGAGCATCCTCGGTTGTCATTGCCGTCGCTGTCGTTCGCCGATCAACCTGCTATTCATGGACAGATAGTGTTCCGCCACTATCGTTGTCGCCGCCGCCATCGCATCCCCCTCGTAGTCTAGTCCTCGTTGCTGCCATCGCTGCCGTTGCCACCGCAACGCCTCAACACTCCCCTCTTCGACGCCGCGAATCGGGAACCCTAGGGTTCCTAATTTTTCGGGTCACAGCCCCAGGTCATCGGGTCGGACCTGAGCCAGGAGTTGGGTAGGGTTTTGCATGTTTTGGGGGCGGCTGGAAATCGGGTGGCAAAGTCGGATCCGGGCCGGGCGCGGATCGGATTCGGGTAGGGTTTCCGCGAGTTTGGGGCGGCAAGAAATTGGGTCGTTGAGTCGGGTAGGATTTTGCCGAACCGGGTCGTCGGGTCGGCCCTGGACCATTTTCGAAAATGGGCTACTAGGCCGCGAAAACCGTAAATAATAAATAAATAAATAAATAAAAATGAGTTGCGGGCCCGTTTGCGTTTCGGGTTGATGACTGGTCGGACCCAACCCACGGATCCGACTCGGGTTGATTTTATATATTATTTTAATATAAATAATATATTAATAAATAAAAAATAAATTATTTATTTATTTTCCAAAAAATAAAAAATAATTTATTTTTGAAAAATATTAAAAAATAAAAAAATTATTTTCCAAGAAAATCGAAAAAATAAAAAAAAATCCATTTTATGTTCAAAAAATAGAAAAAAGACCCAAAAATGTTGTTTTTTTTTTTTTTTTTGGTAAAGGTAATAAGTTCAAAAGATCCCTCCCAAAAATGTTTTTCCTCTCCAAAATACATGGAAAATCCCTCAATCATTCATAAAACCTTAGTGTTTAAATAAGATTAGGTACCGAAAGGGCATTAGTGATTAACTAGTGTAATCAATTCCCGATCCTAATTTCTCTAGTTACGCAGGAGCAAGTATTTCTCCCAATACTTACCATGGGTTTCTAATAAAACCATCCCAAATTGATTAGTGGTGACTCCGTTTTGAAAATTGACTTACAGGTTAAAAACTTGGACCAATAAAGTCGTGAATTGGTGGATTTGGGAGAGTCCGGGCCTAATAAATTTAGCCAAACTATTAGCCTCCGCAGGCGCCCATACCTTATTGCGGGCGTCGAAAAAAGAGGTCGCGACATCCCGTGATGCTGTCGCGATGATTTTTTAAGACAATTCGGATTTAAAGTGCGTTGTGCTTGCTGATATTAAGAATTTTGAGCTACTTAGAGGAGTTACTTCAACTTAGGTTGATGGTCACCCAACCTTGGTAGTGAATCTATTGGTTAATTCTAGGTATCTGTCCAGGTTGATGAGATTAAGCACTCATACTAAAGTCGAGTCTTTATGCATGGTATAAGTGGTTTGACTTCTTCATGGACATTTCCTTGAACTTACAAATCAACCAAAAATTTAGTTTATAGCACAGTGCTTCTACATGATTGATCCACTCGCTAGATATTATGGCTCCGTAATGATCCTAAGGAAAGGATCATTTGACAGGAGAAACACTCTAACATTTAGGGTGCGTTTGTTTTACGAAAAATGAATAATTTTAAAAAATTATCTAGAAAATAAATTACTCGAAACGATTAGCAAATGAGAAATATTTTCGTTGTTGACAACAAATAATATCTAAATACTTCGTGGACGAAGAAAATACTTTTCGTTCATTCTATTAGAGATATTTAGGATAATTCCGATGGTTTTCTATATCTTTCAAGATTATATGAATATCCTTTATGATTGTTTGTATCTTGATTAATATGTTATCTTATTTAGTCTTTTCATAAAATTTAGGGAAAATCTCAAATAAGGACCTGAAGTGGAGCCATTTTCTCAAAAGATGACCTAAAGTGGACACTGTCTTAAATAAGGACCCGAAGTGGCTAACTTACTCTCAATTAAGGACTTGAACTTCTAATTTTATTTACATCCAAGGGTACTTTTGTCCAAGAACATTGTTGTTTATTTTTTATCTCTTTCTTCTTTTTTCTTTCTTCATCTTTCTCACTCTCTACATCACCTCCATTATGGGCCCCTCCATTGCTTTGTGTTATCTCGTTGTATGACCAAGATTGGGTTTTCTTTAACACGAGCCATTACAATGTAGTCTAACTCGTTGAAAATTTTAAATTTCGCTCCTCAAAATGGTTTGTAGGTAATTCCACAAAGCAGAAATGAGCTTTCAAAAATAAGTTCTTTTTCTCCCAACATTCATCGCAAATTTTGATCTCAAAGCCATAATATGAATATGCTTTTGTTGAGACTCAACTTATTGTCCAACTCCCAAGCTATGCAACTAATCCCTTTGACGACGTATTTCTCTCACCTTGAGAGTGCATCAAACTCCACTTTTTCTGGGCCTTTCACTAACCCAGCAACTACAATTTTTTTGTGCTATTTTCAATCTTACTTGCCAACAACAGAGTAGCAATATCCAAGCATCGCTGGATCGTCTTATTTGACTAACTTATGCCTCTATTCAATTAACACTTGGTGATCAAAAATTTCACGCCAAATAACAATTTTGTTGCAGCTGGCAACTATTTCAACCTCGGCAAGAGTTTGCCTAATCAATTTCAAATTTGGGTTTGCTTCTTTTGCGTAAATTCAATCTTTTAAAGATTCCCCTTCTCCTTTGCAATGCCAATGGCTCCTTTCAATAATCCCTAGTCTGGAGACACCCTCTCACACTCTTGCCATTCTCATCGACACAGCTCTTCTCCTCAATCGATATCCCATCTTGAGATTGATTATTAGTCATATTTGACATCATTAACTGTAGAAACTATTGTACTTCATTGCCCCATTGCCGCCATTAACAAGTCCTATTCGAGCTTTCGATCTCATCGACCACTGCCCCTGATAGAAAATCCAACATCATCATCGTTAGATGGAGGTCAATCCGAGCTTTAGATTGAGCACAAGCGAGCTGAAATTTAATGCATCTTGAGGAATTGAGGATTTTAGCATTCGAGAAGGTGGCAAATAGCAAATAACTCCAATCTGACTTCTTGTCACTAGGACCAATTACGTGATGACATGAAGCTCACGAGGTCGTTGGTAGGGGTCCTGATTATGGTGTTGAAGAAGGAGGCAATGTAGAGTGAAGGAGGAGGGGTGAGGAAGATGAAGAAAGAAAAAAAAATTAAAGAAAAATGTTCTTGGACAAAACTACCCCAAGTTGTAAATAAGATTAAAAGTTTGGGTCCTTATTTGAGACAAAATTACCTACTTTGGGTCCTTATTTGATACAGTGTTCACTTTGAGTCCTTTTTTGAGAAAATAAACCCACTTCAGGCCCTTATTTGAGATTTTCCCTAAAACTTATATATAGGTTGATGAAATCTTCGTCATAATATATCAAAATACACACAATTACTCTCTTTCGCATATCTTTCTTATTTGTCAACTCATTCATTTATGCAAATAAGACAAGCGACCATTTTAAGAGAACTATTTTTCAAATCATTGATTTTTTGCGAAGTAAATGGAGTCCTATTGAGAAATCTGGTTCTCCCTTTGTCCTTATGTGTGGTCTGTGACGTTCCACAAAAGTCATAAAGTGAAATGCTAATTGCCTTTTTTATTCTTGTTTTGAAAGAGTCACGATTCAGTGGAGATCCTTACGGGTAACAACTTCTTCTATTTCGTTCCATAATATTATCTTCTTTCTTTCAATTGAAAGGGGCAGGAATGGTTCAAAGGGCGGTGGTACAAAGGTTGGCCTTTTCTTAATTCCAAGAATCAAAGAATTTAGACATAGCATACCACCAAAGAATTTGATTCTTCCCAAGGTAATAGAGTTCCTTATTCAAGAAGGTGGTCAATTCAAATGCATTGTTACTAATCAGTCCTAAGTCCTCAAAGTCTAATTACTCTGGTGTGGCCACGCTTGTAAAGTAATGTTTTTAAACTAGGGGAAATAAAACCAAGTAAAGTTGAGGGAAAATTACAAAAATTATCCCCGTGCTTTAGCCCTTTTCAGTTTTGGTCCTTATATTTGGGTTAAAGTTGATCTCCCTTCTTATCTTTGACTATAATTTCATGATAAAATTAAATTTTGTCAAGATATGGATGGAATATGTTGAGTCAACACTGACAAATTGACGTGTGAGTTATAGATGTACAAGTATGAGGATGAGTTATATAATTTCCCTTACAACTTATTACGTAGGAAACGCCATTCCTTGGTCGTCAAACCATCTAGAATGTGTTAAAATGTGGGTGAACCTTCGCCAGTTGTAGCCTATAGAAAACTCCTTTTACGAATTTCATTGACTAACTTCGTTCGCGTGATTCACGGTCGTTATCTTCATTTCGATCCCTCTTATTCTTTTCTTTTTTTAAATAATAAAGGTGAAATGAATCCGTGACGAATAAACTCCTTGCAGGAGCATAAGGTCACCCTCTCCCCGTCCCTCTAGTGAGACTAGAGCACAGTCTTAGGGGGTCTGAACTTGCACAAATTGTACGGTCAAAGCTACACCCGCCTTTTGAAGCAACGCCCCGTGGGATTTTCCACTCACTTATTGCACATATACAAAGCGTGCATTGACCACCCCGAGCTTAATCGCCATAGTGGTAGAGGGGTTATATTTCTATGAGGTCACGAATTTGATTCACACGTGAGCAAACTTCTAAATAGCTTGATTGTGAAGAAATTTCTGAGCTATTAACAAGAATTTTGGTAAGATTGTGTTTGTGAAATTTTAATGCGATAAACGGTCGAACAAGTAATATAATAATGAGAAAGAGTATCGTCCCACAGAGATTTTGATGATTAATAAACTAATTAAATATTAAAAATGGTCTAATTTTAAAATTTATTTAACAAATCAAAATAGAATTTGATTTAAAATTGGTAAGCGTAGAAAGAAAATTTCGAAATGAAATGTAGTAAATCAATAAAATAAATATGTTAGAGTATCCGATTTTACCATACCCACTGTATATGAACTTCTAGTTACTTCGCATATAAGAATGATATCAAACATGTGATAGCAGAATTTGCAAATCTTTTTATAATCATATCTCTAAGTTAGCAAATCTATTAAGTCTATCGATCCACCATATCTCTATGCATAAGTGTATTAAAATTGTGAGTATTCCTAGTTTATAATAAATATTTTGGACCATCTTATCATTGAAAGTTACAAAGATAATATGGTATATCTCTCCACATTTAATTCATGGTTATAGGCAAAGAAACACTTCAAGTGCCAAAAGTTGGCACAAATGAACACTTAAGTGCCAAAACTTACGAAAGTGACACTTAAGTGCCACTTTTTATGAAAAATGAGACACTTGAATGCCACATCCAATGAACCTTGTCGGAAATTCTATGTGGCATTTTTTTAATTAATTTTTTCGATTACATGGCTTGCTGGAAAGCTAACTCAGTAAACCACACACAAAAATGACGTCACTTTGACATTGTTTAGACACATCAGCATGCAAAACGACGTCGTTTTGCACGTAGCTCACCAGAAAATTGCAAGTAAAGAACACATAGAGTGCCATAATTTGGCACAGGGGGACACTTAAGTGCCATAACTTCAAAACGGTACACTTGAGTGCTAGTTTTGAAATTAAATGGGACACTTAAGTGCTACTCCAGCGAAAATCCGGCCAAACGGCTGACGTGGCGATTTTCCGGCGACGGAGGTCCAAAACGGCATCGTTTAGCACGCTAACGTGGCAAGAAAATGCAAAAACGACGCCGTTTTGTCGTTGACGTGTAAAAAATAATATAAAACGACAAAAATGCAAAAACGACGCCGTTTTGTCATTGACGTGTAAAAAATAATTAATTTTTATATTATTTTTTACACGTCAACGACAAAATGGCGTCGTTTTTGCATTTTCTCGCCACGTTAGCATGCAAAACGACGCCGTTTTGGACCTCCGTCGCCGGAAAATTGCCACGTCAGCCGTTTGGCCGGATTTTTGCCGGAGTGGCACTTAAGTGTCCCATTTAATTTCGAAACTGGCACTCAAGTGTACCGTTTTGAAGTTATGACACTTAAGTGTCCCCCCGTGCCAAGTTATGGCACTCCAGGTGTTCCAAACTCGAAAATTGCCACGTTAGTGTTTTGGTCGGATTTTCTCGCCGGTGGTACTTAAGTGATCAATTTTGCTCAGATTTTGGCACTACTTTCATATTAAGTGTCCCTTTGTACCAACTTTGGACACTCCGGGGGTCTGGTTGTCCATGGTTATATATCATAAGAAGCAATTGCATATTATCACTTATCAGTTTTAAACATGCACATCGGATTATTCAAATGCTAGCTAGTCACTTAAAAGTATTAAGCATAATAATATATAACTCACAAAAATGAAATCACTTGCAAAATATAAAAATCATGAAATTCATATCATCATGGTTAGGCTACATCATAGCCCTAATAAAATAATATTAGAACATAATAGAAGGAGAAATGAAAATATAAATCAAACCCAACATCTTAAATCAAATAATAAGAATTCTATGACCAATTTTGTCTTCTTTTCAAAATGCTTAAAAAACCCTCAAAACAATAAAAAATGATCTACAACTAAGAACCTAGTTGTCTCCCAATCAATGTTCTCCTATTTATAGGATATATCCAAGACTTTGATCCACAAGCAATTGCTTATTTTTTGCATAAAATTAGGGAGTAAATTAGAGAATTTCTGATTTGATATTCATCTTCCAAGGCTTATTGATTTAAATTTATGATTTTTGTCATTCTTTTCCTTATCTTCTTCATTTCTCATTATGTTGCATAAATAAGGACAATTCGAATAATTATAAGGAAATCCAAATATTTTCTAATAAATATTACATTATTTATTGCCTAAAATAGGTAAAATAACTTTACTTTTATGGAGTTATCAAATTGTGATGAAGGGCTTGCCAACCTCAAACCTTTGGATCGCTATTATTGTGAAGTAGTCATAGCTCAAACCAAATATTTCGTAACATGCGTCATATCCTTATTTCAACACTTAAAGGGGATGGTAGTGCTGGTTGCCTTTCCCTGCTCTTTTAGTTTATACAAAAGAAATTTAACCTGTGCTTAAACAACGGGGGATTTTACCTAGCTTATAGCTCCAGCACATCTCTTATGCAATGTGCTACCATTTTGGAAGTCTACAATCTAAAAAGTCTAAGCCATAGGATCATAAGATTGTCTGTGTATACAAAGCTTACTTTAATCCTCCTCCGGTATTTCCTGTATTCTTTTCTGTGGTTATCATATCTGAAATGATAAAGTGGACAGCGTTTGACCTGTGAGATTTATTTGATTTGAGGTTTGATTGGCCATCAAAAAGGAATTTTTTAAATAAATAATTAGGGAGGTGCTTAACTTATTAAGGAGAAAGTGCTTCGATGAATCTTACACAACAACGGTCTTATCCGCTAACTTCACTTTAAGTGGGGCTCTCTCCGCCCTTTATAAAGTCTATAAACTCTAAAAAAAAAAATTTTTATGAAGAAAAAATTTTCGTTATTTAAATCTAATGGCTTGATGGAGATCAAAAGAAGACGCACTAAGTACATATACATATAATTAGCCAGCCACTCAAGAACTTTTTTGTGAAAAAAAAAAATCGAAAAAGATTAAGTAGATCTTGGGAAGAGAATATTGTCACGTAACCAAACTAGTAAGTGAAATTTCTTAATTTTCTCAAAAAAAAAAAAAATCCACATTTCGTTCGTAGCTTGCCTTATATGTAAGATGTGATATTTAAGCTTTTGGGTTGAATATTCCAATATTTTACGGTAATCTTCATAGGTAATACCAACCTTGTGGCAATTCTTTTGTTAAATTCTTAATATCAGACCGGTTGATGAGATCAAGCTCTGATACTAAAGTTGTGGTTAGATTCAAGGCGCAAGTAGTTCGAGTACTTCCCGGACCTTTCCTTGAACTAAAATCTACCAAAAAGTTAAGCTCATTGTCTGAAATAAGCAATGATGTTCCGATTTTGGAGTCATGGAGTGGAGCTTAAACTGGCAGTGTAAGGGCTTTGTTCTGAATCGAGAACTTTGTAAAATAAAGCTTCTATATATCCCTTCTGACTATATTTCCTGGATCCATTTCTGTATTTCTTCAATGCATGAAAATATCGATTTCATTTACAATTTTCCATACTGGAAAGCTTTATCCGTTATGTAACCTAGACATATGATAATGGTCCTAGAAAAAGGAACATTTAAAAAGGAGATATTCTCGTATCGATTGAGAAATCTTGCTTCTTCCGTTGTGGAAATATGTGCTTTGTGATGTTAGACATGTCAAATGTGACATGCAAACCGTCCTTTTCATTCTAAATTTGTCGCATGTGAATTTATCATTGAAATTACATTATGATTCGAATAGTCATTAGTGAATGGAGGCCCTAGCGTGCTGATCAAATACAAATCGTCTTTTTCATTCTAAATTTGTCGCATGTGAAGCAATCATTGATATTTCTCGCATGTAGAAAGCGCATAGCCAAATTCCTATTGCTTTTCCAAATCCCCGAAGCGTCTTTCCTCTCCGACTATGGAGCCCCCTCTCTACCGTGTGTGTAGGTCATCTCTACCAGCAAGGTAGGTTTGCTTGTCTTCTTCCTTCTCCGATCTTGGAGATTTGTTCGTTGTGAGTCCTCCTCTTGCCTAGAAGTTTTTCAATGCAGTTTCGTTCAGTGGGTTGACGTCTGCCGTAAACCCTAATCTGAGTCCTCTTGAAACCCTCAGTCCCAAGCTTCCCTTTTCCTCCCGATCTGCCCAACTTCTGAACCCTAAACACGAGCCCCATTCAATCCAAAACCTCAGATCTACCTACAGAAATGATGGATGATCAGTTTGATGAAGCCAGATGACTAGCGGCCCTTTGCAAAAGCATGGGTGACCTCTAGAATGCTGTTGAAGTTGTCGACATCCTAGGTGAAATCTCCCCCGAAAAACTTACTGAATGTTGCAAAACCCTATTTGGCCGATTTTATACTCTCCCTGCTTTGAACTTTCCTACTTTTGTAACAACCATGAAAAAAGCTTGGAGAACGAATAAGCTTACCTGTGTGATGCTGGAACCTGGTTTCTTTTCATTTTCCTTCCAACTGGAAGCTGAAAAATAGAGAGTTCTTGACTCCGGGCCTTGGTGTTACTCCAGCCACCTTCTACTACTCAAACAGTGTGAACCTGATACTCCAGAGTTTTGTTATGAATTAAAACATTGCGATTTCTGGATCAATTTTATCGGCTTACCATATGGAAGGGTCACCTATGATGTAGTACAGGAGCTCGCATCCAGAATTGGGGATGTTGTGGAGGTAAAGCTGGAAGAGAAAGGTAACAGTAGTTACAAAGTGGGAAAAGCCAAAGTCACGATGCCATTAGCCACCCCTCTAAAGACAGGAGTAATAGTAAACCTTGACAGTAAGTGCATTTAGGTCGAATTCAAATATGAACGTCTACCATATTACTGTTATTCATGTGGCAGAATTGGGCATTATGCCAAAGAATGTGCTAAAATACCCTATAAGGAATCAGGGCTAGAAGAAAACTTACCTGCCCGCTGTGGCAATTGGCTGAGAGCTGAGGTACGAGAATTAAGCCCATATGGTAAAATTTTCTATGGAAAAGTAGAAATCCCTCCTGAAGAGGTTGATGTGGTGCCTGAAACCTAATTATCCCCTGATGATACCACAGAACAGCAAATCCCCATATTACCCACCATTCAGGATCTCAATGATCAGCCAAGGGCATAAGCTACTTACCAGACATCCTCCTCAATGGAAATCATTTTAGCTGAAGCAAAAAGTCCCCAAAAAGGGGTAGCTACAGTATTGAAGAAGACTCAGCTTTGATCCTCCATGAGGTTTTGGCAAAGGAAACTGTAATGCGAAAGGATGTGTCCCCCCTACAAAAATGAAAGGCAAGTGTGCTAAGGCGCCTACTTCAAAAAAAGGCAAAAGGTTTTGCCCCTATGGAGCACAATCTTTCAAACAACTCTCTGTGGAAACAACTCAATTAGTGGAAACTCCCATTCGGGTGGCAGAAAAGTCAGACCAATGGGCTTTGGTGGCTAGCCCTAATAAGCCACCAATTCACCCATGAAATTTATAAGCTGGAATTGTCAGGGGCTGGGCAATTCCCTGACAATCCAGGCTCTACGAGTCACTATGACTCAAGAAAGGCCCAACCTTGTTTTCATTATGGAAACAAAAAACCAAGAACAGAAAGTGGTCAGCTTAAAAAGGAAGTTAAAGTTCACAAACAGCTTTATAGTCAATCCAGAAGGTTTAGCAGGGGGCTTAGCTCTCTTTTGGGATGACCATCTGCAGCTATCCATCCACCAACATTCAGCCGCAGCCATATATTCTCAATGTCACCTGAGAGATAGCAATCAGAGGATGAACATTATCTTTCTCCATGCTCCAAATGAATTCAGGGAGAGAGTAATGTTATGGGAACAGATTCATTCTGTAAGTGTGCACTACAGTATACCCTGGCTTTGCTTGAGAGATTTTAACGAAATTTTATTTCATTGGGAAAAAGCAAGAAGGAAAAGAGCAGAAACTTACAGGCTAACGGCTTTCAGAGATGCTCCCTAATGGATCTCGAATACAAGGGTTGCTCCTTCACCTAGACAAATAACCACAAGGGAGATAATCTGGTCAAAAAGAGGCTCGATAGAGTTTTATGTTCGCTGGAGTGGCGACTCACTTACCTGGAAGTTGAATGCGTAGCTTTCCCAGTAATAAGGTCATATCACACCCCTCTGTTGCTTTCCCTATCCAAACCAAAGCATAAATGTCGTAAACGGTTTAAATATGAAGTTTTCTGGGCTGAGCATACGAAATGTAAAACTATCGTCAGTGAGACCTGGAACAAACCTGCTCTGCAGCAGCTTAGTGTGGCAGAAAAATTAAAGCACGTGTAGCAACAGCTGGTAAAGTGGAGCCGAACCAGTTTTGGACATGCCCAGAAAAGAATCACCTGGCTGAAGGGCGAACTCCAACACCTGATGAACAGCACGCATAACAATGAAGAGGCACAGCAGGTGAAAACTTTAACTCGGGAAATAGATCAATTATGGACTTAGGAGGAAATGTACTGGGGGATGAGATCAAGGATTAGTTGGCTACAGTGGGGTGATAAAAATACACGATTTTTTCATGCGACTACAATCCAGAGAAGATGTAGAAATCAGATCACTATGCTGAGAAATGGTAATGAAACATGGATAAGAGAGGAGCAGCAGCTGAAAACAATGACAGCAGAATACTTCCAAAATTTATACACTACAGCTGGTCCCCGCAATTGGCAACCTATTCTGCAGCTTATCCCTACCCTCGTGGATGAGCAAATGAACAACAACTCAATCGCTCCAATAACAGAGGAGGAGATTACCAGAGCAATGCAACAGCTTGGAGCTTTCAAGGCACCCGGGCTTGATGGTTTTCACGAAATATTCTATAGGGACCACTAGACTGCTATCTCCAAGGACATCTACCAAGCCACGCAACTCCTTTTCAGCTCGGGCCACCTGGATCCTGCACTCAATAGCACACTAATTACACTTATACCCAAAGTCCCACACCCAGAAAAATTAGAGCAATATCGACCCATCAACCTCTGCAATTTCCTATACAAAATCATATCCAAAGTGCTGACAAACAGGTTAAAACCCATCCTGCCTCAGCTCATTGCAGAGGAACAGAGTGCTTTCGTGGGAGGAAGACAAATTCAAGACAACATTATGATAGTCCAGAAGGTGCTACACAGACTACGAACCAGCAACAGGACAAAGAAGTTTCGAGCAGTTTTAAAACTAGACATGCAAAAGGCATATGATCTCATCGAATGGGATTTCCTAAAAGCATGCCTAAGCAAAATGGGTTTCTGCGAGATATGGGTGCAATGGATTATGCAGTGCGTGACCACAGTAACTTTCAGCATAAACTTCAATGGAGAGCCCTTACCCTATTTCAAACCCACCTGTGGCTTAAGGCAAGGTGACCCACTCTCACCTTATCTCTTCATCATTGTGGCAAATGTCCTATCTACATTGATGAAGAAAGCAATTCAGGAAGGCACACTCACAGGGATCCAATTAAACAACAAATGCCCCACTTTATCTCACCTTCTTTTTGCTGATGATTCCATTTTTTTTCCTGCATGGCACACTTGTTGAATGCCAAAATCTGGCTGAGATCCTAAAACAGTACTGCTATGCCTCGGGCCAGGCCATTAACCTGAACAAATCAGGCATATATTTTAGCAAGGGATGCCCTTCTACTCTAAGAGAAAACATGGCATCAACACTCAGAGTTCCAGAAATCACTAAAACAGGGAAATATTTGGGCATACCTTCAGATTGGGGAAATTCCCAAAAAGATATGTTTGCATAGATTTTGGCTCGAGTCAACTCGAAATTGGACAACTGGAAGGAAAAATTTTTATCAAAAGCAGGTAAGGAAATTCTCATAAAAGCAGTCATACAAGCTATCCCTCAATATGCCATGTCTATTTTTAAAATACCCCTATCAATCTGCAAAGCTATTGAGAGGAAAGTAGCATCTTTCTAGTGGAAAAATAATGATAAAAAGGCAGGCATACATTGGAAAAAGTGGGACCTGTTAAAAACAAGGAAGAGTGAAGGGGGATTGGGATTTAAAGATTTGCAGCATTTCAACATAGCTATGTTAGCAAAACAGGTGTGGCGAATTGAACAGCACCCAACCTCCCTACTGTCTAAAATTCTGAAAGGGCTATACTACTCACACAATGATCTATAAAAGGCTGGAAGAGGGTCCCGTCCCTCCTGGGGCTGGCAGAGCATCATCAAGGCCAGGGATTCCATTGCTCCTCAAGTAATGTACATGATCGGAAACGGGAAAAACATATCTATTAGAGAGGGTTGCTGGTTAAGAAGCGGCAAAATAGTAGGCTAGGCAATATACAACAAGCCAACAAGAGTAGCCGATCTCATCAATCAAGAAATAGGAACATGGAATGAGCATCTCACAAATTCTATGTTCAATGAGACCACGGCAATTGAAATTCTCGCAACCACCCTTGGAGGGCCTGACGAGAAAGACAGACTAGTCTGGAAGCATACAAGATCAGGGGAGTACTAAGTGAAAAGCGGATACTTTACAATCAAGGAAGTCTCGGCTAAACCATAGCAAGAACAAGCTTCATCATCCCATACAATAAACCCAGATCTGTGGAAATACATATGGCAAGCCACAATCCCCCCCAAAATCAAATTCTTCCTCTAGAATGCTTGTAACAATGCCTTGGCCACATCGGAAAACTTGCAGTATCGAAAAGCCATACCTTCCCCTGTCTGCCCGATTTGCAAAAGGGAATCAGAAACACCCGAACACCTGTTATTTCTCTGCCCATGGACAAAACACGTCTGGAATGCGGCCCCTCTCCACCTCCAAATCCCTCGGCTTGGCCTAACTCGGGTAGACGACTGGATCTGCAATATTTACCAAAACCCAGTCACAAGAAGTAAGTTTGACAAGGTAGGGGTGATGTTGTGGAGCATTTGGAAGGAGCGCAATCACTATATCTTCAACAAACAGATCCCAAACCCTCAACACACAAAAAATAGAGCCACGGCCCTAACAGAGAACTACCGCGCCGCTCAAAGGAAAGCACTTCACCAGCAAAAGGAGAAAAACTCATCTGAAACATGGCGCCCCCCTCCCCCAGGTGTGCTTCGAATCCACCTTGATGCATCCTTCCTCCCAGATCTGGCCGAAAATTCTTCTCCATCCAGCGAAGTGACAGATCCTTCAAGGCACAAAGTAGCCATCGCTTGTATATGCCGAGATCACCACGGGATATTGGTGGATGGTTTCGCGAAACCCGTCGCCGCTGCTTCGGCTCTTTAGGCGGAGGCGCTCACATTGGAGGAAACCCTAACTTTCATTGAAGCCCGACGCTTTCTCTCTCCTCAAGTACGCTCTGACTGCCTCACTTTAGTGCACGCTCTGAACTCTTCAACTGAACTGACATGGGAACTAGAAGCCACCATGGGCCAGGTCAAAGCAAAATTGTCCAGCATTCCGGGCCTTGACTTAGCCCACTACAACCAAAGCACAAACCGGGTAGCGGATTGGATAGTGAAGGCATGTCGCACAAATTCCCTCCCTGCTAATTGGTTATCAACCCCCCCTCCCCGCCATTATCAACTTATTATGCACTAATGTTCTTGGTGTAAACGCAACTGATGAGTAATAGAAATATGGCAAGCGCCTTTTCCGTTCAATAAAAAAAAAAAAAAAAAAAAGCAATCATTGAACTTGCATTATGATTGGATTAGTCATGAGGGGAAGGAGGCCCGGCGTTTGCAAGAGCTGAACGCATGAAATCGTGCTTTTCATTTTAAATTTGTCACATGTGAATCAACCATCAAAAATTTTTCCTATTCTATTCTATGATATTATCCTTTATTTAATTGAAAGGTGGAATGTGTCCAATGTCGGTGGTGAAAAGATTGATCTTTTTCTTCATTTCCACGAATCAGAGACTCGGGACAGATATTACCACCTAACAATCGAATTCTTCCATATGTAACAGAGTTCCTTAATAAAGAATGTGGGCAAATACATTGTTACTAGTCGGTCCTAAATCCTCAAAGTTTAATTACTTAGATGTTCCCACGCTCATAAAGTAATGTTTGCGGACCAACCTTTTTATTAACCCTTCAGTGAGTCAGTCCAAAGTCCTCATTAACTTCCTCTAATTTTCCATATATAAGAAACTGTTACTGGTCAGTCTTAGGTCCTCAAAGGTCTAATTATTCTGGTGTGCCCACGCTCTTAAATCAAAGTTTGTAAATCCAGTAAACCATGGGAGACTAAGCGTGTTGGAAACATAGTACAGAGACCAAAATTGAATTCCTCACTTAATGAGTTCTATAATTTCTTTTAGGAAAATGCTTAGCTGACTGCATCGTGACTCTAGGCACATTAACAGTGCAATCTGCACCCCACAATTTCCCAAGGAAATCGATATCAGTATCTCACACCTCGGAATTTGATTCCCATAAAATAATTTTTTACGCTAAAAGATAAGCTCAACGACCAAAATTCAGATTATCACAAATATTAAATGATATTTAGTAAATTTAATTCTTCTGTTAAATTTTAAGGTGATTAATCTTTTCTTTTATTTACATCAATCTTCAACCACATTTTAAAGGATTATATTTTCATTACTATATTCCTTTTATACAAGTTTAAAAATCTAAGCTAGAAATCCCTTGGTTTCAACTGCATTGAACTATTTGAACATTAATCCTGATTTTAATAGAACTATTAACCATAAGTTATTGAAAAACATTTACAAAACCAACTTCCAAAGATGTTTGTCTGTGTTATACAAACATGTTGTGGGTTATTCAGGTCACGTGCAAGAACTACAATCCTTATTGAAGGCTATTTTCTGATTTTCCGCATCAATTACATCGCAAATATGCGGTGATGAATTACTTTTAGACATGTGATGGGAGTATGATTTATTTTTACTTTTGGGGTGATCAAATAAATTTTGGATTATATGACAAGAGTAACTTAGTTCGATTATGTGCAAGATATTGTTCCTTGTTTGATGCAAACAAGTGTCGTTGACAAAAAAAATTATATTAGTACAAAAGATTTAGGGACTAAAATGTTAATTTTCAAATCTCACAAATCTTTTCAAATTCAACCAAAATTTAATATGGTGTAACCATGGATGTAGTTTTCTTCATATTGGAATAACTCATATTTTTCGTTTGCTTCACTAGTAAAAAGTCCTAAGTCTAGGTGGTGTATCGTTAATTTCTTTGTGCTCCTTCCAAGTTCGAAGTATCATTTGTACAAATAAGAAACCCCTTCGTTACATGCTTTCTTCTTTATATAGAGTCAAAATATGTCATTTGTAGTTTATATAAAACTAGTAAAAGATGTTTGCAAATGACAACCAAAGTATGATAGAAAGCAACCTACACTATTAATTATTGCCGGTCTCCCACTCCAGAAAATGAGGTGAAACCTTGCCATGTTATGGCCTACTACGTACTCCTTTTCTGAATTTCATTGACTTACCTCCTCCTCGTGATTGTCGTTCATCATATCCATTTGGATCCCCCTCTTCTTTTTGTCATGTTTATAATCTTCCGTTCTCATTGCTTTGTCTCGCTAGTTGTCCACTCAATTGTCCTTTTCCTTTTATAATCATGAAGGGAATTCGCAATAGATTAAACTCCTCGTAGGAATTTAAGGTCCAGCCCCTCCCCCACCACTCAGGTGAGATCGGAGCATTGTCTCTAAGGGTTCGAACTTGCATCAACTGCATGGCCAAAAACCTAGCCCAACTACTAAAGCAATACCATGTTAAGTAATGTCTCAAGTTTGAATTCATGTACAATATACCTACTTTGAATTCAATTGTGGCCGTGAGATGTGGATATAGATCAACTTCGACTTTGACCGCATATTTGTTGGACTCCTCTAAGGCGTACAAGGCACTCTTACTTTGCCATTAGATGAGATCCTTGGCCTTATATCTATTTTGTCCTCTTAAAACACAGGAAGAATGGATAAGGATGGTTCCTTCTCTGTTAAAAAAAAATGAGGCCGGAGATCCTATTTTTTCTTGGTTGGCCAAAGCTGACTTGTTAACTCATATATTTCAGCGGAACGTGGAGTTTTTCCTCGGAGAACGTCCAGAGAACTTTAAAGAGTTCTATGATCAACCGGACAAAGAGCTTCGAACGCAGATAGATTTGTGCCGTGAGTTTTACGTTCAAATTGAGTTGTTTATTTATTTGTAAACAGTTTGGCCTTAGCTGCAAATTAGTTGTGGAAACACTTGAATATATGAGCAAATATAGATTTGATAATACTATCATTTGCTGTTGGCTCTTTCCGTAAAATAAGTACCGACACTTAGACCAGATCACGTAAATTTCCGTGTCCTTATTGTTCATTGATTATTTCTCTAGTGATTTTGCGTTGAATGAAATTGTAAGATCCTAGTTTTGACCCAAAAAAAATTTGTAAGATCCTATTAGTTTCCTCATTAATATTATGACATGTCCTATGTGATTGTCCACTTGCTTATCTTATACTATGTTAAACTACCTGTAAGTACAAAGCCTGCATTAACCAACCCGTGCTTCACCACTACAGTGGTTGGTTTAATAGTAAAGGAGACACATTCTTATATGGCCACTAGTTTGATTCAAGATGTGGACACATCTCCAAACAGCTCAGTTATGCGGCTTAGCCGTGACATTTCTCATGTGGAAATATCTCCTAACCGCCGGCATGCATCTTAGTGGGGGTTGTGTGATGAGCTCGCCAACTTTGGACCTTTAAATTATGGGTGGGGAGCAAACAATATAACTCAATCGAACATTCATAGTGGTATAAAACCCTTGTGGCAAGAAAAGTAACCTCTGCATAAACCAGATAGTATTTTGCGTAGCTTATGGCTCTAGTTTCTCTCTCTTGCAATGTTCTACCATTTAGATAATTCACAATCCGAAAGGTCAAGCCATTTGGATGATTTGAGCGTGCCGTATATAAAACTTATTTTAATCCCATGTTCAAGAGATGTGGCACTTTAACAATTTGAATCAGAACACAACTCCCCAAGGTTTTATTTTTCCTTTTATCTTTTTATTAATTTTTTTTTTTTTTGGGGTATCATGTCTTGACTAGAGCTATGATGATGCTCGATGTCGTGTATGATGTCGCCCAACCCAAATGTTTTGTTTCACATATAAGATCGGACTTGTACATCACCATATTTTCAAGTTTTGAGGACAAACTTAAGGATTTAGCACACCAACAGAACTGAAGAGATTCTTCCGAAGCATCACCCCATTACTTAAGATTATGCATTTGCTATGGGAAAAAGGAATCATCTATTCATGTCAGCGTGGATGTTGCGCCTTGTCTTCTGATACAATCAGCCATCAAGCCCTATCTCACTAAAGTGATCAGTTATATATTAATCATTTCAGGCCTATCGCAGTCGAAACTCCCGAAAGCATTCTATTCGAACAAAGATAATCCCGATTCCACCCACCAATCTTAAGTTATTCAAAGAACAGCACTCCATGGAGCATACTTTGGAACAAATTCTCATAGACATTTGTTAGAAAATATTTTTATTCCACGTATACAAAAGACTTAAGTTCATCCAAACCATTTGGCCCCAAGCCTCCATCCCTTGATCAGATGGTCCAACTAGAGCACCTGAACTTATTCTCTAAGCCATTTCAAGTGAGCATCTCTAATCTTATCCTCGACTGGAGCAGCAGTTATTCTTTTATAAGTTTCATAGCAACAGCCTTATTCCACTAACAAATCTTGTTTCAAACCCAATCCACCTTCCGTTTTAGGGAGGCATACATCAAATTAACCCACAACCATAGCTTTGCCCATTATACCCAGACCGCAAGAAGGAATTACAATAACCTTCTTAGTCATGTATAGAGAACTCCGCATAGACAAGGAAAGATATTGTGAAGGACAGAGCTTACTAGCTCTAGCCTTGTAGGTATTGCATGACCACATTTCTATTCCTCAAAATTTCTGTAATTTTCTTCCCCAAAAAAAAAAAAAAAAAAAAAAAAAAAAAAAAAACATAAACCTATTTGGTAACGCCAAGTTATTTTTTTGTTCCCAAGAAGAATGGTTTTGGAATAGAAATGAGAAGCAAAAAAAAGTTGCTTCTTGTTCCCAACAATTTCTAAAAATAAGTGAAATTTCTTTTTTATTTTTCTCTCTTGCTGCGGCCATCGCCGACCGTTGCCGATCGCCGCTTGCCATCGACCAACCGCCGTTGTCACTTCGCCATCATCGCGCTGCCGCCGCCGACCGCCGCCATCATTCGTCGCTGCCGCCGCCGACCGCCACAATCCGTAAGTAAGAATAAAAACAAATAAATATAAAAAAGAAACTGTTTTTTATCAAACACATTTTTATTCTTTTTTTATTTCTGGAGTAGAAATTTTGTGTAGTTACCAAACGGATTTTTTTACTTAGAAATTGTTCTCCAGAATAAAAATAGAAAAGAAGCATTTCTAAAAAAAAACTACTCCCCAGCCAAGAAGCGTTGTCATGCGCAACCGTAGCAAAAAGACAAACCTTCTAGAACTCCAAGTGCCAATGCCGCCCACACTTTAGAGCGAATCTAAAAAAGTCCACATAATCTACTTTTCCATTTTTTTGTCGAGTTAAAGTGTATAGACCGACTCGGCTATAATTAAATAAAGAAAATTTTGTTGTATTATGTTGATGCCTAAATTTTCCCTTTTTTAATTAATTAGGTTTTTATTTTCATTTTATTTTATTTTTTATTCATTTTGTCTTTTTCGGAATAACAAAACAAGAAAAGAAAAAGAGAAAGAAAAAACAAAAAAAAAGAAAAGCAGCAGCAACAGCTCCCTCGTGGGCCTCCATGGCTTGAGCACAAGGCTCGGCCCCCTTCGAGTCATCCCCTTCCTCACGCCTCTACAACTCACGCGTAGAGGGTGCGATGCCAGAAGGGTGGCCGAACGATGGCGCACATGGAGTAGAGGCAGCTGGCGTCCGATGGGACGCCGGTTCGGCCGGCGAGGCCGCTCGACGCAAAGCTCCGTCGACCGGCCGCCCCCTCGCCTATAAATAGGCCACCATTTCCATCGACGGAGGGACACAGATCAGAGGATCGTGAGCTTGGAAACCCCCTCTCGAGAGACTTCGGAGGAGGTTGAAGAGCGAGTGAGAGAGAGGTAGGTCGTCAGCTCAGACGGCCCCCCACTGAGAGACATCGGGGGAGGTCACCGGCAAGCGAACCCGAAGAGAGGGGGGAGACCAGAGGGGCTGAGATCCACGGACCGGAGCTGAAGATCCAAGGTCAAGCGTCTGCAGAAAGGCCATATCTATTTAGATCTGGGAGACGATGCTGCTTCACTGTTGCCTACCGAGCCACCACCATCCCCGACACTGTTGACAGCCTATGCCAAAGCTTCAGCCAGCCGCCATGTCACGATCATCCTTCGACGCTATCCGACGTGAACCAAGATTCCTGCAGGGCCGCGCCGCGACTGATTCGCCCAAGCCGCACCAGATCTGGAGGTTGAGGGCTCGCCATTGCTGCCTAGTAGCCCACGCCATCCCTACAGCCCCCGCCGCTGCTGGACCAGGTGGAAATCCCCTGTCTCCGTCGACCTAGCCACTGTTGCCGCTTCGTCGTTGTTGTTTGACCCTCCGCGAAACCCTAGCACCAATTAAAAAGATTCGTTACGCCACCGTCGCCGCCGCTGTCACTGTCGTCGCCACCGCAACGTCTCAGCCTTCCCCTCCTCAGCGCCGTGAATCAAGAACCCTATGGTTCTTAATTTTTTGGGTCGTGGCCCTAGTTTATTGGATCGGACCCGGGCCGCGAGCCGGGCAAGGTTTCTGAGTTTTGGGGGCGGCAGAAACCGAGTCGCGACTCGGGTCGGATCCGGTAGGGTTTCGCCGAGCCCCGGGTCGATGAGTCGGGCCGGGTTGCTCCTAAATGCCGGCCGTTGGGTCGTTTTTAAAAAAAAAAAAAAGCCGGGCCCGCTTAGCGTGCCCTGTCTACGTTTCGGATTTGCCAACCCGGTCGGACCCAACCCGCGGATCCGACCCGGTCGGCTTTTATATTATTTTAAATAATATTTTAATAAATAAATAAAATTAAATAATTTATTTTCAAAAATAAAAAAATCAAAAATAATTTATTTTCAAAAGAATATTAAAAATAATAAAAATAATAAAAAAATATTTTTATTTTCCAAAAATAAGAAAAATAAAAAATAATTTATTTTCCAGAAAATATTAATAGTAACGTTTTATTTTCCATAAAAATCAAAAAAATTTCATATTTTCCAAAAAATGCCAAAAATTCATGAAAAAGCCAAAAATTCATAAAAATCTAAAAATACTTGTATTTTCTAAAAATACCAAAAATCCAAAAAAATCCTTTTTATGTTCAAAAAAAGAAAAAAACCCAAAAAATGTTTTTCTCCCCAAAATGCATGGAAAATCCCTCAAACATCCAAAAAGCCTTAGGGTTTAAACAAGATTAGGTACCGAAAGGATATTAGTGATTAACTAGTGTAATCAAGTCCCCAATCTTAATTTCTCTCGTTGTGCAGGAGTGAGTATTTCTCCTAATATTTCGCATGGGTTTCTAATCAACCCACCCCAAATTGATTAGTGGCGACTCCGTTTTAAAAATTAACTTATAGGTTAAAAACTTAGACTATTAAAGTCGTGAATTGGTGAACTTGGAAGAATCCGGGCCTAATAAATTTAGCCAACCATTAGCCTCCATAGGCGCCTATACTTGATTGCAGGCGCCGAAAAAAGAGGTCACGACACATTATATCAGATACCTCTTTTTAAATAGGATTAATCTATTAGTGAAGCTCGGACAACCTGTAGGACTAATCTCCAAATATTTATTTCAACATACCTTGTAATAATCATGTCCACACCATGTTCAATTGTCTCTATCTTGAGGCAAAACATATTGTTTACAAAAGAAGAAAGTCTATTGTTGCAAAAACATTACTAATATTTTTTTATGTTATTTCAATGAATATACTTTATAGTGTTATGTGGTGTGACTTCAATAATTGACATTTATAACAAAAAATGAAGAAGAAATATTTATAATTATTTGCATTAAGATGAAAATTAAATTAACAATTTACTATGCACAAACAACAATAGCCTCTATCAAGGTTTTTTTATTTTATTTTTATTTATAGGATAGGTATACAACAAGAAAATATTAGTAAAGACATACTTTTTGCATAAAAAGAAATTAACTTAAAATTTTTGGAATTACCCAGATAAAAAAATCAATATACTAAAAAAATTACAATTATATTTTACTAATTTAATCAAATTATGTTGAGCATGTTTAAGAATTACCATTGTTCAATGTTAAGATGACATTCATATTTTTTAATGTTTGGTACGGTTAGTTTAATTTCTAAAAATGAATCTATGATTATATAAATATTTCTATAAAGAAATCAAGAGAGTGGATTATAAAACAAACATATTGTTGAGTTACTTATGCATTGATTTTTACTCAAACTATTTGAAGGGCTTTACGCCACATTTGAATTTTCCTCAAATTTGATTTATCAAAATTACAGAAAAGTTTAGGTAATTTTGAATGTTAATATTTATTTATTTTTGGGATTTTTTGTGTTTACAGTAAAGATATCACACTTCATGCATAAAAAATAAAAATAAAAAAGTCAAAAGTCAAGAGTAAAAGTGAGGCAAATACCTAACTCTTTTGCCCTTTAGAAGACCATATCACAAGTTCATGATGGAGATCCGCGTAAAATTTATTCTTGAGCAGCCTCTGACCTTTTCTGTAATCAACATCCATTACGAGGAACTTTATTGGAACCATAATTATTCAATACCGCTCGTAGTTGGCTGTGTGTCAGCAAAACTCAGAAAACAATATCTTATCGAAAAGAGATCATAAAAGCAGTTTGCTCTCTTCTTATTGTATAAGAAAGTAGATTCTACTGTGTGATAGAGGTTTTATGTACAAAATAGAAAAAAAATAACTTGTATTGAAAAATATTTTCATGCGTTTGAATGTTTCTTTAATAGTTGTAATGTTACTACTATAATCGATGCACTTAGCAAAACAAATAGCGTGTAATGTTTCATGCGAGGTAGAGCCTTGTAGAAGAAACAAAAATCCTGTATAAAATGCGGATATCATCTCTCCTACAGTCACCTCTTCCATTTTTTTAGCATTTTTTTACTTTTAATCTCGCTTAATTAAGGTTTAACAAAGGTTAGAGGGAAAAATTAACATTTGGGGGAAAACGAAGCCATTTTTTTAGCATCGGTTTGCACTTGAGTTAACATTAATAGCCATGTAGGATAGAGTAGATAATAATAATGGCCACGCCAGTTTTTTTTCACCAATCAAACTAGATAGAGTTGCCGTAGGGACTTTAGTGTAATAATTTGATAAGTGTTAAGATTTGATTGCAATCTAATTGCATTTACATGACAATTTTGGAGTTTGATTATACTTAAACGACACGTGTTAGGACTTTAAAGACACTTGTCCCCACTTTTTGTTTGAATGATTTTAGTCAATGCACTTTGCATGACACTAAAGATAATCCCACCGTCAATTTCTGTATCAGTGTTTCCAGGAATCATATTAGACGGCTACCCATAACAGAGAATGTCGAAGTCGTCTAACTCGTCCGAAAACCTAAGTATAAAACAACCAAAGAATTTGGATATCGGAGAACTGCCCTTTCAGCCAAGCTCGCCAAGAAAAAGATATGACAAAGCTTTTTGCAATCCACATTTTCATGCTTAGCTTTCTCACCCTGGAAACCGAATCGATCATTACAATATACAAGCATTTTTGCTTGAATTCGAGCACTTTCACACTGAATAGCACCTACGAGGCGAATCTCAGCCTTCTCCTTCAATCCCTTCCCTCTCACACCAACTCGAGCAATGGATTCTTCAACACAAACACGAGCATGGGGGAGCCAAACGACGCCGAAGCTGTATATGGCAGATTCCTATGCAGGGGAGATGTTGTTAGAGATTTCTTATAATTCTTAATGCGGAAATTCATAATAAAAAGATCTTTGATCTTCATGATCTTCACAAATATATATGAAAAACATACCTTTGTCCATAGCGTTGCCGTTGAATTCGATCCAAATGAAAAAATCCGATTTCTCTCCCTTAACCCACTATTCCTTTCTATATTTAATCGATGGAGAAGAAAATATGTTCGTTGTATGGGTGGAGAGAGGACCGGACTCTATTTAAACGTTCGTTGAAAATGTGCCTTCCATCAAAGCAATATACCCTTTCATTTAATTAGAGTCGCAACTTCTCGTAGCTAATAATTATTTATTTATTTTATAGCATTTCAATAATTTATTAAACCATATAATAAAAATCATATCATGTGGGCCACAATAATTTTACATTCTCCCACTTGGTCCATATGACTTTCCTTTCATGGTTTAATAAAGACTGTAATGTGCACAATAAGATTATGCTATAAAATTTCATAAAATTGGCAATCACATAACAATCACAATTAAGTAAAGAAAACTAATGTGAGTCATAGCGGTTGTATGTCATTAATCGACATAGTCCCTTCTATGCACTACAACTATAGTACTTTACTTAACATGATCCATAAATGAGAAGTACAGTAATAGTCCAACCATAATGTCTCTTTAGAAACTATCATGTTTAACATTCATCTATTTTCCATAATGTATACTAAATAGAAAACAAAAAATATCAGAAACACTTAAATGAGCTCAAAGTGTCAAATACATAAGCTTAATACAAACATAATACAAACATTAATGACGTCCAACAATGTCCATCTCTTCAACATGCTCATTAAATATTTTGGGCGGCAGTCTTTTTGTTAAGGGATCTGCTATCATAAGATTGGTGCTAATGTGCTCAATTGACACTCTTCGTTTCTGAACTTCTTCTTTAACAGACAAGTATTTAATCTCCATATGCTTAGCACCCTTAGAATACTCGTCGTTCTTAGAGAAGAAAACTGCTGCAGAGTTATCACAATAAATTTTCAGCAACTTGGCAATACTGTCGACAATCACAAGCCCTGAAATAAAGTTCCGCAGCCATAATCCATGAATAATGGCCTCAAAGCATGCCACAAATTCAGCTTCCATAGTAGATGCAGCAATAATCGATTGCTTCGCACTCTTCCATGAAATTGCCCCTCTAGCTAGAAGAAACAAGTAACCAAATGTTGATTTTCCTGTATCGGCACATCTGGCTAAGTCTGAATCTGAATATCCAATCACCTCGAGATGATCGGATCTCTTATAAGTGAGCATATGATTCTTCGTTCCTTGCAAGTATCTAAGAACTTTCTTTGCAGCTTTCCAATTATCCATTTCAGGATTACTTTGATACCTGCCCAGCATTCCGACAGCAAAACTGATGTCTGGTCTGGTGCAAGTTTGTGCATACATTAAGCTCCCCACAACAGATGCATAAGGAATATTTTTCATTTGTTCTCGTTCCAATTCACTTTTCGGACATTGCATAAGGCTAAATTTATTACATTTCTGAATTGGAACTATTCCTGTTGAGAATTTACTCATATTAAATCTCTCTAAAATTTTCTCAATGTAGGCTTTCTGAGACAATCCTAACAACCCTTGTGATCTGTCACAGAATATTTCTATTCCTATCACATACGTTGCCTCTCCCATATCCTTCATTTCAAAATTCTTAGAGAGAAACTTCTTGGTTTCATATAACAAACCAAGATCATTAGCAGCAAGCAAAATATCATCAACATACAGAACTAGAAAAATAAACTTGCTCCCACTAATCTTCATATATATACACCGATCAACGGTGTTTTCTTTAAATCAAATGAAGTTATGGTATCGTTAAACTTAAGATACCATTGTCGGGAAGCTTGTTTAAGTCCATATATTGACTTCTTTAATTTATATACCATGTGTTCCTTTCCTTTAACTGAAAAGCCTTCGGGTTGGTCCATATAAACCTCTTCTTCTAAATCCCCATTAAGAAAGGCGGTTTTTACATTCATTTGGTGTAACTCCAAGTCATAATGAGCCACCAAAGCCATAATGATTCTAAGCGAGTCCTTCTTAGAGATTGGTGAAAATGTCTCTTTATAGTCAATGCCTTCCTTTTATGTAAAACCCTTTCCTACAAGTCTGGCTTTATGTCGTTCAATATTGCCTTTTGAGTCGCGCTTGGTCTTAAAGACCCATTTACACCCGACCTTCTTACATCCTTTAGGCAATTCAACAAGATCCCAAACTTGATTTTGATGCATGGATTTTAACTCTTCTTCCATAGCATTAAACCATTCATTAGAATCTTCACATTCCATGGCTTGGGAAAATGAACCTGGATCATTTCCAATTCCTAAGTCAATTTCTGATTCTTGTAGATAAACCATATAGTCATCAGAAATAGCCGACCTCCTTTCTCTTTGAGATCTTCTTAATGCCATTTCTTGTGACTCTGCTATTGGAGGTTCAATATTGACATCTCCATTATGTGGTGTTTGTTCATTAATTTGTTGTTCTTGATTATTGTTAGATTGTACCATAATATCAGGAACAACAATTTTAGAAGCTTTGGGTATAGGAACTTCTACCCTTACTTCTTGAATACAAGCATCACGCACTCTTTCACTCCCACTAATGTCGCCATTCTCAATGAACCTAGCATTTCCAGATTCAACAATTCTTGTACTATGATTAGGACAATAAAATTTATACCCTTTGGATTTCTCTGCATAACCAATGAAATAACTACTGGTCGTTCTTGAATCCAATTTCCTTTCATGTAGATTGTAAATTCTTACTTCTGCTGGAGAACCCCAAACATGCAGGTGTCGTAAACTAGTTTCCTACCCGTCCACAGTTCAAAGGAAGTCTTTGGAACTGCCTTATTAGGAACCCTATTTAATAAATACATAGAAGTCTTTAAAGCATACATCCACAAAGACAAGGGTAGAGATGAGTGACTCATCATACTCCTAACCATTTCCATTAAAGTACGATTACGCCTTTTTGCTACACCATTTTGTTGTGGTGTACCTGGCATTATATATTGAGCACAAATGACATGTCTTTCAAGGAATTTAGCAAATGGACTTGGACATTGTCCCGATTCATCATACTTTCCATAATATTCACCACCTCTATCTGACCTTACTATTTTCACAGTTTTATCTAATTGCCTCTCAACCTCTTTAATATACACTTGAAGTGCATTCACTAATTGAGACTTCTCATGCAAAAGATAAATATAACCATAACGTGAAAAATCATCAATAAAGGTGATGAAATAACTTTCCTTACCAAAAGATGGAACATCGAAAGGACCACATATGTCAGTATGTATAATTTCAAGGAGCTCTGTGTTTTTGTGGCACCTTTCTTAGTGTGTTTTGTTTGTTTACCTTTAATACAATCAATACACACTCCGAGGTCAGTAAAATCCAAATTTGGAAGAATTTCATTCTTCACTAATCTTTGCATTCTTTCCTTGGATATATGACCCAAACGTTTATGCCACAAGTAAGCAGAATTTTCATTCACCAAACTTCGTTTAGTGTCAACATTATGATGCAAGGTTATTAATGTCTCAATAAAAGTATTATCAAGTCTAAATTTGTAGAGATCATCACATAAAATTCCAGTTCCAATAAGAGTATCACTCTTAAATAAACTGAAAGATTTAGAACCAAACTTACAATAAAATCCCGCCACATCAAGTCTTGGCAAAGAAACTAAATTGCGAGAAAATGTAGGTACATAAAAGGTTCGAAACAAATCCAAATAATGCCAGTATCTAAGATCAAACGATAAGTGCCAATGCCTTCAACTAGAGCTTTGTTTCTATTTCCCGTAATCACATAATTTTCATTTGGCTTTGTAGTTTGGATCGTAAGGAATCGCTGCATCGTATTTGACACATGAGTGGTGGCACCAGAATCAATCCACTAAGTATTATGAGGAACTTCAATAAAGTTTGATTCAAAGCATACTAATACACAAGGCTTACCTTTCTTTTCGAATCAAGCCTTACATTTCAGACAATCTTTCTTCAAGTGTCCAATTTTGTTGCAAAAATGACACTTAATAAGATTGCGTTCATTCTTGTGCATTTGAGAAGCCTTTGAAGAGTCATTCATGACGTGTAGTCCTTTCATCTTGCTCCTTCCACCTTTCCTCTTGAAATTCTTTCGAGCTTCTTAATGACTTGAGAGATGAACAGAATGAGTCTTTTGATTCTTTATCCTTGTTTCCTCTTGAACTAGCATTCTGGCCAATTCATTCACATTCCACTTATCCTTTATAGTGTTGTAATTCATTTGAAATGGCTCATATTGCTCATGAGGCAAGGAATTAAGTATAAATTGTACTAAAAAGTACTCATTCAAATTCATTCCCAAAGTCCTTAACTTTGCTGCCAAATTCGTCATCTCAAGTATATGCTCATGCATGGTACGCGAACCATCATATTTCATGGTGGTCAGTGTGCTCATCAATGTACTAGCAAGTGACTTATCAGCAGTTTGAGAATGCTCTTCCACAAATTTCATAAATTCCTTAGCATTGTCAGTCTTGAGAAGAGAAGTCTTTAAGTTGTTTACAACTGTCATTCGCATGAACATTAAGCTCAGTCTGTTTGATCTTTCCCAAGCTTTATGGAAAGACTTTTCCTCATCGATACTTTTATCAGTAATAGCAGCTGGTTTCTCAACTTGAAGAGCTAAATCAAGATCCAGGACACCTAAGTAAAATTGGATTTGTTCACTCCAATCAGGGAAATTTATCCCATTGAATAAGGGAATAGACGAAGCATGTGAATGCAGTGAAACAGGTACATATACTGCAAATATACAAGAAGTACTCACACATTAATGCTTTGAGAATATTACATAATCAGATTCAATCTAACTATACATGTACATCACAGTTCTCCTTTGAGCGATCCTATGATATACAAATATATAAACCATAATGATGCTAATAACTTTTATTTGATAATTGTAAATATACCTTATTAAAATTTATTTGCTATCTTCGGATATACAAACAAATTTAACAAGTCATATTAATTATCAACCATAATGTTCATGAATTATAAGAAAATAATTAACCTTTGGGTTAATCCCTAAGTTCTTATAATAAATGAATTTCAATATACCCATAACACCAATAAAGATATAAAACATATCAATTTCATATATATATAGCATCAATTAATCATGGGTAATTGAATAAAATAATTTACAATATCAAAAATTCAAAAGACTTCAAGGTTTGGCCACTTTGGTGACTAACAAACCATTCATAATATGAATTTTTAATAATTGTAAAATATAAATGTTTACCAAAATTGCACACAATGACAAAATTTAATCAAAGCATAAGGGCAAAATCGTAAAATCATAATTCCATAAGGGCAGAACCATAAATTTAATATCCAGGGGCAAAATGGTAAATAAACAGTAATGGCAGAATCATAATAATAAATTAAACAAGGGCATAATTATAAATAACCATCAAAAGAGGGCAAAACGGTAATTAGGAGCCACGGGAGGGGCAAGATTGTAAAATGCACGTGCCTACATTTCGGCGGGCGTGTGCCCCGCACACGCGCGTGTCCAGCACGCAGGCGCGTGCGTTGCACGGCCTACAACTGCGCGGGAGACCGCGCGCGTGGATCCCACGCGTGCGGCGGGCTCTGCGCATGTGAGGGCGCGTGGCGCGTGGGTTCCACGCGCCTGCAACTGCCGCGCACGCGTGGAGCCCGAGCGCCTTCTTCCTCGCACACCGACACGATTTTTTACCGGTTTTCGCCATTTCCAGCCGCGATTTCGCCCCTGTTCCTTCTCCGGCAGCCAACCCAAACACAGAAAAAATAATGGGTTTTGAAGAGCATGCAACCACGACCACATGGATCCAAGTTTCGGAGAAAATGACGAAGAATTAGCCCCAAATCAAGCCAAAATTTCTCAGAACACAAAACCCTAACCACCGCGACTTCCTCCGCCCGATTCGCCTCCGGCGCATACCAATATGCCGGAAAAACTCATGCCCAGTGTTCCTCATGGTAGGGCGACCAAATGGGTCCAAAATCAGGTGGTGAGTCGACGGATTTTGCTCGGAATCGTCAAGTTTCTTACTCGCCCTCAAAATTCCGAATTCCTCCATTTTAGTCCTTCTCCCTTCGGTTTTTTTTTTTTTTTTTTTTTGAAACGCCCCATCAGTTGGGTTTTTCTTCAACAGAACCCTCTTTCTCATCTCAACAACAACAAATGGTACGAATAGGATCATCCAACGAAACATCATATATAAATCATATTAAATTTACAAACGGAAAATCATGAGATCATAAACCACGCTCTGATACCAACTATTAGAGATTTCTTATAATTCTTAATGCGGAAATTCATAATAAAACAAAGATCTTTGATCTTCATGATCTTCACAAATATATATGAAAAACATACCTTTGTCCATAGCGTTGCCGTTGAATTCGATCCAAATGAAAAATCCGATTTCTCTCCCTTAACCCACTATTCCTTTCTATATTTAATCGATGGAGAAGAAAATATGTTCGTTGTATGGGTGGAGAGAGGACCGGACTCTATTTAAACGTTCGTTGAAAAGGTGCCTTCCATCAAAGCAATATACCATTTCATTTAATTAGAGTCGCAACTTCTCATAGCCAATAATTATTTATTTATTTTATAGCATTTCAATAATTTATTAAACCATATAATAAAAATCATATCATGTGGGCCACAATAATTTTACAGATGTCACCAAGGAAGTGTGCCTGGAATGTGTGAAAGATGCTAGTGTCAGAATCAAAGAGAAATGTCCTATGGTCAAAGCGGCCATCCTCTGGTACGACGAGTGCATGTTGCAGTATTCTTACCGTAACTTCTTTCCAGCCACCTACGACGTGCCTATTGTGGGAGGTCATAATCCACAGAATGTGAACGAGCCTGCCAAGTTCATGAAGCTGTTGGAGAAAACACTGAAGCAGTTGACTACTCGGGCTGCTAAAGGATCCGATAAGAAGTATGCTTCCAAAGAGGCCCCCGTCAAAGGATACAGGGACGCTACTCTGTATACGTTTGCCCAGTGCAGGCCTGATCTCTCAGCGGTTCACTGCGAGGAGTGCCTGCAGAATGTGATTTCAATTCTCCTGACAAAACACACTGGGAAAATTGGAGGCAGAATCTTGCGTCCGAGTTGCTTCGCCAGGTTCGAGATGATCCCGTTCTACACAGGTAATGAGCTCACCATTTTTGTTTCACTAGTTATAAGCTGTCGAAATGGGTCACTGCCCATATTTTAACCCATATTTATTGTAGTGGGCTATAAATGAGTTACCTCAATGGTAAAATATGGGTAAAAAATGAGTTGTAAAAAAAAAAAAAAAGGCTAAAACAAACCGGTTTAAGTGGGTTTGAGATAGGCCCACTTTCAACCCACATATTAAATAGGTTTTAGGCTAAATGAGTTACCTAACAAGTTTTAAGTTAATTACAAACAAGTCATTTTTATTTTTTAACTTTTATTCTTCTTCATTTCTCCCTTTTTTTTTTTCTTTTTCCTTTCCCATCAGTGCCAATCATAGGTGAGGGACGAGCTTGTCGATTTGGCCTCTAGTGAGCCTCGAGCTCGCTAATTTGGCGAGGCCCAATACTTGCGGACCTCTAGCGAGGCTGGCGAGGCTCAAGCCTAGCCGATTTGGCGAGATAATACCTCCCTTATGGCTAGTGAGGCTCGAGCTTACTTGAAGCTGGTTGTGACCGTTGCTGGAATCGGTGACTAGGCAAAGAAGAAGGATAAAAAAAAGTGAAAAATTTTAAAAATATAATAAATAACAAATAGTTAAAAAAATCGATATATAAAAATCGATTTTTAAATATTTTTTATTTTTATTTTATTTTTAAAAATGAAATATGTGACAAAAAAAAATGAAATGAAATGAAATAAAATAAAATAAAAAGACCTTAGTGACCTTTGGTCTATTTGATTTTTTTATACATTTTTTTCTTATTTACTTTCTTTTATTGGTCGGTAATTTTTTTTTGGTCGGTTTGTCTTATTTACTTACATCTTCATTTTTTTCGTTATTTTTTTTTTTTTTTGGTAAGGAATTAAATTTAAAATTTTCGGTAAGGAAAGAGTAATTTAAATTTTTTGTTATTTTATTTTGTTTAATTTGATATAAAATTTTATCCAAGTGACACTTTAACATGAAGAGCTATGGGTTAAATGAGTTGGTATTTATTTTCATAGGTTGGGTATGAGTTGGGTTGGGATTGGGTTGGATTGGGTATGGGTTGTCGAAATTTTATTGCATGAAAAATGGGTCAATATGAGTTGGATCATTTTTTATCCGACTTAAATCTAACTTGACTCACCTATTTGACACTCTTAGTTATAATGCGTTTCAATTTACCGATTTGAGTACATTTGTTGGCACATCAAATATTTAATAGCTGGTGCCATATATTTGCCAGATGTTGAATGTAATGCCATTATGCTAATGAAGCATTCAAGTAATTAAATTACAGTCGAAAAGAAATGGCATTTTTCGTCAAGATTAGCTATCGGGATCACTTCTGCAACTTCAGCGTTCGTTCCACTTTGCGTCGTGCTCTGGTTTACCCTCAAAAGAGAAAGGAACAAGAGAAACGATACCGAAGAAGATCCGATTGGTGAGAGAAATGGAGAAAATTGCACCAGAAGTCTTAAACCTTATGTGTGGAATGCGATTAAGTCCTGAGCTTTTTGATTCATTTAATCAAGTCTTAAACCTTTATAAAAAGTACAATCGAGTATTAAATTTTTTAATTGCTCCAATTAAGTCCTTCATTTTTAGTGGAAAATACAATTTGGTCCTAAAATTATGTGGAAAAATGTAATTTAAGGATGCCACATAAGTACTTTTTGAGAGCTCATTTTGGTTACTATTTATAGAAACCACTCGATTGCACTTTTAAAAGTAGTTTTAGAAATTGATTGAATTAATTGAAGGGTTTATGATTCAATTGCATTCGGTACATAATGTTTAGGACTCCCCTTGCAAATTTCCCATGAGAAACATGATAAATCTACATTGCTTATTTCTATTTATAGTTTATTCGTATCGCAAAATTGATGGCTTATATCTACATAGTTGGAAGCGAAATTTCAGAACTACATTCCTTGCAATTTGATGTGGGCACAATTGAAGCTGCCACAGATTACTTCTCGAATGGCAACAAATTAGGGGAAGGCGGGTTCGGTCCAGTTTACAGGATGAGAAGCTTCAACACATAGATATGATAAAAAAAAAAAAAAGTACTACCTAGAGATTCAACCTGGCATTTTCGTTCATATTTTGTGTTTTGTAGGGTACACTCCCTTGTGGGAGAAGAATTGCAGCAAAAAGGTTGTCTCAAAATTCGAAACAAGGCGTGCAGGAATTCAAAAACGAAGTCGAATTGGTAGCCAAGCTTCAGCACAGAAACCTAGTGAGGCTATTAGGATTTTCCATGGAAAGAGAAGAAACGATACTAGTTTATGAATATGTGCCCAACGGAAGCCTCGACCGGCTGCTCTTCGGTTTGTGCCTCACTCTTCATCTTCTTTAAAAATTATTCCGTTCCACTCATTGTAGTTCTTTCTTCCTAGTCCTAGTCATCATCTAGAAATATGTCCAAAGTTTAAGCAAAAGTTCAGTAGTTATGTCTAGGGACATTCTTCATTACAAGTTGACAATGGTTTCAATAGGAAATTACACGTGACAATGACCACTCGTCAATTAGATTCAGACATGAACTAGCAATTCTTCTGACTTTAAAATTTACAAATTTTGGCCCACGTAGACCCTCAGCAAAGCATACAGTTCGATTGGTCAGCACGCCGCAAGATCATGGTTGGGGTGGCGCGCGGTCTTCTTTACCTTCATGAAGATTCTCGTCTCTGAATCGTCCATCGTGACCTCAAAGCTAGCAACATTCTACTTGATGACAATATGAACCCGAAAATCTCGGACTTTGGTACGGCTCGGATTTTTGGTACCGAGCAGACTCAAGGAATAACAAACAAAGTCATTGGAACTTTGTAAGTTCAACTTCATATTACTTCGGTTCCTATTACCAGATAATTTGCAATAATTATGCTAACATATTCGCCCTTTGATTGGATTTTCTAATGAATCGAGTATATTGAGTTTTAACATCTTGATCGTTAAGTGAACTATGCTTGTTCATGATTATTATGACTATCTTCCTCTTCGGACTGATTTGCAGTGGATACATGTCTCCTGAATACATCATGTATGGACAATTCTCAGTAAAATCCAACGTGTTCAGCTTTGGTGTGCTAATGTTAGAGATCATAACTGGCAAGAAGAATCAGTATTCTTATGTATCAGATCACTATGCAGGCCTTCTAGACTATGTGAATACAATTTGATCCTCCAATTTCATTCAAGTTTTGGTACATTAGTGACAGTAGATACATAATTCCTAGGTTTGGGAACACTGGAGAATTGGAGCATTGTCGCAAATTGTGGATCCAACACTGAGTGAATCTTACTCAGTAAATGAAGTGATAACATGTATTCACATTGGCTTGCTCTGCGTTCAGAACGACGATGAGGCCCGACCTGCTATAGAAACAATTCTTCTTATGCTTAGTAGTGTCGATTCTGTCAGCCTCCCTATGCCCGAGCAACCTGCACTCTTTTTCCCAAGTGTGAAGCACAACCAACCATCTCAAGATCGAAACTCGGATCTATCCAGCGAGACGCTCAATAGCAGCAAGACAATAATGCCGGAATGTCCAGTGATCAGCGGTTGTCTTAGTGATGTGCCTCTTTGATAAAGAAAGGGAAAAGATCAGGGAGCACGCTAAAAATCCATTGATCAATGTCTAATTCATGAGGCCGAAACCATGTATCTTACAAAAAATGCAAGCTCTCTTTCGCACGGAACAAAACTGAAGCTCCAAATTTCAAATTGTGCAGAAGCCTGTTCTCTATAAGAGCAACCGGAACTATTTGGATTGCAACAAATCGAAGAATAAAGTAGAAAACTCGTTCTTATGTCTTTTTTTGTGGGTGTTAGAGAAGCATATTTCTGTCATCTTTTTAGTTCGTTGTGGTTTATCTTCCTTTATTACTCAAGACTACAGAAGCATATTTCTGTCACATCAACTCATTGGTTTGTTATGGTTTGTTTTCGTTCATTCTTCAAGACAATAGAAAGAATAGCTGTCGTAACAGCTGAATTCTATCTCTTCGTACCTAAAATAAGAACGTTTCTTTACTAGTAAATTTTATAAGTGCTAGTAAGTGGAAAGGATTGTGGACAAGAAAACGAAACGTTTACTTTTTTCTAGGTAATTTGTTAGAAATTTTACCTACATTTCTATGAAATTATGATCTTTTCTTTGACAGTTGAAAATAGCAACTTGTAATAATATACCAAATTTTATTTGTATAACTTACTAACAGTTTAAATTTTCTAATTCATATATGAAATTAACAATCTAAATTTGAGAACTTTTGTGAGATTATATTACCATCTAACTTTGGGTCATCAACTCTCATTTGAGTTAGCTTATTAATATTTATTTGGTTTTTTCCATTATTTTACCATATTTATTGAGTTATTTACTTCTAATTTGTCTTGGATAATGGGACTTATAACTTTGCTTCCATTAAGCTACTGCAAAGCAATGGGCTACAACTCTTATTTGAGTTAGTTAATGACTTTTATTTATTGGAATAAGTATATCAGACATGTTAAAACTTGTTGGGAGAGTGCAATCTTGTAAAAGAAAAATTAAGTCCTAAATCTTGTATAATTGATTCAATCAATGATCTCCATTAGCTCTGCTCCATTTAAATGATGGAAATGCTGAAGTGTCAACTTTGATTTTTTTTTTTTTTTTTTTGAAGTCATGTGAGAATGATACGACGTCAAGTAGGCACGATATCGGGAAAAAAAAAAAGCCATATTTTTTTTTTTTTTTTTTTTGGGAAACAAAGAGAAAGAATGCAAGATATTTTAAGATATAAAAACTACTCATCGGAAATAAAATGGGGCAGCATGTGGTTTGGGGTTTGAAGGGTTAGGGATTGGGGAAGGGGTAGCACTGCTGCCCGACCTTTGCCAGTGAAGACCAACAGCGGTTTCGTGCATCGGAGGCCCTTGGTTGGTACAGTGGTGGGGTTCGCTGCTTCCAAGAAACCAAGAAAATAGGATTTGAAGAATCTACTTATCTGCATCGTGCCAAAGCTTAATAATAATAAAAAGTATGCTCTACATGAACCTCTTTATATCTCCCAGGCCTAATTTTCGGCAAAAGGACATTAAAAGTGTCAAAAGTTTTCGCATGATGTTTATTTCAATGCCAAACGTTTTTTTTTTGGATTATTTAAGTGTCAATTCCGATTTAAGTCGTTGGAAATATGACGGTATCATATTTTATTAATTTCTCTGGCTAACATGGCTCACCGGCATGCCTAGTTAGCATATAAAGCCTAAATGACATATTCTATAACGTTTTGCTCCAAACTATAAACCCTAAATCACCAATTGAAAGAAATTCCCTTATTCGAAACCCTAATGACCATTCCACCAAAATCGAAACCCTAATTCGGTTTGCTCAAATGAAGTTTGCTCGAGAATTTGGACCCATCATCTGGTGCCATACATCATTGTTTGTGACCACTAGTCACCGCCAACTTCAGAAGAGTGCCGTGACCTCTTTTTTTCTTGACACCCACTTAGGGCGCCTACAGAGGCTAATGATTCGGCTAGGTCTATTAGGCTTAGCTCAGGACTCTCCCAAGCTCACCAATTCACGACTTAATGGTCTGATAATTTAACTTATAAGTTAATTTTAAAAGAAGTCGCCACCAATCAATTTGAGGTGGATCGATTAAAAACCTAAGTGAAATATTGTGAGGAATATTTGCTCTTGCGCAATCAGAGAAATTAGAATCGGTGATTTGATTATATTAATTAATCACTAATGCTCTTACAATACCCAATCTTATTTAAACCCTAAGACTTTTTAGATTTTTGAGGGAGTTTCCATACATTTGTGGAGAAAAAACATATTTGTGGAGAAAAACATTTTTGGGGCCTTTCTATAAAAAAGATTTTGAACATAAAAGGGATTTGGATTTTTTGATCTTTTGAAAATATAAATTATTTTTTGGCTTTTCCTTATTTTTTTTGAATTTTTAGGAAAACATTGGACATTTTTTATTTTTTTATATTTTCTGGAAAATAAATTATTTTTATTTTTGATTTATTTTATTTTATTAAAATATTATTTATTATTATAATAATATAATATATTAAAAAACGATACGGGGGTCAACGGCGGCAGGCCCGGGTGGGCCCGAAGCGCAGGCCCAGCCTGGGATTCCCTTTGTTTTGGGTGTTTTAATCAAGGCCCGTAAAATAAAAAACAAAAGGGCCACCCACTCCGAAGCCCATGTGAGATTAGCCCACGTGCGACTGGGCCCGGTTGGCCCGGACCGACAGAAACACTACTCGGTTAAGACCCAAACCCGACCCGGCCTCCACCCGCTGCTCGACTCGCAGCCGCGACCCGATTCGCGGGTCCGACCCGTTTTCGACCCGGCATCTCCTTCGCGGGTCCTGCTTTCTGGAGCCCTCGGGTTCGTCGACCTGGTGGCGAAGGCGGCCGAGCTTTGTCTAGATCTGAGCTCGGGCCTCCGCCGGCACCGCCTTGGGCTCCACTCGGCTGGCCATCGTAGCCGATTACGCCGCCTATCGCCGTCCGTCGCCGCCGGTCACCACAGGTCCATCAGTGGCAGCCGAGCTCGTCCTGGATTTTCATCGAATACCTGGAGGACGTCGGCTGAGAGGGGGAGGATTGGGCCTATTCGGGGTCGGAATCGTGAAAGGAACAAGAGAAACCATGTTGAAGAAGATCCTTTTGCCGAGAAAGTCATAGATCTACCCTGCTTGCATTAAACTTTCATTTGAAGTTTGTTCTTATCGAAAAGTTGATGAATTACTGTGTAGCAGTTGATCGCGAATTATCAGAACTACACTCCCTGCAATTTGACGCGTCCGCAATTGAGAATGCCGCAGCTTACTTCTCGAATCACAACAAATTAGGGGAAGGCGGATTCGGTCCATTTTACAGGGTAAGAAGTTTTGACAGAGAGATGTGGAATACAGCACTACCTAGAGACTCAAACCGTCTTCATATTCTGTCTTTTGTAAGGTCCACTTCCTTGTGGGAGAATAATCGCAGCAAAAAGGTTGTCTCAAAATTCGAAACAAGGCGTGCAGGAATTCAAAAACGAAGTCGAATTGGTAGCCAAGCTTCAGCACAGAAATCTAATGAGGCCATTAGGATTTGCCATGGAAAGAGAAGAAACGATACCAGTCTAATTCCATTCTACTCAGTTTAGTTGTTCCATCCCTAGTCACTACCTAGAAATATGTCCAAGGTTTGAGCAAATGTTTAGTAGTTCTCTTTGGGATATTCTTCATACAAATCGATGATTTCAAAATGAAAATTTCATGTGATCATGACCACTTGCCAATAGATTCAGTCATAAAATAGGTTTCTCCGACTCTAAAATTTACAAATTCTGGCCAAAACACACCCTCAGCAAAGCGGACAGCCGGATTGGTCAGGGCGCCACAAAATCATGGTTGGAATGGTGCGCGGTCTTCTTTACCTTCATGAAGCTTCTTGGCTCGGAATTATTTATGGTGACCTCAAAGCTAGCAACATTCTGCTCGATGATGACATGAACCTAAAAATCTCAGACTTTGGGATGGTCGGGATTTTTGGTGTCGAGCATACTCAAGAAAGTACAAACAGAATTGTTGGAACTTAGTACGTTCACATTCACATTACATCTGTTCATGTTAGAAACAAACCACTGGATAATTTGCAATAATTTTGGAAAGAAATGTGGCTTTTAATTGGATATTCTAATGGGAAAATTCCAAAAAGGAACCCGAAGTGCTATCTTTTTCTCAAATAAGGACTTGAAGTGGATCTTGTTCCAAATAAAGACTTGAAGTGTCATTACTTTATCAAATAAGGGCTTAAAGTGGAAACTATTTCAAATGAAAACCTGAAATAATTATGTAATTATGTTTGTTGTAAATAATGGCTTGAAGTGGCTATGTCCGTTGCAAATAAGGACTTAACTTTTTGACAGTTAAGGGTATTTTTGTCATTTCATTTTTTTTTCTAGTTCTTCCGCTTTGTCCATGGCCGGCCGGCCACCGGCAATACCCACAGAGGGCTGGGCGAGGATCACCCATGTCGGCCATAGGTGAGGGACGGCCTTGCCTGGGTGAGGTGACCCTCACCCAAGGGCCATTCGCGAGGTTGGCTAGTGTCAGCCCTAGGCGAGACTGACCCTCCCCAGTTCTGGCGAGGGTGGCCTCACCCGCGGCTGGCGAGGGCTGGGCAACCTCGCCAACCGTTGGTAAGGGTTAGTTGGCCGTGGGCGAGGCCCAGGCAAGGTTGACCCTTGCCAGATCTGGCGAGGGTGGCCTCGCAGACCCTTACCAGGAGCTGGCGAGGTTTGATCTCGCGAAGGGCCCCCAGGTGAGGGTCGCTATGCCCAGGCGGGGTCATCCCTCGCCTATGGCCGGCATGAGTGGCCCTCACTGATGAGGGCAACCCTCGCCTAGCCCTCCGTGGGCATCGTCGGTGGTTGATCGGCCACCGATGAAAAGAAAGAAAAAGAACCAGGAAAAAAAAGTAAGAAAAGAATGAAGAAAAAAGGGGAGGAAGCACCAAATGACGAAAATACCCCAAACTGGGTTAGAAAATTTAGCTTGCTAGTGACTGGCAAGGTCGGGTCTTTATTTGAAACAACCAAAATTACTTTAGACCTTTATTTGAAATAAGTTACTTCAGGTTCTTATTTGAAACAAAGTTAATTTTGGGTTTTTATTTGAGAAAAAGATAGCACTTTGAGTCCCTTTTTGGAATTTTTACTATTCTAATTCATAGCGTGTTGTGCCTTAATATCTTGATCTTTAAGTGAACTAGGCTCATTCACAAGAATCATGACTATCTTCCCTTTTGAACTGCTTCACAGTGACTACATGTCTCCCGAAAACGCAATGCACGGACAATTTTCGGTTAAATCTGACGAGTACAGCTTTGGTGTGCTACTGCTAGAGATCATAACTGGAAAGAAGAATCAATGTTCTTATGTATCAGATCACGATGTAGGCCTTCTAGACTATGCGAGTAAAATTGGCTCCTGCAATTTCATTTAGTTTTGGCAAATTAATGACAGTAGAAAATTATGTTCAAGGTTTGGGAACACTGGTGAATCGGAGCACCATTGGAAATTGTGGGTTTGACAATGAGTGAATCTTACCCTACAAATGAAGTGATCAGATGTATTCACATTGGTTTGCTCTGCATTCAGAATGACAGAGAAGCCCGACCTGCTATGGATACGGTTGTTCTCATGCTTAGTAGCGCTGATTCCATTAGCCTCCCCGTCCCCAAGCAACCTACGTCCTTCATCTCGACTGTGAAGCACAAACAACAATCTCGCGATCAAAACTGGAACAGATTCACCGAGAAGCTCAATAGCAGCAAGATAATGCTGCAATTTTCAGTGAATAGCGGCTATCTTACTGATGTAAGTCCTAGATAGAGAAAGGGAAAAGAAATCCATTGATCATCGTATGATTCATGAACCAAGAGGTGTAAACCAAATATCATACCAAGAATGCGAGCTCTCAATGTGCAAGGAACAAGATTTTAATGTCAATTTATAAAGGGTGTGGAAGTCCATTCTCTATGATGAGAGCAAGCGGACCTATCTAGCTAGTTGCTAACCGAAAAATAAAGTAGAGAACCTACTCTTCTGTCTTTAATTGTAAATGTTAGAGGAGTATATTCTTGTTATGGCTTACATTCCTCTATTCTTCAAAACAATAGAAAGGATAGCTCTTAAAACAGTGAAATTCTATTTTTCCATATTTAAAACAAGGATTATTTTTCCATACTAATAAATTAAATTTAGTAGTATTAAGGGTCAAGAATTGTTGATAAAAATGTACCCTTTTATTTACTCGATAACTTCAAGCACCATCTCAACTAGCATATTAGCTCGTATCAAAGTTTTTGTCATTGATTTGCAAGAGCTTAGCCTGTATCCTAATTTTGGCATTATGTTTGAGGTTCTCATTAAGTTTGATGCTTTGTGTCTTGGTTGGTAGGGGTAAGCATGGTCCAGGTTGGGCCGGTCTATCTCCTAACCTTAGAACAAATCCGTACAGTGTTGGTCCTCAATTTTTGGGACCGATGACCAACCTTATTGAGCTTGGGATCAATGACTGGACTGACCCAATGGGTTCGGTTCGGTTCCGGAGTCAACTCGGGACCAACCGATAATTTTTTTTTTTTGGTAAAGACCGATAGTTTTTTATTACATTTTTTGTATTCCTTAAAAAAGTGATTGAAGACTGGATTGACCCAATGGGTTCGGTCTGGTTTCAAGGTCAACCCAAGATTAACTAATAATTTATTATTTCATTTTTTGTACTCTTTAAAAGGGCAACTGATGATTATACTGATCCAATGGGTTCGATGATGAGCAAGGTTAGCTAAGAAAGACAAGTGGTAAGAGATAAGTGGGGTGAGTGTCGAACAGAATGAGCATTGAATGTCGAGTGGGAAGCAACAAACCAAGCGAGCATCGAGCAGTGAGCGGCATGAGTGACCCAAAACGAGCGAGGTGAGTGTCAAGTGGTGAGTAGAGAAGTTATTTTTTTAGAATTTGGCAAATTGAATACTAAGATGACAAATAAGACAGAAGAGAACGAATATTAGAAGAGGATGCGATAAGAAGTTGTTTATACATTTTTGGACACCGTAAGGACTTTTCACAAAAATATTTTATTCCTTCATAAATTATGACTATTGATGTCGTAAAAGACATTAAAAAATCTAAATTATTAAAGAATAATGTAAAATTACTTGAACTCCTCACTCTTAATATTGTTGACGCCGTTTATTTTGAGATTTCTCTATATAAAAATTATAAATAATATATTAGATATATATATATATATATATATATATATATATATTCAGGGTTGGTCCGGATTGGACCGACCCGGAGCTCTCAAGACTGAGAACCGACTCGCACAATGCTGGTTCAGAAATTCTAGGACCAAGGACCGACCCAATCTCTCTAGAAACCGGACCAAGACCGGCAGGGTTAGGTCGGTCCAAGGTTAACTCTGGACTGATGCTCACCCTTATTGGTCGGCCAATGTAGCATAATAAGTAGGTGTGGTCACCACCTACATAAATTTCCTTTTCGAAAGCTTAGTCCATGAGGTTCAGCTCATAAACTTCACAAATAACATCAAGGCACGACAATTAGGAGCATGGACTATGAGACGAACTAGTGTGTACAAATTAGGCATGTGACACATAATAAACATACTCCAATATTTGGGTAACACACTTAAGTTTGTATGTCACATGATTTATGATGTGAGTAACGTTGGACGAAGAAAAGACAACATTTTTGTTACTGGTGTTGTTACTCATGAATATATATATATATATGTTGTTGATCCAGGGAATCCCGTAAGTCGGCAGCCCGACAAATAAATCATGGGAGCGACACGTGGAAACCACTGCCATGTGTCATCTGGCAAGTCACCAAGTGACGCACTGAGGATTCGAACTTCTCCCCTTCTTGAGGGGGAGAGAGCTTAAAGCCAGCAATACCACCGCGGTGGATGGTGTTACTCATGAATATTCATACTTCATGAGGAGAAGAAAGCTTGCAAAATGATGAGAGAGAAAGAGACGCATGTGATTTGACAATGATGGGTTTGGTAAGCCACCAGACGCTAGACACACGTTCATATTAGAAATTTTCTTCATTTGTTTAGATGGTTTTTTAATTATCTTTTATCGGTGTTTCTTTAGGACTTCAAACTGTTTATGTTCACAGTATTCTCTTTCCTTAGGTATCTCACATTTGATTATTATGTATAGGTAAAAAATTGAGTGCTTTTTTTTTTTTTTTTTTTTTTTTTTTTTAATAATGTGCGCCTTGTGCATGTTACACTTTGTGGGTGTTAAGAGTTCACATTCAGAGCTACATCGCACAAAGAGATGTTGCTTTCTCGAGAATTCTCTCATCTCATGGTGCGATCAGAAGCAAATTGTTAAATCGCCTTCTAGCACAGAAGGTGAGCAATGAGCTTTAGATAATTTCCGAATATTCGTAGCTTTGCTTGCATTTTCGCAAATATCGGTCAGGATAATCGATTTTCTTATAGTAACGCCATTCTTAATTGTGCAAACTTTGTATTTTAGAAGGGGACAAACACATTGAAAATGGCTGTCGTCTTATAAACTCACACTATCCTGTTGAAAGGTGCTATTGATATTTTTCCCTCTCTCCCGACCAAGCCTTTTTGCCGCCCATACCAAAAGTCAAGTAAATGTAGGCTGACAAAGGCTACTTAATTTATCAATGCATGCCTTGCGAGCCATATCTTTATTAATTCCCAATCGAAGTAAGCTAATCCAATTCGGATTTCATTGGTGGAATATTTTGCACTCCATCGCTCCCTTTCCTTAAAAGGCGACCTTACCTAAGTACATCGATCGAGGGTTACGTCAGCAAGACTTTGATGGGCACGTTCATGTCAAACCGTCGACTTAATAGTCTTGATATCTGTAGAATTTCTGTCCCCTCATTTAGTTAAATATATCTTAGTGGGCTGGAGGAGAGAAATGTCGACAAAGGTGTGCTGGAAAGAATACGCTTGAGGGCTATTGATTATTTTAAACAACACAGTAATGCATTCTTTACGTCGGCTCCCCTTGAAAAATTAATCCTAATCGAGTTTAGTGACATAAAAAATAACACGCGAGCCGTGCGTGCGTATAAAGAAATCCATGCATCGCGGCACTAAATAATGTCTAGAGCCGCAATCAAGATTCGAGTTCTCACGCACATTGCCTTAGCTTCTAAACTCTTGGCCAGTAAAGTCCTCCCCCATAAGTTCACCATTGTTGAAGCGGAATCCGGTCCAGCGGAGTTGGTCGGGTCTCCGACGAACGGTCCCGTTTGTGCCCACAAATAGATAGCTATGCATCCAAGATTGTAATCCAGAGCGGCCCTCCGGCGCCGAAGCCGGTAACGTACGCGTGCCTGGACATCGGAAGCTAACGTTTATTGGACTTGTCCGTCAAGCTAGTCGCTTTTCCTAACGGTGTCTGGCGGAATCCATCCCGTACTTTCTAAGTTTGGTGACTTTTATGAACACAAAAAAAAAAAAAAAAAAAGGTTTGGTGACTTTTGTCAATGCACTTACTTTGGATAACAATAAAAATAATCCCACCGTCCACTTTTATTATCACTGTTTCCAGGTATCATCCGCATAGCTGTTACCCAAATGGAGAATGTCGAAGTTATCTGATCTTGACACCTTTATGACAAACAGAATTGACTAATCAATTTCCTTCTTCTTTTTTTTCCCCCTCCTTACAGCTTGATCTTTCCCCTTGTTCGCTATAAATCAAGGTACATTGCACTCCGTGGTGCTGAAATGAAAGGGAAAGATCTGCCCCTTCCAGCCAAGTTCCCCCAAAAGAATATGACAAAGCTTTTTGCAATCCTCGTTTTCGTGCTTAGCTTTCTCATCCTCAAAACCGAATCAACCTATGAAATCAGTAAATGCTCAAATTCGAGCATTTTCGCTCCAAAAAGCACCTATCGGGCCAACCTCAACCATCTCCTTGACTCCATCTCCTCTCATGCCGTCTCGAGAGGTGGATACTTCAACACGAGTGAAGGGAAGGGCGATAATGACACTGTGTATGGCAGATTCCTATGCAGGGGAGATGTCACCAAGGATTCGTGCGTGGAATGTGTGACAAACGCTAGTGTCAGGATCAAAGAGATTTGTCCTATGGCCAAAGTGTCTATCCTCTGGTTCGATGAGTGCATGTTGCAGTATTCGGACCGTAACTCCCTTTCAGCCATGGACGAAGAGCCTCTTCTGATCGGGTATAATCCGGAGGATGTGAAAGAAGAGCGTGCTGAGTTCATGAATCAATTGAACAAAACAATGAAACAGTTGATAACTCTGGCTGCTCAACGACCCGGTGAGAAGTATGCCTTCAATGAATCAAGGAGCCCTCCTCTATCCACATTTGCCCAGTGCAGGCCTGATCTCTCAGCGGCTCAATGTGAACATTGCCTGCAGAATGTGATTTCGATTCTCCTGACAAATCAAACGGGGCAAATCGGGGGCAGAATCTTGCATCCGAGTTGCTTCGCCAGGTTCGAGAAGCACCAGTTTTACAAAACCGTCTCGAACATCTCGAAAGGTAATGAACTCGACTCTTCGTCTTTTTTTTTTTTTAAACTAGTTATAACGCATTTTTGTTCTGTTTTGACCACGTTTGGTGGTTAGTAAAACATTTTATTGTCTATGCCATGCATATGCCAGATGCTAAATGTAATGCCATCATACTGATGAAGCCTACAACTGATTAAATTACAGTCGAAAAGAAAAGGCATTCTTTGTCAAGATTCGTTATCGGGATCGCTTCTGCGGCTTCGGCGATCGTGCTACTTTGCGCCGTGCTCTGGTTTGCCCTCAAAAGAGAAGGGAGCAAGAGAAACAATGTCGAAGAAGATCCAATCGGTAACAAATGGGAAAAATTGCACCACAAATCCTTAACTTTATTTACAGAATGCAATGAAGTCCATAGCCTTTTCAATTCATTTAATCAAGTCTTACACCTTTATCAAAAATTGCAATCAAGTTTTAGGCACATTATTTGCTCCAATTAGTCCTTAGCCTTCATTAGAAAATACAATGAAGCTTTAAAATTACGTGGAAAAGTGCAACTTAAAGAAACCACTGAAGTACTTTTCGAGTAACACCCAGCTCATTTTAGGTACTACCAATAGAAATGACTTTCCTGCACTTTTAGGAGAGGGTTTATAAATAGGTTGAATCAACTTAATAGTTTAAGACTCAATTGCATTCCGTATATAAAGTATAGGGCTTCTTATGCAATTTTCCCGTGAGAAAAGTCATATATCTACTTTGCTTGCATATTAGTCTTTCCATTTACAGTTTATTCGTATCGCAGAGTTGATGGCTTACGGCTACACAGCTGGAAGCAAAATTTCCGAACTCCATTCCCTGCAATTTGATGTGAGTGCAATTGAAGCTGCAACAGGTTACTTCTCAGATCAAAACAAATTAGGGGAAGGTGGATTCGGTCCAGTTTATTGGGTAAGCAGTTTTTAACATGGAGATATGACATGAAGCACTACGCATGTTCTGCCTTTACATGACATTTTTGTTCATATTATGTCTTTTGTAGGGCACACTCCCTTGTGGGAGGAATATTGCAGCAAAAAGGTTGTCTCAAAGCTCGAAACAAGGCACGCAGGAATTCAAAAACGAAGTTGAATTGGTAGCCAAGCTTCAGCATAGAAACCTAGTGAGGCTATTAGGATTTGCCATGGAAAGAGAAGAAACGATACTGGTCTATGAGCATGTGCCCAACGGAAGCCTTGACCAGTTGCTCTTCGGTTCGCGCCTCCCCTTCATCTTCTTTAAATATTATTCCATTCCTCTCAATCTAGTTCCTTCTTTCCAATCCTAGTCACCATCTAATAACATTTCCATGGTATGAGCAAAATTCAGTAGTTACGTCTTGCAGCATTCTTCATACAATTTGACGACGGTTTCAAAAAGAAAATTAAATAGGACAATGACTTGTCAACTAGATTCAGACTTGAAGTTTGGCTTCTTCTGACTCTAAAATTTACAAATTCTGTCCTACATAGACCCTCAGCAAAGCAAACAATTGGATTGGTCGGCACGCCACAAGATCATGGTTGGGGTGGCACGCGGTCTTCTTTACCTTCATGAAGATTCTCGGCTCCGAATTATCCATCGCGACCTTAAAGCTAGCAACATTTTGCTCGATGACAATATGAACCCTAAAATCTCGGACTTTGGTATGGCTAGGATTTTTGGTGCTGAGCAGACTCAAGGAAGAACAAGCAGAATTGCCGGAACTTAGTAAGTCAAATTTCAAAATACTTCAGTTCATGGTATGAATAACCCACAGGATAATTTGCAATTATTATGCCAACAAATTCAGAATTTAACTGGACTTTCTAATGCATAGACTATATTGAGCCTTAACATTTTGATCTTTAAGCGAACTTTGCTCATTCACGAGAATCTCATCAATATCTTCCTCTTTGTACTGCTTTGTAGTGGCTATATGTCTCCTGAATATGCCATGTAGGGGCAATTTTCAGTAAAATCCGATCTGTTCAGTTTTGGTGTACTAATATCTTCCTCTTTGTACTGCTTCGTAGTGGCTATATGTCTCCTGAATATGCCATGTACGGGCAATTTTCAGTAAAATCCGACGTGTTCAGTTTTGGTGTACTAATGCTCGAGATCATAACTGGCAAGAAGAATCAGTATTCTCACATATCAGATGATGACGCAGGCCTTCTTGACTATGTGAGTAAAGTTTGATCCTACAATTTCGTTTGGTTTTCGTAAATTGATGGCAGTACCAACATATGTTCTAGGTTTGGGAACAATGGAGAAGTGGAGCACCATTGGGAATTGTGGATCCTATAATTAGTGAATCTATCTCGGTAACCGAAGTGATCAGATGTATTCACATCGGCTTGCTCTGCATTCAGAACGACATAGAAGCACGACCCGCCATGGATACAATTGTTCTTATGCTTAGTAGTGCTGATTCTGTTAGCCTCCCCGTGCCTGAACAACCATTATTCTTTATTCCAAGTGTGAAGAACAAACAACAATCTCAGGATCCAAACTCGAATGGATCCAGCAAGAAGCTCAACAGCAGCAAGATAATGCCACAATGTTCAGTGACCAGCAGTTGTCTTACTGATGTGGCTCCTCGATAAAGAATGGTAAAAGATGATGGAGCACGCTCGAAATCCACTGATCAATGTACAATTCATGAGCCAAGAGGTCAAAACCAAGTATCGTACAAAGAATGCAAGCTCTCTTTTGCAAGGAACAAGATTTTAAACTCCAAATTACATGAGTGTGTTGAGGTCCAACCTGTATGAGAGTAACCAGAACCATTTAGATAGCAACAAATCGAAGAATAAAGTCGAGAACTCATGCTTCTGTTTTTAATTATAGACATTAAAGAAGCATTTCTCTCAACTTTTTAGTTTATCGTGGTTTATCTTTTTTTCCTTCTTCAAGAAAATAGAAAAGATAACTAATGTAATAGTAGAATACTATAGTTCCGCAAGCTCCCTTTTGCAAGAACAAGATTTTAAGCTCCTATCATGACCTACCTCTTGGGAGGAGGGAATAGGTTTAAGGGTATTATCTAAAGGACGGACCTAAGGCCCATTGTTAGACACAAGCTCTCTCAAGCCTATACCTTACATGACATTGGGGTATTATTGAGAATTCTATAAAAAAGGAGTCGCTACTAACCTATTGGGGTCGACTAGAAACCAAGTGAGGTATATGAGCATACCTCACTTCCTACGCAACTAAATGATCTAGGGTCGGGGACTTAATTATACTAATTTACCAATTAATGCCATTTTGGTACCTAATCTTATTCATTTTAAGAGAAGAGTTTTTTTTTTTTTTTTGGTGAAGCAATTTGGATTAATTTTATGTGATCATGCAGGTTCGCAATTAAATTATTTGCAACCAAAATCCTAGTTGCAGTAAACTTTAGCACGTGCAATTAAACATAATAAAATATGTAAATTAAACATGCAATAATTATACGAGCAAATAAAGACCTAATTACACTAAAAAAAAAAAAATAAAGCAAGACATTGCGATTCCCAACCAAACCCTACATTTTTTAGATTTTCCATTTTTTTATTATAATTTTTTATTTTTAAAATTTAAAAATAATAAAAAAAAAATATATTTATTTTTTTTAGTCCAGGCCGGGTTCGTCTGACCCGAGTCGTAACTGATCAGTCCGCTATGAAAATGGGCTCATCAAATGAGCCCAGCCGGCAACAAGAATGGGCTCGTCGAATGAGCCTAGCCGACAACCCTAAAAACAACAAAACAAAAAGAAGGCCCAGCCCCCAAAAAAAGAAAAAATAAACCAAACCACCAAGCCTAGACCCAAATTTTGGCCTGCCCAACCCGGCCCAGGTAAGCAAATGGAATCAGACCAGCTCCTTTTGCCAAAAGCACACGTGGTGCGTTTCTAACTTCGACAATATTCAGCCCGTATTTAATTTACAAAGCTTAGACGTTAGACAGTAAATATAAAACACAAAAAGAAATAGTAAATGGGTTATAAGGAAACATTTTAAAGTTTAAACCCTTGACCTTTTTTAAATTTATAAAAATGTTTTTTTGATAAAAAAATCGAGATTATAATTATTTTTCATACCCGACCCGATCCAATTTCCTATTTTCTTCCAAGCATGGCCCATCCCCACTGCTCCCTCGACTCTACTTATCCTGCCCAGCACGAGCCCTCCAATTTTCAACATCAAAACTTAAGTCACCAACACAAAAAGTCCGTTATGGATGGTGTTATGTGAAAATTTTCACCACTGTCTAACACACGCACGTCATTTGAGCACCGCCCATCCCTGGTCATGACTCAACAACGAAGTGTGTAACATATAAAATGGAACGTACTAATAAAAGCTCATCTAAGCATCGTAAGAAATCAGCGTTCGTCGAGATCACTAGTTCATTTCCTCGCTAGTTACATTCACCATGAGAACAATGCACAACATAAAACAACACAGAGGCACCACGGAACGAGACTTGCATGTTGAACCGCGGTGACACAAAGCATATTTTGAGGTTAGAGAGAGCTCACCGACAAGTGTATCCCATAGCTAACACATTGAGACTCAAAATCAGAAGAATGCATTTTGTCAAACAAATCGTGGGCGTCAAAACAAAGAACAAGATGAATCAAAGCATGAAAAGGGCATGCTCAACACTAACGAACGATGGTATAACGCGAAACGCACGCCCCGGTCTCAATAGCTCGTGCAAAAGCACGAGAGAACAGGGCAAAATCTACGCATAAAAAGGGGTTCGGCTGGGCATCCCTACCCGGCTCGGGGACGCGAATGGAGGACGAGCTCGACAGATTGGACCGCGTCCAGTCTCCTCGCACGCCTCCGAGCCGGGATGCTCGGGAAAAATGGCTTGTCCCACGAAAAATCGAAAAAAGGTAAGAAACGTGACCTACCGGAGAATTGGCGCGGGGAACGGGAGCTGCAGGCTCGAAAGTGCGGCCGGGAGTCAGACTTGGCTGGATTGCCGGAGGGCTCCCCCCCTCCAAAGCTCTCTCCTTCAGCTGCTCTTTTGGTCTCTTCACCTCCTCCGAATCTCTCCAAAAACTCCCCTCATCCCCCGTTCTCCTCTTTTTGCTTTCTGCTGCTTTTTATCTTCTCATTTTCCTGTGCTCCTTTTCTCTTTTCCTCTGCCCCATGTCCCCTGCTGTCGCTGCTTTTGCTTTCTGCAGGTCCCCCGCGTGCGAGGATGGAACGACGAGGGAGAAGGCTGGCGCGGGCCGGGCTGAGGGGAGAGTGAGGCTGGGCCGGGCTGCAGCGCACGAGAGAGAGAGGAAAAGAGGAGGACCGGGTTGGGCTAAGCCAGATTCGGCCCGACCCGCCCCCTCTTGCATCCCCCACTTTTTTTGTTGGGATAAGTGCGTTAAGCCCTAAAACTTATCGTGAAAAACGCAAATAAGTTCTAAAATTTTCAAAAAGTGCAATTAAGTCTTAAAATTTATTACGAAAATTCAATAAAGTCCTAAAACTTTCAAAACGTTCAATAAAATCCTAAAACTTGTCCTAAAAGTGCAATCAAGTCCTAAAATTTGTCTCGAAAGTGCAATCAAGTCCTAAAACTTTCTAAAAGTGCAATCAATTGAAGGACTTAGATTGAACTATTTTGATAAGTTTTAGGACTTAACTGCACTTTTTGAAAGTTTTAGGATTTAATTGCATTTTCATAACAAATTTTAGGACTTCCAATACACTTATCCTTTTTTTTTTTTTTTTTTTATATATATATAGGTGTCAACAGCTTCAAATTACATGAGTGTGTCATCTTAAGCATGACGTTAAAAGGCTTCCCAGCAACGCAGGGAAAACCTGTCAGGGGTGAGAGTTCCTAAGTTGCTGGCGAGTTTTCGGAGCCAACTCCTCCCGTGAAAAGGGGTAATGGTCAACTGTCGGGGATTGTTACCACCTTGTGGAAAGGTCCCCTGGGCCTGATCTTCACGATGCCGGTCTCCTAGCATTTTCTAGGTAGGTACAGAGAAATGTTGAGATCCAATCTCTATGAGAGTAACCAGAACCATTTAGATAGCAACAAATTGAAGAATAAAGTAGAGTACTCATTCTTCTGTTTTTAATTATAGATATTAAAGAAGTATATTTCTCGCAACTTTTTAGTTTATCACGGTTTTATCTTTTTTTCCTTCTTCAAGAAATAGAAAGGATAGCTCTTGTAACGGTCAAATTCTATAGTTCTGCATGTAAACTAGGGATTTTTGTCCATACTAGTATGCTTTATTATAGTAAGCGTCAAGAGTTGTTGATAAAGAAATGGATTGATAACCTTTTTTTTCCAGGTAAATCATTAAAAATTTGCCGACATTTTAGGAAACTATAAACTTTCTTTGACAGTAAAATACCAAATTGCACTAAAATTTATAGTTTTTATTTGCTTAACTTACCAACATTAAAAATTTATGGACTCTTATAGGAAAATGCCAAATCTAAATTAGAGCATGGAGCAAGATCACCAATAACACGATTCAGAATTATTGCAAATATTTTAGATACTCTGAAAAAGAACAATTAAGTGCTATTATTTTTGCTTTCACGATACAAATTTATTGTAGTTGTTCTCATTGTCCTGACAACTTTTGCTCTTATATCTTCTCTTTCTTGAAGGGTACACTTCCTTGCATACAAAATCAAAAGTGAAGTTGAACAAATGGCCAAACTTCAACAGATAACCTAATCAGGCTTATTAGGATTTTCCATGTAAAGAGAAGAAATATTAATAGCCTACAATTGCCTAAGGGAAGCCTCGACCATTGCTTTCACGTTGCCTCGCTCTTCTTTTCTTTAAAATGATTCCGTTCTTCTCTGCTTCGCTCTTTCTTCCCAATCCTTGATAACCAAGTAGCATTTTGTTTAACATTTAAGCAAAAGCTTATATTACATCAAAGGTTGCTTCAATGAGTTAATTCTAGTTTTTCACATATAATCATTCTCCTCCATCCATTGCATAGGTCAGTTCATTATTTCCCCCTTCGCCATCTCAAAAACCTACCTAGAGCTTCTCCTTGTCTAGGTCCTCTATCCTCAATGACCATGCCCCATTCTCGTCTGACTAGATCGTTACACTAGTAATTCATAAACTTTGACCGAATGTACAATGTCATCCTTCGACTATTAATTTGTTCAATATGATCCTTAAACTATTTCTAAATGTATAATTTAATCCTTAAACTTTCAATTTACTCAATATAATCCCTCAACTATTTCTAAATATTCAATAGCATCATTGGTACTATTCACAATGTTTTTAGAACTCAAGGTCGAGTTTTTTATGTAGAAGGTGAATAATATGGGGCATAGCGAGATTTTTTTCATAAGCTATCAAACAGATTTAGGATTTTCTTATTTGATACTTTCTTTCTTTATTTAATTTAAATTTAGATTTTCAGTTAGTTATCTCCTTTTTTTTTTTCTTTTCAATAGTTATTCTTGCAGTTTTTCTTCTTCTTTTTTGAATGTTTTCAAATTATCTCTTATAAGAGTCTATCAAGGACTTTGTACTATTTATACCCATGTTATTCTCTTTTCTGAAGCAATTTGCATTTAATTATATATTGGAAATGAAAACTCAAGAGCTTCTTTTACAAAGAAAATTACTGATACAGTCCTAGATTTGTACAAATGTCAATTTCGTCCTAAAATTTTTAATTTTACTAATGCAATTATAAATCATTGTGCGAAATTCCTATGCAGTCTTTTTGAACGATTACTGCATGATGTGGTTGATATAACGTCTAGTCATTACCAGTTATCTTGCGTGGCACGTTGATGTGGACACCTAATGGATCGCTATGATAGCGATTTATAGTGGCAATTAGCCAGATAGACATACATTAGAAATTTGTATAAAATTTTAGCACTAAATTATTATCCATACAATATGTTTAGGATTGATTGGGTAAGTATCCCTCTTTCATGTGTGCCTCGTGTGTATTACACTCCATGCATGTTTCAAGTTAACATTATCAGAGCAACATACCTAAAAAAGAATTAGTTTTCTTGAAAATTTGCGTATCTTATGGTGAAGTAAAATGCAAATTGTTGATGCACGTTCTATAACGGAAGGTGAACATTGAGCTTTAGAGGATGCTAACTTCCGAACATTTGTAGCTTCGCTGGCATTTTGTCAAACATCGGCTAGGATAACCAATACTTGATAATGCCACTCCCGATTGCTCGAACGATGTCTCTGATGAGACGAAAAACCCATAATAAATTACTGTCATTGTATAAACCATCACCCTCTTCTTCAAAAGTCCATTAATATTTTCCTTTCTCCGACGAATCTTTTTGCCGACTAAAAATGTGAAATAATAGTTGTTGCTGCCAAGAACGCATCGCAAAACTCAACTAAGTGGAGGCCAAAAAAGGCTACTAAACTTGTCAATGCATGTCTTTCGAGTCAAAGTAGATTAATCCATTTTCAACTATCCAAATTCAATTAGTGGGATATTTTGCACTTGATTATGTTAGAGTACATGTGCGAGTTGTGTTAAAAAAAAAAAAAAAAATTCCCATATCAGAGAATTGAAGTGGTATAGAGCAGTTAGTATATTATAGTTTATCCATAACTCATTAGTTTAAGCTTTTGAGTGAATGTGGGTCCAACTGAATATGGAGATAAGCTAGAACTTGAGCTCCCTCTTGGTGATTTCTCCATATGAAAGGTATCGAGCTTTTGTTGCGCACTCCCAACAAATAATATTAGTGTCGATGGTAGGCCCTAATCAGCGGAAGTCTCAATAAATGGTATCAGAGTCGATGGTAGATTGATGGCCTCTAACCTATGCAACTTGAGATATCTTGATGTAGAAGGATACCTATATTAAGGGGAAGTAGATCTAACATTGAACTCATAAATGGAGGAGAGATTGTTATGTATTGACAATATTCAGTAAAATCCGACATTTAGTTTCAATGTGCCAATGCTTAAGATTATAACAGGCAAGAAGAATCATTATTCTTACAGATCAAATCATGACGCAAGCCTTCTTGACTATGTGAGTACAGTTTGATCCTACGATTTCATTCCTTTTATTTATTTATTTTTTTTCATAAATTAATGACAATACTAACATATACTCTAGGGTTGGGAACACTGGAGAATCGGAGCACCATTAGAAATTGTGGATCCGACAGTCAGTGAATCTTACGCGGCAAATGAGGTGATAAGATGTATTTGCATTGGCTTGCTCTGCATTTACGACAACAAAGAAGCCTGGCCTGCCATTGACATAGTTGTTCTTATGCTTAGTAGTGCTGAATCCATTAGCCTCCTTATGCTTGAGCAACCTACTTCTCCATCCCACGGGTGAAGCACAAACAACAATCACAGGATCAAAATTTGAATCAATCCAGCAAGAAGCTCAATAACAACAACATAATGCTGCAATGTTCAGCGATTGGCAGATGTCCTACTAATGTGGCTCCTCGATAGGGAGTGGAAAAAGATCATGGAGCACACTCGAAGTCCACAGATCAATATTCAATTCATGAGCCAAGAGGTCAATACCAAGTATCATTCAAAGAATGCAAGCTCCCTTTTGGAAAGAGCAAGATTTTTAAGCTCCAAATTACATAGTGAGTTGAAGTCCACTCTCTAGGAGAGCAACTGGAACTATTAGAGAGCAACAAATCGAAGAATTAAGTAGATAAATAATTCTTCTGTCGTTAATTATATTTGTTAGAGAATCATTTGTTAGAGAATCATATATCTCTCAACTCTTTAGTTTATCACAGTTCATCTTCTTTCCTTCTTCGAGACAATGGAAATGATAGCTCTTATAACAACATAATGCTATTGTTACACTTATAAAATATATAATTTTTTTTCCATACTAGTAAATTATAGGGATAAGTGTATTGAAAGTTTTAAAACTTGTCACAAAAATAGAATCGAATCTTAAAACTTTTAAATAATGCAATCAAATTAATGTTCTAAAACTTGTCACGAAAGTGCATCAAGCTCTAAAACTTCAAAAAAAAAAAATGCAAAAAGTCTAAAAGACAAAAGTGCATCGATCATCAAAACTTTCAAAAAGTGCAACAAATGGAATGACTTGATTGGATCAATTTGATAAGTTTTAGGATTTGATTACACTTTTTGATAGTTTTGGGATTCAATTGTACTTTTACAATAAGTTTTATAACACCTAACACACTTATGATTATCCTTAATTTTTTTTAAAGCAATAGTAAGGGTTAATAATTGTTGATTTTAGAAATTTGCTGATATTTTTATCAAACTATCGACTTTCTTTGATAGATTAAAAATACCAACTTGTACTAAAATACTAATTTCTATTTGCTTAACTTGTAGACATTTAGAATTTACAAACTCTTATAGGAAAATACCATGTCTAAATTAAAGTATGGGCCAGGATTACCCTTAACATCAATTTAGAATTTTTGCAAATGATTTAGATACTCGGGAAAAGAACAATTTGGGTACAAATTCTTGCAGCGAAGAGGCCATCTTGAAGCTTCAGACAAGGCGTTCAAGAATTCAAAAATGAAGTTGAACTAATAGCCAAGCTTCAACATAGAACCTAGTTAGGCTACTAGAGTTTTCCATGGAAAGAGAAGAAACATTATTAGTCTACAACTACGTGCCTAATGGAAGCCTCGATCAATTATCATCCAGGTTGCCTTCTTCTTTAAAATGATTCCATTCTCCTTTGCTTTGCTTTCCAATCCTCAATAACCAAGCAGAATTGTGTTTAACGATTGAGCAAAAGACGTTAGGATTCGGCGGACAAACACAACAAAATAGAGAGTAAAAGCAAGAAAGAAAATTGAGATACAAGGCTTATTCTGATTCACCCATAAACTAAGGCTATATCGAGCAAAGGATTCCACTATAATTAACACCTTTCACCTCTGTGTTATAACTCTTAATTACAAGAAAAATAGATTATGTATAGGTAGTAGTAGCTATTCATGGGCCTAAGCTCAAACTACTAATAAAATATGGACTCAAACTATAAAAACTCTTTAGCAATTAGGGGTGCTGCCCTGAAATCCCCACTAAGACACCCTTTCCCTCAGACTCCAATGCCTTCTTATCAATTGGGAGTATGAACTACACCCCAATATTCTCCCACTTGGTGAGTACTTCACATACTTCTTTAGAACCAACATAGTTGTACACAGTTCAAACTTTTCTACAATCACTATTTTAGTAATAAAATATGCACTATTCACCTATGTGTCAACTTTCTCCAATACTACAATCTTTTGTTCCATTTTCGTTAAATTTTACTGTCAAATTATTAAATTACATGATACGTGGTAGTTAACTAATGTACCGGTTTAGGGTTTTAGCCTCCATTCGTTACACATGTACCGGTTTGTATTTTCATCATATTAATCTAATTTAACATAAACTAACATATGGTAAATTTACAAATTTACCGGTTTGCAGTATTTTGTAATCAAAAAATTAGTTTGGCATATATTTATCATAAATGTACCAGTTTGAAATTTGTTATTGTATTAAGATTTAATTTTATTTATCTTGATTAACAATCACTTGAATTTACTAACTCTTTTTACATATTACCAATTTAAATTAACGTGACTTCCTATCTTGATCCCATTAAGCTATCATGTAACGTCCTCGATTTCGATCCTTATTTTGGTTCCAACTAGGAGGCTAAGCTAGATTGGCCTTAGGTTAGTCAAACCTTCCTAGAAAATAAATTTGAACAAGTGTGAACAAGTGCAAACAAATGTGAAAAGCATTAAATGAGGATGATGAGTGTGGAGGCTTATATGTCCCAAGTAATTAATGAAGGGAGGGTGACTTATGACCTAAGGAAATGATAGCAAGTGATCTTGCAAGCCAAGTAGAGCACCACCTCTCCTCCATAGAGTTGCCATATTGAGTTTCATAGGTTTTGACTTCTCAGTTTTTGGAAATTGTTGGACCTTATCTTGCTTTTCAATTTTATAGAGTTCTTTGCACTTTGAATTTGGAGAAACTTCCTCCATAAAAGTTGTTCAAAACATATTAATATATAACATACTTAAATTTTAGATTTTTCTGAGGTGAAATTATTGAGTCAAAGGCTCAATAAATTACCACATAGAACTTGCCCAATATAGTGAAAACGGTAACCGAGTTGTTTTCTTGAATTTTTATAAAATCTTCCCTTTCAAATTTGGACATGCTTCATTCACAAAATTTTTAAATGACATCCATATTTACAACATATTAAAATTTCAAAGAGTTTTGTAAATATTTGGATTTCGAAATGAGTCTCTCTCTCTGATCGTTGAATCTGCTCGACGAATGAATTTTTAGGTTGTGTTCAATGATATGTTCCTCTTTCCACATAATGAATTCGACTTAGATTCCTTCATGAAAAATATTTTCTAAGGTCTTTTGTGACATCTTGATTTTCCAATTCTATTTTCAATAAATTGAGACGGGCATTTTGTTGGCACACATATAGTTCTTTTCCTTGAGTCGGTCACTCATGTGAAATCTAGTTTATCAGGTGAAGCCGTTAAGAGATTTTAATGCATTAGACTTGAGAATTTGACCAGGAAGTGATCTTTCGACCGAGCTAATCTGCAAGGGTCATTACGATACAATTAAAAATCGATTAGAGACTGGAGATAGGTCGATTCGACAAAGGCATGTGATTAGATGTGGGTGATTCCACCAGATCGCACAATTCTTGTCGATCGGCACTAGACCGACTATTATGTCGATTGGGTACCCTATGTCCATATTTGAAAACCTTGAGATTACCCCGACAACCGTAAGTCGCTAATGTGTTAGAGATGTACGTTGTGGCTTGAATTGATCAACCATGGGTCAAATGCATGAAAATTTCTAAAAGCTACCCGGTGGATCAAGACGCACTAATATCGTGCCAGAATGAAATTAATCGTGAAATTGAAAGCGAATTCAGAAATTGGAAATCCTGGTGTGTCACAAACCATTTTGAGATCATTGACTCATCTTTGGAAGATTTTTTCATGCAATCAAAGTTTTTCAGCAAATTAATCAAAGAATGGCTAATTTGGCTCGAGAAATTAGTAGGCCCACCTTTGGTCGTGCTTTTGGGACTTAAGTTGGTTCTATAGACAAGTGAAGATGTGAATTGACGTGTGGTGATATTGGATTAATTTTATGGACTTCAATTTGATTCAATTGGAAGAGAATCGAATGGAATTGAAGAAGTTGTTGTACAAGATTTTATGCCATGGTGGAAAATGAAATTGCAACCATTGGAATAAGGTTGTGGGAGATAATGGAGTTGACATCATCAAGTGATGTCATGGTGGGCCATTTTTGTTGGATTAAAGAAAGAGAAAAAGAAAAGAAATGGTCCCCTCTTCCTTCTCTCTCCTCCCTCTTCTCTCCCGTCAACCCACACTACCCCATCTTCTTCTTCTTCTTCTTCTTCTTCTTCTTCTTGGGATGCAACTAGCAGCAATTGAGATCGACCAGCATCGCCTATCTCCGTCTGCCTTCGCAGCCACCGCCGAAGAAGCCCCCACTCGTCACCGTTGTCCCCGCGTGAGGCTGCATGCCTCGGCCTCCCTCTCACACAGCTCGCCATTCCAGCAGGTGGTTCAGCTCGTGCATGAGCTGCCGGAGCTCCTCCCCGCCACCGTGAGCCGCCGTCGACCTCCCCTTTAGCCCGTCCAAGCCCCGCCGATCTTTCCTTCTTGTTGTGCCTCAAACCGAGCCCGTTTCCTCCTCCAACAAGCAGCGGACAGCAGCTGGAAAAATGGGTTTTCGCCATTCCAGCAGGTGGTTCAGCTCGTGCATGAGCTGCCGGAGCTCCTCCCCGCCACCGTGCCGTCGACCTCCCCTTTAAGCCTCAAACCGAGCCCGTTTCCTCCTCCAACAAGCAGCGGACAGCAGCTGGAAAAATGGGTTTTTCAGCTTGGTTAAGGCCCGTTTTTGCCGGCTTCTTGACTTGGGATGCTTGGCCCGCTTTGAGGAAAGTTGTTCCCCTCGTCATTCTCATCGTTTTGGTCCAAGCGGCGAGTTAATCGAGTGAGTTTAGCTCACTAAACTTTGATTAGAGCGGTTAATGATGCTTAGGGTGTTCTTAGATTATGTTAAATCTATTTAGGATCTTTCCTAGAGGCATTCACTGTTTTTCTAAAATTCTCTTGATTTTATTTGACTTGACATACTCCACCTTATGTGTGCTTATTCAAAAACTTCAAATTATTTGTTGAATGATTTAATGTGGCAATGCTAAGGTAGCCACTAAAATAAAATTTCCAATAAAAGGTCCCCCAAACATCAAATAATTCACACACAATAATGTTGTTTAAAGGCATCTCATTTTTCTTGAAATATTTCCGGTTTCTGACATCTATCACATGCTACACGGGGAGTATGCATCTTTAAAAAGTGTAGGCCAATAAAATCAGATTGCAAAAGCTTGGTGCCACCTATCTCTCCATCATGACAATGATGTAAAAATTCACGGAACACATAGCACATACTTTAAACAAGAAATGTTCTTCCCAAAAATAATTTTTAACATCAGAAAAGAATTTTTTTCTTGGTGATATGATTCGGGAGGAAGAACATTATTGCAAATAATTTACAAAGTCTGGCGTACCAGGGGAATTTTTGTGGACTTAATGGAAAACATTTTCTCAAACTCTTGTGGTCATACCTCTTTCTTTGAATTTGGAATTCTTGATAAGTGGTCTGCAATTAGATTTCAGTCCCCTTCTTATCTTTGATTTCCAAATCAAATTCTTGCAGTAAAAGAATCACGATCAGCTTTGGGTTTTGATTCTTTCTTTTCTAGAACTTAAAAGCGAGTGGTCGAATAAACTATAACTTTTGAGCCAATTAAATAATTATCAAAAGCAAATACTCGCCAAAAGATTAATTTATTTAGTTGTGGATTAGATTAATGTGTTTAATTAGTTTAATGTGTGCATCTTTTTTATTTAATTGCTAAATGGTTGTTTAAATTAATATAAGTCTTGATGTGACATAAAGGAATTTATTTTTGATTTATTAAATATTTCGAAATTATTAAATATTTTGCATAACTAGGCATTGCACTAAAGCACATGCAAAAGGAATGTTAATGTGCAATTTTTAAATATTATGTTAAATCTATTTAGGCGGTTAGATTAATTTATTTAGTTGTGGATTAGATTAATGTGTTTAATTAGTTTAATGTGTGTTTATTTAATTGCTAAATGGTTGTTTAAATTAATATAAGTCTTGATGTGACATAAAGGAATTTATTTTTGATTTATTAAATATTTCGAAATTATTAAATAATATAATAAAAATATTATTATTCGAAATTATTAAAATATAATTATTTAATTAATTTCGAAATAAAATTAATTATTTATTAAATTTCCAAAATTTTGTTGAGACCTTATTTTCTTAGAATTTCGCGCTGATTACTCTTATGTATTTAGATTTTGAATTTGGTGTTTGGTTATTGCAAATTGAATGTTGATTGTGAAAAATAGGGATTTCTTTCATAAAATCCCAAGTGTCGGAATTTGTTGGAAAAATAACTGTGAAGTGGTTACAAGTGGACTTAGAAAGTGATCGAAGTATGGTTGTGCTAGTCGGACCGAGAGTTGCCACCAAATTGGATTTGGTCACGCCCAATCGGGCCGTGATTCGCCACCTAATAAAGGTCGCACCCAATCGGGCCGTGATTTACCACCTGATAGAGGTCATGCCTATTGTGCTGTGATTTACCACCTTTTAAAGGTTGTGCCGAGTGAGGCCGTGATGTCACTAAATCTAAATTTGCCGAGTGGGACCATTATTATCACTAAATTTTAGACTTGCCTATAGGGTCGTGATTGAGAGTCGAGAATGAATAGTTAGAATGACCGTATGATGATCTCAATGACATGTAATCGACTGAGTCGATTGAGCGCTGAGACAATCTGAGTAATTGAATTGTTTAGAGGATGTGATTGTGCTACAATTGTTTGGTTCTTATAACTGCACGTGATTGAATTATATAAATTGTATTAACCTACAGGTAAGGACTAAGACGGGGTAAGTCTTTTTGATGTTGTGGCTAGGCCACCATTGGGCGTATTTCCTTTCTAATAGGGGTTTAGGGGGCGAATTTGCTGAGACAATGTCTCACCCCGTTGTGGGCTTACAATTTTAGGTCCTTAGAGGACAAAGAGGCCAGTTCGTTTGGGTTGGCTTTGTGAAGTTGCAGAAGTGAAGTTTCGAAGGGTTGGACGATTCCTCTTTAAGGGCCGGTCTTTTGTAGATTTTGGCCGTAGACCTCTGCTTGTAAACTCCGTTGGTTTATATAAGTGATTGGTTGTGAAATTGCTTCCTGCTGCTCTATCCCATATTTTATTGTCAAGGGTTTTATAGTACGCTTCCACGTGCGAATTTAAAATGATTGGGTCGGCGACTTAACTTGAGAACGTCGCATTTGAATGACCATGGTGGGATGTTGGCGCACTCAAGGTTTGGGGCGTGACATCTTTTCTATAACATATTAAAATTTTATAATTTTTTGAGCCCGTATGATAAGGTAATGGTATTGATTTCGAAAATTGATCAAAACTATTTTTGCTTGACAATGGAAGAACCACACACCCAACTTGGAATAGAAGGGGGCTGCATGCCCAACTTGAGGAGTAAGCTAATCTAGAGACTTCTTGGCTTAAAGATAAGAATGCATTAAATGCTTTTGGACCTTAGTGTGTTAAAGACAAGAAACTTGAAGTGCAAGTTTGTAATATGAAGATATTTAGGCTAATGATTGCTCAAGATCCAAACATTAAGTGTGAGAGGTTTAGTTTTTGGCTTAGGTGTCCGCATAATAATTACATGTAATTATTACATAATGGCTCAACTCTTCAGGTGGACCAATGGAAAGATAAGCAAGTGTCGCCCCAAGGAGCTAGATTTGCCACCCATCCTTTTTGCTCGCCACCTTTTCATCCTAGGTTATCCACCTAAAGAAATGTGATTGGTCCACTTGGAAGGGAAATTATGAGGGGTTTGCCTATAAATAGAGGCATTGCCCTCCTCCTCCGCCCCCTCCACAAAAAAAATTTCCACACCATCTCCTCTTCCTCCCTCACTTAGACTCTCTTTTCTCTCACACTGTCTCATCGTCGCCCTCTCTCTCTTCTCAGCCTTGCTCAACCACTGCCTCATCAGATGACCCTCTATTAGTAAAACCACCTATAGTTCATCAAAAATCATCAAAGGTAACTAGAATATCTAACTCTTGGCTAGGGCGATAACCTATGTCGTTAACTTTAGTGGTATGCTCACTTGTGTAAGCCGTGTGTATGTTGTAATGTTCTTTTGTGTGGTTTGCTCATGTTTGCATGTTTGATTGTGTTCACGCACCGGGACGAGGTTGAGGTTCGCTTGGCTTGGAATCACATCAAGTCGCAATGGCTTAAGCATGTGGCTCAAGCTAGGAACCAAGAATCATGCTCGGCATATTATATAGTATGATGTTAAGAGTCATGGCACACCTACTTAAATGAGCATGCTTTTGGGCCTTGTATGCATCGGCTAAGATGAAAGATGAAGAATCAGCTTGTGTGATGCACTTATATGATGCACCTAAAGAGGAAAAAGCGTCTATCACCACATAGCATTTGTGGCGATGTCTCATTCATTGAATGGGATGTTTAGGTTTGAGCCCGGATGCTTAGGGTAAGTTAGCCCCCGGATGCTTTAGTTGAGCCAAGATGCCTAGGTTAAGCCTGTATGTCTTGATTAGCTGGTGCCAGGATGCCTTGATTGAGCTGGAATGCCTAACTTGAAGTCAGATGTCTCGGTTGAGCTGAGAAGGCTTGGTTGAGCTAAGACAACGATAAATGAATTTGCATGAGTGCCAGTTTATGCATAACCATGATATGTTCATATATTCATTGACAAGCTGGAGGTAAGCATGCTACAATGAATATCTATATGTAGTTGAGATGTATCAATAAATTTACTAATGATTTGCCATCGACATTGCATTGTGAGTGTTATTCCTATTAGATTTTGATGATGAGATATTCTCATAGTAAAGAATTAGGGGTTTTTACTTATTAAGTCCATGACTCACCTCGTTGTTTTTCATAATTGTAGGCATGAAGGAGTTGTAGTCTTACTAGAAGAGTTAAGGTTTACCTCAGCCTTTTGAGTATATAAGATATAGTGGTTGTAAATATAATGACTGTGATAAAAAGAGCTTATAAATGTAACTGATGTAGTTGTATGTTTGTAAATGATTGTTTTTCTGGCTGCTGGTTGTCATCTAAGTGTTGTTTGTAACACTTTCATACGTGCTTAATGAAAAGATAAAAAGGAATGGGATGGCAACATGCCTGGACGTCGCAAAAAAAATCCCGTCGCTTGTGGCCTTAGAGATGGAGTTGGGGTCGTGACATACCACGTAATATTAGGTTACTAACTTTTTTTAAGTAGTTATTAACCTTTATTTATTTGGACAAATGCAGAAGAAATCCTACAATTTATCGAGAAAATGCTTTTAAATCCCGAAATTCCAAGTTGTTGGAGTCCTAAAACTTGTCTAATAGTGCGATCAATGACCTACTTTAGCTTAGGATGGTGGTGGGGTTTTTTTTTTTTTTTTGGTTCTTTTTTTTCTTTCTTTTTGTTTTTGTTTTTTTTTTTTTTTGGTTTGCGCCGGCCCGGTTTGTGTTGGTATGCTTTGCTGGGAATGCCAACCGTGGTTTCGTGCGTCGGTTACCCTTGGTTTTGTGCTGCGATGGCGCTGGCTGCGCCTCCACGAAACCAAGGAAATGGGATTGCAGAGTCTACTCTCTCTTCATCATACCAAAGCTTCAAAGGAAATGCTCTGCATGAAATTTTCTTTCCGACCAAAAAAAGGGAAAAGAACCTCTCATTATGTCCTACTCTCACCATTGCCAAATCCCAGAAGCGCCCTATAAAATGCTCGAACTCTTCCCAACCGACGTCCCAATTTTGTCTTCTCAGCGCCAACAAGAGTGTCCTCTCATTCTTGATATTGAATCCTAATTTCCCAGATTTGGCAGAATCTATGCATACCCATTTGGCTTCCCTTCACGACACGGTTCTCAGATAGAAGATCCGAGCTCAAAAAACCTCACCTGGACTGAAACATATTGCTTTGTAGTCCAACTTCAACGAGATCTCTAATTCTCAATGCTGGAGGTGATTACTGTTCGTGGTTGGAGGTTCAATCCGGGCTAAAAGTCAACTTTGGAGACTTAGTAGTGCGTCAAGACGTCAAAGGTTAAAATCAAGACAAACGCTTTTATTGAATTGGGAAGTCGATTGTGTCCGTGCAAGGCTTCAGCCCGCCCCCACCCCCTCTCCCCACCCCGCCGTTCACCACCAACCCCCCAACCCCCGCCCCCCCAACAAACCACAATCCCTGGGGCATCGCTACACTTCCAATGGATTATGTTTATACCCTGTTTGACCTCGGTCGTTGGCGTCGCCCAAGCATTTGTTCCTCCCTCCCTGCCGTCATTTATATTATCGTTTTCCCGTTTCTGTTAACATGTTGTCTTCTGGACAGAGGCGAGTCGCTGCTAAATTGGAACTTATGGCGAGTCCCCACCAATATACATTTTGGACTCTTTATTCGGTATGCCAACAATGTAAAATATTGTTACACAAACAAAATAAGGGACTGATGGGTATACAGTTAATGATTTTAGGAGAGTTTTCAATCTTGACTTTTTGTATAGAAGATGTTTTGTGCTGGCAGGGTCATGACATATATCTTATTATTTTTGTGGCTTACTTCTAAATAATTTACTTTTAGGATAGACTTTTGGCTCAAACATGTAACGAAGCATTTGGGTTGATTTTGGACACATGACAATTTGAAAAGGGAAAAAGTTAGAGACGACCTATCGAATTCCAAATCTCCACGAGCCGCTCATTAAAGACCATTTGCCAAAAAGGTGGTCTATCTACCCCTTTCTTACTTTTGAAAGTATTTCTTGTTAATGAAGGTAATGACACCAACAATTTTTAAATATTTTCTCATTATTCAATGTCATTTCTGGATATTTTTTACCGGAGTCTCATGGAAACGCAGGTCTATCCTCTTTCTTTTTAATTTCAAATTCTAAAGCAAACCCAATTCACTACTCACTCGTAGCACCATCTTTTGTTTCTTCAAAAATTGAACCCGATGGTGTTTTCCACTGAATGTTCGTGTACGAAGGGTTCCTCACGGACTTTGAATGCGAGCACTTGATCTCTCCGGTGAGTGTCCACTCCTTACCGCAACTTGATCGGTCTTCGGATTTTTGAATTGATGAGCAATTGGGAGTTATGCCAACGAGCACTGCCGGGGGTGTTGGCAACAGTGGGTAGTGAGCACAGGAGAAGACGATGAACGGTGCCACTATTTTCTTTCTTCTTTTTCTTTTTAGTCTTTTCTGATGTCGGCACCACACCAGTGCAGTGCCAACATTTTAATGGTGATTTCTAACAGAACCCTAATTGGATGGTAAATGTGTCATTTGGGTACACATTTGGGGTTATATTTGTCACGAAAAAAAAATTTGAGATAAATATATTATAATAATCATAATTTGAGATTTTTCCTCCTTTTTTAGTTAATGTTGTCTAAAAAGTGGTTCAATGCGGTCATTCTGTCAAAATTATTGACAGACTATGCTGACGTGGACAAAATATGGCGTTGTTCTTGATTCATCATCATTTGTAGTCAATTCTACCTCCATATTTTGTTTATTTGTTCAATTTCAGTTCATGAACTGCTTTCCTATTCCCTCACTTAAGTGCGCTTTGTCAAATTTGGATATAATCCCGGCACAAATTGTTTATTTAATTATGTCACAATATTATAGCAAAACATAAAGTAATTAAATGGATTACACAGCACATACCATTTCAGATATGAGTTCTCATATTTAAAGATGATTACTTATGTTGACATGTTGCAAATATCGATTCTGAATATATCTAAGCATATCATGTAAATATAGGGAACATTTGAAATCGATAAACAAGACTAATTGTGTTGTAAATAGATAAAAAGGTCAATTCATGCATGGCATGATTAGGTTTTATTACTTGTTAACAAGTGTAATGTTATGTCTTGTCGAGGGGTTGTGTTGAAAATTACTAGTCTTAAATAAGAGTCATCAAGATTTATCTCAAAGAGTACTTGATGACTCTAACCATGCTTAACCGAAGTATGTTAGAGAGAAGAACCAAAACATAATACTTTAACTTTGACATTGAACAGGCAAGTAAAGTTTTTTTTTTTTTTTTTTTGGTCGAAAACAGGCAACGATTTATTAATTGACAACAAAATTACAAGAGTCTACAGTGTTATTACTTATCAATTCGAATAGAAGGGGGGAATTCTGGCCATTTAGAGGGAAGAAAATGAAGCCCGTGGGCCTTTCTTCCATCGACAATGTTGCACGATTAGGTTTGAGAAAAGGCAGAACAACGCAGCTGCTTTAGCAAAGAGAGCTCGATTTTCCCAGGGATGAGGCTAGGTTCATGAAGCGTCAGCACCATCTCCTGGCAGTCCGTCTCCAGAATAAGGTGATCTTCAAATCTTCCACTTTGCAGCAAATAACGGAGTGAAAAGGTGAGGTTTTGGGTTTCGGTTTGCAGGGTAGAGGCAGATCTGATTGTATGAGAGAAACCATCGATCAGCCTCCCCGATGTGTCCCGACAAACACAGGTGATTGCCCCTTCATGAGAGGCCGTAGGGAAGGAACCATCAATATTTACCTTCAACACACCCGGATCGGGGGGACGCCATTGCTAAAGCAAGGATTGAGGTCGTGGGTGACAAGTCAGCGATGATCTGGATCTCGATCAAGTAGATCCCGCAATAGCAAGGGTGTCTAGCTTATGTTGATTCAGATATGATGTTTGGCTACTAGATGTGTCACGCCCCGATCCTCAGGCACGTGCACATCCCTCACCTTTGGTCGATTTTAAAATGCGATATCCCAGAACTATATATTGCCGATCCTTTCTTTTAAATATGCACATGCGGAAGTATTTAAAAAATCCCAAGACAATAAAATAATGGGATAGAAAAGCAGGCCACAATTTCATTTATTGAAATTCACAACTACGCAAGTACAGGGTTTACAAAAGAGGATAGGACCATGCTCGGGATCATCATCCCAGTCCTCCTCAAGTCTTTCACTACTATACTCAATTTCTTCAAACTCTTCATCTCCTTCTTCTCGCTCATCTTTGACTTCAAATGCCAGCTCGTCTCCGGGAAATCTAGGGGCCTGAAATATAATCCCACAACCAGGATGAGACTATGTTTCAGCAAGTTCTACCTCCCTATGACCCCATTAGTAAACTAATACATCTTAGGGCTGCCTATGCACAACATGAGTCAGAGGACTTAACTTGGCCTTAGATTCCATCTGCATGTTAGCTCAATTCAAAACAGGCACCCAAGCAATCACATCACAGATCGAAGTGTCGATCAAATCGACTTAGTCGATCACACGCCAACAAGACCACTTATGGTCATTCTCAATCAATCAATCAATTCACCGCAACATCAGATCAAAACAATGATCAATTGACCTAGTCGATTTCATAATCAACAGACTAAGCAATTCCCACAATGCATATCAAGATGCCGAGCACACGTGCATTCTCTTAGGCACTAGATCGCCAAAGTGATGCATCAAATCACCGAGCCCATGTGTCTCTTTTATGATGCCATACTTAAGTCTCTGGGCCCACGTGCCTTCTCCAAAGTGATGCATCAAGTCACCGAGCCCACGTGCCCTTTTACGATGCCATACCCGTTACCGAGATTCAAGGGCTTTACGGTCCCACCCGATTCCAAGATTCAATGGCTTTATGGTCCCACCCGACCTTTCGGATTCAATGGCTTTAAGGTCCCACCCGACCTTTCTCGGATTCAATGGCTTTAAGGTCCCACTCGACCTTTCTCGGATTTAATGGCTTTAAGGTCCCACCCGACCTTTCTCGGATTCAATACTCTGTCACCAAGCCACGTTCATTCTCTAAGGCTACCTTTTTGCCAAGGTGACATATCCAATCACCGAGCCACGTGTCCTTCCCAAGTGACACTCCAATTCACTAGGCCACGTGCATCCTCTAGGTGATTTACCAACTCACTTTCAATACTGACGATTGATATCCAATCAATTCTCAAACACATAAACAAAATTCCTTTATTTAAGAATATAACTTCAAAATACACTATTAAATCAATTCGACACAAATTAAAGCTCGAATAAATAAATGGTCTGCACCACGACAATCAGCATGAGATTCCGGTCACCGACCATCCCGCTTGAATTTCCGGAAAATAAATAATTAAATAATTAATTTCGAAATTTAAATAAATAAATAAATACAATAAATTCAATTTAGCACAATATAAAGCTCAATTAAATAAACAGTCTGCACCACGATCATCAGCATAAAATTCCCGTCACGGCCATCCAAGTTGAAATTTCGGGAAATAATTAATTAAATAATTAATTTCGGAAATTAATATTTAATTACTAATAATTCATTTTAGGCCCGAATTATTAAATTGACACCCGATAAGAGACGGGAAAAATCCCAAGAAGCATCCAATAATTATCAGGACATGTCTACTGCCAATTGCATATTCAATTTGACTAACATGCATTAATAAGTCTCTAATTTGCTTATCTTAATCTAATCTAACCACCTAATTGCAATTAAATAAATCTAAACAACCCTTAGGCATCATTAGCAAACTAAGAAGGCATCAGTGAGTAAAAACTCACTTGAGTAAAGCGAAGACCGGAACGCCGCGAAGACGGAGGCGCGGCGGTCGATTCCAAAATTTCGGCGGCGTCGATGGACCCTCGAGCTGAGCCTAAAAACCTTGCTTTGTAGGCTTGGGCTTCAAATGAACTTGCTGGACTTCACTAGTTGCAGGCTGATTTCAAGTGGGCCGAAATGCAAGCTTCAATGGATTGAGAATGTGCTAAAATTGTATGAAGATGGGCTGAAGACAATGGTTGCTAATGGGCTTGCGGATGAACTCATGTGGGCTACCGATTGAACAAAGAAGTAGCAGGAGCTGCGACTGCTACAGGTTGGGCTTCACTGAACTCACGGCTGAAGAAGAAACGAGCGAGCTAGAAGAGAAGAAATCTTGCGGATGTTGGGTCAACACACCGCCGAGGGACCACCGAATTTGACCGTGACGTGGACGCGAAGAAGCTGGCTCGAAGAACTCGGTGGATGCTGGCAGCTCGCGCTTCGTGGAATCGCGAACGCGGACACTGAGGAGAACGAAGCAGCGAAGACGGCTGAGCTGGCGTGAAGATGGGGTCTTCGGTGGATGAAGCTGTAAAAAAGTCGTGGCTTTGGACTTTGCTTGGATGGGATATTGCTCGGTGGAATCGGTGGACAGATGGACGAACAAAATCAAAACTTGATGAAGGACGTGCGGCAGAAGAAATGGAGAAGCACGTGGGAAGCTGAAGCTTATTCGATGGGGTTAGAAGCATTAAAAGAACCAGACAGTGAAGAAGAATAAAGAAAAAGGAAGGAGGTCGTCCTTCCCTGTGAGCCGCAGGTCGGTGAAAGAAGAAAAAGGAAACACGTGCAAAATAACAAAAGAGAAAGAATGACGGTGACAGCACAAAGAGATAAGGATGGATAAGTCAAGGTGGAGAAAGTGAAATGGAAGACAGCAGGAGGGAAAGTGTGTTGGCTGAAAATGGGGGTATGTATGTGGGGGCGCCGGTCCAAGATGGGAAGGGGATTTAAAACAATTTGATATTTGATCAATTTCAAAACAACTTGCCAATTGGTCCTCTCGAGGTCCAATTCTCTACCCATTGCACAATTTGAAGTCTCAAAGAAGACCAAAGTAAGACGATCTTTTAATCTCACGAATTTCCTTCGAAACCAACTTTTATTTCCTTTCTCTCGAAATCCGCTTTTCCGAACAAATAAATTCCGTTGGGGTCCAAATTAAAGTCAGAAAAAGCCCAAACAACTTCCATTCGCTGAATCACTTATACCAGATGTCAAAAGTCTCTTCAAAATGACTAATCTGAGTTTTCGTTCATTTTCCGCATTTCCGACCCGATTTTTCGTAAAAATCCTAAACTCGCCGGAATTTCCTCAAAATGTGAGTTGATGTTCCTAGAATAGCTTGTGACACCACAGAACTTCCAATTTTTGAAATCGAACTCAAATTGATGGTTAATTTCACTCCGACGCGCGTTTAGTGTAACCTAGGCTACCGGGTAGTTTTCAGAACTTTTTGGGACAAAAGACCCGTGGTCGATTTTCTTCGAGCCACGATGAACCCACTCGACACATTGACGACTCTCGATTGTCGTGAAAATCTCGAGTATTCAAATACGAACACAGGGTACCAAAACAACAGTAAAAATCAAATTAGTGTCGGTCGATGAGAGTTTTCCAATTTAGTGGAGTCACCTACGATCGGTCATTCATCTTAGTCGAACCAACCTATCTCTGATTTCAAATCGATTTTATACCGTGCCGCAATGATCTCTAAAGATGAGCACGGTCGAGAAGTCGATCCCTGGTCGAATTCTCAAGTCTCTTTGCCCTAAAGTCCTTAATATCTCACCCAGCTAGTCTAGTTATCTCGTGAGTGGCCAACTCAGAGAAAAACACTGAAGTCGCGCCGATGAAATGCTCAATTTATTCAATTGAAATCAGAGCCTGAAAATCTGGATGTCACAACTCTTCCCTCCTTATAAAAATTTCGTCCTCGAAATTTAAACATTTACCAATCCTTATACGAAAAGGTGGGGGTATTGTCGACTCATAGAGTCTCACTGTACTGTGCTTATCCTTCGGTGTCGTGGTATTCTCCCACCACTTTGACCAAGGAGATCATCTTGGTATGCAAAATCTGCTCTTTCTGAACCAACAACTGAATTGACTTCTCACATATGGCACTCTGGCATTCACATTTGATCTCTTTTTCTCGACTCTCTAATGAACCTTTGAAGCTCAACAACTGAAAATTTCTGACAGTTCTGTGCAATCTTTACTCTGACACTAATCTGACAACTGCAAACACTGATTACTGAACTGACTCTGTCCTGTGATCTTTCTTCACTTTCTTTTCACCATTGAAATTCTGTACCCTCTGTTATGTACTGCTTAAGAAAGAACCCTCTAAAAAATCTGCCAAGACTTGTAATCTCCAATCTAGATTTGAAATATAATTCATTTTCGGCACTCCATGCTGGTGAACTATTTGATGCACACTCACTTCGGTATACTCATTCAAAACAAGATCTATTTGTACCGCACCAAAGTGGACCGACTCCATCTATCGGTCGACCACTATCCTCAAATTGTATCAGTAATTCCCTGAATCCTTAGTAAGCTTATCACAATGTTCCATTGTGATATTTTCATTCCCCTTGGGGACTCTTAAGTGATGATAGAAGTCTTGGTTTGCATTACTGAACTTCCACTTACTGATAACTCTGGCACTTGCAAATTGCCCGGCGATATCTATCTTCATATCATCCTACCAATCTAGCTGACGCCAAGTCTGACTTACTTGCACCATCTAGTCAAAACTACAATATTATAGTGAATTTCTGACAAGATCTTTTTCCCTGAGTGCTACACCGTCAAGTGCACTCAATCACTCATGGAACCCGAACGTTCCATCCTTAAAAATCTTAAAGTCAGATTCTTTCTTACTAGGATCCTCTCATAAGATCTTCTAAACATCTATGTCTGTCAACTGCGCTGATTCCAACTTGAACATTTAATTCAATTTTGAGGGCGGCTATAAAATTCAAAGGGTAGCCTACCTCAATTTTGAAAACCAAATTTCGAACCTTTTTGAGTAGAGTCTATACTTTAGTCAGTCTGGACACCATTGCAGACTCTCGATTCAAAGCATCAGTGGATTCTTCCGTTCTTCCAGGGTAACACCAGATAACACCATTATAGTCTTGCCGAAATTTTGATTCTCGACACCATCTCATATTCAGCTCTTTCTGAAAGAATAACACTCGAGACTTTAATAGTCGATGAGGATTTGGAATCTTTCTTCATCTCATTGATGACTTTAAATCTTTGAAGCAAAAGTTTGATGCTACGAGTCCCAAGTCATGCATTGGTAATTTAACTCTTGAGATCTCCACTGGCAGAATGGGTATGCAACAATCTTCTTATGTTGCATCAATGCATATCCAGTTCTTTGCAAGATACATCATTAAACTCTGAGAACTATCCTCGTACTTGTCTGAGTTTCTCTTCTTTCTTAAAAGGTCAAGTCCATGATGATATTGATGCTGAAAATTCTTTCATGAACCTTCTGCAGTAATCTGTCCAATTCTCATAGCTTCTGATCTCTGACATTGATGTCGATTTCGATCCATTAACAACTGATTCGATCCTGGCTGGGTTCATGAGAATTCCTTTACTTGTAATCACATGACCATTCTTAGGTGGGTCTCGTGATCTTCAGCACTTAATGAATATCTTAGGATGTCACTACACCACCCGATCATCATTGATCTAGATATTCTTTGAACACTCGGTTTGTCAAATATATGACAGTATTCGGAGCGTTCATCAATTCAAATGACTTCACATTATTCTCACAAGGGCTAAATCAAGTGCGAAATGTTATCTTTAGTATAACTTCCTTCTTGGTTCTCAACTGACGACAACTTGTCCTCAAGTCGATCTTTGAAGGCATCAATACTCTTTATAACAAGTCCCCAATTCGTCGATCTTTGACAATGAACAATTATCCTTGATTGTCACTTGATTGAATTAATCATGGTTGATGCACAACTGCAACGAACCATCTTCCTTTGCTTCTCACTAAGAGGCTGATGTTTCCCTTAGGTAACGCACTGACATACATGAATTCCTCATCCATCAATCCTCACATCCATACCTTCGGCTCTACCCATTTAGGTAACCACCGGCAAGAAACTTTAGAGAATGGTTCTGTTCCAGATGTTAGCTTGATCATAATTCTATTTCTTTCTCTGACAACGGTCTGACAGTTCTTATGACCACACATCTAGAAGTTTTTAGACCACTGAGATGTATTCTTTCTTGAATTCTCCAATCTGTTTTAACTATAACCATCACTAAGTAATCTCGGCAATTTCCATCGAACAAGTGGGTTGTCTTAGATCGACGAGATTAAAGAAATCGAAGATTCATTTCGACTTCCAATAAACTCAACACTTTCATGTGTTCCAGAACTAAGTTGAATTGTTCCATGACCATGATCCATTACCACAAGATGCTCCATGAGCAATTCTTTCCATGCTTGACGAATAAATCGTACACCAATAGCCAATCCAGTACAACTCTTATCAGTAGTTCTTTTCCTATAGCCTTAACAAACAACAGAGATTCCACAATTGTGTTCCCAACACTCTCTGGCACCATTCTAATGAAATCACCTCAAAACATTCTTCCATTGAATAACAGATAGTCAATTCCATTTAGGTTCCTTTTGCCATCCTAATGGCGTCTTATCTGCGGCATCACTATCAATGCTCCCTTGGACTCACGTTGATAGTTTTTTCACCTGATAGCCGAACTGACTACCATCGTAGCACGCTTTAGCCATTCTTAGACACAGGATTAATCCATGCATTCCTTCCATACTTACGGCACTTACCTAGTGAGTCTTTTACCTCCTGTCAAGTGCCAGCATGCACTATTTCTTGTACCAGAGACCCATCTCAAAAATTCCACAGTGCATTCTATGGCGCACTTCTCCTAACCTTTCTTATCGGCGGTGACAGCGGAAGTCGTTGTTGAGATTCCATCTACTAATGTGGATACCCCATAAATCACCGTCCGTGCTGATGACACTTACCACAACTTCTTGTCCTCAAAATACACGAGACTGATTCATACTATCTTCCATAGAACAACATGTTCCATTTCTCTGAATGCTGACCTGACTATTCCACCTTGCCTACTAGGTGAAATCGAATACTCTTCCCCCAACATTAGTTTTTATCCTGACCGATTCCCAAGTCTGTTTGTTCTGAATCTTGACTCAAATATCAAAATCTGTCCCCTGATCAACCTTCCAGGTTGGACCTCAATAAAGATAGAAACAACAACAACACTTGATTCTGATCTTACTGACTCATCCAGATCCCAAGGAACACTTGCATCAAATCGATCTTATCAAACTTAGAATCATTTAACGCTACCACTCTAGTACCAACCTATGATGGCACTCTTACGCTCGAGCTGGCCAAAGTCAACACTCTGCCTTCCGAAATCACAAGATTAAAAGCAAACGATTCATACACGACAAACAATTCTACCAATCAACTATCAAAGACATGCGCTAATTATGAATTTAAAGGCCTTTCCTATTACTATCCCATAGGTCATCACACCTTATCACTCCAATACCTAACCATTGCTCTGACACCACAAAAAGGGGATGTCATGCCCCGATCCTCAGGCACGTGCACATCCCTCACCTTTGGTCGATTTCAAAATGCAATATCCCAGGACTATATATCGCCGACCCTTTCTTTCATATATGCACATGCGGAAGTATTTAAAAAATCCCCAGACAATAAAACAATAGGATAGAAAAGCAAGCCACAATTTCATTTATTGAAATTCACAATTACACAAGTACAGGGTTTACAAAAGAGGATAGGACTATGCTCGGGATCATCATCCCAGTCCTCCTCAAGTCTTTCACTACTATACTCAATTTCTTCAAACTCTTCATCTCCTTCTTCTCGCTCATCTTTGACTTCAAATGCCAGCTCGTCTCCGGGAAATCTAGGAGCCTGAAATATAATCTCACAACCGGGATGAGACTATGTCTCAGCGAGTTCTACTTCCCTAAGACCCCATTAGTAAACTAATAGACCTTAGGGCTGCCTACGCACAACATGAGTCAGAGGACTTACCTTGGCCTCAGATTTCACCTGCATGTTAGCTCAATTCAAAACAGGCACCCAAGCAATCACATCACAGATCGAAGCGTCGATCAAATTGACTTAATCGATCACACGCCAACAAGACCACTCATGGTCATTCTCAATCAATCAATCAATTCACCGCAACATCAGATCAAAACAATGATCAATTGACCTAGTCGATTTCATAACCAACAGACTAAGCAATTCCCACAATGCATATCAAGATGTCGAGCACACGTGCATTCTCTTAGGCACTAGATCGCCAAAGTGATGCATCAAATCTCCAAGCCCACGTGTCTCTTTTATGATGCCATACTTAAGTCTCTGGAACCACGTGCCTTCTTCAAAGTGATGCATCAAGTCACCGAGCCCACGTGCCTTTTTTACGATGCCATACCCTGTTACCAAGATTCAATGGCTTTACGGTCTCACCCGACCTTTCCGAGATTCAATGGCTTTATGGTCCCACCCGACCTTTCCGAGATTTAATGGCTTTATGGTCCCACCCGACCTTTCTCGGATTCAATGGCTTTAAGGTCCCACCCGACCTTTCTCGGATATAATGGCTTTAAGGTCCCACCCGACCTTTCTCAGATTCAATACTCTGTCACCGAGCCACGTTCATTCTCTAAGGCTACCTTTTCGCTAAGGTGACATATCCAATCACCGAGACACGTGTCCTTCCCAGGTGACACTCCAATTCACCGGGCCACGTGCATCCTCTAGGTGATTTACCAACTCACTTTCAATACCGATGACCGATATCCAATCAATTCTCAAACACATAAACAAAATTCCTTTATTTAAGAATATAACTTCAAAATACATTATTAAATCAATTCGACACAAATTAAAGCTCGAATAAATAAATGGTCTACACCACGACAATCAGCATGAGATTCCGGTCACCGGCCATCCCGCTTGAATTTCTGGAAAATAAATAATTAAATAATTAATTTCGAAATTTAAATAAATAAATACAATAAATTCAATTTAGCACAATATAAAGCTCAATTAAATAAATAGTCTGCACCACGATCATCAGCATAAAATTTCGGTCACTGGCCATCCAAGTTGAAATTTCGGGAAATAATTGATTAAATAATTAATTTCGGAAATTAATATTTAATTACTAATAATTCATTTTAGGCCCGAATTATTAAATTGACACCCGATAAGGGACGGAAAAATCTCAAGAAGCATCCAATAATTACCAGGACATGTCTACTGCCAATTGCACATTCAATTTGACTAACATGCATTAATAAGTCTCTAATTTAATTATCTTAATCTAATCTAACCACCTAATTGCAATTAAATAAATCTAAACAACCCTTAGGCATCATTAGCAAACTAAGAAGGCATCAGTGAGTAAAACTCACTTGAGCAAAGCAAAGACCGGAACGCCGCGAAGACGGCGCGACGGCGGTCGGATTCCAAAATTTCGGCGGCGTCGATGGACCCTCGAGCTGAGCCTAAAAACCTTGCTTCGTAGGCTTGGGCTTCAAATGAACTTGCTGGACTTCACTAGTTGCAGGCTGATTTCAAGTGGGCCGAAATGCAAGCTTCAATGGATTGAGAACGTGCTAAAATTGTATGAAGATGGGCTGAAGACAATGGTTTCTAATGGGCTTGCGGATGAACTCATGTGGGCTACCGATTGAACAAAGAAGTAGCAGGAGCTGCGACTGCTACAGGTTGGGCTTCACTGAACTCACGGCTAAAGAAGAAACGAGCGAGCTAGGAGAGAAGAAATCTCGCGGATGTTGGGTCAACACACCGCCGAGGGACCACCAAATTTGAACGTGACGTGGACGCGAAGAAGCTGGCTCGAAGAACTCGGTGGATGCTGGCAGCTCGCGCTTCGTGGAATCGCGAACGCGGACACTGAGGAGAACGAAGCAGCAAAGACGGCTGAGCTGGCGTGAAGATGGGGTCTTTGGTGGATGAAGCTGTACAAAAAGTTGTGGCTTTGGACTTTGCTTGGATGGGATATTGCTCGGTGGAATCGGTGGACAGATGGACGAACAAAATCAAAACTTGATGAAGGACGTGCGGCAGAAGAAATGGAGAAGCACGTGGGAAGCTGAAGCTTATTCGGTGGGGTTAGAAGCATTAAAAGAACCAGACAGTGAAGAAGAATAAAGAAAAAGGAAGGAGGTCGTCCGTCCCTGTGAGCCGCGGGTCGGTGAAAGAAGAAAAAGGAAACACGTGCAAAATAACAAAAGAGAAAGAATGATGGTGACAGCACAAAGAGATAAGGATGGATAAGTCAAGGTGGAGAAAGTGAAATGGAAGACAGCAGGAGGGAAGTGTGTCGGCTGAAAATGGGGGTACGTATGTGGGGGGCGCCGGTCCAAGATGGGAAGGGGATTTAAAACAATTTGATATTTGATCAATTTCAAAACAACTTGCCAATCGATCTTCCCGAGGTCCAATTCTCTACCCATTGCATAATTCGAAGTCTCAAAGAAGACCAAAGTAAGACGATCTTTTAATCTCACGAATTTCCTTCGAAACCGACTTTTATTTCCTTTCTCTCGGAATCCCTTTTCCGAATAAATAAATTCCGTTGGGGTCCAAATTGAAGTCAGAAAAAGCCCAAATAACTTCCATTCGCCGAATCACTTATACCAGATGTCAAAAGTCTCTTCAAAATGGCCAATCTGAGTTTTCGTTCATTTTCCGCATTTTCGACCCGATTTTCCGTAAAAATCCTAAACTCGCCGGAATTTCCTCAAAAGGTGAGTTGATGTTCCTAGAATAGCTTGTGACACCACAAAACTTCCAATTTCTGAAATCGAACTCAAATTGATGGTTAATTTCACTCCGACGCGCGTTTAGTGTAACCTAGGCTACCTGGTAGTTTTCAGAACTTTTTGGAACAAAAGACTCGTGGTCGATTTTCTTCGAGCCACGATGAACCCACTCGACACATTGATGACTCTCGATTGTCGTGAAAATCTCGAGTATTCAAATACGAACACAGGTACCAAAAACGCGGTAAAAATCAAATTAGTGTCGGTCGATGAGAGTTTTTCAATTTAGTGGAGTCACCCACGATCGGTCATTCATCTCAGTCAAACCAACCTATCTCTGATTTCAAATCGATTTTATACTATGCCGCAATGATCTCTAAAGATGAGTACGGTCTAGAAGTCGATCCTGGTCGAATTCTCAAGTCTATTTGCCCTAAAGTCCTTAATAACTCACCCAGCTAGTCTAGTTATCTCGTGGTGGCCAACTCAAAGAAAAACACTGAAGTTGCGCCGATGAAATGCGCAATTTATCCAATTGAAATCAGAGCCTGAAAGTCTGGATGTCACAAGATGATTCTACAAGTTTTGTTGCAAGGACTTCAGAAGACAACTCTGATAAGATCGAGCGTGGGCAATGGCAATAAAAGCAACCTAATAAAACTAGGAGTTCTTCAGCGGAAGATGAAGTCATTTCGAACTTTTCATATATGCCACAGCACGGATGTCAGTGTCGGCAGATCCGATGAGTAATTTGTTGTCTAAAAATTGCAATAACCACTCATCAAATCTGTGAGTCTGATGTTGTTGAATATTGAGTTGAATCTATTGATGGCACCAGACTGCTTTGGTCGACGGGCAATGAAAAAATAGATGTTCTGTGGATTCAGGGGTTGGGTAGGTACTGCTATGCTCACATAACCTGCAAATCGGATTGAAAATAACATGTCGGCAATTAAGATTTTCACCTGTTGCTAGAGCGTTTTGGCACAAAGACCATAGGATGATACCTAATTTAGGATTGGTCTCGCTTTCCCATTGTAGTCCAGAGTCGTCTGGGATGAGTAAATGAAGATGACGCCTAGTTCATCTTAACACTTAGTTAAGGCGACATATATATTTTAAGCCCGAGCTCTCGATTATCACCTAGATAATAAGCTTAAAAACCGTCTCATCTCTATTTATCACACAAGTAAATAGAGGCGATTACCCGTGTGAGTGGGCTAATCTCTTATCTCGTCCGACATACTTTCTCAACTCAATATAATGCTTGAGCATTAAGATGCATAAAGATCAAACAAAGATTCATAGGCATTAATGATGAAAAACACAATTTCATAAATGTGAACAACTCGGGAAATCAAAATATCCGGTACATCGGACTCTACGCAATCCTAGAGATTTCTCATGATCACAAAAACACATCTCTAGGTGTTTGGCTTTGTCGAGGATGCGCAACCATTCTATGCGTAAATATGTACCGTAAGTTCACATCCTTTCGTGCAACTATATCTTTGACAAAGTTATACTTGGTATCTATATGTTTGGTCTTTCCATGATACTTTGGATCTTTGGTGTACGCTATAGCTGCTTGGCTATCACAATTAACCAATAATGGATTTGCAGCTTTCTCAATAACACCTAAATGATCCAAAAATCTCTTAAGCCAAACTGCTTCTTGTACCACTTCTTGATAATGCCACGAACTTAGCTCCCATCGTGGACAAGGCTATACACGTTTGTTTCTTGCCGCACCAACACATGGCGCCATTATTCAGAAACAAAAACAAAAATAGAGGTAGATTTCCTTTCATGTAAATCTCCTCCTCAACTTGTGTCTAAATAGCCTTCGAGTCGCAGATCCTTTCCTTGATATTTCAGTATATAATCAGCAGTTCCCTTTAGATACCTCAGTATTCTCTTAACGGCTTTCCAATGTGCTTGACCTGGATTGGATTGGTATCTACTCACCATTCCAACTGCAAAGCATATGTCAGGTCTTGTACACAACATAGCGTACATCAAGCTCCCAACAGCACTAGCATAAGGAACATGCTTCATTTGTTCCTTCTCTTGTGGAGTCCTTGGACACGTCTATGGCTCAATCCTTCACCTTTTGCAATAGGAGTGTCTATGGGTTTACAATCTTGCATACGAAATCGTTCAAGAACTTTATTTATATATGTTTCTTGCGAAAGAGATAATGATCTCTTCGAACGATCTCTTGAAATCTTAACTCCAAGTATGTATGCAGCCTCACCCATATCTTTCATCTCAAAATTTGTAGATAACCAACTTTTGATGGTATTAACTAACTCCATATTGCTTACGGGCAATAAGTATATCATCAACATATAATGATATGATCACAAATTGATCTTTGGATCTCTTGATATATACACAATGATCCTCATCAATCATTATAAAATCATATGCCATCATAGCATTATGAAAACGTATATACCATTGTCTTGGCTTATTTTAAGGTCATATATTAATTTCAAAAGTCGACATACCTTTCCTTCTTGGCCTTTTGTAATGAAACCAATAGGTTGTTCCATATATATTTCCTCATCTAATTCTCCATTGAGGAAAGCAGTCTTTACATCCATTTGATGTAATTCAAGATCCATACTTGCCACTATTGCCGAGAATAATGCGGGTGAGGTAAATCTCACAACGGGGAAAAAGTTTCTTCATAATCAATTCCTTCACGTTGATTATACCCCTTCGCCACAAGGCGAGCTTTATATCTTTCTATTGAGCCATCAGCTTTACGCTTTATTTTGAAAACCCACTTGTTCCCAATAGCTTTGCGTCCCTTTGGAAGATCAACCGGTTCCCAAACATGGTTTGACTTCATTGACTCCATTTCCTCTCCCATTGCATCCATCCATTTTCTTTATAGAAACTTAGAGCCTCATGTATATTTCTTGGCTCATCCTCATCTTGTGGGGCAATCATAAAAGTTTCCCCTTCAATGTCAAAACGTTGACGGGGAATACTTTTGCGACTTGTTCGCCGTATAGGAGATAGTACACTTAGCACATCATTTCCCATTATGCTCCCACTAGGATCAGATAATGATGATGTCGTATCATCATGTGGTTGTAAGCGAGAATTAGTTGTATGCAATTCATCACTTCTCACATTACTCCCACTTGGGCGAACCCCACTAATATCATTATCTGGATCCATGGTTTCAAATAGGGAGTAATCTTCACCTATTTCGCCCTTCTTAGGAAACTCATCCTCTAAGAATGTGATATCCCGTGATTCAAATTCAGTTATACTCCCACTTTCTTGCTCACCTATGAACACATATCCCTTTGAGTGTTCAGAGTATCTTATGAAAATACTCTTCTTTCCTCTGGGACCCAATTTCCCAAAATTGTGAGAGGGCTCATGGGTATAGTCAGCACAACCTCATGGCTTAAGAAAACCTAAGTCCAGGTTTTCTACCTGTCCATAACTCATATGGAGTGGAAGTAATCGATTTGGAAGGCACCGGTTAAGTACATATTTGTCAATAATGCATCACTCCAAAAGTGATAGGTAAGTTAGCATGTGCCATCATGGACCTAACCATTTCAGGTAGGGTTCTGTTTCTTCTCTCTCGCAACACCATTTTATTGAGGAGTATATGGAATAGACAACTGTCTTTCTATTCCTTTTTATCACATAATTTTGAACTCATCGAGATAAATATTCTCGACCTCGATCGGATCTCAATGCTTTTATTTTCCTGTCTAATTGATTCTCTACCAAGGCCATAAACCTTTTGAAACAACTTAATGCTTCAGATTTATGAGAAATCAAATAGACATATCCGAATCGAGTATAATCATCTATAAAAGTGATGAAATAAACAGCCCCATGCCTTCTTCTCACATTCAGTGGACCACAGATGTCAGAATGGATTAAATGCAGAGGAAATTCAGCTCTTTTACCTTTTCCAAATGGTTTCCTTGTTGTTTTCCCTGCTAGGCAATGCTTACATATGGGCAAATCGACTTTTTCAATATTGCCCAACAAGCCCTCTTTGGCTAGTCTATTCATACGTTGTTGGCCAATATGACCAAGTCTAGCATGCCACACATTCACATCATTGTCATATGAATTAGGAGATGTGATAAGGGAATAACACACATTTGCATTAACATAGTCAATGTCTAAAACAATAAAACCATCCAGAAAAATAGCCATGACCATAGAAATTTGTTTCCAAAAACAAATCCACACCTCTATTATGGAAGTTCATATTAAAACGTAGTTTGACCAACACTAAAACAGACACTAGATTCCAACGAATCTCCGGAGCATACATTACATCATGTAGGATCAAAGTGCGTCCACCACGCATGTTCGGTTGGCAGTGCCAATTCCTTTTACTTGAACAGCTGAGTCGTTTCCACATAGATCCACTTAGTTTCGTTGGTATTCGTCGGAATTCCACAAAGGATCCTCTATCCTTTGCTACATAGTGACTCCGAATCTGATCCACAAAGGATTGGATTCAGCCAACAATATAGAACTTGACACATAAGCAAAGTTCTCAAATGTACAAGAGGTGTTTACCTTTTTCGGCTCAGGTTGCGAGCATAGTGACCTTTCTTGTCACAATTGTAACACCTTACCCTTGACTTTTTCTTCACTTGAGGACGTTTCCTCTCTTGTGTTGGTTAACTCTTGGTTTCTTGCAAGGATGATAAAGTTATATCCGCTCTTAACTGTATAAATGCCATTAGCTCTCCCCATCTAGATTAGTTGATCTTGAGTGTACTGAGGCCGAAGCTGAATTCTGAGAATTTCTTCTGTGATTCTATCATCAAAACTACTCCTAAGTAAGGAGATATTCCATGATTGAAGTACGAGATTGAACCCTCCACCCACCCGCCCCCCAAAAAAAAAAAAAGGATAAGGCAGAATTTAACGGCACTATCAATAAATTTCGGAAGGGCAGCGTTAAAAAAACATAAAAATTTCATAAAGGACGTTCGGGAAAAAATAGTTCGGATGACACGGAATGGCGAGCAAAAGTTCAATGCTACTCACTCCATAACTTCTGCAAATATCTTCCCTTCTTTTTTCTTTTCTTTTCTGGATTGATTAAATGTTAGCAGGTCCCTTGCATTTTCGTGGTTGTTTCTCTTTTTCCATGGAATGATGCTTTGTCGGTGACTTTTGAAAGAAACATGTCTTGAAAATAGTAGTTGTCCTGCCTTTAATAAAAGAGAATGGTGGATATGAATTTTTAGAACACATATTCTTTCAATTGTAGAAATGGATGTGACCATCAATTATCGGCAATGCAAAGCTGGAAAGTTAATCACTCTTGGATATTATTCGGAAAAAGATTCGACCTATAACGACTTATCGAATATGAATACAAAGATGGACGATGTGATCGACATAAGCAGTTTTCCAAGGTTTGATCGGCAGACAACAACGTGTCAAATTTTTCTCCCACGTTGACCTGTCGCCTCTAAATCCATCTTTATGTAACTATCAATGAAAGAAATAGCTACACACAACAAAGGAACCTTACTCGAACATTCTTGGCTGATAAATGTGAATGCAGGATTTTTTTTTTTTTTTTTTTTTTTTTGTGGAATAAAAGGGAGAGTTTGTTTAGGATTTTACTTTTTAGGGTTTTCTATTTTCAATTTTTGCAGATGACACAATTTGTGTTCTATTCAATGTGAAATATAATGATGGACGACGTGATTGACATAAACAGTTTTCCGAGGTCTGGTCGGTAGACAACAACATGTCAAGTTTTCCTCCCACTTTGGCCTAGCCTTCTCTAAATCCATCTTTTACGTAACCATCAATGAAAGAAATAAAGTCCTAGCTACAGAAAACAAAGGACCCTTAGACTTTCTTGGCTGATAAATGTGAATGCTGGAATAATTTATTGTGGAAAAAAAAAAAAAGCAAGAGTTTGTTTAGGAGTTTACTTTTCAGGGTTTGCTATTTTCAATTCTTGCGGATGGCACAATTTTTATTTCATTCCATGTGAAATATCCAAAATTAGAACTAAAGTAATAAAGTATTCATTCGACATAATGTACTTTGTTATTCTTTCTTTTTTTGTGAAGGGTTTTGTTGACGAGTGCACTTGTTAAACAAGCAATTAAGGAAAGCTTGCAATTTTTGGTCCACTATGCTTATTATGGTATGTTTAATCACTATCTTGAAAGTTCAACTCTTCCTAAGTAAGCATGGTTTACTATACAATTAAATGATTCAAGTAGAATTTTTCCTAACCTACTTGTCCGATAACTTTCCCTTTAGAAAAAAAATACTCAAATTGGCCTTATTTTTTGCATCAACTCCACTCGACTCCCTTTTTTTTAAATATCACTTATGTACACCCTAAGCATTGGCTCTAGAAGCCAATTTGTACCTGAAATTAGTTCCCATTATAACTTCAATGACAAAATCCATATATTCCTTCCAAAATTGGCGAAATTTTAAATTTTTCACCCACTCAAAAATCCAATATTAATTTTAAATGTTATTAAGCAAATCCTAAATCAAAAACCATATTATGCCAATTGAATCAATGACAAAATATCTTTTGATGTATTCAAAAAGATAATTGACTAGAATTTAATCAATGATGAAATACCTTTTGAATACGTATGAATTACTATGTGAATCGATAAAAGATATGAAGAGTCATTTGTTGACTTTGGATAGAAAAGTACACGGTAAGAAATTTAAAGTTATCAAGATTGAAGGAAAAATTGTGATCACCATCATTTTAGGAAATAATGTCGGCCCTCGAACGGTTTCAAAGGTTAAATTCAAGACAAAACACTTTTCCAAAGGACTATGCTTAGATCCTGTTTGACCTTAGCTGTTGGTGCAGCCCATGCGGACATTCACTTTCCGTTTTCCTATTTGTGTTTACATTAGGGGTGAGCATGGTCCGGGTTGGTCCAGGCCACCCCCTAACCCTAGGACCAACCTGTACAATGTCGGTCCTCAATTTTTAGGACTGAGAACCGACCCTATTGAGCCTAGGACCAAGGACCGGACCGACCCAATGGGTTCGGTTCGATTCCAGGGTCAACCCGGGACCGATCGATAATTTTTTTCGTCTTATTTTTTATACTCTTTAAAAAAGAAAACCTACAAATTTAAATTACAAATACATATTTAGCAAATTTAAGATGACACAATAATAGAAATTTCGCATCTGCTAACCGCTCATCGAGATATGGGACAAGATGAAAAGTTCTTGTAATCATCTATCTTTAATATTCATAATACCATATGCAAAAGCATTTTCTTGCATTTGATCACTAGAGTCCACTCAACCAAAAAATGAGCTTCACACCACTTGACTAGCTTTTGATCATGTAGAGTCCACTCAACCAAAAAATGAGTTTCACACCACTTGACTAGCAAATCACCGTAGCAACTGCAGTATTACTTTACTCTTCAAAAACTTCTACCATTTGACACAAATTGAAAAGCAAAGTGCAACTGAAATTCATTAGTAAAATACAATTAAACCATAAAAAGTTCAAAATACTTAATATAAACCATGAATATATAACTTCACATCTTGTTAATTTAGTTGAACTTCTAAACACCTGAAAACAAAACAAACGACACATAATTAATACTCAACAAAAGTTTTAAATTGAAATTACTATTAGTGCTATTGATAGAACATCTCAATATAATATAATATAACAGACATTTTACTTAAGTTTGAATATATAAAAGAATTATAAATAATATAATATAATATACATGGTTGGTCCAGGGTTGGATCGACCCAAAACTCTTAAGACCGAGGACCAACCCGCACAATGTTGATCCTGGAATTTCAGGACCAAGGACCGACCTAGTCCTCTTAGGGACCGGACCAGGACCGGTAGGGTTGGGCCGGTCCAAGGTCGGTCCGGGTCGACCCTAGACCGTTGCTCACCCCTAGTTTACATGTTGTCTTTTGGATGGTGGTGAGTTGCTATGGCGAACGGTGGGCTAGCCTTATACAAAAAATGAGGCACTCACATGCATGTAGCACCGACATGAGCATGCGACACGCGACACGATACGATATGACACGTCGCCACGTCATTTCTCAGAAAAAGAGAATTCCAACACGTTGGGATATGTTATATATTAAATGAATATTTTTATATATACATGATAAATTATTATATTTAAATTAATTTATTCAAATTCATAAATAAATAAATAATAAAAAAGAGCCTATAATAAATCTATATTAATAAGATTAATAAATTTATTCATAAAAAATTGAAAAGACATTTTTTTGACTTTAACAAAAGTTATCGATGAAATAAATAACTAATGAGAGATTAGAGTCAAAATAAATTTATATTTTTCTACGATGATCAAAATTTATCATTATTTAACATCTAGTGCTTTTATTTTTGAAATAACTTTTTAGCCCACTTATTTATTTATTTTTTACCCTTACCATTTATTAATAAAGTTATTGAACATTTAATAAATTTTTTGGGGGCTAAATGGGTCCCACCCATTTATCTCACCCTTTGCTTTCTTCCCCCACCCCACCCACCACCTGCACCCGTCACTTCCCAAAGTTGAAGTGACGCTGCACGAGACTTTCGTTTCTTCCCTTGAAGTTGTCGTCTCCTCTCCTTACTCTTCTTCCTAAAACTGAAAAAAGCAACCTCAGTAAAGTAACAGCCAAAAACCCTAGCAATCGTCTTCTCCTCTCACTTGCTCAGTCTCTACCTCTTGATCTTTGCTCTCTTTCGGGCGCGCCATCATAATCGCTCGCTGCTGCCTCGCTTCCGTTCCCTCCTTTGCCGTCGTAGCCTCACATCTAGCCCTCCATCGCAGCATTGCAGTTCTCCGTCTCGACATTACAGTCAGCGATCGTAGCCTTCTCGATCGTTTTGGTCTTTGCTCTTCCTCTACCCCCCTCACCGTTGCTTGCGGCGTCGCCTTGACTCCTCACCCTTGCCTCCACCCTCCATCACCTTCTTCCCTTCGCACCTACAGTCCCGCCCAGAAACCTCCGAACATGCACGTCGGAGTGTGTCGGAAAGATGTTGATCGCGTGTCCAAGCATGTCCAACATGACACGAAGGCCCTCTAATCATGTTTGTGCTTCATAGCTCATATGTATACAGTTTGTGATTTTGGTGAACAGATTCATTTCATGAGTAGATGAGAGCTATTATTTCCCGATAAGTGAAAAATATTTTGTGCTAGCTGTTGCTCACATATTTCTTATTATTTTTGCAGTGAATTTCAAAATATTTTTTTTAGGATTTGATTGTATTATCTGAAAATTTTAAAATCCAATTATATTTTTATGATAATTTTTTCATGACAAGTTTGATAGCTTTTAATACACTTGTCCCCACTTTTTGTTTCAGTGATTTTAGTCGATGCGCTTTACTTGACAATAAAGTAAGTCCCACCGTCCAGTTTCTGTGTGTGTTTCCAAGAATCATCCTACACAGCTATATGTCACGGGCCGAAAGAGTGTCGACCCGAGAGGTTCCCCGCGCACGATCACGACTCGCCTGTGGACTTCCTGCTCTCGCTTGGATTTCCACCAAGTCTTCTCCCCGAAAGTTCCAAGGGAGGACGACACCGTCATTTCACCTGATTCTAGAAGCCCCTTATTTATGTCGGTGGTTGGTTGCTTCCATTATTTATGTCAGTAGACGGTAGTTGATATTTATGTCGGTTGTTGAGGCGGTGCGATCTCGCCCGTCGGATGAAAAGTAGATCAACGGTTGTAAGCCGAGGCCCTCAACTATAAAAGGGGGGGTCCTCCCTCATTTGTAATCATCCAACATTTCAGCAATCCAAGCTCACTTTCCTTCCAGAGCTTCTCTCTCTAAACTTTCTCTCTCTACGGTCCGAGTTGTGTGAAAGATCGAGTAAGGCTTGGCTTGGGTGATCCGAAGTTGCCCGAGTCGCCGCGCGGTTCGATCCCAATTCGATCGGCCCGTGACAAGTGGTATCAGAGCAAAGGAGAGTTCCGTTTGGAGAAGGAGCGCCAACTGTTCGAAGGAATGTTGAGCCAAGAAGTTGTTATGGAGGGAGAGGCCGCGCAAGTCAAGGAGACCTGTGGCCGAGCAAAGAAAAGAGACGCCTCGATGGAAGCCGTAGCTGCGTTCGATGAGAAGATCGCGAAGGTCCGGAGTGCCGTGCTCGAACTCATGGAAGGTCTTGACGATGTACGAGACCGGATCATGGAGGTTGAGACCTTGCTCCGTGAAGACTTCACGACCGGCCTCAATGAAGCTACCGCCCCGTTGCACGAAAAGGATGAAGCCCTTGAAGCATCGATCGATGTCTTGAAAGAGCGAGTCCAAGTGATCGAGGAAGAAGGTTTACGTAGGGACGAGGTTGAAGCCATGAAGGCGGAGATCCAAGAGCTCAAGACCGAGCTTACCCTATGCAAAATGAGCATCGCCAATGGAGCGATGCCTACTCAAGCGGTGCCCAAAATCAAGGTGCCAAAACCCAAAGAATTCAAAGGCGAACGATCCGCCAAAGAGGTGGACAACTTCGTGCGGAGCATGGAGCAATACTTTGGCGCTGCCAACATCCAAGACGAGGCGATCAAGGTACGAACCGCTTCCATGTTCCTTACGATACGGCAATGCTTTGGTGGCGAAATAGGTGCGACGAGACTAGACGTGGTGCCAATCCCGTGGAAACATGGGATGACTTCGTAAAGGAGTTCCACGACTACTTTTTCCCCGAGTTTGCTCAACAAGAAGCCCGTAGCAAGCTCTATCGCCTTGAGCAAAGAGGTGCGATCCGAGAGTATGTGAAGGAGTTTACGGAGCTCAAACTCCAAATTCGCAACCTAAGCGAAGAGGAGGCTCTCGGAGCGTTCATGGATGGATTGAAGCCATGGGCACAACTCGAGCTCAAACGAAGGGATGTGACGAGTCTTGCACGAGCGCTAAGCGTGGCCGAGTCACTCGTCGACCTCACCAAGACCGAACCAAGGAGTCGATCGTGGAGGTAGGATCGATCCGAGGACGAAGGAAGAAACACTCCCCGAGGCGCGCACGATCAAGGTGGCCGAGCCAAAGCATGGGGAGAAGGGTCTTCCAAATCATCCTTCCAAAGGGGTCGACCGCAATCGGACTGCACGACGAGTAAGTTCGATCAACCCCCGCCTTCTCCTTGCTTCATTTGTCAAGGTCCACATTGGACCCAAAAGTGCCCGAAGAAGGGTCGAATCAACGCCCTCCTTGCCATCGAGGAAGAAAGGAGGAGCCCAAAGAGGATAAGTGGCAGATCCGGATTGGAGCTGTAAGGATGGTCAACTCGGTCCAAGCCCGATCGCCGTCGAAAGAAGAAGCTACACCAAACACGGACATGTTCTTCGTGGAAGTCGAAGTGGGCGGCCGAACGCTACGCCTTGGTCGACACCGGCGCATCGAACATGTTCATGTCGATCTGAAGTAGCCAAAGCCTTGGGACTTTGCGTGGAACCATCTGGGAAGTCGTACAAGCCCATCAATTCGGATGACTTCAATGGCATAGGAGCAACTCCCGACGTGGATGTCAAAATTGGCGGATGGAAAGGCAAGATGGCATTCGAGGTAATCCCTCTTGACGATTATGATCTCATCCTTGGTATGCAATTCTTTGAAAGCGTAGGAGCCATGATCGACATGAGGACCAAGTGTCTCATGATCCTCGACCAAAAATGCCCGTCGATGATCCCCATGGTCAAAGGGGTGGTTGACACCAAGACCATCGCGTCGATCCGACGCCTCGACAAGAGCTTGAAGGCCGTGATGCGCATCAACAAGCTGTCCGAGGTGAAGCCGAAGGTCAAGTTGGATCTTCCTCCAACACACTCTATGCCGATCCAAGTGCTCTTCCCCGAGGTCGAGTGCTCACCGCATGCCACGCCTAAGCCGAAGGTGGTGCCGCATGCCAAGCCCGAGCTGACCATAGATGGATGTGGCCCTTCGTTCGTGAGCATCCGAGCGAAGCGAAACAATAACAAGAGAGATCGTGCCAAAGCCCGTGCTCACGCCAAGAAGGCAGACCAAGTTGAGAGCGACGAGGACATCGCTCGATTGAGTGGGGGAGAATGTCACGGGCCGAAAGAGTGTCGACCCGAGAGGTTCCCTGCGCACGATCACGACTCGCCTGTGGACTTCCTGCTCTCGCTAGGATTTCCACCAAGTCTTCTCCCCGAAAGTTCCAAGGGCGGACGACACCGTCATTTCACCTGATTCCAGAAGCCCCTTATTTATGTCGGTGGTTGGTTGCTTCCGTTATTTATGTCGGTAGACGGTAGTTGATATTTATGTCGGTTGTTGAGGCGGTACGATCTCGCCCGTCGGATGAAAAGTAGATTAACGGTTGTAAGCCGAGGCCCTCAACTATAAAAGGGGGGGTCCTCCCTCATTTGTAATCATCCAACATTTCAGCAATCCAAGCTCACTTTCCTTCCAGAGCTTCTCTCTCTAAACTTTCTCTCTCTACGGTCCGAGTTGTGTGAAAGATCGAGTAAGGCTTGGCTTGGGTGATCTAAAGTTGCCCGAGTCGCCGCGCGGTTTGATCCCAATTCGATCGGCCCGTGACATATACATAACAGAGAACGTCGAAATTATCTAACTCGTCTGGAAACCTGAAGTGCGGAATAACCATAGAATTTAGATATCGGAGAACTGCCCCTTTCAGCCAAGTCGCAAACCGCACCACCCCCCCAAAAGATGACAAAGCTTTTTGCAATTTTTATTTTCATGGTTAGCTTTCTCGCCCAGGAAACCGAGTCAACCATTACTATCAGCAAGTATTCCTGCCTGAATTCGAGCACTTTCACACTGAATAGCACCTATGAGGCGAATCTCAGCCTTCTCCTTCAATCCCTTCCCTCTCACACCAACTCGAGCAATGGATTCTTCAACACGAACACGAGCATGGGGGAGCCAAACGACGCCGAAGCTGTAAATGGCAGATTCCTATGCAGGGGAGATGTCACCAAGGAAGTGTGCCTGGAATGTTTGAAAGCTGCGAGTGTCAGTATCAAAGAGAAATGTCCTAGGGTCAAAGCGGCCATCCTCTGGTACGATGAGTGCATGTTGCAGTATTCTAACCGTAACTTCTTCCCAGCGACGGATGACGTGCCTATTCTGGAAAGTTATAATCGGCGGAATGTGAACCAGCCCACCGATTTCATGAAGCTGTTGGAGAAAACATTGAAGCAGTTGATTACCCGGGCTGCTAAAAGATCCGACAAGAAGTATGCTTCCAAAGAGGCCCCCGTCAAAGGATACAGTGACGCTACTCTGTATATGTTTGCCCAGTGCAGGCCTGATCTCTCAGCGGCTCACTGCGAGGATTGCCTGAAGAATGTGATTTCGATTCTCCTGACAAAGCAAACCGGGAAAATTGGAGGTAGAATCTTGCGTTCGAGTTGCTTCGCCAGGTTCGAGATAAGCCCGTTCTACACAGGTAATGAGCTCAAAATTTTCGTTTCACTAGTTCTAACTCGTTTCAATTTACTGATTTGACCACGTTTGGCGGCACGTAAAATATTTAATTGCCGGTGCCATATATTTGCCAGATGCTGAACGTAATGTCATTATACTAATGAAGCATTCAACAAATTAAATTACAGTCGAAAAGAAAAGGCATTTTTCATCAAGATTAATTATCGGGATCACTTCTGCAACTTTGGCGGTCGGTCTACTTTGTGTCATGCTCTGGTTTACCCTCAAAAGGGAAAGGAGCAAGAGAAACAATGTCGAAGAAGATCTAATTGGTAAGAAATGGGGAAAATTGCACCAAAAGTCTTACACTTTATAATTTATTCGCTTTGCAAAGTTGATGGCTATTTGCTACACAGTTGGAAGCAAAATTTCGGAACTACATTCGTTGCAATTTGATGTGGGCACAATTGAAGCCGCCACAGATTACTTCTCGAATTGCAACAAATTAGGGGAAGGCGGATTTGGTCCAGTTTATAGGGTAAGAAGTTTATAACATAGACATGACATGAAGCACTATGCATGTTCTGCCTTTACATGACATTTTTGTTCATATTCTGTCTAATGTAGGGTACACTCCCTTGTGGGAGGAAAATTGCTGCAAAAAGGTTGTCTCAAAGCTCGAAACAAGGCGTGCAGGAATTCAAAAATGAGGTTGAATTGGTAGCCAAGCTTCAACACAGAAACCTAGTAAGGCTACTAGGATTTGCCATGGAAAGAGAAGAAACGATACTGGTCTATGAATATGTGCCCAACGGAAGCCTAGACCAGTTGCTCTTCGGTTAGCACCTCTCCGTTCATCTTCTTTAAAAATGATTCCATTCCTCTCAGTATAGTTCTTTCTTTCCGATCCTGGTCACCATCTTATAATATTTCCAAGGTATGTGCAAAATTCATAAGTTATGTCTTGGGGCATTTTTCATTCAATTTGACGACGGTTTCAAAAGAAAATTACATGTGACAATGATCACTCGTCAATCAGATTTGGACATGAAGTAGAGATTCTTTTGACTCTAAAATTTACAAATTCTGGCCAACACAGACCCTCAGCAAAGCATACAGTTGGATTGGTCGGCACGCCACAAGATCATGGTTGGGGTGGCACGTGGTCTTCTTTACCTTCATGAAGATTCTCGGCTCCGAATTATCCATCGTGACCTCAAAGCTAGCAACATTTTGCTCGATGAAAATCTAAACTCGAAAATCTCGGACTTTGGTATGGCTAGAATTTTTTGTGCTGAGCAGACTCAAGGAAGTACAAACAGAATCGTCGGAACTTAGTAAGTTTAATTTCATATTACTTTGGTTCATGGTAAGAACAACCCAATAGATAATTTGCAATAGTTATGCTAACAGATTTGCCCTTTAATTAGATTTCCAATGCATAGATTATACTGAGCCTTAACATCTTGATCTTTAAGTGAACTACGCTCATTCACAAGAATCACAACTTAGTCTTTGCCATTGAATTGATTCGCAGTGGCTACATGTCTCCTGAATACGCCATGTACGGACAATTTTCAGTAAAATCCGATGTGTTCAGCTTTGGTGTGCTAATGCTCGAGATCATAACTGGCAAGAAGAATCGGTATTCTTACATACCAGATGACCATGAGGGCCTTCTTGACTATGTAAGTGCAATTTGATCATACAATTTTCTTTGTTTTTTTGTAAATAAATGATAGTAGCAACATATGTTCTAGGTTTGGGAACAATGGAGAATCGGAGAACCATTAAAAATTGTGGATCCAACAATCGTTAAATCTTACTCAGTAAACGAAGTGGTCAGATGTATTCACATTGGCTTGCTCTGCATTCAAAATGACAAAGAAGCCCGACCCGCCATGGATACAGTTGTTCTTATGCTTAGTAGTGCTGATTTCGTTAGCCTCCCCTTGCCGGAGCAACCTACATTCTTCATCCCAAGTGTGAAGCACAAACAAAAATATCAAGATCGAAACTCGAATCGATCCAATGAGAAGCTCAATAGGAGCACGATAATGCCGCAGTATTCAGTGATGAGTGATTGTCTTACTGATGTAACTCCTCGATAAAGAGTGGGAAAAGATCATGGAGCACACTCGAAATCCATCGATCAATGTACAATTCATGAGCCAAGAGGTCAACACCAAGTATCGTACAAAAAATGCAAGCTCTCTTTTGGAAGGAAGATTTTTAAGCTCTAAAATATAGTGTTTTGAAGTCCATTCTCTATGAGAGCAACCGCAACTATTTAGATAGCAACAAATCAATGTATAAAGTAAATAACTCATTCTTCTGTCTTTAATTATGAATGTGAGAGAATCATATTCCTCTCTACTCTTTAATTTATTACAGTTTATCTTCGTTTCTTCTTTAAGACAACGGAAATGATAACTCTTATAACGGTAGGATGCTATTTTTTCGCATATAAAATAAAGTATTTTTTTTTCCATACTAGTAAATTTTAAGAGTAGGTAAACTAAAAGTATTCAAAATAAATCATAAAAGTGCAATCAAGTTGTAAAACTTATTATAAAACGCAATCAACTTTTGCTTGTCTGGACATTAAGAGCTGATATTTATAAGACTTGTTTTTTAATCAAGTTGCTTTAATTATTGTTGTCAGGAGTCATTTATCCTGTGTTTTGAGTATTCAAACTAAGCGACTTCCTATATCTTTAATCTTGTGATCTCAGTCATTAGCACTTTGCATAACAATATAATCATCCATGACCTACGAAGGGTGGTTTCAACTGGGGTCTTTTTGAGATTCGAAGAGAAACAAGTGATTGTATTGAGAATTTGCCTATGCTTTTGGTATTCTGCATGGTAACACTCCAATTTTTATATTCTTTTGTTCTTTTATTCCCCGTAATAGAAAAAGAGTAGAAATTTATTTGGCAACGTCAGTTAATTTTTCTACTCTTTGGAGTACAAAAGTAACCAATGAATAGATTTGAAACAGAAATAAGAAGTAGACGAAAGTAGCTTCTTCTTTCCTGAATAGTTTCTAGCAATAAGTCTTTTTCGTTTTTTTCCTTTTTTTTTTCCTTATATTCTTCTTCCTCTTCTAATCGGTCAGTGGAGATTAGCCACCTGCTGCTGCCACCAATCACCCATCGCCGCCACCGTCGGCTAGAGGAGTTGAAAGAATAGAGGAAAAAAAGAAAAGAAAAAAGAAAAATATAAAAAAGTATCAAAATATTAAAAGAAATTTTATGGCACAAAAAAAAATTATGGGCCATATCAAATGCATTCATGTTCTTTTTCTATTTTGGGAATATAAATTTTGTATAGTTACCAAATATATTGTTTTACTCAAAAATTGTTCTAGAGAATATAAATAGAAAAAAAAAAAACTATTTCTAAAAAGAAATTGTTCTCCAAAATAGAAATATTACCAAACGCACTCTTAATGTTTCGTTTAAGAAAACTAGGAACAATCAAATAATCATGTGTGTGGGGAGGCCCACTTTGAGCTTCAAGTCTTCAAAACAGCCCTAGTGGGACCCCCTAGCGACCTCGGAGAAAATATTAGGTAGGTGAAATACTCCACGTAGGCGAAATAGAAATCCATACAAAATTTGACACGTCACCAATCCACGCCCATGCTGAGGAAATTCGAAATTTTGTTTTGCCCCCACCTCTATCTATCTCTTCCAAAAACCTTGGCCTACCTCCACGCACGCTTAGACTCTCTCTCTCTCTCTCTCTCTCTCTCTCTCTCTCTCTCTCTCTCTCTCTCTCTCTCTCTCTCTCGTGCAAAGCCCTTTTCTACCATCTCCTCTATGATTTACATGGACTTACTCTTTCTTTTTTTATTCCTATGTCTATGATTGCAAATAACGTGATTGCGTTCTCATTTTCAACTCACAGCGAGTGGAATGCCTAGCACTGTGAAAAGCACCAAAGTGTCGACCTTCACCCTTGCGGGCAGAGGAAGGCCTCAGTATCTGGAGCCCCGTTGATCGCAACTGGGTCCTGTCGTCGCCTCTGCCTTCGTTGTCGCCTCTCGAAGCCCCATCAATGGCTCCAACAAGCTCGAGTTGAACTTTGCGCGCGCTTTGCTCCTTTCTCTCACCTGGTTTTGGGAAATCAAGTGATGAAGAAGAAGCTTTCTCCATTTTTTCTTCTTTTTCTTGGTGATATTTCTTCTTGTTTTCGCCCAACCCATATCCCTGTTTCGACATTGCCATTTGAGAAGCTCCTTTGCCATTGGTAAGCTGAAAATGCTCTTGTTCTTTTATTACCACATTCTCTGTTGAAGCACGTTTCTTTTGAAACTATACACGTTTCTTTTGAAACTATACACTTTTCTTTTCTTTTCCCTCTTCTTCACTCGGTTTTGATTTTGAGTTCAAAAACCCCTTATTTTCAAACCTATGTTAAGCTCAAGATGCTTCACCTTTGTGAGCTCATTCAAATTAGTTCGCTCTTGCATTTTCCAAATTCTTATCCAAATCCTTCTCCAAATCCAATCTGTATGCAAGTAGGTTAAATTTCAATTTTTACTGGCTATGTAATCCTAGTACTGCATAAAGCTGCTAAGAGAAGCATTTGCGGCTTGTTTTGGTAACCATCGAAGTAGTGTCGGATTTTGATTTTTTGTTCAAGGGAGTAGTTTTGGAACAGAATCATCTTTGGTAAAATTTTTGTTCTTGGGAACAAATTTCTATTTTTTTGTTCTCGGAAGTAGATTTGGAACAAAATCAAGAATAATGATAAAAAAAAGTTGATTCTTGTATCGGGAACAAATCTAAGAATCAAGCCCATATTCTCTTCTTCTTCTTCCCTTTTTTTCTTTTTCATCTACCACTGCTGCCGTCGTCTGTCGTCTGCCGCCCATTGCCGTCGGTCGTCGGCAATTGGTTCGACGAGCTTGCCAAGCCAAGGCGAGGTTCAGCGAGCTCGCTGGAGGCAAGCCCACCCACCGGCGAGGCTCGCCTAGCCCCGCTGGTGGCTAGGTGGGCCTTGCCCAGCCCCGGTGAAGCCAGCTTGGCCACCAGTGAGGTCAAGCCTCAGCGGGGCTGGGTGAGCCTTGTCGGTGGCCAGGCGGGCCTCACCCATCCCCGGTGAGGGTTGCCAAGCCACCGGTGAGGCTCGGCCAACAAGAGACGGCCTCACCAAGGATTGGCGACGCTCTGATGAGGTCACCGGCCCTCGTCTAGCCAGTCACCACCGGCGACTAGCCACTTGAAGAAGAAGAATAGGAGAGAGAAAGGAAAAAAATAAAAGAAAAAAAAGAAAAAAAGTAAAAAAGAATTATTTAAAAATTAGAAGAAAATGATTTGAAGTAGAAATTTTGAGCATGGTACCAAACGCAATTATATTTCTGAATAAAAAAATTTGAACAGTTACCAAACGACTTAAAATGCTTAGAAATTGTTCCCGGAAACATAATAAAAAAGAATAATTTATGATTAGAAATTGTGTCCAGGAACAGAATCATTATCAAACATGTCCTTAGAGAGCAAAATGTTTGTCTTTACTTCATGTTGGTTAGCTGAATGAGGTAAAAATATGTGTGCTTTGAGATGGGTTTTTGAATTATATCGTGCTTGGAGCTAAATAACTTATTATGGGTGTGACATCCTAGAATTTCGATTCTGCTTTCAATTGAGTAATCGGACATTTCATCAATGCGTTTATAGTGCTATTCTCAAAGCTGATCACTCATGAGATAACTAGACTACCTATGGAAAGCATTAAGGATTTGAAGGCAAATGGACTTGAGGATTCAACTAGGAATCGGTTGCTCGACCGTGCTCATCTGTCGAGATCATTACGGTACAGTTAAAAATTAATTAAAGATCAAAGATAAGTCGATTCGACTGAGATGCGTGATTAAACATGGGTGATCCCACTAAATTGCAAAATTCTCATCGATTAGTACTAGTTTGATTTTTCTGTCGTTTTGGTACCCTATGTCCGTATTTGAAACCTTGAGATTTTTACGACCACTGAGAGTCACCAATGTGTTAAAGGGGTTTATTGTGACTCAAAAAAATTGACCACGAGTTATTTGCACAAAAAAGTTTTGAAAGCTACCTGGTAGCCTAGGTCACGCTAAAAATGTGTCGAATTGAAATTAACCGCGAATTTGAATCCGATTTCAAAAATTGAAAGTTCTGTCATGTCACAGGTCATTTTGGGAATGTCGACTCAGCCTTCAAAGATTTTTTTGCAAATCGAGACTTTTTGGGAAAAAGTCATCTTAGGACCGTTTTTGTCCAGAAAAGGTCAGGAATCGTTTTTGATCATGCAATTGGAAAGCAAAAGGGATCAATTGGTGAGCAAAAATACCAATTTGATCATTGAAGTTATAATTGAAATTATGAGGGCCAAATTGGAGTGAATCAAGAAGCAATTAAGTCCAATTGAGGGAGAAATTAAGCAAATTCGTAACTCCCCATTGCCTAAGCTTTTTGGACCATTTCAAAGGTTGGTTTGAGGCCTTGGTGGCTGATTTGAGGCCAAGGAATGTAGCTATGGCTTAGGACTAGTCAAGGGGACAATTTAAGAGAAAATAAGACCAAGTGGCCCCCCTCTTGTCTCCTCTCTTCCTCTTCCTCCCCCTATTGGTCGAACACCCTCTATTCCTTCCTCATTGTGCCATTTTTGAACCAGCAGCCAAGAAGAAGCCACCGGAGAGCCGTTCGAAGCCTTCGACTTGCTCGCACGCCGTCGTTCACCGTTCACGCGCGCCGCCGCCCGCACGCGTGCCCTCCACCTTTCTGCGCCTAGCTTGCCGCTCCAGCCTCCTATTTCGCCATCCAGCTTTGCTGTTCGGCACCGTGAGGCTCAGCCAGAGCTGTTTAGCTCGCCTCTGACCTCTGTGAGTCCCCGCCTAGGCATGGTTTGGCCCTTTAACCTTCCTTAGCCTGTTGTTGCCTCAAACCGAACTTATTTCCCTCATTTTCAGCCAAGAATAGAAGCAAACAGAGTGGGTTTCCAGCAATGTTCGTGGCCTATTTTGAGGTTGTTTCCGGCCTCGAAAGCTAGGCCTGCTTTGGAGTGAATCGAGCCCCATTGTGTCCCCGACATTTTGAACCGCTTGGATGGCTTAACAAGTGAGTTTAACTCACTAATCCTCGCTTAGTAGAAAATTATGCTTAGGGGTTGTTATTTTAGGTTAAGATGGATTAGGTGGTTAGATTAGATTAAATTAGTGAATTTAATTAATTACCGATGCATGTTAGGTGGATAGTTAGTGCAATTAGAGCCTAGACAAGTTCTAGTATTTAACTAGAGTGGTTTGAAAATTTTCCGGGCCCGTCTCGCCTTCCAATTAGGCTTTATTGGGCCTATGTTTACATTTATTCTATTTATTGCATTTATTTAATAATTTCCATAATTATTTAATTAATTAATTATTTTTGGAAATTAAATCGGGATGGTTGGTGACTGGAATTTCATGCTGATCGCAATGGTGCTCTTTGTTTATTTAATTGAATACCTGATTGTGCAAATTGATTGTGATTGGTGTTTGTGAGTATTAATTTTCAAAAATGGGTAATTTTTGTAAGTAAGTGGAAAATTACCGAGCATTGGTCTACAATACTAAAAATCTATTTTGGGACTGTTAAAAATAGTGAGAGGTTCAAAAGTGAAAACCTTGTATTTTGGCTAAGGTCGGCGGTGTATTCACACACGTGTGTTTTATCGAGTATGATAAAAAGAGTAAATTGATTGTATCTTCAAAACAATATACTATAACGGCTCGATGATTTGTATGTCATCTTGGAGAATGGACGTTATACTATAACAGCTCAATGACTTTGTATGTCATCTTAGAGAATGAACAATATACTATAACGGCTCGATGATTCGACGTTATACTATAACAGCTCGATGACTTTGTATATCATCCTAGAGAAGGAAAAATATACTATAATGGCTCGATGATTTGTATGTCATCTTGGAGAATGGACATTATACTATAACAGCTCGATGACTTTGTATATCATCCTAGAGATGGAACAATATACTATAATGGCTTAATGATTCATATGTCATCTTGGAGAATGGACGTTATATTATAACAGCTCGATGACTTTGTATATCATCTTAGAGAAGGAACAATATACTATAATGGCTCGATGATTCGTATGTCATCTTGGAGAATGGATGTTATACTATAACAGCTCGATGACTTTGTATGTCATCTTAGAGAAGGAACAATATAGTATAACGGCTTGATGATTCGTATGTTATCTTGGAGAATGGACGTTATAGTATAACAGCTTGGTGACTCTTCATGTCATCTTAGAGAAGGAACGGTGTACTATAATGGCTCGATGACTCTATATGTCGTCTTGGAGAAAGAACGTTATGCACGGTATGTTATAACGACTTGATGACTATATATATCGTCTTGGAGAAAGAACGTTATGCATGGTATGTTATAACGGCTCGATGACTCTATATATCATCTTGGAGAAAGAACGTTATGCATATTAGCTCGATTGCTCTATATGTCATCTGGAGAAGGAACAATATACTATTTATTAGCTAACCAAAAGATGGTCGTGATGACATATAATCGACTGAGTCGATTAATCGATGATTTGATATGATTGAATTGAGTGCTATAATTGTCAATATTTGTTAATTAGACTGACCTGTAGGAAAGAACTAAGGCTAAAGTAAGTCCTCTGACGCCTGATTATGCTTAGGTAGCCCTTAGTGTGGCATCCTCAATTTTATAACCTATCAAGGTGAGAGGTTATGGTCAATTGGAATGGCAATAAAATTTTGAAGTGTGGAAATTGTGACTAATTGAGTGGTGTGGCCTTGGGCATTAATCTAATAAGTCATGATTTAATTAGGTTAGTGAGGGTGGCGGATATGTGTTGCAATGATAATTATTAAGTGGCCATAGTAGCTATGGTGTGTGTGTGTGTGTGACTAGATTTGCTAGTGGAATTTGTTGTACTTGAGTATGTGATTATAAAAATGTGTGGCCAAGTGTTATTTTGCTGGATTAAGACTTAAATTAATTAGATTAATGGTTAAATTAAATGGACTAATTAAACCTATGTAGGGGACTTCGGCCAAGGAGGGACCGAGTGTGTGTGTGTATGTGTGAGTGTGATGTGTGTGTGCTGTGTGGTGATGTGGCGCCACATGTCACTAACTAAGGAGGAGTAAAGAGAGAGAGAGGAGGCCGGTTGAGTGAGTGGAGTGGGTCGATCAAGAGGAAAGAGAGAGAAGGGAGAGAGAGAAAAGTCGGGCGAGCAAGGAGGAAGGAGAGCCGAGGGAGTTGCGCCGTTTCTTCACCGATTCTGCCGTTTTTTTTTCTTCACCGAATCTAGCTGAATCAAAGGCAAGATAACTCTTCTAGTCTTCTCATGTTCTTGTGTTGTGATTTAGAGATAGAAATCGTGGGGTTCCTCGGCTGGATTGATGAAATTCTGATGAAGAACAAAACCGGGTATATTCGGACTTCTATGAACCAGGTTACACGGTTTGCTTACATGTCTCTGTAGAGTGTGTTAGAGGGAGAATTGAGTCTCGAGTTCTTCAAGGAAGTTGTTGTACACTTCCTGAGCTGCAACATAGTCAAAAATGAGAATTTTTGAAGGTGATTTAAGGGGTGAAAATCGAATTCTTTGGAGACGGGGTGTTCTCGGGCGAACCAGTGAACCCGTCTGGATGATTGCTAGTTGTTCACATGGTTACAGGGGAATTTCAAGTCGGTTTCTTCTAATGAAATGTTGGAGACATTCTGGGTAATCACATACTAAAATTTGAGCTTAATTCGTCTAGGATAGCTAGATGAATCTCCTGAATCTTTCTGCCGTTGAAATCGGGAAGCTGCTGGATAGAGTATCAGTTAACCCTGTTGGCTTAATGCGTTTTGTTCATGTGGTTCTGTTGGGTATCTCAATTCTATGTCTTCTAATGAATTGTTGAGGATTCATGATGTATCTTGTGGTAAAATTTGAGCCTATTCCAGTGAGTTTAGCTTATGATTTCGAATTTTCTTTATTGGCTTGTATACTGGAATTTTATCCGAGAAAAAGGGTCAGTGACTTGTGAGCTTGTAAACCATATTTTCTTTGAGGAATTGGATGTCGACCTTCAAAGAGAAGTTGTAGGGTATGGTTCTGGCTATAACATATTCAAAAATGAGAAAAAAGAGCGAGTGTAAGTGGGTGTTTCGAATTTATCTTTTTAGCCGTGTAACTGTGCATAACTGAATAACAGTTGGAAGTTGTTGATTTTTAAACTATAATTTGTAGGTCGAATTTGAAGACCATTTCTTCTAATGAAGTGTTTATTTACCTCTTGGCTACGACGTGTGAATTTCTGGGAATTTTTAAGGGCAAATTAGTGCCTCAATTTCGTGATATCTTACATGGGTGTAATCTGGAATTTTTCTGGACAAGTGCTGAATGTGGCCGAAAATGAATGTGGCAACATTATATATTCTCATATCATTTTCTTAAGTATGAATGACCTTTTCAATTGCTGTTTTATGTATGGACCTAGACTATTATGTCTAATAGTGACTGACATGAGGTTCTAAGAGTTTCTTAATTGGATTATATGCTGGATTTTTGGATATTTCTTTTAATTACTCTATGCCGATGGTAATATGAACTATATTTGATGAGTAATGCATGCTGAATCTTCAAAGTGCATGCGGAATTGATGGAGTGTCTTCTTGAGGTGTATGTACACATGCCATGTAGGGTTGATACATGGGCATTCATTGTTAAATTCACTTGATACATGTGCTGTGCATGCTGTATTTATGATGAGATCATTGACTCGAGCATGTAGACTTTTGGCACGTGAAGGTGATAAATGTACGCATTGTTGTCATGCTTGAGTTCCATGGACATGTTTGTGAATCATGCATGGAAAAAGAAACTCGTTGCATGACATGCATTGATTTTACCTTGGGAGTGTCGGGATGCCCGCCGTGGAGTGAAATGCCGGATGCCCAAAGTAGCCCGTGTGTGTAAACTGGATGGTGTCGGAGTTGAGATGCCCGGGTGTTGGGGGTGCCGGAAGCACGGAGTGTGTGAGCCGTGATTGCCTCGTGATGCCGTTGGGGTGCGAGATGCCCGGCCGTGGAGTGTAAATGCCGGAAGCACGGATGGTGTGTGCCGTGATGCCTCACGATGCCGGTGTTGGGTGTGAGATGCCCGTAATGTGGGGGCCGGAAGCCGTTTGGTTCTTACCGGGATTTACATGTGAATTTACATGAGCTTGGTACATATGTGCATGAGCATTGTGATATCGTGGCATGGGACGTGGTGGAAACTGTGCACGACATTATTGATATGCATGCTTGAGCATAAGTCGAATTGGGCGTGTGAGTTTTATATATGGCATGAGACATTGATATGTGCATATTTACCCATTATGTTAATCTGTGATGTGCATGGGTACTGTATTGAATAAATACCATGAATGAATTGCATTATGATTTCCAAGTTGGATATGTACATGCTACACTTGAGTGCTGGATTGTGAGCATGATGAGTTCATAGCTTGGTGACTCGAATGCATGTCTATGAGGTTCGTGTGATGTTGTGATTAGGTTGCAATGCAAGGTATGAGTAGTCTAGAAATTTTATCTTTTTTGAGTGGTTGTACTTACCCCTTTGGGGACCTATATTTTCAGCTTAGCCAATATGTCTCGTGCCGCCGATCGCCCTGTGTGTGTATTACGGGATTCCCGTGATTTTGAGGTCGTGGTCATCCGGTTCCAAGCCCGATGATACCTGGGGCGTTCTTACTTCCGTGTCATTGTCGGGTACGTTATGAGGTGGGCTTGCTCGGTGGCCCAATTTTCCAAGAATACGTTTCGATATTCCCCTGTCAAGATGGGGAAATGGGGAGCATGTTACCACCGCCTCCTAGCCCTCCGGGTTGGCGATAGACCCGATGGTACCTGGGGAGGATGGCGGGAATTTTGGGCCTGACCGGTGCTGCCAAGAGTGGATGGTTTTCTTTCTTTTGATTAGCCTTTTGTATAGGTTACTTTTGATGATCTGATCGAGAGGGTAGTGTAGAGCTGTTCATGGTGTTGTTATTATGATGTATCCTACCTCAAATGATAAGAAAGCTATCCATTCCTTAGTAAATAATAAACGAGCCGTTTCATGGTATACTTTTATGTTATAGTGTGTGCATTGCCCCTCATATGTTGTTTGGGATAGTTGTGAGATTTGCTTCCGCTATTTGTGTGATGCGCAGGGACCGTTTAGAAAAAATATATATATATATATGTTGTGAGCTTAAGAGATACAGCTCTTTTTAGAAAGTTAAAGGATGTTCAATATGACCGTAATAGCCTCCCGGGGTGTTTTGGGGGTGTTACAGCCGGGGTTGGTATCGAGCAAGAGTGGAGTGATAAGGAGTCTCATTTGGAAAGTGAGGAATATGAGGACAATGCACACATAGGATATTATACTACCCTGACTAGTGTCTAGTCTTGGGGGGGACGAGTGATAAAGATATACTCATAGATCCTTGTTAGATTGACATTAGGTTGTCAAGAACACGTTGATGTTACTTATATTTTGTGGTAACTGGATTTTGGAGACAAGGGGACTCATATTATTCCCGAGGCAATGCTTGAAAATGCAGGAAAAGCATGGTGCGACACGGAAGTTCCCATCATGCAAGAGCTGGACCTTTCGTTCCAAGGGCTGAACCCCGAATGGAAGATATCCCGCAAGCATTAGCCAATATTGGAAATTTGATGGAAAGACAGGCACAAGAACAGCTGGAGCGAACGTCGTACTCGGGGTTGGTGGAGCAATTCTTGAGGTTAAAGCCACATAAATTCGGTGGAATGGGAAGCCCGAGGAGGCGGAACACCGGATAGATGGAATGGAGCAGATTTTCAAACCGTTGGGCTGCACCGATGATGAGAGAATTGTTTTGAGAATCACCACGTGAAGAGAATGCCAAATTTTGGTGGAGAGCTTCAAAGGATACGATTTTTCCACCAGGTACTCCTATGAACCGGGATGAATTTGTCGAGCCTTTAATAGAAAACATTTTCGATCGTGCCAAGGATCAAATGATCACTGAATTTGTCCGGTTAGAAGAAGGAGATGACAAGTGGATCAATATGAGGCCAAGTTTTCGAATTGTCTAGGTATGCTCCCAGTTGGTTGAGGATCCGAAGAGAAAGCAAAAAGATTTCTTAGGGGATTGAGGACCAACATTAGGAGACAATTGGTACCTTTAAATATAAGGAATTACACCGAAGTGTATGAGAGGGCGCAGCTGGTAGAACAAGAAATTGAAAGAGAACAACTGGAAAGCGAGGAACAAAGTGGGCATCCTGGAGATATAAAGCGAGGTAAGAGACCTTATGTGAGTCAAGGACAGAACTGGACACCTAAGAAAAAGGGTAATTTTGGGAGATTTAGCAAAGGAAAGGAAGGTATAAGTATGGGAAGGATGCCTAATAGGAATGGATTGGCTTCATAAATATCAGGCTAAGGTAGATTGTTACAAGAAGATAATTTACTTTGCTTTGCCTGATCAGTCTAGTTGTGAATTTTTGGGAAGTCGAGTTCATCTATCTATGCCTATTGTTTCGGCCATGGAAGCTTGTAAATTGCTTGATGATGGATGTCAAGGATATTTAGCCCGGTTAAGGACTATAATCAAGAAGAACCTAAGATTGAGAAGATTAAGATTGTGAATGAGTTTCAAGATGTATTTCCGAAGAATTACCTGGATTGCCACCGGATAGAGAAATTGAATTTGAGATTGAGTTGATGCCCGGAACAACACCGATATCCGAGCCCCGTACAGAATGGCACTAGTAGAGCTGAAGGAATTGAAAGTGCAACTACAGGAACTGCTGGATAAGGGATTCATCAGACCGAGTGCTTCGCCATGGGGTGCACTAGTGTTATTTGTGAAGAAGAAAGATGGGTCGATGCGGTTATGTATTGACTATCGGCGATTGAATCAAGTAACTACTAAGAATAAGTATCCTCTACCTAGAATTGATGATCTTTTTGATCAACTTCAGGGAAGTTCAGTCTTTTCTAAGATTGATTTAAGATCAGGATATCATCAGTTAAAGATTAAAGAGGAGGACATTCCCAAGACGCATTTAGAACTCGTTATGGACATTATGAATTTCTTGTGATGCCATTTGGATTAACGAATGCACCCGCTGCCTTTATGGATTTGATGAATAGGGTATTTAAGCCTTATTTGGATCAATTTGTGATTGTCTTTATTGATGATATCTTGGTATATTCTAAAGGACTTAAAGAACATGAGCAACATTTGAGAAACGTTTTGGACTACGAGGGATCATAAGTTGTATGCTAAGTTTAGTAAATGTGAATTCTGGTTGGATCAAGTGATGTTTTTAGGACATGTGATATCAGGAGAAGGAATATCAGTGGATCCGGCTAAGGTTGAGATGGTGATAAATTGGCCGAGACCGACTACACCTGCGAGATACGAAGTTTCTTGGGATTGGCGCTATTATAGGAGATTCATTGAAGGATTTTCTTTGTTGGCAAGTCCTTTGACAAGACTAACCCGAAAGAATGTGAAATTTGATTGGGATGGGGAGTGTGAAAGGAGGTTTCAAGAACTTAAGAGGAAATTGACTACAGCTCCAATTTTAGCCTTATCCTCTGGATCCGATGGTTTTACAATCTACGTGATGTTTCTCATAAGGACTCGGGATGTGTTTTAATGCGGCATGGCAAGGTTATAGCCTATGCATCCAGACAGTTGAAACCTCATGAGCTGAATTACCCAACCCATGATCTAGAATTAGCAGCTATAGTGTTTGCCCTAAAGATATGGAGACACTACTTATATGGGGAAAGGTTCGAGATTTACACAGATCATAAAAGTTTGAAATATCCATTTTTCGCGAAGGAATTAAACATGAGGCAAAGGAGATGGATGGAGTTATTGAAGGATTATGATTGTGAAATAAAGTACCATCCGGGAAAGGCAAATAAAGTAGCGGATGCTCTCGGCCCGAAAGTCGGCTATGGAAATAGCTAGCCTAAGGATAGCTAAATGGAGTTTGTTAAAGTACGTAATGAGACTCGAATTTAAATTCGAGGTGAATTGCTTGGCGGTATGTTGAGTGCATTGAGGATTGAACCCGAGATTATCGAAAGGTTAAAATTTTGCAAAAGATGATCCAGAAATTTTGGAGATAAAGAATGCTGTGTTTTTAGGAAAAAGACCCGAATTCCAAATTTCGAAGATGGTATAGTAAGATGCCAAGGGTGACTCGTGTACCCAATAATGAAGAATTAAAGAGGGAAATTTTGTCGAGGCACATAAGAGCAGCTATAGTATTCACCCCGGGAAGTACCAAGATGTATAGAAATCTACATCCACGTTCGGTGGAATGGTATGAAGGCGGATGTAGCCAAGTATGTATCCCAATGTTTAACTTGTCGCAAGTAAAGGCGGAACATCATAAACTGCAGGACTTCTACGACCTCTGGATATACAGAATGGAAATGGGAGCACATAACCATGGATTTTGTACAAGGGCTACCAAGAACATCAAGTGGTTATGATTCCATATGGGTAATAGTGGATCGTCGACGAAGTCCGCTCATTTCTTAGCGTTCGTGCTAATTATTCTATGGATAAGTATGCAGAGGTATACATAAGACAAGTCATACGTTTACATGGAATTCCGGTGACCATTACATCCGATAGAGACCCGAGATTTACTTCAAATTTTTGGAGGAGTCTTCGTGGATGCTTTAGGGACTAAGCTTCAATTGATCTTGCTTTTCACCCTCGGACGGATGGACGAGATTTAAAGAATAATTCAGATATTGGAAGATATGTTGAGAGCTTGTGTAATGGATTTCAAAGGAAATTGGGATGAAAGATTACATTTGGTAGAATTTGCTTATAAAACGGTTACAAAGTAAAAGTATAGGTATGGCTCCATATGAAGCATTGTATGGTAGAAGATGTAGAACTCCTGTTTGTTGGGATGAAACAGGGGAAAAGAAATTGACTGGACCTGAGTTAATACAGATCACAACAGAAGTGGTAGGTACCATTAAGAAAATGCTCAAGACAGCTCAAGATAGATAAAAGGATTATGCAGATAAGCGAAGAAGACCTCTACATTTTGAGGTAGGAGATCATATATTTCTTAAAGTGTCCCCTGTAAGAGGAGTATCTAGATTTGGTATCAAAGGTAAGTTAAGCCCTAGATATGTGGGACCGTTTGAAATACTTGAAAAGGTTGGAAATGTGGCTTATTGGTTAGCATTACCGCCAAAGTTGGGAAATCTACATGATGTATTCCATGTATCTATGCTGAAGAAATATCAACAGACCTAATCATGTTCGGACCATGAGACTATTTAAGTGAATGAGGAAGTGAGATATGTTGAAGAGCCCGTGCGAATCTTTGGATCGAAAGGAACAAATTCTCGGACTAAGAGAATTCCATTAGTTAAGGTACTATGGCAACACCATGGTATGGAAGAAGCTACCGGGAAAGTGAAGATGTAATGAGGAAGTATCCTCATTTGTTCAAAGAGACGTAATCAATGCCTAAAATTTCGAGGACGAAATTTCTTAAGGTGGGGAGAGTTGTGGCATCCTCAATTTTATAACCTATTAAGGTGAGAGGTTATGGTCAATTGGAATGGCAATAAAATTTTGAAGTGTGGAAATTGTGACTAATTGAGTGGTGTGGCCTTGGGCATTAATCTAATAAGTCATGATTTAATTAGGTTAGTGAGGGTGGCGGATATGTGTTGCAATGATAATTATTAAGTGGCCATAGTAGCTATGGTGTGTGTGTGTGTGTGACTAGATTTGCTAGTGGAATTTGTTGTACTTGAGTATGTGATTATAAAAATGTGTGGCCATGTGTTATTTTGCTGGATTAAGACTTAAATTAATTAGATTAATGGTTAAATTAAATGGACTAATTAAACCTATGTAGGGGACTTCGGCCAAGGAGGGACCGAGTGTGTGTGTGTACGTGTGAGTGTGATGTGTGTGTGCTGTGTGGTGATGTGGCGCCACATGTCACTAACTAAGGAGGAGTAAGAGAGAGAGAGGAGGCCGGTTGAGTGAGTGGAGTGGGTCGATCAAGAGGAAAGAGAGAGAAGGGAGAGAGAGAAAAAGTCGGGCGAGCAAGGAGGAAGGAGAGCCGAGGGAGTTGCGCCGTTTCTTCACCGATTCTGCCGTTTTTTTCTTCACCGAATCTAGCTGAATCAAAGGCAAGATAACTCTTCTAGTCTTCTCATGTTCTTGTGTTGTGATTTAGAGATATAAATCGTGGGGTTCCTCGGCTGGATTGATGAAATTCTGATGAAGAACAAAACCGGGTATATTCGGACTTCTATGAACCAGGTTACACGGTTTGCTTGCATGTCTCTGTAGAGTGTGTTAGAGGGAGAATTGAGTCTCGAGTTCTTCAAGGAAGTTGTTGTACACTTCCTGAGCTGCAACATAGTCAAAAATGAGAATTTTTAAAGGTGATTTAAGGGGTGAAAATCGAATTCTTTGGAGACGGGGTGTTCTCGGGCGAACTAGTGAACCCGTCTGGATGATTGCTAGTTGTTCACATGGTTACAGGGGGAATTTCAAGTCGGTTTCTTCTAATGAAATGTTGGAGACATTCTGTGTAATCACATACTAAAATTTGAGCTTAATTCGTCTAGGATAGCTAGATGAATCTCCTGAATCTTTCTGCCGTTGAAATCGGGAAGCTGCTGGATAGAGTATCAGTTAACCCTGTTGGCTTAATGCGTTTTGTTCATGTGGTTCTGTTGGGTATCTCAATTCTATGTCTTCTAATGAATTGTTGAGGATTCATGATGTATCTTGTGGTAAAATTTGAGCCTATTCCAGTGAGTTTAGCTTATGATTTCGAATTTTCTTTATTGGCTTGTATACTGGAATTTTATCCGAGAAAAAGGGTCAGTGACTTGTGAGCTTGTAAACCATATTTTCTTTGAGGAATTGGATGTCGACCTTCAAAGAGAAGTTGTAGGGTATGGTTCTGGCTATAACATATTCAAAAATGAGAAAAAAAGAGCGAGTGTAAGTGGGTGTTTCGAATTTATCTTGTTAGCCGTGTAACTGTGCATAACTGAATAACAGTTGGAAGTTGTTGATTTTTAAACTATAATTTGTAGGTCGAATTTGAAGACCATTTCTTCTAATGAAGTGTTTATTTACCTCTTGGCTACGACGTGTGAATTTCTGGGAATTTTTAAGGGCAAATTAGTGCCTCAATTTCGTGATATCTTACATGGGTGTAATCTGGAATTTTTCTGGACAAGTGCTGAATGTGGCCGAAAATGAATGTGGCAACATTATATATTCTCATATCATTTTCTTAAGTATAAATGACCTTTTCAATTGCTGTTTTATGTATGGACCTAGACTATTATGTCTAATAGTGACTGACATGAGGTTCTAAGAGTTTCTTAATTGGATTATATGCTGGATTTTTGGATATTTCTTTTAATTACTCTATGCCGATGGTAATATGAACTATATTTGATGAGTAATGCATGCTGAATCTTCAAAGTGCATGCGGAATTGATGGAGTGTCTTCTTGAGGTGTATGTACACATGCCATGTAGGGTTGATACATGGGCATTCATTGTCAAATTCACTTGATACATGTGCTGTGCATGCTGTATTTATGATGAGATCATTGACTGAGCATGTAGACTTTTGGCACGTGAAGATGATAAATGTACACATTGTTGTCATGCTTGAGTTCCATGGACATGTTTGTGAATCATGCATGGAAAAAGAAACTGTTGCATGACATGCATTGATTTTACCTCGGGAGTGTCGGGATGCCCGGCCAGGGAGTGAAAATGCCGGATGCCCAGAAGCCCTGTGTGTGTAAATCTAGATGGCCTCGGAGTTGAGATGCCCGGGTGTTGGGGGTGCCGGAAGCACGGAGTGTGTGAGCCGTGATTGCCTCGTGATGCCGGTTGGGGGTGCGAGATGCCCGGCCGGGGAGTGTAAATGCCGGAAGCACGGATGGTGTGTGCCGTGATGCCTCACGATGCCGTGTTGGGTGTGAGATGCCCGGAATGTGGGGGCCGGAAGCCGTTTGGTTCTTACCGGGATTTACATGTGAATTTACATGAGCTTGGTACATATGTGCATGAGCATTGTGATATCGTGGCATGGGACATGGTGGAAACTGTACACGACATTATTGATATGCATGCTTGAGCATAAGTCGAATTGCGCGTGTGAGTTTTATAAATGGCATGAGACATTGATATGTGCATATTTACCCATTATGTTAATCTGTGATGTGCATGGGTACTGTATTGAATAAATACCATGAATGAATTGCATTATGATTTCCAAGTTGGATATGTACATGCTACACTTGAGTGCTGGATTGTGAGCATGATGAGTTCATAGCTTGGTGACCGAATGCATGTCTATGAGGTTCGTGTGATGTTGTGATTAGGTTGCAATGCAAGGTATGAGTAGTCTAGAAATTTTATCTTTGCTGAGTGGTTGTACTTACCCCTTTGGGGACCTATATTTTCAGCTTAGCCGATATGTCTGTGCCGCCGATCGCCCAGGTGTGTATTACGGGATTCCCTGTGATTTTGAGGTCGGGGTCATCCAGTTTCCAAGCCCGATGATACCGGGCGTTCTTACTTCCGTGTCATTGTCAGGGTACATTATGAGGTGGGCTTGCTCGGTGGCCCAATTTTCCAAGAATACGTTTCGATATTCCCCTGTCAAGATGGGGAAATGGGGAGCATGTTACCACCGCCTCCTAGCCCTCCGGGTTGGCGATAGACCACGATGGTACACAGGGAGGATGGCGGGAATTTTGGGCCCGACCGGTGCTACCAAGAGTGGATGGTTTTCTTTCTTTTTGATTAGCCTTTTGTATAGGTTACTTTTGATGATCGATCGAGGGTAGTGTAGAGCTGTTCATGGTGTTGTTATTATGATGTATCCTACCCCAAACGATAAGAAAGCTATCCATTCCTTAGTAAATAATAGCAGAGCCGTTTCATGGTATACTTTTATGTTATAGTGTGTGCATTGCCCCTCATATGTTGTTTGGGATAGTTGTGAGATTTGCTTCCGCTATTTGTGTGATGCGCAGGGACCGTTTAGAAAAAAAAAAATATATGTTGTGAGCTTAAGAGATACAGCTCTTTTTAAAAAGTTAAAGGATGTTCAATATGACTGTAATAGCCTCCAGGGTGTTTTGGGGGTGTTACACTTAGGGCGTAATTTTCTTCCTAATCGGGCCTTAAGGGTTAGAACTCGCTGAGACGTCGTATTATCTCGTTGTGGGATAACATTTTAGGCTCGTAGATGACAACCCCACCAGACAATTTTGGACAACCTAAGAAATTCACGGAGATGAGTTACCACATTCCGATTCATGGACACCCTAAGGGTCTGGAATATGTGCTGGTGAAGTCCATTGTTTTGGTTGATGCAGGCTTACTCCATAAGGTGCCTCATCGATACCGATCATGGTGCTGCCGCTATCATAATGCCCAAAGGGTGGGCCTTGTACTGGAAAGTGAGGTATCTCTGTATGTGTTAGAGGTTACTTTTGGAAAGGGTACAACAGATCCTAAGGACGGTGTAGTGGTGGATGCGAAGAACCCCAAGTTGGATGATCCAAACTCTCTCGTATACTTAGGAATAGGCTCCAGCTGGAGTCTGGAAGAAAGAGAGATCGAAGAGGACGAGGATGAGTGACTCATAATGGTTTAGAACCTCCACCCCTATTTGTGAACCTTATGTATTTGGATATACAAAGTTTGGTTTGGTACTGTATTATATATGACTGATCATGTTATGTATATATGAGTGTGGTTGGTGCGGTTTGAAATTTTATGACCCTGCTTTCCTATCCCATTGTTTTATTGTCTAGGGATTTATATTTGTTTCTGCATGCATATTTAAAAACGAATGGGTCAGTAATGCATTCTGAGACATCGCTATTATATCGACCAAGCAGAAATGGGCATGGGTTCAAAGGATCGGGACGTGACAATGGGTTTATTTGTGATAATGGGTAAATGAGCTTAATCATAATGACAAGAGAAATGTGTTTTGGGCAATGGACAGGGGTGGTTGTGTTGTGTATTGCTGTTGTATCATTTATAGTGTATGTTAGCTAAAGTAACTGCGAGTAGTACAATGATGATTTCGATGCAATTAGCTTTTTGTCTTCAAGACAAGTAGTTGTGACGTCATAGATTTTTAGTTTTGCTTTCAATTAAATAAATCGGGCCTTTCATCGACACGCCTATAGTGCTATTCTCAGAGTTGATTACTCATAAGATAACTAGACTATCTGGGGAAGTCAATAAGAGATTTTAATGTAATAGACTTGGGGATTCGATCAGGAATCGGCTACTTAACTGTGTCCATTTGCAAAGATCAATGTGGCATAGTTAAAAAGCGATCAGGGATCAAGGATCAGGGATAGGTCGGTTCGACTGAGATATATGGCTAAACATGGGTGATTCCACTAAATTGCAAAATTCTTGTCAATCGACACTAGATTGATTTTTCTGTTGTTTTGGTATCTTATGTCCGTGATTGAAACCTCGAGATTTTCACGACCACCGAGAGTCGCCAATGTGTCGAAGAGGTTCATTGTGTCTCAAAGAAAATCGACTACGGGTCATTTACACTAAAAATTTATGAAAGCTATCCGGTCGCCTAGGTCACGCTAAAATCATGCCAGATTGAAATTAACTGCGAATTTGAATCTAATTAAAGTTCTGTCATGTTACAGGTCATTTTAGGAATGTCAACTCAGTTTTGGAAGATTTATCTGCAAAATCGAGATTTCTGGGAAAAAGTCGGGGTAGGGTTGTTATTGTCCAGAAATTTCCGAGGACCTTTTTTTATCGTGAAATTATGATACAAGTAGGATCAATTGGTGATGAAAAATACCAATTTGATCGTTGACTCGATAATGGAATTTATGGGAGCTGATTTAAGTTGATTCAAGAAGGAATTAAAGTCCAATTAAAGGGAAATGTGGTGAAATTCGTATGCCCTCATGACCCATGACTTTTGGACCCTTTCACTTCTTGAGGAAGATTGACGGCTGAAGTTTGCTGAGGAAGCTAGTCAAGTGGTGAGGGTAGGGTCAAGGGGACCATGAGGTAAGGTTGAAGACCAAGGTGGGCCCTCGCCAAGTTGCTGTCCCTTCCCCTCCCCTCCTTCTTTTGTCAACCCCCATTCCCCTCCTTCTTCTTGTTGTTTTGAACTTAGTAAGCCGAGAGAAGAACTAGTCACCTCCCTTGCCATTGAGCAATCCACCGAGCAGCCCGGAGTCGCTGCTGCTCGCGCCGAGTGTCCCTTGTGCGCCGTCCCGTCCCCTCTCGCATCCAGCTGCTTTGTCTACCCTTTCTCGCTGCCTCACAGAGTTCGCTGAACCACCGTGGAGGCCACCGAAGCTCTCACTGCCGCCATACGTTGCCGCCTTTGCTCGCCTAGACCTGTGCCTACCTCTTTCGCCTGTCTCAACCCGTTTCCAGCTCAACCAGCCACCATTCAGCCCCTTCTCGGCCCAAGATCAGCACCAAATAGTATGGGTCTCACCAGCATTATTTGGCTCGTTTTTGTGGCCTTCTGGACCTCGAAAGGCTCGTCCATTTTGGAGTTTGTTTGTCCTCATCGCGTCCCTGTCGTTTTCATCTGAGCGAATAGTTAATCAAGTGAGTTTAACTCACTAATTATTGCTTAGTATGTTAATGATGTTTAAGAGTTGATTAGTTTAGGCTAAGCTAGGATTAGGTGGTTAGTTAGAACGCATTAGTGAATTAATTAGTTGTTAATTCATGTTAGGAGGTTAGATCGATGCAATTAATAAGTAGATAAGCTCTAGTATTTATTTAGATAGGTTCGAAATTTTTCCGAACCCGTCTCGACTTTTAATTAGGCTTTACGAGCCTAAGTTTGCATTTTTGGTATTAATTTCCAGAAATTAGATCGGAATAGCTAGTGACCATAATTTCATGCTGATTTCAATGGTGTGATTGATTTATTTATTCGTCTATTAATTTATGTAATATGAGTGTGATTTGTGATTTTTGGTATTTTTCTCAAAATTTATTAATTTTGGTAATTAATTAGAAAACTACCGGTCATCGGTTTATAACACCAAAAATGTGCTTTTGGACTGTGGAAAGTAGTGGGATTTTCAAAAGTAAAAATATTGTATTTTGGCTAAGGCCGATCATGTACCCACACATGATTATTTTTATTGAGTATGATAAAAAAAGGTGAATTTGATATATGGTCACGATGGTATACTATATCAACTTACGGACTCTGATATGTCAACTTTGGATGAGCAGTATACCAGTATACTATATTCGCCTGAGGGCCATGATATATTAGCTTTGGATGAGCAGTATACCTTAACAGCTTTTGGTGAGCATTATTAATATACTATATCAGCCTACGAGTTTTGATATGTCAGCTTTGGGTGAGCAGTATATTATGTGGTTAGCTTCTGGTGAGCTATAATTTATCAGCTTTTGGTGAGCTATACTATCTATCTTCAACTTAAGGTAAGCAGTCCTAATTTGATAGGACCTTATAGATAGTATTGAGTGAGTTAACCGAGAAGTGGTCGTGATGACATATAATTGACCAAGTTGATTGATCGATGATTTGATCTGATGTTATGAATTGATTAGTTGATGTGATATAATGCATCTGTGAATTATACTGACTTGCAAGAAGAGTTGGAGGCAAAGGTAAGTCATCTATCTCATGGTTGTGCTTAGGTAACCCTTCAGGCGTATTTCCTTCCTAGTCAGGGCTTAGGCGGTCGAACTTGCTGAGACTTCGTCTCACCCTATCGGGGATAACATTTTCAGGTCCCTAGATGGCAGCTCCTTCCGAGCATTTTAGACAATCGAAGAAAGTCACAGAACAAAGGTGTTGCATTCCGCTTCATGGGGACCCTAAAGGATGGGAGTACGAACTTGTGCGGTCTGTGGTCTAGGTCGCTGCGGGTTTATCCCATCATATACTCTATCGATACAGATCATGGTACCGTTCAAGATCGTAATGGTCAGAGAGAGGGCCCCAAACTAGAATCTGAGATACCTTTGTATGTACTGGAGGTTGCTTTTAGGAAAGACACCGCAAATCCTCCCGGTGGTTCAGTGGTAGACGTGGTAGACCCGGATCTTGAAGACCCAAGAACCCCGGTGTACTCAGAAGGAGGCTCCAACGAGGATGAGGAGGAGGAAGAAGATTAGTAGTTGTTTGCAAACTCCCCTATTTTGTAGACCTGACATGTGTGTGTGTGTGTGTGTATATATATATCGACTTGGTTTGTGTATGACTTGTTATGATATGTATATATAAGTGTGTTGTTGGTTTTCAAAATTATGGCCCTACTTTTCTATCACATCTGATTGTTGTCTAGGGATTGTTTATATTTGCTTCCTCATGCGCATTAAAATGAATGGGTCGGCGACGCATCCTGGGATGTTGCTATTTAATCGACTGCTGAGGGATGGGCACGTGCCTGGAGGATCGAGATGTGACAGTAGTTCTATAGCTTTGGTGTGATGACCTATTATGTCTGTGTAGCTATAGGTTGGAAAGAGATTTGGTATTGTTTTCACTTTATGCTGCAGTGAATGACAACCGATGCTCTAGAAATCCTCATTTGGTCAAAGAAAAAGTTTGCAATCGTGCCGATTCAACCGTGAATTGTAGGCTTAACGACATGTCTTTCCTGCATTGTTATGTGCAGTGAAGCTTGGGATACCGGAGTTTTTGTAGGGTATTGGCGGAGGGGTCGAAGCCCATGTTACCAAGCTCGAGTCTAAGATTGGTGACTTCAATAGGTTACTTTTTTTCTTCTTTTTTTTTTGGGTGAAAAGAAATTGTATTAAGCTTTAACCAACATATACAAGTGAACGGCACGAAAACTTATACTTAAAATGAAACAGAGTCATACTGAGTGGAAGGGTGCCGAAAAAAAGAAAACAGAAAACCAACAAAGGCACAATAAGCAACACGGCAAAAGCCAGCTCAACTAAGGCAACAACCAAAACAAGGACCAACTAACAAAAGAAGGCCACCAGCTTGTCAAACAATGGCTACCCATGCCCAAAAAACCCCCAAGCAACAGCGTCACCGCCCTTTACGAACAACAACCAGTGAGGTGTTTTGCGGTTGAAGCGAAGCGGATCGAGCCAGCAGACTACCTAGTAACGTCTACCACTCGCACCACAACACCTACAACGAAAACTCGGTAGTGTCAAACCAACCAGTAGAAAACCGCACCCACAAGCAGGAACACTAAGGATCAATAGGATTAGAAGAGAAAATGCAAGAATCAAACCCCCAGCTACATTAAAGTCTCCTGTTCCTCGAGTTATCTTCAACATTTCTGAACGTTAAGGCCTTGTCCTTAACAACTTTAATGAGGTGGTTTTCACGGCCGAAACTGCCAATATATGGTCTCTAAACAAAATCTGTTCCTATACTTCCAAATAAGGTGGCAAAGAGCACCAAAAGAAAAGCGGGCAATGGAACAATAGAAATCCTTACCGTAAAGAAACCTTATAGCCCATCAAAGATTCTCAGATCAAAATCCCTATTGCGCCAAGGGAGGTTGCATCTAGCATCCCAAAAGAAGGCAAGTTTGGCTGTGATGTAACAACCAAAAAGCAAATGATTGATGGAATTCGGCGTTAGTTTGCAAAAAGCACACAATGCATCCCCAATCCTATCATGCGATAAAAGCAAGGCCTAAGTGGGAAGACGGTTCTTGGTAATAAGCCAGAGAATGAATTGATATCTCGGAGCAATAGCATTGCTCTAGATGAAGAAGGCCCAATCAACCTAAGCCTTCTTCCTTTTGACGGCATGCCTCGCCAAAGCAACCAAAAATAAATCGGAAGAGCTTTCTAGCCAAGTGAAACGATCCAGTACCTGAGAAAGAATAGGAATGGGCTGCTCCCAAGACTTTAACACTATCCTCATGGGTTGTTTAAATGGTGAGAAAAGATCAGCCACGTAGCGAGCCTAGGTAAACTAGAGCTATAGATCAACGAGTCTGAAAATAAAAGATTAGGGGGGCCTCTCGGGTGCCAGTGGTCAAACCAGAATGAAATAGAGGCCAACCCCTAACCTCCAAAGGAAGGAGAGTTGGAAGTCGGTCCTGAGATGGATGATTTTTTTCCAAGCCCAAGAGCAATACATAGGCTGCCTAACCACCCAAAAACTCTTCCTTTTTAGGAAAGTCGAATGGATCCACTTGCACCACAAGGACTCCTTGTCCATAAGCATGATCCGTATGTGCTTTAACATTGTTGCCTTATTACAATCTCTCAATCTACAAATACCGAGCCCTCCTTCCTCGTTTAGAAGGCATACGTCTTGCCAGGAAACTTTGGCTCCACCCCTCCCTAGGCCTGGGCCCTTCCAGAAAAATTGTCTAAAGATTTGCTCAATACGATCCAACACTATAACAAAGATAGTAAAAACACTAGCCCAATAAGCTTAGATTGCATGAAGTACTGACCTTATTAGCTGAAGATGGCTAGCAAAAGAGAGAAAGCGCTAGGTCCAAGATTGGACCTTGGTTGTTATCTGATTAACTAGAGAAACACAGTCCGCCTTACCAAGCTGTAAGGAAATAATAGGAACTCCCAAGTAACGGACCGGCAATTTCCCTTCAAGGAAACCAAGGGTAAGAACAATCTCACTCCGCAATTGAGCTGATCCTCCAACAAGAAAGATCTCACTTTTATTGGTATTTGGCTTCAGACTACTCCATGTGGGGAAGGTATCCAAACCTTCTTTCAAGAGAGAGATCAAGACCATATCAGCTCCACAAAACAAGAATACATCGTCCGCACAGAATAGGTGAAATAAACTCAAAGCCTTGCATCTCCAAAAAAACTTGAATCCCATTTGCCTAGCACGAGCACTAAGGATCCCGCAGAAGACCTCCATAACCAAAGTGAAAAGATAAGGAGACATGGGATCCCCCTGACGAAGGCCTCGGCTACTAGGGAAAAACCCATGGAGTTCCCCATTCAAGGAAATAGAAAACTTTGGAGTACGCACACAAACCATGATAAGCCAAACTAGGTGGTCCAGGAAACCAAATGCATGAAGAACCAGTTCAAGAAAGTCCCAGTCCACCGTCTCATAAGCTTTCTAAAAATCCACCTTGACGGCACACTTGGGAGCGTATGGATCAAGATGGAATCCTACAAACAGCTCCTGGGCAAGAAGGATATTGTCTCTGATTTGCCGGCCTTTGACGAACGCATTTCGAGAAGGGCTGATAATATCGCAAAGAACTGCAGCCACACGGTTAGCTAAAACCTTGGTAATACATTTATATATAGTATTACAATAGGCAATGGGCTTGTAATCATTGAAGGATGTCGCATTGGGAACTTTCGAGATCAACATTAGGATGGTGTTGTAGGTTACTTGTTTCCTGCATGCTTAAGCTCAAGAAACTTGACATCCCTTGCAAACATGCAAACTTTTTCCTTCGATCATTGCTCATTCATCTTTCTCACACTGTTATTTCTCTTGTATATGCAAAAGTACGAACATGGCACTACTCAATTTTCTCCCTTCATATGACTTTGAGGCATCTTACTGGTAGAAGATGATCTTCTGGCATGTTTTTATGCATTAATGATTTGGAGACAAGTCATTATATAGGTGAAGTATTGACTAGGTTCATAGTCTTGCTCTAAAGTCTCCCCATATAGAGTTTTTTCATCTAGAAGATTGGAACTAATTTGTTTTGTAGATTGTACTTTGATGGCTAGTCTTTTTTATCTATGGATACCTAAGGAAAAAAAAAAAATTCTACAATGATTGTGGTCTATCGAATAGGCTAAATATGTTTGTGTTATTTGTGTAATGGTAAGGAGCCGAACATCTATTGTATTTGTGAGGCATGCTTTGAACATATATCGATAGACGAAAGTGAATTTTTCAACACTATCAAAAATTAGTGCATCTAAAATCGATCTTTTTACCTCCGAAGTTGATTGGAAATTGTCTGAGCTCATTGTCAAGTGTGCATGCTGTAGTAACTTTAGTGGAAACTTTTTGATTAAGATTAATAAGAAGAATAGTTGCTCCATCCACCAAGGTCTGTCATTGGGTTGATCTCAAATGACATTAGTTGGACCACTTATAAGGACATTCCACTTTCTTTGTGAAGAGTTCCTAAGTTCTTGTTTGGTTTTGCAGAGGAAGCTGATATTGAAGTATTCCCACAAATACAAGGTTGGACTATGGAGACCCAGAGCTGCATCCATGAAAGCTTAAGAACGGTCCTACAAAAATTGTTGTAGCTGGCAACTATTGAAGAGCTCTCCCGTTAGAAATGATATGATTAAACTTTTATTTCCATGGACAGCTTCTTTGTAGTTTAGTTCAGATGAAATTGTATTTTGTTCACTGCCTTCTAGTTCAGAAAACAATCGGTTTAATTTAGACTGTTCAAGCAACATTAGTCTGCCAAGTTTTACTTTGGTGTAGATTATGGAATCAGTTGAGGGGGTTAATGTTTTGCTAGGGGGGAAATCGTCGCTCTTATTGTGTTTCATATGCTGGGGTAATCAAGAATCAGTTGTCCCTTCATTCCCGATATATAGCTGCAAATTGCCTTCTTTTGAGCGAATATCATAGAGGGCAAAGTCAACTAAGAGCTTCAAACATTGCTTGTCAAAGCATATATGGAATATAATCCATGTCCGATGGTGCTCTAGCTCAATAAACTAAACCCAATGAAGAGCAAAAATTGAATCTTGATAGGACGATAGACAAGCTTAAGAATAATTAGTTAAAGCAAAATAATATTTGTCACAGTATCTTATACATGGCCACCAAGAAGTCTTTCTAAACATTGTTCGAAGTAATATGATGCACTAATCCTTTAATCTTCAAGGAAGGCCAGATTGAATGTCTGACAATAGTCGTGCAACCAAATTCACATCAAGGCCTCCTCACAAATTGAATGCGAGTTCATCTGTGTCGCTCCTCCAAGCCGCTATATAGTATTGTTTTGTTTTTTCTTTTCACCTGATAAGTCGGAAAGACAACATTGTGAGTTTAGATATTCTGAGCAACTAGAATGAAACTAAGTAGAGATTTGCATACTTTTGAAACGACCTGAGCTACTCATCTCAAACCTCAGTTGCCAAGGCTATTGTGATTCTTAAATTTGGTAAAGCTCTTCCCAGCAAAAGCAATTTGTTTTATCCTCCCATTTCGTCTGCACCAGTAGAGGAGGGGCCAAAAAAGTTCAAACCTCTTTTGCATGCTCACATTTAAGTACCCAGTAGTCCTAGTGCCTATAATTATAGATAAACTAGTTAAGAAAAGTAAGGATAAAAGAGAATACCTAGAGAACTCAATCAGGAAAAGAGAATATTAATTGGAAACCAAAAAGATGATTGAAGAACGTATTGTCATCTATGTCACAGCATGGACAACTTAAACACTGACTAGAAACTAAACATGCTCTCTAACAAAATTCCCGGAGAGCTAGAGAATGCAATAACAAAACCCAATACAGAACAGAATGAAACACATGCCAAAATATTGCCAATTCTAATTGACTTTACTTGTCACCATGCTTATGAGATCAGTTAGAGATTGATTATATACAATCTTGCTGAAGCAAAGTCTCTTAACCCCAAGAAAAACTTCATGTCAAAAGGAACCTATACTTCATCTATACAACCATGAAACTAATTATTATCTATTGTCTAGCTAGAGACAACGAATTTGAAATGTAACTTTCATGTTGATTGTTTGTCAAGATGTAACGTCACACATTTTTAATCTGCATTGAGCATTTAACTTCAACATACCCTAATCAGAGCAACAATTCATGCCTTTGCAAATTATAGGTCACGAACAATGGGTTCACCATAATCCATAGTCAAATAAAAAAACAAAGTTTTTAAAAATCATTTCCAATCAATCTTAAAAGTTGAAACCGTAGACGAACTCACGGACCTGGACTTTCCCCATGGCAAGTGTAGTCAAACAATCCACATATTTCCAGGTCATATCAAAATCATTTGAACTAGCCTGATATACTTGAGCTAGAATTTTATCCTTGCTAGGCTCAACTCTCTCATGAAACTGTGCTGCGGCAAGTGAAAAGAAACTGATGATAGCATGCATATCTCGTCAAAATTAACAGTAATCCTCTCATCCATCTCCATGTTATCTTCCTTCATGTTTTTACTTAATGCATGTACAAGAGATCAAGCAATACCTACTGCAGATGTATCTATAAACTTAAACATTTAGCAACCACTATTGTTTCCTGCCGAATTATTCACCAAGATGTCAAGAAGCTGGAATCCATGAACCACAATGGCCTAAAAAAAGAGTATTGTCAAAGGCAAGCAACTCAGTCAATTGACGCCATTCAATCATAGTCATAAGAAATTATGTTACATAAAAAAACAATGAGAAGCTTGAAGGGAAGTGCTTCTTATAATACTTGAGGTGTTTCAAAAAATAACACAAAAGAGCTCAAAAAGTAGCAACAGCAACATCGAAGACCCTAATGTTTTGTGAATCATTAAAGAAAGTCTAATCCTGCAAGCACACAGAAGACTAATCACATTGATATAGATGAACTTGACAAAAATAAGTACTTCATAGCAATTTTTGGAGGAAAAAAGAACCAATTTCTAATGGAAGAAAGCTCAAAACAGTAAAACACCTACAAACCACGTCCTACTTGATTCTTGTGACTACTGGCAGTGAGATTGAGAGATGTTACTAAGTTAAAACCCATATTGAGGTACAACATACAAGTGTCTGTAGTACTAAAACGAGTGATAGGCAGATATACAAAGTTTGATTCCCACACCTAGCGAGTCACTTCAAACTTTCCAAGGACTAGACATATGAAGAAGTGTTATCACTTTATCAAGAAATGTTATCACGTTATCATATCAGAATTGAAAGATAATGAGTTAAAGTTACAGAAGATTGATGGCTCGAATAATCTAGTTGACATGTTGACCAAGGTAGTAGACAGAGAAAATCATATTTTCTGTATTACTACCATTGGTATTACTCCATGTTGATTGACAAGGAGTATCATAGAGGCACAAATTTTTCAACTACTAGTTTTTGAAGAAGATTGATGCAAAGTTGCTTGATGCTCGGGTATATTTGTCTTCAAGTGGGAGGTTATTATAGATGAAGCCAAATATTTTTAGGGGCTTTTTTTTTTTTTTTTTTTTTTTAATCTTTTCTATCAAATTTGCTTTTAGGTTAGAAGTGATACATTTATATTAGCGATGGTAAGACGCTAGCCATCAAAACGCTGAAAAAGAAAAATAGAGAGGTAAGAAAAAGAAAAAAGAAAAAAGTGAGTTTTTTTCTTTATAGGGGTTCTCAATCTCTTTGTACTCTGATCTTGAGAGAAGATCATGTCGCAACCTCTTTTTTCAGCGCCCGCAATTAGGTATGGGTGTCGGCTAGAGGCTAATGGTTCGGCTAAATTTATTAGGCACGGACTCTCCCAAGTCCACCAAATCACGACTTAATAGTCCAAGTTGTTTAACATGTAAGTTAATTTTAAAATGGAATTGCCACTAATTGATTTGGGATGGGTCGATTAGAAACCGAAGCGAAGTATTGGGAGAAATATTTGCTCCTGCATAACCAGAGAAATTAGGATCGGGGACTTGATTACATTAGTTAATCACTAATGCCCTTTCGGTACCTAATCTTGTTTAAACCTTAAGATTTTTTTGGATGTTTGAGGGATTTTCCATGCATTTTGTGGAGGAAAAATATTTTTGGGTCTTTTTTTTTATTTTTATAACATAAAAGGGATTTTTTGGCATTTTTGGAAAATGTAAGTCTTTTTTGGCTTTTTTGGGAAAATATGAGATTTTTTTGATTTTTTTGATTTTCTGGAAAATAAAATATTTTTTATTTTTTATTTTTATTTTATCTTTAAAAATAATTTTTTTGATTTTTTTAAATATTATATTATATTATATTATATTATTAAAATGTGACTTGGGTCGGATCCTTGGGTTGGGTCCAACCCGGGTCGTCAACCCGAAATGCGAGACAGGCCCACATTGCGGGCCCGGCGGGATTTTTTTTTTTTTCTTAAAAACTCAGCCCACACATCGGAATTGGGCCTATTTGAATTTAAAAGGGGATACCCGGCACGAGGAAAAGCTGGCCCACGCGCAAATGGCCCAAGTTGGCCGAAACCCTACCTAGGTCGACAAAACCCTAGAGTTCTAAGTCATGCGCCTGACCCGAGCTTGACCCGGTTTCGCAGCCCCCTTCCCTCCCGTCTACCTACGGTGCTAATCAAAGGGTTTGGGGGGTTAATTAACGGTAGCTGGCGTTCGGTGGCGACGAAGGCTAGGGTTTCGAAAAGGGGAGAAGCCCCCAAGCGGTGGCAATAGAGACGGCTACGTGGATTGAGACACAAGGGGAAACGGCAATAAGGGTTTTGAGAGAGGGTCGAACAATAACGATGAAGCGACGCGGCGGCTAGGTCAACAGAAATAGAGGGATTTCCACCTGGTCCGGCAGTGGCGACGGCTGTAGGGACGGCGTGGGCAACTAGGCAGCGGCTGCGAGGCTCGAGGCGGCTGGTCCGGGGCTCAATTGCGGCGACGGGCATCAGGGAAGGGCAGCAGCACAGCTCGAGGCGGTTGTGTTGCGGATCTCTTCTTTCTAGCCCCTCTTCGCAAATCTGGAACTCTCTCCTCTCTTCCGGCCTTGACTACTCGCAGATCTAGGTTTGCTTGCCGTCGACCTCCCCCGATGTCTCTCGATGGGAGGTCGTTTGGCTTGCGACCCGATCCTTTGCCCCCTTTGCTCACTCTTCGATTCCTCCCCTAAAGTCTCTCAAGGGGAAGCTCTCGGAGTTTGTTGGCCTATGGTGTCTTTGGGATGGAGGTGGTGCCTCGGTATTTATAGACGAGGAGGTTCAGTCGACGGAGGCTAGGCCGGCGATCCTTGGTGCGCCGACCGACCTTCCTCCATCCACCGAACAGGTGTCAACTCAGCCCCCCTTGTTGTAGCTCATCTTCTGGCGCTTCACCGGCCTCTGCGCGTGAGGCACAGAGGCAATGGAGGAAGAAGACGATAGAGGAAAGAAGAAAGAAGAGGCGGGCTTGGGCGCAAGGCCCAGCCCCAATGTTGCTGCTTTTGATTTTTGTTTGTTTTTCTTTATTTTTTGTTGTTTTTTATTATTCAAAAAAAGAGGACAAAATAAATAAAAAAACCTAATTAATTAAAAAAACCTAATTAATTAAAAAACTAATCGAAAATTGAGGCATCAACAACTGCCCCTCTTTGAAGGTGAGCTCGCAGAGGTTGCATTCAAAGATAAACTAATACCTAAATTTTATTCATGCATGTGCGACAAATTTTATTTGGAACCTATTGTCCTATGCAGAAAAATAGCAATATAACATTATATGTAATAAGACAGATAATAAGATGCCTATAGTTACTTACCGGGAGTGAGTGAGATAGGGTGTGAACCCCAAGCTTGGTAAGTATCAAGGCGTCATCTTACCTGGTGATATGAGGAGGTTGCTTCTTTAGTGACCCGAACCTTTCTTTGGTTGTCTGTTAGAGCAATAAGTAGTTTGTCTAGTAGTTTGTCTAGGACTCGAACCTTTCTTCGGTCGCCTTGATGGGAAATTGCTTTTTCAGGACTCGAACCTTTCTTCGGTCGCCTGTTAGAGTAATAAGTGGTTTGTCTAAGACCCGAACCTTTCTTCAGTTGCCTTGACAAGAGATACACCGACCTTTTTCAGGGCATCTATTTGTCCAGTTGGTACCCGACTTTTCTCGGGTTATTGATTTGTGGGGTGTCTGACTTCTGTCAAGGACACCAGTTGGTACCCGACCTTTTTGGGGAGATGCGCTGATCTTTCTCAGGGCATCGGTTTTGTGGGGTGCCTAATCTTTGTCGAGGACACTAGTTGGAACCCGACCTTTCTTGGGGGATGTACCGACCTTTCTCAGGGCATCTATTCTGGAAGATACTTGGACATTCACAAGCATTTCAAAGAGTACCTGGATATTCACAAGTACTAACTTGAAGGATTTTTGGGCCTTTGCAGGTGTCGAAGGGGGTATCTAGCTGATCATAAGTATTGAAGGGGTACTTGGATGATCACAAGTATGAATTCCGGTGGGTGCCTGGACGTTTGTAGGCATTGAAGGAGTACTTAAACTCTTGGTAGATGGAATATCGAGGACATATTTGAGATATTCGTGAAGGTCTCTTACCTCCTGCTAGTTGGAATATGAAGGACGCACCTCGGCTATTCATGAAGGTTTCTCACCTCCTGGTAATTGGGAATATCGAGGACGTATCTCCAAGTAATGGGAATATTGAGGACGTACCTAAGATATTCTCCTGATAATGGGAATATCGAGGATGTGCCTTGGATATTCATGAAGGTCTCTCACCTTTTGGTAGTTGGAATATCGAGGACGTGCCTTGGATATTCGTGAAGGTCTCTCACCTCCTGGTAATTAGGGAAAATCGAGGACGTACCTTGCATATTCATGAAGGTCTCTCACTTCCTGGCAATTGGGGAATATCGAGGACATACTTGGGATATTCATGAAGGTCTCTCACCTTCTGGTAATTGGGAATATCGAGGACGGGCCTCGTATATTTGTGAAGGTCTCCCACCTCCTGGCAATTAAGGAATATCGAGGACGTACCTGAGATATTCGTGAATGTCTCTCACCTCCTGGTAATGGGAATATCGAGGACGTACCTGAGATATTCGTGAAGGTTTCTCACTTCCTGGTAATGGGAATATTGAGGATGTACCTGAGATATTCGTGAAGGTTTCTCACCTCCTAGCAACGGGAATATCGAGGATGTACTTGAGATATTCGTAAAGGTCTCTCACCTCCTGGCAACGGGAATATCGAGGATGTACCTGAGATATTCGTGAAGGTCTCTCACCTCCTGGTAATGGGAATATTGAGGACGTTCCTGAGATATTCATGAAGGTTTCTCATCTCCTGGTAACGGGAATATCGAGGATGTATTTGAGATATTCGTGAAGGTCTCTCACCTCCTGGGGGAATATCGATGACATACCTGAGATATTCGTGAAGGTCTCTCACCTCTTGATAATGGGAATATTGAGGACGTACCTGAGATATTCATGAAGGTCTCTCACCTAATGGTAATGGGAATTTCGAGAATGTACCTGAAATATTCGTGAAGGTCTCTTACCTCCCGGTAATGGGGTAATGGGAATATCGAGGATGTACCTAAGATATTCGTGAAGGTCTCTCACCTCCTGGTAATGAGAATATCGAGGCCATACCTGAGATATTCATCAAGGTCTCTCACCTCCTGGTAATTGGGATTATCGAGGATGTACCTTGGATATTTGTGAAGGTCTCCACCTCCTGACAATTGGGGAATATTAAGGACGTACCTTGGATATTCGTGAAGTTTTCTCACATCCTGAAAATTAGGGAATATTGAGGACGTATCTTGGATATTCGTAAAGGTCTCTCACCTCCTGGTAATTGGGAATATTGAGGGTATACTTGAGATATTTGTGAAGGTCTCTCACCTCCTGGTAATTGAGAATCTGAATGTAGCACGAGGCTTACCTAAACGGCTGCAGGCACATCGGTGTACAAAGTAGTGGAATACTTGAACGGCTGCTAGTATTCAATGACACAATTTTGAGGACAACTCGAACAGGTCGAGTGTCACGGAAAGGGAGTATCTGAATGGTGGCTGGTACTCAAAGACAAGAGGATACTTGGACAGTCACAAGTATCCAAATTTTAAAGACAACTTGAATAGGTTACGTGTCAAGAAAAATGAGCTCTTCAATGGTAGGTACTCAAAGATAAAGGGATACTTGGTTGGTCACAAGTATCAATACTCTGGGGACAACTCGAACAAGTTGAGTGTAAATAAGAGGGAGTACCCGGCAAGTGGCGGTACTCAAAGATTATCAAACATAAAGTTCTGGGAGCAGGGATGGGGGATATGCTTTTCTGGCGATACCTTTGATCTTTAAGAGTATGTTTGCTATTTGCACAATATGCACACATGTACATAATGATTGTATATGCTGTAAATTCATGAATTTAAATGTGGTTTATGCATGACAATTTTGTCAGTTTTGCATCATCTAAGTTCCATTGGAGGAAATTTTAAAAGACCACCTTCATTTCGAATGTAGATGTCTTGAGCATACCAGATGAGGGACTTTCAGTCTGAAAGGACTTTTCACTCACTCTCATGGAAAGGCTGTTATAAACCTGACCATTGATGTAGGATTTACATGGACCATATTATCTTACTGTCATCATGTCAGCAGGGATCTAAGTATTCTCGCGAGTGGTACGACTTTACCAATGTGAGAGGTCTTTGTTGAAATTGTGATGAAGACTTGGTCAACGGCTAATCAAATGGGACCAACAAGGTCATGGCTTTGTGAAAAAGATGCCGCACGATCATCTCCGGGTTTGCAAGTCAAGAATCCTGCGAAAAGAGATAAAATAATCTTGCTCGTACTTCTTCGAGCGATGCTTATAAACATATGAAATCCTAAGTTAATTGAAGTGCCCCTAGTCTAAAGAGACTTTTACAATGGGACGCAATGTAGGCTTGACTAATGCATAAAAGGGTGAGAGCTGGTGATTGCATTGGCATTTGTCACCGGTCTTTCTTCTCACGGTCAAATGAAGGCTCTATCAATCGAACCACAACAATAGCTTTTCTCATGGCTGTATTTTTGACTGGGGGGCACTGGCATTGCTTTTACCAGGCACACTACTTTTTCATGCCCCTAGTTTTCATTCTAATTTTTCATTTATGGGCATTAACCTTACTTTTACCAGGTACACTGCTTTTTTATACCCTTAGTTTTTTTCTTGTTGCTTGAGAAACTGATCTAGACAAGTTCAAGCAAACATCTTTGTTAGACTATTGAGTCTTCATTTTTTTTTTTTTTTATGCCGACGCTTCTGATTATGCTGTTGGAATGGTAGTACCTTCTACTTTGCCTCCATGTGAGGGTGAATTTACAGACTCAATTGGGTTGTACAATGAATATAAGTGCGTAAAGAAAGAATTGCTCTTCGTCATTTCTAGGGCACTTAAATTAACGCGAGTGTTCATATGCAATAAAGACACTCGAAGATTGATGCAAGTGCAAGTAAGAAAATTTCTATCCATTTTCTCACCTTATGATGCTAACTTGCCTTTGACTTGCCCTAGTGTGGGGTGGTTCTTTGACGGGGGTAGGACAGAAATTTGACCAGTGTATAGGGTTCAAAGGGGTGAGCGATGGAATGCCTCTCACTATTTTGGTTATCATACCATTCACGAGAGAACTCTTTACCCTGCAGTCGTGGAATCTTCTACACTCATCTCACAAGTGTATAGATGGGGGACTGTGTGTAGGATATGGCTTGCCTGTCATCATTCTGACGCGCCTCGTTCAGCATGCTCAATCAATCTTGTATTCTTCACTTAGCTGTCTATTCTAATAATCCTCAATGGAATCAGTGATTTAGATAGACAAAATCATCATGCAAAATTCACTTGGAAAAAGGCATGCGGCATATGATGTGATAGAGTTTGTACTCTCAAAATAAATGAATGGCTTTTACTCAAGAAAACCTATTAACAGCTGTGGGGGTGATTATTTGGTGGAATTGTATTTACAAATGTTAAATTTTGAACATCAAAAGAGTTATTCACAAAGGGATATTCACAAATGGGTGTCGATGGATTGTTTTTATTGGTTAGGAATATGACACATGAATGGTCAGCCAGGGGTTGGGAATCTAATCAGGCATCTCTACTTTTGCCCTTGCAGAAGTAGATCAATTAGTATGGCCAAAATCAAATGTGAGCTGAGGCTTGAAGAGTTTCTGTCATTTTCTTTGGCGATTACTCAGGATGCCATTTTGCTTAGGAGAGTTTTTCACGCTTCTCATTGATTTGTTATCTATGTTTTTGACAGTCAGGTGATCCTACAAAGGATAGGGAGGAATGTTTTAGTCATAAACTCCTTCAAGAGTCGAATAACTTGAAGCGATATAACTTTACCCTTCACTGGTTTGCAGATGATTAAGTGGACCTAGAGTACGAGGAGGACACGGAGTCAAGTGAATTTGATGCGGGTCATTCCCATGTACTAGCTTGACTAGTATTGATTTGCCAAACCTAACTATCGGGTTTGGTTCTTGAGTCGTAATGCTTCCTGTTAATAGGGAAAATACATCAAAAGTGGATTCAAATAGTGGGAGTATTGGAAACGATACCAAATTACCCTTCCCCGGAGTTTGTCTGTGCTAGCTCCTAAGGATATTTGAATGTCAATGATGGCCTCTTTATCTCGACACAGTTCAATGTTTCTTTTGATTGGCCTTTCTCATTTGTGGCCATGTATGCATGATAGCTGGTCATTGATTCATCTTTAACGCCTTCCTTCTGTGGAATTTCTCCTTTTGTCTTTGACTATAGCAGCATTGGGCAAGGTCACGTACCTCAAGCTTCTATGGAATCTGAAATGGACAATCAAAAAACTCCAGTTTTCTAATGGCAATTACTCCTTGGAAGAATATGTGTCTGGAACACGGAGTGAAGCTTCCAGATTCTAAAGTCGTTGTCTAGATAGGGGCTATAGATCGCTTTGACTGTCTGGATTTTCTCCCCGTTGATAGTAATCAATTCAAAGGAAGAAAAGAAATCTCCTCCTTGCTTCTTGGCTCATCGAAGTTGGAAATCGGAACGTCTAGTTGTTTGGGCACGTCATGCGACAAGATATTCCTCCGGCTTAGGAGCGAGGCATGTTATGCATGCTTCGACTTCAACTGTATACATTTACTTATTACGTCTCATCTTTTGTATCATGTAAATAGAAGAGATGGGACGTCATTCCCAATACTACGTTAAGGGAATAAGAATTACCCTTTTTGAAACGGGATGCTCCTTTCTGTTTGCCCCTACTTTCTTGAAAAGGTGTACTCGAATTTGATTTGTTCACACAATGTGCTAGTTTCAAATTCCTTCTATCACACTAAGTCAAAGGGGATGATATTTTGAGACATAAAGTGAGTGAGTCAGAAAGACAAACATGATTAAATTTATCATCTTGTTTTGACGAAAGCTTTTGGTGATGAAATATTTTTTATTTTCAAAATATGTCTTTGGGGGAGAAAAAGCATGAGGAAGCTCAACCCTCAGTATTCTCCTTGGATGATATTTTCCTTTCATGGTTGGATAGCATCACTTGGTTGGTCTGGAATACTACCTCATGCTCTTAAAATAAAATATTAGAATTGTACATTAGAGTACTTGGAATGGAAAAAACAACAGTAGCTTATTAGACAAGAGAAGAAACATGAAATTATAAAAATAAGCAAAATCCATGAAAACTCCTATGAAAAGGAGCGCTTTGATAGTGCTGGTCCTAAAATCAAACGTCTTTGACCTCCTCGCCTTCAGTAGACTCGAAGTATTCGCATGCGAGGACTACTTCGTTGAAGCTACGAAAGTGTAATCCATGTAGCCAACAGCGATGTTTGTGGGGCAAAGCTTCTATGAACTGTTTTATCGATTCCTCTTCAGCCAGTTGAGGGTAGGTTTGCATCATAAAAGCCCTCCATCTCTTTGCATGTGCTTGGAAATCCTCTGCTGCTCTTCTTCTGAAGTGAACCAAGCTCTCGCAAGGCAGTTTAGTTCCAATCTGGTTTTGGTACTAATGCAAGAATGTAGAAGACAGCTCTTTCCAATCCTTTATGAGGTAAATATTTGCTGTGACGAACCATTGCAATGCAGACGCCATAAGAGTTTCTTGGAATACTTGAGTTGTGAATGACATTGGGCTATAGTACCGACTCATTTTAGTGTGGAGGTATTGCAAATGAGTCACGGGCAAGTCGTGTTGTTATACTGGCAAAGATTAGGTATCCACATTTCTCTTGGGGTCATGATCCTATGAGGGCAAGATGGGCCTGATATGTATTGGTTAGGCCACTGGTTTTCCCATTGCATATTTATCGTAGTGGTGAATTTTTCTGTTTCAGGGAAGCTAGACTCTATCGAGATTATCCCATTGCTTTCTTCTAGGTCAAAATCACCAAACGAGGATGGGGCATTTAAGCTATCCTCATGGTCAAGTGACAAGCTTAGTAGTTCATTAGGATCGTAGCGGATAAGGACAAATGTTCCCTCTTCTGACAGGCTTTTGACCCTGTGTGTGGATAGAAGACAGTTATACAATGAATGTCTGATTTCATCTGTATAACACTGGTAGTCTTCGGGATTGTATCCTAGAGATTGATAGCCTCCAGGGTTGTACCCTAGGAGGTGCTTGAAGTTTTGGCGCAGTGGCTCATTGACTATCAAATTTTGCCTATACTCCGTGGTAGATGTTGAATTGAATTGTTTAGGCTTTCTTTTCTTGGCTCCTGGTCTAGACCTTTTGAGTAAAGCCCTTTTGTTTCACTAGTTGGACTTTGTCAAGGGGAGTGAGAGATAGTGGAGCTTCACTTTCTGCTTCACTCGCTAGGTTGATAGGGGTCAGTACTCTTTGGACCCTAACTCTTGCCGTAAGCTTGGGGAGTTGTCCTATCGTGCCCCAGTCTTAAACAGGTTCTGTGTCTTTGACCTCGTACATAGACTCCTTGCCTTTCTCAATGGGAAACTTTTCAGTAATATGATGTTGTTCAGTCGTCTATTTATCATGCAAGGCCTCATTGACATCTTCTTCTCCTGTCTCAATGACTAACGGCTCTTTGTGCTCCACAACCATCAGTTCTTTGTAAGGCAAGGCGATGTCAGGGCTGATGTCAATATTATGTTCTTGGTGAAAAACATGAATTAGTTCCTCCCAGGTCTTAAGAAGACTAATCTTCTTGACAATGTACCATCGCAAGGCGAGGCCAGTCAGGTTTGATTGGTACGATTAAATCATCCTTTGGACCAGGTAGGCTTGTAAGTAGGTCTCTGGGTATGAAGTATCATTATACCTTTCGCATTCAAGTACTTTGAGCTCTTCAAGGATCTCAATGCCAGCATAATTAGGCAAGTCCATGAGATCCTACCCCTGCAACTGGCTTAACATTTTCATGATTTTTGAAACTGTCTATGGTGTTGGTTATTTTCTAGCAAATTCGCGGGTGTCATGACGGTGCTTAAAGCAGCTATGGAGTTGGGCTCGGCTTGAGTGGATTCCATTTGCCTTGAGAGTTGTCGAAGGACAATGGACATTTGTCCTATGCCGTCTTCAATGTTGGCGAGGCGATTTTGCATATCATTATGATCGGCCCCTATTATGTGGGGCCATTCGTAGGTGGCTGATAGCTAGCGATTCATAATTACCCGTCGTTTTGAAAACAATGAATGAGCAGAAGAGTAGACAAAAATTGACCCATGGCAACGGTCTAGCTGTTTTTTATTTACCAAAAGGGAATTTTATAAACCATAGAATACTAACATCCAGAACTTGAAATTAAAATGACAGAACGAAATACTATGTATTAAACAAAAGTCCCTAAACAATAGAACAAAATTTTCACAAAATAAACACTAGGGGGCACATGATTGTTATTTTATATGTGACGAGAGCCCTTGTTTTTACAAAGGTGCTTGCTTTCTTGGACTGGCTCAGAGACGAGTATCCAGCCTATTCCCATATCCTTTGCATAACCTCTACTTGCTCGTGTTGGCTGCTCTCGCCGATTGAGTGAGGGACCGATGGCTTCCACTTTGTTAGGATACGATGGTTGTGGATGTAGGACTTAGAGGCATGGTGAGCTTTTTCCTGTCCCTCAAGCCCTTTAGGTACCACGATCCTCTTGCGATGGCACTTGTTCCATGTTTTCTCAATGATAGAAATTTTGACTACATAGCCACGGCTTGTGTTGAAAAGGTCTGGAGGGGCCCTCCTCTTGAAAGGTGGTGGGATCTCCAGAAGGGCTTCATACTGTCGTGCCACTCGATATGGGAAATAGGAAATGGCACCGGTGAGGCCGAGCAACGGAATTGGATGGCAGCGTTTGTAAGCGAAGCGAGTTCTCTTTTTATGGAACCAACCAACACACCATTGGAATGTCTCAGGAGCCGGGTCTCTTAGGAAGTTTATCCAATTTAAACAGCTTTGATTGGGAATGCATGATCCTAAAACCATAAATTTTTTTAATGGATTTTTGAAATAATTCATTTCAGATGATCGCATGAAGCATTGAAATTCACTTAGGTGAGAAAAGAACTATACTTGTAAAATTTCCGGGGAGACTCGCATGATTTTTTCCGTGTTTTCTTTAAAACAATTAAAGGACAAGAATGTCTTGATTAAAATCATGTTGACATAATTTTGCCCTCTCGAGATTTGATCAACTATCCATGCCATCTTAGGACTTAAGAAGTTTCTTTGATGGGGGAAAATGATGAACCCGAAAAAGGCCAGGAGGAAAATCTCACTTTTTTGGGTCATAGGCTGATTTTGAAAATAGGTATTCATAAATTCTAGTGGGCAGGTATTATGGTTGTTTTCAAGAATTTGCCTCATAACATGGACTTCAGTTCTTAAAAGTCGCGCTAACCCATGCAACGGGATGATGCTTGTTGATGGCCTAACAAGCTTATTCTCGAGAGGCATTCCAGTGATAATGTTGTATTCTTCTAGAGTTGGAATTAGCTCAAACCTACCAAACATAAAAGTAGTTGTCTTCGGGCACTAGAAATGCGCCATGGCTTGTATGACTTCAGGATGAACAGTGATTTGGATCAATGATAGAAGATAAGCGACTTTGGCTTTCACACGCTCTTGGGCAAACTGGTCTAATTGACCCCACCATCTGAAGAGCTCTGCTTTAGGAGCGGGAATGAACTGGATATCATCTTCTCCCATCGCATATAAATTGGGACTCGAAAAGTTTATCCTAAATTGCCATGGGCCAATAAAAAGACTGAGTAAAAGTAAAGAAATCACTTTGCTTTTAAAGAAAATGGCAAGCATAAAGACATGCGCATGGGACGTGTGGCTCGATTTCTAATTGAGAAGGCTTGTTGAAATTAAAAGGGTATCCGCCTGTCATAGTCTCACGTTAGCAGCATACCCTCCTAACCTCAGCTAAAGAAATTTGGGAAAAAGAAAGGCAACCTTTACAACGCAGTCTCGTGTTCAAAGCCGTATCTTTCTTGACACTATCCTAAATATCCTATGGCGGCCCAGGTTCAATGGCTGGGTTATGTGTGTCATGTGTAGTGTTAAAACGATAAAGCATGCACAACAGTTTATAATCACAAAACATTTTATTTTAACCAAAATTAAGATAAACTTTTAAGCTACTGACCTACATAAAGGGAAAAAAAAAAGTTAGTAAAGTGTTTAAACAAGATAAAATGGCCTAAGTCCTCAAATTGTCCCCAGCGGAGTTGCCAAGCTTCACGACCTCTTTTTTTGGTGCTCACAATTAGGTACTAGCATCGGCAGAGGCTAATGGTTCAGCTAAATTTATTAGGCCTAGACTCTCCCAAGTCCACCAAATCACGACTTAATAGTCCAAGTTATTTAACATGTAAGTTAATTTTAAAACGGAGTCGCCACTAATCGATTTGGGATGGGTCGATTAGAAACCTAAGTAAAGTATTGAGAGAAATACCTGCTCCTGCGTAACCAGAGAAATTAGGATCGGGAACTTGATTACACTAGTTAATCATTAATGCCCTTTCGGTACCTAATCTTGTTTAAACCTTAAGGTTTTTTTAGATGTTTGAGGGATTTTCCATGCATTTTGTGGAGGAAAAAACATTTTTGGGTCTTTTTTTATTTTTTTGAACATAAAAGGGATTTTTTTGGTACTTTTTAGAAAATACAAGCCTTTTTTGGCTTTTAATGACTTTTTGGTTTTTTTGGGAAAATATGAGATGTTTTTAATTTTTTTTATTTTCTAGAAAATAAAATATTTTTTATTTTTATTTTATTTTTGAAAATATTTTATTTTATTTTTAAATATTATATATTTATTATATTATATTATATTATTAAAATGCGACCCGAGTTGAATTCTCGGGTTGGGTCCGACCCGGGTCATCAACCCGAAACGCGTGGGCCCGACTCGGATTTTTTTTCTTAAAAACTCAGCTCACACACTAGAATTGGGCCTATTTGAATTTAAAAGGGGATATCCGGCCCGAGGAAAAGCTGGCCCACGCGCGAATGGCCCAAGCTAGCCAGAACCCTACCCAAGTTGACAAAACCCTAGAGTTCCGAGTCGTGTGCCTAACCTGGGCTCGACTCGGTTTCGCAGCCCCTTTCCCTTATGTCTACCTGTGGCGCTGATCAAAGGGTTTGGGGGGGTTAATCAGCGGCAACCTAGCGTTCGGCGGCGACGAAGGCTAAGGTTTCGAAAAGGGGGAGGAGCCCCGAGCAGTGGCGACAGAGACGGCCGTGTGGGTTGAGACACAAGGGGAAACAACAATTAGGGTTCCGAGAGAGGGTTGAACGATAACGACGAAGAAGCGACGGTGGCTAGGTTGACGAAAACGGAGGGATTTCCACCTGGTCCAGTAGTGGCGACGGCTGTAGGGACAACATGGGCGACTGGGCAGCGGTGGCAAGGCTCGAGGCGGCTAGTTTGGGGCTCAGTTGCGGCGAACGGCATCAGGGAAGGGTAGCAGCACAGCTCGAGGCAGCTGTCTTGCGGATCTCTTCTCTCCAGCCCCTCTTCGTAGATCTGGAACTCTCTCCTCTCTTCCGACCTTGACTACTCGCAGATCTGGGTTTGCTTGCCGCCGGCCTCCCCTAATGTCTCTAGGTGGGAGGTCGTTTGGCTTGCGATTCGATCCTTCGCCCCCTTTGCTCACTCTTCGATTCCTCCCTTGAAGTCTCTCAAGGGGAAGCTCTTGGAGTTCGCTGCCCTGTGGTATCTTTGGGACGGAGGTGGTGCCTCGGTATTTATAGGTGAGGAGGTTCGGTTGATGGAGGCTAGGCTAGCGGTCCTTGGTGCGTCAACCGGCCTTCCTCCGCCGGCTGAACCGGTGTCAGCTCAGCCCCCCTCATCGTAGCTCGTCTTCTGGTGCGTCACCGGCTTCTGCGCGTGAGGCACAAAGGCGATGGAGGAAGAAGACGACAGAAGAAAGAAGAAAGAAGAGGGGGGGCCGGGCCAAGGAAAAGAAAAAGAAAGGGCTTGGGGTCTGCGTGGAAGGAAAAAAAGGGGGCTGGGCGATGTTGTTGCTTTTGATTTTTGTTTTTCTTTATTTTTTTTGTTGTTTTTTATTATCCGAAAAAAGAGGACAAAATAAATATAAAAACCTAATTAATTAAAAAAATAATCGAAAATTGAGGCATCAACGGATCATTGTTGTATTCCAACTTTTTTCAAAGTCTAGTGGATTTACAGAGTGCCTCTGCGCGGAGATATAACCCAAGTTTGGGTGAACTTCGTTAATAAATTTTCTAGCGTGTTATTCTAATTCTGCTATTTTATTATTATATTATGCTTGATGAATTGTTTGCAAAAATTATTTTTTCTGGAATTGACTCGTAACAAGTCCATAGTCTATGAGAGCAACTGGAACTATTTATATAGCAGCAAAAGCAGAGTAAAGTAGATGACTCATTCCTCTTTCTTTAACTATGAATGAGTAGAGAAATATACTCAACTCTTTGTTAGGGCATAAGGACGCTAGGAAGTCTCAAAATTTTTGTACGTTACTCATTTTAGTGCCAAAAGTTTTCGCTGCCTTACTTAAGTGGTAAATTAGAGAAAATACAATCACTCATGCCTTCGGTAAGAAATTTCAGCAAAAAATATTAGGTGGCATTTATAATGAAAACTTTAAATGAGTTATCATTTTATTATAAAAACTAGTCCACGTGGATATCATTTGACCGGGTTGTCTGAAAATGACGTTGCACCACTCCCAGGTGAAAAATGCTGGTGTTCAATGCTCACCATCTCATTGCTCGCTCGCCACCAAACGACACCACCATTTGTTGTTTGCTACCCCTCGTCCATCACCCCTCTTCCTAGAGGAAAAACTCCCAACCACTGCCAACACCATGCATAGCCATTGTTGTCCCATGCATGGCCACCATCAATCACCACGCCACCTTGGCCAATCTCCCGAAGGCACCACCAACCGAGCACGAGCAAAGACATGGGCGGCTACTATTAACATGCACTAGTCGCCAATATCTCAAGCTGGCCATAGATAAAAGCTGCCTGTCGTTCACTGCCCTCACTGGTCACTGGCGAAGCCACGGTCATTTCATCCCGTTATTACCCTGTTTTCCAAGGAAGAAGGCTTGAAGAGTTTGGGGTTCGCCCGAGGCATGTTCCCTAGCGTCAACCATCGGTGATGGCTTTCCTCACCGTTTTCAAGCTGCTGGAGCTACTATCGACCGTTGCCATTTGTCATCCCAGAGCAACAAAGGAGCGGCTCTGTATTGCCTTGTTAATCGGCCAGGAAGCTTGAAGTGCTTCTAGCTCATTCGATCCTCCTTCACCGGCTCCGAATCGTTAGCAACGATGCCACTAGGACCCCTTTACCAGTCGAACAATTGTCATTCGGAGAAAACCGCCGTCTCCGTCGATTCTCATTGTAGTCGCCCCATTACTTTCTTTCAACCCATTTCACGGCCGGGAAAGCTCGAAGTGAGCCACGCTTATTTAAAGACTTGTCCCAACACTCATCAACTCAAGAAACGTGTTTAGAGCCTCCCCAGTTCGAATTCCGTAACTGCAGCCAAAGGACTACTTTTAGAGCCAGGCAATTTCATCATCCCTATTCTCCACTGTTTTGGTGAAATTTGAGGCCAAGAATCGTCCATGTCACTCATTTGTAAATCATTGAAAATCCAAAGCGTCGTTTGATGAGTTATGATCATATTTGAGCCGCTCCTCATGCTTCTACTCTCCATTAGCAAGACTGAGTTATTAGTTTTGGGTGCAAATCGAATTAGGTTTTTGATTTTGGGTTGAACCGGCTTCATGGAAAAAGTATTTAGGAAGTTTTAAACGTTTTATATTTGTGCCAATTTGGTTCTAAATTTTTTAAAAATTCGGAACCTCCTACAACCTTGAAGCTTCCCTCGTCCTGCCTGACTGTCCCGCGGAATCTTCATCTCTGATTGGTCGTTGTTGGCCCATGAAGCACGAGACGTGCGGTTGGCGATGCATGCATCTCCCAGTGCAGACGTGTCCACATCATCAAGCCGCACGCCGATTGGCAACCGTCGGATACGCGCCCGTCCATCGTCTTTTGACTCCGGGCCCCACCTCGCACTAGCAGCGTCTAGCGTTTTCGCTACTTGACCAACGACAAAAGATATAATAAATTGTTCAAAAGAATTTTAAATCTTCGCGATGACTAACTTCCTTTATTACTGACCAAAGGAAGAAAAACTCCTTTATTGTCGGCGAAAGAAATCATTGATTCAGGGCAAAAATTAAATTTAAATAATTGAAAAGTTGGCCATACCGATTAAATAACTTGGAACATAATCTATAAAATCACTTGCATTTCACTTCAATTTAACATTTTTTAGATTAGGTCAATTTAAATCCACGTGAAGTTGATCTACATCTTAGGAGATTGTAACATGTTAAAACTTTAAATTATGAAAACAACAGCAGTTGTATTTTTATCAATTATTATCCTAATATATACACACAACTTTCAGGAGGCATACCATTTAAAAGGGTAGTTTAGCATTGAGCATTATAATAATCTATGCATCAAATCCCGAACGTTGGAGTGATAAATGGAGTGAATCACACGATGAGATGCAAACGTGATATTTGCCCATTAATATGTTATCATAACGGTCTTGATGGAAGATGTTGGTAGTATAATAAACGGAATAAAATATCAGGTCATCTAGTTCAAATCTTATCACTACAAAAAACACACAATCAGGTTTGAGGAGTATTTGCTAGTAGAAAAAAACATATAGATCCGGTGTTCCCCATATTGTAGATCGATCGTGTTGTGTGGATCCGTCCAAGGTTTTAATGTTTTCCATTTTTGCAAATTTTATCAATGGTTGGAGGTATGTTCATCTTTACGTTTTCACAAATCGATCATGAATTTTGTATGAATTTATCCGTAATTGATAAATCAGGACCGTCAATTTTTAATTCATATTTTGGTGCTTATGGTCGGCAAGGCTTGACCCTTGCCAGCTCCGGTGAGTGCGAGCCTCATCACCCAGCGCGAGGCAACCCGCAACCTTGAGCTGGCCTCACCAGAGGCCACGCAAGGCTTGAACTCGTCAGATCTAGCAAGGTCGAGACTCGCCCATGGTTGATGAGGCCGAGCCTTGCCAGTGGTTGGGGAGGCTCACCAAAGGCTGGCGAGGTCAACCTTGATCTCACCAGTTGTTGTCTTTGGTCGGTCATCGAGGTCTGACGATCAACTAGAGGAAGGAGGAGGAAAAAAAAAAGAAAACAAAAAGAAAAAGGAATGGGAAAGAAAAATAAAATAAAAAATGCAAAAAATATTAAAATATTATTAAAAATTGTTCACGTTAGTGCCGATCGTGTCACGTCGGACAACCGATACCTAATTAGCAAAATTTGGCCAAAATTAATTGGAAATGACTCAATTGGCATAAAGTGAAAATGTTTAAGACTAAATTAGCACCAATAGAAAGTTTAGGATTAAATTGGTACAAATGCAAAAAGTTTAGGACTTCTTGGGCACTTTTCCCTTGGTTTCAAATTGGAGAATTTCTTTCAATTTGTGATTTAGAGTTTATATTTTCAGGTAAATGTTGTAGACGATGTCGTTTATAGGTCTGTATGCTAATTGGGCATGTTGGCGAGCCACCTTGATCGGAGTAAGGCCACATCAGATTTCCAAGAACCCAAATTGGAGTTGACACTTTCGTGAAACTTAAGTGATAAAAAAAAAAAAAAATTGGCACTAAAATGAGTGGCGCATAAAATTTTTGATATTTCTAGTGTCTTTTTGCCTTTTAGGTTGGTTATGTTTTATTTTCCTTTATTGTTTGAGACAGTAGAAAGGATTGGTCTTGTAACAGCATATTGCTTTTATTCTGTTTTTAAAAATATGAAGTTTTCCCACTATTATAAGTTTTATTGAGTGTTGGGAAGTGTCAAGATTGTTGATAAAAAAAATCGATCGATGACTTTTTTCCAAGTAATATGTTAGCAATTTACCGATATTATTATGAAATTATTAACTCTAAGTTTGAAAGTACCTAACATATACTAACAAACCAATTTTTTATTTATATAACTTACTAGAATTTTGAATAAGTATAAAACCAACCAGGATCACTTACAGACTTTTGTTAGGTTATGTTATCAACTAATTTTGGGTCATCAATTCTTCGCTTATCAACATTGATTTGGTTTTCTTTCTTTAATTCACTGTCTTTATGGAGTTATTAACCTTAGGATTAATATTACAAAAAATCTTAAATCAATACACTTTAAACTAGTACACATGTGATAAATGTACCAATTTGAGGTTTTTGATAGTCAAAAATTTAGTTTGGAGTAAATTTGTTACAAATGTAACAATTTTGGATTTTTGGTAGTATTAACCCTTAAATTTATATATCTTGATTAACAACCACTTAAATTTACTAACTATTTTTAGAGATTACCAATATGAATTCACGTGACTTGCTAACTTTGGTCCCATTAAGTTACCACATAGCAATGGGTTACTAACTCTTATTTAAGTTGTAATTAACCTTTATTTATTTAGACAAATGCACAAGAAATTTTACAATTTATTGAGAAAGTGTATTTGAATCCTAAAATTTCAAGTAGTTATAGTCCTAAAACATGTCTAATAATGCAACCAATGACCTACTTTTGCTCCGCCCAATTCTAGTGACGGAAATTGCTAGGATGACATCCTTATGAGATTATATGGACCTCAAGAGGGGAATGGTGGTGGGTCGGGAGTGGTACTTCGCGGGGGAAGGCCAACCACGGTTTCGTGCGTTTGTGCTGCAGTGGCGTTGGCTACGCCTCCAAGAAACCAAGCAACTGGGATTGTAGAATCTACTTTCTCACCATCATACCAAAAGTTTCAAAGAAAATGCTCTGCATGTAATTTCCTTTTCGACCGAAACAAGGAAAAAGAACCTCTCATTATGTACTGCTCTCACCATTGCCAAATCCAGCCGCCATAAGCACCCCAGAAGATGCTCGAACCCTTCTCAACCGACGTTGCAATTTTGTCTTCTCAACGCCAAGAAGAGTGTTCTCTCATTCTTAAAATTGGATCCAGATCTCCCAGATTTAGCAGAATCTATGCATACCCATTTGGCTTCCCTTCACGACCTGGTTCTCAGATTGAAGTTCCGCACTCAAAAAACCTCACCTGGACTAAAACATTTCGTTTCGTAGTCTGACTTCAACTAGTTCTCTAATCCTCAATGTTGGAGGTCATTACCGTTCACGGTTGGAGGTTCAATCAGAGGTGAAAGTCATCTTTGGAGACTTAGTTGTAAGTCAACACGGCGAACACAGATTATCCTGCCGACTTGCTTATGATCTCTTTTGGGGGACACGGTCAGCCCTCGAACCGTTTCAAAGGTTAAAATCAAGACAAACGATATTGTTGAATTGGGAAGTCGATTGTCTACGAGCATGATTTCAGGCCCACCGTCACTAAATTTTCAATGAATTACGTTTAGACCCAGTTTGACCTGACTAGTTGGGGTCGGCCATGCATGTGTTTCGCGCTCTCCGCGGTCATTTATATTCTCGCCGTCATTTATATTCTCTTTTTCCTGTTTGTGTTTACATGTTGTCTTCTGGACGGAGGCGAGTCGCTGCTAAATTGGAACTTATGGCGAGTCCCCGCCAATATATATTTTGGACTTTTCATTCAGTATGCCAACTAAGTAAAAATATCGTTACACAAACAAAATAAGGCACTGACGCATATATAATTTGTTGTTTTAATGAATAGATTCATTCCATCATGAGGGTGGGCGAGTTTTCATTTCTTAACTTTTTGCGTAAAAGACAATTTGTGCTAGCAGTATCATCAATACATATCTTATTATTTTTCTAGTTTACTTTTGAGGAAAGACTTTTGGCTCAAACATATAACAAAGCATTTGGGTTGATTGGGCCACGAGAATTTGAGAGGGGAAAAAGTTTGAGACGGCCTCTTGAGACCAATAGTGTTGTAAACGGGTAAAAGGGTTAATTTATACATGACATGTTTATTATTTGGCACAATTAGGTTTTATTTCACATTAACATGTATAGTGTGATGTCTTATCGAGGAGTTGTGTTAGAAATTATTAGTCCGAAATAAGAGTCATCAAAGTTTATCTTGAAAGAATATTTGATGACTCTAGCCATGCTTAAGCGAAGTATGTTAGATAGAAGAGCTAAAACATAATACTTTAACAACGATATTGGCAAAACAAATAAATTTCAAGTATGAAATTGAACCAAAAAAATGATTAGGCAAAATTTTAACGGCACTATCAACATATTTCGCTAGATCTTTAAGACAAGGTCCACGTTAAACAAAACATAAAAAGTTCACGAAGGACTTTCTTTAAATAAAAAAAAAAAAAAAAAAAAGTTCAGATGACACTAAATGACGACAAAAGTTCAAAGCTACACGGGTCATTAGCTTCTGCAAACATCTTTCCTTTTTTGGGTTGATTTGACGTTGGCAGGTCCCTTGCATTTGCATGGTTGTTTCTCTTTTCCCTTGGAACGATGCCTTGTCGATGATTTTTGAAAGAAACCTGTCGTGGAAATAGTAATTATCGGTAATTATCGTGCCTTTATTAGAAGAGAACGATGGATATGAGTTTTTAGAAGACATATGATTTGAATTGTATAAATGGAAGTGACCAAGTTCAAAGCTACGCGGGTCATTAGCTTCTGCAAACATCTTTCCTTTTTTGGGTTGATTTGACGTTGGCAGGTCCCTCGCATTTGCACGGGTGTTTCTCTTTTCCCTTGGAACGATGACTTGTCGATGACTTTTGAAAGAAACCTGTCGTCGAAATAGTAGTTGTCGTGCCTTTATTAGGAGAGAACGATGTATATGAGTTTTTAGAAGACATATGATTTTTGAATTGTATAAATGGAAGTGACCACCAATTATCGGTAATGCAAAGTTATAAACTTAATCACTTTTGGATATTATTGGCATAACTTTCAAACCCCCACCTTCTCAGGGAGGGATGGGGTGAGGACGCATAAGTTTCAGGAGTGGATTTCGACTCCCACGCCCTGCAAGAGACAGGGTAAAAGTCTGAGAGTGAGTGTAGATTAGGTATAGAATAGAACTGACAAAAAAAATACAATAATAAATTAAAAGTGAGCATAATTTCAAGGTAAAATTAGAAATCTTAAAACCATATAAGTGGAAAGGTCCAGTTACAAATTCAAAGATATGCTGGATAGATTTTAATTTCCAAAAATTGAGAAATTTATTCCAATAGATAGATTTTAGGTTCTAGTTAGAATCAAAAACCTAGAATTTAGAACAAGTCTTTTTGTTTTTCATACTCTTTCATGCATTCCATGATATCTAATTATGAGTGTATAATTTGAAATCATTATTCCGAGCTTCCATTTCCGACGATATCCATAACTAAGAATTTTACTTTGTTAATATTCCATAATATTTGCGTATGTAAATATATGTTGTGATTAATAGATTGTAACAAATGATAGTCATTAAATGTAATAATTCATTATAATCATTCCATTAAGAGTACATGTGGAACTTTAGTAGGCCTTGAAATCGCTCCTAGAACTTGTGATAGCATAGGTTCCAAGTTTCTCAATAAATAGGATAGGTTCTAAGTTCCAAACATCAAAGAACCTATTCTAATGGGTAGGTCACAAATTCTATGTGAAACTTATATGTAACTTGAAATGACTCATCCCTTGATGGACGGCGTGATTGACTAATCATAAGCAATTTTCTGAGGTCTGATTCGAAGACAACATTGTGTCAAGTTTTCTTCCCACATTGACATAGTCACCTCTAAATCCGTCTTTATGAGAACAATTAAGGAAAGAAATAGATCTCATTACAAACAAAAACGGACCCTCACTTGAACTTTTTTGGCTAATAATTGTGAATGCTGGAATATTTCGTTTTGGAAAAGAAAAAAACAAGAATTTGTTTAGGAGTTTACTTTTTAGGGTTTCAATTTCAATTCTTGCGGATGACACAATTTGTGTTTTATTCAAAGTGAAATGTCCAAATCTTCCAAAATATACAAAAATTGACATTTAGAACTTTTTTTTTTTAAAAAATTTCACTTCTGCAAAATATTCATTCGGCATAGCATACCTTCTTTAAATGATTTTATTAACGAGTGCACTTGTTAAATAAGTAAGCTTATAATTTTCAGGTATGTCTTATCACTATCTTGAAAGTTCAACTATTCCTGTGCAAGTTTTTTTTTTTTTTTTTTTTGGGTCCAATTTGTAAGCAAGGTTACTGAAATGACTCAAGTAGAATTTTTTCTGTCATGTTTGTCCTACAACTTTTTCTTTTGAAAGTGCTCAAAATCGGCCTCCTTTTTCATATCAACTCCACTTGACTCCTAAACGCTGGCGATAGACACCAATTTGTACCTGACGCTAGTTGCCATTATAACTTCGATGACAAAATATACGTATTCCTCCCCAAACTGGCTGCTCAAAATTTCAAATTTCTCACTCACTTGAAAATCCCAAATCAATTTAAAATGTAATTAGGCAAATCCTAAATCAAGAACCACATTACCCCAACTCATGTGGTCGTCTGCCACATGAGTATATCCACCTCACATTGTGGTCAGCACCAGCGATCCTCGATTAGTAAATCCTCCCTCTTTATCTAATGATTCTGATTAAGGTCATGTTGGGCCAGAATTGAATCGACAACAAAATATCTTTTGATATATCCAAAAAAATGTTTTATTGAAATTTAATCGACAATTAAATAACTTTTGAATTGTGTGAACCGACGTGTGAATTGACAAAAGATATGAGGTGTCTTTTATTGATTTTGAATAGGAAAGTAAATCAAAAGAAACTAAATTTCTCATTCTTCTGTCTTTTACTATAATGGATGAAGTCTATTATTTGTTGATTATAACTAAAAAAATTGGTCATTTTTGGGTGTCAAAAAGTTCCAAAGCTATGATATATTAAATGTACTACTTCACATTAATTCTTGAATGTGGGATTTCTCTAATACAACTCACTCACACATGCGTCCTAACAATTTCCCTCTTGCATATGAGCTTAGTTTTAGGTTCGCTACTCCTTAATCCAGGCATCATTTTGTATCAACTTCTCACGGGTCCACATTACTATGCCACAATGCCCACTTGCCTAGACACCGTAACCATGAGCTCTAATATTATTTTTTGTGAGCGCACAGTAGAAATCCGATACCTTAGCTTGGGGAGATCGCCAAATGGACCCCATTATTATATCAAGTTGTGTCCACCTTCACTCAAAAACTTAAGCTAATGAGTTATAGATCAATTATAATATATTAACTGCTTTACACCACGTTAATTCTCCAACGTGGAATTTTTCTAACACAACTCACTTGCACGTACATCCTGACACGGCGAACATGACCATGATAGAATGGTGGGGTAGTTATCGATGGTGGTAGCTTGTGATGGGTAGAGAAATCTTAGCTTTAGTTTTGCAATTAGAATAAAATTCAAGATAGGATTTATCCAACGTTTGGTGCTTAGTCAAGTTATGATAAAGTTGAATATAGGAAGAATATAGCTTAAATAAAATTATCCCACAGGAAAGACAAGATAAAGATAGGGAGGATTTCTAATATTCCTAGTAGGAAAGTTTTTTTTCTCAAATAATAAACTTCTTAAAATAATTAAATTAAATTTTGTTTCAATATAAATAATAGTGAAATTCTAATATAAAAATTCAAAATAACGAAAAAATAACAACAATTTAGTTTCTTAATTTAATCTTGTTTTTATTTATATATTCAAATTTAATTCTATTTGTCTTTCAATATATAAAAATAAATATATATTTATACTTATTACATATTTTAAGTATTTTAGTATTTCAGGTACATTAATATAGTTTATTATTTAATAAAATTATTAGAAAATGATGAAAGGGGAAAAAAGAAATCAAATAAGTAAAAAAGAGAGGGAAAAAATAAAAATAAAGTAGGGAAAAGTATCACAAGGTATTTTTATCATCCTTATTTATACAATTTTTAGATTCATTTGCACTAATATGTCACTTATACCAAACAACATATATTATATGATTTGAATATATATGAATTCATTGTTGCAATTCACTGAATAATGGAAAATATATAGTAAAATCTCTAAATTTCATATCTTATCTTATGCAATACTATCTTGATTAAAAATCCAAACGGTGTAGCCCTAGATTTTGTGGTGGTTGGCTGTAGCTATTGAGATTCAGGGCTAAAAGTTGAATGAAGATCAATAAAGTCTTAGTGCTTGCGGTATTTATCTTGCCATGCAAAGCGGTTTTAGAAATAGAGAATGCAAAGTGGAAATGATACCCATGATGATTTCTAAATTTTGTCCTTCAGTATATGCAAGATACAGTCAAAATGAATCTGGTCATATCAATTTTTTGGTTTTAAGTGGGAACGGACCTAGCAGCGGCTCACGCGGGGCGAACTACTTTTATCTCTTGAGAATCCGCGGTTGAAGGTGGACGATGGTCCGCTGGGTCAAATAGACTCGGAGTCCTTTACGCTATTTAAAGATCCTAGTGGAGGCCTCACAATAGAATGGAAAGAACGAATCCCACTCGTTCATCTTAAAACCCCACACACACACAACATAAGAGAGAGAAAAAGATGCCAATGACACTTTTTCTACTTTCTTTCATGCTCAGCCTTCCCACCATCAAAGCTGCTGAATCGATCCTCACCATGAGCAGCCATTACTGCTCAGACTCGACCACCTTCACTCCCAATAGCACCTACCACGCCAACCTCAATCATGTTCTCGATGATCTCGTCAATAATACCAACGCTGATAAAGGGTTCTTCTTCACTTCCAGTGGAACGAGCTCAAGTGAGGCCGTCTATGGCAGCTTTATGTGCAAAGGCGATGTCTCTAAGAAAGAGTGCATGGAATGCGTCAAGAATGCAAGGCTTGAGATAACTCTCGTATGCCGGATGACCAAAGTCTCCATCTTGTGGTACAGTAAATGCATGTTGCGCTACTCCGACACAAATTTCACCAGGAATGTGGAGCCGAAACCTCGGCTGGCTGGATACAGTGAAGAGAACATAGAAAAGCCAGATCAATTCATGATGCTACTGAAAGAGACGATGGATGCGGCAAGAGAGGCTGCTCAGCATCCTCCCAGGATGTATGGCCATCGGGAAGCCAAGTTTACTCCGCAGAAAAAGTTGTACACGTTCGCACAGTGTGTGCCTTATCTTTCCAAGAACTACTGTTCGCAGTGCCTTCGCAACGCCACATCAAGCCTCTTAAGCCTCCCAAAGGGCAAAATCGGGGGCCAGGTGTTGCTTCCGAGTTGCTTTGTCAGGTTCGAGATATACACGTCTCACCACAGGAGCAGCTCAAAAGGTAAGGTAGAACCTCATAGTTGTTTTTGCAAAAGTTCATTTTCATGCTTGTTACCACTAAGATTACAACAGAATTTATGTTGTTCACTTGAGCTCTGTCTTTGCTCTTCGAGATGAGTTTTTTAGCCAGCAAAGAATTTTTCTTTTCAATTCAACCACAATTAAAAAAATTTTAGTTAAACTAGTCACAGCTCGTTACGGTTAGTGGAAAAAATTTGACTGTCTGAAACAGCTTTGTAATGGAGTTGGGGGATATCTTGTCTCTATATGTGCTGAAAGATGAATTTTCAATACTAGAAGGAGCCATACTTTCATGCATAAATGAAACTATTAACTCTGACTAGAAATGCAGGGAAAAAGCACTTTCTGTTGAAAATGTCCTCTGCAATTCTCGCTGCAGCCGTAGGATTGTCGCTACCATCTTACATGATAGTCTGGCATTTACTAAGAGGAAGAGGAAGCAGAAGAGTTCTAAGAACGGATGCTGAAAGTTGCATAGAAGAAGATCCGATTGGTAACTCGACAAAACAATGCTATGCATATGGTTTTATTGATTCCATTTCACTAGTCTCAAGATATCCAAACTTTCTGACTGCCAGTTAGGAGGCAAATTTCTGATCTCCATTCACTGCAATTTCATCTGCAAACAATAGAAGCCGCCACAAACAAGTTCTCGGATGACAATAAGTTAGGGGAAGGTGGATTTGGTCCGGTTTATAAGGTAATTAAGATTTTCAATCAGATCATTCGCTTTTGGGTTATCAAGAAGCTGATATTTGCTAATTTTCATATATAATCCTAATGTATTATCATATTGGGGTTTACAATAAAGCCTCTCGAAGTTTGATATAATTTATTCTCATCCACTTTAGTCAAATAGAAAAAAAAAAAAAAAAAAAAAAAAAAAAAAAAAACTGATATTATGCAACTAGTTCTCCTATCTCAATGCCCTTTTAATCTCACATTGGCACAAAACCAGAAGTATTATTAGATTAACAAACAATAGAATGGGGCTATTTCAGGCAAATTTGAGGTTTTTATGTCTATTCTATTATCAGGGTACACTACCTGGTGGTCAAGAAATTGCGGCAAAGAGGCTATCTAGGATCTCTGGACAAGGAATCGAGGAATTCAAGACTGAGATTGAGTTACTGCCCAAGCTTCAAGACAGAAATCTAGTGAGGCTACTGGGATTCTCCATGGAAAGAGATGAAACAATCCTAGTTTATGAATACGTGTCGAACGGGAGCCTCGACCACTTGTTATTTGGTTCGCCTCTCTTTTATCTCCTATTCACCAAGTTGACACACCAGCATTTCAGTCTAAATGATATATTTCACTCAGAGAAAATGAGAAGCAAATACAATTCTGGCTAAGCAATGACAAACCAGAGATATTAGTGATAGCAGGATGTCATTATACAAACTAACGTCCTGTTATTATTCTGTTTGTTTCTCTGTTGTTATTTCTTTACATTGATGAATGCAATTTTAGAGATCAAGCATTAATGACAAAGTAGATATGGAATGAAACGAGTCACATGATAATGGAAACTGATAAGAAATTTATGAAATCACCCATATGTGATGATCTAGGCATGAGCATTATGCAAGTACGAGTTCATGCAACTTACGGATTATTGTTTATGGCTTATAGATCCCGAGCTCGGTGAACAACTGGATTGGTCAGCACGTTACAAGGTCATGGTAGGGGTGGCGCAAGGACTACTATACCTTCATGAAAATTCTAGGCTTCGAATTATTCACCGTGATCTTAAACCTAGCAATATTTTGCTAGATGCCGACATGAACCCAAAAATCTCAGATTTTGGTCTGGCCCGCATCTTCGATACAAATCAAACTCAAGCAAGCACAAGTAGAATCGTTGGAACATAGTAAGTTCAACATCTGCTGATCTGACTTATTACTAGCAATGAACAGTGTGCCATTAGCATTTAACTTGGAGCATTTTCCTTGAATTGCAGACTCATCATAATATGTTTCAAGCATTTTATATCCATAGTGAGACTTTCTAGGCTATCCTCTCATTTTGGTGTTAACAAATTGTGCTTAATGCAGTGGCTACATGTCTCCTGAGTATTTGATGTTTGGACAGTTCTCAATAAAATCCGATGTCTTCAGCTATGGTGTGTTAATGCTAGAGATTATAACAGGCAAAAAGAATAGCCGATTCTCCTCATTGGACTACGATGAGGGCTTGATAGGCTATGTGAGTATCTTAATACTTCACTTTCTTTTCTTTTTTCTTTTCTTTTTTTATGACTAACGTCACTTTTAACCGAAGTACAACAGTAATTTAAACAAAAGTTGCTCGTATAACTAAAATTTCAGGTTTGGAAGAACTGGATGAACAGAACACCGTCGGAAGTTGTGGACGCTGCTTTAATTAATGCTTATTCCGTGAATGAAGTGATCAGATGCATGCATATTGGCTTGGTTTGTGTGCAAGATGACCCAGAAGACCGACCTACCATGGATTCGGTTGTTCTCATGTTAAGCAGCGGCTCCATAAGCATCCCAGTGCCTCAAAGACCTTCCTTCTTCTCTCCTTGTAAGAAATACAAACGGACACCTTGTGTTCTGAACTCAGATCAATCTACCAGCAAAGAGAACCATTCTAATAGCAAGATAATGTCGCCATGGTCTGGGACCGAAAGTGATTCTTCATATGTGTCATGCCCTCAAGAAAAGGTCGGGAAGATGTCCTATGGTGGCCTCACCACCGGATTTCTGCACGTGAAAAGAATCAACCATCCACGACTCAGTCAAGAAGGAGAAGCTGGTGAATCTGGAAATTGAAGAGAAACTCTCAAGACGATGAACTTGCGACCGACTGCTGATGGTTAACTTTACTACTTCACTTCAAGCCAGATTTTATTCGACAAGCTCAAAGTCAAAAAATAATTTTTACATTGGATTTTTTTTTTTTGTGGAATAAAAACAAGAGTTTGTTTAGGAGATTACTTTTTAGGGTTTGTTAATTTCAATTTTTGAGGATGCCACAATTTGTGTAATGTGAAATATTCAAAATATACATATATTGACATTAGAGCTAATGTATAAGGTATTCATTTCACATCATGTACTTCAATTTTCTTTATTTATTTATTTTTTTCAAAGGATTTTGATGACGAGTGCACTTTTTAAACAAGCAATTAAGGAATGTGTACAATTTGGTGCCCTATTCTTAGAGGTGAGCATGGTTTTAGGTTGGAACGGGGATCCAGAGAACTGAACCAGTTCCACTTTTATAGGATCTATCGGTTCTTGGTTTGGTTCCCGATTCCCATAGAGCGTGTTTAGTAACGATTCTATTCTCAGGAACAGATTCTGATAAGAATTTTTTTTTTTTTTATTCTGTTCCCCGGAACAATTTCTAAGCATTTCAAGCCGTTTGGTAACTGTCCAAATTTTTTTATTTTGGAATAGATTGTGTTTGGTACCATGCTCATTGATTCTGTTTCAAATTAATTTCTTTTAATTTTTAAATAATTTTTTTTACCTTTTACGTTTTTTTTCCTTTACTTTTTTTCTTTTTTCTCCTATTCTTCTTCTTCTTCTTGTGGCCGGTGACCTCACCAGAGCGTCGCCAACCCTCATCGAGGCCGCCCTCATCGACCAAGCCTCACCAGTGGCTAGGCCGGCCTCGCCGAGGCTGGACAAGGCCTGCCTTGAAAAGAGCTAGTAAACACACTTAGAAAGGGGTGAATAGGTGTATATAAAATTTCTTTGAAAGACTTTTAAGAAATTTAATTGCCTTTGAATCATAACTCAGGATGTAAAAGACTTTTAAATAAATCTATGAAGCAATTAAATAAAGCAGCAATTAAGATAAGGAGATTAGGGTAAGAGAAATTGAACACAAAGGTTTATCATGGTTCGGCTTAATCCAAGCGTACGTCCACTCTCCCGTGCTGACAGCCCACTGGCTGGATTTCACTATGAATCAAAAGAGATTGGTACAGCTTGTAGTTTTGACTTCCTTAGTGGAGAGTCTCAGCTATTCTTCACAAATACTCATTGTATGTTTCTCTCTTTGTACACAATTATAACTCGAAGAATGAGAAAGCAAGAAATTATCAAGATTCAGACTTTTAAATTTTGCTTTCAACTACACATCAAATAACGAAAAATCCTGCCTTAAATACTCCTTTATGCCTTCATAGACGTTGGCACTTTCCAAAGGAGTTCTTCCAATCTACCCATTGAAAAGAATCAACTAAGGTGATCTTGAGTTATTGATTAAATGTAGATGAGAGCCCGTCAATCATGTTTGCCTATATAATCAGGATCTTAAGTTTCCATAAGTAGAACCTTCCAAGTTTGCTCGCCTTTCAAAAAAATATTCAAATCGAAGTAGATTCTAATAAGAATAACCGAATATCTTGAAGCTATATCCAGCCATAAGATCTTCCAAAGGCCATACGGAAAGAATCTTAAAAGATAAATTCCCATATGTATAAGTCTTCTTCCTTCGGTTTGGTGATTGTCAACTCGGGCAAACTTTGAATCTTGAGTCTAGCTGTCTTCAGATTTTGACGACAGAGCCTGGAGGTCTTCAAACTTTAACACTTGAGTCTGGAAGTCTTCAGACTAGACTAACAGAGACGTTTGTCAACTTCAAAACAATTAAGGAGTTTTCTCCAACAATCTCCCCCTTTTTTATGGCAAGAAAACTTCCCTATAGATTTGAAAACTTTTTGACCTGCAAAAATACTTATGCATAATATCTTATAAAGGATAAATAAATTAGGGCAATAATAGTATCAATTCTGCAACCACAGAAAAACATGTTAGTCTTGCAACATAATTATCCTCAATATCATGACCTAAGCTACAAGTACCAAAAGATCAAATCACGTTAAAGCAGTCATCAAACATCATCACAACCAAACCAAAGACAAAGTCCAAACAAAAGACAAAGTCCATCCAAATCCAAACATAAAAGATAAAAATAAAAAATAAAAAAATATGCACTTCTACCCATTTTTGTCACAGCAAAAAGTGGAGAATAAAAAAGTTGAGTTCAAGTAAAAGTTGGGCTCAAAATCATGGTTGTTTAGGAATGCGGATAAGTTGGAATTCTTCCAAAGAGTTCACAGTCTTCTCAAGGCTGGCGATGGACTCCTTCAATGGTTGTAAATCTGCACCATTCACATTAGTCTGAACTTGATTCTTCAGGGCGTTGATCTAGTCCTGCAAAGACACTGAGGTAGCCAAGAGAGCCTTCTTGAGATCTTTCATCTCATACTCCATTTCATAAAGCTGCTTCCTTAGATCCAACATGATATTCACATGTCTCGAAAAGTCTGCTGATTGAGTATACGCAGCACTAGGACCAGCTGATTCAATACCTGGAGTTTTGAGACTTGATGGATCTTCAGCAGTTTGTCCAACATGACTTGGAGAGGATGCCTCAAATTCAGTTTCTGGAAAATGTGAGGCATAGACATCCTCTGGATCTGCTGCAGATCAACTAACATCACTAGTGAATAAGGGTGAAGAAGTACCTCTTTTCTCAACAACTCCCCCTGTTTGTGTGCCCTCAGGTGGAGTAGTATATTCTTCGCCCGGTTCATCTTCATCAATAGCAGAGTAATGTTTTCCAGTTGCTCCAGCATCCCCACTTCATGTCTTGTCAGATTCAATTGACAAGGGAACAGCAAATGTTGACTCAAGGGAATCCTCTTGTTCCTCTTGTGCCTCTCTCTCTCTCCTTCTCTCCTTCTTTTCTTCTCTCTTCTTCCTCTTCTTCCTTTGTTCTCATCTCTTCCTCATTCCTTCTTCCTTCATCTCTTTTCTCTGTCTCTCCTCTCCTCTCTTGCTCTTCTCCCCTCTCTTGAAAGCTGACAAAACTGTTCAAATTTCTCAATGCCGAAAGAGTTATCTCATCTTCATTATCTTCATCCTGCAAGATGAGTTTTCTTTTCTTCTGCATAGGAGCAACCATGGGCTCCTTTCCTTTTCTCTTTCCAGCAACAGAGTCTTGTTTAGGCTTGGCAGGAGATTTCTCCTTCATCCTTTCTAGCACCTTATTAAGCTCCTTTAAATGCATCTTCGAGACCATCTTGTGACCAATCACCAAAGGAGCAGAACTTGTTAAGCACAAGGGTGCAGGAATGTGCATGTTGAAATGCCTAAACAGGCGAGTAACAAGAGCAGAGTAATGGAGTTGTCCTTTATCTTTTACCACAGTCCTGTACATGTGGAAAAAGATTGTGTGAGGTAGAGAAAATCTAATACCAGCGTTGATGGCATACATCAATTTGGCTTCTGAATGAGAGACATCTATCTTTAAGGTCGATTTTAGTCAGATACAATTGATCACAACTTTATGGAGCAAGACATTAGAGGCGCTCATCCTGGTGTAGGCAATTTTTCCCTTTACACTCCTGTCTTGAACCAACTCCAAAGTAGCGTGAGCAATAGACATTTTAATTGGTTGGAAACTCGTTCTTTTCACCCCAATTAGATCTGCCGAAGTATCCATATCCACCACAAATTCCGCTTCCTTGAAAGTGAATGAAAACCTATTCACATCTAGAAAAGATAGATTTGAATAGAAGTACGCAGTAAGTTCAGGATATGCAATCGTAGAATCAGAACAAAATCCCTCAAACTAAAGTCGTGCCATTTTCTCTCGAAGATTTACTCTTACAGAGTCAAGAAAGTCAAAATCAACGCTCCTAGGGTTTATAATCCCTCTTTTCAACAACTTTGAGTAAACTCTTTTGTGCTCCTTGGAGCAAAAGATGTTCCCTTCTTCGCAAACAACATTCACAGCCACTCCCATCGTTGGCTCAAAATGTGAAAATAACCTTTCATCATCATCTTGTCCTGAGGTTGATTAGTTGTGCTGAACCGCTGATCACTAGGAAAGTTAGCAAAGGCTTCCTTAGCCGAACCTTTTTCCGCAACGCCTAGCTTCTCCATCTCACACAGAAATAGACTTTCATTCTTAAATCCTCTTTCTTTCAAAAACTCATTATCAACTTCATAGGAGACCCTCCCTTTTTCAACCTTAAGTAAAGAGAGTAAGCAAGATTTGGTCTCAACGTTCTTATAGGTTCAGTGTCTTCTGCTACGTTTTCTTCTTGAGGCGGTGGAGGAGACTAACGCTGTTGAGAAGGTTGTCGGTGACTTGGTTGATTCTGCTGACGAATGTTGTCTTCCTCGATAAGATCAAAATGGGTAGAACCCTCATACTTCTAATGTGGCCCCCTACTTGCAACCCTTGACGACTTCCTTGAAGACATAGTTGTTTTTGGGAGAAAGTCACAGTTTGTTCGCAAAAAAAGGGAATTTTTGGAATAAACAAGAGTAAGGGTGAAAGCAAGTGGGAGTTTTTCAATTCTAGGGTTTGAATAGTGTCTGAGGGTGAAAAACAATGATATAAATAGTAAGTGAAGAGAGGTGAACGAAACGTCTTAAAGGAAAAATAAGAAACTGCCTTTTTGAAAAACTGCCATAAATTCAAATGTCATGAGAGAATATTTTAATAAATAAAAAGGTAAGTGACGATTCAAAATAAAAGTATGCCAAAATGAAATAATATCCAAAAGTAAAATCTTATATATTTAAAAACTGACAGTCGTAACTTTCAGTCAAACTAAGTCGGAACCCCTTCAGACTTTAAGTTTGAGTCTGAACTCCTTCAGACTTTACTTTTGAGTCTCAACACTTTCAGACTTTACTTGAAAGAAGATATGATGTTCAGTTTGGTACGGATAGACTCAAAATGCCTTTTCTCTAGTGGCTTTGTAAATATATCCGCCAATTGATATTTTGAGTCAATGAACTGAATTACCATCTCTCTATTTTGAACATGATCTCTAATAAAATGATATTTAATTTCAATATGCTTTGCTCTTGAGTGAAGAATGAGATTCTTTGTAAGATTAATGGCGTTGGTGTTGTCACATTTGATCTCTGTGCAAGAATCTTCAACTCCAAAGTCTCTTAGTTATTGTCACATCCACAAGATTTGAGAACAGCAACTTCCAAGTGCTATATATTCTGCTTCAGCTGTTGAAAGAGCAACGGTACTCTGTTTTCTCAAAAACCAATATACTAACCTATTTCCAAGGAGTTGACATGTACCTGAAGTGCTATTCCTATCCATTTTACAACTAGCTAAGTCTACATCTGAATATCCAAGAAGAGTGAAAGTCTCCTTCTTTGGAATACCATAGATCTAGCTTTGAAGTTGTTGTAACATATTTGATAATGCGCTTTGCAGTAGTTAAGTGAGATTCTTTGGGATTTGATTGAAATTTAGCACAAATACAAATACTAAACAAAATATCAGGTCTAGATGCAGTAAGGTAAAGAAGTGAACCAATTATACTCCTGTATAGCTTCCGGTCTACACTCTTTCCTTCTTCATCTTTGTCCAACTTCGAAGAACTTGATATAGGCATTTTTGTCTTTTTACAATTCTCCAATCCAAACTTCTTGATAAGATCCCTTGCATACTTTGCTTGGTGAATGAAAATTCCTTCTTTGAATTGTTTGATTTGTAATCCCAGAAAGAAGTTTATCTCACCCATCATGCTCATTTCAAATTCATCCTACATGTATTTTGAGAATTTCTTGCAAAGATTTTCGTTAAGAGAACCAAATATAATATCATCAACATAAATTTGAACAAGTATAAAATATTTTTCTTCCTTTTTAATAAACAAAGTAGTATCTACTTTACATTTAGCAAAACCATTTTGAATTAGAAAGTCACTTAATCTTTCATACTATGCTCAAGGTGCCTGCTTCAATCCATATAAGGCCTTTTTTAGCTTGTAGACAAAATTTGGTTTCCTCGGATCTTCAAATCCAGGTGGTTGTTCCACATACACTTCTTCTTGGATAAATCCATTTAAAAAGGCACTCTTCACGTCCATTTGAAATAACCTAAAATTTTTTAAGCAAGCAAAAGCAAGTAATAATCTAATTGCTTCTAACCTTGCTACTTTGGTGCATAGGTCTCATCGTACTCAATCCCTTTTTCTTATGTGTAACCTTTGGCCAAGAGTCTTGCTTTGTTTGACCACTTTTCCTTGTTCGTTCAGCTTGTTCCTGAAAATCCATTTAGTTCCAATAATTGATTTACCTCTGGGTTTAGGAATAAGTTCCCAAATATCATTAAAGTTGAACTGTCTAAACTCTTCTTGCATAATTTCAATCCAGCTTTCAATAATCAAGGCTTCATCTATTATCTTGGGTTCAATTTCTGAAACAAGTGCCAAAGCATAAGACTCTTCACGCCTTTTGGATCTTGAAAATCCCTTCATCAATGTTGCCAATAATAAGGTCCATGGGATGACTAGACTTATGCTTCCAATTGCTGGTAGGTTTGAAAGCTTGCTGATCCTCTGTTTCAGTTGAAACTTCTGGTTCAGTTTGTTGTTGAACTTTTGAAGTTTGAACCTCTTCGGGGTATATAGATTTTGTAACATCTTGAGCAAGTTCAGATTCTTCAAGCTAAGTTTGATTAGGTTGAATCTGCATTGAGTCTTGACACTTTACATTCATGGATTCTTCCACTGATTGAGTCTTCTTGTTGAATGCTTTGTAAGTTTTGCTTGAAATTGAGTAACCAAGGAAAATTCCTTCATTTGACTTCTCTTCAAACTTACCAATTCGATCATTTGCATTCTTTAAAATAAAACACTTACAACCAAATACATGAAAGTAAGAAACAATTGGCTTCTTTTCTTTAAGCAACTTATAAGGAGTTTTTTCAAGAATAGGCCTTAAAAATACTCTGTTAATAATATAACAAGCAGTTGACACTACTTCAGTCCAAAAACGAGAAGAAATATTACTTTTAATTAATTAAAAGAGTTCTTGCTATTTTGTACAAAGATCTATTCTTTCTTTCCACAACCCCATTTTGCTATGGAGTATATGGAGAAGAAAAATCATGTTAAAAACCTAAGTCATCACAAAATTTAGTAAAGTCTTGGTTTTCAAACTCACCTCCACGGTCTGTACGAATACTTGAAATAGTGTAACCTTTTTCATTTTGAACTTTCTTGGCAAATTTAGAGAAGTAAGAGAAGACTTACTTGAAAGGAAGAATACTCAAGTAAAACGAGAGTAGTAATCTACTATTACCAAGCAGTACTTCTTTCCACCAATACTTTGAATTCTAATTGGTCTAAAAAGATCCATGTGCAAAAGCTGCAAGACACGGTTAGTAGAAACCTGATATATTGGTTTAAAAGAACTTCTAATTTTGTTTTCCAACACACAAGGTGTGCATAGATCAGATTTTTTATACTTCTGGTTGGGTAGTCCTCGAACAAGCTTCTTGGAGGAGATCTTTGCAATTTGCTTCATGTTAATATGACCAAGTTTTCTGTGCCAAAGATTTGCTTCATCTTGAATGGATATCAGACATTGAGAACTTTCAGATTTTATATCCAAGAGATAGATATTCTCATGTCTTCGTCCAGTAAAAGATTGTGAGTGATCCTTACTAGTTCCAGAACATATGTCTTCTTGGAAATTGATTTTGAATCCAGTGTCAAACAGTTGATTGATGCTCAGAAGATTGTAATTTAAATCTTCGACCAAGGAAACATTGTTGATTGTGAGACTTCTTATTTTCAAAGTTCCACATCCAACAATTTTTCCTTTGTTGTTTCCACCAAAAGAGACTTTTCCTCCTTTTACTTGTAAGAGATTTATAAAACAAGTTGAGTCTCCTATCATATGTCTTAAGCAGTCACTATCCAGGTACCATTTAATCTTCTTCTTGATAGTGACCTACAATTATATAAAGAATTCAAGCTTTCTTTGGTACCCACACCTTCTTGGGTCCAACGGTGTTAGTACTAAACACAGTCTTTACTCTTTCTCTCTTAATGGGTTTCCAAGACTTAAGACATTCTTTCTCAAAGTGTTCTAAGCTATTACACTTTGAACACTTGAGAGCACTTCGCCCAATAGGTTTTACAAAAGCCTTTTGAAAATGGTTCTTGTAAAATGTTTTCGTGGGTCTATGTTTGATTCTTTCCTTTACCTTTGGAAAATCGATTAAAGGAATGGTTTCTAATGTCATTCACAAACCAGATTTATTGTAATAAGGTCTTTGAATTGAAAGAATCTTTTCCAGCTTTTCAGATCCCATTGAAAATTTTTTAGTGATATTCAAAATGTCTTCTTTCAAAAAGGTATTATCTTTTGAAAGTGAATCTGCATTTTCTTTTAAATCAGCAAGACTTTTATTTAGATTTTCAACATTTTCTATCCAAGAGATTTCCTATTGTCTCAATTTGGAATTTTCATCCTTTAGCTCCGAAATCCTCTTGTTGACACCTAATTTTGGGGGCTCATTTTTGCTAAAAAATAAAAAATAATAAGATGCATGGCATATAGTTTAGGTAGATTTGTTTTTTTGATTTTATTATATTTTGTTTTATTTTGTTAATATTTTTATAGATTTAGGTAATATACGCCGAAATATGTATCTTTGCGTAAGAAGGGAATTTTTTTCATCAAATATGCAAAAGATATTGCGCAGGATAAAAAATATATTTGATGGGATTTTACGTGAGCAAAATTGGAAGTAAAATATGCCGCGAAGATACAATTTTTTGGTGTATAAAAGGGAGTCGCGTACGGTGGACAAAGGGGGAGGCAAATTCGAAAAATTGAGAGCAAGTACGTGAGGGGAAAGCTTTTTTCTTTTGGGTTGAGAGTTGAAATTTAAAAAAGAAAGAGAAAAATTCTTCTCTTGGGAAGGTCAACCCACGTTTGTCGAAGGAGTGTAGTGAGCGAAAGACCGTATGGAGTGACGTGAGAGGCTAAATTCAGAAAATCGAGAGAAAAATTCGTACAAGGGGCCTCTTTTCGTTCTTCTTGAAATTACCACAAAAACAAAAGAAAAAAGTTGTTGAAGAAGGAAGGGAAAAGTCAAAATCAACAGCAACAGGTCTGCAAAGAAGGGACAGCGAGAGAGAGACGCGAGGAGACAGCCAGCAGAAGAAAAAAAAGGAAATTACACTGTTCTTCTTCCTCGCAGGTCTTTCCCCCGTCACAGCCCTTCGCGCTGGTGCCCACGTCGGCCACCGCTGATCGAACCTCCCCGAAGCTTGCTCGCCATTGCGCCACCACGATCACCGTCGCCGCGCCAGGATCGCCAAAGCATCTCCGTCCACGACCAACAGCACTTTGGCCGAGACTCCCCCTCTACCGGCGTCTCCTTGCACGGCCAGATCTGTAGCCGTGCCGAGCCAAGCCTAAGCCGCGATCCACCTTGGGTTCAACCTCGCCGCTCGCGCCGACCCGCCTGTGGCCGCTCTTCGCCGGAGCTCCGACGACAAGGACCGATGACTGGCTGCCCTTGGAAGCCCATGAGCAAGCCTTGCTCAAGAAAGAAAAAAACAAAAAAAGAGCAAAAGCAAAAAGAAAAAAAAAACTAATTTAGGTAGCTTTTCTTTTTATTTACCTTATCATATTATTTTATTGTTATTTTATTTTATGGATTCTTTTTAGTTTAATTAGACTTTGATATGTGATTGGAAATTCCCATTTACCCCCAAATTCGCAACCGCGCCGGATTTTTTATTTCGTCTATAAGACTTTAGACGAAATAATTAATCGTGTGGGAATAAAATTGATATTTTGATCTTTAAGGCTTAAGATCAATTTATCGATTTTACTAGCGAAATATTACCCCTTGATTTGAATGATATGTGATATCCCTTTTGGGTAATTTTGAATGAACTTGATTGTTTTTATTTATCTTGAGAAATGCCTGAGTTAGAATATTGCATGTTTAGGGTTATTCGTACATTTAGGTTAAGCATCTTATTTATCATGAATTTTAAAAAAAAAAATAAAAGAATTAAAAGAAATCAGAAAAATCAAAAAAATCAAAAATTCAAATTAACTAGTTTAGGTTGCATGTTTAGTTATTAGAAATTGTTAATTTCAAAATAAAAAAGGAAGGAAACAAAAAAAAAAAAAAAAACTCAAAAATGTTGAATTAAGATTAGGATTTTTTTTTTTTTTTTTTAAAAAAAAAAATTTATTGTCATTCATATTTAGAATAGGAATTGTATATTTTAAATAAAACAAAAAAAAAAAAAGAAGCAACATTCATTTAGGATGCTAGTTTTATATTATTTGAATTGCATGTTAAATTTTAATTTCAAAAAATTAAAAAAAAAACAACAAAAATCATCATGCATATAAGATTAGAGCATATTTTGCACGTCATTGCATTTTAGGGATTAGGTCATATTTTGCACGTTATTGCATTTTAGGATAAAATTGCATATAGCATAACTTTAGATGTTATTTTTTTTTTCATTATAAGTTTAGATAATATTATATAGATGGCATTTTAGGATCATTTAGGTTAAGATAATAGTTTAGTTTAAATTAGGATTTTGGCTCAATCTAGCTCCTAATATAAATTAAATGAGATCTTAACCTAGTTAGGTAATTTTCACATTGACCTAATTGCAAATTTCACAAAAAAAATCCCAAAAAAAGTCTTAGGATAAGTTATTTCCATTTTTTAGAATAAATTGCAATTTCTAGGAAAAAGGAAAAAATAAAAAGTGTCATGAACATGTCATCTAGGAATAGAAACATCAAATGCATGTCATTTAGTTTCTTTAGGCCCATTTACTTATTGCATTTCATGTCATATAATTTAGATCATTTTGCCATATCTTATTAGGCTATTAGCATGCATTGCATTTAAATTAAATTCCATTAAATAAAGTGAAAAACAAAAAAAAAAAAAGAGAAATTGCGTGTTAATTAGAAATCATATCTAGGATTGATGATGTGAATTTTGATCTAACGATGCAGATGCTTTCGTTGCTACAAGGTAAGTCCCTTAACCTTATTCATTATTTTATTGGGTGTTAAATTGGTGGATTGCGCACTCGCATGATCACCTCGTATGTTAGGGAGATAATTAAAATCAATTCAAGTTGCCTGCCAAACATTTTTCAAAAATAAAAAGAATGGTACCGAAAGGGCGTTAGAGGAATCTAGCGTAACCAAGTCCCCGTATCTAGAATCTCTGGTTCGTAGGAGTAAAGTAAAACTCCCATTACTTTACTTGGGTTTCTAATCGACCCACCCAAAATAGATTAGTGGCGACTCCTAAATAAAAATTATTTGCATGTTAAGAATTCGAACCTAAAGTCGCGAATTAGTATGGGCTTGGAAGAGCCCGAGTTAAGTCTAGGCTTAACAATCCATTAGCCAAACCCTAGGTGGTCCACCCGAAAAATTGGTCGCGACACCTCTTAAGAGAAGCTTTGAGGCTAAGATAAAATTCATCTATATACTCTGAGACTTTAATAGGAATCTTTAAATTATTAACCTTGATTTCACCATCTAAGTCTGGATCTGAGTCTGAGTTTGAGTCTGATTTTGCCATTAGACAGATATTGGCATAATCTTCATCACTTTCTTCGCATTTTATGTCGCTCCATGTCTCAGCTTTAAGAGCTTTCTTGAATTTTTATGTTTTTCCTTTCTTTTTCTTTAGCAAAGGACAGTTGGGCCTAATGTGTCCCTTTTTCTTGCATTCAAAGCAGATCACATCTTTGTTGGTTTCATATTCTTCATTTGATTTCTTCTAAAATCTTTGATTGCCTTATTTTTTCCAGTTAAAGTTTTTTCCTTTCCTATTCAACTTTATGAACTTCCTCATCAAGAGTGCTAGCTTTTCATCATTCATGTCATCTTCGAAGTCTGTATCATCAGAATCATTGTTAGATTTTAAGGCAATTGACTTCTTACCTTTAAGATTTATTTCCTTATTAATTTGCTCGACTTCATATGATTGAAGCGTGCCAACCAATTCGTCTACAGAAAGGGGCATGATCCGTTGTGTTTCCCTTACAGAAGTCTTTACGTGGTTCCAGTCTTTGAAGAGTCCTCTCAGCAACTTATTGACTTTCATTGGTCCTAAGATTGGCTGTCCTTGATATGCTAGACCGTTTACAATTTCTGTAAAACGACTAAACATGTTAGTAAAGAATTCTCCTTGCTTCATCTTAAAGGCTTCATATTGTCCGAGTAAGATGTTGATTTTTGTTTCTTTAACTCGATCAATTCCTCCATAAGTGACATGCAACCTGTCCCAGATTTCTTTGGCTGTTTCACAAGATGAAATTCCGTTATACTTAGTAAGAGATAAAACACAATATAATGAATAGATGGCTTTAGCATTAAGAGCTTGTCTCTTGGTTATTTTTGCTTGTGACAATTCTCCAGTATTTGCTATTTCTTTCCCTACGGTTGATGTAGCTTTAGGAATAATTCCTTTTTCTACTATATCCCATTTCAGAGGATCTTTCGACTTTAGAAATGCCTTCATCTTGTTTTTCTATATGTTATATCCCTTCCCATCAAAGTAGGGTGGTCTAGTGTTACTTTAGCCTTCAATCAAACCTAGAGCCAAAATACTAGCCATAGATCTTCAGCTTAAGAAGTATAAACACTTCAACAAGTAAGTACACAAACTCTGATACCAATTGAAAATGGCTAGTAAGCACACCTAGAGGGGGTGAATAGGTGTACATAAAATTTCTTTGAAAGACTTTAAGAAATTTAATCGTCTTTGAATTATAACTCAGGATGTAAAAGACTTCTAAATAAATCTATGAAGCAATTAAATAAAGCAGCAATTAAGATAAGGAGGTTAGGGCATCGAACACAAAGGTTTATAGTGGTCTGGCTTAATCCAAGCCTACGTCCACTCTCCCGCGCTGATAGCTCACTGGCTGGATTTCACTATGAATCAAAAGAGATTGGTACAGCTTGTAGTCTTGACTTCCTAAGTGGAGAGTCTTAGCTATTCTTCACAAATTCTCACTGTATGCTTCTCTCTTTTGCACACAACTATAGCTCGAAGAATGAGAAAGTAAGAAACCATATAGATTCAGACTTTTAAATTTTGCTTTCAGCTACACATCAAACAACGAAAAGTCCCGCCTTAAATACTCCTTTATGCCTTCATAGCCGTTGGCACTTTCCAAAGGAGTTTTTCTAATCTACCCGTTGGAAAGAATCAATTAAGGTGATCTTGAGTTGTTGATTAAATGTAGATGAAAGCCCGTCAATCCTGTTCACCCATACAATCAAGATCTTAAGTTTCCATAAGTAGAACCTTCCAAGTTTGCTCACCTTTCAAAAAGATATTCAAATTGGAGAAGATTCCAATAAGAATAACTGAATATCTTGAAGCTATATCCATCCATAAGATCTTCCAAAAACCATATGGAAAGAATCTTAAAAGATAAATTCCCATCTGTATAAGTCTTCTTCCTTCGGTCTGGTGACTGTCAACTTGGGCAAACTTTGAATCTTGAGTCTAGCTGTCTTCAGACTTTGACGATAGAGTTTGGAGGTCTTCAAATTTTAACACTTGAGTCTAGAAGTCTTCAGACTAGACTAACAGAAACATTTTGTCAACTTCAAAACAATAAAGGAGTTTTCTCCAACACGCTTGGTCACTGGCGGAGCTAGGCGAGCCCCGCTAGTGGCCAGGCAGGCCTTGCCTAGCCTTGCCGAGCCTTGCCAGATCGCAAGGCTTGCCCAGCCCCGTCAGTGGCCTGGCAAGCCTCGCCCAGCCTCGGCGAGGCCTGCCTGGCCATTGATGAGCTCGCCAGACCTCACCTTAACCTAGCGAGCCTCCGGCGAGCTTACTAGACCAATTGCCGGCGACCGGCAGCGGCGGCTGCGGATGGTGGCGGACGGCGACGAATAGCAACTACGGGATGGTGATCAATGAAGAAGAAGAAAGAAAAGAAGAAGAAAAGAAAATGGAAGAAAAAAGTTGGTTTTGATTCTTAGATTTGTTCCTATAACAAGAATCAACTTTCTTTTTATTCTTGATTTTGTTCCAAATCTAATTCCATGAACAAAAAAATAAAAATTTGTTCCCGGGAGCAAAAATTTTACTAAACGCGATTTTGTTCCCAAATTACTTCGGGAAACAAAGAATCAAAATCAGTCACTATTGGGATGGTTACCAAATAGGGCCATAAAAACAAATAAGAACTGAGAATCGGGAATTAGATTGAAACCAGAACCAGGATTGGGAACTGGAATCGGATTGGGAACCTAAAATAAAATCCCTAATTTGTCTCCCAAACTAGAACATAAAGTGATGTTTATATTTTTTTATATTGTAATTTCTTTTATATATCTAATGAGTAAATGTTTTATTTTTTACATGTGAATTGTCTTAATAAAGAGATTATCATCAATAAATAGAGTTTACTAGTTGAAGCGGAATAAACATTTATGGTGGGGCTTTCTAATAATTATTTTAGTTTAGTTAATAATAATTTTAGATTTAAAACTATTATTGAGTGATTACTATGATTGTTGTTTTTTTGTTATTTAAGGTGGTTAGAATTTGGAACAATTTTTCATGGATGATTGATGACTGAAGTTCTCTAATTTAGGTTGTACGTTACGTGTTTTGAACAATTTCTTATTTATTTTATTTTACGTATTCACCTTTTATGATTGCTACTATAGACAAATGAAAAACTTTCATTTTTATCGTTTTATTCATTTTTGTTTAGCTTAACTATATATATGCCTATTAGATCATATAACTTGTGACAAAATAGATTCCAAATGCAAGCTTCCGATAGGTAGGTTTTAGATTCCAAGTAAAATCTATAAGGAATTTGGAACTACTCTTGCCATGGTATGTTTTATCACTATGTTGAAAGTTCAATTATTCCTAAGTAAACATGATTCACCATATAATGGAAAAACTCAAGTAGAAATTTTCCTAACCTACTTGTCCTTTTAACTTTTTCTTTTGAAAAATACCCAAAATCGGCCTTATTTTTCACATCAACTCCCCTTGACTCCCTTTTTTCGAATATTATTCATGTACATCCGAAGCGTTGGCTCTACACGCCAATTTGTACCTGACACTAGCCGCCACTATAATTTTGATGACGAAATCGACGTACTCCTCTCCATATTGGCTATTCAAAATTTTAAATTTCTCATCCACTCGAAAATCCCAAATCAATTTAGAATGTAATGACACAAATCCTAAATCAAAAACCACAATTCCTAATGTCGCAACATACCTTTCCCATTCAAAAAGGAAAAGATATAGATTTAGACGTATTGCTTGAAAAGGTAAGCGATTTCCGAAGTCCATATCCTGCGCAACATTAACGTATTCTATTTTAGCTTCACTTGATGCTATAAGGATTTCTTAATGAGAAGTCACCACTAGTCTATTAAGATCGGTTAGAAGCTAAGTGAGACATATGAGTATATCTCACTTCCTACACAATCAGAAAATCTAGGATCGGGAACTTAATTACACTAATTGATCGACTAGTGCCTTTTCAATACCTAATTTTATCCATTTCAAGAAAATGTTTACTAGGTAGTCTAAATTAATTTTAAACCTATCCATTAACATATGAGGTAATTATGTGGATGCGCAATCATTAAAATAACAATTAGTAACCAATAAATAATTAAATTATAAGGGAAAACAAGAATCTAATGTTAAGAAATAATAAAACTGTCAATCTTGACTAGCTAAAAGGAAAATGAAATTGTCATATTGAAGGTGCATGATCAAGGGCACTCGTTTAAAATTAAATAAATTCAAACCCTATTGTAAAGCCCTAGGAATTTATTTAATTTTGAGCATGATTTTTCATCAAAGATTTTCGCACATATTTATGATAAAACTACTCAAAATTTTAATTTTTAGACATTTTCATGACTTTAAAAAAATAAACGATTTCCCACCTTTTAAGAGAAAACTATTCGAAAAAACTATCTTGAAAGTTTTTTCCGATTATTAGAAAAAATAAAAAATTTCGGAATTTTTTTAAATTTTTAATAAAAAATTATTTTAAACTTTTTAATCCGAAAGTGGGACCTGGGCCGGACTCTCGAGCCCAGTCCGAATATGGGCTGACTCTGTTCTCGCGGATCTGGGCTGCGGACACAAATAGGCTTATTCAAAACAAGACCACTCAAATAGAAAATCACGAAGCCCAAAAAAATTAAGCCCAAACCAATTTAATGAACTGGGCCCAACTCAACAAACTATAACTGAGGCCCAACACTTAGGCCTAAAGTGACTCCAGCCCACACACTCAAAATGGCCCACTCTCTTCTTTACACAACACTTCAACCCGCCCACTTGATCCGAATTTTGTTTCTTTTACGATTTTTTTTTTAAAGAATTTTTTCCTTTTCCATTCTTTTATTTCTTCCCTACGTCATCTTCTTCACCACGACGCCCCTTCTCGAGCGACACCTACCACCTGAAGCTCCTTCATTTTTTCTAGACAAGCTTCGGCTAAAGCTCAAGTTGCTACTGAGCCACCACACTTCATCGATCATCCACTCCAACTGCTACTTGATGGTCGACCTCCCAGGCGTAGGCTCGGACCACAAAATCATGCACGAGTCCTCGATGCTCAAGCTTGGGTCCTTGATTAATGAAATGTTTGTCTTATAAAAAATTTTAGAAAATATTTTTAATTTTTTTTTTTTATTTTTTAAATTGATTTTTTAAATTTTTTTAAATTTTCTTTTCTTTTCCTTTCTTTTCTTTTTTTTTCTTATTGTTTATTTTCTTATTTTCTTTTCCTTTCCCTTCTTCTTTTGTTGGCTGTATGCCTCGGCAATGGCCGATAATCTAGCAACTAGCCATGACCTTGGTTGGCAAGCTCAAGGTTCACCAAATTTAGATGACCTCATAGCTCAATCGATCCCAATGAGCTTGGGCTCAGCTAAGGGCGATGAGCTCATGGGTCACCGAATCTCGGCAAGCTTACGGCGTGCTTGATCTATACAAAGTTGAGATCACTCCATCCTAATGAGCTCGAGCTCGCTAGTGGCCGTCACCAATCGTCACTAAGCTTGATGATTGATGGAGGGAGAAGGAAAAAGAAAAAGAAAGAAAAGATAAGATAAAAAAATTAAAAATTCGATTTTCCTTTTGTCTAAAATAAATTCATGAGATTAAAATCATTTTTCTAATGAGATCCAAATACCAAAAAATGTATCAATTATTTTCTTAGAAAATGATTTCTCAGAAAGTGATTTCCTTTATCATAAATTTTTCCTTCAAACAAATGCACCCAAAGAATAATTGAGAAACTAACTTCCGAAAATTTGTACCTTCGCTTGCAATTTCTCAAACATTAGATAGGATGACAGATCTTGATTCACTCTCGATCACTCGAATGATGCCTTTTAACAAGCCAAAAAACACATCGAAAATGATTTACTTTATAAATTATCAGTCTCTTCCTCAAGAGGCTATTGAAATTTTCCGTTTCTCCGACCAAGCTTTTTTTTTTTTTTTTACCAGCTAGAAGTATGAAATAATAGTTGTTGCTGCCGAGACCCCATAGCAAAAATCAACCAAATGTAGGCCAAAAAAGGCTACTATTTGTCAATGCATGTTTTGCGAGCCACATCTTTGTTAATTCCCAATCAAATTAAACCAATCCAATTCCAAAGATTTGGATTCAATTAGCGGAATATTCTGCAGTTGATGATGCCATTGTTCCTCGGTGGATCACATTTGCACTTGATTTAATCATCTTGTTATGTGCGAAATTATTTTCCCATCTTATCCACTGAATTAAATATACGCAAGAGTGCTGGGGGAGAGTTATCTCAAAGTGTGCTGGGAAGAACATGCTCGATGATTACTACAAAGGACCTAAACTAGTGGATTCCAACGAACGTTTCATTTAAAGAATAAATCCAATTTAACTTTACTTGAATAGTTTATGTGTGGAATTTCTTTCCCATCTTATCCATTAAGTAAAATATACCCCAGTGCGCTGGAAGACAGAGACCTCAAAGAAAGTATGCTGGAAAGAATATCCGGAAGGTAGTTTGATTGCTACCAATACTATAAAATAATGTATTCCTACCACCGTTTCGTCTAAAGTATAAATCCATTTCAACTTTACTTGAATGACAATGACCCACCGGTCGTCCATGCTAGTAGACTATAAAGAAATCCCTGCACCACTAACTGCTCTTTTGGAAGCCGCCACCAAGATTCATGTTCTCATGCATACCGTCTCAATTTCTTCTTTCTTGGCCAGCAAAGTCCTCCTACATAATGTTGGATATATTGTTAATATAATCCAAAATATTATGTTCACATACAAGTTTAATAGATGAAAGATTAGTTATTTGGATTCATATGGACTGGAGTCCAATAACTTATATATAAAAACTCGAGTTCCCCTACGCTAGAGGTAACATTGTTTTTTAGCGTTCCAAACTTGACGTTTCTTAGTGTAATACTTTAAGTAACCGCTCCTTCTCTCTCAAACCTATTACCTCCAACACATAATTTACTAGAGTCTATGCGGAATGTGGCCCCATGTAGTAAGTCGGATCTTCGACGGAGGGTCCGAATTGTGCCCGTACGTAGAAAACTAAGCATCCGGGTTTGTTATCCGGAGTGGCCATCTGATGTTAGAAAGAGAGAGCAGAGATAAGTCATGTGTATTGGCCTTGGAAAGCTAATATTTAGCGGACGTTGTCTTTCAATCAGGTTACTTTTCACTGGTGGGAAGACAACTGCGGACCCGACTTGTTAGGTCGGCTAGCCGCAGGTTGGGCAGCAGTTATGCCACTGTAGCAGCGCATCGGGGGCTCCGCCTTCGGAGGTGGCGGGCACCGTCATCAGCTCTAGAGTGAGGTTAGCCTGCTTCGAGAAAGGGCTTCAACCGGGGTTCCCGCGGTGGTTTCTCCTTAGCGCACCCGTCGTGTACAAATTGCCTTCGATCAGGCACTCCACCTAGTGGCAGGTCTCTTGTCAGGCACCTCAATAACCCATGTTGATCGCATATAGGTAGTTTTAAATCCGTTATCATCACCTAGATATTTATTGCGGGAAAATTATATTGACTTCCGACGAGGATATGAAGTGATCACATAGACCACAGCAGACTTCTAGGTTAAAGAAAAGGATTGAGGACAAATTGGATCACCCCACCGAATCGGAGGAGGGTTTCCCTAGATTATAAGTATATGGGAAACCGGAGCTGACCTTAAAAGACGCCTGTTGGTATAAAAATAATTTATCCTATACTTTGAGCATTCACAGCAGGTGACTTCTTATACTTTTAGATCTTGGCCTTTCTAGTCATTGCACTTCGCATAGAAATAAAAATAATCCCATCATCCAGTTTTTTTGGCTAGTGTTTCCAGGAATCATCCAACATAGCTAAACCTAATAAAGAATGTGAAAGTTTCCTAACCCAATTAGAAACCTGAAGTATAAAATGACCACAGAATTAATATATCGGAGACGTTCTTTCTCGCTCTTGAATGTATGTTTAGATACGTTGTATTACATGGTGCTGAAATGAAAGGGAAAGAACTTTCATCCAAGTCCCAGAAAAACACTATGACAAAGCCTTCTGCAATTCTCATTTTCATGCTTAGTTTTCTCACCCTAAGAGCGGAATCAACCATTACTATCAGCAAGCATTACTGTTCGAATTCGAGCACTTTCAGTCTGAAAAGCACCTATGAGACCAACCTCAATCTTCTCCTCGAGTCCCTTTCCTCTCATGCCAACTCAAGCGATGGATTCTTCAACACGAGCAAAGGGAAGCCGGGTGATGCCGATGCCGTGTACGGCAGCTTCTTATGCAGGGGAGATGTCACCAAGGATGTGTGCGTGGAATGTGTGACAAACGCTAGTGTCAGGATCAAAGAGATTTGTGCTATGGCCAAAGTGTCTATCCTCTGGTTCGATGAGTGCATGTTGCGGTATTCGGACCGTGACTTCTTTTCAGCCACAGACAAAGCGCCTCTTCTGTATGACTATAATGCAGAGAACATGAAGCAGGCCGCTGAGTTCATGAAGCTATTGAGCAAAACAATGAACCAGTTGATAACCCCAGCCGCTGAACGACTAGACAAGAAGTATGCTTACAAAGAGGCCTACCTCAAATTATGGGACAGAACTCTCTACACGTTTGTCCAGTGCAGGCATGATATCTCGGTGGCCAACTGTAAGGATTGCCTGCAGAATGCGACTTTTAATCTCCTGACGATCCAAACCGGGAAAATTGGGGGCAGAGTCTTGCTTCCAAGTTGCTTTGTCAGATTCGAGGTGTACCCGTTCTATGCAAAGCTCTCTGAAGGTAAAGAACTCGACTTATTTTACTAGTTATAACGCGTTTCTCTTTACTGTTTTGACCGTGTTTGGTGGCATGTAAAATATTAATTGCCCATACCATATATTTGATAGATGCTAAAGGTAACGCCAATATACTAATGAAGGCTCCAACTAATGAAATACAGTAGAAAAGAAAAGGCATTCTTCATCAAGTTTAGTTGCTGGGCTAACTTCTGCAACTTCAGCGGTCATGCTGCTTTGCGCCGTGCTCTGCTTTATCCACAAAAGAAAACAGAACAAGAGGAACCGTGACAAAGATCCTATTGGTAAGAAATGTCATAGGCCTACACGCTTGAAAAGGTCTTTTTCCTTACAGTTTATACGTATTGAGAAGTCGATGGCTTATTGCTACAAACTAGGGAGTGAAATTTCGGAACTACATTCCCTGCAATTTGATGTGTGTGCAATTGAAGTCGCCACAGCTTACTTCTCAAATCACAACAAATTAGGGGAAGGTGGGTTCGGTCCAGTTTACATGGTAAGAAGTTTTAACATAGAGATATCACATATAGCACTACCGAGGGAGAATCTCTACTCATGATCTGCCTTTGACATTTTCATTCATGTCTTGCATCCTGTAGGGAACACTTCCTTGTGGGAGAAAAATCGCAGCAAAAAGGTTGTCTCAAAGCTCCAAACAAGGCGTGCAGGAATTCAAAAACGAAGTCGAATTGGTAGCCAAGCTTCAGCACAGAAATCTAGTGAGGCTATTAGGATTTGCCATGGAAAGAGAAGAAACGATACTGGTCTACGAGTACGTTCCTAATGGAAGCCTCGACCAGTTGCTTTTCGGTTCGCACCTCGCTCTTCATCTTCTTTAAAAATGACTCCGGTCCACTCAGTTTTCTTCCCTTTTTACAATCCTAGTCACCATCTAGAAATATGTCCAATGGTTAAGCAAAACTTTAGCAGTTATGTCTTGGGACATCATTTAAACGAGTTGACGATGGTTTAAAACGATATTAAATGTTACAACTATCACTTGTCAATTAGATTCAAACATGAAGTAGATCATCTTTTGACACAAACATTAACAAAATCTGGCCAACACAGATCCTCGGCAAAGCAAACAGTTGGATTGGTCTGCCCGCCACAAGATCATGGTTGGGGTGGCACGTGGTCTTCTTTACCTTCACGAAGATTCTCGGCTCCGAATTATCCATCGTGACCTCAAAGCTAGTAACATCCTGCTCGATGATGATATGAACCCGAAAATCTCAGATTTTGGGATGGCTAAGATTTTTGGTGCTAAGCAGACTCAAGGAAGTACAGACAGAATCGTCGGGACTTAGTAAGTTCACATTTATATTACTTGAGTTCATAATGAGAACACCCCACCAGATAATTTGCAATAATTATGCTAACAGATTCGGCCTTTAATTAGATTTTGTAGTGTATAGAGTATGTTGTGCCCTAACATCTTGATCCTTAAGCAAACTATGCTCATTCATAAGAATCATGACTGTCTTCCTACTTGAATTGCTTTACAGTGGCTATATGTCTCCTGAATATGCAATGTATGGACAGTTTTCAGTAAAATCCGATGTGTTCAGCTTCGGTGCGCTCATGCTCGAGCTAATAACTGGCAAAAAGAGTCTGTACTCTTACAAATCAGATCAAGATGCGAGCCTCATAGAATATGTGAGTACAATATGATTTTGCAATACCATTCATTTCTCATAGATTAATGACGGTACCAACGTTTGTTCTAGGTTTGGGAACACTGGAGAATCGGAGCACCTTTGGAAATTGTGGATCCGGCACTGAGTGAATCTATCTTTGCAAATGAAGTGATCAGATGTATTCACATTGGCTTGCTCTGCGTTCAGAACAACAAAGAAGCCCGACCTACTATGGATACAGTTGTTCTTATGCTTAACAATGCAAATTCCGTTAGCCTCCCTGCGCCTGAGCAACCTACATTCTTCATCCCAAGAGTGGAGCACAAACGACAATCGCAAGATCAAAACTCGAATCAATCAAGTGAGAAACTCAATAGCAGCAAGATAATGCTGCAATGTTCAGCGATCAGCGGCTGTCTTACTGATGCCGCTCCTCGATAGAGAAGGAGAAAAGATCATGGTCACCTCGAAATTCACTGATCATTGTACAATTCATGAGCCAAGAGGTCAAAACCGAGTATCTTACAAAGAATACGAAATCTGTTTTGCAAGAAATAGTATCTTCAAGCTCCAAATTACGAAGTGTGTGAGAGTCCATTCTCAATGAGAGCAACCGGAAGAAGTTAGAAAGTAACAATCAAAGAGTATAGCGGAGGGACTCGTTCTTGTCTTTTACTGTGAAGGTTAGAGAAGCATATTTCAATCAACTCTTTAGTTTGGTGTGGTTTATCTTCCTGTATTCTTCGAGACAGTAGGAACAAAATGCTCTTGTAAAAGCATAATTACGTTATTTTGTACTTGAAATAAGTTTTTTTTTTTTTTTTTTCCATATTAGAAAATTTTATTAAGTACTAGTAACTGTCAAGAACTGTGGATTAAAAAAGTTGATCGATAACTTTTTTCCAACCAACTTGTTAGAAATTTGCCAGCATTATTATTAGAAAATCTAGCTTTCTATGACAGTTTGGAAGTACCTAACTTGTAAAAACACACCAATTTTTATTTGTATAATTTACTGACACTTAGAATTGGTAACTCTTACATTAAATTACCAACCTAAATTAGAATCACTTACCAACTTTTGTCAGATTGTGTTGCCAATTAATTTTGGGTCACCAACTCTTAGCTTTACTAACATTAATATGGTTCTTTCTTTAATTTGCCGTCCTTATTGAGTTATTAACTTTATTTATCTTGATTAATAACCACTTAAATTTAATAACTAGTATTAGAGATTACCAACCTGAATTAATCTGACTTACTAATGATGCTCCTATTAAGCTACTATGTATGACTGGGTTATCAACTCTTATTTAAGTAGTTACTAACATTTATTTATCTGGACAAATGCACCAAAAATCCCACAATTTATCAAGAAATAACATTTAAGTCCTAAAATTCCAGATAGTTGAAATCCTAAAATTTGTCTAATAGTGCAACCGATGACCTACTTTAGCTCTGCTCAATTCAAGCAATAGAAAATGCTGACAGCTACATCCTTTTATAGTCATGAGGGCCTCAAGGGCAAGGAATGGTGGCAGGTCAAAGGGGCGGCGGCACTTTGCCAGGCGAAAGCCAACCGTGGTTTCATGCATGGTGGCCGTTGGTTTCATGCCTTGGTTATAACGATCCAACCCATCTCTAGGGTCACAAGCGACAAGGTTATTTTTGCAATGTCTTAGGTGCGTCGCTGTCCTGTTCCTTTTATCTTTTAATTAAGCATATGCGGACGCGTTACAAACAACACCTAGACAACAATATATAGCCAGGAAAACAACCACTTTTAAATACACATTTAAATCAGTTACATTTATAGGCCCCTTTGTCATAGGCCGTTATATTTACAACCACTATATTTTCTATGTTCAAAAGGTCAAGAAAACCCTAGCTCCTCTAACGAGACCGCAACTTTAGCACTAATGTGAGACCTCCATGCCTAAAATTCTAAAAAACAAAGGGGTGAGTCATAGATTCAGTAAGTAAAATCCACTAATTTCCAGGTAGGATGATGCCTCGCCAATCAATAAGTACATGACTCATCCAACACATTAGTTGATGGCAAATCAATAGCAAAACAAAAGCTTTGTCTTGGATGGAACATGAGAAATCCTCAATCAACAATATATAAGCATAACCCAATATTTACCCACAACATGAGGAACTCACACCTCACTCAATATTATATAAGTATAAACAAGATCCATTCCATAATACGAGGAACTCATGCCTTACTCAACATTATGCAAGCATAACCAAGATCAATTTCATAATATGAGGGACTCATGTGCACAGGATTAATTTATTCATAGTCGAAATCCATCAACTCTTATGAAATCTACCAGGTATCCGAACTTAATCAAGCCACATCCCCTAATCGAAGGTTGACGGCTATAATTATTACAATATTTCTTCCTTCTAACGAGGCATCCCATTGGCAAGAGGGCATCATCATCAAATCTATCGATCGACGACGTAAATTAGTCCATTGTGTGTTCATGCATCAAGCATCACAATCCAATTCTTATATTTGCTTTTATTTCAAGGTCCCGAAGGTATACCATGCATAAATGTGTGAAATGACTTACCAGAATTAAGACGTTAAACATGTTGGGTGTAAATTAAGGATCGCAGCTTGATCCGACATGTTTGAGCAATAATCTAGTACCTAACTTGGCTTAGGAACGATATACCTTTATATCGCACCGAGATCATGATAGAACCAGCCCGTCGTGACATGTTCACCGACCTAGTACTAGACTTGACTAACGATACACCTTGATACTGCATCGAGACCATGAAAGGATTGGCCTGTCATGACATGTTCACTAACATCGTACCAAAATTGGCTCGCGAACGATATGCCTTGATATCGCATCGAGATTAAGAGAGGACTAATCTGTCATGGTCCCACATTCATCCAAGACCAACGAAACCCTTTTTAGAAGCTCAGGATGTGAACTAGTACATGCGCTTAAAAAATAGTTTTGTTGCGACCCACCCCTCAGGGGGGAGGGAATAGGTTTAGGGGTATTGCTTAAAGGATTAACCTAAGGCCCGTGATTAGGTGTGAGCTCTTTCGAGCCCATACCTCATGTGACATTGGGGTATCTTTAAGAATTTTGCTATAAGGAGCAGCCACTAGCCTATTGGGGTTGGCTAAAAACCAAGCGAGGCATGGGAGTATGCCCCGCTTCCTACGCAACTAGAGAATCTAGGGTTGGGGGCTTAATTACATTAATCAATTAGTGCCATTTCAATACCTAATATTGTTCATTTTAAGAGAAAAGATTTTTGTCAGGCAGTTTTAATTGATTTTACACCTATCCACTAACATGCGATGTGATCATGCAAGTGCGCAATCATTAAAATAATAATTACAGCTACCAAGATCCTAATTGCTAGGGCTGTGCATGGTCCGGGTGGGTGATTCCTGACCTAGAACCAGGAACCGCTTGCTAAGAACCTGTACCGAAAAATTGAAACCGCAAACTACCCACTAGTTACATGGATCCACTTGGGAACCGAACCACCGATCTGGTCCAGTTCCCGGGTGGGTTCGGTTCTCAAATGGATCCATAGAATCGGTCCAACCTATGCGCCTTCCCCTTTCTGCCCTCCCAACATCTGCTTATTCTAGCTCTTCCAACCATGGTAACTTTATTTTCCTCAAGTACTAGTGTTGCGGCAACAATCGCGACCTTCACTCCGCTTCCATCCTGGCCACCGCCACCATCTTCACCATCACCTCTGCCGTCTCCCTTTTCTCCCTCGAGACCGACAATGAGGAGGACAACGGGGACGATGAGCCATTCTTAGACCTGGAGTTCGCCCGTCCCCGAAGATGAGGATGATGGGGAGAAACTTAAGGAGGGGTAGGAGGAAGGGGGGAGGTAGAAGCAAGACGAGCCCAACAATGAAGAAGACGATAGTGATAGTGAATCTGGAGGTGGCAACGACGTGGAGAGAGAGAGTTCAAGTTCATAGTAGGAAAAGAGAATCAACTCACTGTTTCACTGAGTTCGAACTAGGACTCAAAGGGAGATGAGTAGATTCAAAGGAAGAAGGAACTCGAGGAGATTTTGAACTGAGAGAGACGAGATTGAGTAGGAAAATAGTGAATTGAGACAAGATGGTGACTGGAATCCTAAATTTTAGATATGCTAATTTCGAATTTTTTTTTTAATATTAAAAATTAATATATTATTATAATATAAATGGTCCGGTTTGGGTGGGCGGGTGGGCGGATTCGCTTATGGAATCGGGAACCGAATTGGTACCCACCGGTTCCCATAAATTGGAATCGAGAACCGGACCGGTTCCCTTGAGAACCACGGGTTCCAAGTGGTTCCGATCTGGTTCTAGGTGGTTCGGGCAAGTCCCGATTCTTTTGCACACCCTTATTAATTGTAGTAAAATTGAGCACGTGCAATTAAACATGATAAAATATGCAAATTAAATATGTAATATAATCAAAATACGAGCAAATAAAGGCCTAATTACACTAAGAAGGCAAGATATGACAATTCCTAATCAAACCCTAAATTTTTTAACTTTCGAATTTTTTTTTTAATTAATTTTTAAAAAATATTTAAAAAATAATAATATTATTTATTATTTATTTTCTATTTTTAATATTATTTTAATATTGTAAAATTATAATGTATTAAAAACAACCCGGGTTGGATCTTAGGGTTGGGTCAGACCCGGTTCGTTGAAAAGATGGCTCGAGCCCGGACCAAATCGGGTTAGACGGCCCAAGCTCAGACCAAACTAGGCCGCACAACCTAGGCTGACGGAAACCTAGCCGAGCTAGGCTAGATGTGCAGGCCCAGTCTATTCTAATCTTTTTTAACAAATGAAGCCCACAAGTCCACGTTCTAAACCAGCCCGGACCCAACTCGGGTATGCCCGGCTCGATTCACCCAAAACCTTACTCGGTTGATTGCACCCGACTCGGCTCTTCTGACTCAGTTCATGCCTCCTCTCCGCCTTGCTCTTTCGCGGCACCGAAGGAGGATGGTCAAGACGTTGTCAGGCGGCAACTCAGCGACAGTGGGGACGCGGCGAGTGACGGCACAGTGGCTACAGCTAGGGCCCAAAGAGAGAGGGAGTGACGATGACCACGCTGCGAACCATGCTGTTACCTGTCTGTAGGTGCGGCACGACGGCGCAGAAATGGCTTCGTCGAGTGATGAGCAGTGGTGGCAAGGAAGCAACGGCTTGGTGCAACGATGGCATTGGGATCCCGTAGTGGCTCGGGGCTGGTGCTGTGACGGGGCTAACTTGGCACGGCAAGGACCTAAACACGGTGATAGTCGTCGAGGATGGCGGAATGGCAGCGGTAGGTGATGGCGAAGCAGTGTTCTCTCCCAAATTTGATCAGAAACAATCAGATCTAGGCTCGCTCGGCATCTCTCCTTCTCGGGCTTGCTCACCACCAGAGATCTCCCTCTACTCTCTCCAGTTCCTTTTGTCGCGATTCTTATTCCTCTTCATTTCCTTCTTGTGGATCAGCAACGTGGCAACGCCATTGTCGTCGACGATGAGGTCAGGCCCCCTTGCCAGGGCCCTAGTCAAGGGCATACTCAGTGCACCACCAGTACTCCTAGAGGGTCTTGTCCCTTCTAGGCGAACACGGCGGCGAAGTTGCAGGTGATGGCCGCGACAGCGTGGTCCTAGGTGGAGAAGATGTTGCAGGAGCACTAGCGAACCTCAGAGCCGAGGGCGGTGAGGGTCTCGATGAGGATGATGGTCTAAATGGTCAATCTCCGGTGTTTCCTTCTTCCTCCCCATTCTCTCTCTCTTTTTTCGTTCTCTCCCCTTCTTTCTTCTCTGTCCCCTTTTGATATGCTCTTATCGTTTGCACCTCCTGCCTGCCCTTGCTTTGCCCTGCCCTTACTCTGCGCTTGCTCTGTCTTTTCCCTTCTTCCCTAGGTCCGCACATGAAGACGGGATGAGGAAGACCTTGGGGCACGGGCCGAGCCGAACTGTAACATCCCAGATTTTCAACCCTGTTTTCTATTGAATTAATCAGGCATTTCATCAACGCGCCTATAGGGTTGTTCTCAGAGCTAATCGCTCTTAAGATAACTAGACTAGCTAGGTAAGCCATTATGGAATTTTAAGGCAACAAACTTGAGAATTCAACTAAGAATCGACTTCTCGACAGTGCTCATCTTTAGAGGTCATTACGACATAGTTAAAAATTGAATCGAGATTAGAGATAGGTCGATTCGATTGAGATGTGTGGCCGATCGTGGGTGACTCCACTAATTTGGAAAATTCTCGTCGACCGGTACTAATTTGATTTTACTGTCGTTTTGGTACCCTATGTCTGTAATTGAATCTTCAAGATTTCACGACAACCAAAAGTCGCCAATTTGTTGAGTGGGTTCAGTGTGGCTAGAAGAAAATGGGCTACGGGCTATTTGCCCTAAAAAGTTCTGAAAACTACCCGATAGCCTAGGTTGCGCCGAATGGAAATTAACTGTTAATTTGAGTCCGATTTCAGAAATTGAAGATTTTGTCATGTCACAATAAATTCTAGGACCTACGACTCAGTCTCAGAAGATTTTTCTACCAACCGAGACTTTTTGGGAAAAAGTCGATTTAGGACCGTTTTCGTGTAGAAAAGGTTGGGGACTATTTTTGATTGCAAATTTGAGATGCAAGATGGATTCTTGGGTGAGGAAAAACATCAATTGAGGAATTGAGGTATCAATTGAAATTGTAAAGGGCAAATGAGGTTGAATTGAAGTGAGTTAAATGTCCAATTGAAGCCAAATTGTGCCAAATTCATAGCTCCCCCTTCCCCCTAGCCACATGGACCATTTCATGAGTTGTGAGGAATGTATGTGTGGCTCAATGACAGCCATTGGATGTTGGCTTGGTGGACAAGCTTGAGGGGGGGCAATTTGGTGGAAAATTTGGCCAAAGGACCCCACTAAGGCAAAACTTGCCCCACACTCCTATCTCTCTCTCCCTCATTGTCGTCCACCCCATCTCTCTCTTCCTTCATTGTGCATTTCAGAAGCCAACAGCTGAAGGAGAAGTTGCGACTGCTTGGATGCCGTCGCATGCCAAGCCGCCACCAGAGTCGCGCCCCATCGCCGCCATCCACACGTGCGCCACCATCGTCCGAGCTGCCACTTGTGACCTCGCCTCCCCATGCCATCCAACAGCTCCATTCAGGCATTCCAGCCTTTATTTAGCTGCTATAAGTGGCTGAGGAAGCGACCCGAGCCGTTGGTTTGAACCTAAAACCACCCCAAAGTCTTCCCCGAGCCTTGCCACCCATCTCAACCTTGTCTTCTCTTTTTTTCAGCCACCGAACAGTAGGCCAAGAAGTGGGTTTCCAGTAGCTTCCCAAGCCTGTTTTGAGGTGTTTTCGGGCCCCGGACCTTAGGTCCACTTGGGAGAAAAACGTCTCTCGCGACGTTCCCAATATTTCAATCCAAGCAAATTGTTAAACGGATAAGTTTAGCTCACTAATTCTCGCTTAGGTTGCTAATGATGCTTAAGGATTGATTAGTGTTAATTAAGTGTGATTAGGTGGTTAGATTAGTTTAGAATAATTAAATTAGAGACTTATTGATGCATGTTAGGGGGTTAGACATAGTCATTAGGGAGTAGAAATGCTCTAGTATTTATTAAATGTATCTCGGGATTTTTCCCGACCCGTTTTGGCGTCCAATCAGGCAGTACGGGCCTGTATTGGATATATTAGTATTTAACAATTAATTTTTTATAATTAATTAATTATTTATTTGTTTTTGGGAAATTAGGCTAGGATAGTCGACGACCGAAATTTTATTCTGATTATCGTGGTGCAGTCCGTTTATTTATTCGAGCTTTACGTTGTGTCAAATTGATTTAAGTATGATTTTTAGGACTTAATCCTAAATGAATTAATTTGTGGTAATTAATTGGTAATTACCAGGCATCGATTTACAGCGCCAAAAATATGTTTGTAGACTGTTGAAAATAGTGGGAGGTTCAAAATTGAAAACATTATATTTTGGCTAAGGCCGGCCGTGTACCCACGCACGTGTATTTTTATCAAGAATGATAAAAATGGTAAAATTAATTGTATCTTTGGAACAAAAATACTATAATGACTCGATGATTCATATGTCATCTGGAGAATAGACATTATACTACTATAGCTCGATGACTCTCCTATCATCTTGAGAAAGAATTGCTTGTATACCGACTCAGTGACTCTATATGTCATCTTGGAGATAGGACAGTATGATTTAATAGCTCGATGATTCTCATGTCATCTTGAGAAGGAATTGTTTGTATACCGACTCAATGACTCTATATGTCATCTTGGAGATAGGATGGTATGACCCAACGGTGTGTTATAATAGCTCGATGACTCTATATGTTGTCTTGGAGATAGAACGTTATGCACGGGTATGTTATAACGGCTCGATGACTCTATATGTCATCTGGAGATAGGATAGTACTATCTATATTTCATTATTCATTGAGGAATCCTGGATGTTGATCGGATTCATAGATAGTATTGAATGAAAGGACCGGGGAATTGTCTGAGTGACATGTAATCAACTAGGTCAATTTGATCAATGTTTCAATTTGTGATATTTGTGTGGATGCCTATTGAATTGTATTAAATTATAGGTGGAATCTGAGGCCAAGGTAAGTCCTCTAACTCGTGTTGTGCATAGGTAGTCCTAAGGTATATTGGTTTCCTAATTGAGTCTTAGCAGGATAGAACTCGTTGAGACGTAGTCTCACTGGTTATTGTATAACCATTTTCAGGTCCATAAATGAACTTGGTGGAGGACCAGAAGTCCTGGAGTTTGGGGAAGTGAAGAAAATGGAATGGGCAAATCTGTCTGACTTGTTAGTCATAGGACAGTCCCTTTTTGATTAAGCCGATATATTTTTGTAAGTGATCTGATGTTGTAAATAAACCTCTGTGTTTATAAAAGGTTGATGTTGGTTTGAAAAATTTATGGCTCTACTTTTAAAATCGACCAAGTGAAGAATAGGCATGTGACCGAGAATTAGGGTGTGACACAAATGGGGAAAATGAAGGAGAGGCAGGCCGGGCCAAGGCCAGATTTGGCCCGAACCGGCCTTTCTCACCCATTTTCTTTCTTTTTTTTCTTTTTCTCTTTTTTAATTAATTAATTAATTAATTATAATAATTTTTTTTGTTTTTGTTTAAAAATAGGTGTCAAAAGTTGCATATCTTGAATGTAGCCTCAAAGAGGTTGCATAAAAAGACAGAAGACACCTAAAATATTTCAGCAGAAGAGAGATTTCGATTACATAGGCACATGCCAGGTCGACACAAAGGACTCAAAGCTATGGAAGTACGTCTTGTCAATAAGAGGAAGAAAGACCCGGGCTACAGAAGCATGCTATGTCATAAGAAGAAAGAGAGAAGAGACCCCAATCTACAGTAGCATGTCGTGTCATAAGAAGAAAGAGAAACCCCAAGCTACAGAAGCACGCCGTGTCATAAGAAGAAAGAGAAAGATCCCAAGCTACATAAACACATCGTGTCACAGGGAAAAGGAAAGATCTCGGGCTACAGAAACACGCCGTGTCATAAGAAGAATGAAAGATCCCAGGCTACAGAAGCACGTTGTATCATAAGAAGAATAAAAGATCTTGGGCTATAGAAGCACACCATGTCATAGGGAAAAAAAAAAAAAAAAAAAAAAAAGAAATGAGTTCTCATCGTGTAACAAACGGGTTTCGACCGGATTGGAAATACATGATTTAAGGAAAACCCTTGAACCTTTTGAAAATTGCAGTTTAGAGATAGAGACTCATGAACATTTTAAAAGCGTGGTTTAAGGATAGATTCACGAACCCCATGGTTTAAGAATAGACCCATCAACCTTGTGGTTTAAGGATGACTCACGAACCGTGTGGTTTAAGGATAAACCCAAGAACCGTATGATTTAAAGATAGACCCACCAACCTTGTGATTTAAGGATAGACCCACAAACCGTGTGGTTTAAGGATAGACCCACTAGCCATGTAGTTTAAGGATGACCCATGAACCTTTGGAGATGGCATGGTTTAAGGCTAACCATGAATCTTTGGAGATGACATGGTTTAAGGCTAACCATGAACCTTTGGAGACTGCATGGTTTGAGGTTGACCATGAACCTTGTAGATGACATGGTTTGAGGCTGACCATGAACCTTGTAAATGACATGGTTTGAGGCTGACCATGAACCTTTGGTTTTTAGGGAAGCACCCGCTAACCCCTTGAAAACTGCATGGCTTCATTGAGGAATCTTGTCAAACTCAACTTGAGCAAATGCCATTAGGGACGTCATCAAGAGACGTATTGGTAATATTGCAGCATTAATTGAACAAGCTAATCAAGCTAAGTCCGACTACTTTAAAAAAAATAAATAAACATTCGATGTCAATCAGCATCACGTGACACAAAACTGTCATCTTGCTCGGGGATGTATCATTAATCATCAAATTCTTTGGGAGTCAAGTTCTTATCAGAACGACTATGACTCGTGAAAATGCTCATTAAGCATGCCAAACTAAAGCTTCTTAGTTAGAAAGGGTTTCTCACACTCGATAAAATGGCTGCTTGATCCCATCCATTCACATGGGAAGTAACTAATTGTTGAGGGTATCTCACATAACCCATGTCAAAGGCTTTTAGAAACATTCGTGATGAGCACAATATGATCGATCAAAAAGGTCTTTTGAAAGGACTGCAATATAGGTTTGGTCATGGGCTTACACAAAGGGATTGTTGCTTTAAAGCCAATAAAGGAACATTTGTCACTATCTTCATCGGGTTTACAAGTCGAGAACTTGGAAGATAAGACAAGATAGAATTGCTTCTACTCCTTCAAGTGGTAGCTTCTTTATGGCATTCTCATTTTCACTCGAACCATCCCAATTAGAAGAGATTTTGGAAGAGGGTTGTAATGTTGGCTCGAGAGAGGCTCAAAAGACTTAAAATTTTCAAGAGGATTTTTTAAGAGTCGATAATCACCATTGCATCATGACCAGGTCACTCGATCTTTCGAAATTATTTGGCCTTTGAAATACAACATATCTCGAAAATCCCTTGACTAATCATTTTGCATGTGAGCTTTGCTCCTCTCTCTAATTTCCTTTTCACTTGCAATGATTTTTTTTTATGTAGGCACTTGGACTTTAATAATATTTCTTTCACATAAGATGCAGCCTTTCGGCTCTTTTTCTTGACGTGTATTGGTCCTACTTTTACCAGGTACATTGCTTTTTCGTGCCCCCTAATTTTGTGGAATTTTTTATTCTTTGAACTTTTGGAGCTCTTATGACTTTCGAGATGCTTTTCACATTTTCTCATAAATGTCAATTGTATATGGTCAATCCTTATGCCTTGCCCTAGTGAAGGGAAATGATCATCGTTCGGGGTTCAAAAATGAACAATCAGGCCTAAATTAGTTAAAGCAATGGGTATCAGTGTTTGGGTAGAGAATAAAATACTCTTCTTCACCTTGGGATGAGTCAAGCTTTGATGAGAATTCCTCTGAAACTATCACCAGAAGATTGATGCAAGTGAAAGTAATAGAATCTTTCTCAATCCTTGCTCCACAACACAATCGTAACCTCTTATGCTGCCCCAATATAGGGTCATTCTAGACAAGGATACTTTGAAGGATCATCTTTATTTGGCCCAAAGGGGTAGCAAGAGATTAGTGTAATGCTTAGGATTGATGAAGGAAACACTTTTATCATTTCGATCTTTGCACTCAATGCGAATGAATCCTTCGTCACAAGAGAATGTCGCTTTTCACTCAACTCTCAAAAGTGTTTAAGGGACGTGTTTGGAAATGGCTTACCTTTCTTCATCCTAAACAATTCTTGTTTGGCATGGTTAACGTTTCACCTTTCACTCTACTGAGATCATCTGAGTAGATCAATCTCCATAGGAAAATTTGATTCAAAACGAATAACCCATAAAATGAGAAAACAATTTTGAGATAAAAAGAATGTTCAAAAAGTTTGTAGAAAGTTTTTTTTCTCAATTATTCATTTTTGTGCTTGTCTCTAGGAAAGTGCCAAAGGTTCTTTTTGTGTAATGGAAATTCTCCATTTTTGTTTTCATTTATTTTTTGAGAAGAATGGTACTTATCTGTGGCATGGTGACTCGGTAACCTTGTAAAGAATGTGAAAGAATGTTAGTGCAAAAATCTTTAGGAATTGAAATTTTGGAAACGATATATTATTACCCTTCACTCACTTTTATCCTTTAGTGCTAACATTTCTTAGATTCACCCCCGTGGATATTTGGTAACTTGACGTTACCATTCACTTGCATTTGCCTTTAAGTGTTTGATGTCTTCCATTTGCGTGTTTTCATTCTTTAGGTATGAACTTTGCTTGAAGTGGCTAGGATTGAATGGAAAATGGCTATGTGGCCCTAATTTTATCCATGAGAAGCACTTCCATATTGTATACAACAATTTATAAAGTTCAATTCCTGCTTTTTCAAATGCTCTTTTCAAAGAGACGTTTAATTGACAAAGAGCTTGAAAAATTTAAATATGAATCATTAGATATGTTTTTCAAGATCTTGCTTTGAAAGGAGAGGGATTGCTCATTATTTCCACATTTGAGGATATTGTTCTTTAGGTGCTTTGCCCATTTATTGCCTGCAAAGAAAAAATTGGACATGTTATTTCCTCACTCAATTGGAAATCATTTAGGAACTATACACATCCCTTCATGCCAAAATGGACAGTCAAGTCTTAGCATGATTCCTTGATGGAAGGTGCTACTTCTACAGTCAAGGTGCAACATTTTCCCCCATTTATCACCCTATGAGAAAAAGAGATGAAACAAGTAATTTCCATACTTAATTAGGTTCAATTGAGGAACGATACATCCTTTCTTGATGAATTTGACAATGTCGTCCCAACACACCTCATTGGTGGGGGAAGGAGAAATATGTTGCTCAAACGTTGCTACCCACTCTTTATTTGACAAACCTTTGTTTTGTTTGAGTCTGTCATGTACGAAAGAAAATGATATGTCATTTCTTTATGCTAAAGAGAATTAAGTTTAGGAACAACATACATCCTTTTCCAAAGTCGGGCGGTCAACATCCCAAGGTATCTCTTATGGAGGAGGGGATAATATTGCCCCTCTGCTTCATTTGAATCTTTCTTTGTTTAAGATGAACATGACTTAATAATGCCCCATCGCGTTTGTTGGAACGTTACAAAACTTGGTACTCTTGATGTCTCCTTGACAATGAAAAGAAAGTAATTCAAAAATGGTTTCAAAATTGAATAATTGGAATCGATTTAGTTTACTCTACCTTCGAATTCGCCTTTTTTAATGCTTGGCAACTCCCTTCATTTGTCTCATCATGCAAAGTGAATGAGATCGATGGGTTATTTTGGCACCTAAGGCATCTCCAAATAAAGAAACTTGCCAGAACGGAATTCAACTTTGTTCCGCCTCTATTGGAAGATTGGTGCCAACAAAGCCTTGACGCATGCTTCCTCTTCGAGTTCCATGAGCCTACACTTTTACCTTTTAGAAGGGGCAAAGGTCGATCTCAAATAAACTCCTCATCCTACCTGAGAAAGCGACCACATGAAGAGTGTTGAAGAAAAATCCCTAAAGTTTTGAAGCTAACAAAACATCCTCGTCAGTTAAGTCTGAAGAATCCAAGACTCAGTCGGTTAAGTCTGAAGAGTTCAAGACCCAAGTGTTTCCATCTGAAGACAGTCAGACCCAGAGTTACGGTCTGATGATCTCCAGACCCAATCAAAGTCTGAAGATAGTCAAACCCAGTTTTTTGCGATTTTGCCAGGCTGACAGCAAGTTATTCTTATGGATAAGGAAATCAAGTTTCGGATATTATCTTCCCTAACTTATCCATGAATTATTTCTGGCTGTGATTGTAAGCTCGAAGGATTTATTTTTTGGATTTTATCCGTTGAAGATTAAGCAAGTTTTCGAAGAATCTAATTTTGGAAACTCAAGATTCTGTTTGTATGGGCAAACGAGATTGACGAACTATTTTCTACTTATATATTCGACAACTTGAAGATCACTTAAATTGATTCATTCCAACGGGTAGATTGGATGAATTCTTGGAAAGTGCTAACGGCTATGGAGGCACGAAGGAATATTTAAGGTGTGTCGAAGTTGTTCAGAAACATGAGAGAACCGATAGAAAAATTTCAAAGTTAGAACCTCCGAAACCTCTTGTTCTAAAATCTCTTGCGCTCAAAATTGTGAACAAAAGAGAGACACTTTTAGTGTGAAGTTGCGAGAAGCTGTAAAAGAGTATTTCCACTAAACAAGTCTAGACCGTAGATTGTAAAGCTCTCTTTTGCTACATAGTGATTACAGCCAGTTGGCTGCCAGTGTGGAGAGTGGACGTAAGCTTATAACAAGCCGAACCACTATAATCCTTGTGTCAAATTTCTCTTACCCTACTCTACTTATTTTTATGGATGCATGATTTATTTATTTCTGATGTGATTCTCATACCAAAAGATGTTTTGGTCAAGGAGTTGAAAAGAATTTTATAAACACCTATTCACCCCCTCTAGGTGTATTTACTAGTCTTTATCAATTGGTATCAGAGCAGGTTGCTTATCTTATTGGAAGTGTTTATTATTTCTAAAGCTAAAGATCTATGGCTAGTATTTTGGCTCCAGGTTTGATTGAAGGTCAAAGCAACACTAGACCTCCTTACTTCGATGGAAAGGAATACAACGTATGGAAAAACAAGATGAAGGCATTCCTAAGATCAAAAGATCCTCAGGAATGGGATGTAGTAGAGAAAGGAATTGTTCCTAAAGTTGCATCAACCACAAGGAAAGAATTAGCTGATGGAGTCGAATTGTCACAAGCTGAAATCTCAAAGAGACAAGCCCTTGATGCAAAAGTTATCTACTCTCTATATTGTGCCTTATCTCCTACTAAATATAATAGAATTTCATCTTGTGAAACAGCTAAAGAAGTTTAGGATAGATTGCACATCACTTATGAAGGAACAGATCAAGTTAAAGAAACCAAGATCAATATCTTTCTTGGACAATATGAGGCCTTCAAAATGAAGTCAGGAGAATCCATCACGGATATGTTTGGTCATTTTATAGAAATTGTAAATGGCTTAGCACACCAAGGACAGCCAATATCAGGACCAATGAAGGTCAACAAGCTGTTGAGAGGACTCTCCAAAAATTGGAATCACGTAAAGACATCCATAAGAGAAACACAAAGGATCATGCCTCTTTCCGTAGATGAGTTGGTCGGCACACTTCAATCATATGAAGTCTAACAATTCAATGAGGACTTTGACACCAAAGGTAAGAAATCAATTGCTTTAAAATCTAATGATGATTATGATGTTACAGATTCAGAAAAAGACTTGGATGACGAAGAGCTGGAACTTCTAATTAGAAAATTCAGAAGGTTAAATAGAAAATGAAGAAGGTTCAATGGAAAGAGACAAAACAATCAAAGATTTCAAAAGAAGTCAAATGAAGAAGACGACACCAACAAAGATGTTGTTTGCTTTGAATGCAAGAAAAAGGGACACATCAGACCCAACTGTCCCTTATTAAAGAAAAATAAAGGAAAACTAGAGAAGTTCAAGAAAGCACTTAAAGCTGAAACATGGAGTGACATTGAGTGTGAAGAGAGTGATGAAGAATATGCCAACATTTGTCTTATGGCTGACTCAGATTCAGACTCAGACTCAAACAGCGATGTCAAGGTTAGAAATTTAAAAATTCCCACCAAAGTATCAAACTACATTGATGAACTTTGTCTCAGTCTTAAAAGCTCTCTTAAAAGGATTTCTGAACTAAAAAGGGAGAATTCCAAATTGAAACAACAAGAAAAGACTTTGGTTGAAAAAGTTGAAAATCTAGATAGGAGTCTTGCTGTTTCAAAAGAAAATGAAATTATACTTTCAAAAGAAAATGCTTGTTTGAAAGAAGATCTTTTGAAAGTCACAAAAAAATTTTCAATGAGATCTGAAAAATTGGACAAAATTCTTTCTATTCAAAGACCCTATTTTAATAAATCTGGTCTAGGAATGACACATGAAACCATTCTCTTGATTGATTTTCCTAAGGTAAAAGAAAGAATCAAGAATAGGCCTACAAAATCTTTTTACAAAAATCATTTTCAAAAGGTTTTTGTAAAGCCTGTTAGAAGAAATGCCCTTAGATGTTCAAAGTGCAAAAGCTTAGAACATTTTGAGAAGGATTGTCCTAAGGTTTGGAAACCTGTTAAGAAGAGTTGGGCAAAGACTATTTATGGTACTAACAATGATGGACCTAAGAAAGTTTGGGTACCAAAGAAAACTTGAGTCTTTCATTTAAATGCAGGTCACTATCGAGAAGAAAATCAAGTGGTATTTGGATAGTGGCTGTTCAAGATACATGATGGGAGACTCAAATTGTTTTACACAACTCTCTCATGTAAAAGGAGGAAACGTCTCTTTTGGTGGCAATAACAAAGGAAAAATTGTTGGTCGAGGAATTGTGAAGATTGGAAACCTCACAATCAACAATGTTTTTCTAGTTGAAGTGTTGAACTATAACATTCTCAGTATTAGTCAACTATGCGACACTAGATACAAGATCAACTTTTAAGAAGATACTTGTTCTGGAACAAGCAAAGATCTCTCACAATCTTTCACTGGACGAAAACATGGAAACATTTATTTGCTGGATATAAAGTATGAAAGTTCTCAATGCTTGATATCAATTCAAGATGAAGCCACTCTCTGGTATAGAAAGCTTGGACATGTCAACTTGAAGCAAATTGCAAAAGTTTCATCCAAAAAGCTTGTCCGAGGACTTCCTAATTTGATGTCTCAAAAGCATGAATTATGCACTCCTTGCGTACTTGGAAAACAGGTTAGAAATTCTTATAAATCTATAAATTAGGTATCCACTAAACGTGTTTTGCTGCTATTACACTTGAATTTGTTCGGTCTAATAAGAATTCAAAGCATTAGAGGTAAAAGATATTGTTTGGTAATAGTAGATGATTATTCTCGTTTTACTTGGGTATTCTTTCTTGCAAATAAATCTGAAGCTTTATCTTATTTTATTAAGTTTGCAAAAAAAAAAATTCAAATTGAGAAAGGATATACAATTTCAAGTATTCAAACTGATCATGGTGGTGAATTTGAAAATCATGATTTTTCTAAATATTGTGATGATACTGGCATTCAACATAATTTTTCATCCCCTTACACTCCACAACAAAATGGAGTTGTAGAGAGGAAAAATCATTCTTCGCAAGAAATGGCAAGAACTCTTTTGATTGAAAGTAATATTTCTCCTCATTTTTGGGCTGAAGCTACTTTAACTGCTTGCTACATTATAAACAGAGTTTTTCTAAGACCTATTTTAGAGAAAACACCTTATGAGTTGTTCAAAGGTAAGAAACCTATTGTCTCTTATTTTCATGTATTTGGTTACAAATACTTTATCTTAAAGAATTCAAGTAATCGAATTGGTAAGTTTGAAGAAAAATCAGATGAAGGAATTTTTCTTGGTTACTCAATGACAAGCAAAGCCTTCAGAGTTTTCAACAAACGGACTCAGACTGTGGAAGAATCCATGAATGTGAAGTTTGAAGACTCAGTTCAAAATAAGACTCAACCTAAAGATCATGAGTCTGGCCAAGCGTCTACGAATTCTCTTGAAGAAAATCAAATCTCAGATACTCAACGGCAAACCGAATTAGTAGCTCCAACTGAAACAGAGTCTCATCAAAGTGACAAACCAATTACAAATTGGAAACATAAATCTAGTCACCCTGCAGATCTCATCATTGGCAACATTGATGAAGGAATTCGTACAAGATCCAAAAGACGTGGAGAATCTAGTGCTCTAGCACTTGTTTCTGAAATTGAACCCAAGACTGTAAAAGATGCATTGAAAGATGAAAGCTGGATTGAAGCTATGCAAGAGGAACTAAATCAATTCAAAATCAACAATGTGTGGGAACTCGTTCCTAAGCCAAAAGGTAAATCAATTATTGGTACTAAATGGGTTTTTAGGAACAAGCTGGATCAACAAGGAAAAGTGGTGATCATTACCAAAAAAAAAAAAAAAAAAAAAAAAAGGAAAAGTGGTGAGAAACAAAGCAAGACTTATTGCAAAAGGTTACACACAAGAAGAAGGAATCGACTATGATGAAACCTATGCTCCGGTAGCAAGGTTAGAAGCTATAAGATTACTTCTTGCTTTTATTTGCTTTAAAAATTTCAGATTATTCCAAATGGACGTGAAGAGTGCATTTCTAAATAGAATTATCCAAGAAGAAGTCTATGTGAAACAACCGCTAGGATTTGAAGATCCAAGAAAACGAAACCTTGTTTTCAAGTTGAAAAAAGCTTTGTATGGTCTAAAACAGGCACCTCGAGCTTGGTATAAGAGGTTAAATAATTTCTTAATTCAAAGTGGTTTCTCTAAAGGTAAAGTAGATACTACTTTATATATTAAAGTAAAGGCAAGGATTTCATACTTGTTCAAATTTATGTTGATGATATAATATTTGGTTCTTTTAATGAAAATGTTTGCAAGAATTTTTCAAGTTGTATGCAGAATGAATTTGAAATGAGCATAATGGGTGAATTAAACTTCTTTTAGGGGCTTCAAGTCAAACAATCAAAAGAAGGAACTTTTATCCACCAAGAAAAGTATGCAAAAGACCTCATCAAGAAGTTTGGAATGGAGAATTGCAAGAAAACATAAACTCCTATGTCAAGCTCATCAAAGCTGGATAAAGATGAAGAAGAAAAGAGTGTAGACCAAAAACTATACATGAGCATAATTGGTTCACTTCTTTACTTTACTACATCTAGACCTGATATTTTATTTAGTGTTTGCATCTGTGCTAGATTTCAATCTAATCCTAAAGAATCTCACATGACTGCTGTGAAGCGTATTATTAAATATGTTGCAACCACATCTAAGCTAGGTCTATGGTATTCAAAAGAATGAGACTTTACTCTCCTTGGATATTCTGACGCTGACCTTACTAGCCGTAGAGTGGATAGAAAAAACACTACAGATACATGTCAAGTATTAGGAAATAGGTTGGTATCTTAGTTCTCAAGAAAACAAGGTATCATAAATCTTTCAACCGCTGAAGCTGAATACATAGCTCTTGGGAGTTGCTGTTTTCAAATTCTATGGTTGCAACAACAATTGAAAGATTTTGGAGTTGAAAAATCTTGCACAGAAATTAAGTGTGACAACACCAGCGTAATAAACCTTGCAAAGAATCCAATACTTCATTCAAGAGCAAAGCACATTGAAATCAAGCATCATTTCATTAGAGATCATGTTCAAAATGGTGAAGTTGTGATTCAGTTCGTTGATTCAAAGAACCAGTTGGCAGACATATTCACAAAGCCCCTAGAAAAGGCTCACTTTGAATCAATTCGCTCAAGATTGAATATCGCAAGACTTGAAGAAGTTTAGACTCAAAACTAGAGTCTTGAAAAGTTCAGACTCAAAGTTAAGGTCTGAAGGTGCTTAGACTCAAAAATAAGATCTGAAGATATTCAGACTCAAAGGTAAGGTCTGAAAGGGTTCAGACTCTAAGGTAAAGTCTGAACATTCTCGAGACTCTAATTTAAAATTTGTCTGTGTATTTCGATTTTTTTTAATTATTATTTGCCTTTTTGAATTATCGATATCTCTTTTTATTCGACGTCTGACATATTTATGGCAGTTTACTTTTTCAAAATTGCGGTTTATTTTTTCAAAATTGGCAGTTTTTATCTTTTTTTTTTTTTTTTTTTTGCGACGATTCAGTATCTCCTTTTTATCTTTTCTTGCTATTTATATTTTCGAATCATTATCTTCATCCGCCACAACGTTTAAAAATACATCTCGCTTACTCTCTCGTTTTTCGAAACCCTAAAACCTTAAATAACCCTCCATTACCGTCCTTGTTCGATTTATTTACTCAGCAAAATCCAACCTTTTCCTTTTGTGAACAAGTTGAGTTTTTGCTTTCGATTCAAGCATGTCTTCTCGAAAATCTTCAAGACTTGCTGGAAATGGACCACAGAGACGACAAGAGGGTCCTACTAGGGTTGACTTAACAGGCGAAGAAGATTCTCCACAAAAGGAGACATCAAGTCAACATTTTCAAGAGGAAGAAATTACTGAGGCAGCACCAGTAAGAACCCTAAGACCCAAGCTTGTGTATGATCTGTATAAAAGGTTGAAGGATGGGGGTACAGACATGAAGATGATAGATGATTTTCTGAAGGAGAGAGGATTTAAAAATGAATATATTTTCCTAAAAGAAATGGAAGATTTAGGTATTGTTGGCAAAGGGCTTGCTCAGAGCACTCGTGAAAATGTTTCTAGTGATCCGAGGTTTGGGACTGCTAACCAGCCATTGGATGATGATGAGAGGATGTTCTCTCAATTCCAGCCGAGGTTGGGTGTGGCTGTGAATACTGTTTGTCCCCAAGGCAATTTTTTTTTTTTATTATATCTAGAGAACATGAGAGGATGTACACTAAGTTGCTGAAGAGAGGCGTTGTAAATCCGAGAGGTGTGGATTTTGATTTCCTTGACTCAATCAAGGTAAATCTCAGGGAAAATTCACAAGGCTGCAACTGGAGAAGTTTTGTACAGATTCGACAAGTGTCTATCCTGAATTGAAGGCATACTTTTACTCAAACTTGTCGTTTCTAGATGCCAACAGGTTGTCCTTCACCTATATGGACAAAGAGTATGTTATTGATGTTGACACTCTAGCTGATATAATTAGGGTGGAAAGAAGGAGTTTCCAACCATTTAAAGTGTCCTTAGCTTATGCTACTCTTGAAATTGTGCGAGATAGGAATGTGGAAGGCAAAATATCCTATACTAGGATGAATGCCTCAAATGTTTTGCTACACAAGATCATTATCAATTGTTTCAGGCCAAAGAGAACCTCCAAAACTGACATCTCCAAAGCAGAAGCAAAACTGATGTTTGCTCTTAACCAAGGTAGGCCATTTTCTCTCCCCCCATGTTATCCTATTCCACATGTACAGAACTATGGTTAAGGATAAGGGCCAATTGCCTTACTCGTCTCTCATCACCAAGTTGTTCAGGCACTTCAAGATACAAATCCCTGCACCTTTATGCCTGACCAATCTAAGCTTGATGCTTGTGGGTTATAAAATGGTGGTGAAGATGAAGCTTCAAGAGCTGAACTCTGCTTTGGAAGGATTGAAGGAGAAGACTCCCTCCGAAGAGGTTGCTACTGCTTCTGCTAAGAGAAAGGGCAAAGAGCCCATGGCTGTCACTGAGAAGAAAAGAAGAAAAGTCATCCTACAAGATGAGGATGATGAAGAAGATTTTGAGGATGCCACGACTCTTTCTGCTCTCACAAAGTTGAGGAGCACAGTTAGTTTGAGGGCTGATAATGACGAAAGGGCATGGAGAGAAGCAGAAGAAAAAAAAAAGAAGCTGAGAGATTGAGAGAAGAGGAGGAACAGAGAAGAGAAGAGGAGAAATAGAGGAAAGAAGAAGAGGAAGCAAGAAAAAGAGAAGAAGAAGAAGTGAGAAGAGAAGAGGAAGAGAGAAGAAGGAAAAATGAAGAGGAAAGCAAGGCTCAGGAGGATATTGCTGAAGGAATAGAGCCATCTTTTGCTCAAGAATACTCTGGAAAGGAGGCTGAAATGCATCACAGTGCTAAAAATGAAATGGATTTTGGCGAAAATTATTCGACTCCACCCACTGGCAACAAAACAGGGGGAGTTGCTATTGATCAAAGAACCATATCGCCATTGCATTACAGTGATGTCAGTAGGTCTGGAGCAAATGCTGAAGACATATATGCATCTTACTTCTCAGAGATTGAAGATTCCTCTCCATTAGAAAGACAAAAGGCTGAAAAGGATGCACCAAGTTTTCAAACTCCAAGAACAGAGTCTGCTGGTCCTAGTTCAGGTAATGCTAATTCAACAGCATTTTCACAACTGTTGGATATTATGCTGGACCTTAAAAAGTAGGTTTTTGGAATGGATTATGAGCTGAGGGATCTCAAAAAGGCAATGCTGAGTACTTCCATGTCCATGCAAGATCAGATCAATGCACTCAAACTACAGGCGGAATCGAATGTGAATGGTGTAGAGTTGGATTCAGTGAAGGAAGCTCTCACAAGCCTCGAGAAGACAGTGCAATCGCTCAGCAAATATCATCTTGTTCGCATTCCAAAGGAGCCCTGAATTTTTTCATCAAACCCACTCTTAACCACTCTAACCACTCTACCTCTTTTTGATGGGACAAAAAGGGGGAGAGTTTGCAAATTTGAAGTTTTTGAACTTTAAAGTTTTTTTATGAACTTTTATTTCATTTGTTTGGTTTTAGACTGCTTATGACTTTGAACTTTTTGGTTGTTGGGTTATTTGAACTTTTATGACTTCATGCATTGGTTTGATAATTGGATCTGTAGATTTGTGGACTTGCAGGATCATTATATTTGTGAGGATAATTGTTATTGGATTAACATCTTTTGTGCTTGCAGAAGCTTTCCTCAAAATATACATGAGTTTTCCTTGCAGGTTATAAGTTTACAAATCTACCGAGGTGTTTTGTCATCATCAAAAAGGGGGAGATTGTTGAAGAAAAATCCCTTAAGTTTTGAAGCTAACAAAACATCCTCGTCAGTTAAGTCTGAAGAGTTCAAGACCCAAGCGTTTCCGTCTGAAGACAGTCAAATCCAGAGTTACGATCTGATGATCTCCAGACCCAATCAAAGTCTGAAGACAGTCAAACCCAGTTTTTTGCGATTTTGCCAGGCTGACAGCAGGTTATTCTTATGGATAAGGAAATCAAGTTTTGAATATTATCTTCCCTAACTTATCCATGAATTATCTCTGGCTGTGATTGTGAGTTTAAAGGATTTATATTTTGGATTTTATCCGTTGAAGATCAAGCAAGTTTTGGAAGGATCTAATTTTGGAAACTCAAGATTCTGTTTGTATGGGCGAACGGGATTGACGAGTTATTTTCTACTTATATATTCGACAATTTGAAAATCACTTAAATTGATTCATTCCAACAGGTAGATTGGATGAATTCTTGGAAAGTGCTAACGGCTATGGAGGCACAAAGAAATATTTACGGTGTATCGAAGTTGTTCGGAAACATGAGAGAACCGATAGAAAAATTTCGAAGTTAGAACCTCTAAAACCTCTTGTTCTAAAATCTCTTGTGCTCAAAATTGTGAACAAAAGAGAGACACATTTAGTGTGAAGTTGCGAGAAGCTGTAGAAGAGTATTTCCACTAAAGAAGTCTAGACCGTAGACTGTAAAGCTCTCTTTTGCTACATAGTGATTACAGCCAATTGGTTGCAAGCGTGGAAAGTGGACGTGGGCTTACAACAAGCTGAACCACTATAATCCTTGTGTCAAATTTCTCTTATCCTACTCTACTTATTTTTATGGATGCATGATTTATTTATTTCTGATGTGATTCTCATACCAAAAGATATTTTGGTCAAGGAGTTGAAAAGAATTTTATAAACACCTATTCACCCCCCCCTCTAGGTATATTTACTAGTCTTTATCAAAGAGAGGGCCTTAAACAAAACTTTCTTGAAATTCATTTTCAAAACATTTTGAAGGTAGAGGTAAAGGTTCGCCTAAAACACTTTTGAATTTGTTTTTAAAAGAATGATTTTCATGGAACTGAATTCCATCATTAAAAAATGTGAGTCGCATGATTTACAAAAGCAACCATTGGATTCGCAATCAAAACCCAAAATGGAAAACATGATTCTTAACAAGAATAAGAACAATGATAAAATACATGAAACTATTGTATATGTAAGAGTAAAAATTAACTCTGGTCCTAGTTCTAGAATTCACTTCTCTACGTGGTCAAACACGAGAATGTCGAGGAGTATCACGCATAACCTACAAAAAGACGACAATTGTCAGTATTTGAATGAGAAAATGATCATGAGTTTGCTTCTTACAACAAAAATCGAGGCGACGATACTTGTCCGCATAGTCCTTATTACAGGGTTTTAGTATTTCGCCAAGATTTTATCATAAGAGAAGACATCATTAAAAAAATCAATCCGCAACCATTAATCGAACGTCCACTCTTATTCTAAAAGTTTCATATGCACAAGTGGCATTAATTTTTTAAAGATTGATTTATGATTTTACTCCTGCAAAAATGAAGTGACTTTTGTTTTAGAAACCTATACACAAAATATTAGCTGAATTTCAATCCCAAAATGTGAGAAAGAAAGAATTTGATCAAAAATATGATCTTAATTTTTCGTGCCCCAAAATATAATCTTGATTTGAAGGAATTTCTAAACAAAAGGTGGTTTTGAGCCCATTATTGAAAATTTAGACAAAGTCATATGTTCAGTGGGGCTAGATTAAAGTGTTTAGAACTTGCATTCAACATTCACTTATCAAGAGTGATTGTCAATTTTTTCAATTATAAGCCTACAAAACTAAGGACATTCTATTGGTCTCGCAAATTTCTAATGAAAAATCAATTTAAAAAAAAAAAGAATAAAAAGAAGGATGTTACTCACAGTGGGGGACGAGTCTTTTTTTTTTTTTTTAATTATATAGACATACACATGGGATGTGGTTCGATTTCTACTTCATACGGCTCAAAATGGAGCCCTAGGATCACCGGACTGAACCAGCATGATCGCAGCTAGGTCATGTTTCCCATGACTTTGGCTTCGTCAAAGGGTCAAATCGTGTCTCGTGGTTATAGACCAGGGTGTGGACCTTTGACACAAAGAAGGAAATTTTAGGGTTGAGATGGGAGACTCATATTACTTGATTGTAGTCGGAGCGGTATCTACCTCAACACCATCCTAAGAAATCCTATGTGGCCCAAGTTTGGCGACAGGTCATGTGCGCCATTAGGTAGTGCAATGCAAAGAATACATACACAACAATTTATAAAAAAGCAATACTTCAAAAATTCAAAACATAAACATTTATTCCTAACTCCAAACTTGCAAGACAAGAGGTTAACAATCACTCCTCCCCTTATAAGTCTAAACTAAAAAAACGTTTAACACTCACGTTAGGGACATACCTAATATCCTTGCTGCCAAACAAAACTTATTTTTGAACAAGATTAATTTAGGCCCAAGTCCTCTAAGGTTTAAACCAAGTCCCCGGTGGAATCGCCAAACTATCGCGACCTACCCTCCTAGGGGAGGGGATAGGTTTAGGGGTATCACCTAAAGGATAGACCTAAGACCTATTATTAGGCACGGGCTCTCCCAAACCCATATCTTGCTTGACATTGGGGTATTCTTAAGAATTTCGCAATAAGGAGTTGCCACTAGCCTATTGGGGTCGGCTAGAAACCAAGTGAAATATGGGAGTGTACCTCATATCCTACGCAACCAGAAAATCTAGGGTCAGAGACTTTATTATACTAATTGACCAATTAGTGCCCTTTTAGTACCTATTCATGTTCATTTTAAGAGTAAAGATTTTTGTTAGGCAGTTTGGATTGATTTAACATCTATATACTAACATGTGAGGTGATCTTGCGGGTGCACAATCATTATAGTTACCAAGATCCTAATTACAGTAAAATTGAGCACGTGCAATTAAACATTTGCAAACGTAATTAAATATGTTAATTAAACATGCGATATAATCAATTTACGAGCAAATAAAAACCTAATTATACTAAGAATGCAAGACATGGCAATTCCTAAGCAAACCTTGCATTTTTTACATTTTCAAATTTTTTAAAAATATTTTTATTTTTTTTTTTCAAATTTTTTTTGGCAAACCAAGTCAAGCAAGTCGGGTCAAACTCGCCTGGGTCCGACCCGCTTGGAGTGGGCTAATCAGCCTGCCTGTTAGGGCCGGGCCCGACCAAAGATGGTTAGGCCTTTACCTGGTTCAAGGTTGGGCCCAACCAACCCCCCTAAAAAAGATGCCCGTAGACTTAGGCGACAAAGGCCACCAACTTGGCCTGGACCCCCCTTTGGTTGCGACTGCTCAATCGTGACCAGGGATGCCACAACGACTGGCAGGTGGTTTCTCCGGTGGCTGCGGGGTGCCGTTCTGGTCAGGCGATGAGGAGGCGAGGACTTTCGGCCAGTTGGCGATGCCACTCCGGTGGTTGACCGACTTGGCCGGAGTTGTATGCAAGAGGGTGGAGAGGAGGATTCGGCTGGGACTTTCCAACATTGCTTTTCGACCTTTCTTTCGAGAATCCACCAAAGAATCTTTGTCCTCTTTTCTTAAAACATCAAATGCTTCAACATCGGCCAATTTGGTATAGCCGTTTTATCCACTAAATTCTACAAATATTGTGATTTATATAGAAGTTGAATGCACACAAACTAAGCACAAACGTTAACACTAATTATTGGGCAAAAGAATACTTCAAGTGCCATAACTTGGCACAAAGGAACACTTAAATACCATAACTTATGAAATGTACACTTAAGTGCCAAATCGAGAAAAACGAATCACTTAAGTGTCACTCCGGCCAAATTCCGATCAAAACGCTGACGTGTCAATTTTTTGGCGAGGCGAGTGTAAAACGACGCCGTTTTGCATGCTGACGTGGCCAAATAATGCAAAAATGACGTCGTTTTCGGCTAACGTGGTAAAAAAATAATATAAAAATTAATTAAATTAATTTTAAAATTAAATTTAGTTAAAATATTTTAAAATAATAATTTTAATATTTAAATTTTTTTAAAAAAGGGGGAGAGGCGACCGAGGGCTACCCTCAGCTGCCCCCTTTTTCTTTTTAAATTTTTTTAAATTTTTAAATATTAAAATTATTATTTTAAAATATTTTAACTAAATTTAATTTTAAAATTTATTTAATTAATTTTTATATTATTTTTTTATCACGTTAGCCTAAAACGACGCCATTTTTGCATTATTTGGCCACGTCAGCATGCAAAACGGCGTCGTTTTGCATTTACTTCGCGGGAAAATTGACACGTCAGCGTTTTGGCCGGAGTGGCACTTAAGTAATCCCTTTTTCTCAAATTTGGCACTTAAGTGTACCTTTCGTAAGTTATGGCACTTAAGTATTTATTTGTGCCAAGTTATGGCACTCGAGGGGTCTGCATCTCCTAATTATTGAAGAAAACAAAACAGCTCACAACTTATTGAAGATAACTAGATGTCTTATTTTGCCTTTAAAAGAAAAAGCAACGGCTATCTTTAATAGTTATCTTTAATGGCTCTTCTTACTTGCAACCTTCTTTTAAGTATGCAAGCAGCCCATCTAGAAACCAACAGCCAACGTGATCAAATCTATAACAATCCAAATAATCAATTTTATATTATTCTATACATCTTCATCGTGCCAAAACTTAAAATAAAATCTATGCCTACCCAAGGGGTGTGCAACTGAACTAGGTCCTAGGAACTGGATTGGTCCATTCGAAAAATAGGGCCGGAAACTAGTTCCCAAAATTTAAAACCGATTTAAACCAATGCAGTTCCCGATTCCAAGTGAATACCCACTTGAGAATCAAATCGACCAAACCTATTTGGGAACCGGTTTTGTAAGCCCAAAAGTCCAAAAGCCTGTTTTTTTTTTTTTTTTCCCCTTGATTTTAATCTTACTTGCACGGCTTTTTTCCTCTCATAAACGCACGTGGCATTTCTCTTTCATTGTTCCCCTTTTATGATAGAGTAGTCCTCCAGATGTCATCCTTGGATCTTGGATCTCCTCCTTCGTCGTCCTCCTCTGTGCTCCCACATCACGACATGCCCCTCAGGTTCATTGATTTTGGTTCTCGCTTCATGTTATGATAGGTTGAGTAGAAAGGTAGGAACGTGGGTGGGAATGTTGGTTTCTCCTTTAGGGAGTGTTGTTTATGTTGAAAAAGTGAGCTTTAAAACACCGAAATCAGAAATGGGATAAGTGGCTTGGCTTCGTGTTGGTGCATTAATTCGCTAAGCGAATTGGTTTTCTATCAAAATCTTCGCTTTCAAGTTTGGAGTTGGATGCAGGCATAGTTTCTCCGTTCTTGTTGTCGGAATTTCACTCCTGCACTATATTTATACTAAAGAAGGGTGAATATATATATATATTTTTGTGGGGAAATAGGCCTTGAGAGTATGCAAGATTAAGAGGGAATTATACCGTGCACACAAGGGGAACACAGGGTTGACCTTGGAATTGGACCCAAAAAATAGGATGGTTCCAAAATAAGATCCATAGCAAATAGGGTCGATATAGGATTCAAGTGTAGAACCTACCTACCTTGGACCCGATCATTAGGGGTGATCAGTTTCTGGTCGGTCTGGTTCCCATCCCAAAATTGGGAATTAAATTGGAGGGATCGGTTCCTCATTTTTGAAACTGAGGACCGAACCAACTAAGAGTACATTTGGTTCAGCATTCCCAATGGGCTTTCAGCCTCCAAAGCCCCTTGGGAAAATGCTCGACTTTTTGGCAACTATTTTAAAGTGGCTTTCAAGTGAAAGTTAGCATTGAGAATGCTACAAGCTTAATGTTAGTAGGGACTAATTTTGAGCTTTCAACATTTGGCCAAATGCTGGAACTTATTTTTTCTTCCAAAACTATGTTCCATCGTTATTATTTTTTTAAATGCCAAAATAAGGCTAAAAAATCACATATATATATATATATATGCTAAAAAATTAAATATATTTTGGTCTTTTTAAAAATATTTTTATATATTTGATTTTTAGCATTATTGTCAAAATTTATATTTAAAAAGTTGCATACATTATTTTTTTTTTCAATTTTGAACAAATAAAAATTAAATATTTCAATGAAGGATTTGGTCTTTTTAAAAATATTTTTTATATATTTGATTTTTTTAGCATTATTGTCAAAATTTATATTTAAAAAGTTGCATACATTATTTTTTTTTTCAATTTTAAACAAATAAAAATTAAATATTTCAATGAAGGATTTGGTCTTTTTAAAAGTGTGTGTGTGTGTGTGTGTGTGTGTGGTATTTGATTTTTTTTTTTTTGTATTATTGTCGAAATTTATATTTCAAAAGCTGTATACATTTTTTTTTTTTCAATTTTAAACTATTAAAAATTTAAAAATTCTCATGGAGGGTTTGGTCTTTTTTTTTTAAATAAAAAAAATATATATATATATATGTATTTGATTTTTAGCATTATTTTCAAATTTATATCTAAAAAGTTGTATACATTATTTTTTGAATTTTAAACAATTAAAAATTTAAAAATTCTAATGAAGGGTTTGGTCTTTTTTAAAAAAAATTATATATATATATATATGTATTTTATTTTTTAGCATTATTTTCAAATTTATTTTTAAAAATTTGCATACATTATTTTCTGAATTTTAAACAAATAAAAATTAAAAAATTTCGACGAAGGATTTGGTCCTTTTAAAAAAATATATATGTATTTCATTTTTTTAGCATTATTGTGAAAATTTATATTTAAAAAGTTGCATACATTATTTTTTTTTTTTTCAATTTTAAGCAAATAAAATTAAAAAATTCCAATGAAGAGTTTGGTCTTTTAAAAAAAAATTATATATATTCGTTTTTTTAGTATTATTGTCATAATTAAAAATTCCAATTTTTGGTTTGGGCAGTTCCTTTGCTCACCTCTACTGATCACCCCCCACCACCCATTAAGCTTACCTACACGACCCTCAGATCCCACCTGGACTGAAACATTTTGGTTCGTGGTCCAACTTTGACTAGACCTCTAGTCCTCAATGCAAGAGGTTATGGGGCGGGTCCGAAGGGACGGGCTAATTCGGGTGGAAAACGGGGGCGCCTGTTGTCGGCTGGAGGCTCAATCAGAGGTAAAAGTCATCTTTGGGGATTTAGTCGTCCGTCAACATGGTCAAGAAAGAGACTAGCCTAGCACTAATTCAAGATAAGATTAACAGATAAGATCGACCCTACAAACGCTTTGTTGAATTGGGTTGTCGATTGTCTCCATCAATACAACAATCACTAAATTATCATTAAATTATGTGTGGACCCAGCTTGACCTCAGTCGTTGGCGTCTAGGTAGCACCGACACGCGACGCGGACACGTGACACGACACGATACGACACGTCGACGCGTTTTTTTAAAAAATAGAGAATTCCGACTATATATTAAATTAATATTTTTATTTTTAATTAATTTGATTCAAATTCATAAATAAATAAATAATTAAAAAAGAACCTATAATAAATTGACACTAATAATATTAATAAATCAATTCATTAGAAATTCGAAAGATATAGTCATAATTAATGTGAAACATGTTTTTAACTTTAACAAAAATTATTGATGATATTAATGACTAATAAGAAATTAGAATTTATTTATTTAAATAAATCCATAATTTTCTATAATGACCAAATGTTATCATTATTCAAAATTCAAAATTTTATTTTTCGAAATTATTTTTTAATCTCATTTATTTAATTTTTCAATTGAAAACAAATCCCCAAATGTCCACCCTTCTTTCCGTCGTCCTTTCCCTCCACCCCAAATTTTTTCTTTTTTTCCCTCCGCACCACCTGACAGACAGCCTGTCATTTCCCCTCACCCCAAATTTTTTTCTCTTTTTTTGGTCGAACCCTCCCCCAAATTCAAAAGTCTGGCATCAGTACCCTTTTTTTTTTATTACTTTTACTTCCCTCAGCAAAACCCTAGCCATCCTCCTTTTCCTCCTTCTCACGGCTGGCCGCACGACCCCCTCCCCTTCCTCTCCTCTTCTTCTTCCTTTCGATCCTTCTCCTCCGCCTCCTCGCCGCACGACCACCTTCCTCCTCCTCATCGCTGATCCATCGCAACAGTGGCCGCCCTCGCCTGAGTTTCTGCTCTCTCTCGCCGTCTCACGCCGTCGCGGTGGTCCGTTGTGTGGCTTTCTCTCTCTTCTTTCTCTCTGTTCGGCTCTTTCTTTGGCCGTCTCTCACCGTCTCTTGCGGCCTGTCTCTGCTCCCTCGGCCTCTCTCGCCTGAGTCGCCTCTCTCGCCTGAGTCGCCTCCACCCTCCATCGTCTTCCGGACACGCGTGTCGAAGCGTATCGGGAAACGTTGACCGCGTGTCGGAAAATTGGACACGCGTTGACTGCGTGTCCGACCGTGTCCGGGCGTGTCGACGTGTCCAACACGCTTCGACACGTGTCGGACACGACACGGAAGCACGGACAACGTGTCCGTGCTACCTAGGTTGGCGTTGCCCATGCATGTGTTTCGCGTTCCCAGCCGCCATTCATTTTCTCGTTTTCCTGTTTGTGTTTACATGTTGTCTTTCGGACCAAGGCGAGTTACTGTTTGTGTTCACGTTTTATGGGTTTATTGAGACACATGACTATTTGAGAGAGAGAAAAACTTGAGACGAATTTGAACTCAAAGTCTTAGGATAATTGTTCATATAATTATAAACTATTCAGTTCTAAACTTTTTAATTTTATAAACTTAGTCCTAAATCTTTCAATAATTTGCCAATGTAATCTCCCTTGTCAATTTTGGCCAAGAAATGCTTACATGGGTGTTGACGTTGATGATTTTGTTAATTTTATTAAAAAAATAATTTTCTTTTGTTTCCTTTTTTTCTTTTTCTTTTTTTTTCTTTTTCAAAAGTCACACTGGGGTCTGGCAGCTCATTCGCCATCTCTTAGGCCCCAGTGCCCTTGCTGGCCAGAGTTCCTGCGAATTAAAAAGAAAAAAATAAAATAAAAGAAAAAAATAACTAAAAAAATTTAAAAATAAAAATACAAAATACAAAATCATTCACTTCAATGTTGATTGTGCCATGTTGGACAACAGAAGTTGACTAGGCATCCAACTTAAAATTTTCCAGCCCACATTGGCCAAAAATACTATATTGGTGAATCGCTAAAAGATTTATAACTAAATTAGCAAAATTAAAAAACTTTAAACTGAATAGATTTTGGGATAATTCTCCCACAAATCTCTTTAAGCAGCTTAATAAAGACCATTTGCCAATCTGCCCCTTCCTTATTTTGCAGAACATTTTTTGTCAACAAAAGTAATAATCCTTAAATTTTTCCCGTTGTTTAATGTCGTTTATGGAAAATATTTCTTAATGTTGTCCAAAAAATGATTCAATATAGTTCTTCTGTTAAAATTATTGATAAACTCTGCTAATATGGACGGAATATCTTGTTAGTTTGTGATTTATCATCATTTTTATTTAATTTCATTATCGTACTTTGCTTATTTGTTCGATTTTTGTCCATGAACCTCTCTCTCTCTCTCTCTCTCTCTCTCTCTCTCTCTCTCTCTCTCTCTCTCTCTCTTTCTCTCTCTATCAAATTTAGATTTTATCTCAACATAGAATGCTTATTAATTATCTCACAACATTATAACCCAAACATGGCACTTCAACTAAATGGGTTACACAACATATATCACTTAACATATGAATTCTTATACTTAAAAGTGATCACTTGTGTTTGCATGTTGTAAGCATTAATCCTGAATGTACTTAAACATGTCATGTATATAAGGAACATTTTAAATTGTTTAAGTAAACATGACCCATCCCGTTCTAGAGAGGTAAGTGGTTGTATATGACACATTAATTATTCATCGCCATTAAATATTATACAAACACATAACACGTGTAGTGTGATCTCTTATTGAGGGGTTGTCCCGAAAACTACTAGTCCTAGATAAGAGTCATCAAGGTTTATCTCAAAGAATATTTAAAGACTCTCACCATGCTCGAGTGAAGGCTATTGGAGTGAAAAAATCAAAATATAATAGTTTTAAAGATGAAATTGAACAAACGAATAAATTTTAGTACGAAATTGGACAGAAAAAAATGACAGGTAAGCAACCTTCACAGGCCCATCAATAAATTTTGTAAATCTTCAATGGAAAGACCACGTTAAACAAAACTTAAAAGGTGTAGCAACGACACGGAGCAACTAGCAAAAGTCCCTTTCCCCTTTCGGCAACCTTTTCCAAATCTATTTTCTTACTTTCTTTCTTGGGTTGACTTGATGTTCGCGGGTCCATTGCATTTGCACCGTTGTTTCTCATTTCCCACGTAAGACCTTTTTTTCCCTTCCATTTCCATGTAATGATGCTTTGACTGTGATTTTCAAAGACACTTGTTGAGGATATGGTAGCTGTTGTGCTTTTTATTAGAAGATAATGACGCATATGAATTCAACATATGTTCATTGAATTGTGTAAACGAAAGTGAACTTCAAGGTACACTTGTTTCGCGAAATTTTTTTAAAATGATTGCTTGTAGAAGTGAATAAACAAAAAATACTTTCATCATTCACAAAAATATTTAGACATAAATCTTTATCAATAATGAAGATATTTTTAATTGACCAATTATTTCAAGAGACATAAATGATCATTTTTAGGAATATAATTTACACATCATTCATTTTTCGTTAAAAAAACGTAGCCTTCCACAACCTTATTAAATTCAATAATGCAAAGTTAGAAATTTCAAGGTCCTTGGAAACTATTCAACCTAACTTTTAACCTTTTAATAAAAAATTGACTGTAGACCGACAGATAACCCTTGAATAGTTGAATAAGGGTTGAACTTTGTTGGCTAGTGATAGGCCACAGAAGTCAGTAATAAAAATGTTTTTAATCAACTAATTATTTCAAGCAATACAAATGATCATTTTTAAGAAAATATTTAACAAATTATTTAGTTTATGTGAAATAAATAGAGACTTAGACAACCATATTAAAATCAGTAATGAAAAGTTTTTTTTTTTTTTTTCTTTTGATCGGTCCTAGTAATGCAAAGTTAGAAAGTTCATCATCCTTGGTGATTGTTCAACATAACTTTCAAACTATAAGAAATAAAGACCTGACTATAGACAGACAAATCACCCTCAATTGGTTGAATAAGGCTTGAACATTGCTGGATTATGATAGGCCACCGAAGAATGCGTTGAGGTCGACAGAATGTGAATGCTGGAATATTTGAATCAGTGGGGCTTTTCCTTGACAATATGGCGCGACGTAAAGAAGAAGGCACCTCAACTTTGACTTTGGCTTTGTGGATAAATTGAAGAGTTTGTTTAGGAGCATATGTTATGAAGTTTTCTATTTCAATTCTTGTGGATCGCACAATTGGTGCCTTATTTATTGTGACATACTCGATTCTTCCAAAAAATACTGAGAGATTTATCAAAAAAAAAAAAAAAAATCTAAACCTATTGTAATTTTACCAATTCAATCCTAAACTTATTTTTTCGGCAAATTAAGTCTTAAATTTTTGCAATTATGCAAAGTCAGTCCATCTGGTTAAATTTGATCGACCAACATTGACATGGCACAACCGATGTTGACATAGATAATTTTTAATATTATTTTAATATTTTTCGAATATATTTAATTATTTTTTCTTTTATTTATCTTTTTTCCCCGTCTTCCTCTTCCTCCTCCCTCGGGCTGAAAACCGGACCGAGGCGAGCTGCCTTGCCTCCCCCAAGCAAGGCTTGCCTTGCTAGTGGTCAATAGGGGCTCACATTACGGCCCTCATCTCTAGCCGGCAGCAACCGACCAAAGGAGGGGATAAAAAAGAAAATTAATATACTCTAAAAAAATAAAATATTATTAAAAATTATTTATGTCAGCACTAGTCGACCAAAACTAGCTGGATGGATTGAATTTGCATAAATACAAAAGGTTTATAACTAAATTGGCTATAGAAAAATGCTTATAACTGAATTTGCACAATTATAATAGATTTAGGACCTTTTTGGTACTTATCCCAAAAAATACCAGTATTGATATTTATAATTATTTTAACGTAATTGCATTTTCTCTTCTATACTATCAACGATTATGTAAATGAGTGCACTTGTAAAGAAAGTAATTAAGGAAAGTTCACCAACAATAGTGCACCATGCTTCTTGTGTTATGTGTCATAACTACGTTAAAAATTGACAATTCCTAATTAAGCATGTTTACCTGGTGCGTTGAGAAAACTTTCTAATAGGGCCCTTGTCCATCTTACTGTGGGGATACAATGAAACAACTCAGGTAGAAATATATTTTCTTTTAAAAGATACTCAAAATCATCTTTACTCTTTACCTAAGTAGCACAATCACTAACATACAACATATGACACGACACGACACGATATGACATGCCGATACGTCGTTTCTCAAGAAATAGAGAATTTCGACACACTGGGACACGTATATTAAATATATATGTGTATATATATATATATATACATGTTAAATTATCTTTTTATGATTATTTTAATCAAATTAATTTGATTCAAATTCACTAATAAATAACTAATAAAAAAAGATCCTAAAATGAATTTACAATAAAATATTAATCCACCAGTTGTTAATATCATTTATTGTATTAATTTGACAAATTCAACTCCATTCACTTGGCGGGGAACCAAACAATCTTCATCTGAACTCACATGTCAAAGCATGTAAATGAATAATAAATAATAAATAATAAACTTGGGGGTGAATTGTGTGTCATGGGAAATGAGAGTTAGAAGATAAAATACATTAGGTCTTTCTTCTTTTCCTCTTTATTATTATTATAGTTTTTTTTTTTTTTTTTTACATATTTACATTTTAACTTCTCATTTATTGAAAATTTTTAAAATTAATCCCGTGCGTGTCGTAATTTCAAACTTATATACGGCACTCCGAACTCACGTATCAGAATTCTATGAGAGGGTCAAGAGAGTTGACTCCTATCGACCGAGTATCAAAGAGTGTCGAATACATATCGGAATATTTAACATGACACGAAAACTCCCGGAAAGTGTTGATGCTTCCGAGCTCTTCACTTCAATACCCAACTCCTTTATGCTAAAATCACCTATATAATCCTATTTCGTTCTTGACATAAGTGACCATTATAACTTTCATATCCAAAACCAATTTGCCAAGTTGTTAGTGACCTCGATCCACTTACCTTCTTATGGCCTTTGACCACCTTCGATGAAGGTGATAGGCCTCTTCGAGGCCATCAACAACCTCAAATCCAGGTCCATGAACGACCTTAATCGAGGTCATCCATGGTGACTTGCAACCCTAGATTGATGTCACGAGCAGCATCGAGACAAGGGACAACCTCAATTTGAGGTTATCCATGGTGGTCGAAGTGAGAATCGGATGTGAGAGGGGTTGAAGGTGGTGGCAGGGAGGGCCATGAGAGGATGGTGGGGCATCAGCAGCGGTTGGAGGTGGGTAGAGACATGTCGGAGTTTTTGGGGGTTGGAATTTGTGAAATTAGATAAGCGGCTAAGATTTGAATGAAGAGCAATAGTCTTTGTACTTACAAGATTCTATCTTGCCATACAGAGAGGTGGTTTTGGAAATACAGGATCCGAAGTGGGATCGATACTGATGGTAATTAGTACAATTTTTTTTTTTTTAATAAATGCCACCTCTGGTTTAAACCGAGTAATACCATCAAGCACAGCTTTCAAGAAACACGCCCAGCAACGGCTCACGCGGGGCAAACTTTTTTTCCTTTCTGAGAATCCGCGATTGAAGGTGGATGATGTGCAGAGTCAAATTGACTCGCTTCGACCAAAAAAAAAAAAAAAAAAAATTGACTCGCAGTATTTTACCATGTTAAAACATGCCTGTTGTGGACTCCCAGTGGAATGGAAAGAACAAACCGCACCTATACATCATAACACACCCACACAGACACAACAAAATAGAGAGAAAAAGATGGCAATGACACGTTTTCTACTCCCTTTCATGCTCAGCCTTTTCATCCTCAAAGCTACTGAATCCACCAACACCATAAGCAAATATTACTGCTCAAACTCAACCACCTTCTCTCCCAATAGCACCTACCACGCCAACCTCAACCTTGTTCTCGATGATCTCGTCAGAGACGCGGATGCTGACACTGATGATGGGTTCAACTTCACTTCAAGCAAAGCCACCTCGAGCGAGGCCATCTACGGTAGCTTTATGTGCAAAGGCGATGTCTCGAAGAAAGACTGCGCGGAATGTGTCAAGGATGCGAGGCGTGAGATAACCCTGATTTGCGGGATGACGAAAGTCTCCTACCTTTGGTATGATCAGTGCATGTTGCGCTACTCTGACAGGAATTTCACCAGCAAGGTGGAGCTGGAACCTCAGTTGAATGGATACAATGAAGAGAACATAGAACAGCCAGATGAATTCATGAAGCTACTGAACAAGACGACAGATCACGCGGCTAAAGAGGTTGCTCGGCATCTGCCGAAGATGTATGGCCATCGTGAAGCCAAGTTTCATCGGGAGAAAACGTTGTACACATTCGCACAGTGTGTCCCTTATATTTCCAAAACCGATTTTGGGAGTGCCTTCGCAACGCCACATCAAGCCTCTTAAGCCACCAAAAGGGGAAAATCGGAGGCCGAGTGTTGCTTCCGAGTTGCTTTGTCAGGTTTGAGATTTACCCATTTTACGGGAGCAGCTCAAAAGGTAAGGTAGAACCTCATTGTTGATGTTTTAAAAATTCATGATCATGCTTGTTACTACTTCTAAGATTGCAATAGAATTTATGTTGTCCGCTCAAGCTGTGTATTTGCTCTTTGAGGAGTCATTAGAGTTTTTCAGCCAGCAAAAGAATTTTTTTCTTTTCAATTTTACTACAGTTACAATCTTTACAGTCAGATTACTCAACGCCCGTTCAGTTAAATACAGTCAATTCAACTGTCTGCTACAGCTTTTGCATGGGGTTGGGGAGTAACTTGTCTCGTGTATGTGCTGGAACATGAAGTTTTCATGACTAGAAGGAGCCATTTCTTCATGTACGTATATAAAACTATTAACTCTGAATACAAATGCAGGAAAAGTGCACTTTCCATTGAAAATATTTGCTGCAATCCTTGCCGCAGCCATAGGATCGACACTACTTTTTTGCATGATTGTCCGGCATTTACTAGGAAGAAGAAGAATGGTTCTAAGAGGGGAGATTGAAAGTTGTATAGAAGAAGATCCGATCGGTAACTCAACGAACTAATGCTATTGCACGCATAACATTTTATTGATTCTGTTTCATTAGATTTTAAAGATATCTGAACTGTTTAACTGCCAGTTAGGAGGCAAATTTCTGAACTCCACTCCCTGCAATTTGATCTGCAAACAATAGAAGTTGCGACAAATAATTTCTCGAACGACGACAAGTTAGGGGAAGGTGGATTTGGTCCAGTTTACAAGGTAATTAAAATGTGGCTCACAATGTAGTTTCTCAAAGCTCCAGAGCATTTTTCTAACCTACGTAAGTTAGATAGGAAAAACTCCAAGATTATGCTCCTAGTTCCCCCATTTCAATGCCCTTCTAATCTTATAGTGGTAAAAATGGAAGTATAATAAAAGGAAGCAGCAATAAGATGCGTCTTATGTCTTCTATTATCAGGGTACACTACCCAGTGGTCAAGAAATTGCAGCAAAGAGGCTATCCAGGAGCTCTGGACAAGGAGTCGAAGAATTTAAGACCGAGGTTGAATTAGTAGCCAAGCTTCAACACAGAAACCTAGTGAGGCTATTGGGATTTTCCATGGAAAGAGATGAAACGATACTAGTCTATGAATACGTGCCCAACGGGAGCCTCGACAATTTGTTATTTGGTTTGCCTCTCTTTTATCTCCTTTTCACCAAATTAATACACCATCATTTTCAATCTAAATGATATATGTCACTCAAAGAAAACGAGAACCAAATATAATTCTAGCCAAATGAAAAACCGCAGATATTAGTGATAGCAGGACAACGTAATGCAAACAAACATCCTGTTGTTATTCTGCTTAGTTTTCTTCATCATTTCGTTTCTAAGGTGACGAATGCAACTTTAAAGATCAAACATGATAAGAATTAGGTAAGGATTGCAACGAATCGCAATGAGAATACTGATCAAAAGCTAATGAAAGCAACTATATGTGATGATCTGGGCATGAGCAATATACAAGTGCAAGTTGATGCAACTTACATATTATTTTGACTGATGTACAGATCCTGAGCTCAGTGGACGCCTAGATTGGTCAACACGGTACAAGGTCATGGTAGGGGTGGCACGCGGATTGCTATACCTTCATGAAGATTCTCGGCTTCGGATTATTCATCGTGATCTCAAAGCCAGCAACATTCTGCTAGATGCTGACATGAACCCAAAAATCTCAGATTTTGGTATGGCCCGGATCTTCGGTGCCAATCAAACCGAAGCAAGCACAAATAGGATTGTTGGAACATAGTAAGTTCAACATCTGCTATTCTGACTTGTTATTAAGAAAGAAGAGTATGCCATTACTGTTGAACTTGAGGCATTTGTCCTAATTTGTTCAAGCATTTTATATGCATAGCAAAAATTTCTAGCTTATCCTCTTATTTCTATGTTAACATACGGTGCTCAATGCAGTGGTTACATGTCTCCCGAGTATCTGATGTTTGGACACTTCTCAGTAAAATCTGACGTCTTCAGCTACGGCGTGCTAATGTTGGAGATTATGACTGGCAAAAAGAACAGCCAATTCTTAGCATTGGACTGTGATGGGGGCCTGCTAGGCCATGTGAGTACTTTAATACTGCACTGTTTTCTGGCTAACATCATTTTTAGTGGAAGTACAACAGTAAATTGAACAAAAACCGCTAATATAATTAATCTTTCAGGTTTGGAAGCATTGGACCAGCAGATCGCCATCTGAAGTAGTGGACCCAGCTTTAAGTAATGCTTACTCCGTCAACGAAGTGATCAGATGCATGCACATTGGCCTGTTGTGCGTGCAAGACGACACAGAGGACCGACCTACCATGGATTCGGTCGTTCTCATGTTAAACAGTGAGTCTATTAGCATCCCAATGCCTCAAAGACCTTCATTCTTCTTCCCAAATAAGAAGCACAAGCCGGCACCTTGTGTTCTGAACTTAGATCAATCTACTGGCAAAGCAGACCAATCTAGTAGCAAGATAACGCCGCCGTGGTCTCCAACCGACAGTGGTGCCAGTCTTATCTTCGAAGACTTAGGTGTGCATAGACATGGTCTATAGACAGATTCCCTTGTCGACACGTTCAAGATCGTTTTAGAAGATAAAGATCGGCCCTCAAACCTGTTCAAAGTTTAAAATCAAGACATACACTTTGCTGAATTTCCAATGAATCATGTGTAGACCCTGTTTGATCTCGGTCGTTGGCGTTTTCCTGTTTGTGTTTACATGTCCTTTGGACAGAGGCGAGTTCATGCTAAGTTGGAACTCATGATGAATGGTGGGACCACCACAATACATATTTTGGACTTATACGTAGGTCATATAAAAATATCGTTACGTAAATATATTACGTGATCTTGGTGGAAAGATTCGTTCCATAAGTAGATGAGAGTTTTAATTTCTGGACTTTTTGTGTGAAAAAATATTTTGTACTAACAATGTCACTCATATATATTTTATTTTTTTTGTGGTTTTACTTATAAATGATTTGTTTTTGAGAAGAGACTTTTGGATGTAACATGTAACAAAGCATTTGGGTCGATTGGGACACGAGACGATTTGAGAGAGGAAAATGTTGAGACGACTTCTCAAATTCCAAATCTCCGTGAGCCGCTCATCAAAGATCACTTGCCAGAAAGGTGGTCTTTTTGCCATTTTCTTATTTTTTAGAGTATTTTTTCTGACACCAATAACCTTTAAAATTTTATTGTTGTTCATTTTTGGACTTTTTTTTTTTTTTTATTGAGTGTTGTCTAAAAAGTGGTTTGATGTGATCCTTCCATTAAAATTATCGACATACTCTGCTAACATGGACGAAATATGATGTTGTCTATGACTCAACATCATTTTTATTCAATTATGTCCCCATACTTCGTTTATCTGTTCAATTTCAGTTCATGAACTGCTTTCTTATTCTCTCTGTCAAATGGGCTTTGTCAAATGTGAATATAATCCTGACCCAAACTGTTTATTAGTTATGTCGCAACATTATAGCCAAAACATAAAAGTTAGTAAAATGGATTACACATCACATACCATTTCGGATAGAAGTTTTTTATTTATAAAAATTATTATTTATGTTTAGAACTTGTAAATATTAATTTTAAATGTATCTAAACATGCACGACGTAGATATAAGGAACATTTTACATCCTTTAACTAAACAAGACCAAGCGCACTATAAACAAGTAAAAGGGTCACTTCATACATGACATATTTATTATTCATCACGATTTGGTTTTATTACAAGCACATTAACACATGCGGTGTGTGTGATGTCTTGTTGAAGGATTGTGTTGAAAATTACTAGTCTTAAATAAAAGTCAGCAAGGTTTATCTTGAAAAATATTTGATGACTCTCACTGCTCAAATGAAGGCTGTTGGGGAGAAAGAAAATATAATAGCTTAGGGGTGAAATAGAACAAGCAAATAAAGTTCAAGGACGAGATGGAAAAAGTAAAAGCGACGCGTCAGTAACTTTAACGGCCACGCATATGATATTTGACCATAAAAAATTCAAGAATGACAACAAAAGTTGAAATGCTTGTGGTGCCATTACCTTTTCCCATTACTTTCCTTTTATCTCTGTCCTTTTTGGGTTTATTTTATGTTGGCAGGTCCAATGCATTTGCATGGTTGTTTTGATTTTTCCGTGTAACACCTTCTCTCTTTTTCATTTCCATGGAATTATGTTTGTCGATGATCTTTGAAAGAAACTTGCCGTGGTCACGGTAAGAGGAATTTGTGAAGATAATACCTGTGACATGTGCAAACAGAACCCAGAAACCATGAAACCATGGAGTACCTCTTTTTCCTCTGTCCCAAGACGCGGAGCATTTGGTCCGACCCTGCATCGCAAATCGCTATTTCACACATTGTTCTCACTTCGAATCAAAAAATGGATACTAAATTTTCAGCATACCTCCTCGAACTTCGACCTCGTTGCCATTGTTCTTTGGCATATATGGAAAGAAAGGAATGGCTTCATTTTCTGCAAGAAAACTCCCGATCCACAGTGGCTTGCTAGTTCTGCCGTGGCCGATTACCCATGCTTTGTTCAGTGGGCCAAAATCAAGAGCAAATCACCAGCAAACAAAGATAGCTTCCCTCAGATCTGGAAAAGAAACCCTAGCAAGGGAGCCCTCAAATTCAACGTTGGTGTTTCCCTCGTCGAGGGATCGACGACCGGGGCCATTAGCTGCGTAGGGAGGAACTGCCATGGAGAGTTAATTGATGGTTTTGCGATGGAGGTGAGGTCGAGCTCAGTCAAGCAAACGGAGGCTCTAGCGATGGTCGAAATGCTTAGATTTCTGAGCAAGACACGGCACGAGTAAGAGTATTCTGGTTGAGTCAAGCAACTTAACTCTTTTGAAGATACCTCAAGGGGCAGATCACTTCACGTGGGGCAGACGTCCCTGTCGCCAAGGCAAAGGTTCTCATTATGGGCTTTCCGAATTTGAGGTTGGCCCTCTACAACAGAGAGCACAATAAGTTAGCGAATTGGATTGTTAGAACCCAAAAAGAATAGATCCCTACCTCTTTGTTGGCCTTACTTGTATCTGAAACAAGTATTTTACCCTCGCACTCCTTGAGTTAGCTAATTGGATTACGGTATTTTTGACCAAAAATAAAAGATTAGTGGTTGTGCCTTTTATCAGATATGGAAATGACCATCAATAGCATAACTCATAGACAATTTCTCAGTTATCAAAATCGGTAATGCAAAGTTATGAAGTAAAAAGCAAAACTCATGCGAAGGGCCCCATTAGACATTTGTTTTTCTGATTACTTAAGATTCTTTATTTGTTATTACACTCTTTTTTTACAAAAGATCCACGAGTAACTTGTTATATTATACAGACCATAGGAGAACCGTATCCTAAAAATGCGCTATTGAGGTGGGAGAGCCCACGGTCATATAAACCGCAAGTCAAAGTCCGATACCATCAATATGGGATTCAAATCCCATACCATGTAATTGGGATCACAACATCGTACCACAATTAAAATAAAATTGAAATAGTTGGCATGGTGGTTTATGTAAGGAATCAAGATGTGTATGGGATTATACCAACCAACATAGTTCATTTCGATGGGTCTCAGTAACAAGTGAAGTATCTTTTTCTCACTTTGGAATAGAACATGGCACGTTCCTCAGTGCAAAGGTAAAATTATGTGCAAGAACAAATAATATAGTTCATTTTAATTTTGTCAATAGCGACCAGACTAAAATGCCTCCGATATACTCATGAGCAAAAGAAAAAGGGCAACAACTACCCAATCAATCTAAGTCTATTGTACGAATGTTAATTTAGTCCTAAATTTTTTAATTTTACTAATGTAGTTCAAAATGTAAGCGCAAAATTCTAATGTAGTCCCTTTGGACAATTGCCGCCAGAAATTGCTGACATGGCATCCAATTGTTGCCATCCGTCTTACATGGTGCATGCCCACAAGGACAAATGTACCCATGCCATGGCAATTGACTAGAAGGATCACATAGGAGTTTCACTTAAAAATTTAGAACTGCATTGATAAAATTGAAAAGTTTAGGAACGTATAGATATCAATACAATAAGTGTAGAATTGAATTGGTAATGCCCCCCCCCAAAAAAAAAAAAAGAAAAAAGACAAAATGGGAAATGAAAAACCAAAGAGAAAGGTAAAAATCAATAAGAAAACTTATCATAAGTGAATATCATGGAGGAGGATGTGATTGACATATTATAAGTTGTCGGGGAGCTAGAGTGGGGATGCGTGAGAAAGGAAGCAGGGTTTTACAATCTACATACAACACGTAGTAACTTGGAAAATAGATATAAGATAAGATCAAAAAAAAAAAAAAAAAGACAGATTGATGGGCAATAAAACGTTATAATTTATCTCCCTCATTGACCTAGTCGCCTCTAGATCCATCTTCACGTAACTCACGAAAAGAAACAAAGGGCGCATTATAGACAGACAAGGGACCCATGAATGATTGGATTAGACTTGAACTTTGTTGGCTGATGATAGGCTTTTCCTTGCAAATATGGCATGAAATAAATGGAGGCAACTCAACTTTGATATTTGATTGTGGCAGGAAAATAAGAGTTTGTTGAGGAGTTCACTTTTTATTTTTACTTTTTGGTTCAATTCTCACAGATCACCCGATTCGTGTTTTATCTAATGGGAAATACCCTGAATCTTCCAAAATTTATAAATATCGACACTCCGAGCTTTTAATATTATTGGTAATTTTTCAAAAATGTAAAGTTCTCATTTGATAATTGCAATTTCTTTCTTTTTTTTCTTTTATGGAGCATTTTGTTAACGAGTATACTGGTTAATTTTCAATGCATTGTCTCTTCTCATGTTATGTGTTGCCCCTATCTTGAAAATCGAACCATTCCTATTTAAGCATGCTTAACTAGTTCTCGAGGGCACACATTAACAGAATCCTTTTATGAATTAGTAAGGTGATGTAATGAAATAACTCAAGCATAAATTTTCCTAACCTGCTGGTTGCGTACTTTCAAGAAAAATACTCAGAATTATCCTTATTTTTAACATCAATATCACTTTACTCCCTCTTTATATAAAAATCACTAATGTACACCTTGAGTTTTGGCTCTAGAAACCAATTTGTAGCCGACATTAGTTACCATAAATAGGGATGAGTATTGCCAGAAAAATAGAAAGCTTGAAATTTGGGAGAAATGTATATTGCTTTTCTCTATTCCTTTCAGTATGTAATTACAAACATTTGTAATACAAAGTGTATAAATAATAAAGGAATAAAAATATACACAATATTCTAAAGATGTACATAAAATATTCCCTATAATCAAAAATCAATTAAGATCGATCGGCATCGGCAACAATATCTTCAACACTCCCCCTCAAGCTCGGCGGTCTATAAACATCGAAGACGCCTAGCTTGTTTAATAGATATGAATGTTGCCTCTGACATAAGGCCTTGGTAAAGATATTTGCGGGTTGCTCTATTGTTCTTATCCCTCTTGTTCTAATCACCCCACTCTGGATCTTGTCTTGAATGAAATGACAATCAACCTCTATATGCTTTGTCCTTTCATGGAATACTGGGTTCATTGCAAGCTTAAGCACAGCATCATTATCACAAAATAGGACAGTGGGCTCCTTTATCTGTACACCAAGGTCTTGAAGAAGGCCTCTTATCCAGACTATTTCACAACTAGTCTTCGCCATTGCTCGGTATTCTGCCTCAACGGATGATAAAGATACGGTTGATTGTTTCTTTATCTTCCATGAAATTAGAGAATCCCCTAATTTTATACAGAATCCTGTGACTGATCTTCTACTCATGGAGCAAGTAGAATATGTGTCACAATATGCTGTCATCTCCATATTGTTGTCTCGAGACAGCAATATTCCCAATCCATGACACCCTTTCAAGTATTTTATGACATTCAGTGCCGCATTCATGTAAGACTATTTCGGAGCATGCATAAACTGACTAAGAATCTGAACTGCATAGGAAATGTCTAGCCTGGTCATGGTTAAATAAATAAGCTTTCCAACAAGTCTTTGATAAGCAGAAGGATCTTTAAGCAAAGGATCCTTGTTTATAGGTGACAACCCATTGTCATATTCAGCTGTTGTTAACTTGATATTCTAATCGATTGGAATAACAGTCGGCCTAGACCCTGATAAACCTGCTTCTAACATAATTTCTAAGACAAATTTCCGTTGGCTAAGACAGATGCCCCTTTTTGACCGTGCAATTTCTATCCCAATAAAGTATTTGGGAGATCCCAAATCCTTAATATGAAATGTAGAATGCAGATATTCCTTGAATCTCTCATTGGTAGGCGCATCATCTCCCATAATGAGTATATCGTCAACATATATAAGTAAATAGATTGACGACGTACCTTGTTTCCATGTGAATAAAGCATAGTCATGCTTAGATTGCTGGAATTTTGCAGCTGTGAGTTCACTGATAAACTTGGCATACCATTGACGAGAAGCCTATTTGAGCCCATATAGGGATTTTCAAAGACGGCACACACTCCCCTCCCCCTGTCTGCGAAATCCTGGTGGAATATCCGTATAAATCTCTTCTTCAAGATCTCCATGTAAAAAGGCATTGTGAATGTCCATTTGATGAAGGGGCTAGTCACGAATGGCGGCAATGGAAAGAAAGGACCATACAGTGACTTCTTTGGCAACTGGAGAGAAAGTTTCCGTATAATCGAAGCCTTCCTTCTGTGTGAATGCCTTTGCAACCAATCTGGCCTTGTAACGTTCAATGGATCCGTCTGCTTTGTATTTGATATTGTATACCCATTTGCATCCTATGGGTCGATGATGGGGAGGTAGGCGAACAATATCCCAAGTCTCATTCTCGATGAGAGCTTGTAACTCATCTTTCATAGCTTGTTGCCAACGAGGATCCATGGTAGCCTCATCATAAGAAGTAGGTTTCTACTGTGCAGAAATTCTACTAACACAGCATCTATGTTCAGGAGAGAGATTAGCAAAACTGACATAGAAGGAAATAGGATATTGTGTACCACACTTTTTTGACGATGAACCGACGTAATCCGCTGTCCATGTTGGTGGTTGAACTGTGCGTCTTGATCGCCGAAGATTAGTTGGTTCGGATGGAACATCAACTTGTGAGTTTGCAAAGGTATCATCCGCTAGAATATTTGCTTGCGAAGATTCAGGTTCTTCGGATATACTTGATGAAGGAAGGCTGGATATTACATTGTCCCCATCCGAGGCAACATGTGCATCGACATTTGAAGATGCTATAGGAGATACTATTTGTGGAAGCATCATCATTGATCCTTGTGGAGGATCGTCTTCATGCAAAAAAGGACGAGAAGACATCAGGGGATCTTCATGCTGTTGTGATGGTAGCCTATCCTTGAATGGGAAAATATCTTCATGAAAGATGACATCTCTGCTAACGAAGAATCTTCCGTAGATGGATCATGAACCAAATATCCTTTTTGAAGGGTAAGATATCCCATAAATGTGCAAGAGATGGCACAAGGTCCCAATTTGTCTCGAGTGCCCATGGTAGAAACATAGTATAAACATCCAAAAACATGAAAATGACGAATGTCGGGACGTTTTCCAAATAATGACTCGAATGGAGTTTTTCCACTCAAAACTTGAGATGGCATTCTATTGATCAGGTATGTCGCTGTGACCACGCAGTCTCCCCAAAAAATTTCAGGGATTAAAGCTTGATACTTGAGAGCTTGAGCAACTTCTAACAAATGACGGTGTTTCCTTCTACAATCCCATTTTGTTGAGGAGTATAGACACAGGAGCTTTCATGAAGGATGCCATTGGAAATAAACAATGAAGAACATTCATAATTAAAGAATTCTCATGCATTGTCAGTACGAACCCGTTGTATGGATTTGTTAAACTGGTTTTTGATCAGGACAATAAAATTTTTGAGATGTGAAAGGACTTGGGCTTTAGATTGCATAAGAAAAACCCAAGTTGCTCGAGTATGATCATTTACGATAGTGAGAAAGAAGCATGACCCATCACGATGAGGGGTGTGATATGGGCCCCAGATGTCCATGTGTAATAAAGAGAAGGCTCTAGCAGCACGTGATGTACTTTGTGGAAAAGACATTTTAGACTGTTTAGCTAATGGGCATATAGGACACTTGGGATGAGGAAAAGCGGCGCTATGGCCTAGACGCTGATGGGATAAAGACATTTTTATTATGATTGGCATTACATAAGATGCTCTTATTGAAGGAAAAATTCTTTGGAAATGTCATCTAGAAATAAAGTCCCTCGAAGTTCCTACCCGAGCCCATCAGTGTCCTAGTTAAAGGGGCCTGAAAGAGACAAATGCCAGAATAAAAAATGACTTGACCGAGATTGTCTTGACAGATCTTTGATACAGAAATGAGATTGAACTGAAAATTTGGAATGAAGAGGACATTTTTTAGTGTGATGGAAGGACTCAGCTCAACATCTCCAATTTTATCTACTGAAATATCACTACCATTTAGGAGGCGAATGGAAGTATGATTCGAGGATTTTTCTAATTTAGAAAAGAACCGTTCATCACAGACTCTATGGTCACTGGCACTTGAATCAATAATCCATGCGTTGCTCGAAATATTGCTCATCAAACAATAAGAAATACCTGCATAACTAGGCATCTTTTCCTGAATTCCCATCTGGCTTAGGGTCCTCATGACTTGTTGGAGTTGGTCATTGCTGATGGGTTGATTTACTTTAGCATTTGCTGCTATAGAAAATTCTCGTTCCTTCTTCTCCCCTGATCTTCCATGCAATTTCCAACAATTTTCTTTGGTATGATAAGGTTTTTTGCAATAATCACAAAATTTACCTTTCGATTTTTTGAATTATTTCTGTTCGAGGATATGGCCAAATTTTGGCCGTTGGATTGCCTTAAAACAGACGCTGATGGACCGTCAAATCGCGACTCTGCAAGGGTGAAAGGTTAGCCGTTCGATCACGCGAGGGAGCCGTCTGATCGCGCGAGGGAATCTCCACCATCAGATCCAAAGATTGAATCTCGGCCGTTCATTCCTCGCGAGTTACCCGAACCATCCGATCTTGTGAAATAATCCCGGCCGTCCATTTGAGATGGATAAAAGGCCTCTTCTTCCTCTCTTCACGTAACCCCGGCGCCCCTGTTTTCTTCGAGAAACCTCCATGGCCGGACCTTCCAGAGCTAAATCGCTGCTCCAACGAGGCCCTGGTCGCGAGAACGACACAGTCGTCAGTCTTCAAGTACTCGAACGACACCAACCTCTGGGATTCTTCTTGAACCGCAAGTTGATATATGCGGCCGAGCAGGGGAACCAGATCCATGGCCAAGATCTGGCTACGAAACGGTAAGTAGCTCTCATTCAACATGAGCAGGAAGTGTGTAACCTTCTCCCGATCTCTTATAGTCCGGTATTGAGCCAAAGTCGCCTCGGGTTCCTCCAATTTCTCCTTTGTCATTTCGATTTCGTTCCATAGGGCAAAGAGTTTATTGTAGATTGTCAAGATCGATAAATTTCCCTACTTGAGATCTGGTAAAGTTTGTGTTAGCGTGAAAATTTTCGCTTTATCTAGCTTACCATACATTTCCCATAAATTCTCCCAAAATTTTTTTGCATCTTCGGTCGGTGGTAATCCGGCGGCGATCTCCTTGTGAGGCAATTTCCTATCCAGGTCCAAACAAGCCGGTTGCATTTGTGCCATTGTCGTGCAAGCCGCTTGTCCGATGGTATCAGGACGGTCCCGTCCAAAAAACCATCTTTGTCTTTGGTTACGAGCGCTTGCCGAAGTTCGCGAGACCACAGGGAGTAATTCTCCGGTCCCGACAGCTGCTAGGAGATTAGACACATCTCTAGTTTGTCGGCGGTCGCGGTGTACAGTGAGTCTCCAGGTTCTGGCCGGCCACCAAGACTTGCAAATGGAAAGAATCCGGGTCTGTAGGCCGGGTACAGCTCGGGTAGGGATTGCTCACCCCGTATCCAGGACCCGAACCACTCCAACCCGAGAAGGTCCGGTTCGCCCCGTATCCAAGAGCCGCTCCAGGTGTGTGCGATGGACTTTCCTCCATCCCACCAATCCTCCCAGGCTCGATTTGAGGTAAATTCTGAGTTGAACCTCCTTGATTTGGCTGAATTGATACAAGGATCCATTGAATAATGGTCCTGTGAAGGAATTTACAAGATTAAATCCTGTGTTGGGCTGCACAGGCTGCACGAGACCTGTTTGACTTTCTGATTGATTCGTCTGCTGTTCTGCAGGGATGACGTCTCCTCTCTAATTGTTGAGGGATTGTGGATTTCCCTCATAAACACCGGAAGCTAAATTCTCAGTCTTCGACATGATTCCTCCCTAAAGAAAAAGGCGTTGTGGAAGCTAGGCCAAGGCGGGAGGCTCTGATACCATGTCAGAAAATAAAAAGCATGAAGTTTGGGAGAAATGTATATTGCTTTTCTCTATTCCTTTCAGTATGTAATTACAAATTATTTGTAATACAAAGTGTCTAAGTAATAAAGGAATAAAAATATACACAATATTCTAAAGATGTACATAAAATATTCCCTATAATCAAAAATCAATTAAGATCAATCGGCATCGGCAATAGTATCTTCAACAAGTATAGTTTTAGGGTAGAACCTAGAATTGGAGAACTACATAGGTGAGAACCTGTTCAATTTAAGGTTTCAAGATATGCAAGATAAGTTCCAAGTTTCAAAAATTGGGTAGATTCTAAGTTTTAGACAGGTGAAACCTAGAACTTTAAAACTTAGAACCTGAATCAAAAATAAGTTTTTGTATTTTTCTTGGTCTATATCTTCATGCGATCTTACGATAGTTTGTGGCATCCAATGATGAAACCACTAGTCTGAACTTCTATTGTATGATAGAAACTTATACCTTATTAATGTGTCCTGCTCTTTGTATGTCAAACATAAGTTGTGGTCAATGGATTAACAATAATTGGTAATTATTAAATGTGATAATTCACTACAATGGTTTGATTAATTATAGACCCTAGAAATTATCATATCACTAGAACCGACACTAAAACCTATGATAGAGTAGGTTCCAAGTGTATGGTAGGTTTCAAGTTCCAAAAAATGAGGAACTTGTTATAATGAATAGGTTCTAAGTTTCAGATGGAACCTAAAACTGCTCATTCCTAACCATCATAACTCTGAGGACAATATCCACGTTCTCCTTCCCAAATGGCCCTAGAGAAATTTTTAATTTCTGACCTAGGCAAAACTTCCAAAATAACTTAAAATCCAATTACCCAAATCCTAAATCAAGCTCCACAGTACCCCTGATGAATATCCACCTCGCTCATTGTCATCCACCAATGATCTCCCGTGGTTCCACCCTCCCTTCCTCTCGTGATCAATCAAGGTTGCAAAGGTATCGGCGACCTCAATCCACATGCCTTCTCATGGGCTTGGACAACCTCAAATTGATGTAATAGGCCTGTGGACTTGGACAACCTTAGGTTGAGGTCGTCTATGGCAACTTGCAACCTTAGATGTATCAAGATTTGATGCACAATCACAAAGAACTAGAAAATCAAAACAAGAAAAAGAAATATAGACACAAGATTTTTATCCCGATCCACCCTTAAATTAAGGTTACGTCCAACTAAGCATTCCACTATGATTAATACCTCACACCTCTCTATTATAACTCTTAATTTACAAGAGAAAAATATTATATATGCCTAGTAGCTATTCATAGGCCAAAACTCAAATTACCAATAAAATGTGAACTTAAATTATAAAAGCCTTCCAGCACAACTTAGGGGCACTACCTCTGCGACCACTAGACCCCCACTCGCTCATCGAGGAGCGCAATTTCTATGCCTTCCTATCGATGGGAAGTATGAACCATACTCCCAACAAAATGGAGGTCGCGAGCAGGATCAAGACTAAAGACCATGGTGGTCAGAGAGAGAGAGAGGGGGGGAAGGGTGGCTGCTAAGATGGCAGTGAGAGGATGGTGGGGCGATTGTCTGCGGCAGTGGATGGTGGTGGGTAAAAGAGAGATTAGAATTAGTGGCATCGGATCTAGCGAAATTAGAAACTGAGATTCCGGCTAAAGTTTGAATGACGAGAAATAGAGCCTTTGTACTATGGGACTAGCAAATAGTTGGTTCAACATGGTTTTAGAAAGAGAGACTCAAGTGGCATCAACATCAGTGGTAACTAGAAATCTTTTTGTGATACACGCCACCCAAAATTTAAAGCAAACTGGTAATATCATTGATTTTATTGCAACAACGATGGCTTTCAAGAAACCAAGCTCTCGGGAAAGGAATAGGCAAAAACGACAAATCCCATGTGTTGCCGTCCTCCACAAACACGCTAATTTCTTTTTATCTTTTGAAAAGCCGGGGTTGACAGTGGATGATGTCCGCGCTCACGTAGGCTTGTAGTCCTTCACCATATCTAGCAGTCCATGCTGTGGCCTCACGGTTGAATGGAAAGAGCAAATCCCACTTACTCATTATAAACCACGCGCACACAGCAAAGAGAGAGAGAGAGAGAGAGAGAGAGAGAGAGAGAGAAGGATGCGGATGATACCTTTCCTACTTCCTTTTATGCTCAGCTTTTTCACCATCAGAGCTGCTGAATTCACCCTCACCTTGAACACCGTGAACGGCCATTACTGCTTAAACTCAAGCACCTTCACCCCCAATAGCACCTATCCCGCCAACCTCAATCGCGTTCTCGATGATCTCGTCAGAGACGCGGGCGCCAACCCTGATAACGGGTTCAACTTCACTTCAAGCAAAGCCAGGTCGAGCAACGCCGTCTACGGCAGCTTTATGTGCAGAGGCGATGTCCCCAAGAAAGAGTGCGCGGATTGCGTCAGGAACGCGAGTATTCGAATAACCCAGCTATGCCGGATGACAAAAGTCTCCTTCCTGTGGTACGATCAGTGCATGTTGCGCTACTCCGACACGAATTTTACCAGGAAGGTCGAGCTGGAACCTCGGTTGTTTGGATACAATGAAGAGAACATAGACCAGCCTGATGAATTCATGAAGGTACTGACTGTCGCTACGGATCACGCAGCTAGAGAGGCTGCTCGGCATCCTCCTAGGATGTATGGCCATGGCCACGCCAAGTTTAGTCAGGAGAAACCGTTGTACACGTTCGCACAGTGTGTGCCTTACCTTTCCAACAACGATTGTTGGGAGTGCCTTCGCAACGCCACATCGACCCTCTTAAGCCTCGAAAAGGGGAAAATTGGAGGCCGAGTGCTGCTTCCGAGTTGCTTTGTCAGGTTTGAGATTTACCCGTTTTACGGGGGCAGCTCAAAAGGTAAGGTAGAACCTAATAGTTGATTTTTCAAAAGTTCATCATCATGCTTCTTACTACTTCAAAGATTGCAACAGAATTTGTGTTGTCGGCTTAAGCTGTTTCTTTGCTCTTCAAGGAGTTATTAGAGTTTCTCAGCCAGCAAAAGATTTTATTATTTATTTTTTCAATTCTGCTACAGTTGAAATCTTTGCAGTTGGATTACTCAACGCACGTTTCAGTTAAGTACGGTCAATTCAACTGTCTGCCACAGCTTTTGAGTGGAGTCGGGGAATATCTTGTCTCGTGTGTGTGCTGGAACATGAAGTTGTCATGACTAGAACGAGCCATACTTCCATGTATGTAAATGAAACTATTAACTCCGACAACAAATGCAGGGAAAGTGCACTTTAAGTGGAAAATATATGCTGCAACCCTTGCCGCAGCTGTAGGAGTGGCGCTACTTTTTTACATGATAGTCTGGCATATACTACGAGGAAGGCAAAGAATCCTAGGAAGGGAGAGCAAAAGTGGTATAAAAGAAGATCAGATTGCTAACTCGACAAAATACTGCTATTGCATGCGTACAATTTTATTGATTCTGTTTCACCAGTCTAAAGATATCTAAATTATTTAACTGCCAGTTAGGAGGCAAATTTCTGAACTCCATTCCATGCAATTCGATCTGCAAACGTTGGAAGCTGCCACAGATAACTTCTCGAACAACAACAAGTTAGGGGAAGGAGGATTTGGTCCGGTTTACAAGGTAATTAAGATGTTCAATCTGATCATTCAGCTTTTGACTTATCAAGAAGATGATGCTTGCTAATTTTCATATATAATCATAATGTAGTATGATATTGTGGTTTACAATGAAGCTTCTCAAAGCCCTGGAGCATTATTCTCCTCCACATAAGTTAGATAGGAAAAACTCCAAGATTATGCCCTTCTAATCTCATATTAGTAAGAGTGCAAATACAATAAAATGAAGCAACAATAAGAGGCATCTGTTTTGGGCAAATTTGGAGTTTTTATGTCTTCTGTTATCAGGGTACACTACCCAATGGTCAAGAAATTGCAGCAAAGCGTCTATCTAGGAGCTCTGGACAAGGAGTCGAAGAATTTAAGACCGAGGTTGAATTAGTAGCCAAGCTTCAGCACAGAAACCTAGTGAGGCTACTGGGATTCTCCATGGAAAGAGATGAAACAATACTAGTCTATGAATACGTGCCCAATGGGAGCCTTGATCGCTTGTTATTTGGTTTGCCTCTCTTTTATCTCCTTTTCACCAAGTTAACACACCATCATTTCAGTCTCAATGATATGTTTCACTCAGAGAAAATGAGAAGCAAATATGAGTCTGGCTAAATGAAAAACCATAGATATTAGTGATAGCCGGACGATGTAATGCAAGCAAAAAACCTGTTGTTATTTTGCTTAGTTTTCTTCATCATTTTGTTTCTACATTGACGAATGCAACTTTAAAGATTGAACATTACTTAATAAGTAGTACGGAAAGCAATGAATCACATCATAATGAGAATATTGATCACAAGTTAACGAAAGCAACTCTGTGTCATGATCTGGCAAGAGCATTATGCAAGTACCAGTTGATGTAACTTACAGATTATTTTGACTAATGTACAGATCCCAAGCTCAGTGGACAATTGGATTGGTCAACACGTTACAAGGTTATAGTAGGGGTGGCGCGCGGATTGCTATACCTTCATGAAGATTCTCGGCTTCGAATTATTCATCGTGATCTCAAAGCCAGCAACATTCTACTAGATGCTGACATGAACCCAAAAATCTCAGATTTTGGTTTGGCCCGAATCTTTGGCAATGATCAAACTGAAGCAAGCACAAATAGGATTGTTGGAACATAGTAAGTTCAACATCTGGTAATCTGCCTCGTTATTAAAAAAGAGGAGTGCGCCATTAGCATTGAACTTGGGGCCTTTGTGCTAATTTGTTCAAGCATTTTATATCCATAGCGAAAATTTCTATCTTATCCTTTCATTTTTATGTCAATACATGATGCTCAATGCAGTGGCTATATGTCTCCAGAGTATCTGATGTTTGGACACTTCTCAGTAAAATCTGATGTCTTCAGCTACGGTGTGTTAATGCTGGAGATTATCACTGGCAAAAAGAACAGCCAATTCTCCGCATTACACTGCGACGAGGGCCTACTAGGCTATGTGAGTATCTTAATACTGCACTGTTTTGTTGGCTAACGTCACTTCTATTAGAAGTGCAGAAGTAATTCAAACGAAATTAACTAATACTAACTAATCCTTTAGGTTTGGAAGCACTGGAGCAACAGAACGCCGTCAGAAATAGTGGACCCAGTTTTAAGTAATGCATACTCAGTGAACGAAGCGATCAGATGCATGCACATTGGCTTGCTCTGCGTGCAAGACGACACGGAAGACCGACCTACCATGGATTCGGTCGTTCTCATGTTAAACAGCGAGTCTATTGGCATCCCGGTGCCTCAAAGACCTTCATTCTCCTTCCCAAGCAAGAAGAACAAACCGGCACCCTCTGTTCTGAACTCAGATCTATCCACCAGCAAAGTGGACCAATCTAATAATAAGATAACGTCGTCGTCATCTGCAACTGATAGTGGTTATGCTGAGCCAGTTCCGTGGTAGGCGAGATTCTTGGGCTATCATTTAGATCCACATTGTTTAGGACAACTTGTGTATGTACACTTCACTGTTGTATGAGGATTCATCTTATCTTCATTGCCGCAACTCTGGCTCATTCTTTCTCGTAGGACCAGAACAGGATGCCACAAGTGTAAACAACTCCATTAGCTCAGACGAGTTTAGCCATTAGATTGGGATTAGCATTTTGGCTTTACAATATGGTACATTGTTACAAGGACACTCGAGCTTTAACAAGAATATCAGCTTTTCATGCTTCAAATTTGGCATATGGTTGGAAAAATGTTCAAGTCATCCACTCAAACGGGTTCGTTTCTTCTCGGTTGCATACTAGCGTGGTCAAAACTCTGGAAACATATTTTATTTCATGATTTCGAAATGTGCTGATTAAAAACAGATAAGGTACGGTAAGAACTATGTGTTCAAGATTTAAATGTTCCAACACCATGTCCACAAAATTGATGGCCTCCAGAAGCTCAGAACCCTCTCTTCATAACGCTTGACCGATCAGGAGACAGGGCGCGGAGAAAACTTCGAAGAGCAAAAGTAAAATTAAAGATTTCTCTCCACTCGGAGAAAAAGAAAGAAAAAGGAAAGGCTCTCCTTTGCCAGACCAGATAAAAAGGCCACTTGAGCAGACTCTCGACATGACAGTATCGGAACGGAATCGAACGAAGACAGGATCCGGTCCCCTCCCCGGCACAAAAGAATCAATCTTTCTTGAAAATTGCAGCATATACACAAGCATTATTGTGGAATAAAGTTAATAAAGCTGATACATCACTCAATCAAGACTCCCGAAAGTATACCATTACGGGTCAAACACGCGCGCTCAAAGTCTCACTTTTTGGGATTCCCGATAACCATGCAATAAAGTGCGCCTTCAAGGAGAAGCAACACGGTTAAAAGCTTTTCAAGAGCAAGAGTCCACGGACTCGTCTTTGCCTTCCCAACAGCAATAGCAATTTCAAAGGCCCCAAACCATTTACTTTCACCATTCTTTTGAACCAGTTTTCCCTATTCCTCTTCTTTTATGGGGCAAGAGGAAAAGAGAACAAATGCTTGACAAGTCGAATAGCATTTCTAATCTAGAAAGGTCTGATACTTTTGAAAACTTATGCCCCACTAAAAGACAATTAGATTAACTTGTAAGATATGCCAAAGAAAGTTCTAAAGTGGGGATCGACGAATGTTGATGGTAATTGAGAACGTGATATGAAGGTGAAAATTGTGCTGAGTCCCTAGATGGCATGCATGTCTACTCATGGGGTCACAGGCCATTTCAAATTCTTTCCAAGACTACCAGGACAACATTAGTGGAGACTTTTCTGTGCAACAACCAACCAATAAAAATAAGCATTGACCCCTAGAGATTAAAAACTTAAGACAGCACTAAAGCAAACAGCAGGACGTGTGGACCTACAATCAGGAAGTTTCATACCTGACCGCTGTTCGCCACCAAAGAAAAAATATGTTCCTAACAAGACAATGTGCTAAACAGTGCTCCTTTAACTTCTTTTTTTGGCCAGTAATGGACAGAGCAGACCCCACCTTGGCATGATCTTTCCACATCGGAAGCACGATGTTAAAACATCGGGAATCTAACATCATTAGCAAACTCCATGGAACACCTCTCCTTCAAGACCTACCACGGGCAACAACTTGTCTCCTCCAGATACCTATTGGCACCTGCAAAAGCAGCCGATACAACGAATTAAATATTGGTCAGCTGACACCACCAATAAGCTCCTGATCCTGGTAATACTCAGTATAACCTCAGTAAATTGAAAACTGCAAAAGCATTATCAGCTGATAGGGTCCTTACAGCTGGGAAGCCACCATAATCCCCTGGCTCTTTTATGTCCTTGATGACACAGCTGTTTGCAGCCAGACGCACCTGGCATTTTCAAACATTATTTGATTGTGACTAAGACTCTTTAAACATGCACAGGCAAAACTCGTTTCCTTGATTAACTTTCTATAAGAAACAGGAGATTGCAGTGATTTATTCATGTGTTCCAATATTGGGATATTAAAGTTTACTGCAAATCAACCCAAGCAAAAGTTGCATACTAAGCAACTTAATGGCAATAACATGGAATCTATGATTGCACATACATGTAAATGCATATCGTACACAATCCATTTTCAACTCCAACAACTCTCTGTCCTTTTAAGTTTTCAATCAGAATCGTAAGGTAATTTGAAGGGGCTAAAAGGACCAGAGCTGAGCACAGCTCTTGGTCAAACAAGTTTAACCAACCAGTCATTGGCCATGACATGAAAAATTTGTAGTTTGCAATGATTGAAATAGTGAAGGATATGGTGTTCAACGAACATCATATGATTCAATCACATTAATGTAATGGCGATTTTTCCGTCATAAGAAAGCTCAAAAGCAAAAGTACATGCTTAGAACATTACAATGTACATCTTACCACATTGAAGTCATTTAGCAATTTTATTTCACCAGAAAATTCTAACAAGTGGATACCTTTGATGTGATAGAGACGTGATCGCGAACAGCTGCCCTTCCACCTAGAGTCACATAATCTCCTAAACTGAAGTGAGGAAGACGTCAAAAGTCAAAAGTAAGACTCTGCAAATTAACGAATGAGCTTCTTTAAAACAAAAAATTAATCAGAATATAAACTTAATGAGTTGTGACTGGAAAAAAAAAAAAAATGGAGAAAGGTCGTTCACAAGTTCAGAGATTATAAAAACTTGTCAGTGAAAACAACATACGTTGCTGAACCGGCAATTCCAACTTGCCCACAGAGTATGCAACTTTTCCCAATAACTGCATTGTGACCAATCTGAAAGGCCACAAAAAGTCCATATCATAAATCAAGCAGTTCAATGGAAACATCGTAGTCAGAAAAAAACCCACCTGAACTAAATTATCTATCTTCGACCAATCCCCAATGACCGTGTCTCTCCAACTGCACATTCATGTAGTTTGCATGATCAGTCTTTAAATCTTATACAGGCAAAAAGGATTTTTTTGGAATTGTGATATCTCAATAGTTCATTTGGAGTGCAACAAACCTGCCTCTATCGATACATGTATTTGCACCAATCTCCACATTATCCCCTATCCTAGCATTCAGCATCTGTCAAAGGAAAAGAAGAATAAAAACAGATCACATGTCGTAGTACTAGATGAACCAGCTGGAACAATCCCAAGATTCCAAACAGGAATCGGGCCTTGGTCATCCAGTTTGCTCATTGACTAGTTATGCGGAAACCTAGATTGGACCAAATAACCATGGGTGGATAAGATTAAAAGATATTGTAGGCAAGTAAAAATGACAAATTGAACTCATTATAAACTAAAATGCAAGACAAACTTGAGGCTTCTTCAACATGTTTCCAGACTCATCCAAAAGAAATCCAAATCCTGTTAACACAATGACACCAAACTTCAGGGAAGCGGAAAAAATAATGACAAACAGTAACTCTTAAGTCAAGAAGGGAAAGTTGTGTCCACTCACTATGTTAGAAGAAACCTAGGTTGAAATTCTTAGATGCAAGACCTTATTTACAGAATCAAACAAAGGATATCTTAGAAAAATGTTTACAATACCACATAGCAGCCGGCAACAAGTTTACAAACAGATGTTTGTAGTAGCATCCATACAAGCCCATGCAAAAGGGACATTATCGTGTCATCACAAAGCAAGCATGTCATGATTACCAACATAAGCCCAGAGATAACAAGATGTTTAGAATATTGGTCACGACAAAATAGGACATTGATTTTATAATAAAATAGGCTGAGACACTATCAATGGAAAGTTAAGCATAAATGACAGCCATTTTAATGAGAATTGAAAACACTCAAAATACTGATGAGAAAAGCTAATAAAGGAGAAAAATTGTCCAGCCTTACCATCTTGACCAATGCATACTCCATTGTGGATTATGCATGATCCACCAACAGTACAGTTACCCAGTGAAACATTGTACCTGTTGAAGATGTGATTATCAAGCAACGCCAATTGATTCTTCACAGTTCAACTAGAAGGATACTATTATACATCATAAAAATAATTCAAACAACATTTCTTCAACATAGTTGACATGTATAATGAATGCTTGAGTCATTCAGTTGTTGCTGAGCCTATTCATGGATATAGGTCAAGTATGATAGAGCTAGAATTACTGGCCTTTGACAGTGAGCACATCTTTTCTGCCAAAACTTTGGCCATTCCAGCCCTATGAAAGCAAAAGGCTGATTCACATTCTAATTTCTCTTTGGAATCAAGAGACAAACAACTTAAAGATCGCTTTGCCCAAGAACTTAAATCTTAAAAAGAGAACAGATATACAGGACTGGTAACAAGACATCTGCAACTTGTGGTAGTATGAAATAATATATGCTCCTTCTCATATACTTGCTGGCAGAATGTGGATGTAATGTACATGAACAAACAAAAGTCGGACAAGTTCAAAGACATAATTGCAAAGAGCCACCTCAAGAACGCGACTAAACATTATGTAGAGGGAAGCAAAGGCATCCATCGCAATACACAGCATCCAGACAACATACGAACCTCAACCTTAAGGTCTAGCCAAGCCAAGTATAAACAAAAACACATATAGTCATGCAAATCGGCAAGGAGTTGAACCCAGGCAGATGCAATATGCAGCCAAGCAGTGATCCAATATAGAGAAGGAAGTAAATGCTACCCAATCTTCGTTGACGGGCCAACCGTAATGGCAGGTCCAATAACTGTTCCTGATCCCACATGTACATGTGCACCCAGCACTGCTTTTGGATGTACAACAGCACCCACTTCAATAAGTGCAGTTGGATCAATGCAAGCAGACTCATGGAAAGTTCCACCTCCGTTTGGGCATCTCAGAAATTCCCGGTAACTTGTCCTGTCACCACCCTCTAATCTTCATTTAGGGGATTGCAAAAGTAGGTTCAGTGTCTTATCATCCTACATCTGCCAACGTACTTCATATTCCACATCAAATGCTAAGGCAAACTTAGTATCGGACAGTACAAGAATGAAAATCATGCTTAATGGCTTTTAATAAGCATTAACATATAAAACACACGCTACAGCATTTTTCAGCTTAAACTTTTGAGTAACATAAAAAATAAGATCCTACGTGGAAATTATCCCTTCCTCATATACAATGTGAGTTAACCACTATTAAATGCATTGTTGGCGCGCTTCATGCTCTTTGCTTTGCCAAGACATTAGACGACATATTGTCAATCCTCCTCCCGCCATTATCTATCTACCAACTAAAACTTCTTAGAATAAATAAGTCAAACATTAGCTAACATTGGCATTAGAGCTCGAAGCCCAATATTACTTGCCAGCATTCGGATCTTCTTTTCAAATTTATCTACTCAATGCCGCATTTCGTCGAACATATGAGCCGCACGACACTCGACCGAGACAAACCTGGAAGCACTCGCATCCGCCGAACATGTGGACACGCCCCGAACGCTACCCACAGCAAACGCAGCCAAAAGATTCAATTTTTCCGGGCGCTTCGTCTTGGGAAGAAGGTGGGCGATCGAACTCGAAGCACCCAAAGCAGCGAACTTTCTCAGATGAACCGCCATCGACGCTACGAACAGAGCAAGAGGGTGCAAATGGGCGTCGCCCAGAGTAGCGAGTGAACACTCGTTTGTACGGCGGGAGGTGGGCAGGCTCGGAGCTGCAGCGGGGGAACGACCCAAGTACTGACCTCCAGTACTGTCGGAACAAGGAGAAGAAAGTTCAAGGAAACTCGCAGGCTTGTCGTGCGAGGGGACAGTGACAGGATCTGTTTCGGTCAACGTGAGGCTGACATATAGAATTTTGGGGGGACATTGAATTCAATTATCTTTAAAATTATGAATAAATTAACTCCAAAAAAAATTCCCAATCCCATAAACATAATAATCTACTAGAATGTTTGTATGGGATCGATTGCACGCATGAGAAAAGTTTATAATAATGCATAACTTTATTCTTAAAATTTGTACTAAAAGTAGAAAGAAAATGCATCCAATAAATTATTTCGTATGTCGCATAATTTTATGTTGACTTGAGAAAATAATAGATTAGACAGAAGAAATTGGATTTATATAGAAATACATATAAGGCAAATTTGTAAAGAAAAAAATCTATCTACCATTATTTTTATATGGATTCTCTTAATGGGCCAAATTAATTAATGAAATTTGAACAAAGTAACTTTTTATTATAAATGAATAAAATGAAGCGTTTGACATTCTCTAATTCCAAAAGGTTAAAAATTGAAAAATTTGAGGAAATTGTTAAAAAAAAAAAAAAAAAAAGAACTCGGCACATTTTTAGGAAAACCCAAAAGTACTTTTATTCATCCCCAAATGAACAAAGAAAGAACTCAAATTGTGTTACATATAATTGGAACACCACGAAATCTCGGAGAATTACTTCACATGAAAATCCAATATTAGACAACCCGAGTATCATGAACTTTTATTTTGTGACTATTGAGATTGGTGTTAACTTTTGTTAAATCTTGTATCTCTTTAAAATTGCAATTGCCACATGAACATTTTCAATTCACTTATACACCTATTATTAATTATGGATGACGAATAGATTGACTTCTTTGAGCATTTGAGCATCGAATGAATAGGTATTGAACTTTGTAACATGAATTTAACAAGTCTTCAATCATGTAAAAAAAAGATAGTTCTACTTTTATCTCTTCAAGTGTAATTAATTAGCCGTGCTAATAAGTTAGTAGATAAATATCACAGTATGTAAATCACTAGCTCTATTGAGAGTGAAAATGCGACCACATGATAAGATTTAGAGAAAACAGGCAAATTAGTGTTTCTTTGGTTAGATTGAGTGCTAACTATGAAGCTCATCGTCAGGAAAATGTTAGAAAAGTCCTAAATATGTTATATTTGTGTCAATTTAACCATAAACTTTTTAATAGTGTCAAGTCAGTCTTAAATAATTTAATTATAAACCTCTTGAACTAGTGCCTATTTAGTCCTAAGCCTTATAAATTGGTGTCAATTCAATCTTTTCGGTTAATTTTAATCGGATTTTGCTGATGTAGATGCCAGCTGGCTGATGTGGCATTACCAATACTAACATGGATAATTTTTAATATTTTTTCAAATTTTCTTTTTTTGTTTCTTCTTTCTCTTTTTCCTTTTCCTTCCTTTCTCCTTCCTTTAGGTAATGGACGGCTGAGCATCGGCCATGACCAAGTGGGTTGGCCTCAATTGGCCAAGGCGAGGCCAAGCCCTGATGAGGGCTCCCTTTGCCAAATCCGGTGAGGCTGGCCCTCACCCAGGCCAAGGTGACCTTACTAGATTTGGCAAGGCTCACCCTCATTGGGGCTCAACTCACCCGACCATGACCAGTGGCCAACCACCGCTTAAGGGAAGAAGAAAGGAAGGAAAGAAGGGAAGGAAAGAAAAAAAGAAAAAGAAAAAGATCAGAAAAATAATTTTAAAATTGAAAAATGATAAAAATATTATTAAAAATTGTCAACGTCAGGGCCGACGGTGCCATGTTAAAAGATTTAGGACTAAATTGACACTTGTTCAAAGGTTTATGATTAAATTGACACTATTAAAAGGTTTAAGAATGAATTGGCATCATGTCAAAAGGCTTAGGATTGAATTTGCATTATTAAGATATTTAGGATTAAATTGGCATAATTACAATTTATTTAGGACTTTTCTAACACTTTTTGTGCTCATTATAAGTTAGCAAATAACATACGACAACATGCAAACTTTCATACGGCGCTCACTTTAATGTCAAAATTTTTTGTCGATCACTTTAGAGTGCGCATGACAAAATTTCTGGAGCAAAAATCAATTTTTGGAATTTCTATTTGCTTGATGAGTTTCTGAATAAAGAAATGCGTTTGATATCAACTTAAAATTTATATTTCTAGAATAGGAATGTGTTTGATAATAGAATAAAATTTCTATTTCTATTGGGGGAGGCGATAGTAGGTGGCCAACGTTCGACATTTGGTGGCCAACATCCCGTGGTAGGCGTCCAACGATTGGTGGCGGGTGTTTGGCATTCCACGGACAGCAGGTGAGTGGGGGATAATGACGAGAGTAAACAATGAGAAAACTTTTCATTTCTTACTTTTGTTCTAGAACTAAAAAAGATAAAAAATTTTGACTTCTAATTTCTGCTTTAAATATCTATTCTAGAAATAAAAAAAATGAAATTGTGTTATTAGGGTGTGAATGGTAACGCTTATTGGCTGATGAAGAGTTTTTTTTTTTTTTTTTTTTTTTTTTCAGAAATAGTTCTTTTCGTTTCTATTCTGGGAACAATTTCGAGTAAAAGAACCAGTTTGGTAACTACACAATTTCTACTCTTGGAATAGAAAAAAATAGAAATGCGTTTGGTAACGCAACGGTTTCTTTTTGTATTTATTTGTTTTTTATTCTTGTTAACGGATCGTCGACCGGTAACCGCCGCTGGCCGCCGACCGCCAAGGATTGCCATTGGCCGCTAGCTGCCGACCGCCACCAGCCACCGCTGCCGCTGCATGACCGTCAGCCATCACCGTTATCGTCAACCGCAGCCGTATAGCCCATTGGCCGCCACCTCCCGCGGCCACGCGAGAGGTGGCAGCTGATGGGCTGTGTGGCGGTAGCGGTGGTTAGCAACGGCGGGCAGCGACGGCGGGTAGCAGCTGCGGTGGGCGACAGCGGCGGCGGCCACCAGTCGACTCTGAAACTTAACTCCCTCTGATAAATCCCTCTTCTGCTTTTGCCAAATCCACTTCATCATTTTCTCCCATCCGTTCCATTCGCTAGCTCATTCGCCAAACCCCAAAGGAAGTAAAGGGGTATGTTCAGTCCTCCAAGTTCGACCAACATCCCATCCTCGCCACTGAAAAGGAGTATTTTTTAACTCTTCAAATTCTTCTAGAATTTCCTACGTAGTGGACTCAACAAGGATATTCTCACGTCCATTACGAAGCTGTTTGTCTTGCTCTTACTTTTCATGGTCGCAAGGATTTGCCAATTGTGGCAAGAATAGCACTACTGGATACTCGATTTCTATAATACCAGCATGCTTGTATCGGTATTATCCAGACTACTTTTAATGTTGGAACAGTCTTTGTAATCTTATATCCAAATTTCAACATTGTTCTTTCAGATCTACAGTTGCTTTTTTTTTTGAAAGTCCAAGTTTAGCTCTTAGGAGCACCACAGACTGCTGACTCTGTTGCTGCTACGCTCCCTTACCAGATGGTGTATCGAGTGCAAAACCATGCACTAGATTTGAATTTCAACAATGGAAATGAAGATGCTTTATTCATCTTCATGTAGAATGATCAAGCATCTTGCATTCATGTTCCCAAACAGATCCCAAAGGAAAAGTTAGCCAAGCTTCTTCCGGAAACTTGAATTACCAACTATGAAAAGCTTCATCAAAATAACAAGCCTTTCCAGTCTACGGATTTTGATTTTGTCAGAAAAAATGATGGAATTGTTTCCATCAAATTTGGCAAGGAAAAGGAAGAAAGCCCTTCTATATTCCAAACTCTCTTTATGATTGAACCATGTGTTCCTGAGTCCATTTCTGAGCCAGATCTAAAAAAACTTGTCAAATACTTCAAAAGTGATGGACATCCTGTCCATTATTACAAAGATAAGTATGGCCACTATTTTTGGGATCCTTTTTGTCAATGCTCCTATTGCTTAAACTCTCCCGACGAGGTAGGACCAAGTACAAGACCTCGAAGGAAGCACAAGAAGCCAAAGGAGCCTTTGTTCCAAAAATATCTCAATAGAGATCCCTCCGTTGATACTCTTGGTGAGTCAGACAAATTTCAGTTTATGGTTTCTTATGCACCAACTCCACCACAGAGTTTATCTCTTCACCCTCAGTGTCATCAACTCCACCACCATCATCCCCTCCATCTCCTCCTTTAAAAAAGCTAGCTCTTTCTCCGTTTTACAAGCCAATCCAAAAATGGGCAAAAAAGCATTCCTACCCATTTGAAACTCCACCAGAAATTCAACCAAGTTCTTCCAATGCCATGTTCCATGAAATAGATTTTTCTCCTCTTGCTCGAGAAAATTCTAAACTCTTGTTTCCTGCCCTAGAGGAATTTATTGATCCACAAGATAGATATCGGCATGTTCCGAAAATACCTACCCCCACAGATGTGGATGAACATGGAAGACACAAAAAGATTCCAGTTGCTGAAGCTGTAAATTGGCAATCGGAGACTCTTTTGCCACATAATAATGCCTTCAAGGCAATTAATTCAAAACTTGGGAATGTGCAACAAGATCTTCGACGATATGATGAAACCACCGAGAAGATGCTTTCAAACTTCTAGAAGAGGCTGCATGCTTTAGAATTTGGACAACATTTGGGATATCATTATCTTGAAAGTCCTCAAGCAGAAATAGAAAAACTCAAAAGGCAGATCTAGATCCTTCAAGAAGGAAGACTTAATCCGTTTCAAATTACTCCACGAATAGAGTACCCTTCTTTTCCACCACCTCATACGTCCACATTTCAGACTTCCATTTTTGCTTCATCACCCCAGACTTCTATCATTGTTCCATCGCCCCAGACATTCATTTTTGCTAGCATTACAAACGTCCCCGTCACACAAAACAAGACAGACATGGCTGAGATGCGCAACCGTCTTAAAGAACTGGATCGCATAAGGAAAGAAAAGGGAAATGAGAAGAGGCCTGCAGAATCCTCTCTTGTTATAAGAGAGCTAGATCAAATGATGATGTCCAACCCATTATAATCTTTTTTAAGAGACTTGAGTAATCAAGAACAACAGCCGAATCCTACTACTCAATAGCCTGATCCTATCATTCCAACAGACCAGATTCTATTTCTAGCATCACCTGCATTCCCAAATATTTTTGATATTGAATTAGATTCGGTATCTCTCTCGTCTTCATCATCAGTCTCAATACCTTCCATTGATTCGACCTAGACGTAGAACCAGAGAGGACAGAGTCAATTTTCCTACAGGTATGCCTTCCCACAGTGGGAGAACCTCTCTTCGTTCAAGCCCTTTAGGGACAGCCTTTTAGCAGAAAAATCACTCGGACCTTTAGTTCAGAGCCTAGAGATACCTAGATAGTGAAAAGTGCTAGTAAACACACTTAGAGGGGGTGAATTTGTGTAAGTAAATTTCTTGAAAGACTTTAAAAGATTTAATCTCCTTTGAGTTATAACTCGGGATATAAAAGACTTTAAATAAATCTATGAAGCAATTGAATAAAGCAGCAATTAAGATAAGGAGATAAGGGTAAGAGAAATTGAACATAAAGGTTTATAGTGGTTCGGCTTAATCCAAGCCTACGTCCACTCTCCCGCGCTGACAGCCCATTGATAGGATTTCACTATGAATCAAAAGAGATTGGTACAGCTTGTAATCTTAACTTCCTTAGTGGAGAGTCTCAGCTATTCTTTTCACAAATTCTCACTGTATGCTTCTCTCTTTTGTACACAATTATAGCTTGAAGAATGAGAATATAAGGAACTATAGAGATTCAGACTTTGAAATTTTGCTTTCAGCCACACATCTAACAACGAAAAATCCCGCCTTAAATACTCCTTCATGCCTTCATAGCCATTGGCACTTTCCAAAGGAGTTCTTCCAATCTACCCGTTGGAAAGAATCAATTAAGGTGATTTTGAGTTGTTGATTAAATGTAGATGAGAGCTTGGTAATTCTATTCGCCCATACAATCAGAATATTAAGTTTCCATAAGTATAACTTTCCAAGTTTGCTCACCTTTCAAAAAGATAATCAAATCGAAGTAGATTCCAATAAGAATAACCGAATATCTTGAAGCTAAATCCAACCATAAGATCTTCCAAAAACCATACGGAAAGAATCTTCAAAGATAAAATCCCATTTGAATAAGTTTTCTTCCTTTGGTCTGGTGATTGTCAACTTGGGTAGACTTTGAGTCTTGAGTCTGGCTATCTTCAGACTTTGACGACAAAGTCTATGTTGAAGAAAAATCCCTTGTATGTTTTGAAGTTAACAAAACAGCTTCGTCAAGTAAAGTCTGAAGATTCCAGACCCAGTCGGTTAAGTCTGAAGAGTTCAAGACCCAACCATCTCCGTCTGAGGATAGTCAGACCCAAAGTTACGGTCTAAAGTTTTTCCGTCTGAAGACAGTCAGACCCAGAGTTACGGTCTGAAGATCTCCAAGACCCAAATCTAAGTCTAAAGACAGTTTGTGATTTTGCCAGGCTGACAGCAGGTTATTTTTATGGTTAAGGAAATTAAGATTTGGATATTATATTCCCTAACTTATCCATGGAATATCTCTGGCTGTGATTGTGAGCTCGGAAGATTTATTCTTCGGATTTTATCCGTTGAAGATCAAGCGAATTTTTGGAAGGATCTAATTTTGGAAACTCGAGATCCTGATTGTATGGGCGAGTAAAATTGATGAGCTATCTTCTACTTATATATTCGACAACGTGAAGATCACTTAAATGGATTCAGTCCAACGGGTTGATTGGATGAATGTTTGGAAAGTGCCAATGGCTATTGTGGCACGAAGGATATTTAAGGTGGGTCAAAGTTGTTCGAATAGATGAGAGAACCGATAGAAAAATTTCGAAGTTAGAACATCTGATATCTCTTGTTCTTAAAATCTCTTGTGCTCAAAATTGTGTCAAAGAGAGTTGCTTAAAGAGTGAAACAGCTAGAAGCTGAAGGAGAGACTTTCTGCTGAAGAAGTCTAGTTCGCGAATTGTAACAAGCTCTCATTTGCTACATAGTGATTACAGCTAGTTGGCTACCAGTGTGGAGAGTGGACGTAGGCTTGCAATAAGCCGAACCACTATAATCCTTGTGTCAATTTTCTCTTACCCTATTCTACTTGTTTTATGGATGCATGATCTATTTATTTCTGATATGATTTTCATATTAAAGTGTTTTTAAGTAAAAGATTCCAAAAAAATTCCATAATCACCTATTCACCCCCCTCTAGGTGGATTCACTAGCCTATTTCAATTGGTATTAGAGCCCGGTTGCTTATTTATTGGAAGTGTTTATTATTTCTAAAGCTAAAGATCTATGGCTAGTATTCTGGCTCCGGGTTTGATTGAAGGCCAAAGCAACACCAGACCTCCTTACTTCGATGGAAAGGAATACAATGTTTGGAAAAACAAGATGAAGGCATTCCTAAGATCAAAAGATCCTATGGAATGGGATGTAGTGGAGAAAGGAATTATTCCTAAAGCTACATCAAGCACAGGAAAAGAATTAGCTGATGGAGTGGGATTGCCTCAAACCGAAATATCAAAGAGACAGGCCCTTGATGCAAAAGCTATTTATTCTCTATATTGTGCATTATCTCCTACTGAGTATAATAGAATTTCATTTTGTGAAATAGCCAAAGAAGTTTGGGACAGGTTGCACGTCACTTATGAAGGAACAGATCGAGTCAAAGAAACCAAGATCAATATCCTTCTTCAACAATATGAAGCCTTCAAAATGAAGCCAGGAGAATCCATCACGGATATGTTCAGTCGATTTACAGAAATTGTAAATGGCTTAGCATACCAACAATAGCCAATCTCAGGACCAATGAAGGTCAATAAACTGTTGAGAGGACTCTCCAAAGATTGGAATCTTGTCAAGACATCCATAAGAGAAACACAAATGATTATGCCTCTTTCAATAGATGAGTTGGTCGGCACACTTCAATCATATGAAGTTGAACAATTCAATGAGGACTTTGACACCAAAGGTAAGAAGTCCATTGCTTTAAAATCTAATGATGATTCTGGTGCTACAGGTTTTGAAGAAGACTTGGATGATGAGGAATTGACACTTCTGATTAGAAAGTTCAGAAGGTTAAATAGAAAAGGAAGAAGGTTCAATGGAAAGAGACAAAACAATCAAAGATTTCAAAAGAAATCAAATGAAGAAGAAGACGCCAATAAGGACGTTGTTTGTTTTGAATGCAAGAAGAATGGACACATCAGACCCAATTGTCCCCAATTGAAGAGAAAGAAAGAAAAACCAGAAAAGTTCAAGAAAGCACTTAAAGCTGAAACATGGAGTGACACTGAGTGTGAAGAAAATGAAGAAGAGTATGCAAATATTTGTCTTATGGCTGACTCTGACTCAGACTTAGACTCAGACTCAGACTCAAGCTCAGACTCAAACTTAGACTCAAACAGTGGTATCAAGGTTAGAAATTCAAAAATTCCTACCAAAGTATCAAATTACATTGATGAACTTCGTCTCAGTCTTAAAGGCTCTCTCAAAAGGATCTCTGAATTAAAAAGGGAGAATTCCAAATTGAAACAACAAGAAAAGACTTTGGTTGAAAAAGTTGAAAGTCTAGACAAGTGTATTGCTGTTTCAAAAGAAAATGAGACTGCACTTTTTAAAGAAAATGCCTGCTTGAAAGAAGATTTGTTGAAAGTTACAAAGAAATTTTCAATGGGTTCAGAAAAGTTGGATAAAATTCTCTCTATTCAAAGACCTTACTTTAATAAATCTGGTTTAGGAATGACACATGAAACCATTTAATTGATTGATTTTCCAAAGGTAAAAGAAAGGATCAAGAATAGGCCTACAAAATCTTTTTACAAAGATCATTTTCAAGAAGTCTTTGTAAAGCCTGTTGGAAGAAATGCTCTTAAATGTTCAAAGTGCAAAAGTTTAGGACATTTTGAGAAGGAATGTCCCAAAGTTTGGAGACCTGTTAAAAAGAGTTGGGCAAAGACTGTTTATGGTACTAACAATGATGGACCCAAGAAGGTTTGGGTACCAAAGAAAACTTGAGTGTGTTATTCAAATGTAGGTCACTATCAAGAAGAAAATCAAGTGGTATTTGGATAGTGGCTGTTCAAGATACATGATCGGAGACTCAAGTTGTTTCACAAAGCTCTCTCATGTAAAAGGAGGAAATGTCTCCTTTGGTGGCAACAACAAAGGAAAAATTATTGGTCGAGGAACCGTGAAGATAAGAAACCTCACAATCAACAATGTTTCTTTGGTTGAAGGATTGAACTATAATCTTTTGAGTATTAGTCAACTATGCGACACTGGATACAAGATTAGCTTTCAAGAAAATACTTGTTCTGGAACAAGCAAAGACCTCTCACAATCCTTTACTAGACGAAGACATGGAAATATTTATTTGCTGGATATAAAGTCAGACAGCTCTCAATGCTTGATATCAATCCAAGATGAAGCCATTCTTTAGCATAGAAAGCTTGGACATGTCAACTTGAAGTAAATTGCAAAAGTCTCATCCAAAAAGCTTGTTCGAGGACTTCCTAACCTGAAGTATCAGAAGCATGAATTATGCACTCCTTGTGTACTTGGAAAATAGGTTAGAAATTCTTATAAATCTATAAATCAGGTATCCACTAAACGTGTTCTACAGCTGTTACACATGGATTTGTTCGGTCCAACAAGAACTCAAAGCATTTGAGGTAAAAGATATTGTTTGGTAATAGTTGATGATTATTCTCGTTTTACTTGGGTATTCTTTCTTGCAAATAAATCTGAAGCTTTAACTTATTTTACTAAATTTGCAAAGAAAATCCAAATTGAGAAAGGATATGCAATTTCAAGTATTCGAACTAACCATGGTGGTGAATTTGAGAATCATAATTTTGCTAAATATTGTGATGACGTTGGCATTCAACATAATTTTTCATCCTCATACACTCCACAACAAAATGGAGCTGTAGAGAGGAAAAATCGCTCTTTGCAAGAAATGGCAAGAACCCTTTTGATTGAAAGTAATATTTCTCCTCATTTTTGAGCTGAAGCTACTTCAACTGCTTGCTATATTATAAACAGAGTTTTTCTAAGACCTATTTTAGAGAAAATACCTTATGAATTGTTCAAAGGAAAGAAACCTATTGTTTCTTATTTTCATGTATTTGGTTGTAAATGTTTTATCTTAAAGAATTCTAGTGATCGAATTGGTAAGTTCGAAGAAAAATCAGATGAAGGAATTTTCCTTGGCTACTCTATGACAAGCCTTTAGAGTTTTCAACAAACGTACTCAGGCTGTGGAAGAATCCATGAATGTGAAGTTTGAAGATTCAGTTCAACCTCAGACTCAACCTGAAGAATATGAGTCTGGCCAAGCGTCTATGAATTCTCTTGAAGAAAATCAAATCTCAGACACTCAGTAGCAAATAAATTCAGCAGCTTCAACAGAGACAGAATCTTATCAAAGTGACAAACCAATTACAAATTGGAAGCATAAATCCAGTCACCCTGCTGAACTCATTATTGACAACATTGATGAAGGAGTTTGTACAAGATCTAAAAGGCGTGAAGAATATAGTGCTCTAGCACTTTTTTGTGAGATTAAACCCAAGATTATAAAAGATGCATTGAAAGATGAAAGCTGGATTGAAGCTATGCAAGAAGAATTGAATCAATTCAAAATCAACAATGTTTGGGAACTTGTTCCTAAACCAAAAGGTAAATCAATTATTGGAACCAAATGAGTTTTCAGGAACAAGCTTGATCAACAAGGAAAAGTGTGAGGAACAAAGCAAGACTTGTGGCCAAAGGTTACACACAAGAAGAAGGGATCGACTATGATGAAACCTATGCTCCTGTGGCAAGGTTAGAAGCTATAAGATTACTTCTTACTTTTGCTTGTTTTAAAAATTTCAGGTTATTCCAAATGAACGTGAAAAGCGCATTCCTAAATGGAATTATCCAAGAAGAAGTCTATGTGGAACAACCGCCAGAATTTGAAGATCCTAGAAAACCAAACTTTGTTTTCAAGCTGAAGAAAGCTTTATATGGATTAAAGCAAACACCTCGAGCTTGGTATGAAAGGTTAAGTAATTTCTTGATTCAAAGTGATTTCTCTAAAGGTAAAGTAGATACTACTTTATTTATCAAAAGAGAGGGCAAGGAAAGAAGCAGAGGATAAAGAAGCAGCTGAGAAGAAGAGGAGAGAAGAGGAAAAACAGAGGAAGAGAGAAGAGGAAAGGAAGAAGAAAGAAGAAGAAAGACAGAGAAGAGAAAAGGAGCAGAGAAGAGAAGAAGAAGAACAGAGAGAAGAAGAGGAAGAAAGAAGAAGAGAAGAAGAAGAGAGAAGGAAGAAGGATGAAGAGGAGAGCAAAACACAGGAGGATATGGCTGAAGGATTTGAGCTATCATTTGCTTAAACTGGGGAAGAGACCGAGAAACGTCACAGTGCTGACATGGATTTTGGCGAGGAATATTCGACTCCACCCACTGGCATCAACACGAGGGGAGTTGTTGCAGAACAGGGAACGATATCACCATTACATTACAGTGATGTGAGTAGGTTTGGTGCATATGCTGAGGATGTTTATGCATCTCATTTCCCAGAACATGAAGAATCCTCTCCATCTGAAAGGGAAAAGGCTGAGAAGGATACTCCAAGTTTCCAAACTCCAAGAACTCACTTTGTTGGTCCTAGTGGAGGTAATACTAACTCAATAGCTTTTACACAACTGTTGGATATTATGCTGAACCTAAAGAAGCAGGTTTTTGGAATGGACTATGAGCTGAGGGATTTAAAGAAGGCGACGCTAAGTACTTCTATGAATATGCAAGATCAAATCAACGCACTTAGAGTTCAAGTGGAATCAAATCAGAACAGTGCAGAGTTGATTTCAGTGAAGGAAGCTCTTGCCAATCTCGAGAAGATAGTACAGACGCTTAGCAAATTTCAGCTTGTTCGCATCCCTGGAGAGCCCTGAATCTTTTGCAAACCCTCTCTTATCCACTCTACCTCCTTTGATGGGACAAAAGGGGGAGAGTTTTGCAAATTTGAATCTTTTTTATTTGAACTTCTATTTCATTTGCTGAACTTTTATTTCATTACTTTTAGACTATTTTCATTAATTTTGATTTGGATTTGGTTTGGGATGTTTATTTGAACTTCCATGACTTTATGCTGATTTGATGTTTGGATTCTTAGACTTGTGAGTTTGCAGGATCATTATATATGTGAGGATAATTGTTATTGGACTAACATCTTCTGTTTTACAGAAGTAATCCTCAAAATATACATGAGTTCTCTTTGTAGGTTATAAATTTGCAAATCTGTTGAGGTGTTTTGTCACCATCAAAAAGGGGGAGATTGTTGAAGAAAAATCCCTTGTATGTTTTGAAATTAACAAAACAGCCTCGTCAAGTAAAGTCTGAAGATTCTAGACCCAGTCGGTTAAGTCTGAAGAGTTCAAGACCCAAGCGTCTCTGTCTGAAGACAGTCAGACCCAGAGTTACGGTCTGAAGATCTCCAAGACCCAAATCTAAGTCTGAAGACAGTTTGCGATTTTGCCAGGCTGACAGCAGGTTATTTTTATGGTTAAGGAAATTAAGATTTGGATATTATATTCCCTAACTTATCTATGGAATATCTCTGGTTTGTGATTGTGAGCTTGGAAGATTTATTCTTCGGATTTTATCCGTTGAAGATCAAGCGAATTTTTGGAAGGATCTAATTTTGGAAACTCGAGATCCTGATTGTATGGGTGAGTAGGATTGACGAGCTATCTTCTACTTATATATTCGACAACGTGAAGATCACTTAAATGGATTCAGTCCAACGGGTTAATTGGATGAATGTTTGGAAAGTGCCAACGGCTATCGTGGCACGAAGGATATTTAAGGTGGGTCGAAGTTGTTCGAATAGATGAGAGAACTGATAGAAAAATTTCGAAGTTAGAACCTCTGATATCTCTTGTTCTCAAAATCTCTTGTGCTCAAAATTGTGTCAAAGAGAGTTGCTTAAAGAGTGAAACAGCTAGATAGTGATTACAGCCAGTTGGCTGCCAGCGTAGAGAGTGGACGTAAAGAGTGGACGTAGGCTTGCAATAAGCTGAACCACTATAATCCTTGTGTCAATTTTCTCTTACCCTATTCTACTTGTTTTATGGATGCATGATCTATTTATTTTTGATATGGTTTTCATATTAAAGTGTTTTTAAGTAAAAGATTCCAAAAGAATTCCATAATCACCTATTCACCCCCCTCTAGGTGGATTCACTAGCCTATTTCATTGTTAAGCTCCTTCAAACGCATTTTTGAGACCATTTTGTGGCCAATCACCAAAGGAGTAGAACTTGTTAAGCATAAGGGTGCGGGGATGTGTATGTTGAAGTGCCTAAACAGGTGAGTAATAAGAGCAGAGTAAGGGAATTGTCCCTTATCTTTTACCATATCCTATACATGTGGAACAGGATTGTGTGAGGCAGAGAAAATCTTATACCAGCGTTGATGGCATATATCAATTTGGTTTCTAAATGGGAGACATCTGTCTTTGAGGTCGATTTGGGTCAGATACAATTGATTACAACTTTATGGAGCAAAACATTAGAGGCGCTCATTCTGGTGTAGGCAATTTTTCCTTCTACACTCCTGTCTCAAATCAACTCTAATGTGGCGTGAGCAATAGACACCTTAATTGGTTGGAAACACGATCTTTCCATCCCAACTAGATCTGCCAGAGTATCCACATCCACCACAAATTCTGCATCCCTAAAAGTGAATGAAAATCTATTTGCATCTAGAAAGGACATATTTGAATAGAAGTACGCAGTAAGTTCAGGATATGCGATCGTAGAATCAAAACAGAATGCCTCAAACTGAAGTCGTGCCTGTTTCTCTCGAAGATTTACTCTCACAGAGTCGAGAAAGTCAAAATCAACGTTCCTAGGGTTTATAACCCCTCTTTTCAACAACCTCGAGTAAACTCGTTTGTGCTCCTTTGAGCGAAAGATGTTCCATTCTTTACAAACAGCATTCATAGCCATTCCCATCCTTGGCTGAAAATGTGAAAATAACCTTTCATCATCATCCTGTCCTTGTGGTTGATTTGCGGTGCCGAACCGCGGATCACTTGAAAAGTTTTCAAAGGCTTCCTTAGCCGAACCTTCAGATGCCACACCTAGCTTCTCCATTTCATGCAGAAATAGAGTTTCATTCTTAAATCCTCACTCTCTCAAGAACTCATCTATCAACTTCATAGGAGACCCTCCATTTTTCAGCCTTAAGTAAAGAGAGTAAGCAAGATTCGGCCTTAACGTTCTTATGGGTTCAATGTCTTCTACTACATCTTCTTCTTGAGGTGGTGGAGAAGACTGACGCTATCGAGAAGGTTCTTGCTGACTTGATTGATGCTGATGAGGACTGTCTTCTTGTTCAGTAAGATCTAAAAGGGTAAGACCCTCATTCTTCCGGTGTGGTCCCCTGCTCACAATCCTTGATGACTTTCTTGAAGACATAGTGCTTTTTGGGAGAAAGTCATAGTTTGTTCGCAAAAAGATTAATTTTTTGGAATAAACAAGAGTAATGGTGAGAGCAAGTGGGAGTTTTTCAAATCTAGGGTTTGAACAGTGTCTGAGGGTGAAAACAAAGACGATGAAACGAAGGTATAAATAGTAAGTGAAGAGAAGTAAACGAAACGTCGTAAAGGAAAATGTAAAAGCTGCCTCTTTGAAAATGAAAAAATTGCCATAAATTCAACTGTCAGGAGAGAATATTTTAAAAAGTAAAAAGGCAAGTGACGATTCAAAATGAAAATATGTCAAAATGAAATAACATCCAAAAATAAAATCCTATAAATTTAAAAACATACAGTCGTAACACTGAGTCGGAACCCCTTCAAACTTTACATCTGAGTCTGAACTCCTTCAGACTTTACCTTTAAGTCTGAACACTTTCAAACTTTACTTGAAAAAAGATATGATGTTCAGTCCGGTACAGATAGACTCAAAATGGCTTTTCTCTAATGGCTTTGTAAATATGTCTGCCAATTGATTTTTTGAGTCAATGAATTGAATCACCACTTCTCCATTTTGAACATAATCTCTATTAAAATGATGTTTGATTTCAATATGCTTTGCTCTTGAGTGAAGAATTGGATTCTTTGTAAGATTAATGGTGCTAGTGTTGTCACATTTGATCTTGGTGCAAGAATCTTCAACTCCAAAGTCTCTTAGTTGTTGTTGCATCCACAAGATTTAAGAACAACAACTTCCAAGTACTACATATTCTGCTTCAGCTGTTGAAAGAGCTACGGTACTTTGTTTTCTCAAAAACCGAGATACCTACTTGTTTCCAAGCAGTTGACATGCACCTGAAGTACTCTTCCTGTCCACTTTACAACCTGCTAAGTCTGCATCTGAATATCCAAGTAGAGTGAAGTCTCATTCTTTGGAATACCATAGATCTAGCTTAGAAGTTGTTGCAACATATTTGATAATGCGCTTTGCAGCAATCAAGTGAGATTCTTTAGGATTTGATTGGAATCTAGCACAAATACAAAAACTAAACAAAATGTTAGGTCTAGATGCAGTAAGGTAAAGAAGTGAACCAATTAAACTCCTGTATAGCTTCTGGTCTACACTCTTTCATTCTTCATCTTTGTCTAGCTTCGAAGAACTTGACATGGGTGTCTCTGTCTTTTTGCAATTTTTCAATCCAAACTTCTTGATAAGATCCCTCGCATACTTTTCTTGGTGAATGAAAATTCCTCCTTTGGATTGTTTGATTTGTAATCTCAGAAAGAAGTTTAACTCACCTATCATGCTCATCTCAAATTCATTCTGTATGCATCTTGAGAATTTCTTGCAAAGATTTTCATTAGGAGAACCAAATATAATATCGTCAATATAAATTTGAACAAGTATAAAGTCTTTTCCTTCCTTTTTGATAAACAAAGTAGTATCTACTTTACCTTTACTAAAACCATTTTAGATTAGAAAGTTACTCAACCATTCATAGACACGCGGACCCCTGGAGTGCCATAAGTTGGCACAAAGGGAAACTTAAGTGTCAAAAGTTACAAAAGGTACACTTAAGTGCCAAAATCGGAGGAAAATGGATCATTTGAGTGCCAATCTGGTGAAAATCCGGCCAAAACGCCGACGTGGCAATTTTTCGGTGAGGCAAAAACAAAATGGCGTCGTTTTAATGCGACGTGGAAAAAAATAATATAAAAATTAATTAAATTAAATTTAAAATTAAATTTATTTTAAACATTTAAAAATAACAATTTTTAACATTAAAATTTAAAAATTTAAAAAAAGGGAGGGGGTGGATACGCCGAGGGCTCGGCCCTCACCCGTATCCACCCACTCCTCCTTTTTTTTTTGAAAATTTAAATTTAAATTTAATTTTCTTGAATTTTTAATATTAATATTAATATTTTTAAATATTTAAAGTAAATTTAGTTTTAAATTTAATTTAATTAATTTTTATATTAATTTATTGCCTAGTCAATGCAAAAACGGCATCGTTTTTTCACTATTTGGCCACATCAAAGATGCAAAACGGCGTCATTTTGCACTTATTTCGCCGGAAATTGCACACGTCAACACTTTGGCCGGATTTTGGCCGGAGTGGCAGTTAAGTGTCCCATTTTTTTTTAATGTGGCACTTAAGTGTACCTTTTGTAACTTTTGGCACTTAAGTGTCCCTTTGTGCCAACTTTGGGCACTTGAAGCGTTCTTCCGCCCCTTTCATACCATGCTTGAGGAATCTACTTCAATATATACAAGGCCTTTTTTAGCTTATAGACAAAGTTTGGTTTCCTTGGATCCTCAAATCCAGGTGGTTGCTCCACATAGATTTCTTGGATAAAACCATTTAGAAAGGCACTCTTTATGTCCATTTGAAATAACCTGAAATTTTTAAAGCAAGCAAAAGCAAGTAACAATCTAATTGCTTTTAACCTTGTTACTAGTGCATAGGTCCCATCGTAGTCAATCCATTCTTTTTGTGCATAACCTTTGGCCACGAGTCTTGCTTTGTTTCTGACCACTTTCCCCTATTCGTCCACTTTATTCTTGAAAACCCATTTAGTTCCAATAATTGATTTACCTCTAGGTTTTGGAATAAGTTCCCAGACATCATTAATGTTGAACTGTCTGAGCTCTTCTTGCATAGCTTCAATCCAGCTTTCATCAATCAAGGTTTCATCTATTGTCTTTGGTTCAATTTCTGAAACAAGTGCCAAAGCACTAGACTCTTCACGCCTTTTGGATCTTGTGCAAATCCCTTCATCAATGTTGCCAATGATAAGGTCCATGGGATGACTAGACTTATGCTTCCAGTTTCTAGTAGGTTCGAGATCTTGTTGATCCTCTGTTTCGGTCGAAGCTTCTGGTTCAATTTGCTGTTGAACTTCTGAAGTCTGAACCTCTTCGGGGGAAATAGATTTTGTAACATCTTGCATAAGTTCTGGTTCTTCAAGTTGAGTCTGATCAGGTTGATTTTGCATTGAGTCTTGAAACTTTACATTCATGGATTCTTCCACTGATTGAGTCTTCTTGTTGAATACTCCGTAAGCTTTGCCTGAAATTGAGTAACCAAGGAAAATTCATTCACCTGACTTCTCTTCAAACTTACAGATCGATCATTTGCATTCTTTAAAATAAAACACTTACAACCAAATACATGAAAGTAAGAAACAATTGGCTTCTTTCCTTTGAACAACTCATAAGGAGTTTTCCCCAAAATAGGCCTTAGAAATACTCTGTTAATAATATAACAAGCAGTTGATATTGCTTCAGCCCAAAAACGAGGATAAATATTACTTTCAATTAAAAGAGTTATTGACATTTCCTACAAAGATCTATTTTTTCTTTCCACAACCCCATTTTGCTGTGGAGTATATGGTGAAGAAAAATCATGCTGAAAACCAGAGTTATCACAAAATTTAGCAAAGTCTTGATTTTCAAACTCATCTCCATGGTCTGTACAAATACTTGAAATGGTGTAACCTTTTTTCATTTTGAACTTTCTCGGCAAATTTAGAGAAGTAAGAGAATGTTTTAGACTTATTTGAAAGAAAGAATATCCAAGTAAAACGAGAGTAGTCATCTACTATTACTAGGCAGTACTTCTTTCCACTAATGCTTTGAGTTCTAGCTGGTCTAAAGAGATCCAAAGGCAACAACTACAAGACACGGTTAGTAGTAACCTAGTTTATTGGTTTAAAGGAATTTCTAACATGTTTTCCCAACACACAAGGTGTGCATAGATCAGATTTTTGATACTTCAAGTTGGGTAGTCCTCGAACAAGCTTCTTGGAGGAGATCTTTGCAATTTGCTTCATGTTGATATGATCAACTTTTTTGTGCCAGAGATTTGCTTCATCTTGAATGTATATCAAAACATTGAGAACTTTCAGATTTTATATCCAAAAGATAGATATTTCCATGTCTTCGTCTAGTAAAGGATTGAGAGAGATCATTGCTGATTCCAGAACATATGTCTTCTTGGAAATTGATTTTGAATCCAGTGTCACACAACTGACTGATGCTTAGAAGATTGTAATTTAAGCCTTTGACCAAGGAAATATTGTTGATTGTGAGACTTCCTATCTTTACAGTTCCACATCCAACAATTTTTCCTTTGCTATTTCCACCAAAAGAAACTTTTTTTCCTTTTACTTGTAAGAGATTTATAAAACAAGTTGAGTCTCCTGACCATTGAGGGACCTAGACTCGGAACCAGGGAAGACGAAGTCAGTTTTCTATAGGTATGCATCCCACAGTGGGCGAACACTCTCGTTCAAGCCCTTCAAGGACAGCCTTTTAGCAGAAAACCACTCAGTCCTTTAGTTCAGAGCCTAGAAACACTCAGAGATGCCAGGATGGAAACGTTTCTAACATACTCGAGCTGCATTTCTTGGAGGATCCTACCAGGCTAGAGAAGAAGAGAGGAGTTTAGAAAGCCATGAGAAGTTTTTCACAAAAACACTCACTTTATTCAAGGGACTCTGCCCAACACAATACAGACTCCTTGCCTTATATAGGCAAATGGGAGACACAAACAGACAAGGACTAACATAGGTCCAAGAACAAAACAAAGGCACCGGAACGAAATTTCCGGGAGGGAATCATTCACACACTATGAACAGTACCCGTACTGTGAACAGTACTTTTCCTAGCCTAGTGAACAGTAACTTGCTACAGTGACTTTGTACGGACAATGGCATTTCAGCGGTCTCGTCCGTCACGAGCATTGTAGTCATAGTCTGAATCATCAGAGCTGTGTCTTGTTGCAAAAAGATGTTCTTCATACTTTTGTTCAAGAGCTTCAAGATCTTCTGGTGAGAGAATCTGCCTTAGCTGATATGATGACGATGCCTCTTCATATGCCCAATGTGATGCTTCTCCCTGTGCCCAGTTTGTGTTGTTTGCCTGAATGTTAGGCTGAGGCCAGTTGGCTGGATCCTTGTAGAAGGATAAGGACAAAGGTCCTTGATCATAGGGGTCCTGAGAGAGAAGACCTCCCCATCTAGCATAGGGGTCTTGAGTGGATTGGACAATGTCATCTGCATCTGTCATTTCATGCTCCTGGGATGACGCTGCTTGTCTGAAATCTTGGAGTGCTTCTTTGGCCTCTGGAGCTAGTTCATAATGATCCCACGCAATAGGTACATTATAATTCCAAACATCCGGAGGGATTGTTTTGTTTTCTTGGCAAAGAATTCGTTGTAGTTCTCGATACTGGTGTTCACAACATCCAACAGGTCCTGGATAAGATTTGTGAATTCAAGCTTCTCTGCTATCCAAGTGAGGTTTATAGGATGTGGTTCCTATAATCTGTGGTTCATTAATTATGCTATCATTATTTATGAAAAAATGCCATGGACGCTTAAAAAACAGGATGGTATGGACTTCAGGGTTTGGTGTCATGGTTCTTAGTTCTTTCTCCAAAAGATGTTTCCAATGAGTCGGAGGATAGAACCAGTTGAGAAAGTCTAAAAGATTTTTGTCACTTTCTCTTTCAACATTACCTTTGCCTAGTAAGAAAATCCTCGTGAGGTTGGCAATGAATCTTCTGGTTGGGATTTCCATAGCTATCAGGTACTTGTTGGTTAAGTACCATAATAACTTCTTGAGCTGATCAGGAAAATCATCTTCCTTCCAGATAAGAGGATGGATGAATGGATAATCAGCATTTAACCCAAAAGGATAGAGAATGGAGCCTCCATTGGATCGAAATAGTTTAGTATGGCATTGCCACATGAGACTATTCATATTTTCGCTGAGGCAGTCTTGCTGGATTTCTTCAATAATTTCCTGGGGATATTTCCAGCTGGGCAAATCTTTGATCTTCTCAATCTTGTATTTTTCTCCATGATTGAGCATATGGAAGGCGGGTCTCTTGATGTACATGTTGATCTCTGCTGGTGCTTTTGGTCTTGACAAGAAGTCAGCAAGCACATTTTTCTTTCCAGGAATGTGTTTGGTTTCAAAAGAGTATTTTGAAAACCATTCAGCCCAACGAAGCAGTTGAGAATTTGGGATCTACTTCTGTTTGAATTTTGTCATCTGTGGAAAAGATGCCATATCTAATTCCACTAGGAAATGATGACCGATGAGATGAAACTCAAATTTTTTTGATCCCGTTTTTAACTGCTAGGATCTCTTTGAAGGTGGAATGGTAATGCATTTCAGCTTAAGAGAATTTTCCACTTTTGTGAGCACAAAGATATCTCTTACCATTAATCTCTTCAAATAGGACTGCTGCCCAGTATTCATCATTGGCGTCAGTCTAAAGAATTCTTTTTCCTGTTGATGGTATTTGCAATGGTGGGAGATTCTGCATAATCTCCTTAAGTTCAACAACTGCTTTAGTCTGGGGTTTTCCCCAAGATGGAGGATTCTTCTTCAACATTGACTGAAGTGGAATCAGCAGTTTTGCAATGTTTGGAACAAAATCCCTAAGATAATTAATTATCCCAAGAAATTGCTGAACTTGCTTTGTGGTGAAGTTTTCTTCAGGGAACTTCAATAGTTCCTGTGCAATGTGTGGCCCTGGATAGTATGTACCTTTGTTGAGGTGCATACCAAGAAACTCAATTTCTGTTTGGGCAATATTCATTTTCCTTTGAGAAAGCATAATGCCATGCTTCCTCACAATTTCTGCAAACTGTTCAAGGAGTTGGCAGTGCGATTGCTCATCAGGGCTATAGAGCAGAATATCATCGATGTAGATTGCAACACTTGATAAGATTGACTGGAAAATTCTGCACATGGCCTTTCGGAAGAGGGATGGTGCAACTTTCAAGCCAAAGGGAAGGACTTTCCACTGGAAAGGCAGGTTTGGGATACAGAACCCTATTTTAGGTCTGTCTTCAGGATGAATGCCTAGTTGCCAAAATCCGGCTTTGAGATCGAATTTGGAATAGATGTGTGCCTTGGTTAGACCAGCAAAGAGAGAATCTCTTGAAGGTAAAGGGAATTTATCATCTTGGAGAAAAAGGTTGAGAGGTTGATAGTTGATCACCAATCTCATTTTTTCTCTGGTTTGCTCAGCACGCTTATTGACATAAAAGGCTTCACAAGCCCATTGGGAGTTGGAGAGTTCAATAAGTCCTTGCTAGAGAAGTTCTGAGCATTCCCTTTGAGCCAAAACTATGTGTTCTGGATTCATTCCCGTGTGGCTCGCCTTTGTTGGATTTATATCTTCATTCTTCTTGAAAGGAAGGCGAACAAATAAATTTGGATTTTCCCATAAAGGATGAGAACACTTTTGGGCGAACTCAGAGTGGGATTCTGAACAAGATTCAAGTAACTTTTGCATGATTGGATGTAGTAAGCTCATGTGGATGGAAAAGAGTCTCTGAATGTTGACAAACTCAGAGAATTGGTCCTTATACCTAAGATCTTTTCCAGGAATGATGCGAAGTTGAGCAATCTGAGTCATAATATCCCACCTAATTATCAGATCTTTATTGGGGAGACTAGATCCAAAGATTTTTGTAGTAATAGAACACTAAGGGAAGAATTGGACAGTCTCTATCCAAGTATCATTTGATCTTCTTCTTGATAGTGACCTGCAATTATATAAAGAACTCAAGTTTTCTTTGGTATCCACACCTTCTTGGGTCCAAGATTGTTAGTACTAAACACAGTCTTTGCCTATTCTCTCTTAACAGGTTTCCAAGCCTTAAGACATTCTTTCTCAAAATGTTCTGAGCTATGACACTTTGAACACTTGAGAGCATTTCGCCCAATAGGTTTTACAAAAGCCTTTTGAAAATGGTTCTTGTAAAATGTTTTCGTGGGTCTATGTTTGATTCTTTCTTTTACCTTTGGAAAATCAATTAAAGGAATGGTTTCCGATGTCATTCCCAAACCAAAATTATTGTAATAAGGTCTTTAAATGGAAAGAATCTTTTCCAGCTTTTCAAATCCCATTGAAAACTTTTTAGTGATATTCAAAATGTCTTCTTTCAAAAAACTATTTTCTTTTGAAAGAGAAACTTCATTTTCTTTTGAATTAGCGAGACTTTTGTTTAGATTTTCAACTTTTTCTATCCAAGAAGTTTCCTGTTGTCTCAGTTTAGAATTTTCCTTCTTTAGCTCGGAAATTCTCTTAAGAGAAGCTTTGAGGCTAAGACACAATTCATCTATATACTTTGTGTTGAAGAAAAATCCCTTGAAGTTGACAAAACAGCCTCGTCAACAAAGTCTGAAGAATCCAAGACTCAGTCGGTTAAGTTTGAAGACAATCAGACCCAAAGTTCGGTTTGAAGTTTTTCCATCTAAAGACAGTCAAGACCCAATTTCCGTTTGAAGACATCCAGACCCAAAATCTAAGTCTGAAGACAGTTTGTGATTTTGACAGGCTGACAGCAGTTTATTTTTATGGTTAAGGAAAGTAAAATTTGGATATTATATTCCCTAACTTATCCATGGAATATCTCTAACTGTGATCGTGAGCACGGAAGATTTATTCTTCGGATTTTATCCGTTGAAGATCAAGCGAATTTTTGGAAGGATCTAATTTTGGGAACTCAAGATCCTGATTGTATGGGTGAGCTGGATTGACGAGCTATATTCTACTTATATTTTCGGCGACATGAAGATCACTTAAATTGATTCAGTCCAACGGGTTGATTGGATGAATTCTTGGAAAGTGTCAACGGGTATTGTGGCACGGAGGCTATTTAAGGTGGATTGATGTTGCTCAAAAATGATGAGAGAACTGATAGAAAAATCTCGATGTTAGAACCTCTGAAATCTCTTGTTCTCTAAAATCTCTCATGTTCAAATTGTGTATCAAAGAGAGTCACTTATAGTGCGAAACAGCAAGAAGCTGTAGGAGAGACTTTCTTTTGAAGAAGTCCAGTTCGTGAATTGTAACAGCTCTCATTTGCTACATAGTGATTACAGCCAGTTGGCTGCCAGCGTGGAGAGTGGAAGTAGGCTTGGAAGAAGCCGAACAACAAAATCATTGTGTCAATTCTCTTTTACCCTACTCTAATTACTTTATGATTGCATGATCTATTTGTTATTGATATATTCTTTTTTTTTTTTTTTGGTGAAAAGTTATTGATATATTCTTCATATTAAAGTTTTCTACGGTAAAAGATTCCAAAAGAATTTCGTAATCACCTATTCACCCCCCTCTAGGTTGATTCACTAGCCTATATCACTTTGAGACTTTAATAGGAATCTTTAAATTACTAACCTTGACTTCTAAGTCTAAATCTAAGTCTGAGTCTGAGTCTGAGTCTGAGTCTGATTTTGCCATTAGACAGACATTGGCATAATCTTCATCAATTTCTTCGCATTCCGTGTCGCTTCATGTCTCAGTTTTAAGAGCTTTCTTGAGTCTTTTTGTTTTTCCTTTCTTTTTCTTTAGCAAAGAACAGTTGGGTCTGATGTGTCCCTTTTTCTTGCATTCAAAGCAGACCACATCTTTATTGGTTTCATCTTCTTCATTTGACTTCTTCTGAAATCTTTGATTGCCCTGTTTCTTCCAGTTAAACCTTTTTCCTTTCCTGTTCAACTTTCTGAACTTCCTTATCAAGAGTGCTAGTTCTTCATCATCGATGTCATCTTCAGAGTCTGTATCATCAGAATTATCGTTAGATTTTAAGGCAATTGACTTCTTACCTTTGAGATCTATCTCCTCATTGATTTGCTCGACTTCATATGATTGAAGCGTGCCAACCAATTCGTCTATAGAAAGAGGCATTATCCTTTGTGTTTCCCTTATAGAAGTCTTTACATGGTTCATGTCTTTGGAGAGTCCTCTCAGCAATTTATTGACCTTCATTGGTCTTAAGATTGGCTGTCCTTGATATGTTAGGCCGTTTACAATTTTTATAAAACGACTAAACATGTCAATAATGGATTCTCCTAGCTTCATCATAAAGGCTTCATATTGTCCGAGTAAGATGTTGATTTTTGTTTCTTTAACTCGATAAGTTCCTTCATAAGTGACACGCAACCTGTCTCAAACTTCTTTGGCTGTTTCACAAGATGAAATTCTGTTATACTTAGTAGGAGATAAAGCACAATATAATGAGTAAGAAGAGATTTTGAAAATTCGAAAAGTAATTAATAAAAATAATATAATCTTGAGAATACGAAGAGATTAAAATACGAAAAAGAACTTTTAAAAAGAGTCTGACAGTTGTTCAGACTTTTACCTTTGAGCGCCATCAGACTTTACATAGAGTTTGAGCATCTTCAGACTTTTCGTTGAGTGTCAAACACCTTCAGACCTTGCATTGAGTCTGAACTGCCTTCAGACCTAGCGTTGAGTCTGAACCTTTCAAGACTTTAATTTTGAGTATGAACTTCTTCAAATCTTACGATATTCAGTCTTAAGCGAATTGATTCAAAGTGAGCCTTTTCTAGGGGCTTTGTGAATATATCTACTAATTGATTCTTTGAGTCTACATGCTGAATTACCACTTCTCCACTTTGAACATGATCTCGAATGAAATGATGCTTGATTTCAATGTGCTTTGCTCTTGAGTGAAGTATTGGATTCTTTGTGAGGTTGATTGCGTTTGTGTTGTCACATTTAATTTCTGTACTTGTTTCCTCAACTCCAAAGTCTGTCAATTGTTGTTGCATCCATAGGATTTGAGAGCAACAACTTCCAAGAGCTATGTACTCTGCTTCAACGGTTGAAAGAGCCATGGTACCCTGTTTTCTTGAGAACCAAGACACCATCCTGTTTCCCAATAGTTGACATGTACCTATAGTACTTTTTCTATCCACTCTACAACCAGCAAGGTCAGCATCAGAATATCCAAGGAGAGTAAAATCTCCTTATTTGGAATACCACAGACCTAGCTTAGATGTAGTTGCAACATATTTAATAATGCGCTTAGCAGCAGTCATATGAGATTCTTTAGGATCAGATTGAAATCTAGCACATATGCAAACACTAAATAAAATATCAGGACTAGAAGCTGTAAGGTAAAGAAGTGACCCGATTATACTCCTGTATAGTTTTTGGTCTACACTCTTTCCTTGTTCATCTTTATCCAGCTTTGATGAGCTTAACATAGGAGTTTCTGTTTTCTTGCAATTCTCCATTCCAAACTTCTTGATAAGGTCTTTTGCATACTTCTCTTGATGGATAAAAGTTCCTTCACTTGATTGGTTGACTTGAAGTCCCAAAAAGAAGTTCAATTCTCCCATCATGCTCATCTCAAATTCATTCTGCATACACTTTGAAAAATTCTTGCAAAGCTTTTCATTAGAAGACCCAAATATTATATCATCAACATAAATTTGAACAAGTATGAAATCCCTGCCTTCTCTTTTTATAAATAAAGTAGTATCTACCTTACTTTTAGAGAAACCATTTTGAATTAAGAAATTATTTAACCTTTCATACCATGCTCGAGGTGCCTATTTTAATCCATATAAAGCTTTCTTCAATTTGAAAACATGGTTTGGTCTTCTAGGATCTTCAAATCTTGGTGGTTGTTCCACATAGACTTCTTCTTGGATAATTCCATTTAGGAATGTACTTTTCACGTCCATTTGGAATAACCTGAAATTCTTAAAACAAGCAAAAGCAAGAAGTAATCTTATAGCTTCTAACCTTGCCACTGGAGCATAGGTTTCATCATAGTCAATTCATTCTTCTTGTGTGTAACCTTTTGCCACAAGTCTTGCTTTTTTTCTTACCACTTTTCCTTGTTGATCAAGCTTGTTCCTAAAAACCCATTTGGTACCAATAATTGATTTACCTTTTGGTTTAGGAACTAGCTCCCAAATATTGTTGATTTTGAATTGATTCAGTTCTTCTTGCATTGCTTCAATCCAGCTCTCATCTTTCAATGCATCTTCTATATTTTTAGGTTCGATTTCAGAAATGAGTGCAAGAGCACTAGATTCTTCACACCTTTTTGATCTTGTACGAACTCCTTCATCAATATTGCCTATGATGAGATCTGCAGGGTGACTTGATTTATGCTTCCAATTTGTAGTTGGTTTGTCATTTTGATGAGGCTCTTCTTCAATTAGAACAGCTGATTTGGTTTGCGGCTGAGTGTCTGAGACTTGATTTTCCTCAAGAGAACTTGTAGATACTTGGCCAGACTCAAAATCTTCAGGTTGAGTCCGATTTTGTACTGAGTCTTCAAACTTCACATTCATGGATTCTTCCACAGTTTGAGTTCGTTTGTTGAAAACTCTGAAAGCTTTACTCATCATAGAATAGCCAAGGAAGATTCCTTCATCTGATTTTTCTTCAAACTTACCAATTTGATCACTTGAATTCTTTAGGATAAAACATTTACAACCAAATACATGAAAATATGAAACAATAGGTTTCTTACCTTTAAGCAATTCATATGGTTTTTTCTCCAAAATAGGTCTTAGAAAAATTCTATTTATAATATAACAAGCAGTTGAAGTAGCTTCAGCCCAAAAATGAGGTGAAATATTACTTTCAATCAAAAGAGTTGTTGTCATTTCTTGCAAAGAACGATTTTTCCTTTTTACAACTCCATTTTGTTGTGGAGTGTATGGGGATGAAAAATTATGTTGAATACCATAGTCATCACAATATTTAGCAAAATCATGATTTTCAAATTCTCCACCATGGTCAGTTCTAATACTTGAAATTGCATATCCTTTTTCAATTTGGATTTTCTTTGCAAACTTAGTAAAATAAGTCAATGCATCAGATTTATTTGCAAGAAAGAATACCCAAGTAAAACGAGAATAATCATCAATTATAACCAAACAATATCTTTTACCTCCAATACTTTGAATTCTTGTTGGCCCGAACAAATCTATGTGTAATAACTGCAAAACACGATTAGTGGATACCTGATTTATATACTTATAGGAATTTCTAACCTGTTTTCCAAGTACACAAGGAGTGCATAGATCATGCTTTTGATACTTGAGGTTGGGAAGTCCCCGAACAAGCTTTTTGGATGAAACTTTTGCAATTTGCTTCAAATTGACATGTCCAAGTTTCCTATGCCAAAGGTTGGCTTCATCTTGAATTGATATCAAGCATTGTGGACTGTCAGACTTTACATCCAGTAGATAAATGTTTCCATGTCTTCTTCCAGTAAAGGATTGTGAGAGATCTTTGCTTGTTCCAGAACATATATCTTCTTGAAAGTTGATTTTGTATCCAGTATCGCATAGTTGACTAATACTCAATAGATTGTAGTTCAATCCTTCAACAAGAGAAACATTGTTGATTGTGAGGTTTCCTATCTTCACGGTTCCTCGACCAATAATTTTCCCTTGTTGTTGCCACCAAAAGAAACATTTCCTCCTTTTACATGAGAGAGTTTCGTAAAACAATTTGAGTCTCTCGTCATGTGTCTTAAACAGCCACTATCCAAATACCACTTGATTTTCTTCTTGATAGTGACTTGCATTTAAATGAAAGACTCAAGTCTTCTTTGGTACCCAAACTTTCTTGGGTCCATTATTGTTAGTAGCATAAACAGTCTTTGCCCAGCTCTTCTTAACAGGTCTCCACACTTTGGGACATTCCTTTTCAAAATGTTCTATGCTTTTGCATTTTGAACATGTAAGAGCATTTCTACCAATAAGCTTTACAAAAACTTTTTGGAAATGATTCTTATAAAACATTTTTGTTGACCTATTCTTAATTCTTTCCCTTACTTTTAGGAAATCAATCAAAGGAATAGTATCATGTGTCATTCCTAGACCAAATTTATTAAAATAAGGTCTTTGAATAGAAAGAATTTTATCCAACTTTTCAGAACCCATTGAAAATTTCTTTGTAACTTTTAACAAATCTTCTTTCAAGCAGGCATTTTCTTTTGAAAGTTCATTCTCATTTTCTTTCGAAACAGCAAGAGACTTGTCTAGACACTCAACTTTTTCAATTAAAATCTTTTCTTGTTATTTTAGTTTGGAATTCTCCCTTTTTAGTTCAGAAATCCTATTAAGAGAGCCTTTAAGATTGAGACAAAGTTCATCAATGTATTTTGATACTTTGGTAGGAATTTTTAAATTTCTAACCTTGGTACCGCTATTTGAGTCTGAGTCTGAGTCTGAGTCTGAGCTTGAATCTGAGTCTGAGTCTAAATTTGCCATAAGACAAATATTTGCATACTCTCCATCACTCTCTTCACATTCAGTATCACTCCAAGTTTCAGCTTTGAGTGCTTTCTTGAACCTTTCAGGTTTTCCTTTCTTTTTCTTCAATAAGGGGCAATTGGGTCTAATGTGTCCCTTCTTCTTGCATTCAAAGCAAACAACCTCTTTGCTGGTATCTTCTTCTTCATTTGATTTCTTTTGAAATCTCTGATTGTTTTGTTTCTTTCCATCAAACCTTCTGCCTTTTCTATTTAACCTTCTGAACTTTCTAATCAGAAGTGCCAACTCCTCATTATCCAAGTCTTCTTCTGAATCTGTAGCATCAGAATCATTATTAGATTTTAAAGCAATTGACTTCTTACCTTTTGTGTCAAATTCCTCATTGAATTGCTCGACTTCATAAGATTGAAGTGTGCCGACCATTTCATCTACTGAAAGAGGCATGATCCTTTGTGTTTCTCTTATAGATGTCTTGACGTGATTCCAATCTTTGGAGAGTCCTCTCAACAGTTTATTGACCTTCATAGGTCCTGAGATTGGCTGTCCTTGGTATGCCAAGCCGTTTACAATTTCTGTCAATCGACTAAACATATCCGTGATGGATCCTCCTGGCTTCATTTTGAAGGCTTCATATTGACCGAGAAGGATATTGATCTTGGTTTCTTTGACTCGATCTATTCCTTCATAGGTGACGTGCAATCTATCCCAAACTTCTTTGGTTGTTTCACAAGATGAGATTCTATTATATTCAGTAGGAGATAATGCACAATATAAAGAGTAGATAGCCTTTGCATCAAGGACTTGTCTCTTTGAGATATCGATGTGTGACGCTCCCACTCCATCAGGTAATTTTTTCCCTATGATTGACGCAGCTTTAGGATCAATTCCATTCTCCACTACATCCCATTCCATAGGATCTTTGGATCTTAGGAATGCCTTCCTCTTGTTTTTCCATACGTTGTACTCCTTTCCATCGAAGTAGGGAGGTCTGGTATTGCTTTGCCCTTCAACTAAACCTGGAGCCAAAACACTAGCCATAAATCTTTTGCTTTAGAAATAATAAACACTTCCAATAAGTAAGCAACCAAGCTCTGATACCAATTGATATTGGCTAGTGAATCCACCTAGAGGGGGGTGAATAGGTGATCACGGAATTCTTTTTGGAATCTTTAATTAAAGAACAATTTAATATAACTAATGCATCAACAATAGATAGATCATGCAATCATAAAATAAATAAGATAGGGTAAAAGAGAATTGACACGAGGTTTATAGTGGTTCGGCTTATTCCAAGCCTACGTCCACTCTCCACGCTAGCAACCAACTAGCTGTAGTCACTATGTAGCAAATGAGAGCTATTACAATTCACGAACTAGACTTCTTCAATAGACAGTCTCTCCTACAGCTTTTTGCTGTTATCGCACTAAAAGTGACTCTCTTTGATACACAAATTGAACACGAGAGATTTTAGAGAACAAGTTATTTCAGAGGTTCTAACATCGAGATTTTCTATTAGGTCTCTCCTTATTTTCGAGCAACACCGATCAACCTTAAATAGCTTTCGTGTATCCATACCCGTTGACACTTTCCAAGAATTCATCCAATCAACCCGTTGGACTAAATCAATTTAAGTGATCTTCACGTTGCCGAAAATGTAAGTAGACAATAGCTCGTCAATCCTGTTCGCCCATACAATCAGGATCTTGAGTTCCCAAAATTAGATCCTTCCAAAAATTCACTTGATCTTCAAAGGATAAAAAATCCGAAGAATAAATCTTCCGAGCTCACGATCACAGCCAGAGATATTCCATGGATAAAATAGGGAATATAATATCCAAATATCACTTTCCTTAACCATAAGAATAACTTTGTTGCCGCTTGTCAAAATCGCAAGTTTGTCTTCGAGACTTAGATTTGGGTCTTAAAGGTCTTCAGACGGAAACTGAGTCTTAACAGTCTTCAGACGAAAAAACTTTAGACCGAACTTTGGGTCTTGACTGTCTTCAGACGGAAAACCTTTGCGACTTGAAATCTTCAGACTTAACGAACTGAGTCTTGGAATCTTCAGACTTTACTCTCAAGGCTGTTTTGTCAACTTCAAAACTCCAAGGGATTTTTCCTCAACACAGTAACTTCCCTAGCCTAATACTACAGTAAAAGTAAACAGTAACTTGCTACAGTAACTCGCTATAGTGATTTGCTATAGTAACTTGCACGATTAGCGGTCTCTTCCGTCACAAGCATTGTAGTTATAGTCAGAGTCATCTGAGCTGTACACTTTTGCTAAACAATGTTCATCATACTTTTGTTTTAGTGCTTCAAGGTCTTTTGGCGAGAGGATCTGGCTCAGCTGATATGATGAGGATACTGATGCTTCTTCTTGAGCCCAATCTGTAGTGTCATCAGTGTCGACAGGAATGCTTGGCTGAGGCTAATTTGATGGCTGTGCATAGAAAGATGTGTTGCCTTGAGATAAGGATAAAAGTCCGTGATCATAGGGGTCTTGAGAGAGAGGACCTCCCCATTTGGTGTAGGGGTCTTGAGTAGACTGGTCTTGAGAGGATTAAGCAATGTCATTTGTGTCTGCCATCTGGTACTCCTGTGATGATGTAGCCTGTCTGAAATCCTGGAGTGCTTCCTTAGCTTCTAGTGCTAGGCTATTGTTGGGATAGAATATGCGGAAACGACAGGATCTTGCAATTTACGTCAACATGAAATCACTAGAGAAATAAACGAGAAAAAAGAAGGACACCGAGAATTTACGTGGTTTGGTCCGAGTATCGGTACCTACGTCCACGAGGAGAGCCAGCAACAAATAATCCACTATAATAGGAGTATCAGAGTTTATAATCGCCCAAACGCTCAAGTGTTTCCCGCACCTAGATTTAACCCTAAACCCAAAGTGTTTATAAATAATAACTCAATTGGGTATAAACTCATGGCACAAAATTAACGTGCGTCCTTCAAGTCGTACGCAAAAAAAAAAAAAAAAAAAAAAAAAAAAAAAAAAAAAAAAAAAGATTTTCCGCTTCCTCATGTAGCTCCTCTCTCTCGGCGACGTGCGGCTTCTATCACATAGAACTGCGACGGTAACTTTCGGAAGAAGGGGCATAACCCGCAAAACTTCTGTTTCTTCTTTTATATGTGTGCCCAGGTCAAGCTTTGACCTGGACCCACCTACACTTTGTTTTATACGCACAGAAGACTTCATCCAAAAGGGTTTCAACGAACTTCACGTGTGGACTTCTTCACGTGCTAGGCTTCACTTGGTTTTTCTTTTCTATTTCGTACAGGGGCACATCTTCGGCAAAAATTCATCTTTTAATCTTCAAATTCGAGACATTAATTTAACAATTCTCCACCTTGGCTCGATGCCTGAAGCCAAGTTATAGTGCTCATCATCCATGTTGCTCTTTCAACGCCTCGACGGGTGCTTACTCTCCACAGACGCCAATAGAGCTCAAGCAGAGCTTGAGCTTCCTAAAAGGAACAGACTTAGTCATCATGTCTGCCGGGTTATCCGCTGTAGCAATCCTTTTAACAATAACATTATCCTTAGTTAAGACATCTCGGATGAAATAGTACCTAATATTGATATGCTTCGTTCGCTCGTGATAAACTGGATTATACGCCAAATATGTCGCACATTGGTTATCACAGTGTATATCCACACTTTTCTGTTCTAACCCAAAGTCCGAGAGCAAACTTTGTAACCATATCGCCTCCTTCGCTACAAATGTTAGTACCATGTACTCTGCCTCAGTGGAAAACAAGGCAATGTGATCCTATAAGGACGCTTTCCAACTAACTGCACCACCCGCTAGCGTAAATACGTACCCTTCTAAAAACCTACAATCATCCAAGTCACCGGCATGATCCGAATCCACAAAACCAGTGGTCTCATTGCCATTACTGTCCCTTTGGTATACTATACCCACGTCTGTTGTCCCCTTCAAATATCTGAAAATCCACTTCACAGCTTCCCAATGAGCTTTACTAGGACGCTTCATATAGCAGCTAACCATGCTCACAGCTTGTGAAATATTAAGCCTAGTGCACACCATAGCATACATAATATTACCCACGACACTAAAATAAGGAACACGGGATATATGCTCCTCCTCCTCCTCCTTAGTCTGTGGTGATAATTTATCTAAAAGTTTAAAGTGCTTCGCTAAAGGTGTACTTACAGCTTTTGCTGACTACATATTAAAACGTGCTACAATCTTCTCAATATATTTCTTTTGAGATAGACATAAAACTCCTGCAGCCCTGTCATGCAAAATCTCCATACCCAATATTTTCTTTGCAGCACCTAAATCTTTCATCTCAAATTCAGCATTTAATTGCCTCTTCAGCACATCAATATCAGACATATTTTTAGCTGCTATCAGCATATCATCAACATATAAGAGTAGATAAATCAAAGAACCATTCTCCAATCTCCTATAGTGAACGCAGCTATCTATGTGACTTTTTGTATAGTCTTGACTAGTCATGAACGCATCAAAATGTTTATACCATTGCCTAGGAGATTGTTTCAGCCCATACAAATATTTCTTTAACAAGCAAACATGATCTTCCTTACCCGGAATAGCAAATCCCTCTAGTTGCCTCATGTAAATCTGCTCCTCTAACTTTGAAGAAACACAGTTTTCACATCTAACTACTCTAACTCGAGATTCTGCAAAGCAACTAAGGCAAGTAAAACACGAATAGAGGTATGTCTTACCACAAGAGAGAACACCTCATTGTGATCAATGCCCTCTGTATATCCCTTCACCACAAGTCTCGCCTTATACCTCCCTGTCTTGACACCAGGAATGCCCTCTTTCCGTTTGAAGACCCATTTACTTCCAACAATCTTTTGGCTCTTGGGTACTTTGACCAACTCCCATGTCTGATTTCGATGGAGTGATTCCATCTCTTCACTCATAGCCCCTAGCCATTGCGATGACTCCGAACTAGCTGTCGCCTCAAAGTAAGACGAAGGCTCATCTGTCTCCACCTCATCACTTATAGTCAATGCATAAGCAATATCTGTATAACCATAACATACCGGTGATTTAATTTGCCTTCTCTGTCTATCTGTGGCTATAGTCTGTTGCGGCTTTGCTAGTTGTTCACTATCACCGACTTCAGGAACTGCGACTTCATCTGCAGTCTTAACTTATGTTACCTTCGAGGTCTCTAGAGTCTCTACCTAAAGCTTCACCTCACTAATGACACCATGATCTATCTTCTCTGTTGGTTGTATCTCAGAACTCCTTTGTTGAAGCATTACAGTCACGACAATGATCACATCTCTGCTGAATAGAAAATTGGGTGATCTGGGATTGGTGCACCACAGTTGGTAGCCTTTCACCCCATGTGCATAACCCAGAAATATGCACTTCTTTGCCCTCGGCTCAAGCTTACCATCACTCACATGAGCATATGCAGGACATCCGAATATACGTAATTCGGAGTAATCAACAGGTTTCCTCGACCATACTTCCTCAGGAGTCTTCCACTTGATAGCAGACGATGGAGATCAATTAACCAGGTAACACGACATGTTAACTGCTTCGGCCCAAAATTCCTTGCCAAGTCCTACATGAGAAAGCATGCATCAAGCTCGCTCAAGCAAAGTTCTGTTCTTCCGTTCTGCCACGCCATTCTACCGTGGTGTCCCAGGTACTGTGCGGTGTCTCATAATACCTTCTTTCTCGCAGAACTTAGTAAGATCTTTACCACATAACTCCATGCCATTATCGGTTCTCAGGCACTTGATTTGCTTATCTGACTGCTTCTCAATCAATGCCTTAAATTTCTCGAACCGATCAAACACATCATATTTGTGCTTTGGAAAGTAAACCCATACCTTCCTCAAATAATCGTCTATAAATGTCAGCATATATCAGGCACCTCCTTTCGAAGGAACCGAAGACAGGCCCTAGACGGCTGAATGAATATATTCAACTGGTCGTTTGGTCGAATGGATAGCTGTAGTAAACTTAACTCGGTGCTACTTCCCAAAGATGCAGTGCTCACATAAGTCCAACTTCCCTATCTTCTGACCTTTCAACAACCCTCTTTTACTCAACATCATCATACCTGCCTCACTTATATGCCTTAAACGCATATGCCATAATTGAGTCAAGTTAGAGTCTGACTCACCTGATAAAACTGTAGCGATTCTGGTCATGGTCTCTCCTAGTAGATGATAGAGAGGATTCACTTTCTTCCATTTCATCACTGTCATAGCACCTCGAGAGATCTTCAGTACTCCACCTTCAACGGTATACTACACCCGATGTTATCGAGTGTCTCTAGAGAAATAAGATTCTTCTTGAGCTCTGGTACATGCCTCACATCTGTCAATGTGCGCACCACCCCATCATGCATCTGGATCCGAATTGTCCTTATCCCTACAGCCTTACAGATTGCATTATTCCCCAAAAGAACCCTACCATCGTCTGCAGTCTGGTAAGTAGTAAACCAGTTCTTATGAGGCGTCATGTGATAAGAACACCCCAAATCCAGCACCCATTCGTCTCCTAACCAAGTATAAGTCACACATAAGACAGCTTCTGCATCCCTATTGCTGCCTTCGGCAACGTTTGCCACACTGCTTGTGGCATTCTGCCTATCAGCCTTATTCTTTCACTTTGGACAATCTCTCCTGATGTGCCCCTCCTCATGACACTCAAAGCACTTCACGCGTCCCTTGGACTTTCTATGGCATGATTTTGATATGCTTTTACCCCTGCTGCTACTAGGCCCTCGATGTTGTTCTCTACCTCGAATCATTAGTGCTTGCGCTACTCCTTGCTCCAGACCATCATCTCGCAACTTTCTCTGCCACTCCTTAGAGAATAAGGCGGACTTTACCTCCTCTGAGGTAATTCTAGTATGCCCCTACAACAGTGCTCCCATGACTCTATTAAAGAGGCTAACAACATCATGCCCTATTCTTCATCATCAAGTATCTTACTGACGTTCTTCATATCCATCATGAGTTTATTAAATTCATCTAGGTGGGTTCTGAAAAAACATACCTTCAATATATCTAAATTGAAACATCTTCTTCAGCATGTACAAGCGATTGTTCAAACCTTTCTTCACATAGAGTGCATGAAATTTTGCCCATAATGCTGCAGCATCCTTCTCCTCAACAACCTCTATCAAGATCTCATCCGACAAATTTAATAGGATCGTGCTCTTTGCTTTTTCCATTAGCTCTATCCTCTCAGAGGCTTTCATGATAATTGGCAACTCATCCTCACCATCTAGTGCCTTGGCCAAACCTTGTGTTGTTAATAAAACACGCATCTTGATGCTCCATAACACAAAGTTGTTGCTCCCGTTAAACTTCTCAATTTCAGATTTCCTTTCAAACATAATTGCAATAATAGAATTTCCAGATAATAATCAGACAAGCAAAAGCTCCAAAGCACAATCAAGAAATCCAACCTGGCTCTGATACCAATTGTTGGGATAGAATATGCGGAAACGACAGGATCTTGCAATTTATGTTAACGCGAAATCACCAAAGAAATAAACGAGAAAAAAATAAGGAAATCGGGAATTTACGTGATGCGGTCTAAGTATCGATACCTACATCCATGGGGAGAGCCAACAATAAATAATCCACTATAATTGGAGTATCAGAGTTTACAATCGCTCAAACGCTCAAGTGTTTCCCACATTTAGATTTAACCCCAAACCCAAAGTGTTTATAAATAACAACTCAATTGGGTATAAACTCAAGGCACAAAATTACCACGCGTCCTTCAAGTTGTACACCAAAAAAAAAAAAGGAAAAGATTTTCAGCTTCCTCGTGCAGCTCCTCTCTCTTGGCGGCATGCGGCTTCTATCACATAGAGCTGCGACGACAACTTTCGGAAGAAGGGGCATAACTCGCAAAACTTTTGTTTCTTCTTTTATATGTGTGCCCAAGTCAAACTTTGACCTGGGCCCACCTACACTTTGTTTTATACGCACAGAAGACTTCATCCAAAAGGGTTTCGGTGAACTTCACGCGTGGACTTCTTCACGTGCTGGGCTTCATGCGGCTTTCCTTTTCTATTTCGTGTAGGGGCACGTCTTTGGCGAAAATTCATCTTTTAATCTTCAAATTCAAGACATTAATTTAACAGCTATAATGATCCCATTCAGTGTGTACATTATAATTCCATGCATCTAGAGGAATGGTTTTGGTTTCTTGACATAAAATCCTCTGGAGCTCTCTGTACTGATGTTCACAACATCCAACAGGTCCTAGATAGGATTTGTGAATTCAAACTTCTGCACTAATTGGTCAGGGTTTATAGGATGTGGTTCCTATAGTTTGAGGAGCATTGATAATGTTGCCATTATTTGTGACAAAAGCCCATGGTCGTCGAAAAAACAAGATGGTATGGACTTCAAGATTTGGCTTATGGTTGTCAATTATTTCTGCAAGAGGTATTTCCAATATGTAGGAGGATAAAACCAATTGAGGAAATCTAAGAGATTTTTGTCACTTTCTTTCTCGATTTTACCTCTGTCTAATTGAAATATCCTGGTGAGATTGGCAATGAATCTTCTGGTTGGAATTTCAATAGCTATCAAGTACTTATTGGTTAAGTACCATAATAACCATCGAAATTGATCAGGGAAATCATCTTCCTTCCAGATTAAAAGATGGATGAATGGATAGTTTGCATTCAATCCAAAAGGATAAAGAATCGAACCTCCATTGAACCTGAATAGGTCTGTGTGGCATTGCCACATAAGTTTGTCCAAATTTTCAGTGAGACTACCATTCTGGATCTACTCAATGATCTTCTAGGGATATTTCCAACATGGCTGATCTTTGATCTTCTGGATCTTATACTTCTCATTGGAATGGGAGGTATAAAAGGCATGCCTCATGATGTACATATTGATTTCCGCTGGTACTTTTGGTCTTGACAAAAAATCAGAGAGTACATCCTTCTTTCCAGTAATGTGTTTGGTTTCAAAAGAGTATTTTGAAAACCATTCAGCCCATTGATGCAGTTGAGAGTTTGAAATCTACTTCTATTTGAACTTGGTCATTTGAGGAAATGATGCCATATCTAATTCAACTAGGAAATAATGGCCAATAAGATGGAATTCAAACTTTTTTATGTCATTTTTGACTACCAAGATTTCTTTGATAGTGGAATGATAACGCATCTCAACTTAAGAAAATTTATCACTTCTGTAGGCACACAGGTGCCTTTTGCCATCAATTTCTTCGAATAGGATGGCTACCTAGTATTCATCACTGGGGTCAGTCTGGAGAATTTTTTTTTTCCCATTGATGGGATCTGAAGTGGAGGAAGGATTTGCATAATCTCCTTAAGTTCTGCGACTACTTTAGTCTAGGATTTTCCCCAAGGTGGGGGATTCTTTTTCAGTATTATATGCAATGGAATGAACAACTTCGCAATATTCGAAACAAAATCCTTGAAATAATTGATTATCCCAAGAAATTACTGAACTTGTTTTGCTGTGAAGTTTTCTTCAGGAAATTTCAGTAATTCCTAAGCAATATGTGGCCCTGGGTAGTACGTACCTTTGTTAAGATACATACCTGTCGCGACCAAAATTTCGGGTGAACCACCTAGGGTTTGGCTAATGGATTGCTAAGCCTAGACTTAGCTCGAGCTCTCCCAAGCCCATACCAATTCGCAACTTAAGTTCAAATTCTTAACATGCAATTATTTTTTAACTAGGAGTCGCCACTAATCAGTTTCTGGTGGGTCGATTAGAAACCCAAGCAAAGTAATAGGAGATTTAGGTAGCGCATGACAAAATTTCTATTGAATTTCTTGATTTCTCGCCAGAAATCAAGAAATCAATTTCTATTCCCCGGCCAAATTTCTGAACAAAGAAACCCGTTTGATAACAACTCAAAATTTCTATTTCTGAAACAGAAATCCGTTTGATAACAGAAAAAAAATTTCTATTTCTATGAATCATAAAAAATGCTAATATGCAAATTATAAAAGATTTGGTATTTTTAAATGCTAATATGCAAATAGTGAATATATTTATTCTCCTTATTCAAGATTCGGGTTCAAGTCACTACACTTTTTTGACATTGATTAGAGGTGCAATTTATGTAAATAAAAGATTTGGTATTTTCAAATGTTAATATGCAAATAGTGAATATATTTATTCTCCTTATTCAAGATTCGGGTTCAAGTCACTACACTTTTTGACATTGATTAGAGGCGCAATTTATGTAAATAAAAGATTTGGTATTTTCAAATGTTAATATGCAAATAGTGAATATATTTATTCTCCTTATTCAAGATTCGGGTTCAAGTCACTTGAACCTTTTAACATTGATTAGAGGCGCAATTTATGTAAATAAAAGATTTGGTATTTTCAAATGCTAATACGCAAATAGTGAATATATTTATTCTTCTTATTCAAAATTAGGGTTCAAGTCACTACACCTTTTTGACATTGATTAGAGGTGCAATTTGCGAGAGAATCGAAATTAATAAAATGGAAGTTGTGCTAGAAATAGAAATTGATTAGATAATAACATAGGAAATCCTCAAATACAAAATAATAGTCTGTATAATACTAATACATTACAAAAGCCAAAGATACAATTTCATGGAATTTCCTGCATATTGTTATCCCTTGCCATTTTGTTGGCAATGGATTTCCTAAGCGTATTCATTTCGTTTCCCTCCTCGGTCAATGTATCATCTGCAAGCTCATCCTGCATAGGTTCAGGCACGTAATGCGGATCTCCATATAGGGAAAAGTTCTTATCCATCTTGTCCTGATCACGGATGTAATTATGGATGGCACAACATGCAATTATAACATGTGCTTGCTTTCGAATTGCAAAGGAGGGCATGTGCCTCAAAATGCAAAAGCGATTCTTCAATGCCCCAAATGATCTTTCAATGACATTCCTGAGAGAAGAGTGCCTATAGTTGAACAATTCTCTTGCAGTTGTTGGCCGTCTCGTTCTACCCCTATATTCATTTAAATGATACTGTTCATGTCTAAAAGGAGTTAAAAATCCCGGAGTTGCTGCATAGCCAGAATCCACGACATAATATTTGCCTACAACAATGTTTTCATACATTGATCATAATTTGTAACTATAAATATGATCATAAAGAAAATTACTCCTTAAAGGACAAGCAAATACCTGGTGGTGGCCGAGGAAATTCCAAGCGAGGAGTCTCGAGTGCCGCTGCAAGCACTCGACAATCGTTCGCAGAGCCTTCCCAACCAGCATATACAAAAGTAAATTTCATATCAAATGAGCAAATGCACATCACATTCTGAGTGGTGGTGCCTTTCCTACCTCTAAATGGGATTTGCTTCGACACAGTACGAAGCATGAACATGGGTGCCATCAATGGCGCCTATACAACCCTGTCATTTTATCAAAGACTAATATTATACAAGATTATCAACAAAATAAAATTGATGATGTAAAGGAATATATGAGAATTCTACCTTGAAGTAACGTTTGTGATTAGGATCCATAAAAATCTCTTATGGGACAACATCAAAGGATGGTGGTATGATAATCTCTTTTGCCAATTTGAGAACTGCTTGCAATACTTTAGTGAAGTATTTGCTTATAGTTTGTCCCGAACGTTGGAATCTCTCACATAAATCTCTATTGGAGTTATTATGACAAATCATAGATAAGAAAATCCCGATTTGTTCATCTATCCCAATATATCGGCTATCTTTCAACCAACCTTTTGCCTTCATTAGATCACAAAGGTTGAGAAAGACATGTCTCTCCATTCTGAAAGCTTCATATATTCTATCGGAATGCCCATGAAGAATCTCTCTTATCCATTGCGATCCACGATAATGAACTGTCCCTAATAGGTTCTCTTGTGTGCATGGACATATTCATGGATATATCCATTGCAACAGTGGCCAACCATGCTATCAGTATATCAATATCAAAATCATCAAAATCTACCTCAATTGGTTCAACTGATGCTACTTGACCATTAGACATGCTACTTTCACCCTCATCCATATTACCTATATCATCACACAAAATAAGAATATAAACCCATTAGATAAGAACTCCAATAGTAATCAACAATAGCAATAATGTCATCGTAGCAACGTAAAAACATAAACAAACAAAGTCCCAAATACATAAGTCATGGAATGAAAATCTTATAGCATGTTTCTTAACAACTACTCAAAGTGATTCAAGAAGTCCACGTCTCCTTTGAGGTAGAGAAATGATGAAAGCCTCTCTCCAAGTGGCATTAATGCATGCCTGGTTCACACCCTTGCTGTAAAGATTCTACTCCAAGTCAGGTATGTCATTTAGAACGTTGATCACAGCTCATATGGAGTAGGGGTCTACAGGAGTTGGGACAACAGCAGGTGAGGTCTCTGAGGTTACGGAGTCACTTGTTGATTGGGCCGTCCTTAATTTTACCATGTCTTGAATGGCTTTGCAAGCGGCACTGAGATCAGAGTTGCCACTCTTTCTTCTCCTCTTGGAATTTGGAGTCCTATTCAACTTGTGTTTCTCACGAACTGGGGTAGGAGTCACGTCAGATGCAAAGACTCCCTCATCAACATTGTTCTCATTAAGTTCCTCCACATCACGTGCCGTAGCATCACCACCATTGTCACCACCAACATCATGGTCTTCTTCCTCCGACACCACATACTCTGCTGCATTTTCTTCTACATTTCCTGATGAATACTGCCCAGTAGCATATGTATCGCCAAACACAATACAAAGGTCTAGATATTGAGGAAACCCTTCATTCTTGAATTTAGCCCATTCACTATTATCCTGCAAATTTCATAGAAATGACATCAATCAACAATATAATTAAAGCTTACACCCATAATAAGAAAAAAATGGACCCAAGTAAAGTGATACCTTGATGTGAGAATCCCATACACTTGAATCCTCCACAAGAATCGTCTTGTTGACATTATCCCATCCAAATCCAGTTTGTGAAAGAAGCTTCTTAAAACTACTATACTGCTTCTTTAGTTTGTTTACCCTATTTTTCAACTGAATTAAATTAAAGTGGAGTTTTGTATGTTTATTGAACTCGACATGTATGTTATTCCACCCTACTTTGTTGTAGGTACAAGTGGGACGATTTCCCTTTTTCACCTCTTTCACCAACAAACTTACAAGTAAATTGGTCAAAGGCTTAGTCCACTTTGCTATAAATGCTTCTCTCGGGGGTGCCATTTAACTTTAAGCGAATCGGTATTCAATGAACCATATTAGATGATGCACCAATCAAATAACAAAAGCTTGTGATTAACAAGCACATCATGAAGGCATAACAAATAACAAATAACAAATAACAATTAAAAGATATGCCCTGAACAGAACACCAAACCTTACCTTGATAGAAATATTTCCAAGAACCCTTGTCCGGTACCCTTTGTAGCTCAACAGCCCAAGATCAAACAGAGGTCTCTCTGGCGTGCCGACTTTACCCTCTTTTTTGGAAAGTTTATATGCTGTCCACGGTGAAAATATGTCATTAGTCCACGTGAAAATCAACCATGGACAGGTCATATGAAACAGCAAGCATGCAGCAAAGATCACAACTTATTATTTGCGTGACACCACTTATTATTTGTAGAACAGATTCTCGTATACAATGAAAGCGCCCAACCTGGCCATGTACATCATCACTCAAAAGCAACACTCAAGGCTCTCTTAACTCCTCAAGTTGACTTTGGAGACACAAAAAGGAGAGAAAAGGATCTGGTTCATTTGACCAAAGGCAAAAAAAGAAGACACGAGCATAAATTTTAAAGAAAAAACTTGTTCAGAAGTAGCCAAAAAAAATAATAATAAGTAGGACAGCATATAAACTTTCATGAAAAAGGTCCTAATCGAACCGTCTTTGACTTTCATGAAGACTTCAAACACAAAAAATCACAGCAACCAGTTCGTATCAATTCAATTGCACAGCAGGTCAATTAGGAATAGAATAGGACAGCAGAGAAACACAAAATGCATGGCATTCAAGAAAGGCATAGTTAGATGGAGCATATATAAACAAAGAAACAAAATTATGGAGACACCGACTAATGGAACTTTCTCATACGTGGTGCATACTCTCCCTTCCCCTTTTCCCTTTTTTGTCTCTTTCTCTTATTAGAGTTTGTTCAATCTTGCCACTTTTTTAGAAGAACTTCAATAAAAAATACCAAAAGCTACTTCATCTTCTAGCCACATCCTCCAATTAATGATTAACTTAAACTTAATTATCCTTCCCAAGTATGGTGAACTATGACTACAATGCTGCTTCATTTTACTGATTAGGTTTTATGAGACCATGGATGCTATGGGATTATTCATCTAGAGAAATCAGCAAGGAAAAATACCTCTCTTCAATTTCCTTAACCTTTCTCCGCAGTATATCTTGGTTCTTGATGAGAGTTTGATTAAGCTGCAACCACAAGAAGCGACATCATTCTTTGTTATGTCGATAAAAAGGAGTCCTGGCACCTTAGGGAAACTCAATTCATTTTCTCCCACAGACATATTAATGAGAAAAAAGAAAAGAAAAGAAGAATAGTAGAAGTTTTGCAATTCTCTAAAGCTGATGCAAGCCCCACTAATTCTTTTATACTTCCTATATAAGCTCATCAGACACATGCAGTATGCAAATTGACAGGTATAAAATGTTGTATGCCATATAAAAGCAAATGAAGCTGAGGTTATGCAACATGAGCGTAATCACTTTCCTTCTCTTCACAACAATTCTGACAATCCCATAAAGTTCCAAGAGTTAAATGAATTCACTTTCAAAAAGAAAAAGAAAACATAATGGAGAAACATTTTTTAATCTGAAATAACTAAACAAATGTTCTATCATGGTTTTCTCCTAAAATATGTGTACTTAAAAACCATTACCTAAAGCAAAAACATAACTAATGCTTATAACCAGATCAGTCAAAAAAATAAAGCCTTCACAAGTAATGCTTATAACCATGGCTGATCAGTCAAAAAAATAAAATGTAAAAGACTATGTTAAGCAGGGAGAATTGAAATGGTCTCCGAATATGCATGCTTACTTTTCTTTGTGCTTCTAGCTGAGTTGAAGCTAGATGAATATAGTCGGCGTGAATCTACAAAAAGTAAAGCTACATTTTGTCGAGTAAACAAAGAAAAACTGATAGTTACAATGGAGGTAATATACATTTTGCAAGCCCAATAATGAAAATGTGACATTTGGCCAACAAAATGAACATGTGAAACACAAAACCAGAAACAGAATCTTTCATTATCATCTGTTAGCACCTATAACAGTAAAAGCATCATGCACTCAAAACTTCAAACATCTCACTTAACTGTGTCCAAACTCCACATCTTTGCAGGGAAATGAGAACCAGAAAACAAAGATATTCACAGCACACAAATAAGAGGACACATGAACTTACTGCTTCGATTTTGCTGCTGAAGAGCGCCCCACTAATTTCAGAATCCTCACTACAACCAGAGGGTTATTCAAGAAAGGCACAATTACATCTGGTCACTTGAAGAAGTTACCTCTGTGTGATGAAGCAAATAATAGCTTAAGTGAAAGCTAATAACAACAATCACTTGGCCTTAAACTTGTGAATACATTGCCGACATGAGTCACCACCGCCCGCCTATGGATCTATCACATAACCGTAGCGAATTAGCATTACCTGTGCTAGCTTGCTGTTTGCTAGATGCAAAACCTTTTCAAACCCCAAAAAGTTGTGTCCCTTTGATGATTTATCAGTTCCTCCTGTCAGTACAATGTGGACAATCCAAGCCAGGGAACCCCACTTGTTCTGATGTGCCCTCCCAAAATCCTTGGCTAAGTGAAACATAATGAAAGGAAATAGAACGTAATCAACCAAAAGTTAAGACAAAGAAGAAAAATTAGCAAATAGAAACGACCAGAACAGAGGCAGCCGGAAAAATCGCACTTGAGCCTAGAAATCCTCTCCATTTCCACTACCCACCCCATGAATCAAATCGACACGAGAGGATGAACTCACCAGTTCCGATCTAGGATCTCGTCGGCCCTGTACCCGGTGAAGCTCTCGAAGACGATGTTCACGTAAATGATGGGGAAATCGGGCTCGAGGGCGTCGGACATGACGAAGGACATGGGCGTCAGAGACAGAGCCAAGAGAAGACTGATCGAGACAGAGCCGAGAGAAGACTGATCAAGCCAAAGATGAGCGGACGGAGGAGGCGGGTCGACGGCGACGGCAAGATGAGTGGCGAGATGAGCGGCGACGGCCTTGGAGTCGACGACGAAGATGAACAGCTTCGGAGTCGATTTAGGGTTCTTGATTGGAGATGGGCGACGGCTGCGGGGACGCGGATGGAGGAGCCAGGTCCAACGGCGACGGCGAGATGAGCGGCGACGGGACGGTGAGATGAGCGGCGACGGCGGCGGCGAGATGAGCGGCGACGGTGTTGGATTTTAGGTCGAGGAAGGGCTTTGGAGTTTGAGGAGGGGAGAAAATAGAAAGATGAGGAGAGAGCTCGACTAGAAATTAGGGTTTGTGAAGGAGTGGGTAAGGAAAGAAATGATTTCTATTTCTGTTGTGAGAAATCAGAAGCTAGAATTTCTAGCTTCTGATTTCTCCCCCAAAATGATTTCTGAAGAAGAAATTTGTTTCAGAAATAGAAAAATTATTTTGCGTTACCAAACGGGTTTCTGATCCAAAACTCTTGCCGGGAACAGAGAAATCAAGAAATTGAGAAATAGAAATTTTGTTATGCAGGGCCTTACTTTACTCCTACAAATCAGAGATTCTAAGTACGGGGACTTGGTTACACTAGATTTCTCTAATGCCCTTTCGGTACCTTTCTTTTTTATTTTTGAAAAATGTTTGGCAAGCAACTTGAATTGATTTTAATTATCTCCCAAACATGTGAGGTGATCATGCGGGTGCGCAAACCACCAATTTAACACTTAGATAAAACAGTAAATAAATTACTAAAACTTACCTCATATCAACGAAAGCATCTGCGTTGTTAGATCGAATTCACATCATCAACCCTAGATATGATTTCTAATTAACATGCAATTTCTTTTTTTTTTTTTTTACTTATTTAATGAAAATTATGCTTTATGCAATACAATATGACCTAATTTTAATGGCATGCAATTTCTAATTAAATGGGCCTAAAAACTAAATGACGTGCATCTCAATGAATCTAATCCTAATGATGTGCAAATGACATTTTTTCTTTTTTGATTTTCCTTGAAAAAGAATGCAATTTATCCTAGAAAATAAAACTAATTTATTCTAAGGTTTTTTTTTTTTTCTAATTTTCATGAAATTCGGAATTAGATAAAATGTGAAAATTATCTAACTAGATTAAGACCCTATTTAATTTGTATTAGGAATTAGGTTGAGCCAAATCCTAATTTAAACTAAAATATTATCTTAACCCAAATAATCCTAAAATGCCATCTACCTAAAATTATCTAAAATGAATTAAAAAGAAACTATTACATAAAATTAAACTATATGAAATCTTATCCTAAAATGCAATGACGTGCAAAATATGTCTTAATTCTACGTGACAGATGTATGATGACTTTTTTGTTGTTTTTTTCCCATTTTTTGATTATTTTGGTTTTTTTTTTTAAAATTTAGAATGAAATTTCTATTCTAAACATGCAAACCATAAAACAAGAAATAAACCTAATTCTAGTCTACATTTTTGGTTTTTTTTTTTTTTTTTAGAGAAATTTACCTTAAATGACACGACAGCAAATTAGCAATATTAATCCCAAATTGACAAACCATATCTCACACATGAGATCGGGTTGGCCAATTTCACAAAAATCACGAATCAGATCTCGAGCAGGAGATTAGATTGGCAATTTTTTAAGTGATTGCGAGTCAGATTTCGGGCGCGAAAATTAGACTGACAATCACAAATTTCAAGGCAATATCATATTGAGGATTCCCAATCTTACATTAAAGAATAATTCAAGTAAAGAAATAAAATAAAATAAAAAACTACCTAATTCCGACTCAACGAAAGGCGCCATATGGATCACAATGGAGACTCGGGGGCTCAAGGGTGAGCGACCATGGCAGTGGCTCGGCGTGGCTCGACAAGGTCGCGACAAACTCGATGGGCTGTCGTACGAGACGCCACGAAACTTGCAAAACTATCGAAAGCTTAGGTAATTCACTGGGAGGTTTACTGGGCAGAGAAATATTGGAGCTACGTAGTGAAGCTCTACGCCGCTAGGCCCATTAGCAATCGACCAAGCGAACTGCTTTATAAACCTCTTTGTGCCATATTTCTGATACGTGCGCACAAAGACCAAGGTAAATATCATTAGAATATCAGATCACCACAACCATATAATACCCCCTGAGGAAAGTTGATTAGAAGAACTTGCACTGCACTATGAGGACGAGGTAATCTGGCAAGTTTGGATCCCTCACGGCAGTGATAGTTGGGACTTGGAAGTCGTGACCAATGTAGAGTCTCATCGTCTTGCCCTCCTTCACCTTGTTCCTCCGGTGGTTGCTGTTGTCGTGTCGAGGCAGGGAGTGCCGGCGTTGCGAGTTCGCGAACGGTGCAGCAACAAGCAGCGTCGGGGATCAGTGGCACTGTTGTCAACTCAGGACCACGACACGAATTGCTATAGAGGATGGTGCTTCACTAAAACCAAGCTTGCTAAATTTATTGGTCAACGAGACAAGGTGGAGCGTGAGTGACCTGCAAAGAAGAAGAGAAAAATCCTTCTATATATATTTATTTTTTTGGCTCCCATGTGGCTCCCTCCCTCTTCTTTTTTGTCGTGCTCTCTACTCCCCTTTTCTTTAATCACTACACATGCCTTCATGTATTGTTTTGCAAGTCCACCGTCTATTCCTTTTCTCTTCAAGCCTTGATTTCAGGGTGAGGGACTTGAGATCGCGAGGGCGAGAAGTGCGACACCTCACTGGATAACCTGGGATCTCCGGGGAAGGAGCAGTGACTCGTGATATAGCCGAGTGATCTGGAGGTTCATGCTCGATAGTGATCGAACAAAGTTAAGTCGATGCAAAAAACAAAATACAGCAACGATAGAAAAGATTGAATTGCGATTGCGGAAGTCAAATGCAATATCGAAAGGTAAATATCAATCATCTAGAGAAGTCGTCCTTGAGATTGAAGGATTTTCGTGATTTTTATTGCCTCCGAAGATAGCCTAGTGTGCTTGAACTTTTTGGTGTGCGCCCCTCCGTCTGTACATGTGCATCGAAGAATTCTATGGGCAGCAACAAGTAGGCCACCAACGCCGGGGAAGAAGACCTTCCTTTCCTCAAGAATCGCCTCTTCTCGATTCTTTTTCTTTTGATGTTGTGGCCGCTATCTCTAGTGTTCTCTCTTTTTGTGGCCGTGTATCTCAATTGTATGGCCCCCTCTACTTAATTGCACATGAGGTATTATATAGGTCTAAAAAATGCATCCTTGCGGTATATATTTTTTTCCTCTTTTTGCTCACACATGATACCCCTAAATATATAGCTGAAATATACCCCTCTCGCGCAATATTCCCTTTTTATTTTTTCACATATTTTATCCAAAAAATTCCCCTTTTGCGCAAAAGTGCATATCCCAGTATATATTACCTATATCTATGAAAAATCTTAACAAAATATAACAAAAAAATAAAAAAAAATAAATTTTGCCTAAACTATATGCCATGTGATTTTTTTATTTTTTTTTTATTTTTTAACAAAAAATTAACCCCAAAAATTTAGGTGTCACAGCTGCCTCTCTTTGAAGGTGAGCTCGCAGAGGTTGCCTTCAGAGACAAATTGAAACCTAAATTTTGGTCATGCTTATGCAACCATTGATTTTTTTGTTGGAAAATGAATTCCATTTTTTTAATGCAAGTTATATGATTTTTTTGAATATGAATGTAACTTTCATGATGCATGGAAATGCTAATGCAAATGCATGATGCGAAAGGAAATAACGTACCTATAATTGCTCACCAATCAGTGCTGTAGAGCATCTTGAGGTTCATGATAAATACCCATTTGCTTCACAAGTACCCAACTCTCAGGTTCCTTGAAAAGCCTAACAGGTAATAAATTGAAACATCGAGACTAAGTAGAACATTCACATCCAAAGTGAAATGTTTAAATCAAGACATTCAGGTCCAGACTGAGATGTCAAGAGTTTTGGACTCGAAAAACCTAGATTCGGACTAAGGTATAATGAGAAAGATTAAAAACATTCACATCCAGAGTGAAATGTTTAAATCGAGACATCCAGATCCAGACTGAGATGTCACGAGTTTTGGACTTGAAATACCTAGATCCAGATTAAGGTATAACGAGAAAGATTAAAAACATTCACATCTAGAGTGAAACGTTTAAATTGAGACATCCAGATCCAGATTGAGATGTCAAGAGTTTTGGACTCGAAATACCTAGATCCAAACTAAGGTATAACGAGAAAGATGAAATGTTTAAATCAAGACATCCAGATCCAGACTGAGATGTCAAGAGTTTTGGACTCGAAATACCTAAATCCAAATTAAGGTATAACGAGAAAGATTAAAAACATTCACATCCAGAGTGAAATGTTTAAATCAAGACATTCAGATCCAGACTGAGATGTCAAGAGTTTTGGACTCGAAATACCTAGATCCAGACTAAGGTATAACGAGAAAGATGAAAAACATTCACATCCATAGTGAAATGTTTAAATCAAAACATCCATATCCAAACTGAGATGTCAAATGATCTTACCTTTAATGAAGATAGTTGGTGTTACATGTCCAGGACCCGAACCATTCTACGGTCGCCTAGAACAATAACATGACTTTGTGAAGATTCTGCTTTCCCAGGACTCGTACTATTTACGGTCGCCCAGTATGGCAGAAAGGTTTTGTAAGGAACTGCTTTCCCAGGACCCGTACCATTCTACGGTTGCCTAGTACGGCAGAAAGGTTTTGTTTAGGACCCGTACCATTCTATGGTCGCCTAAACGGAGATTCATTTTCCAGGACCCGTACCATTCTACGATCGCCTGAATGAGGAATAGGTGTTGTCAAGGACCCATACCATTTTACGATCGCCTAAACTGAAGTTTTGCTTGGCTAGGACTCGAACCATTCTTCGGTCACCCAGCCTTGCAATAGAGATCATCTGACCAGGACCTGAACTATTCTTAAGTCGCCTTAGTCAGATTGAATTTGGAGAAAAATCTTTGGGGGACAACTCCATCGAGTGTCAATGTAAAGGACTCTAGGCTACAAAAGCACGCCAGGTCTATCTAAAGGGACATCGGGCTATGGAAGCACGCTGAGTCAAGAACTGGACACCGGGCTACGAAAGCACGCCGGGTCAATAAAGATGGACTCTGGGCTACAAAAGCACACCAAGTCAGTAACTGGACACCGGGCTATGGAAGCACGTCGAGTCAATGAAATGGGACACTGGGCTACGAAAGCACGACGAGTCAATATAAAGAACATCGGGCTACGGAAGCACGCCGAGTCAATGAAAGGGACTCTGGGCTACGAAAGCATGCCAGGTCAATATAAAGGACACCAGGTTATGGAAGCACGCCAAGTCGTTCAAAGAGACTCTGAGCTACGAAAGCACGCCAGGTCAATATAAGGGACACCGGGCTACGAAAGCAAGCCGAGTCGATGAAAGGGACTCTGGGCTACGAAAGCACGCCAGGTCAATATAAGGGACACCAGGCTACGGAAGCACCCCGGGTCGATGAAAGAGACTCTAGACTACAAAAGCACGCCAGGTCAATATAAAGGACACCAGGCTACGGAAGCACGCTGAGTCGATGAAAGGGACTCTGGGCTACAAAAGCACGCCAGGTCAATATAAAGGACACCGGGCTACAGAAGCACGTCGGGTCGATGAAAGGGACTCTGGGCTACAAAAGCACACCAAGTCAATGTAAATGACAGCTTGACCGAGTCAAGTGTCAATGCAATTGAGAGAGAATACCTGCGCAATGACAAGTATTTAGAGTATTGGTAGAGATATACTTACCTGGTGATATCTCTTATTCTTGGGGATATGTCTTCTGGAATTTAGATATTTTGTGAAGGTCTCTCACCTCTTAGTAGAAAATAAAGTTTGGGAACATCAAGGATACACCTTGAGTGATGAAGCATTCTAAAAAGAACCTGAATGTCAAGAGTTTTTGGGTCTTTGAGAAAGCATTACCTGTCAGATATGATTAGAGCAAAAACTTATATGCATTCATCGAAAAGATAGTCAATCTGAGCTACCCTAAAATGCAAAATTCAACAAGGTTTTTATCAATTCAATCAAGGTTTATGCATAATGACTCTACCATATCTGCATCACCCAAATTTCCACTGGAGAGAATTATCATTCAAGACAATTTTCATTCATGACATGAATTTCTTAAGAATACTAAATGAGAGACTTTCAGTTAGAAAGGACTTTCACTCACTCTCATTTAAAAGGGCTGTTTTTTTAGAATCACTCAATCTCACTATCATCATATCAACAAGGGTCCGAGTAATCTCGCAAGCAGTACAATCTTACCAATCTAAGAGGTCTTTAATAGGGGCCGTAATGTGGGATTGGTCAATGGCTTAACAAAGGGACTCTTCGAGTCAAGGCTATTGAAAGAACAATTATGTTTTCATCTCCGGGTTTACAAGTCAAGAACCTTGCAAAATGAGAAAGAAATAATCTTACTCGCACTTCTTCGAGCGATGCTTATAAGCATATGAACTCCTACGTTAATTCAAGTGCTCTAATCAGAAGAGACTTTGTAAGGGACGTAACGCAGGCCAGGGTTCATGGGTCAAGAAATGATCGTTGGACTCAAAATGTGTGTAAAGGGTGAGAGTTGATGATCATCTCGGCATTGCCATCAATTTTCTTTTTCACCATTGGGGATTGTCTTCATGAAGTGCCCCATTGATTGTAAAAACTCAACATAGGATTGCTTAATTGGGATTCAATTCTTGCAATTGACAGTCACCTATCTTGACTCTCTTTTTTCATCTGTGGGCATTAGCCTTGCTTTTACCAGGCACACTGCTTTTTCGTGCCCCTAATTCTCATTCACTTTTTCTTCACTTCTTTTTTTCATGGGCATTGGCCTTACTTTTACCAGGCATACTGCTTTTTCATGCCCCTTAGTTCTATTTTGATTTCAATTCTTGCACATGATGCATGCATCAAGTAACATTTTGAATGACACTCTAACTTTCCAAGGTCTTCATCTGCCTTTTGCCTTGCCCCAGTGTGGGGGATGATCACCAACTGGGTTTACAGAAATGAAATTACAGGCTCAAGTGGGCTATGCAAAGGATATAAGTTTATAGGATAGAGAAAGAAATGCTCTTCGTCATCCTAAGGCACTTAAATTACCACATGAGTTCAATGTAATAGCACGACTTGAAGATTGATGCAAGTGAAAGCAAGAAAAATTCTTTTCATTTTCCTTACCTCATGATGTTGTCTTACCTCCAACTTGCCCCAATGTGGGGTGGTTCTTGACAGGGGTAATTTGAAAAAAATTCCATAAGTGTATAAGGCTCAAAGGAGTTAAGCAATGGATCGTCTGTTGTGATTGGGATAGAGAAATGAATTGCCCTCATCATTTTAGTCATCGTACCTTTTGCGAGAGAACCCTTTACCTTACAGATATGGAACTTCCTACACTCATCTCATAAGTGTGTAAGTAAGGGACCGTGTATATGATAGGGCTTGCCTTTCATCATTCTGATACGTCTCATTCAGTATTCTTAAGTATTGATGTCACTCCACTGAGTTGTCTATTTTGACAAATCTCCACATGAAATTGGTGAACTGAATAGGTAAAATCACTATGAAAATTCTCTTTTTAAAAGAGTTCAACAACTTTAAGCATGAAAAGCTTTTGTGACTTCAAACAAACAGTTTACCATACTCAAAAATGCTCTCCTAAGTATGAAAAACATGATTGCAAGCATTCATTCAATGAATTGTCCCACGAAGGGACCGTCTCAGCAATAGGTGTCCTTGGATTGCCCCTATCAAAAGGGAACAAACACACAAATTGATCAATCAAGGATGAAAAATCCGATCTTTGATTCAATGAAATCTGGCTTTTGCCCCTGCATAGAACAACGTGCATGAATAGGATATTATGCATCATCACAGTAAATTCAAATTGTATAACCATTTTGGCTCGGATCGAGATTTTGTCTCAGTCATGTCACTACTAGAATCCATAGTGTCCCAATTCGTCATCTGCAAGGAAAATAACAGAGTGTCAATTCCAAAATTGATTATGTTCATGAACACAATGTATCTATTTCATCCAAGACGGATGATTCTCTTTTGACTTGTTCCATCATTTTCTCATGGAAATGGCATCACACACAAATTGTAAAGAGATGTGCCACACATCACACTTTGGAATCTAGATGATCTTCTTCTGACTTGCCCTCAGTTTTCTATTGATGTGCAAGGAAATCGCTCGAGACAAATAAGAGGATAAGTAATGTTTAAAGTCTTCTTCACTCTTGGAAAATGTCATCAAGATCAGCTAGGAAATGGTCATTTGCCCCCACGTCTATTTTTCCCTCGGATGTATGTTCCCAATCAACGGGTCCACCATCACTGGAAATTGACGCGTTATTTTCAAACGCCTCTTTGTTATGCTCTGAGACATGAAGTAAATGAGTTAGAAAAACAGACAAGGGTAACCTAATGCATGCTTTTGGAAATGGGTTTTAAAATGATTTTTTTTTCTTTTTTTTTAGAGGAAAGCATGAAGAAGCCTAGTCCTCAAAATTTCTCCATGGATGATATTTTCTTTTCATTGTTGGATATCATCACCGGGCTGGTTTGGTATACCCCATCATGTCCTCAAAACAAAACTTGTAATTTTATTGATATCTGTCAATCAATTACATTTATTGGAATGAAAAATGTGATTCAAGCATTAAAGCAAAACAGAAGAAATTGAAACCAATATCTAAAAAGCAATAGAAATTCCCACGCAGGGGAAGGTGCAACTAAACATGCCCCTAATTAAATGAGGAAGCGATCTACTCAAGACCATGAATCATGCATGCTTGAGTTCTTCACCCTCCTTGATCTTGTGATGCGAATCCTCCAGATCAGAGATTCTTCCTTCTAAATATGTCACTAGTCTATTCATGGTGGCATCAAACTCAGCTACCTCATGAAAATAAGACGATTCAAAAGTTCTCTTGGCTATCTTTTTCGAGTTGTAGTTTCTCACTGAAGATAGGGTACCTATATTATCACAACCTTTTTGCTTGATGAGAAAAGCCACAGTAGTTGACAATTCATCGACTTGACTTTGGAGGTGTGCAATTCGCTTGTTCAAATTGTCAATAATACGGTCCAGCACATTGTTTTGATCCGCCATTTTAGCTCTCGACCGTGTATGGATGGGTGAGCGAGATCACTCCATAATCACCTAATAAAAATAAATGGGAACATGTAAGCATGAGGTGTACATATAGCGAGCCCATCCATGACAATGATCTAATCAATTTTTATTTTTATTTTTCATGAAAAGTTCGTACAATGAGGGGATTTCTTAAAGAGAGCTGGAAAAATAGACACCCTAACAAGATCAAATTTCTTTGACATGAATTAAAAACAAATTCTCCAAAGTTTGTTTGCAAATGATTTATCGCATGGCAATTTCCTCATTTCATTTCTAATTGACAAACGAATTTGATCAAAAGATTAACCTAGATTGTCATGGACCAACCAAAAGCATGACAAAATTAATTGCAAGATATAGAGATTGAAGACTTACTTCACCAATAAAAACCAATGGCAAGCACATAGACATGCGCATGATAAGTGGCTCGATTTCTAATCTAGAAGGCTTAACAAAGTAAAGCCACAAGGATGATCAGACTAGCCACGGGCGTGTGGACTATGTCGGGTCCTCATGACTCCGGCTTGGCCAAAGAGCCGACCCAAGTTGTGGGCATGCGAAATGAGGTGGGTACTCTTGACACCATGAATGAAATTTCGGAATTGAGATGAGTGACTCGTACCGCGGGCTTGCGATCGGAGTGGTATCCATCTCAATACCATCCTAAATGATCCTATGCGGCCCAGGTCCGACGGCAGGTTGTGTGTGCAATAGTGCTGTGCTAAATGCAAAGCATGCACAACAATTTAAATCACACAACACTTCAATAACTTGAATTTAAAATATTCATTCCCAACTCCGACCTGCAAGACAAGGGTTAGTAAAGACTACTTCCCTTATATCTCCCAATCTGCAAAACATTTAATACCTTAAATGTTAAGGACGTACCTGGGATCCTTACTGCCAAAGAAAAATATTTTTCAAAAAGAAAATTGGCCTAAATCCACTAAGAGTTTTAACTCAATTCCTCAGTGGAGTCGCCAAGCTGTTGCAACCAAAATTTCGGGTAAACCACCTAGGGTATGGCTAATAGATTGCTAAACCTAGACTTAGCTCGAGCCCTCCCAAGCCCATACCAATTCGCGACTTAAGTTCAAATTCCTAACATGCAATTATTTTTTAACTAGGAGTCGCCACTAATCAGTTTTTGGTGGGTCGATTAGAAACTCAAGCAAAGTAATGGGAGATTTACTTTACTCCTACAAACCAGATATTCTAGGTATGGGGACTTGGTTACACTAGATTTCTCTAATGCCGTTTCGGTACCTTTTTTTATTTTTGAAAAATATTTGGCAAACAACTTGAATTGATTTTAATTATCTCCCTAACATGTGAGGTGATCATGCAAGTGCGCAAACCACCAATTTAACACCCAGATAAAATAGTAAATAAATTGCTAAAACTTACCTCATAACAACGAAAGCATCTGCGTTGTTAGATCAGAATTCACATCATTAACCCTAGATATGATTTCTAATTAACACGCAATTTCTTTTTTTTTTTTCACTTATTTAATGAAAATTATGCTTTATGCAATACAATATGACCTAATTCTAATGGCATGCAATTTCTAATTAAATGGGCCTAAAAACTAAATGATGTGCATCTCAATGAATCTAATCCTAATGATGTGCATATGACATTTTTTCTTTTTTGATTTTCCTTGAAAAAGAATGCAATTTATCCTAGAAAATAAAACCAATTTATTCTAAGGTTTTTTTTTTTTTTTTTTTTTGTAATTTTCATGAAATTCGGAATTAGATAAAATGTGAAAATTATCTAACTAGATTAAGATTCTATTTAATTTATATTAGGAATTAAGTTGAGCCAAATCCTAATTTAAACTAAAATATTATCTTAACCCAAATAATCCTAAAATGCCATCTATCTAAAATTATCTAAAATAAATTAAAAAGAAACTATTACATAAAATTAAACTATATGGAATCTTATCCTAAAATGCAATGACGTACAAAATATGTCCTAATTTTACGTGACATATGTATGATGACTTTTTTGTTGTTTTTTCCCATTTTTTAATTATTTTGTTTTTTTTTTTAAATTCAGAATGAAATTTCTATGCTAAACATGCAAACTCTAAAACAAGAAATAAACCTAATTCTAGGCTTCATTTTTGGTTTTTATTTTAAAAGAAATTTACCTTAAATGACACGACAGCAAATTAGCAATATTGATCCCAAATTGACGAACCATATCCCGCACATGTGATCGGGTTGGCCAATTTCACAAAAATCACGAATCGGATCTCAGGCAGGAGATCGAATTTACAATTTTTTAAGTGATTGCGGGTCGGATTTCGAGCGCGAAAATCAGACTAACAATCACAAATTTCAAGGCAATATCATATCGAGGATTCCCAATCTTACATTAAAGAATAATTCAAGTAAAGAAATAGAAAAAAAAAAAAAAAAACTACCTAATTCCGACTCAACGAAAGGCGCCATATGGATCACAATGGAGACTCGGGGGCTCAAGGGTGAGCGACCATGGCGGTGGCTCGGCGTGGCTCGACAGTGATCGAACAAAGTTAAATCGATGCAAAAACCAAAATACAGCAACGATAGAAAAGATTGAATTGCGATTGCGGAAGTCAAATGCAATATCGAAGGGTAAATATCAATCATCTAGAGAAGTCGTCCTTGAGATTGAAGGATTTTCGTGATTTTTATTGCCTCCGAAGACAGCCTAGTGTGCTTGAACTTTTTGGTGTGCGCCCCTCCCTCTGTACGTGTGCATTGAAGAATTCTACGGGCAACGACAAGTAGGCCACCAACGCCAGGGAAGAAGACCTTCCTTTCCTCGAGAATCACCTCTTCTCGATTCTTTTTCTTTTGATGTTGCGGCCGCTATCTCTAGTGTTCTCTCTTTTTGTGGCCGTGTATCTCAATTGTATGGCCCCCTCTACTTAATTGCACGCGAGGTATTATATAGGTCTAAAAAATGTATCCTTGCGGTATATATTTTTTCCTTTTTTTGCTCACGCATGATACCCCTAAATATATCGCTGAAATATACCCCTTTCGCGCAATATTCCTTTTTTATTTTTTCACATATTTTATCCAAAAAATTCCCCTTTTGCGCAAAAGTGCATCTCCCAGTATATATTACCTAAATCTATGAAAAATCTTAACAAAATATAACAAAAAAATAAATAAAAATAAATAAAATTTGCCTAAACTATATGCCATGTGATTTTTTTATTTTTTATTATTTTTTAACAAAAAATTAACCCCAAAAATTTAGGTGTCAACAATACCAAGAAATTCAATTTCTATCTAGGCAATGTTCATCTTTCTTTGGGAAAGCATGATCCCATGTTTCTTTACAATGTCTGCAAATTGTCCAAGAAGCTGGCAGTGCGACTAATCATCAGGACTGTAAAGCAAGATGTCATCGATGTGTATTGCCGCGCTTGACAATATTGGCTGGAAAATTCGATACATGGTCTTCTAGAATAAAGATGGGACCACTTTTAAGCCAAAAAGAAGAACTTTCCACTGAAAGTGTTGGTTTGGGATACAGAACCCTGTTTTGGGCCTGTCTTCAAGATGAATGCCCAATTGCCAAAATCTGGCTTTAAAATTGAATTTGGAATAGATGTGGGCCTTGGTTATTCCAGAAAAGAGGGAATCTTTGGATAGTAAAGGAAATTTGTCATCCTGAAGAAAAAGGTTAAGAGGTTGGTAATTAATTACCAGTCTCATTTTTCCTTTGTTTTGCTTGGCACGCTTGTTGACATAGAAAGCTTCACAAGCCCAATGAGAATTATAAATTTCAATGAGGCCTTGCTGTAATAATTCCAAGCATTCCTTTTGAGCCAAAACCAGATGTTCTGGTTTTATTCCCACGTGACTCGCCTTGGTGGGATTAATATCTTCATTTTTCTTGAAAGGAAGGCGAACGAAGAAGTCTAGATTTGTCCACAAAAGATGAGAACATTTCTGGGCAAATCCATAATGAGATTCTGAATATGATTCTAGCAACTTTTGCATGATTGGGTCTAATAGATTCATGTGAATGGAAAAGAGTCCCTATATATTGACAAATTTAGAGAAATGGTCTTTATATTTAAGACATTTTTCAATAATGATGCGAAGTTGAGAAATTTGAGTCATGATGTCCTAACCAATGATCAAATCTTTGTTGGGGAGACTAGATTTAAAGATTTTTGTGGTGATGGAGCACTGAGGGAAAAACTGAATTATTATCGAAGTAGTTTTTACATTTGTTGAAAAAGTATCTCCTGAGGCATAGTTGAAATATCGGACACAAGGAGTCCAATATTCTTCACAAAGAACTTTAGTGTCAAGAATTGAAGAAGCTGCTCCAGTATCTATGAGAGTAATGACAATGATTGGTTTGGCAATTTGGAAATGAAAATTTTCACAGGGAAATGGGGACAATGAGTTTGACTTGAAAATATATCAATACTTTGTTCTGAAGAAATGGGGGATAAATGGAAGAAATCTTCAAGATTTGAATCTGAATCAGTGTCACTAGGAGTCTGGTAAGCAAAGGATGACACAAAGAGTTTATTCAAATGGTTCTTCATCTGCAGAAAATAAGGATTCGATATCATCATTTTGAAGAGAAATACCAGTTTCATTCTCTATATGATGTATCAGATGATTCTAACATTTTTTTGCTTGAGGACAATTTTTGCAAAATGTCCTTTCTAATTACAGATGAAGCATCAATTTGATTTCTTATGGCCTGAGCAATCTTTTCTTTTGTGTAGGTATCACCACTTTTTCTTTTTTCGAAAGTGCTTAGATCCATGTCTAGAATTCTTTTTCCAAAGCGTCTTGAAGTGCTTCTTTTTTCTGGAAAGTTTTCCACAAGAACCATCACAATCTCGCTTAAAGCATTTGATTTTTAACTTCTGGTGAGCATAGGCTGCGTCAAGTCCTCTGTTATCATGAACATAAGTCTGGATCATTTGACACTTTATACATAATTCTTTTAAGCACAAATGGATTTCTTGCTGAATTTCTCCCAGTGGAACATCTTGGATCCTTCTTTGCTTGGCTAGAAAGGTTTTTTCTACCATTTGAGATAATTCTTTGGGGATGGAGGTCAAAAAGACATACTTCAGATTTGCATCAGTTCCAACCTGGTAGAAGAGTTTAAGCATTTCTCGATAATGTTTATCAAGATCTTTTTTTGGAGAGAGCAACATCTTCTCTCGAAAAATTCTCTTCTTTTGAGTTCTATAAGGTCAACAAGCTTTCCCACAAAGAAATGATATAGAAGAGTAAGGGCATATGTAAAGTTTGGTAAGAGTAAAAAGTGAAGTTGGTCTTGTTCCGAAACAAATACCCACCAAAGTTTAAGACTACCTGTAAACCTTGTGACAAAATTGAAGAGAACATCATACTTATCCTGGTTGGTTATGGCTTGGGTATTCAATCAAGTATGGAATTCTTCAAGTCTTTCTAGCCATTTGTAATAAGGAATATCATCAATAGTGAAAAACTGTTTTGATGAAATGGATATATTCTAGGAGGAGTTATTTAGGTGGACGACTTCTGGTTCAGAAGGATTTGATTCCATATCATCGTTTAGGGGATCGGCCATAAAGATTGCAGAAGTCACAGGCATAATGGGAGGAGAATCAATGGGCGGTTGGAGGTGGCCGCAGCAAGAGAGAAGAATAAAAGAAAGATAAAAGAGAAAATTGGCTTATTTCTAGAAATTGTTCCCGAGAACAAGAAGTAACTTTTTTTTTGCTTCTCGTTTCTACTCCAAATCTATTCCCGGGCTAACTTTCTATTCCGAGAAATAGAAAAATAACTTGGCATTACCAAATAGATTTCTGTTCTTTTTTTGTTTCCGGGAACAAAAGAACAAAAATTTGAAGGAACAGAAACGTTCTCATGTGGAGCCTAAATGAATTTTTGTTCCAAACTTATTTCGGGGAGCAGAAAAACAAAGAAACAGAAAAATAAAAATTTTGTCATGCTTACCCTTACATGTCAAATAGGAGAAAGAACAAACACTTAAGTGTCTCCAATAACAAATTCAAGCAATTCATTCCACATGGCTTTTTTTTTTTAATAAAATTTTAATGTCTACGTGGCTTTCTTTAAAAAAAAAAATGACATCCAAAGTGGATGATGAGTTGGCCTCACATGTGATAAGAAGGCCCTCCGTGGTATCCCCATTGCAGAAGCGGCTACATTTTTTACCGCTGATAATCTCTAGTAGCAACATCCCAAAACTAAAGACGTCTGACTTGACTGAGAACAATCCATGCATTACGTACTCTGGAGCCATGTACCCACTGCATCACAGGAATAATGAGCACTTTCAATGCAATTCCACTTAAGATACTGTGCCTTTGTATCTGCTAGCTATTCAGATTATATGGAGAAGAGCACGGGAAATATAACTGGATTTATTTTAAGATACTCTGCTATGTATTACTTACTAAGTGCCAACAACCCTGCTTGTGGCGTCTTGAGTTTGATCCACTGCAAACAGCCTTGCTGTACCAAAATCTGAGATTTTAGGGTTCATCTCTGCGTCAAGCAAAATATTGCCCGCTTTAAGATCCAAATGAATGATTCGAAGTTGAGAATCCTCATGAAGATAAAGAAGCCCACGAGCAATGCCCCCTATTATCTTTTGACGCCTTTGCCAACCCAGCTGGCTACGCCTAACAGGATCTGCATAGTATATTGACGAAAGGTTAAAGCAATGTGACTAGCGCAAGGTGACTTTCTAAATGCAGATTGGCAAGAACATGCAATTCAATTACTCTTAAGTCGGACGATGCGGGAAAAAAAATGGCATGATCATACCATATATAAAGTGATCCAGGCTTGAGTTTGGTACAAATTCATATATAAGAAGCCTTTCTCTCCCCTCCAGGCAAAATCCTAAGAGCCTAACCAAATTCCGGTGTTGAAGCCTTGCAACCAAGAGGACCTCATTCTTAAATTCTTGATTATCTTGTCCCAAATCTACAGACAGCCTTTTTACTGCTATAACTTGTCCATTGGCTAATGTTCCCTGAAAAAGAATGCAAAAAGGAGTCATGTGAATGTTTCAAATTCTCTGTTATTTTATGAATTAACAATTTGCAGTGATTACCTTGTAAACTGCACCAAATCCACCTTGTCCCAACTTATTTTCATCAGAGAAGTCATTTGTTGCCGCTATGAGGGCATTTAAGTCGAACTGCAGAGATTCTGCATTTCTGATTTCATCTACAGGTACAGCTACAAAGTGGAAAATCGGAAGTTGCTTATTGTCTAATTCCACATTATCAGTAAGCTTGTCTGCTGATATAACAGTTAATAGTAATTCATTCTTATTTAACAGATAATCCATTCTAAGGAAAATTTAGCCCCTGGGTTATGCTAGAAAATAAAAGATTTTCCAGAGCAATCGGGGCACTTTGATATCTATAGTCCACACTGAATCTTTCCTCGTTCAGTCAGAAATCACCAACCTCAAATTTCTGAATAGTTACCAGCTTTGCACATCAAGGCTTAACCTATTGGCTGATAATCTGTTTCACATAGGTTGTATTCAACCGGTATTTTATGAAAATCAGTCATGCGAAAGTAATGAGAACTTACTTTCGAAATTTTTCTTCAATCTTCTCAACCTCAAACAGATGCATAATGTTCCAGCAACTAAAATAGATAATCCAACAGCTGGGATTGTGATAATGAGGGCAATGCGACCTGAGTTAGTATCCTTTCCTGAAAAAAAAAGGAAGAGCTCTTATATTAGACAAGAAACTCACAGAGAACGGTGTCTAGACCCAATTACCAAGAATAGATTTTAGGAGGGGTTGCACATCTAAAGCAGTCCTTGGTGTTATTCTATCAGTTGCCTGATGAAATTACTTCAGATGGTGATACTTAAATCGAAAGAAAGAAAGACTCATGATGCATCAAAAATATCATTAATTTCTCATCTGTTACTTATTTCATACTTATACCTCATTCAAGACAAAACATAAGTGTCGGAACATATCACACGCAGTATCAAAAATTAAATGACATCATGCTTTAAAATACACTTAATGCGAACATACTCAAAGGAGGAGGAGCAGGGGAAGGAGACTTACAACCCCTATTCTCTTGTTTGTAAAAGGAGCTCATTGAATTTGAAAGCATGCTTGCTCACATTTATTATCATGTTTATCCCACAGAAAATTGAAAACACAAATAGAATGCTCTGGCATAGTTAAGTACACATTAAAAAGAAGTACCTTTAGTGGATGTGTTATTCGTTGGAGGAGGCGGAGGAGAAACTTGTGGTGCCAGTGGTAGTGACTCTGGCGACTCATAAGCCGAAGAATCAAAAAAGGGGTATACTTCAAACCTGATATAGCAACTGGGCAAAATAACCCTCCCTCCTTCTTTCCGATCACAAAACTTAGGAATTTCTCCAACAGCATCCATCAAACATCCGATGCATTGTAGCTGCGATAAGTCTGGAGTGCATTGCATGAGTCCAAACAGAGTTTTGAAGTTTGGAGCTGTTGCATTTCCAACAGCAAATTTCCTGGTGGAATTGCCACTTGCAGCTCGCTCCCTCAAATCATCCATCAGATTTCTCAAATCCTGTAAAAAACAACCGGAACTATAAGCTACTGTCTGGGGAAGAAAACAAGAATTTGTACTTTGTCACAACCCAAAACATAAAATCCACAAACACCTATTTAACTTTTAGGGAAAAAACCATGAAAAACCCCAAACTTTGCCCCGAGTGACACATTTACCCCGAACTTTTTTTTGCACCGTGAAAAACTCCAAACTTTCCAAACCGTGACACATTTACCCCAAACTTTTTTTTGCGACACCAAAAACCCTAAACTTTCCAAGTGTGACACATCTACCCCAAAATTGAATGGCATTTTGGTCTTTTCATTTTTAAAAAAAATTTTTTTTTTTTTTTCTTTTTTTTTTTCTTCTTCCCTCCGCCGGCCATGGCGGACGGAAGCCGGCTCCAGCGAGGGTCGCCCTCGCCGGGCGTGGGGCGAGGGCCTCCCTCGCCAGATCTGGCGTCGGGCGGCCCTCGCCCGACGCCGGGAGGGCCGCTCGACGCTGGCGAGGGCCGCCCTCGCCCCACGCCGGCGAGGGCGACCCTCGCCGGCGCCAAGCTTCCCTCCGCCAGCTCCGCCATGGCCGGCGGAGGGAAGAAAAGGAAGGAAAAAAAGAAAAAAGAAAAACTAAAAGGATAAAAATGCCCTTATGAGATAAATGTGTCACAGATTGGAAAGTTTGGGGTTTTTCACGGCGCAAAAAAAAGTTCGGGATAAATGTGTCATTCAGGACAAAGTTTGGGGTTTTTCGTAATTTTTTCCCTAACTTTTATGCAGTGTGAACTAGTAGCTGCTATCCAAGAATAATACCCAGAATCAAATGCTCCTGTGAGCTCACAATTCCCTGACAAGCAATGTGCAAATCTTAATGGCGTACAGGAAACATAAAGTTCAAGAATTCAAGACAGAAAAGAATACACCCCCCTTGAGAAAAATTGCAGAGACAGTAAAACCAGGATGAATTATAAAAATAAATGGGTCAAAAGAGAGGCAAAGCATTACAAAGTGCATTGAAACCAGGATGAATTATAGACTCGAAAAGGCACATTGTCAAGAGAACACTGATTTGGCGCAGACTTCACCAGTTTGAAACATGTAAAGACACACTTTCCGTTTTCAAAAAAGAGAAAAAAAAAAAAAAAAAAAAAAAACAAGAAAAAAACATCTTGATCTCTTCTCGAACCTGATTGAACTGATCGACGTTGTTGGAGACATTATAGTCTGAACACGAGGGCCAGTAAGGCTCCTCCGCCACCACGCCAAAGATGGGCCGATTCGAGTAACGAAGCATGCAAATGTCGTACGCGATGATCGCCTCCTTCTGCACGCACTGGATCTCGGCGGCGGCGTCGTTCAGGCAGCTCCGGCAGTCGGCGGCCCCGACGTCACCCCGGCAGAGGGCGATGACGTAGATGGCGTTGGGGCTCTCGCCGGCGGAGAGGTTGTAGAAGCCGCGACCGTCTGCTGCAGCGACCGAGGCGAGGAGGGTGTTGAGGTTGGCCCCGGAGGTGCTGTTGGCGGTGAAGTTGCCCCCCAGCAGTTGCCGAACACAGGGTCGGCGCCATGAGCGGAGGCGGCGAGAGCGAGGAGCGAGAGGAGGAGGAGGAGGACGGTGGAACGCGGCAGAGCGATTATCGGAAGCTCGTCTGAGTTTCAGTTCCGTCGGAAAGAGAGGGAGGAAGAAGGGGGTGGGTATCCGGTGCGGGTGGCACACGGCTTTAAACCAATCAGCGCCTGACTTTGACTTCTGCCCTGAGGACTCGATCGTTGACTTTGACCGGCTTAAGAGAAATCCCGATCGTGACGCTCCGACGATTGTGACGAGACTCCGGTAATGATGATATTTAATTCCCGAGATAAGATACTGAGATGCTACAAACAAGATATTATCAATATATATAAATAAATCTTAAGTTGCTTTTTTTTGTAATTACAAAATTAAAGCAACCCAAAAGAGAATAAGGCCGAACCCAAAATATAAAAAATGCCAATGATTAACAATGATTGACAAACTACCATCGCCTGCGGTGGCAAATTTGGATAAGAGCTTCCCATGATCCTAAGCGAAAGGGGAGGAGTTCGAATCCCGCCTGGCTGCACAGATCTTAAGCGCGACGTCGGGGTGGTGGGTCCTCCGCTAGCGTCGCTCCAGGGTTTACCTTCAACGTCACCCCGGGCCTGTCGGGCCGTCCGCGTTGGTACGGGGAGGGGTTCCCTGGGTATCAAAAAAAAAAAAAAAAAAAAACAATGATTGACAAACTTATTACTAAATTAGTCTCTTGGTGCTTATAGCCTATGTAGCATAGACACGCGACACAAACACGTTACACGACACGACACGACACGCCGACACGTCATTTCTCAAAAATAGAAAATTCCGACACTTTAAGACACGTTATTATTAAATAAATATTGATTTAAATTCATAAATAAATAAAAAGAGTTTACAATGAAGTTACACTAATAATATTAATAAATCTGTTCAAAGAAAATTTGAAAGATATATTTATAATTAATGCGTACCCATATTTAGGAACATGTTTTTAACTTTAATAAAAATTATGAATGAAACTAATGACTAACAAAAAAATAAAATTTTTCTTACTCTTTACAAAAAAAAAAAAAAAAAAAAATAGAATCAATTTTATTTAAATAAATCTATGATATTCTATAATCATCAAAATTTATTATTATTTAACATTCAATGTTTTTATTTTTTGGAATCACTTTTTAACTCATTTATTTATTTTTATAACAAAAATAATTTGTTGTTCAAAATTATTCTCTCTCAAAAAATTTCCAAAAATTATTTATTTTTTTGTAAATGATAAGTAAATATATTGATGAGCTTTGGACAAATGTATAGGACGGCACCAAAACTTACACTCTATCTATAAAACAGACAGAGTGAAAGGGAGCCACACAAAAAGCCACAAGGCTAAGTACAACACAAAGCAACAAGAAGGAAAACAACCACCGGTCTCAGCAGCCAACCCTCAGTAGAGCTCCGAAAAAGAGGAGGGATAATGCGCAACAAAGAGACCAACAGTAGCAAGGCTACAAGAAAATGGACGGGTCGAGCCCCCATCCTCTTTGAAGGCGCAGATTTAGCTACCTCCGCTTGGAGGATTTGCGAATAGACTTAGTCGCCTTTGAAGTCTCCGGTTGTATTGAGTCGGGAGGATCAGGGCGAAGCTGAAGTAGCTGTTCCTAAATGAAGCCCTTCTCAATAAGTTCCGAAGGAGCTTTACTTGTCTTGACCGAGACTGCATCTTCACCAGAAAAGCTGCAGATTTCGTCCTCCTGAGAGGAAGGAGGAGCAATAGCGGATTGGTCAGCATCACCTATTTGGGATGGGAGAACATCCTTATTCAAGGACTTCGATGGTCCTTTAGGTACCTTCTTCGATTGCACAGACTCTGAAGGACCAGCTTCCTTCAGCTTAAGGAATTGTCCCCCTTCACATGAAGGAGAAAGCTCGAAAGAGGCTGCTTCAACTGAAGATTGCTGCTTCTTTTTTTCGGCTTCACCTGCTTCCATCCTACCTCACTTGGAGCTGAGACAAGAGGAAGAGCAGAATTAGGGGCAGCCTGTTGAGCTTCATGAGGTACAGAACCATCAGAAGTCACAACCAGTGTTGAGGTAACAGGAATTGCCACCTCTAAATTTCCAAAAATTATTTCCCTTTCTTTTCTCTCTAAACTCTCATTCCCAAAAAATCATTTCCCTCCACCGTTTCTCTCCCCTATCCCCCACGCCACCCCCACGCCACCCCCAAAATCTTCCTGGATTTCTTCCTGCTCTCTCTCCCCCTCCCCCTCCCCGCACGACAACACGTGCTCCCCATGCCACCCCCAAATCTTCCCCTCGATTTCTTCCCTGCTCTCTCTCCCCCCCCCGATATCTTCCCCGCTCACAGCACCTCCTGCCCCCATCAATCACCTCGCCCCCATCCCCCCCCTTCGGTTTCTTCCCTCATCCTCCCCCTCGGTTTTTTTCTCCCCCATCCCATGCCACCCCCTCTCCGGCCTCGGTTTCTTTCCATCGTCCCCCACCACCGTGACATCCCGAAATTTCAGAAAAAGAAATTATCGGATGAAAAATAGGAGATTAGAAGAAAAAGAAAAATGATAACAAAAGAAAAATGATAACAATATAATTATTATTTTTCTCTCTCTCCTCATTCCTCTCCTTCCCCCAACGTCCACCCCACTCCCCACGTATCTCTCTCTCTCACATTTTCTTTCCCCCTCTTTCCGCAATTTCCTCCCACTCTCTTTTCTTCTCTCTCTCCCACTTTTTCACCTCCTCATTTACGGTAACTTCTTCTGGTGCAATTTCCCCTCAACTTCCTCCCATTACTTTATTGTTTCTCTCTCCTCTTCCCCTTCCTTCTCACGACAATCCCCTCCCTTCTCACGACAACCCCCTCCCTTCTTCCTCTTCTCTTCCTTTCTTTAGTTTCTTTTCTATTTTGCTCCCAAAAACAGCACCATGTGCTGCTGTCCTGTCCCAAACCAGCCACCATCTTGCACCATGGCTGTGGGCCATCACTGTCTGTACACCGCTGTCCACCACTGAAGAGCCGCACCACCCATCTGTGAGCCATCGGCCCGCCGTTCTTGCCAAATCAGAAACCACCTCCGCCAAGACCCACTTTTGCCGAGCGCCTCCATGACATTTTGGACGTAACCGTGCGTAGCCCTCGCCACCGCCGTCGCGCTCATGTTGTCGGAATTGTTGTCGAGTGAGTTTAGCTCCTAATCCTTTGATTAGTGTCTAAACTTGCATAAGAGGTTGATTAGGTTTAAGATTGGTTTAGGTTGGCTTAAATAGAGACTAGTGATGATATATAATGGTTAGATTAGTATTAGAATGGGTTAATATTAGTCAAATTAGGGAGATATGCATCGTTGGGGATGATTTGGGTGAAAACAGAAGCTGTTCGTCAGAACTGGTTCCTGGACGTCTGCTGTTTGTAATTTTTGTAGATTGAAATTGATCGCGAATCTGAAGCTGATGTCTTCTAGAGAAATGTTTTACACATCCTAAAATACAACATATATTTTTCTAAAGATTTTTAGGGACTCATAAGCAGGAGATATTAGTTCCGCCATTTTCGAACAGAACTGCAATTTTCACTGGAACTGGTGACCTTTTAGAATTCTAAGGGTCTTTATCAACTTTTGGGGTCCGAATTTCAAAATGTTTTCTTCACAAAAGTTATTTGTTACATATTTTATTTTAACATACTCAAATTTCAGATCAAACAGACATGTTTAAGACCTCGAACCAAACTGATTTCCGAAAACTGACTTTCTGAGAACGGACCTAATTTTGGTGCTAGATTGAGGGAATTACTAAGCCGAATCTAGAAATATCTCGATCTCGGTGTCTCATGAAAAATGTTCGTTTTCGTGTCCTTTACAACATATTCAAATTTGGAAATTTTCCGAGCTCGATTGGTTAGGTTTCTAGATTTAAACTTGGAAACGTGCGAAAGCCCGGTTTCTGTAAATTAGAACTGATTTTAGTTTAATGATAGTTCTTGATGCTTTTCTTGCTTTAATTAGTGTTTTTAATGACCTGTGGATTTAATTTATTAGTTACTTAATTCTGGAATTTCACTGTTCATGATGCACTGTTCACGAGTTACTGTTCACAGGACACTGTTCACGCGCACTATTTACGTGCACTGTTCACCGAGAATGAAAAGTGGTTTAATTTCATGTGTATTGATTCTATGAATTGATTCTATGAAGTGAATGGATGTGTAAATGCATGGCCATCTGCGTGAATTGGGTGATGTTTTGTGCAATTGTATGGTGATTGGGAACTATTGGCATTTAATAAGAAAATACCGGGTGTCAAGTTTTGGACGCCGAAAGTGTTTTTAAATACTATATCAAACTATGGGATTTTAAAAGAGATGACACAAATTTCTGGTTTCGATCTGACCGTGTCCCCACACGCGATTATTTTATCATGCATTTCTAAAAATGAAGAAAATAGGTTGGGATCACCATTTTAATTGAAGTATTTGAGTGCAATGCACGGTATCCTAGGCCAAAATTGAATGAATGCATGAATGATATGAGATGCCGTCACGAGCCTTTGGAGCCGGACGATGCTCCTTCGGGAATGCCCCAGGTCAACAGATGCTGGTCGCAGTGGATGTTGGACCGATGCTCCTTCGGGAATACCCCACGTCAACGGATGACGGTCGCAATGGAGGCTGGACCGATACTCCTATATGGAATGCCGTCTAGATGTAGACGTTACCGTGCTCGATGGTGCAAGACGATGCCCGGTTATGCTGGAAGACTGTTATCTGTTGCATTGATTGGGCTAGGATGAGGGATAGCGGTGCGTCTGCGCCTCTACCCCAGACAACGCATTTGTGTGGTAATGGCCATGTGAGATCGCTTGTAACATGATTCATATGTGATTGATGAACTGCATCATCTAATGGTCATGTGCATTGTGTGTATCATACTAAGTTATGATGTGTAGAGTATGGCATACCAGGTAAGGTTGCATGCGAACCGACTATTGATTATTGATTATTAATCTTTGATTTGTTTGTGGGATGGTTCTGAAGAGATACCTCAAGTTGAGTTGGTGTACTAATCGAGGGACTAGGAGAAGAGCTCGTTGAGATTTACATCTCACTGGTTATTAAATAACCATTTTCAAGTCCACAGTGTGAAGAACCCAGAGCTTGAAGCGGAAGGGTCAGAAGCATAGGTGGCTTAATAGTCCTTTGTGAGATAGACATTCTGTATAAACTTGAGGTGTTTATGAAAGTGTATTTGATTTGAAACCGGTTGTCCTATTTTTCTATCCGATGTTTGTTGTTGTCAGGGGATTAATTAATTCGCTTCCGCATGTGCAATAAAATGAAAAGGGTCGGCGAGGAGTCCTGAGAATGTCACAAAATTCTATCGACCACCGAGGGATGTGCGCGCGCTTGAGGTCGGGGCGTGACAACCACCCTCCCCCTCTTCTTCCTCCTCGTTGCACCATGGGGCAAGGTGATGAACTCATTGTCGACGCCCCTGTGAAAGTCGCTTGAGCCCTCCTTGAAGCATGTTGACACCGTGAAGGGGGGGCCTTGCCGTTGCTGCAGCTAGTGGTGAGCTTGGCGGCCGTTCTCTCCATCGCAGTCGCTCACCGAAGGAAATTTGGTCCTTCCTCTTTCGCAGCTGCAGCCTCATTGCCGACCCTCCCTCACCTACATACACCCTCCATCATCTTCTTCAATGATCCTCTCTCGACACGCGCGTCAGAACGGGTCGAGAAAGGTTGACCATGTGTTGAAAAATCGGACACGTGTTGACCGCGTGTCCGAACGTGTTCGAGCGTGTTAGACACGTCAACACGTGTTGGACATGACAAGGAAGCTCCAGCAACGTGTCCAGGCTTCATAGCTTATAGCACTTCACATGAGAATTCATTCTAAAAATAAATAATAGTAAATCCAGGAGCAACACCGCAGCCAACATCCGAACCATAAAAATAAAGAAGAAGAAGAACAACAACAAAAAGTGTCATCATAGAATTGAATAAAAGCACATTCTAAATAAGTATTTTCACTGTTAAAAAGTCTAATCCAAAGACTTGAGAGGCCATATGTACATAAAGAGCTAGACAAGTGAGATACTTCAACACCCTTTTTCTTGGTCAATTCAAATTAGGAACAACACGTGAAATTTAACAAGCAAATGAAGGGACAATATGCGCATGTAACAATTTTGAAAGCCTTCGCTTCTTCTTGAGTGATCACGTATACTTGTCCTCGAGTTGGTGGCCATTGTGATTTTCCTTGCTGAGATGCTTTGCTCAGGTGTTATTATGCTAGTCATGTAAGGCCAACATTCACTTGGGTCCTCTCCTAGGAGTAGTCCCTCCTAATGTGGCCTTGTTGACCACACTCAAAACATTTCCTCAAATCTTGACAAGGTCTCCACCCATGCCGTCCACCACACCTTTGGCATGGTTCATTTTGGTATGGTACTTGATTTATTGCCTAGCCTTTCTTGACTTCTCCAAAATTTTTGAAATTCCGCTTCTCATGAGAAGGGCCAAACTCTACTTATGAGAAGGGCCAACCTGTCCTTGAGATGGGTGGGGCCTCTTGTCCCATCGAACATAACATGGTGCCATCTAATATCCGAACCCAATTCTTTGTTCACTTTCTACCTGCTCCCTCATCAATTTTTATTCTATGAGCTAGGCTTGCTTGTAAATTTCATTATAGTCCTTGATGTTAAGGGCAATAGTTGTTTTCTGATGTTTGTCCTCGAGCCCTTTAGAAATTTCTTGGCTTTCTCTTCTTGATCTTTTACCAATCTAGGAGTGTACTTAGAGAGTTTAGAGAATTCTATTTCATATTGGTTTACAGTCAGCTCCTTCAGGTCCAATTAAATAAATTCTATTATCTTCCTTTTGTAGAAAGCCTTAACAAATTCATGCATTTTTACTATTGTATAGATCGAGAAGATTGCGTCCCTAGAGGCCCTCCACCAATGCTTGGCGTTTCTTTCTAGTTGGTACTCAACCAAAGTTATATTCTCGGTGTCATTGCAGTTCAACAATCGAAAGATTTTCTCCATTTCATCAATCCATTGTTCTGCCTTTTCTAGGCTTCCTATGCTAGTGAAGGAAGGATGACTTTTTTTTCCATAAATTGTTCTACCAGTTCTTGGGTGCTATGTTTCGCCCCAGGTTACTATTGGGGTTGCTTCTCCATCAAGTTTCTTATGTTAGCAAGTGTTTGTAAGAAATCCTCCATCCAAGGTTCTGCACTTGAAGTATTGGCCTCCGTCCTCGATGGAGAAGAACTTCTTGATCTCACCATGTTTCCCTGCAAATTCCTGAGCATTACCCATGTAAACAATTAGTGACCCGGTATCACTATTCATATAACCATAAGCAAAATTACATCAGCAACATATGCATGTCACTGAAATACATAGGTAAATTAAAATTGTTACCTGCACTTTACGAGTGACACTCCATCACCCGTTGGCCGAAATAATTCAAAAACATGCATTTAGTATCTTATCGCAAGTGTTCATCCTAGCTCCTGCAATTGCTAACGCACCTTATCACTCTAGTCAAACCTATGCTCTGATACCATTAGAACTGTGACGCCCTCAGCACGTCACAACTAATGTAGAGCTACTAGCGCAATTATCATTTTCGTTTCACTTTTTCCTAAGCATGCAAAAGCATAAAGAACTAAAGTAATCCCGGGGTGTACGGGGACTTCTATAAAGTAGGCAACTTCATTTCTTATTTATCTATATACATTTGCCAGGCGATAGTTTGGGTACACTAGGAAATTTCAAAAGGTCAGTACTACTGACTACCCCATACGATAAGTCAGTCACCCCATCGCAACCTAGCTGTACACGTGGTCGCCTAACCCTTACCCTTGGCTCAATCAAAATCTTCCAAGTTCTCAAAAATCCAACTGCCCTCCTACCTCCCTTCTATGCAGCAGGGTTGCCTCCATCTCTTGGCCCGTTGACGAATAGTGGGTGGGGACCCACTGTACGCACATTGACGCGGGCGTATGTTTCGATGAACCCAATAGTGACTTGCCACGTCAAAGGCTCAATATCCACAACCAAATTTTTTCTGCCAAAAATTTGGCCATTACAGCCCAATGAAAGCAAAAGGCTGATTCACATTCTAATTTCTCTTTGGAATCAAGAGACAAACAACTTAAAGATCGCTTTGCACAAGAACTTAAATGTTAAAAAGAGAACAGATATACAGAATTGGTAACAAGACATCTGCAACTTGTGGTAGTATGAAATAATATATGCTCATTCTCATATACTTGCTTGCAAAACGTGGATGTAATGTACATGGACAAACAAAAGTTGGACAAGTTCAAAGACAGAATTGCAAAGAGCCACCTTAAAAACGCGACTAACCATTATGTAGAGGGAAGCAAAGGCATCCATCGCAATACACGGCATCCAGACAACATAAGAACCTCAATCTTAAGGTCTAGCCAAGCCAAGTATAAACAAAAACACATACAGTCATGCGAATCAGCAAGGAGTTGAACCCAGACAGATGCAATATGCAGCCAAGCAGCGATCCAATATAGAGAAGGAAGTAAATGCTACCCAATCTTCATTGACGGGCCAACCGTAACGGCAGGTCCAATAACTGTTCCTGATCCCACATGTACATGTGCACCCAGCGCTGCTTTTGGATGCACAACAGCACCCACTTCAATGAGTGCAGTTGGATCAATGCAAGCAGACTCATGGAAAGTTCTCCCTCCGTTTGGACATCTCAGAAATTCCAGGTAACTTGTCCCGTCACCACCCTCTAATCTTCATTTAGGGGATTGCAAAAGTAGGTTCAGTGTCTTATCATCCTACATCTGCTAACATACTTCATATTCCACGTCAAATGCTAAGGCGCACTTAGTATCAGACACAGTACAAGAATGAAAATCATGCTTAATGGCTTTTAATAGGCATTAACATATAAAACACACGCTACAGCATTTTTCAGCTTAAACTTTTGAGTAACATAAACAATAAGATCCTACGTGGAAATTATCCCATCTTCATGTACAATGCGAGTTAACCACTATTAAATGCATTGTTGGCGCGCTTCATGCTTTTTGCTTTGCCAAGACATTAGACGACATATCGTCAATCCTCCTCCGGAAATTATCTATCTACCAACTAAAACTTCTTAGAATAAAAAAGTCAAACATTAGCTAACATGGGCATTAGAGCTCGAAGCCCAATATCACTTGCCAGCATTCGGATCTTCTTTTCAAATTTATCTACTCAAAGCCGCATTTCGTCGAACAGATGAGCCGCACGACACTCGACCGAGACAAACCTTGAAGCCCTCGCATCTGCCGAACATGTGGACGCGCCCCAAACGCTACCCACAGCGAACGCAGCCAAAAGATTCGATTTTTCCGGGCGCTTCGTCTTGGGAAGAAGGTGGACGACCGAACTCGAAGCACCCAAAGCAGCAAGCTTTCTCAGTTGAACCGCCATCGACGCTACGAACAGAGCAAGAGGGTGCAAATGGGTGTCGCCCAATGTAGCGAGTGAACTCTCGTTTGTACGGCGGGAGGTGGGCAGGCTCGGAGCTGCAGCGGGGGAACGACCCAAGTACTGAACTCCAGTACTGTCGGAACAAGGAGAAGAAAATTTAAGGAAGCTCGCAGGCTGGTCGTGCGAGGGGACAGGGACAGGATCTGTTTCGGTCAACGTGAGGTTGGTATATAGAATTTTGGAGGGACATCGAATTTAATTATCTTAAAAATTATGAATAAATTAACTCCAAAAAAATTCCCAATCCCATAAGCATAATAATCTACTAGAATGTTTGTATGGGATCGATTGCACGCATGAGAAAAGTTTATAATAATGCATAGCTTTATTCTTAAAATTTGTATAGAAAGTAGAAAGAAAATATATCCAATAAATTATTTCGCACGTCATAGAATTTTATGTTAACTTGAGAAAATAGCAGATTAGACAGAAGAAATTAAATTCATATAGAAATACATATAAGGCAAATTTGTAAAGAAAAAAAAAATTATCTGCCATTATTTTTATATAGATTCTCTTAATGGGCCAAATTAATTAATGAAATTTTAAGAAAGTAACTTTTTTTAAGGAGTACAACCTCCTAGACATATAAATGAAGAAAAAGAAGCGTATGGCATTCTCTAATTCCAAAAGGTTAAAAATTGAAAAATTTGAGGAAATTTAAAAAAAAAAAAAAAAAAAAAAAAAAAAGAATCAACTCGGCACATTTTTAGCAAAACCCAAAAGTACTTTGATTCATCCCCCAAATGAACAAAGAAGGAACTCAAATTGCATTACATATAATTGAAACACCACGAGATCTCGGAGAATTACTTCACATGAAAATCCAATATTAGACAACCCGAGTATCATGAATTTTTATTTTGTGGGTATTGAGACTGGTGGTGACTTTTGTTAAATCTTGTATCTCTTTAAAATTGCAATTGCCACATGAACATTTGCAATTCACTTATACACCTATTATTAATTATGGATGACGAATAGATTGACTTCTTTGAGCATTTGAGCATCGAATGAATAGGTATTGAACTTTGTAACATGAATTTAACAAGTCTTCAATTTTTATGTAAAACAAGATAGTTCTACTTTTATCTCTTCAAGTATAATTAATTAGCCATGCTAATAAGTTAGTAAGTTTTGTTGCAGTATGTAATCTTACTAATCATTAGTTCTATTGAGAGTGAAAAAGCAACCACAAGATAATATTTGGAGAAAAATAAGCAAATAAGTCTTTCTTTGGTTAGATTGAGTGCTAACTACTAAGCTCATCAAAAGTTGGTCAATAAATGTTATATTATACAAACTTTTGTACAATGCTTACTTTGGTGCTATTTTTTTTTTTTTTTTTTTTTTTTCAGATCACTTAAATGCTAAATCAAAGAAATATCGATTACTTAAGTGTCAACGATGACAAATTCCGGCAATTCATCCCACATGACTTTTTTATATGAAATTTTAATATTTCTGTGGTTTTCTTATAAAAAGGACATCCAACTTGGACAATATGTTGACCTTAAATGCGACATCTTGAATTCTAAATTCGATAATAATGTTTGGGATGTAAAGTTAAGTATTAACTAGTTGGAAGTATTGGATGGCACCTATGAAATCTTAGGTGGGTTACTAATTTTGTGAGAAAAATGTGAAGGATGATTTTCATGATTGTAATCACTCAAAGTTTGATACATTAACATTAAATCTATAGATGCTAATATGTACATTAATGGTGTAGAGTGATAATAATTTATTTACCTATGTTTATTTGGTCAAACTCTAAATTACCAAACTTTTCTAATAATTTACCAATTTCTTACTAACTTTGAAATTGTGACCTAATTTTAGGTGAGCAACTCTTATTTGAACCACTCACCAACATTGTAGATTGCTTAAATAACGAATGATCTATAAAAATATACCAACGTTTATTGAATTATATGAAATTACCAACTTCATCTTATTCATTTACCAACTTTTTATATGACACGTTAGTTAGGGGTGAGCAGTGGTCTAGGGTCGACTCTGGACCGACCCTGGACTGGCCCAACCCTGCCGGTCCTGGTCCGGTTCCCAAGGGAACTGGGTCGGTCCTTGGTCCTGAAATTCCAAGACCAACACTGTACGAGTTGGTCCTCGATCCTAAGAGTTTTGGGTTGATCCAACTCTAGACCAACCCTGTATATTATATTATATTATATTATATTATATATAATTCTTTTATATATTCAAACCTAAGTAAAATGTCTGTTATATTATATTATATTGAGATGTTCTATCAATAACACTAATAGTAATTTCAATTTAAAACTTTTGTTGAGTATTAATTATGTGTCGTTTGTTTTGTTTTCAGGTGTTTAGAAGTTCAAGTGAATTAATAAGATGTAAAGTTATATATTCATGGTTTATATTAAGTATTTTGAACTTTTTATGGTTTAATTGTATTTTACTAATGAATTTCAGCTGCACTTTGTTTTTCAATTTGTGTCAAATGGTAAAAGTTTTTGAAGAGTAGAGAGTAGTACTGCAGTTGCTACGGTAATTTGCTAGTCAAGTGGTGTGAAGCTCATTTTTTTGTTGAGTGGACTCTACATAAGCAAATGCTAGTCAAGTGGTATGAAGCTCATTTTTTAATTTAGTGGACTCTACATGTTCAAATGCAGGAAAACGCTTTTGCATATGGTGTTATAAATATTAAAGATAGATGATTACAAGAACTTTCCATCTTGTCCCTTATCTTGATGAGTGGTTAGCAAGTACGGAATTTCTATTATTGTGTCATCTTAAATTTGCTAAATATGTATTGGTATTTATAGTTTAGTTGCACAATGTCGCATTGCCGATGGATGTGTAATTTGAATTTGTAGGTTTGCTTTTTTAGGGAGTATAAAAATAAGACGAAAAAAATTATTGATCGGTCCCGGGTTGACCCTGGAACCGGACCGAACCCATTGGGTCGGTCCGATCCTTGGTCCCAAGCTCAATAGGGTCGGTCCTTGGTCCTAAAACTTGAGAACCGACACTGTACGAGTTGGTCCTAGGGTTAGGGGGTGGCCTGAACCAACCCGGACCATGCTCACCCGAATTATATGAAATTACCAACTTCATCTTATTCATTTACCAACTTTTTATATGACACGTTAGTAGTGGCCACTTCTCATTGTCGATAGTAACTTCACACATACAAAGTAAGTTCAAGCATCTAAGTAGCTAATAATTTCTCAGATTAGTCAAAAAAAAGAAAAAATTGTGGGAAAGTACAGTAATTATTCATGAGAGTCAGTAGTTTTCTCATACGAAACTAACCGCTGATATATCTAAATTCAACATCCATAAGTGACTTATAACATTTCTATAATGCAAAGTAACTTTCAAATATCTTTTCCATTAATATAATGTGCAATTGAAGTAACTTTTTCAGAGTAAATACCGTCTATAGCCGGTAATATAAGCGAGAGACTTCACCCATTTTTAAGACCATGGCAGCATATAGTCATCCCAAATTCCATTCAAGACATGAAATAGTGCAAATATCAAATTATGTACTGATGTGGCACATTGCCTAGTCATTCCATCGTTCATCCGCAGTGGAACAGAAGACGTGCACAAGTTTAGACTCCAATCTATGATCATCGAGGATATAGCTCGGTGATGGAAGCCTCATTCACTGAATTTTGGATTTCTCTGTCTTTGGATCGATTTGTGTCAGATTCAGGGATACTGGGCAAAATGAATGCAGGTCGTGATGGTAGTGGCAAGGTGGTGGAGTAACTACTGAGCATCAGAACCACCGCACCCATGGTTGGTCTGTCGGCCTCAATTTCTTGAACACACAGCAATCCGATATGAATGCACCTCGATATTTCAATCCTCGAACCATCGGCCAAATTAGGATCTATGAGATCTGAGGGGGTCCCTTCCCTCCAACTCCTCCATGCCTGCAATGAATCATAAACGCAAACTCAGTACGGTAAGGACAGTTGCTCCACTCATTTGAGTTTGGGTCCGCCACTCTTTCCTGGCGATTCTTTAGGGGAAGGAGAGTGATTGACAGATATTTTCTTACATAGCTAAGAAGGTCCTCCATGGTATCCGCATTGCAGAAGCGGCTACTTTTTTGACCACTAATAATCTCTAGTAGCAACACCCCAAAACTAAAGACATCTGACTTGACTGAGAACAATCCATGCATTGCGTACTCTGGAGCCATGTACCCACTGCATCACTGGAATAATTAGCACTTTCAACGCAATTCCACTTGAGATGCTGTGCCTTTATATCTGCTAGCTATTCAGATTATATGGAGAAGAGCATGGGAAATATAACCGGATCTATTTTAAGATACTATGCTATGTATTACTTACTAAGTGCCAACAACCCTGCTTGTGGCGTCTTGAGTTTGATCCACCGCAAATAGCTTTGCTGTACCAAAATCTGAAATTTTAGGGTTCATCTCTGTGTCTAGCAAAATATTGCTCGCTTTAAGATCCCGATGAATAATTCGAAGTTGAGAATCCTCATGAAGATAGAGAAGCCCACGAGCAATGCCTCCTATTATCTTTTGACGCCTCTCCCAATCCAGCCGCCTACGCCTAATAGGATCTGCATAGTATATTGACAAAAGGTTATAGTGATGTAGCTAGTGCAAGGTGACTTTCTAAATGCAGATTGGCAAGAACATGCGCTTCAATTACTCATAAATCAGATGATGCTGGAACAAAAGTGGCATGATCATACCATATATAAAGTGGTCCAGGCTTGAGTTTGGTACGAATTCATAGATCAGAAGCCTTTCTCTCCCCTCCAGGCAAAATCCTAAGAGCCTAACCAAATTCCGGTGTTGAAGCCTTGCAACCAAGAGGACTTCATTCTTGAATTCTCGATCACCTTGTCCCAAATCTACAGACAGCCTTTTTACTGCTATAACTTGTCCATTGGCCAATGTTCCCTGAAAAAGAATGCAAAAAGCAACCATATACATGTGAATGTTTCAAATTCTTTGTTATTTTATGAATAAACAATTTGCAGTGATTACCTTGTAAACTACGCCAAATCCACCTTGTCCCAATTTATTTGTGTCAGAGAAGTCATTTGTTGCCTCTCTGATGGTATTCAAGTCGAACTGCAGGGATTCTGCATTTCTGATTTCATCTACAGGTACAGCTACAAAGTGGAAAATCCAAAGTTGCTTATTGTCTAATTCCACACTATCAGTAAGCCCGTCTGCTGACTTAACAGTTAATAGTAATTCATTCTTATTTGACAAATAATCCATTCTAAGGAAAATTTAGCCTCTAGGTGATGCTAGCAAATAAAAGATTTTCCAGCGCAATCTGGGAACTTTGATATCTATAGCCCTCACTGAATCTTTCCTCGTTCAGTCAGAAATCACCGAACTCTGAATTTCTGGAAATTTACTAGCTTCTAAACATCAAAGCTTAACCTATTGGCTGCTAATCTGTTTCACATAGGTTGTATTCACCCAGTATTTTATGAAAATCAGTCACCCAAAAGTAATGAGAACTTACTTTCAAAATTTTTCTTCAATCTTCTTCACCTCAAACAGATGCACAATATTCCAGCAATTAAAAGAGATAATCCAACAGCTGGGATTGTGATAATGAGGGCAATACGACCTGAGTTAGTATCCTTTCCTGAAAAAGGAAGAGCTCTTATGTTAGACAAGAAACTCACAGAGAACAGTGTTTAGACCCAATTACCAAGAACAGATTTTAGGAGGGGTTGCACATTTAAAGCAGTCCTTGGTGTTATTCTATCAGTTTCCTGATGAAATTACTTCAGACGGTGATACTTAAATCGAAAGAAAGGAAGACTCATGATGCATCAAAAATCTCATTAATTTCTCATCTGCTACTTATTTTATGCTTACACCTCATTCAAGAGGAAACGTAAGTGTCTCAGGAACTTATCACACCAAGAATCAAAAATTAAATTACATCATGCTTTAAAATACACTTAATGCAGCCATACTCAAAGGAGGAGCAGCAGGGGAAGGAGTCTCTTGCTTGTAAAAGGAGCTCATTGAAGTTGAAAGCATGCTTGCTCACATTTATTATCATGTTTGTCCTACAGACAATTGAAAACACAAATATAATGCTCTGGCATAGTTAAGTGTACATTAATAAGAAGTACCTTTAGTGGACGTGTTATTCGTTGGAGGAGGTGGAGGAGAAACTTGTGGTGCCAGTGGTGGTGACTCTGGCGACTCATAAGCCGAATAATCAAAAAAGGGGTATACTTCAAACCTCATAGTGCAACTGAGGTAAATAACCCTCCTTCCTTCTTTCTGATCACAACACCGAGGAATGTCTCCAACAGCTCTCGTCAAACAATCCTCGCTTGTAGCTGCGATAAGTCTGGAGTGCATTGCATGAGTCCAAACAGAGTTTTGAAGTTTGGAGCTGTCGCATTTCCAACCGCAAATTTCCTGGTGGAATTGCCACTTGCAGCTCGGTGCCTCAAATCATCCGTCAGATTTCTCAAATCCTGTACAAAACAACCAGAACTATAAGCTACTGTCTGGGGAAGAAAACAAGAATTTGTACTTTGTCACAACCCAAAACATAGAACCCACAAACACCTATTTAACTTTTATGCAGTGTGAACTATTAGCTGCTATCCAAGAATAATACCCAGAATCAAATGCTCCTGTGAGCTCACAATTCCCTGACAAGCAATGTGCAAATCTTAATGGCTTACAGGAAACATAAAGTTCAAGAATTCAAGACAGAAAAGAACACATCCCTCTGAGAAAAACTGCAGAGACAGTAAAACCGGGATGGGTTAAAAGAGAGGCAAAGCATTACAAAGTGCATAGAAACCAGGATGAATTATAGACTCGAAAAGGCACATTGTCGAGAGAACACTGATTTGGCGCATAGTTCACCAGTCTGAAACATGTAAAGAAACACTTTCCGTTTTCGAGAAGAGAAAAAAAGAAAAAGAAAAGAAAAACATCTTGATCTCTTCTCGAACCTGATTGAACTGATCGACGTTTTTGGAGACAGTGTTGGCGTTCCACATGTACAAGTAAGGCGAAACCTCCACCACGCCAGAGATGGACCGATTCGAGTAACGAAGCATGCACTCGTCGTACCAGATGATCGCCTCCTTCTGCGTCGGGCACTGGCGGGCGATCTCGGCGGCGGTTTTGTTCAGGCAGCTCCGGCAGTCGGCGGCCCCAAAGTCGCCCCGGCAGAGGGCGATGGCGTTGACGGCGTCGGGGCTCCCGCCGCCGGCGGAGAGGTTGTAGAAGCCGCGACCGTCTGCTGCGGCGACGGAGGCGAGGAGGGTGTTGAGGTTGGCCCCGTAGGTGCTGTTGGCTGTGAAGTTGCCGTTGCTCCCGCAGGAGGCGCCATGAGCAGAGGTGGCGAGAGCGAGGAGCGAGAGGAGGAGGAGGACGGCGGAACGCGGCGGAGCGATCATCGGAAGCTTGTCTTGAGTTTCAGTTCTGTCGGACAGAGAGGGAGGGAGAGGGGTGGGTATCCGGTGCGGGGAGCCACCCGGCTTTGAACCAATCAGCGCCTAACTTTGACTTCTGCCCGGCGGACTTGACCGTCGACTTTGACCGGCTTCGGAGAAATCCCGATCGTGACGCTACAGCGATTGTGACGGATGTCCGGTAATGATGATATTTAATTCCCGAAATAAGATACCGAGATGCTATAAACAAGATATTATCAATATATACAAATAAATCTTAAGTTTTTTTTTTTTTTACTAAAGTAAAGCAATCCAAATTAGAATAAGGCCGAACCCGAAATATAGAACATGCCAATGATTAACAATGATTACAAACTATTTCTAAATTAGTCTCTCGATGCTTGCAGCACTTCACACGAGAATTCATTCTAAAAAATAATAATAAATCAAAGAGCGATACCACAGCTAGTATCTGAACCATAAAAACAAAAAAAGAAGAAGAAGTGTCATAACAGAATTGGATAAAAGCGAATTTTAATTTAGTATTTTCACTGTTAAAAAGTCTAATCCAAAGACTTGAGAGGTCATATGTACATAAAGAGCTAGACAAGTGAGATACGTCAACACTTTTCTCCCGTGGAATTAAAAAGAAGAACATCACATGAAATTTGACAAATATAGATTGCACACACGAAATAAATAGAGTAAAATGTGATTATGGACATCTAATCTAAAAACAGGTGAAGGGATAGCATACATATATAAAAGAGTATATAAATCTCCTAAATGAGTGATGTGAGATACTTTAACATAAATGCCTCCCGTGCTATCCTTCAAAAATACAAGTCACACAACATTTGGATAAGTAGGAATCAAGTAGTTTATCTAGATAAGATGTGAGTTGTAGTACACTACTAAGGTATTATATATGCTTGACAACTCATTTTTTCAACTTCTTATTCCAAAGAAGAAATCAATCTTCACCACCTACTCCCTCGTCTCTCTTCTTCCATGGCATGTTGTGAGGGATCGAATGCCGTGATTGAGAGAGAATTGCAACCGTTTGCTTGGAAAATGGCAAGAGTGTCCAAATTTTATCACCACAGACTTCGAATATTTTTCACCAAGCACGACCTTGACCAATGAACCACTTCTTTAAAAGTAAGAAAGGACCCAAAAACAGCTTATTAGGGTGAGCATCAATCTAGAATTAACCCTAAACCAATCTTGGGAACTAAACCGATTCTTGATCCTAAGACCCCTGAATCTTTAATTATACGGGTTAGTCATCAATCTTAGGACTTTAGGTTTGGTTTAATCCGGACTAACTCTGTATATATTACTATATATTATATTATATATATTTTTTTATCTACTCTAAACCTTTGCACCTTCGATTCTATTTTTTCTTTTGCAGTTTTCTCATGTAAATTATAAAAACAAAAATCCAGCCCAAATTCGATAAAAAAAATAAATAGAAATCTTCTTTGCTCACCTCGCTTTGTTCGGTCGCTACTCGCCTCTCTTTATCGGCCTTGCTAGCCTCATGAGTGCAGCTTAACGGGTGAAATCACTCATCTTGGCCTGCCTCTTGAACGCAGCTTGATAATCACAAATGGAGATTTCTATTTATTTATTTTTATCTTAGATTTATATTTGATATGTACTGGTATTCATAGTTTGGTTGCCTAATGTCGCATTGTCGATAATATATATTTTGAAAGAGCTGTTGACGCCTAATTTTTACTTTTTTATTTGAGGTTTTTAATTAATTTTATTATTACTGTTTTTATTTAGTTTATTTCATTTTATTTTGGTAAAAACCAGAAAAAAAACAAAAAAAAAATCGGAAAGAAAAATAAAAAACGGAAAAATGAAGAAAAAACTGAAAAAACGGTAAAAACGGCCCAGGGGGGGCCCACGGCCCAAAACCCGCGGGTCAGCCCAGCTCAGCACCCGACCCGCGAGCACCTCCTTCCTTGCCCGAAATCGTGTGCGGTGTACGCGCGAGCAGCCGCGACCGCAGGAGAGAAAGCAGAGCAGGCGATGACGTGCGCGGGATTAAAGGAGCGGCAGAGTACGGCGAGCAGAGGGCAGGTGCGTGGTCAGATAAGCCTGACGGCCGATGGGACGCCGGTTCGGCCGGTGGAAGCCGCGACATCCACCTCGGTCGAACCCTCGCTGACCGGCCGTCCGTCGCCTATAAATACCCCCCTCCCCCCCCTTCGGTTTCGGGACGGGCGAGAAGCGACAAGGATCTGGGTCGCAGATCCTCGAATCTCCCCATCGAGAGACTTCGAAAGGGGGCCGAGGACGAGCGGCGCCGGATCTAAGGCCGGCCGAGAGAGAGAGAGAGGAAGAGAGAGAGAGAGAGAGAGAGAGAGAGAGAGAGAGAGAGAGAGAGAGAGAGAGAGAGAGAGGCCGAAACCCTCACCACCGTCGTAACCACCGCGTCGCCGCCGTAGCAGTACCCCCACCGTGGTGCTGTCGCCGTCGAAGCTTCCCCCTTACCACCGCCGCCGTCGTCCCAGTCGCCGTCGTCGTCGCGAAATTCCCCCAAGCCAACCCCAAATCGAAACCCTAGGGTTCTCGATTTCGGGTCGCGATTCGGGTCTCCGGGTCGGACCCGGATCGGGAACCGGGTAGGGTTTCGCGTTTAAAGGAGCGGTTCGAAGTCGGGTTGCAAGCGGGTCGGATCCGGGTAGGGTCGCCGAAGGAACGGCGTCGTTTCGCTGAGGGTTGGGTCGGGTCAGCTTCCCCTGAGACGGCGTCGTTTTGCGCTTTGCGGGGAGTCGGGTCGAAAAGCCGGGCCGGATCCGGGTAGGGTTTCGCCCCGGGACCCGGGTCTTCGGGTTGGAAGGCTATGATGCCGTTTTTCCGAAGGAGTGGAAACGCCGTCGTTTTGACGGGGAACGGGTCGCTAGCTCGTCGGGTCGGGCCGGACACACCCACGCCCGACCCGACGCCGTTTCGGCGCCTTCTTCCCCCAAAACGCGACCCCCGTCCGCGTTTCGGGTCGGCCCAGGCGGATCCGACCCATGGATCCGACCCGGGTCGTTTTTAAATGTTTTTATAATATTTTATTTTTTTAATATATTAAAAAATCATTTTAATTTCAAAAAAATTGAAAATCAAAAAAAAAAATGTTTTAAAAATGTTTTATTTTCAAAAAAATCAAAAATTAAAATAAAAATCATTTATTTCCGAAAATGATTGGAAAAATCAAAAAATATATTATTTTCCAAAATATCCAAAAATATTAAAATATTTTAATATTTTCCAAAAAATCAAAAACTGTCAAAAATCCCAAAAAAATGCCAAAATTCATAAAAAGCCCAAAAATTTCATAAAATGCCAAAAGACTTGTATTTTCTCGAAAATACCCCAAAAATCCAAAAATCTCTTTTATGTCCAAAATGAGGAAAATACCAAAAATATGATTTTTCCTAAAATGCATGGAAAATCCCCAAACATCCAAAAAACCTTAGAGTTTAAACAAGATTAGGTACCGAAAGGGCATTAGTGATTAACTAGTGTAATCAGGTCCCCGATCCTAATTTCTCTGGTTGCGCAGGAGCAAGTATTTCTCCCGATACTTTGCTTAGGTTTCTAATCGGTCTACCCCTAATTGATTAGTGGCGACTCCATTTTAAAAATCAATTTACAAATCGAATATTTTAAAGTCGTGAATTGGCGGACTTGGGAGAGTCCAGGCTTTAATTAAATCCAGCCGAGCCATTAGCCTCCTTCCGGCGCTCGTACCCGATCCGCCGGGCGCTCCCGAAAAAAAAGGGGTCGCGACGGCTTGGCGACTCCACGGGGACTCGAGGACTTAGGCCATATTTATCTTGTTTAAATTATTTACTTGACTTAGGTTTTTTTTCTTTTTACAGGTCAATTATTTAAGAAGTTTATTTCAAGCTTACTTAAATTAAATTGTCTTGTGATTATAAACTGTTATGCATGCTTTATTGCTTTTAAACACTACACATGGCACGCACAACCCGGCCGCCGGACCTGGGCCGCCATAGGATTTCTAGGATGGTGTTAAGAAGGATACGGCCTTGAAAGCGAGGCGCCATGTAGAGGTTGCCATTCTTTTCCCGAATTTCTTAGCCGAGGTTAAGGGGGTACGCCGCTAACGCGAGACTCGCGACCGCAGATGCCCTTTAATTTCACCAAGCCTTTTGAGTTAGAAATCGAGCCGCACGTCCTATCTGCATGTCTTTGTGTTTGCCATATTTATTTCAAAGCAAGGTAATTTATTTAAATTTTACTCAGTCCTTGCTGGCTCATGGCAAAATAGGATCAGGTCGTGTAAACCCATTTTTAAATGCGATGGGAAGAATCGACATCAAATTTATCCCTGTCCCAAAGAAAGAGCTCCTCAGATGGTGGAATCAGTTAGAGCCGCCTGGTCAAGAGCAGGTCAAGATGAGGATTGGTCATCTCCTCCCGTTGCTCCAAATCAATATCCATTCTGGAATCATGCAAGCCCTACCACATTTCTGGTGTCCGGAGACATCCACCTTCGTATTCGGCAAATTTGAGTTGACTCCCACTCTGGAGGAATACAGCCTCGCCATAGGAATACCCCTAGGAGCGGAGCTCACTAAGCCACTAACCGATGTCGACCCCATAATTGGTCTATCACGTTTTTTAAAAAATAATTCGGTAAGAGAAATTGTTAAAGCCAACAGCTATGCTTTCCCACTATCATCCTTAACCGAATGCTTTGAAAAACAATCAATGTCCCAAAAAACCAAGATCTTCCTCTTGGCATTCTTTGGATTCATCATTTTCCCTATAGAAAGAATGCCATAAATCCTTCAATCACAGGGATAGTAAATCAAATCATTTTTGGTGCGGGATATGTAAACATGGTTTTAGCCGAAACATTTTTATCCCTTAATCGTTTCAAGGACAAAAAAGAAAAAATCATGAGAGCCGCCCCAGAAATTTTACAAATATGGTTCTTTTCTCATGTCAAAGGGTTTGGGCACCACATGCAAATATTTGAAATTAATGAGTATAGACACCCGTTGCAAAAATTCCAAAGTTTGGAGAAACATTCTCCCGATAAAGAGTATTCTCGGTGGATTGACTTGTTAAGAAACCCGGTCCCAGAGACATTTATATGGCGAGCGAAGTGGTTCACTGCAAGTGAGGCACGTTTCGCACTTGATTATTACAATCCCATCCCACCGCTGGGCCTCTCCGGAGCTACCTCCCCATATAGGGTGGCCCGCCACTATAGAGCCCTTCAAGAAGTCCCGCCACCACTCAAGCCAGAACGGCTTCAGATTTCTTTCGCCCCCACAGGTTGTGATTACTCGGGGAAAATTAGCATGATTCAAGATGCATGGGATAAATGCCAACCAGAGAGGATTATCGTGCCCCGTAAGGCGAAGGGACAGGAGAAAGCCCATCATGCATCCACCTTTTACATCCTCAATCACGAGATTCCTAAAGAGTTGCAACCGGAAATCCCTGATGTAAGTAAGAAGCTTACCAAGCAAAGAAAGACCAAGTTCCTTGAAGAAAGTTTGGAGGCCAGCAAGAGACACTTATCAAAACCATCTCAAGAAAACAAGCGACGTCGCAGGATCGAGACTTCCCATCGCATATAAAAATGGGCGTCGTGGTTTTTAATGTGAATATCTAGGGTCATTCTGACTTGTGTAAAAAAGGCTCTTTTGATATTGTACAAATCTCTTGTTAATAAATAAAGAATGACTCGATCCTTGCCATGAGCCAGTGTCCTCTGTGTTTCCTTTACTTACACTTTGCCCATTTCTTATATAAACAGGAAGTCATAGTCATATTCGCCAAATCCAAAGTTTAGAATGGCTGAAGAAAGTGTACCAAGCCGTGTTGAGATCATCGAAAATGAAATGAAGCAAGTCTTCAATGTGCTCCAACAACTCTCGAAACAAATGGATTCCATCCAAGGCAAACTAACCCCTACCTCGGCCTCAATCGAAGTGGTATTGCCATAGTCATCCGCCCGAGGAAACCAAGGGAGAGATACCGATGATAGCATGCTCGAATTGGAAGACGACATTCACCAAAGCATAGTAGAGAAAGCCAAGCCCGGCGTTTCATCTAAAACTGAGCATGACAAGCGTCTCGAAAAGCTCGAGGAGAGGCTGAAGCAGCTGCAGGGCCTACACGATCCTACTCCTATAGACCTCTCTATCTACTCCAAAGTCAAAATGCCCGAAAAGTTTAAGATGCCTGAATTCGAGAAGTACGATGGCACGACCTGCCCAAGAGCTCATTTGCAAATGTACTTGGTTCGAATGACCCAGTACGTCAGTAATGTGCCTCTAATGATCCAGTCATTCCAGTCAAGCACAGCGAGTCCCGCCTTGAGGTGGTACATCAAGAAAAACATAAATCTCGTCGAAACATGGAGTGAAGCAAGCGAGGCATTCCTCAAGCAAGTACAAATTCATAATGGATATTACCCCTTCTCGTGAGGATCTCGACCGCACAGAAAAGAAAAAGCAGGAATCTTTCAAAGAGTATGCTATCAGATGGAGGAATCTCGCCGCCCAAATCAGTCCCGAGCCGACTGACTTTGTATTAAGAAAAATGTTTGTCAAAACCCTCCCCTATGAGTACCGCAACAGAATGGTAACTACGGTTGCCGAATCATTTCAGTGGGAGAGCAGATAGAGATAGGATTAAGGGATGGTTGGTTCACTGAGCCTGCACCTGTCGGCAGAAGATTCAATTTGAAGAAAGATAAGGATCCCCTGATTGATGTCAATGCCACCTACACTGCAGACACCGGTCGTCCCCCAGTCGTTCAGACAAGCACAAGCCAGCGTCAGACCAATAGCCGTCAGCCTCAGCGCTACAACAACCGAAGACAATTCACTCCACTCCCTGGATCTCCATCCCAGGTTCTGGCAATCCTCCGGAATAAGAATCTCCTCTCGACTGAGCCAAGACGGCCTAATGCCGAAAGCTTTTCCAGTTATAACCCGTCCAAAAAATGCGACTATCACATGGGGGAAGTGGGCCATTCAACTGATGATTGTCTCACCCTTAAACATCGAATTCAGAACCTACTGGATACTAAAGCATTCTCATTCCAAACTACGAAGCCAAATGTCCAGAGCAACCTGCTCCCTGATCATGTTGATAAAGTAAATGCAATATTTGATTCTGAAGCTCGCCAAATCAAAAACACCAATGCGCATATTGTTGACATTTATAGAGGGCTAGTCGAAACCGGGTATTATCCAGGTGACAAAATACTACCTTTTGCGACAATGGAAGAAAGGGTATCGAGAATGATAGAAGCCGGAGTAGTCAGGCACGTTGGCCATGCTAGCACAATTTCCACTATATCACAAGTCCTCATCAACTGGGATGAAGAATGTGCCGCGCTAAAGTCAGAAAAAGAGAAGAAGGGTCCCGCCGCACCCGAAGATGTACCTGAAGAAAAAGAAGCCATAATCGAAGCATCCATAGCAGGAGCAACTATAGTCATCGAAATACCCCAGCCTTATGAATATGAGTGCAATAATGCTGTACCATGGTCTTATGACCTTGATGTGGGTCTAGTCACGAGATCTGGGAGGACCTATGCTCAAGCAAACACGCACTCCGCTAAGCCCGTCACCAACGAAGAAGCCAAGGAGTTTTTGGCCGTGGTCAAGGCCAGTGAATATAATGTGGTGGAGCAATTGCGAAAATCACTAGCACAAATCTCTTTGCTAGAATTGCTCCAGACATCCGTGAAACACCAGAAATCCCTCATGAAGGTACTGAGCGAAGTACATGTCCCTGAGACAATTGATCATGACAAATTTGAGGAATTTGTCAGCACCATCCTTCTAAAGGATCAAATGGCGTTCTCTGATGAAGAAATCCCCGAGGAGGGAAGAGGACACACCAAAGGCCTCTATATATCGGTCAAATGCAACGCATCTCACGTTGCTCGAGTATTGATTGACAACGGATCCGCCTTGAACATATGTCCACTAGCAACACTTTGTCGCCTTAAAGTAGAAAGATCACAAATCCAGATGCCCAAAACTTCCGTTCGGGCGTTTGATGGAACAAAGAAAGAGACAGTAAGAGAAGTTGAGCTCGACGTCCAGATTGGCCCGACCATATTCAAAATCTTGTTCCAAGTAATGGATATCTCCACTGCGTTCAATTTCCTCTTACGGCGCCCATGGATCCACGTCGCAGGGGCGGTACCGTCAAGTCTCCACCAAAGTGTGAAGTTCGTAGTTGGAGGGAAACTGATCACTGTCCGAGGAGAAGAAGATCACCGCATTTATCATGAGACGGCCATCCCTTATATTGAACCTAGTGACAAGAACGAAGCCAGCTATCAATCATTCGAACTCGTGTCCACTATACACAAAGCTCGTGGGACTCCGCCTCTCGTCCCCGAGGTATCAAGTGCTGCAATGATGGTGGGAAAAATCATGGTCGGACACGGTTTCATTCCTGGGCAGGGGCTCGGTAGGGAAGGTCAGGGCATTAGACAACCTATTGAAGCCGTCAGGAGACCTCATACCATCGGCCTAGGGTATTCCCCGGATAAAAAAGCAAAGAAGAAAGTCAGCTTTGAATATCCCCGTCTCGAGGAAACTTTCCCGGGCCCAGCCAAGAGGATGCATGAAGAAGAAGAAATAATCGGCACCTCGAAATGGTCCAAACGGAAGCTCGGCGGCCCACGATCCAAGAAGGCACGGCCCGGCCCCTCTCGCGCAGAAAGTAGAGGCGGAAGACATGACCACCATGTTCGAAGACATTTTCATAGGCGCCATCGAAGAAGAACCATTGGAGGGAGCGGACAATGGCTTCTCGTTCATCCACCTCCAACGCCAGATTGACGAATTACGTGAAACAGTGGACTATTTAACGGAGAATTTCACTCGAGCTACCAGCTCCAGTCATAATGAGGACTTGACAGCAAAGGAAGGAAGCCCTATTGATGCTAGCTGGCAAGAGGATTCGCTATCTCAATCCTCAAAGAGCGCGCGGCCATATTCACCCCTTCCTAGGCCAATGACTATCATTTTCCCCATCCTCCTAGAGCAAAGATTAATCGCCAGGGAGCTGAGTCATCCTACTCCCGAGTATTTCCTCGATTACGATCCATCCAAGCAATGTGATTATCATTCGGGGCAGCTAGGACACTCGCTTGACGACTGTACGAGCCTGAAAGATAAGGTGCAGGACCTCCTAGATGTTGGGGTATTCACTTTCCGCTCTCCATGGCTGTGTTTCGGCAACGATCACCTCCTTGTGGTACCCAGCACTTGCACCATGTTCCCTCAACATGCGGAGAAAGCACGTGGAGGGGAGGTGATCATGGACACTTTGGGACAACCAAGTGGTAAATTTGACTACTATGTCAATTATTCGGTCCCTCAAAGTTTCTATGATCACATTCCCCGCATAGTCCCCGATGGATGGGAAGGCCTAGATGATCTAGAGTCCGCGAAGTCACAGGGAAACGTAGCTGGTAACTGATGTGAAGACTGCTTTGTGGGCGCCATCAACGAAGGATCGTCAGGGGAAATGGGCGCTGGCCCGCTCGAGTAGAATCCATCTTATTCTCTGCATACTCCCCTACGTGGGGAGCCTGTACATATTTCTTTAATCCTCGTTTTGTTTTTTAACATCAGTTCCATCCAGGGAACCCTTTCTTGAAATCACTCTGTAAATCCGTCTACTAATAAATAAAGTTGAAAACATTTTGAGGGCATGAGGAGACACTCCAAACCGGCCCGTTGATGATAACCAGCCGTCAAATGAAAGAAGAAATCTGAGGCCCGGATCTCCTCGTGTTTCCTTGTCCTGAATTTTCAAAAGAACAATTCGTCACGTTTTCAAAAAAAAAAAAAAAAAAAAAAAAAAAAAAAAAAAAAAGAGGAGGGAAGAAGCATGCATGCTACTAGCCTTATTTGTTCCCTTAGCCTATCTACTTTATGACACAGGAATAATCTAGCGGCAGGCGAGGGGATGGGGACGATCCAAATCGACAGCGTGGATAGCCACTCGATAGCTCGGAAGATGACTTTGATAATTCCAATGAAATCCAACGGAGTTGGGAGCGGCATGAAGAAACAAGGCCCCCTACCACCGAAGACGCCATCACCTTTGTCAACTTAAGCAAGAGAGAATTCAAGAGAGATAAAGATCGGCGCCAACCTCCCCGAAAAAAAAAGAAGCTGCGGACTTAATTGCCCTTCTAAGGAGGTATCAAGACGTGTTCGCATGGTCATACGCGGATATGCCAGGCCTTGATCCAACAGTTGTGGAGCACAGCCTGCCAACTGACCCTGATATAACTCCCAAGAAGCAACGGCTGAGAAGGACCAAGCCAGAATTGTCGAAAAAGATTGAAGAAGAAGTAATGAAACTACTCCAAGTGGGTTTCCTCGAGGTCTCGCAATATCCCAGCTGGGTGGCAAACATCGTACCAGTAAAGAAAAAGGATGGTCGAATACGTGTTTGTGTCGACTATCGCGACTTGAACAAAGCAAGCCCGAAGGATGATTTTTCGTTGCCTCACATAGACGTTCTTGTAGACAGTACTGCAGGATTCAGACTTTTCTCTTTTATGGATGGATTTTCGGGATATAACCAAATAAGGATGAAGGAAGAAGACAAGGAAAAAACGGCATTCATTGAAAAATGGTGGGGCAACTTACCAGCATGCCATGGTCACCCTTTTCCACAACATGATGCACAAGGAAATTGAAGTATATGTCGATGACATGATCGCTAAAACCAGGCATGGAGAAGACCACGTGAAGACCTTGGAGAAACTATTTGAGCGACTTCGCCAGTATAAACTGCGCCTGAATCCAGCAAAATGCATGTTTGGGGCAACTTCTGGCAAATTGCTGGGATTCGTTGTAAGCTGTGAAGGCATAGAAGTAGATCCGTCAAAAACTAAGGTGATATTTGAGATGCCTCCTCCTTCAACTGTAAAAGAAGTCCGGAGTCTCCTGGGAAGATTAAATTACATTGCACGATTCATTTCCCAGCTTTCTGAAACTGCAAAACCTTTCTTTAAGCTTCTCAGGAAAGATGCACAAATTAAATGGGATGAGGATTGCCGATTGGCATTTGAAGACCTGAAGCAGTACTTGATGAAACCCCCAATCCTGGTACCTCCAGTCCCGGGGCATCCTTTAATTCTATACCTCACCATCAACAGTGAATCCCTAGGTGCCATGCTGGCACAAAAGGGACCTCGTGACCAGAAAGAGCGAGCCATCTACTATTTGAGTAAAAAGTTCACCATGTCGAACAAAACTACTCCCGATCGAGAAGACGTGCGCCGCATTAATATGGGTATTGCACGAGACTCCGACAAGTATACCTTGCATTACCGAACTTTCCTCGTAACCGAAAGCGATCCAATCAAGTATCTCGCTTAGTCGTCCAGCATTGATAGGAAAATTGGCCAAATGGCAAATCCTGATCTCAGAATTCGACATTCAGATGTTGCCACAGAAATCGGTTAAAGGGCGGGTGATTGCTGATATGTTAGCAGACCGTCTCGAAGGAGTACGCAAGGATGATCCCTCGGACGACCAGGTTTTCGCCATAGAAGAAGACAAGTGGACCATGTTCTTCGACGGAGCCGTGAATCTGTCGGAGCTCCCAGACTTGGGGCGATCTTGATATCCCCAAATGGGCAACATTACCCCGTGGCTGCAAACCGGTATTTCCGTGCACTAACAACATAGCCGAGTGTGAGGCATGCATCCTCGGCTTGCGGGCGGCTATTGAAATGGGAATAACCAAGCTAAAAGTGTTCGGTGATTCTACTTTAATAACTGGTCGACGGTGGGCGAATGGAAGACAAAGGATGCCAAGCTTGTGCCTTATCACGGCTACTTGGAACAGTTGGCGGGGAAATTCCATGACATCTCATTTGAATACTTGCCTAGAATTCATAATCAATTCGCTGATGCGTTAGCAACGCTGTCATCTATGTTGCAAGCAACGAAAGGGCTAGAAGTAGAACCTCTAAAGATCGAAGTTCTGGCAAGACAAGCCCACTGCATGACCATAACTGAGGAGCCTGATGGGAAGCCCTGGTATTACGATATCATGAGATATGTCCAGAAGCAAGAATTCCCTGAACAAAGCACACCCTCTGATCGAAAGTACTTAATAAAAATGGCTTCAAGGTTTTTCGTCAACGGTGAAAATCTGTACAAGAGATCGTATGACTCAGTCCTGCTAAGATGTGTGGATGCGGCCGAAGCCACACAAATAATGCAGGAAGTACATGAGGGAGTATGTGGCCCTCACATGAATGGACGTATGTTGGCCAAGAAGATAATGAGACTGGGTTATTACTGGTTCCCCTTAGAGAGTAATTGTGCTCAGCATGTGCGAAGTTGCCATCGTTGTCAGATTCACGGAGACAAAATAAATGTCCCTCCAACTGAACTACATCAGTTATCTGAGCCATGGCCATTCTCAATGTGGGGGATTGATGTAATTGGCCCGATTAACCCAAAGGCGTCGAACGGACATCGATTCATCCTGGTGGCAATTAACTACTTTTCAAAATGGATTGAGGCCACATCATATGCCAGCGTGACCGCACGGAATGTCATGAAGTTCATCAAGCGCGACATAATCCCCCGTTATGGTGTACCAGATTCCATCATCACCGACAATGGGACAAACCTGAATAACAAGCTAATCGAACAGTTATTCTCTAAGTTCAAAATCCAGCATTTGAACTCATCACCCTATCGGCCACAAATGAATGGAGCTGTAGAGGCCGCCAACAAGAACATCAAGAAGATCTTAGCCAAGACAGCTTAAAACTACCATGACTGGCATGAGAGGTTACCCTTTGCACTGATAGCATACCGAACCTCGATTCGAACTTCTATTGGGGCAACCTCTTTTTCCCTGGTTTATGGTATGGAGGCGGTCTTGCCTGTGGAAGTAGAAATCCCTTCCCTACGAGTTCTATCCCAAGCTGGCTTATCCGAGGAGGAGTGGACACAACAAAGGCTTGAGCAGCTGAACATGATCGAGGAAAAGCGACTGAAAGCTCTCTGTCACGGCCAGTGTTATCAACAGAAGGTAGCTCGATCGTTTAATCAAAAAGTGCGGCCCAGGCGCTTTGAAGTAAACGAGCTAGTCTTAAGGAAGACGCTGCCAATCTTTCCAGAGCCTGGAGGCAAGTTCGCTCCGAATTACAAGGGTCCTTATGTAATAAAGAAGATACTCCCCGGAGGAGCCTTGATCCTAACTGAGATGGATGGGTGAGAATTTTCTAAGCCAGTGAATTCTGATGCTGTAAAGAAGTACTAACCTTGAAAAATGTTCACTGTCTAGCATTGCCGAATATTTCTCTATCAGAATGAAAATGCCTATGCATCTTCTTTATATGAGTGTTATATTTATGCCATCACGAGAAATGTGCATTTGGTTAAATGGTAACCACCAACATTTAGGGAAGTGTCGAAAATCGAATAGCAAACTTAATGACATAACTCAGGCAAATCGACATTACCCAGCTCGGCACAAAAGAGGCATCATTCAAGAATCACTCCAGTCAGAAAGAGCTTTCAGTCAACAGCTTAGAATCCGGAAACCTCATTTCTTGTTCCAGACACATGCTCTCGCGAGAAGTAATTGCTATTGAAAAGCTGGAAGTTTTGATTGTCCATCTCGAATTCCATAGAAACTTGAGGTACATGACTTTTGATCAATAATACTATAGCCAAAGACAAAGAAAAGAAAATTCCACAAAAGGAATGCGTTGGAGATGAATCAACGACCAGCAATCATGAAGGCCAACGGAAGGAAACACCGAGCCGTGTCAAGATAAATAGGCCATCCTCAACATTCGAGCATCCTCAAGAGCTAGCACAGACAAGCTTTGGGGAAGGGTAATCTAGTATCGTTTCCAATATCCCTACCATCTGAACCCGTTTTTGACATGTTTTCCCAATTTGACAGGAAACTTCACAAATCAAGGACCAAACTCAAAGGTTAGATAAATCGTGCTAGCCAAGCTAGGATGCAGAAATGACTTCCATCAAAACACACTGGCTCCATAAAGGGATGTGTCATCCACAAGCCAATGATTGACCTGACGAAATGGGAAGCACAAGACTTCATATCCTCCCCGTCCACTTAAGCATTTGCAAACTAGTGAAGAGTAATGTTGTATCACTTCCAATTATTTAACTTCCAAAAGAGATTCGTGACTAACACACTTTCTCTTGCCTTTTACAGGATCGCCTGGCCTTCCAAGATACGAAAATAAGTCAATAAAAGTCTTGTCAAACTCTGATAAACCTTCCAAAGCAGAATGACACCTCAAGTATCACCAAAGCAAATGACAGAGAGCCTTCAAAGCCTCAAGTCACTTAAATCCTGGCCCTATTGTTTGAGCCACATCCACGGCTTCCCTTCTGCAAAAAGCAAGAATAGGAATTCCTGATCAGATCCCCAATCCCCAGCTGATCATGCATGTGTCATGTCCCTAACCAATAGGAGCATTTTATTAACACCCATCTGTAAAAAGCCTCTTTTGATGCTCAAATTTCAACACATTTGTGAATACCATTCAAGCTATTAATAGCCTTTCTTGAATAAAAAGCCATTCATTCATTTTTGAAAAACACAAAACCCTTTCGCATCATACTGCATGCCTTTTTCCATGTGAATTGTGCATGATGATTTTGTCTGCCTAAATCTTTGATTCCATTGAGAATCATTAGAATAGACGGCCAAGTAAAGAATACAAGATCAATTGAGCAGGTCAAATGAGGCACGTCAGAATAATGACAGCAAGCCATATCCCATGCACAATCCCCGTCTATACACTTGTGAGACGAGTGCAGAAAATTCCATGACTACAGGGTAAAGAGTTCTCTCGCGAATGGTACAATGACCAAAACAGTGGGAGGCATTCCATCACCCCCTTAAGCCCCGTACACTGGCCAAATTTCTATCTTACCCCCGTCAAAAGAACCACCCCACACTGGGGCAAGCCAAAGGCAAGTCAGCAATCACGAGGTGAGGAAAGGGATAGAAATTCTCTTGCTTGCACTTGCATCAATCTTTGAGTGTCTTTATTGCATATGAACACTCGCGTTAATTTAAGTGCCCTAGAGTTATGAAGAGCAATTCTTTCTTTATGCACTTGTAACCACTGTACAACTCAATCGAGTCCGTAAAATCACCCTCACGAGGAGGCCAAGTAGAGGCTGTCACTCTAGCAGCATAATCAGAAGAGCCAGCAAAAGATGAAGACTCAACAAAGTCTAGTGAAGGCATGCACTCGAACTCGTCAAGACCAGTTCCTCAAGCAACAAAGACAAAAACTGGGGCATAAAAAGTGTACCTAGTAAAAGCAAGGTCAATGCTCATGAATAAAAAATCGAAAAAAAAAAGGAATGGGGGCATAAAAAAGCAAAGGCGCTTGGTAAAAGCAAGGCCGATGCCCCGAACAAAAAGGCAGTCATTTGTATCCCCAAGAGGAGTTACCATTGAGATCCATGGAACCTTTGCCAGACTATAAGAAGAGAGATCAGTGACAAACGCCTAGATGATCACCAGCTGTCACAAGAGTCAAGCCTACGCAGCGTCCTATTGTAAAAAGTCTCTTCAAACTAGGGGCACTTCAATTAACGTAGGACTTCATATGTCTGTAAACATCGCTCGAAGAAGTACGAGCAAGATTTTCCTATCTCTTTTCACAGGATCCTCAACTTGCGAACCCAGAGATAACCGTGCAGCATTTCCCCTACAAAGCCTTGACCTTATTGGTCCCCTTTGAAAAGCCATTATCCGAGCCTTCATCACAACTCCAAAAAAAGACCTCTCACATTGGTAAAGTCGTATCATTCGCGAGAATACTCAGACCCCTATTAACATGATGATAGTGAGACAGTGTGGTCCTTATAAATCCTGCATCAATGGTCAGGATAAAACAGCCTTTCCCATGAGAGTGAGTAGAAAGTCCTTTCAGACTGAAAGTCCCTCATCTGGCATGCTCAAGACATCTACATTCTAAAACAAAAGTTGTCTTTCAAAATCTTCCCCAATGGAATTCAAAAGATGCAGAAGTTGACAAGGTCATCATGCATAAATCACATTGTGATTTACAAGTTTACACATATACAATCATTGCATACACATCTCGCATATCGTGTGAATAGCTGGCATATTTATAAAAATTAGAGATGTCACCAGGAAGCATATTCCCATTCCTGTTCCCTAGAGCTTTATATTTGATAATCTTTGAGTACCCCCCATTCACTGAGTACTCCTTCTTATTGACACTTAGCTTGAGCAAGTTGTCCCCAAAATATTGATACTTGTGACTGACCAAGTATCCCTTTATCTTTAAGTACCTACCACTGTCTAGGTACCGATGCTCAGCTTGCTTGATTTGTCCCTCAAATATCGACATCTGCAATTACCCAAGCATCCCCCTGTTTTCGAATGTCTGCCACTACTTAAGTACTCCCTCTGTTGACACTCGACCTATTCATGATGTCATTAAAGCTCAGGTGCTTGTGACTGTCCAAGTATCCTCTCATCTTTAAGTACCGACCACTGTTCGAGTACCCCCCTTTTATGACACTCGACCTGTTAGAATTGTCCTCAAAATCATGACATTGGATGCTAGCGAGCTCTCCAGCATTCCTCCACATCATGCGCCTGCAATTACCCAGGTATGTGCCCTTACACCTGGCCCAGTTAAGTGGTCCCCGATCGTATAGTTAAATATTTGTGTTCATCCAAATATTCCTCTATTGGGTACACCTGCGTACCCACGGCCATCCAGGTAAGCCTCGTGTTATATCTAAAATTGCCAGAAGGTAGCAACCTTCATGAACATCTCGGGTACGCCCTCAGAGTTCCCAAATTCCAGAAGGCGGGAGGCCTTCACCAATATCCGAGGTATGTCCTCGGCATTCTCAAATTCCAAGAGGCGGGAGGCCTTCACGAACATCTAGGTAACGTCCTGATGTTCCCCAAATTCCAGGAGGCGGGAGGCCTTCATGAACATCTCGAGGCACGTCCTCGATGTTCCCAAAATTCCAGAAGGCGGGAGGCCTTCACCACTATCCGAGGTAAGTCCTCGGCATTCTCAAATTCCAGGAGGCGGGAGGCCTTCACAAACATCTCAGGTATGTCCTGATGTTCCCCAAATTCCAGGAGGCAGGAGGCCTTCATGAACATCTCAGGTACGTCCTCGATGTTCCCAAAATTCCAGAAGGCGAGAGGCCTTCACCATTATCCGAGGTAAGTCCTCGGCATTCTCAAATTCTAGGAGGCGGGAGGCCTTCACGAACATCTCAGGTACGTCCTTGATGTTCCCCAAATTCCAGGAGGCGGGAGGCCTTCATGAACATCTCAGGTACGTCCTCGATGTTCCCAAATTTCCAAAAGGCGGGAGGCCTTCACCATTATCCGAGGTAAGTCCTCGGCATTCTCAAATTCCAAGAGGCGGGAGGCCTTCATGAACATCTCGGGTACGCCCTCGGTGTTCCCAATTTCCAGAAGGCGGGAGGCCTTCACCACTATCCGAGGTAAGTCCTCGGTGTTCCCAATTTCCAAAAGGCGGGAGGCCTTCACCATTATCCGAGGTAAGTCCTCGGCATTCTCAAAATTCTAGGAGGCGGAAGGCCTTCATGAACATCTCAGGTACGCCCCCGGTGTTCCCAATTTCCAGAAGGCGGGAGGCCTTCACCAATCTCCGAGGTACGTCCTCGGCACTCCAAAATTCCAGGAGGTGAGAAACCTTCATGAATACACGAGGCGTGTCCCCGTTATTCCCTTTACCAGGAGGTGAGAGACCTTCATGAATGTCCAAGGTACGTCCTCGACATTCCTAATTACCAGGAGGTGAGAGACCTTCATGAATGTCCAAGGTACGTCCTCAACATTCCCTTTACCAGGAGGTGAGAGACCTTCATGAATGTCCAAGGTACGTCCTCGACATTCCCAATTACCAGGAGGTGAGAGACCTTCATGAATGTCCAAGGTACGTCCTCGACATTCCTAATTACCAGGAGGTGAGAGACCTTCATGAATGTCCAAGGTACGTCCTCAACATTCCCTTTACCAGGAGGTGAGAGACCTTCATGAATGTCCAAGGTACGTCCTCGACATTCCCAATTACCTGGAGGTGAGAGACCTTCATGAATGTCCAAGGTACGTCCTCGACATTCCCAATTACCAGGAGGTGAGAGACCTTCATGAATGTCCAAGGTACGTCCTCGACATTCCCTTTATTAGGAGGTGAGAAACCTTCATGAATATGCGAGGCATGTCCTCGATATTCCCTTTACCAGGAGGTGAGAGACCTTCATGAATATGCGAGGCATGTCCTCAATATTCCCATTACCAGGAGGTGAGAGACCTTCATGAATATCCAAGGTGCGCCCTTGATATTCCCAATCCCCGCAAGGTAAGAGACCTTCACAAATACCTAAGGTATGCTCTCCATGTTTTCAATTATCAAATACCCCTTTCGATACTTGTGAATGTCCGAGTATCCCTAAAAACTCGTACTTGTGATCATCCAAGTACCCCTTCAATGCTTATGATGCCTGCCAAGGCCCAAATATCCGTCAGGTTAGTACTTGTGAATATCCATGTACTCTCTAATATCTCTGTGAATGTTCAGATATTTCCCAAAACAGATGCCTTGAGAAAGGTCGGCGCATCTCCTGAGAATGGTCAGGTATCAACTGGTGTCCCTGATAGAAATCAAACACCCCCAAAACAGATGCCCTGAGAAAGGTCGGTGCATCTCCTGAGAATGGTCACGTATCAACTGGTGTCCCTGATAGAAATCAAACACCCCCAAAACAGATGCCTTGAGAAAGGTCAGCGCATCTCCTGAGAATGGTCGGTATTAACCGGTGTCCCCGGTAAGTCAAACACCCCCAAAAAGATGTCCCGAGAAAGGTCGGCGCATCTCCTGAGAATGGTCAAGTACCAATTGGTGTTCTCGATACAAATCAGACACCCCCAAATGAGATGCCCTGAGAAAGGTCGGCGCATCTCCCGTCACGGCGATCGAAGAATGGTTCGGGTCCGAGACACCCCTCTAATTGCTCCAACAGCGACCAAAGAATGGTTCGGGTCCCGAAGGAGTAATTCCCGTCACGGCGACCGAAGAATGGTTCGGGTCCGAGACACCCCTCTAATTGCTCCAACAGCGATCGAAGAATGGTTCGGGTCCTGAAGAAGTAATTTCCCGTCACGGCGATCGAAGAATGGTTCGGGTCCGAGACACCCCCCCTGATTGCTCCAACAGGCAACCGAAGAATGGTTCGAGTCTTGGAGAAGTGATTTCCCGTCACGGCGACTGAAGAATGGTTCGGGTCCGAGACCCCCCTGATTGCTCCAACAGCGACCGAAGAATGGTTCGGGTCTGGAGAAGTAATTTCCCGTCAAGGCGACCGAAGAAAGGTTCGGGTCCTAGACAAATTATCCATTGTTTTAACAGTGACCGAAGAATGGTTCGAGTCCTGGAAAAGCAGCCTCCTCATATCACCAGGTAAGATGACGCCTTGATACTTGCCAAAAACCCGAGGTTCACACCCTATCTCACCCATTTCCGATAAGTAACTCCAGGTATCTTCTTATCTGTCTTAGTATAATAGATAATCTGCTGTCCACGCTGGGTAAAAATTAGGCATCAGTTTGTCTTTGAATGCAACCTCTGCGAGCTCACCTTCAAAGAGGGGCAGCTGTTGACGCCTAATTTTTACTTTTTTATTTTAGGTTTTTAATTAATTTTATTATTACTGTTTTTATTTAGTTTATTTCATTTTATTTTGGTAAAAACCAGAAAAAAACCAAAAAAAACCGGAAAGAAAAAAAAACGGAAAAATGAAGAAAAACTGAAAAACGGTAAAAACGGCCCGGGGGCCCCACGGCCCAAAACCCGCGGGTCAGCCCGGCCCAAAGACCCGACCCGCAGGCACCTCCTTCCTCTCCGAAATCGCGTGCGGTGCACGCGCGCAGCAGCCGCGACCGCCGGGAGAAAGAAAGAGAGGGCGATGACGTGCGCGGGATTGAAGGAGCGGCAGAGTACGGCGGAGAGAGGGCGGGTGCGTGGCCGGATAAGCTCGACGGCCGATGGGACGCCGGTTCAGCCGGTGGAAGCCGCGACATCCACCCCGGCCGAACCTCGCCGACCGGCCGTCCGTCGCCTATAAATACCCCCCTCCCCACCCTTCGGTTTCAGGACAGGCAGAGTAGCGGCAAGGATCCTGGGTCGCAGATCCTCGAATCTCCCCATCTGAGAGACTTCAAAAAGGGGGGCCGAGGACGAGCGGCGCCGGATCTAAGGCCGGCCGAAGCAGAGAGAGAGAGAGGGAGTTGCAGAGAGAGAGAGAGAGAGAGAGAGAGAGAGAGGCCGAAACCCTCACCACCGTCGTAACCACCGCGTCGCCGCCGCCGTAGCAGGTACCCCACCGTGGTGCCGCCGCCGTCGAAGCTTCCCCCTCACCACCACCGCCGTCCCCGGTCGCCGTCGCCTGCGCGAAATTCCCCCAAGCCAGCCCCAAATCGAAACCCTAGGGTTCCCGATTTCGGGTCGCGATCCGAGTCTCCGGGTCGGACCCGGATTGGGAACCGGGTAGGGTTTCGCGTTTAAAGGAGCGGTTCGGAGTCGGGTCGCAAGCGGGTCGGATCCGGGTAGGGTCGCCGAAGGAACGGCGTCGTTTCGCTGAGGGTCGGGTCGGGTCGGCTTCCCCTGAGACGGCGTCGTTTGCGCTTTGCGGGGAGTCGGGTCGAAAAGCCGGGCCGGATCCGGTAGGGTTTCGCCCGGGACCCGGGTCTTCGGGTTGGAAGGCTACGACGCCGTTGTTCCGAAGGAGTGGAAACGCCGTCGTTTTGATGGGGAACGGGTCGCGCTCGTCGGGTCGGGCCGGACACACCCACGCCCGACCCGACGCCGTTTGGCGCCTTCTTCCCCCAAAACGCGACCCCCATCCGCATTTCGGGTCGGCCCGGGCGGATCCAACCCGTGGATCCGACCCGGGTCGTTTTTAAATGTTTTTATAATATTTTATTTTTTTAATATATTAAAAAATCATTTTAATTTAAAAAAATCGAAAATCAAAAAAATGTTTCAAAAAAAATGTTTTATTTTCAAAAAATAAAAAATTAAAACAAAAATCATTTATTTCCGAAAATGATTGGAAAAATCAAAAAATATATTATTTTCCAAAATATCCAAAAATATTAAAATATTCTAATATTTTCCAAAAATCAAAAAATGTCAAAAATCCCAAAAAATGCCAAAATTCATAAAAAGCCCAAAAATTTCAAAAAATGCCAAAAAGACTTGTATTTTATACCCCAAAAATCCAAAAATCCCTTTTATGTCCAAAATGAGGAAAATACCACAAATATGATTTTTCCTAAAATGCATGGAAAATCCCCAAACATCCAAAAAACCTTAGAGTTTAAACAAGATTAGGTACCGAAAGGGCATTAGTGATTAACTAGTGTAATCAAGTCCCCGATCCTAATTTCTCTAGTTGTGCAGGAGCAAGTATTTCTCCCGATACTTTGCTTAGGTTTCTAATCAGCCTATCCCTAATTGATTAGTGGCGACTCCGTTTTAAAAATCAATTTACAAATCGAATATTTTAAAGTCGTGAATTGGCGGACTTGGGAGAGTCCAGGCTTTAATTAAATCCAGCCGAGCTATTAGCCTCCTTCCGGCGCTTGTACCCGATCCGGCCGGGCGCCCCCGAAAAAAAGGGGTCGCGACAAGCATGTTTGTCTTTTAAGGAATACAACAAATGTAACAAAAAAATTCAGTTTGGTCCTTTGTCCCAAGCTCAATAAGGTCGATTTTTGGTCCCCAAAGTTGAGAACCAACATTGTGTGGATTGGTCTCAGGGTTAGGTATTAGACCTATCCAACTTGGACCATGCTCACTATTACAAATCATCATGGAGAGAGAGAGAGAGAGAGAGAGAGAGAGAGAGAGAGAGAGAGAGAGAGAGAGTGTGTGTGTGTGTGTGTGTGTGTGTGTGTGTGAGATATCCCGAAAGTTTACCCATTTTGAAATATATGAAATAGTTATTTTATCAATTGATTGATAGTTAATTTATTATGAATTGATCACTCATGAGTTAATTAATCTATTGGATGAGACCGTGAAGGGTTAAAACGTGAAAGACCAGAGAATTCAATTAGGGATCGACCGCTCGACCATAAGAATTGATAAGAGTCAATACTATGTTGTTATAAGTCAATTAGCAAACGGATATAAATCAATTCGACGGAAGTATTTAGTCGGTTGGCGGGTGATTCCACACGATTGAGATACTCGCGTCAAACGACGATAAACTGATTTTCTATTGATCTTTTACTTAGAGTACGTAATTGAACCATCGCGATTGCATAACAACCAATGGTTGTTCACGATTTGAAGAGACACAAACGTGGATCGAAAAGTATCAATCACAGGTCAACCATGCAAAAACCCCTAAAAGCCACTCGATAGTTTAGGTCGTACTGAAGTCACATTTGATCGATATTAATCATGAAATTTAATTCAATTTTGGGAATCAATCTTTTGAGAATTTCCAGAACAACATATTAGATGTCGCCTTATTCACCTGTTAATTTATTGGCAAGCGTAAAATTTTCGAAAAATGATTAACTAATTGAGAATTGGACGTCAGAAAGAGGAGCCGAGCCGAGCCAAGCCAAGCAAGGGCCATTGGGCCTCATGCCCATGTGGATTGGCCAAGGAGGCCCAAGTGGGCCAAGCCAAGCCCACCAAGCCCAATTCAAGCAAATAGACCTAAGGGCAAAATTGAAAAGCTTGGACAAAAAGTATGTGAAATGTCCAAAATGCCCTTGAATTTATGGACTAGAGGACAAAGGAAATAAATGAAAGGGGGAGAGGATTTTAGGAAATTTTGTTGAATTTGCAATGATGAAGATTTTGGAAAAATTTTGGGAAATCTCTCTCTATCCTCTCTCCCCCCCTTGGATGCCGAACCTTCTCTCTCTCTCTCCCTCTCTCTCTCTCTCTCTCTCTCTCTCTCTCTCTCTCTCTCATTTTGCTTCTTCTTCTTCTTCTTTATCTTTATCTTCACCTTCATATTCTTCTTTTTCTTCTTCCATTTTCCTCCATAGCCGCCCCTCCCTTGCCATGACCACTGCTGCGTCTGTGCCACCCGTTCAAGCCACCATCATTGTTCTCACCACCTCACTGAGCACCACTATCCACCACTATCTCCATCTCCATTGCCCAAGCCAAGCCAAGCTTGGCCATGGGTTTTGAGGAGTCGCCGCCACTGTGCCGTCTTCGCCATCGCTTGTTCGCATGATAGCCGTTCCTCACACTGCCGCTCATTGACCTCAACACCGCTGCAAGCCACCACCGATTCATCCTTCCTCTTTAGCCAATTGTGGGTATCAAGTCTCAAGCTATCACCATTTGCGTCTTCGCTCAAGCCATGAGACTTGAGTTCTTGTCGTCGTCATGTCGTTGTTGTCACAAGTTGGCCATTGTCACGAGCTTACCATCATCAGAAAAATGGTGAGTTAACTCATAATCCTTGATTAGGAAGTTAATTGTGTTTAGGGGTAGTTTAATTTAGGGCTAATGGTAGTTAGTGGCCTTTAATGATAGTTTAGCCCTAACTAAGTTTAAGGGTGGATTAGATTAAGACTAATAGAGATTAGTTTTAATTAAGGATGGTTAATTTAGTTAATCTTAATTAGCTTAAATTAATTATTGTAATTAATTTTAGTTAGTTTAATTAACTAAGTTAGTTGTAATTAATCACGATTAGTGGAAATTAATGACGGATTAGCCGTTAAGTAAAATTTTATGCTTGATTCATTGGATGAAATTATGCATAATTATGACTGTTTGAGCTTGTAATACCATGTTGTTAATTTCTTAAATCACGAGTTTAAATGCTATTTTCAAAAATAGTTTATTTGAAAAGAAAATGGCAAACTTTGAGGTGTCGTGTTTGGACGTAGAGTTTTACATGCTAAATGGAGTAATTTGGTTTTAAAATGAAAGAGTGCAAAGTTTGGTGGGTTGATTTTAAATACGTGACCACGGGCGATTATTTTACCGAAATTTTAAATAAGATTTTTTGAGATTTGTTATTTAAGCACGAACTCTTTTATATTAGGCTAATTGATGGCATATAAAAATTGACTTAAGTGTTGGCGTGAACCGCCATCAATGCTACGAACAGAGCAAGAGGGTGCAAATGGGCGTCGCCCAGAGTAGCGAGTGAACTCTCGTTTGTACGGCGGGAGGTGGGCAGGCTTGGAGCTGCAGCGGGGAACGACCCAAGTACCGACCTCCGATCTTGTCGGAACAAGCGAAGAAAGTTCAAGGAAACTCGCAGGCTTGTCGTGCGAGGGGACAGAACAGGATCTGTTTCGGTCAACGTGTGGCTGATATATAGAATTTTGGAGGGACATTGAATTCAATTATCTTTAAAATGATGAATAAATTAACTCTAAAAAAAAATTCCCAATCTCATAAACATAATAATCTACTAGAATGTTTGTATGGGATTGATTGCACGCATGAGAAAAGTTTATAATAATGCATAACTTTATTCTTAAAATTTGTATTGAAAGTAGAAAGAAAATGCATCCAATAAATTATTTCGTATGTCCCAGAATTTTATATTGACTTGAGAAAATAATAGATTAGACAGAAGAAATTGGATTCATATAAAAATACATATAAGGCAAATTTGTAAAGAAAAAAATCTATCTACCATTATTTTTATATGAATTCTCTTAATGGGCCAAATTAATTAATGAAATTTGAACAAAGTAACTTTTTATTAGGAGTAGAACCTCCTAGACATATAAATGAAGAAAAAGAAGCATATGACATTCTCTAATTCCAAAAGGTTTTTTTTTTTTTTTTGTTAGTCCTACTTTATACCTACTCTACACTCACTCTCGGACTTTTGCCCCGCCTTTGCGGGCGTGGGAGTCGAAACCCACTCCTGAAACTTGCGCGTCCTCACCCCATCCCTCTTTGAGAAGGTGGGGGTTTGAACCCCTCACCTCCCCTTCCATGTTGAAGAGTGGCCACTGGGGCGAATCCCAGTGGTTTCTAATTCCAAAAGGTTAAAAATTGAAAAATTTGAGGAAATTGTTAAAAAAAAAAAAAAAAAAAAGAACTCGGCACATTTTTAGCAAAACCCAAAAGTACTTTTATTTTATTATTATTATTATTTTTGTTTAGGAGGAACCGGCTTGCGCCAACAGCGCGCCGTAAACCCCCCGGGCGACACGTGCTAGCTACCACACACGTGCCACCAGGTAAGTCACCTAGTCTCTCCACCAGCCTCCCTGCTTCGCAAGGGCCTTGAACGCTCGACCTCTTCGATAGAGGGAGTGCGTCTATCCGGCGGAGCCACCGCGGCGGGTGGTACCAAAAGTACTTTTATTCATCCCCAAATGAACAAAGAAAGAACTCAAATCGTGTTACATATAATTGGAACACCACGAAATCTCGGAGAATTACTTCACATGAAAATCCAATATTAGACACCTGAGTATCATGAACTTTTATTTTGTGACTATTGAGATTGGTGTTAACTTTTGTTAAATTTTGTATCTCTTTAAAATTGCAATTGCCACATGAACATTTTCAATTCACTTATACACCTATTATTAATTATGGATGACGAATAGATTGACTTCTTTGAGCATTTGAGCATCGAATGAATAGGTACTGAACTTTGTAACATGAATTTAACAAGTCTTCAATCATGTAAAAAAAGATAGTTCTACTTTTATCTCTTCAAGTGTAATTAATTAGCCGTGCTAATAAGTTAGTAGATAAATATCACAGTATGTAAATCACTAGCTCTATTGAGAGTGAAAATGCGACCACATCATAAGATTTAGAGAAAATAAGCAAATTAGTGTTTCTTTGGTTAGATTGAGTGCTAACTACGAAGCTCATCGTAGGGAAAATGTTAGAAAAGTCCTAAATATGTTACATTTGTGTCAATTTAACCATAAAATTTTTAATAGTGTCAAGTCAGTCTTAAATAATTTAATTATAAACCTCTTGAACTAGTGCCTATTTAGTCCTAAGCCTTATAAATTGGTGTCAATTCAATCTTTTCAGTTAATTTTAATTAGATTTTGCTGACGTGGATGCCAGCTGGCTGATGTGGCATTGTCAATACTAACATGGATAATTTTTAATATTTTTTCGATTTTTCTTTTTTTTTCTTCTTTCTCTTCCTTTTCCTTCCTTTCTCCTTCCTTTAGGTAATGGACGGCTGAGCACCGGCCATGACCAAGTGAGTTGGCCTCAATTGGCCAAGGCGAGGCCAAGCCCTGCTGAGGGCTCCCTTTGCCAAATTCGGTGAGGCTGACCCTCACCCAAGCCAAGGTGACCTTGCCAGATTTGGCAAGGCTCACCCTCATTGGGGCTCAGCTCACCCGACCATGACCAGTGGCCAACCACCGCTTAAGGGAGGAAGAAAGGAAGGAAAGAAGGGAAGGAAAGAAAAAAAGAAAAAGAAAAAGATTAGAAAATTAATTTAAAAATTGAAAAATGATAAAAATATTATTAAAAATTGTCAATGTCAGCGCCGACGGTGTCATGTTAAAAGATTTAGGACTAAATTGACACTTGTTCAAAGGTTTATGATTAAATTGACACTATTAAAAGGTTTAAGAATGAATTGGCATCATGTCAAAAGGCTTAGGATTGATTTTGCATTATTAAAATGTTTAGGATTAAATTGGCATAATTACAATCTATTTAGGACTTTTCTAACACTTTTTGTGCTCATTATAAGTTAGCAAATAACATACGACAACATGCAAACTTTCATACGGCGCTCACTTTATTGTCAAAATTTTTTGTCAGATCACTTAGAGTGCGCATGACAAAATTTCTGGAGCAAAAATCAATTTTTGGAATTTCTATTCCCTTGATAAGTTTCTGAGTAAAGAAATGCGTTTGATAACAACTTAAAATTTATATTTCTAGAGTAGGAATGTGTTTGATAATAGAATAAAATTTCTATTTCTATTGGGGGGGTGATAGTAGGTGGCCAACGTTCAACATTTGGTGGCCAACATCCTATGGTAGGCGTCCAATGATTGGTGGCGGGTGTTTGGCATTCCACAGGCAGCAGGTGAGTGGGGGATAATGATGAGAGTAAACAATGAGAAAATTTTTCATTTCTTCTTTTGTTCTAGAACTAAAAAAGATAAAAAATTTTGAGTTCTAATTTCTGCTTTAAATATCTATTCTAGAAATAGAAAAATGAAATTATGTTATTAGGGTGCGAATGGTAACGCTTATTGGCTGATGAAGAGTTTTTTTTTCTTTTAAGAAATAGTTCTTTTCTATTTCTATTTCAGGGGAACAATTTTCGAGTAAAAGAACCAATTTGGTAACTACACAATTTCTACTCTTGGAATAGAAAAAAAAATAGAGATGCGTTTGGTAACGCAACAGTTTCTTTTTTGTATTTATTTGTTTTTTATTTTTGTTCACGGATCGCCGATCGCTAATCGCCGCCGGCTGCCAGCCACCAAGGACTGCCATCGGCCGCCGGCTGCCAGCCGCCATCAACCACCGTTGTCACTGCATGACCGTTGGCCATCACCATTATCGTCGACTGTAGCCGTACAACCCATTGGCCGCCACCTCTCGCAGCCACGCGGGAGGTGGCAGCCGATGGGCTGTGTGGCGGTAGCGGCAGCTGGTAGCGGCGGGCAGCGACAGCGGGCAGACGTGGGAGGTGGCAGCCGAACCCACTTCATCATTTTCTCCCATCCGTTCCATTTGCTAGCTCATTCGCCAAACCCCAAAGGAAGTAAAGGGGTATGTTTAGTCCTCCAAGTTCGACCAACATCCCATCCTCGCCATTGAAAAGGAGTATTTTTTTACTCTTCAAATTCTTCCAGAATTTCCTAGGTAGTGGACTCAACAAGGATATTCTCACGTCCATTATGAAGCTGTTTGTCTTGCTCTTACTTTTCATGATCGCAAGGGTTTGCCAATTGTGGCAAGAATAGCACTACTGGATACTCGATTCCTATAATACCAACATGCTTGTATCGGTATTGTCCAGACTACTCTTAATGTTGGAACAGTCTTTGTAATCCTATATCCAAATTTCAACATTGCTCTTTCAGATCTACAATTGTTTTCTTTTTTGAAAGTCCAAGTCTAGCTCATAGGAGCACCTCAGACTGCTGACTCCGTTGCTGCTATGCTCCATTACCAGATGGTGTATCTAGTGCAAAACCATGCACTAGATTTGAATTTCAACAATAGAAATGAAGATGCTTTATTCATCTTCATGTAGAATGATCAAGCATCTTGCATTCATGTTCCTAGATAGATCCCAAAGGAAAAGTTAGCCAAGCTTCTTCCGAAAACTTGGATTACTAACTGTGAAAAGCTTCATCAGAATAACAAGCCTTTCCAGTCTACGGACTCTGAATTTGTCAGAAAAAATGATGGAATTGTTTCCATCAAATTTGGCAAGGAAAAGGAAGAAAGCCCTTCTATATTCCAAGCTCTCTTTATGATTGAACCATGTGTTCCTGAGTCCATTTCCGAGCCAGATCCAAAAAAACTTGTCAAATACTTCAAAAGTGATGGACATCCTGTCCATTATTACAAAGATAAGTATGGTCACTGTTTTTGGGATCCTTTTTGTCAATGCTCCTATTGCTTAAACTCTCCCGACGAGGTAGAACTAAGTACAAGACCTCGAAGGAAGCACAAGAAGCCAAAGGAGCCTTTGTTCCAAAAATATCTCAATAGAGATCCCTCCGTTGATACTCTTGGTGAGTCAGACAAATTTCAGTTTATGGTTTCTTATGCACCAACTCCACCACCAAAGTTTATCTCTTCACCCTCAGTGTCATCAACACCACCACCATCACCCCCTCCATCTCCTCCTCTAAAAAAGCTAGCTCTTTCTCCGTTTTACAAGCCCATCCAAAGTTGGGCAAAAAAGCATTCCTACCCATTTGAAACTCCACCAGAAATTCAACCAAGTTCTTCCAATGCCATGTTCCATGAAACAGATTTTCCTCCTCTTGCTCGAGAAAATTCTAAACTCTTGTTTCCTGCCCTAGAGGAATTTATTGATCCACAAGATAGATATCAGCAGGGATAAGTACACTAATGGTGCCAAAAGTTGTGTAAGGTGCTCACTTCGGTGCCAAAAGTTTCTGCCGGATCACTTAAGTGCCAAATCGGAGAAAAACTCTCACTTTGGTGCCACCGGCGAGAATTTCTGGCCAAAATGATTATGTGGCTTTTTTTTTTTTTTAAATTCGATGGGGCCTCTAAACGACGTCGTTTTCGGTCCTCCTTAAGAAAACGACGTCGTTTTGCCGTCCTACGTGGATGGCTTCACGGAAACGACGCCGTTTAGCTCAATGGGGGTTGAAATTAGGGTTTCCGCCGTTCGTCCGCCATTGTTCGTCCACCGTCGCTCGGCCACCGTCGCTCGGCCACCGTCCTTGGCCACCATTGCTCGGCCACCATCGCTCAGTCACCATTGTAATTGCTTGACCAGGTGAGCGAAGAGAAACTGAGATTGTTGCTCGAGCAAGAAATTGCAGGAAAAATTAGAGGCGAGGGCGAAGGAGGAGGAAGAAGAAGATGGGTCGGAAGTGCTGCTGGTGTGCTGCTGCTGCTGGTGCGTTGTTGGTGTCGCTGCTGGTGTGCTGTCGGTGCTGCTGCTGCTGCCGTTGCTGGTATGGGTGTTCAAGGAAGAAGAAGACGAAGACGGCATCGTTTTCTCTCAATTTGGGGATTAGGCTTTCAAAGTTGGGGGAAAACGGCGTCGTTTTGGTGTTTGGATGCTGACTCAACTTTTTGACAAGCCACGTCGGCTTAAAAATTAATAAAAAAAGGCCACGTCGGATTTCCGGCCAAGTTCATCGGCGTTGGCATTTAAATGATCGTTTTTCAAAATTTTTGGCACTTAAGTGATTCGGCGGAAACGTTTGGCACCAAAGTGAGCGCCGTACACAACTTTTGGCACCATTAGTGTACTTATCCTGATATCAGCATGTTCTGAAAATACCTAGCCCCACTGATGTGGATGAACATGGAAGACACAAAAAGATTCCAGTTGCTGAAGTTGTCCTAAATTGGCAATCGGAGACTCTTTTGGCACATAATAATGCCTTCAAGGCAATTAATTAAACACTTGGGAATGTGCAACAAGATCTTTGACGATATGATGAAACCACCGAGAAGATGCTTTCAAACTTCCAGGAGAGGCTGCATGCTTTAGAATTTGGACAACATTTGGGATATCATTATCTTGAAAGTCCTCAAGCAGAAATAGAAAAACTCAAAAGGCAAATCTAGATCCTTCAAGAAGGAAGACTTAATCCGTTTCAAATTACTCCACGAATAGAGTACCCTTCTTTTCCACCACCTCATACGTCCACACTTCAGACTCCCATTTTTGCTTCATCACCCCAAACTTCTATCATTGTTCCACCACCCCAGACATTCATTTTTGCTAGCATTACAAGCGTCCCCATCACACAAAACAAGACAGACATGGCCAAGATGCGCAACCGTCTTAAAGAACTGGATCACATAAGGAAAGAAAAGGGAAATGAGAAGAGGCCTGCAGAATCCTCTCTTGTTATAAGAGAGCTAGATCAAATGATGCTGTCCAACCCATTATAATCTTTTTTAAGAGACTTGAGTAATCAGGAACAACAGCTGAATCCTACTACTCAGCAGCCTAATCCTGTCATTCCAACAGACCAGATTCTATTTCCAGCATCACCTGCATTCCCAAATATTTTTGATATTGAATCAGATTCGGTATCTCTCTCGTCTTCATCATTAGTCACAATACCTTCCATTGATTCGACAACCAGGGAGGACAGAGTCAATTTTCCTGCAGGTATGCCTTCCCACAGTGGGAAAACCTCTCTTCGTTCAAGCTCTTTAGGGACAGCCTTTTAGCAAAAAAATCACTCGGACCTTTAGTTCAGAGCCTAGAGACACCTAGATAGTGAAAAGGGCTAGTAAACACACTTAGAGGGGGGTGAATTTGTGTAAATAAATTTCTTGAAAGACTTTAAAAGATTTAATCTCCTTTGAGTTATAACTTGGGATATAAAAGACTTTAAATAAATCTATGAAGCAATTGAATAAAGCAGCAATTAAGATAAGGAGATAAGGGTAAGAGAAATTGAACACAAAGGTTTATAGTGGTTCGGCTTAATTCAAGCCTACGTCCACTCTCCCGTGCTGACAGCCCACCAACAGGATTTCACTATGAATCAAAAGAGATTGATACAGCTCGTAATCTTAACTTCCTTAGTGGAGAGTCTCAGCTATTCTCTTCACAAATTATCACTGTATGCTTCTCTCTTTTGTACACAATTATAGCTTGAAGAATGAGAATATAAGGAACTACAAAGATTCAGACTTTGAAATTTTGCTTTCAACCACACATCTAACAATGAAAAATCCCGCCTTAAATACTCCTTCATGCCTTCATAGCCGTTGGCACTTTCCAAAGGAGTTCTTCCAATCTACCCGTTGGAAAGAATCAATTAAGGTGATTTTAAGTTGTTGATTAAATTTAGATGAGAGCCCGGTAATTCTATTCGCCCATACAATCAGAATATTAAGTTTCCATAAGTAGAACTTTCCAAGTTTGCTCGCCTTTCAAAAAGATAATCAAATCGGAGTAGATTCCAATAAGAATAACCGAATATCTTGAAGCTAAATCCAACCATAAGATCTTCCAAAAACCATACGGAAAGAATCTTCAAAGATAAAATCCCATTTGAATAAGTCTTCTTCCTTCGGTTTGGTGATTGTCAACTTGGGCAGACTTTGAATTTTGAGTCTAGCTATCTTCAGACTTTGGCGACAGAGTTTAGAGGTCTTTAGACTTTAACACTTGAATCTAGAAGTCTTTAGACTAGACTGACAGAAACATTTTGTCCACTTCAAAACAATAAAGGAGTTTTCTCCAACAATCTCCCCATTTTTGATGGTGACAAAACTTCCTTACAGATTTAAAAACTTTTTGACCTGCAAAAAATATTTATGCATAATATCTTATGAGGGATAAATAAATTAGGACAAAAATAGTATCAATTCTACAACCACAAAAAAATACGTTAGTCCTGCAAAATAATTATTCTTAATATCATGACTTAAACTGCAAGTACCAAAAGATCAAATCACGTTAAAGCAGCAGTCAAACAGTATCAAACATCATCACAACCAAACAAAAAGACAAAGTCCTAGTTCAAAACCAATCATAAAAACAAATATGCACCTTCTCCCCCTTTTTGTCATAGCAAAAAAGTGGAGAATAAAAAGCTGAGTTCAAGTAAAATTTGGGCTCAAAGTCATGGCTGTTTAGGAATGCGGACAAGCTAGAATTCTCCCAAAGAGTTCACTATCTTCTCAAGGCTTGCAATGGACTCCTTCAGTGGTTGTAAATTTGCACCTTTCACATTTGTCTAAACTTGATTCTTTAGTGCATTAATCTGATCCTACAAAGACACTGAAGTAGCCAAAAGAGCCTTTTTGAGATCTTTCATCTCATACTCCATTCCATAAAGCTGCTTCCTTAGATCCAACATGATATCCAGCAATCTTGAAAAGTCTGTTGATTGAGTATGTGCATCACTAGGACCAGCTGATTCTGTTCCTAGAGTCTTGAGACTTGATGGATCTTCTCCAGTCCATCCACCATCACTTGGAGAGGATGCCTTAAATTCAGCTTCTGGAAAATGAGAGGCATATACATCCTCTGGATCTGCTGTAAATTTGCTAACATCACTGGTGAATAAGGGTGAAGAAGTACCTCTTTTCTCAGCAACTCCCCCTATTTGTGTGCCCTTAGGTGGAGTAATATACTCTTCGCCCTGTTCATCTTCATCATCAGCAACAGAGTGATGTTTTCCAGTTGCTCCAGCATCTCCACTACCTGTCTTGGCAGATTCACTAGACAGGTGAACAGCAAAAGTTGGCTCAAAGGAATCCTCTTGTTCCTCTTGTGCCTCTTCTTTTCCCTCCTTCTCTCCTTCTTCTCTTTTTGCTTCTTCTTCTTCTCCTTCTTCCTCTATTCTCAGCTCTTCCTCATTCCTCCTTCCTTCATCTCTTTTCTCTGTCTCTTCTCTCCTCTCTTGCTCTTCTCTCCTTTCGCGAAAACTGACAAAACTCTTCAAATTTCTCAAAGCTGAAAGAGTCATTTCATCTTCATCCTCATCATCTTCATCCTGCAAGATGACTTTTCTTTTCTTCTGCACAGGAGCAACCATGGGCTCCTTCCATTTTCTCTTTCCAGCAGTAGAGTCTTGTCTAGGCCTGGCAGGAGATTTCTCCTCCATCATTTCGAGCACCTTGTTAAGCTCCTTCAAACGCATTTTCAAGACCATTTTGTGGCCAATCACCAAAGGAGCAGAACTTGTTAAGCATAAGGGTGTGGGGATGTGTATGTTGAAGTGCCTAAACAGGTGAGTAATAAGAGCAGAGTAAGGGAATTGTCCCTTATCTTTTACCACATCCTGTACATGTGGAACGGGATTGTGTGAGGCAGAGAAAATCTGATACCAGCGTTGATGGCATATATCAATTTGGTTTCTAAATGGGAGACATCTGTCTTTGAGGTCGATTTGGGTCGGATATAATTGATCACAACTTTATGGAGCAAAACATTAGAGGTGCTCATTCTGGTGTAGGCAATTTTTCCTTCTATACTCCTGTCTCGAATCAACTCTAATGTAGCGTGAGCAGTAGACACCTTAATTGGTTGGAAACTCGATCTTTCCATCCCAATTAGATCTACCAGAGTATCCACATCCACCACAACTTTTGCATCCCTGAAAGTGAATGAAAATCTATTCGCATCTAGAAAGGACATATTTGAATAGAAGTACGCAGTAAGTTCAGGATATGCGATCGTAGAATCAAAACAGAATGCCTCAAACTGAAGTCGTGCCAGTTTCTCTCGAAGATTTACTCTCACAGAGTCGAGAAAGTCAAAATCAACGTTCCTAAGGTCCTCTTTTCAACAACCTCGAGTAAACTCGTTTGTGCTCCTTTGAGCGAAAGATGTTCCCTTCTTTACAAACAGCATTCATAGCCACTCCCATCCTTGGCTGAAAATGTGAAAATAACCTTTAATCGTCATCCTGTCCTTGTGGTTGATTTGCGGTGCCGAACCGCGGATCACTTGAAAAGTTTTCAAAGGCTTCCTTAGCCAAACCTTCAGATGCCACACCTAGCTTCTCCATTTCACGCAGAAATAGAGTTTCATTCTTAAATCCTCACTCTCTCAAGAACTCATCTATCAACTTCATAGGAGTCCCTCCATTTTTCAGCCTTAAGTAAAGAGAGTAAGCAAGATTTGGTCTTAACGTTCTTACTGGTTCAATGTCTTCTACTACATCTTCTTCTTGAGGTGGTGGAGAAGACTAATGCTATCGAGAAGGTTCTTGCTGACTTGATTGATGCTGATGAGGACGGTCTTCTTGTTCAATAAGATCTAAAAGGGTAAGACCCTCATACTTCCGGTGTGGTCCCCTGCTCACAATCCTTGACGACTTTCTTGAAGACATAGTGCTTTTTGGGAGAAAGTCATAGTTTGTTTGCAAAAAGATGAATTTTTTTGGAATAAACAAGAGTAATGGTGAGAGCAAGTGGGAGTTTTTCAAATCTAGGGTTTGAACAGTGTCTAAGGGTGAAAACGAAGACGATGAAACGAAGGTATAAATAGTAAGTGAAGAGAGGTAAACGAAACGTCGTAAAGGAAAATGTAAAAGCTGCCTTTTTCAAAATGAAAAAACTACCATAAATTCAACTGTCAGGAGAGAATATTTTAAAAAGTAAAAAGGCAAGTGACAGTTCAAAATGAAAATATGTCAAAATGAAATAACATCCAAAAATAAAATCCTATAAATTTAAAAACTTACAGTCGTAACACTGAGTCGGAACCCGTTCAGACTTTACATTTGAGTCTGAACTCCTTTAGACTTTACCTTTAAGTCTGAACACTTTCAGACTTTACTTGAAAGAAGATATGATGTTCAGTTTGGTGCAGATAGACTCAAAATGGCTTTTCTCCAATGGCTTTGTAAATATGTCTGCCAATTGATTTTTTGAGTCAATGAATTGAATCACCACTTCTCCATTTTGAACATGATCTCTAATAAAATGATGTTTGATTTCAATATGCTTTGCTCTTGAGTGAAGAATGGGATTCTTTATAAGATTAATGGCACTGGTGTTGTCACATTTGATCTCGGTGCAAGAATCTTCAACTCCAAAGTCTCTTAGTTGTTGTTGCATCCACAAGATTTAAGAATAGTAACTTCCAAGTACTACATATTCCGCTTTAGCTGTTGAAAGAGCTACGATACTTTTTTTTCTCAAAAACCGAGATACCTACCTATTTCCAAGCAGTTGACATGTACTTGAAGTACTCTTCCTGTCCACTTTACAACTTGCTAAGTCTGCATCTGAATATCCAAGGAGAGTGAAGTCTCATTCTTTGGAATACCATAGATCTAGCTTAGAAGTTGTTGCAACATATTTGATAATGCGCTTTGCAGCAGTCAAGTGAGATTCTTTAGGATTTTATTGGAATCTAACACAAATACAAAAACTAAACAAAATGTTAGGTCTAGATGCAGTAAGGTAAAGAAGTGAACCAATTAAACTCCTGTATAGCTTCTAGTCTACACTCTTTCCTTCTTCATCTTTGTCTAGCTTCGAAGAACTTGACATGGGTGTCTCTGTCTTTTTGCAATTTTTCAATCCAAACTTCTTGATAAGATCCCTTGCATACTTTTCTTGGTGAATGAAAATTCCTCCTTTGGATTGTTTGATTTGTAATCTCAAAAAGAAGTTTAACTCACCTATCGTGCTCATCTCAAATTCATCCTACATGCATCTTGAGAATTTCTTGCAAAGATTTTCATTAGGAGAACCAAATATAATATTGTCAACATAAATTTGAACAAGTATAAAGTCTTTTCCTTCCTTTTTGATAAACAAAGTAGTATCTACTTTACCTTTAGTAAAACCATTTTAGATTAGAAAGTTACTTAACCTTTCATATCATGCTCGAGGAATCTACTTCAATACATACAAGGCCTTTTTTAGCTTATAGACAAAGTTTGGTTTCCTTGGATCCTCAAATCCAGGTGGTTGCTCCACACAGACTTCTTGGATAAAACCATTTAGAAAGGCACTCTTTACATCCATTTGAAATAATTTGAAATTTTTAAAGCAAGCAAAAGCAAGTAACAATCTAATTGCTTTTAACCTTGCTACTAGTGCATAGGTCCCATCGTAGTTAATCCATTCTTTTTGTGTGTAACCTTTGGCCACGAGTCTTGCTTTGTTTCTGATCACTTTCCCCTATTCGTCCAATTTATTCCTGAAAACCCATTTAGTTCCAATAATTGATTTACCTCTAGGTTTAGGAATAAGTTCCCAGACATCATTAATGCTGAACTGTCTGAGCTCTTCTTGCATAGCTTTAATCCAGCTTTTATCAATCAAGGTTTCATCTATTGTCTTTGGTTCAATTTCTGAAACAAGTGCCAAAGCACTAGACTCTTCACGCCTTTTGGATCTTGTGCAAATCCCTTCATCAATGTTGCCAATGATAAGGTCCATGGGATGACTAGACTTATGCTTCCAGTTTCTAGTAGGTTCGAGATCTTGTTGATCCTCTATTTCAGTCAAAGCTTCTAGTTCAGTTTGCTGTTGAACTTCTGAAGTCTGAACCTCTTCGGGGGAAATAGATTTTGTAACATCTTGTATAGGTTTAGGTTCTTCAAGTTGAGTCTGATCAGGTTGATTTTGCATTGAGTCTTGAAACTTTACATTCATGGATTCTTCCACTGATTGAGTCTTCTTGTTGAATACTCCGTAAGCTTTGCTTGAAATTGAGTAACCGAGGAAAATTCATTCATCTGACTTCTCTTCAAACTTATAGATCGATCATTTGCATTCTTTAAGATAAAACACTTACAACCAAATACATGAAAGTAAGAAACAATTGGCTTCTTTCCTTTGAACAAATCATGAGGAGTTTTCTCCAGAATAAGCCTTAGAAATACTCTGTTAATAATATAACAAGCAGTTGATATTGCTTCAGCCCAAAAACAAGGATAAATATTACTTTCAATTAAAAGAGTTATTGACATTTCCTACAAAGATCTATTTTTTCTTTCCACAACCCCATTTTGCTGTGGAGTATATGGTGAAGAAAAATCATGCTGAAAACCGAGTTATCACAAAATTTAGCAAAGTCTTGATTTTTAAACTCATCTCCATGGTCTGTACAAATACTTGAAATGGTGTAACCTTTTTCATTTTGAACTTTCTCGGCAAATTTAGAGAAGTAAGAAAAAGTTTTAGACTTATTTGAAAGAAAGAATACCCAAGTAAAATGAGAGCAGTCATCTACTATTACCAGGTAGTACTTCTTTCCACTAATGCTTTGAGTTCTAGCTGGTCCAAAGAGATCCAAATGCAACAACTACAAGACACGGTTAGTAGTAACCTAGTTTATTGGTTTAAAGGAATTTCTAACATGTTTTCCCAACACACAAGGTGTGCATAGATCATATTTTTGATACTTCAAGTTGGGTAGTCCTCAAACAAGCTTCTTGGAGGAGATCTTTGCAATTTGCTTCATGTTGATATGACCAAGTTTTCTGTGCCAGAGATTTGCTTCATCTTGAATGTATATCAAAACATTGAGAACTTTCAGATTTTATATCCAAAAGATAGATATTTCTATGTCTTCGTCTAGTAAAGGATTGAGAGAGATCCTTGCTGATTCCAAAACATGTCTTCTTGGAAATTGATTTTGAATCCAATGTCACACAACTGACTGATGCTTAGAAGATTGTAATTTAAGCCTTCGACCAAGGAAAATTGTTGATTGTGAGACTTCCTATCTTTAGAGTTCCACATCCAACAATTTTTCCTTTGCTATTTCCACCAAAATAAATTTTTTCTCCTTTTACTTGTAAGAGATTTATACAACAAGTTGAGTCTCCTGTCATATGTCATGAGCAGCCGCTATCCAAGTATCATTTGATCTTCTTCTTGATAGTGACCTGCAATTATATAAAGAACTCAAGCTTTCTTTGGTACCCACACCTTCTTGAGTCCAACATTGTTAGTACTAAACACAGTCTTTGCCTATTCTCTCTTAACAGGTTTCCAAGCCTTAAGACATTCTTTCTCAAAATGTTCTGAGCTATGACACTTTGAACACTTGAGAGCATTTCGCCCAACAGGTTTTACAAAAGCCTTTTGAAAATGGTTCTTGTAAAATGTTTTCCTGGGTCTATGTTTGATTCTTTCTTTTACCTTTGGAAAATCAATTAAAGGAATGGTTTCCGATGTCATTCCCAAACCAAAATTATTGTAATAAGGTCTTTAAATGGAAAGAATCTTTTCCAGCTTTTCAAATCCCATTGAAAACTTTTTAGTGATATTCAAAATGTCTTCTTTCAAAAAACTATTTTCTTTTGAAAGAGAAACTTCATTTTCTTTTGAATTAGCGAGACTTTTGTTTAGATTTTCAACTTTTTCTATCCAAGAAATTTCCTGTTGTCTCAGTTTAGAATTTTCCTTCTTTAGCTCGGAAATTCTCTTAAGAGAAGCTTTGAGGCTAAGACACAATTCATCTATATACTTTGAGACTTTATTAGGAATCTTTAAATTACTAACCTTGACTTCTGAGTCTAAATCTAAGTCTGAGTCTAAGTCTGAGTCTGAGTCTGATTTTGCCATTAGATAGACATTGGCATAATCTTCATCACTTTCTTCGCATTCTGTGTCGCTTCATGTCTCATTTTTAAGAGCTTTCTTGAGTCTTTTTGTTTTTCCTTTCTTTTTCTTTAGCAAAGAACAGTTGGTTCTGATGTGTCCCTTTTTCTTGCATTCAAAGCAGACCAAATCTTTATTGGTTTCATCTTCTTCATTTGACTTCTTCTGAAATCTTTGATTGCCCTATTTCTTCCAGTTAAACCTTATTCCTTTCCTGTTAAACTTTCTGAACTTCCTGAAATCTTTGATTGCCCTATTTCTTCCAGTTAAACCTTATTCCTTTCCTGTTAAACTTTCTGAACTTCCTTATCAAGAGTGCTAGTTCTTCATCATCGATGTCATCTTCAGAGTTTGTATCATTAGAATTATCGTTAGATTTTAAGGCAATTGACTTCTTACCTTTGGGATCTATCTCCTCATTGATTTGCTCGACTTCATATGATTGAAGCGTGCCAACCAATTCATCTACAGAAAGAGGCATTATCCTTTGTGTTTCCCTTATAGAAGTCTTTACGTGGTTCTAGTCTTTGGAGAGTCCTCTCAGCAATTTATTAACCTTTATTGGTCCTGAGATTGGCTATCCCTGATATGTTAGACCGTTTACGATTTTTGTAAAACAACTAAACATGTCAGTAATGGATTCTCCTAGCTTCATCTTGAAGGCTTCATATTGTCCGAGTAAGATGTTGATTTTTGTTTCTTTAACTCGATAAGTTCCTTCATAAGTGACATGCAACCTATCCTAGACTTTTTTGGCTGTTTCACAAGATGAAATTCTGTTATACTCAGTAGGAAATAAAGCACAATATAATGAATAAATGGCTTTAGCATCAATAGCTTGTCTCTTGGTTATTTCTGCTTGTGACAGTTCTCAAGTATCTGCTATTTCTTTCCCTATGGTTGATGTAGCTTTAGGAATGATTCCTTTTTCCACCACATCCATTCCAGAGGATCTTTCGATTTTAGAAATGCCTTCATCTTGTTTTTCTAGACGTTATACTCTTTCCCATCAAAGTAGGGTGGTCTGGTGTTGCTTTGTTCTTCTACCAAACCTAGAGCCAAAATACTAGCCATAGATCTTTAGCTTAAGAAGTATAAACACTTCAACAAATAAGCACATAGGCTCTGATACCAATTGAAAAGGGCTAGTAAACACACCTAGAGGGGGGTAAATAGGTGTAAATAAATTTCTTGAAAGACTTTAAAAGATTTAATCTCCTTTGAGTTATAACTCAGGATATAAAAGACTTTAAATAAATCTATGAAGCAATTAAATAAAGTAGCAATTAAGATAAGGAGATAAGGGTAAGAGAAATTGAACACAAAGGTTTATAGTGGTTCGGCTTAATCCAAGCCTACGTCCACTCTCCCGCGCTGACAGCCCACTAATTGGATTTCACTATGAATCAAAAGAGATTGGTATAGCTTGTAATCTTGACTTCCTTAGTGGAGAGTCTCAACTATTCTCTTCACAAATTCTCACTATATGCTTCTCTCTTTTGTACAAAATTATAACTCGAAGAATAAGAAGGCAAGGAACTACAGAGATTTAAACTTTGAAATTTTGCTTTCAGCCACACATCTAACAATGAAAAATCCTGCCTTAGATACTCCTTCATGCCTTCATAGCCATTGGCACTTTCCAAAGGAGTTCTTCCAACCTACCCGTTGAAAAGAATCAATTAAGGTGATTTTGAGTTGTTGATTAAATGTAGATGAGAGCCCGGCAATCATGTTTGCCCATACAATCAGAATCTTAAGTTTCCATAAGTAAAATCTTCCAAGTTTGCTCGCCTTTCAAAAAGATATTCAAATTGGAGTAGATTCTAATAAGAATAACCGAATATCTTGAAGCTAAATCCAGCCATAAGATCTTCCAAAAACCATATGGAAAGAATCTTCAAAGACAAAATCCCATCTGAATAAGTCTTCTTCCTTCAGTCTGGTGATTGTCAACTTGAGCAGACTTTGAAGTCTGGCTATTTTCAGACTTTGACGACAGAGTCTGGAAGTCTCCAGACTCTAACACTTGAATCTGGAAGCCTTCAAACTAGACTGACAGAAATGTTTTGTCAACTTCAAAACAATAAAGGAGTTTTCTCCAACAAATAGAACCAGGAATGGTAACATTTCTAACTATCCGAGCTGCATTTCTTAGAGGATCCTACCAGGCTGGAGAAGAAGAGGGAGTTTAGAAAACCATGAGAAAATTTCACAAAACACTCAATTTACTTTAAGAGACTCTGCCCAACACAATACATCCTCTTCGCCTTATATAGCAAAAGAGGTCACAAACCAACAAATAAATAAGGACCAAGGTCACAGGTCCTCGAACCAACAAAGGCATCGGGAAAAACATCGAAATTTCTGGTAAGGAATTATTCGCATGGCTATGAATAGTGGAAGTGAACAGTAACTTCCCTAGCCTAGTACTACAGTAAAAGTGAACAGTAACTTACTACAGTAACTCGCTATAGTGATTTGCTATAGTAACTTGCACGATTAGCGGTCTCTTTTGTCACGAGCATTGTAGTCATAGTCAAAGTCATCTGAGCTGTGCACTATTGCTAAACAATGTTCATCATACTTTTGTTCTAGTGCTTCAAGGTCTTTTGGCGAGAGGATCTGGCTCAGCTAATATGATGAGGATGCCGTTGCTTCTTCTTGAGCCCAATCTGTAGTGTCATCAGTGTCGACAGGAATGCTTGGCTAAGGCTAATTTGATGGCTGTGCATAGAAAGATGTGTTGCCTTGAGATAAGGATAAAAGTCTGTGGTCATACGGGTCTTGAGAGAGAGGACCTCCCCATTTGGCGTAGGGGTCTTGAGTAAACTGGTCTTGAGAGGATTAAGCAATGTCATTTGTGTCTACCATCTGGTATTCCTGTGATGATGTAGCCTGTCTGAAATCCTGGAGTGCTTCCTTAGCTTCTAGTGCTAGGCTATTGTTGGGATAGAATATGCGGAAACGACAGGATCTTGCAATGTATGTTAACACGAAATCACCAGAGAAATAAACGAGAAAAAATAAAATAAACGAGAAAAAATAAAGACACTGGGAATTTACGTGGTTTGGTCCAAGTATCGGTACCTACATCCACGAGGAGAGCCAGCAACAAATAATCCACCATAATCGGAGTATCGGAGTTTACAATCGCCCAAACGCTCAAGTGTTTTCCACACGTAGATTTAACTCCAAACCCAAAGTGTTTATAAATAACAACTCAATTGGGTATAAACTCATGGCACAAAATTACTGTGCGTCCTTCAAGTCGTACGCAAAAAAAAAAAAAAAAAAAGATTTTCCGCTTCCTCGTGCAGCTCCTCTCTCTCGGCAACGTGCGGCTTCTATCACGTAGAACTGCGACGGCAACTTTTGGAAGAAGGGGCATAACCCGCAAAACTTATGTTTCTTCTTTTATATGTGTGCCCAGGTCAAGCTTTGACCTAGACCTACCTACACTTTGTTTTATACGCACAAAAGACTTCATCCAAAAGGGTTTCGACGAACTTCACCCGTGGACTTCTTCACGTGCTAGGCTTCACGCGGTTTCCCTTTTCTATTTTGTGCAGGGGCACATCTTTGGCAAAAATTCATCTTTTAATCTTCAAATTCGAGATATTAATTTAACAATTCTCCACCTTGGCTCGATGCTTGAAGCCAAGTTATAATGCTCATCATTCATGCTACTCTTTCAGCGCCCCGACGAGCACTTACTCTCCACATATGCCAATAGAGCTCAAGCAGAGCTTGAGCTTCCCAAAAGGAACAGACTTAGTCATCATGTCTGCCGGGTTATCCGCTGTAGCAATCCTTTTAACAATAACATTACCCTTAGCTAAGACATCTCGGATGAAATAGTACCTGATATTGATATGCTTCGTTCGCTTGTGATAAACTGGATTATACGCCAAATATATCGCACATTGGTTATCATAGTGTATATCCACACTTTTCTATTCTAACCCAAAGTCCGAGAGCAAACTTTGTAACCATATCGCCTCCTTCGCTACAAAGGTTGGTGCCATGTACTCTGCCTCAGTGGAAGACAAGGCAATGTGATCCTATAAGGACGCTTTCCAACTAACTGCACCACCCGCTAGCGTAAACACGTACCCTTCTAAAGACCTACAATCATCCAAGTCACCGGCATGATCCGAATCCACAAAACCAGTGGTCTTACTACCATTACTGTCCCTTCAGTATACTATACCCACGTCTGTTGTCCCTTTCAGATATCTGAAAATCCACTTCACAGCTTCCCAATAAGCTTTACCAGGACGCTTCATATAGTGGCTAATCACGCTCACAGCTTGTGAAATATCAAGCTTAGTGCACACCATAGCATACATAATACTACCCACAACACTAAAATAAGGAACATGGGACATATGCTCCTCCTCCTCCTTAGTCTGCGGTGATAATTTATCTGAAAGTTTAAAGTGCTTCGCTAAAGGTGTACTTACAGATTTTGCTGACTACATATTAGAACGTGCTACAATCTTCTCAATATATTTCTTTTGAGATAGACATAAAACTCCTGCAGCCCTGTCACGCAAAATCTCCATACCCAATATTTTCTTTGTGGCACCTAAATCTTTCATCTCAAATTCAGCATTTAATTGCCTCTTCAGCACATCAATATCAAACATATTCTTAGCTGCTATCAGCATATTATCAACATATAAGAGTAGATAAATCAAAGAACCATTCTCCAATCTCCTATAGTAAACGTAGCTATCTATCTGACTTTTTGTATAGTCTTGACTAGTCATGAAAGCATCAAAATGTTTATACCATTGCCTAGAAGATTGTTTCAGCCCATACAAAGATTTCTTTAACAAGCGAACATGATCTTCCTTACCCGGAATAGCAAATCCCTCTAGTTGCCTCATGTAAATCTGTTCCTCCAACTCATTGTGAAGAAACGCAGTTTTCACATCTAGCTACTCTAACTCGAGATTCTGCGAAGCAACTAAGGCAAGTAAAACGCGAATAGAAGTATGTCTTACCACAAGAGAGAACACCTCATTGTAGTCAATGCCCTCACGCTCTGTGTATCCCTTCGCCACTAGTCTCGCCCTGTACCTCCCTGTCTTGACACTAGGAATGCCCTCTTTCCGTTTGAAGACCCATTTACTTCCGACAATCTTTTGGCTCTGGGGTACTTTGACCAACTCCCATGTCTGATTTCGATGGAGTGATTCCATCTCTTCACTCATAGCCCCTAACCATTGCGATGACTCTGAACTAACTATCGCCTTAGAGTAAGACGAAGGCTCATCTGTCTCCACCTCATCACCTACAGTTAATGCATAAGTAATATCTATATAACCATAACGTACCGATGATTTAATTTGCCTTCTCTGTCTATCTGCAGCTATAGTTTGCTGCGGCTTTGCTGGTTGTTCACTATTACCGACTTTAGGAACTGCGGCTTCATCGGTAGTCTTAACTTATGTTACCTTCGAGGTCTCTAGAGTCTCTACTTGAAACTCCACCTCACTAATGACACCATGATCTGTCTTCTCTGCTGGTTGTATCTCAGAACTCCTTTGTTGAAGCATTGCAGTCTCGTCGAAGATCACATCTCTGCTGAATAGAAAACCAGGTGACATGGGATTGGTGCACCACAGTCGGTAGCCTTTCACCCCATGTGCATAACCCAGAAATATGCACTTTTTTGCCCTCGGCTCAAGCTTACCATCACTCACATGAGCATACGCAGGACATCCGAATATACGTAATCCGGAGTAATCAACAGGTTTCCTCGACCATACTTCCTCAGGAGTCTTCCACTCGATAGCAGACGATGGAGATCGATGAGCCAGGTAACACGACATGTTAACTACTTCGGCCCAAAATTCCTTGCCAAGTCTTGCATGAGAAAGCATGCATCAAGCTCGCTCAAGCAAAGTTCTGTTCTTCCGTTCTGCCACGCCATTCTACTGTGGTGTCCTAGGTACTGTGCAGTGTCTCACAATACCTTCTTTCTCGCAGAACTCAGTAAGATCTTTACCACAGAACTCCATGCCATTATCGGTTCTTAGGCACTTGATTTGCTTATCTGACTGCTTCTCAATCAATGACTTAAATTTCTCGAACCGATCAAACACATCATATTTGTGCTTTAGAAAGTAAACCCATACCTTCCTCAAATAATTGTCGATAAATGTCAGCATATATCGAGCACCTCCTTTCGAAGGAACCGAAGACGGGCCCTAGATGGCTGAATGAATATATTCAGCTGGTCGTTTGGTCGAATGGATAGCTGTAGTAAACTTAACTCGGTGCTGCTTCCCAAAGATGCAGTGCTCACATAAGTCCAGCTTCCCTATCTTCTGACCTTTCAACAACCCTCTTTTACTCAGCATCATCATACCCGCCTCACTCATGTGCCCTAAACGCATTTGCCATAATTGAGTCAAGTTAGAGTCTGACTCACTTGATAAAATTGCACCGATTCCGATCACAGTCTCTCCTAGTAGATGATAGAGAGGATTAACTTTCTTCCATTTCATCACTATCATAGCACCTCGAGAGATCTTCAGTACTCCACCTTCAACGGTATACCTACACCCGATGTCATCGAGTGTCCCTAGAGAAATAAGATTCTTCTTGAGCTCTGGTACATGCCTCACATCTGTCAATGTGCGCACCAACCCATCATGCATCCGGATCCGAATTGTCCCTATCCCCACAGCCTTACAGACTACATTATTCCCCAAAAGAACCCTACCATCATCTGCAGTCTGGTAAGTAGTAAACCAGTTCTTATGAGGCGTCATGTGATAAGAACACCCTAAATCCAGCACCCATTCGTCTCCTAACGAAGTATGAGTCACATTTAAGACAGCTTATGCATCCCTATTGCTCCCTTCGGCAACGTTTGCCACACTGCTTATGGCATTCTGCCTATCAGCCTTATTCTTCCGCTTTGGACAATCTCTCCTGATGTGCTCCTCCTCGTGACACTCAAAGCACTTCACGCGTCCCTTGGACTTTCTATTGCATGATTTTGATCTGCTTTTACCCCTGCTGCTACTAGGCCCTCGATGTTATTCTCTACCTCGAATCATTAGTGCTTGCGCTACTCCTTGCTCCAGACCATCATCTTGCAACTTTCTCTACCACTCCTTAGAGAATAAAGCGGACTTTACCTCCTCTGAGGTAATTCTAGTGCACCCCTGCAACAGTGAATCAGTAAAGTGCTCCCATGACTCTAGTAAAGAGGCTAACAACATCATGCCCTATTCTTCATCATCAAGTATCTTACCGACGTTCTTCAGATCCATCATGAGTTTATTAAATTCATCTAGGTGGGTTCTGATAAACATACCTTCAGTATATCTAAATTGAAACATCTTTTTCAGCATGTACAAGCGATTGTTCAAACCTTTCTTCACATAGAGTGCATGAAATTTTGCCCATAATGCTGCGGCATCCTTCTCCTCAGCAACCTCTATCAAGACCTCATCCGACAAATTTAATAGGATCGTGCACTTTGCTTTTTCCACTAGCTCTATCCTCTCAGAGGCTTTCATGATAATTGGCAACTCATCCTCACCATCCAATGCCTTGGCCAAACCTTGTGTTGTCAATAAAGCGCACATCTTGATGCTCCATAACACAAAGTTATTGCTCCCATTAAACTTCTCAATTTTAGATTTCCTTTCAGACATAATTGCAATAATAGAATTTCCAGATAATAATCAGACAAGCAAAAGCTCCAAAGCACAATCAAGAAATCCAACCAGGCTCTAATACCAATTGTTGGGATAGAATACGTGGAAATGACAGGATCTTGTAATTTACGTTAACGCGAAATCACCAGAGAAATAAACGAGAAAAAATAAGGACACCGGAAATTTACGTGGTTCGGTCTAAGTATCGGTATCTACATCCACGGGGAGAGCCAGCAACAAATAATCCACTATAATTGGAGTATCAAAGTTTACAATCGCTCAAACGCTCAAGTGTTTCCCACACCTAGATTTAACTCCAAACCTAAAGTCTTTATAAATAACAACTCAATTGGGTATAAACTCACGGCTCAAAATTACCGCGCGTCCTTCAAGTCGTACGCCAAAAAAAAAGAAAAGAAAAGATTTTCAGCTTCCTCGTGCAGCTCCTCTCTCTCGGCGGCATGCGGCTTCTATCACGTAGAACTGCAATGACAACTTCTGAAAGAAGGGGCATAACTCGCAAAACTTCTGTTTCTTCTTTTATATGTGTGCCCAAGTCAAACTTTGACCTGGCCCCACCTACACTTTATTTTATACGCACAGAAGACTTCATCCAAAAGGGTTTCGGTGAACTTCACACGTGGACTTCTTCACATGCTGGGCTTCACGCGGCTTTCCTTTTTTGTTTCGTGTAGGGGCACGTCTTTGGCGAAAATTCATCTTTTAATCTTCAAATTCAAGACATTAATTTAACAGCTATAATGATCCTATTCAGTGTGTATATTATAATTCCATGCATCTGGAGGAATGGTTTTAGTTTCTTGACATAAAATCCTCTGGAGCTCTCTGTACTGATGTTCACAACATCCAACAGGTCCTGGATAGGATTTATGAATTCAAACTTCTGCACTAATTGGTCAGGGTTTATAGGATGTGGTTCCTATAGTTTGAGGAGCATTGATAATGTTGCCATTATTTGTGACAAAAGCCCATGGTCGTCGAAAAAACAAGATGGTATGGACTTCAAGATTTGGCTTATGATTGTCAATTCTTTCTGCAAGAGGTATTTCCAATATGTAGGAGGATAAAACCAATTGAGGAAATCTAAGAGATTTTTGTCACTTTCCTTCTCGATTTTACCTCTGCCTAATTGAAATATCCTGGTGAGATTGGCAATGAATCTTCTGGTTGGAATTTCAATAGCTATCAAGTATTTATTGGTTAAGTACCATAATAACCATCGAAGTTGATCAGGGAAATCATCTTCCTTCCAGATTAAAGGATGGATGAATGGATAGTCTGCATTCAATCCAAAAGGATAAAGAATCGAGCCTCCATTGAACCTGAATAGGTCTGTGTGGCATTGCCACATAAGTTTGTCCAGATTTTCAGTGAGACTGCCATTCTGGATCTACTCAGTGATCTTCTGGGGATATTTCCAACTTGGCCGATCTTTGATCTTCTGGATCTTATACTTCTCATTGGAATGGGAGGTATGAAAAGCATGCCTCATGATATACATATTGATTTCTGCTGGTGCTTTTGGTCTTGACAAAAAATCAGCGAGTACATTCTTCTTTCTAGTAATGTGTTTGGTTTCAAAAGAGTATTTTGAAAACCATTCAGCCCATTGATGCAATTGAGAGTTTGAAATCTGCTTCTGTTTAAACTTGGTCATCTGAGGAAATGATGCCATATCTAATTCAACTAGGAAATGATGGCCAATAAGATGGAATTCGAACTTTTTTATGTCATTTGTTACTACCAAGATTTTTTTGATAGTGGAATGATAACACATCTCAGCTTAAGAAAATTTACCACTTTTGTAGGCACACAGGTGCCTTTTACCATCAATTTCTTCGAATAGAATGGCTACCCAGTATTCATCACTGGCGTCAGTCTAGAGAATTCTTTTTCCCGTTGATGGGATCTGAAGTGGAGAAAGGATTTGCATGATCTCCTTAAGTTCTGTGACCACTTTAATCTAGGATTTTCTCCAAGGTGGGGGATTCTTTTTCAGCATTGTCTGCAATGGAATGAGCAACTTTGCAATATTCGAAACAAAATCCTTGAAATAATTGATTATCCCAAGAAATTACTGAACTTGTTTTGCTATGAAGTTTTCTTCAGGAAATTTCAGTAATTCCTAAGCAATATGTGGCCCTGGGTAGTACATACATTTGTTAAGATGCATACCAAGAAATTCAATTTCTATCTGGGCAATGTTCATCTTTCTTTGGGAAAGCATGATCCCATGTTTCTTCACAATGTCTGCAAATTGTCCAAGAAGCTGGTAGTGCGACTAATCATCAGGACTGTAAAGCAAGATGTCGTCGATGTATATTGCCGCGCTTGACAATATTGGCTGGAAAATTCGACACATGGCCTTCTAGAATAAAGATGGGGCCACTTTTAAGCCAAAAAGAAGAACTTTCCACTGAAAGTGCTGGTTTGGGATACAGAACCCTGTTTTGGGCCTGTCTTTAGGATGAATGCCCAATTGCCAAAATCCGGCTTTAAAATTGAATTTGGAATAGATGTGGGCCTTGGTTAGTCCAGAAATAAGGGAATCTCTGGATAGTAAAGGAAATTTGTTATCCTGGAGAAAAAGGTTAGGAGGTTGGCAATTAATTACCAGTCTCATTTTTCCTCTATTTTGCTCGGCACGCTTGTTGACATAGAAAGCTTCACAAGCCCAATGAGAATTATAAATTTCAATGAGGCCTTGCTGTAATAATTCCGAGCATTCCTTTTGAGCCAAAACCAAATGTTCTGGTTTTATTCCCACGTGACTCGCGTTGGTGGGATTAATATCTTCATTTTTCTTGAAAGGAAGGCGAACGAAGAAGTCTGGATTTGTCCACAAAGGATGAGAACATTTCTAGGCAAATTCATAATGAGATTTTGAATATGATTCTAGCAACTTTTGCATGATTGGGTCTAATAGATTCATGTGAATGGAAAAGAATCCCTGTATATTGACAAATTTAGAGAAATGGTCTTTATATTTAAGACATTTTCCAATAATGATGCGAAGTTGAGAAATTTGAGTCATGATGTCCTAACCAATGATCAAATTTTTGTTGGGGAGACTAGATCTAAAGATTTTTGTGGTAATGGAGCACTGAGGGAAAAACTGAATTGTTACCGAAGCAGTTCTTACATTTGTTGAAAAAGTATCTCCTGAGGCATAGTTGAAATATCGAACACAAGGAGTCCAATATTCTTCAGAAAGAACTTTAGTGTCAAGAATTGAAGAAGCTGCTCCAGTATCTATGAGAGTAATGACAGTGATTGGTTTGGCAAATTTAGAAGTGAAAATTTTCACAGGGAAATGGGGACAATGAGTCTGACTTGAAAATATATCAGTACTTTGTTCTGAAGAAATGGGGGATAGATGGAAGAAATCTTCAAGATTTGAATCTGAATCAGTGCCACTAGGAGTCTGGTAACAAGGGATGACACAGAGTTTATTCAAATGTTTCTTCATCCGCAGAAAATAAGGATTCGATATCATCATTTTGAAGAGAAATACCAGTTTCATTCTCTATATGATGTATCAGACAATTCTAACATTTTTTTGCTTGAGGACAATTTTTTGCAAAATGTCCTTTCTAATTGCAGATGAAGCATCGATTTAATTTCTTGTGGCCTGAACAATCTTTTCTTTTGCGTAGGTATCGCCACTTTTTCTTTTTTCAAAAGTGCTTAGATCCATGTCTGGAATTCTTTTTCCAGAGCCTCTTGAAGCGCTTCTTTTTTCTAGAAGGTTTTCCACAAGAACCATCACAATCTCGCTTAGAGCATTTGATCTTTAACTTCTGGTGAGCACAGGCTGCGTCAAGTCCTCTGTTATCATGACCATAAGTCTAGATCATTTGACGCTTTGCACACAATTCTTCTAAGCACAAATGGATTTCTTGCTGAATTTCTCCCAGTGGAACATCTTAGATCCTTCTTTGCTTGACTAGAAAGGTTTTTTCTACCATTTGAGATAATTCTTTGGGGATGGAGGTCAAAAAGACATACTTCAGATTTGCATCAGCTCCAACTTGGTAGAAGAGTTTAAGCATTTTTCAATAATGTTTATCAAGATCTTTTTTCTGGAGAGAGCAACATCTTCTCTCGAAAAATTCTCTTCTTTTGAGTTCTATAAGGTCAACAAGCTTTCCCACAAAGAAATGATATAGAAGAGTGATGGCATATGTAAAGTTTGGTAAGAGTAAAAAGTGAAGTTGGTCATGTTCTGAAACAAATGCCCACCAAAGTTTAAGACTACTTGTAAACCTTGTGACAAAATTGAAGACAACATCATACTTATCCTGGTTGGTTATGGCTTGGGTATTCAACCAAGTATGGAATTCTTCAAGTCTTTCTAGCCATTTGTAATAAGGAATATCATCAATAGTGAAAAACTATTTTGATGAAGTGGATACATTCTAGGAGGAGTTATTTAGGTGGACGACTTTTGGTTCAGAAGGACTTGATTCCATATCATCGTTTAGGGGATCGGCCATAAAGATTAGAGAAGTCACAGGCATAATGGGAGGAGAATCAATGGGCGATTGGAGGTAGCCGCAGCAAGAGAGAAGAATAAAAGAAAGATAAAAGAGAAAATTGGCTTATTTCTAGAAATTGTTCCCGAAAACAAGAAGTAACTTTTTTTTGCTTCTCGTTTCTACTCCAAATCTATTCCTGGGCTAACTTTTGAAATGGGCTAATGAATCAACCTAGAGGGGGGTGAATAGGTTGTTGCGGAATTCTTTTGGAATCTTTTTCAATGCAATACGTTAATATCAAGGATATATCAATAATAAACAGATTACGTATTCATAAAGTAAATAGAGTAGAGAGAGAAAATTGACACAAGGATTATAGTGGTTCGGCTTAGACCAAGCCTACGTCCACTCTCCACGCTGGCAGCCAACTGACTGTAATCACTATGTAGCAAAAGAGTGCCTTTACAGTAGACGGATTAGACTTCTTCAATTGACAGTCTCTCCTACAGCCTTCGTTGTCTTTGCTCTATATCTCACTCTCTTTGTTACACAGTGTAAACATGAAAAATTTTAGAGAACAAGTGATTTTGGAGATTCTAACATCAAGATTTCTCTACCGGTCTCTCCTTGTTTCCAAGCAACGTCGATCCAACTTAAATAATCTCCGTGCCATCATACCCGTTGGCACATTCCAAAATTCATCCAATCAACCCGTTGGACTGAATCAATTTAAGTGATCTCCTTGTCCCAAAAACGTAAGTAGACAGTAGCTCGTCAATCTGTTCGCCCATACAATCGGGATCTTGAGTTCCCAAAATTAGATTCTTCCAAAAATAAACTTGATCTTCAACGGATAGAATCCGAAGAATCAAATCTTCCAAGCTCTTGATCACAGCCAAAGATATTCCATGGTTAAGATTAGGAAATACGAAATCCAATATTTGTAGCCATAAGAATAACCTGTAGCCAACCTGTAAAAAAAATCGCGAACTATCTTCAGACTTAGATTTGGGTCTCGAGGGTCGTCAGACTGAAACTGAGTCTTGAAGGTCTTCAGACGGAAAGCGAGTCTTGACCCGACTTCAAACGGAAAAACTTCAGACCGAAATTATGGGTCGATTGTCTTTGAAAACCTTTAGACCTTGACAACTTCGGACGTAGCCGGCGAGTCTTGGAATCCTTAGACCACCTTTGTTGAGGCTGTTTTGTCAACTTCAAAACTCCAAGGGATTTTTCTTCAACAATCTCCCCCTTTTTGATGATGACAAAACCCTCGACAGATTTGTGAATTAAAAACCTGCAGGGAAAACTCATATATACTATATCTACAAAACAGAGTGTTAGTCCTATAACAATTATCCTCTCAAGATATAGTAATCCTGCAATCAAATTCACAAGTCTAAATCCAGATCATCACATCAGCATAAGGTCATAGAAGTTCAAACAACCCAATCGAAATCCAAAATAAAATAGTCTAAATAAAATCAAAATCAAGTAAAATAAAAAAAAAAATCTCCAAGCTTCCTCAGCTTCAAAAACTTCAAATCTTCAAAACCTTCAAAACCAAACCTGTAAACAAATATGCGCAACTCTCCCCTTTTTGTCCCATCAAAGAGGTAGAGTAAAATTGAGATAAAATTTTGAAAATTTTAGGGGCCTGCAGGGAAACGAACAAGCTGAAACTTGCTAAGCTCGGACTGACTTGTCGAGTTTGGCAAGGTTTTCCTTCACGAAACCATTCCCGCACCGGCTTGATTTGACTCCACTTGAGCTCGCGGTGCATTGATCTGTTCTTGCATGTTCACTTTGAAGTACTCGGCAGCGCCTTTTCAGATCTCTCATCTCGAAGTCTATCCCAAAAACCTGTTTCTTCGGAGTCCAAAGATAACATCCAACAGCTGTGAGAATACTATGGAATTAGTATTGCTTCACTTGGACCAGCAGAATAGGTTTGAAAGCTAGGAGCTTCCCTCTCAGCCCTTTATTTCTCAACAGGTGAGGATTCTTCATGCTTTGGGAAGTGTGATGCATAAACCTCCTCAAGGTCAGCACCAGACCTACTCACATCACTAAAATGTAGTGGCGAAATTGTCCCTTGTTCTGCAGCAACTCCCCCTGAATGAATGCCAGTGGATGGAGTGGAAAATTCATCGCCAACATCCATATCAATACAAGGATGTTTCTCGGTCTCTTCCCCAGCAAAAGATGGCTCAAATGCAGCATCCATATCCTCCTGCATTTTGCTTTCTTCCTCAGCCTTCCTTCTTCTTTCTTCTTCTTCTTCCTTCCTCTATCTCTCTTCTTCTCTTCTTCTTTCTTCTTTCTTCTTCTCTTCTCTTCCTTTCTTCTTCTTTTCTCTTCCTTTCTTCTCCTTTTTCCTTCTTCTGTTTCTCTGCTTCCTTCTCCTCTGCTTCTTTTCTCGCTCTCTCTTCAGCCTCTGTTCTCAGGATTACAGGGCTCCTCATCCTAGAGAGAGTGGACAAAGTCATGGCATCTTCTTCATCCTCCTCGTCTTGCAGGATGATCTTTCTTCTTTTCCTTTCAGCCATGGGCTCTTTGCCCTTCCTTTTCAATGAAGCAGTGGGGATCTCTCTTGAAGGTGTTTCCCTTCTCAACCTTTCCAGTGTTGCAGTCAGTTCTGGAAATTTCATCTTCATCACCATCTTCTCTCCAACAAGCATCAAATTCAACTTTGTTAGGCACAAAGATGCAGGGACTTGAATATCAAAATGCCTAAACAATTTGGTGATGATTGATGAATAAGGCAGCTAACCCTTATCCTTCACCACTGTCCTATACATATGGAAAAGTATGACATGTGGAAGTGAGAAAGGTCTGCCCTAGTTGATGGCAAATATCAGCTTTGCCTCTGTTTTGGAAACATTGGTCTTCGAGGTCGTTTTTGGCCGGATGCAGTTGATGACAACTTTATGCAACAAAACATTGGTGGCATTCATCCTAGTGTAGGATATCTTGCCTTCAAAGATCTGTCTCGTACAATATCCAGTGTTGCATAGGTTGTTGAGACTTTGATTGGCTGGAAACTCCTTCTTTCCACACCAATGATGTCGGCCCAAGCAAGTCAACATCAACAACATAATCTTTGTCCATGAAAGAAAAGGACAATCGATTTGCACCCAAAAAGGAAAGATTTGAGTAAAAATAAGCCGCCAACTCAGAGTGGCCCACAGTCATATCCGTGCAGAAATTTTCCAATTGTAACTTAGCAAACTTCCCTCTCAAATTTATCTTTATCGAATCAAGGAAGTCAAAATCTACACTCCTTGGATTGACCACACCCCTCTTCAACAACTTTGTATAAACTCGTTCATGCTCCCTCGACCGAAATAGACTTCTAGGAGGACAAACAGTATTAGCAGCCACACCAAAATGAGGTTCAAAATGAGAGAAAAGTCTCTCATCATCATCTAAAGTTTCAGCAGGAGCATTCTCAAGTGGATCACTCGAGATCGTGGCAAAGTGCCTTCACCAACAACCTTCAGTTTTTCCATCTCCATCAAAAATAAATATTCGCTCTTATATCCTCTCTCCCTTAAATACTCCTCGATCGTCTTAAGGCTGACCTTCCCATCCTTGAGCCTTTTATAGAGATCGTAAGCAGTATGTGGCTTAAGAGTTCTTACCGATTCTACTTCGATAACAACTTCCTCAGAATGTTGACGCTCTGCTTCTCGTTGAGGCGAATCTTCCTCTGTTAGGTCCACCCTTGTAGGACCCTCTTGCTGTCGCTGTGGTCCGCTGCTTGCAATTCTGGAGGACTTGCTAGACGACATTTTCGCAGAGCAAGCAAGATTTCAACTTGAACGAGAGGAAAAAAATGGAAACTTTAAGGCGAAAAAGGGACGAAATGGAAATGGCAAAGGGAGATTTTTAGGGTTTTGAGAGTGAAGGAGTATGAAAATGAATCGTAATGGAATAGCTGAGAGTAAAAGTGATGGTTCGAGAGTATAAATAGTGAGAGAAAAATCACCAAAATACGAAACGTCGCCAAAAAGTGAAAGAAAAGAACTACCAAAAATAAACCGTAAAAAGAAAACTGCCTTTTTAAAAATATAAACTGCCATTAATGCATGTCAGAAAAAGAGCGAAAAGAGATTTTGAAATACTAAAAAGTAATTACCAAAAAATGTGTTAAAGAGAGAATACGAAAAAGAAATTCGTAAAGAGATAGGATAAAAAAAGAGTATGACGGATGTTCGGACTTTACTTTTGAGTCTCGAATCCTTTTCGGACCTTACCTTTGCGTCCGAGTACAATCGGACTTTACGTAGAGTCGTAGCGCTTTCGGACCTTGCTTTGAATCGAGCCGTCTTCGGACCTAGCGATGAGTCCGAACCACCTTGAGACTTTAATCTTGAGTCGATTATCTTCAAAGTTTACGATTCCCAATCTTGAACGAATTAATTCAAAGTGAGCCTTCTCTAGGGGTTTTGTGAAAATATCCGCCAATTGATTCTTTGAATCTACATGCCAAATCACAACATCTCCACTTTGAACATGATCTCGAATGAAATGATGTTTGATTTCAATGTGCTTTGCTCTTGAATGAAGTATTGGATTCTTTGTGAGGTTGATTGCGCTGGTATTGTCACATTTGATTTCCGTCTGTCTTTCATCAACTCCAAAGTCTCTCAATTGTTGTTGCATCCATAGAATTTGAGAACAGCAACTTCCAAGAGCAATGTACTACGCCGGTGGTTGAAAGAGCCACGGTACCACTGTTTTCTTGAGAACTAAGACACCATCCTGTTTCCTAATAATTGACATGTACCTGTATTGCTTTTTCTATCCACTCTACAACCAGTGAGGTCAGCATCAGAATATCCAAGAAGAGTAAAATCTCCTTTCTTAGAATACCATAGACCTAGTTTAGATGTAATTGCAACATATTTAATGACACGCTTTACAGCAGTCATATGAGATTCTTTAGGATCAGATTGAAATCTAGCACATATGCAAACACTAAACAAAATGTCAGGTCTAGAAGCCGTAAGGTAAAGAAGTGACCCGATTATACTTCTGTATAGCTTTTGGTCTACACTCTTCCCTTGTTTGTCTTTATCCAGCTTTGATGAGCTTGACATAGGAGTTTTGTTTTCTTGCAATTCTCCATTCCAAACTTCTTGATAAGATCTTTTGCATACTTCTCTTGATGGATGAATGTTCCTTCACTTGATTGATTGACTTGAAGTCCCAAAAAGAAGTTTAGTTCTCCCATCATGCTCATTTCAAATTCGTTCTGCATACACTTTGAAAAATTCTTGCAAAGTCTCTCATTAGAAGAACAAAAAATAATGTCATCAACATAAATCTGAACAAGTATGAAATCCTTGCCTTCTCTTTTTATAAATAGTGTAGTATCTACTTTACCTTTAGAGAAGCCATTTTGAATTAAAAAATTGCTTAACCTTTCATACCATGCTCAAGGTGCTTGTTTTACACCATATAAGGCTTTCTTCAGCTTGAAAACAAGGTTTGGTCTTTTAGGATCTTCAAATCCTGGTGGTTGTTCCACATAGACTTCTTCTTGAATGACTCCATTTAGGAATGCGCTTTTCACGTCCATTTGGAATAACCTGAAATTTTTAAAGCAAGCAAAAGCAAGAAGTAATCTTATAGCTTCTAACCTTGCCACAGGAGCATAGGTTTCGTCATAGTCGATGCCTTCTTCTTGTGTGTAGCCTTTTGCTACAAGTCTTGCTTTATTCCTTACCATTTTTCCTTGTTGATCAAGCTTGTTCCTAAAAACCCATTTGGTACCAATGATTGATTTTCCTTTTGGTTTAGGAACTAGCTCCCAAACGTTGTTGATTTTGAATTGGTTTAGTTCTTCTTGCATTGCTTCGATCCAGCTTTCATCTTTCAATGCATCTTCTATATTTTTTGGTTCAATCTCAGAAATTAGTGTAAGAGCACTGGAAGCTTCTCGTCTTTTAGATCTAGTACGAACTCCTTCATCAATATTGCCAATGATGAGGTCTAGGGGATGACTTGACTTTTGCTTCCAATTTGTAGTTGATTTGTCAATTTGGTGAAGCTCTTCTTCAGTTGGAATTTCTGAATTTATTTGAGGCTCGGTGTCGAGGCTTGATTTTCTTCATGAGAATTTGTAGACACTTGCTCGGACTCTAAATCTTCAGATTGAGTCGATTTTGTAACGAATCTTCAAACCTCACATTCATGGATTCTTCCACAGTTTGAGTACTTTTGTTGAGGACTCGTAAGCTTTGCTTGTCATGGAGTAGCCAAGGAAAATTCCCTCATCTGATTTTTCTTCAAACTTACCAATTCGATCACTTGGAATTCTTTAGAATAAAACATTTGCAACCGAATACATGAAACTATGAAACAATTGGCTTCTTACCTTTGAATAATTCATAAGGGGTCTTCTCTAATATAGGTCTTAGAAAGATTCTATTTATAATATAACAAGCAGTAGAAGTAGCTTCAGCCCAAAAATGAGGTGAAATATTACTTTCGATTAAAAGAGTTTTTGCCATTTCTTGCAAAGAACGATTTTTCCTTTCTACAACTCCATTTTGTTGTGAAGTGTATGGAGATGAAAAATTATGTTGAATACCGTCGTCATCACAATATTTGGCAAAATCATGATTTTCAAATTCTCCACCATGGTCAGTTTTAATACTCGAAATTGCATATCCTTTTTCAATTTAAATTTTCTTTACAAACTTAGTAAAATGAATCAAAGCATCAGATTTATTTGCAAGGAAGAGTACCCAAGTAAAACGAGAATAATCATCAACTATAACCAAGCAATATCTTTTACCTCCAATGCTTTGAACTCTAGTTGGTCCAAATAAATCCATGTGTAATAGCTGCAAAACACGATTAGTGGATACTTGATTTATAGATTTAAAAGAACTTCTAACCTGTTTACCAAGTACACAGGAGTGCATAATTCATGCTTTTGATACTTGAGGTTAGGAAGTCCTCGAACAAGCTTTTTGGATGATACTTTTGCAATTTGCTTCAGATTGACATGTCCAAGCTTCCTATGCCAAAGAATGACTTCATCTTGAATTGATATCAAGCATTGAGGACTGTCAGACTTTATATCTAGCAAATAGATATTCCCATGTCTTCGACCAGTGAAGGATTGTGAAAGATCCTTGCTTGTTCCAGAACACGTGTCTTCTTGGAAATTTATTTTGTATCCAGAATCACATAATTGACTGATACTCAGTAGATTGTAGTTCAATCCCTCAACAAGAGAGACGTTGTTGATTGTGAGATTTCCAATCATCACAGTTCCTTGTCCAATAACCTTACCTTTGTTGTTACCACCAAAGGAGACATTTCCGCCTTTTATATGAGAAAATTTTGTAAAACAACTTGAGTCTCCTGTCATGTGTCTTGAACATCCACTGTCCAAATACCACTTGACTTTCTTCTTGAGGGTAACCTTGATACCATTGTTTGAGTCTGAGTCTAAATCTGAGTCTGAGTCTGAGTCTGAATCTGCGTCGAGTCGAATGCGAGTCCGAGTCCGCCATAAGACATATATTTGCATATTCTTCATCACTCTCCTCACATTCAAAAGTATCACTCCATGTTTCAGCTTTGAGTGCTTTCTTGAACTTTTCAGGTTTTCCTTTCTTTTTCTTCAATAAGGGACGGTTGGGTACGATGTGCCCATTTTTCTTGCATTCAAAGCAAACAACCTCTTTGCTGGTATCTTCTTCTTCATTTGATCTCTTTTGAAATCTTTGATTGTTTTGTTTCTTACCATTGAATCTTCTACTTTTTTTATTCAACCTTCTAAACTTTCTAATCAGAAGTGCCAATTCTTCATCATCCAGGTCTTCTTCTGAATCTGTAACATCGAATCATCATTAGATTTTAAAGCAATTGACTTCTTACCTTTTGTGTCAAATTCCTCATTGAATTGCTCGACTTCATAGGATTGAAGTGTGCCGACCAATTCGTCAACCGAAAGAGGCATGATCCTCTCGTGTTTCTCGATAGATGTCTTGACGTGATTCCAATCTTTGGAGAGCCCTCTCAACAATTTATTGACCTTCATAGGTCCTGAGATTGGTTGTCCTTGGTATGCCAAGCCGTTTACAATTTCTGTAAATCGACTGAACACATCCGAGATGGTTTCTCCTGGCTTCATTTTGAAGGCTTCATATTGACCAAGAAGAATGTTGATCTTGGTTTCTTTGACTCGATCTGTTCCTTCATAAGTAACATGTAATCTGTCCCAAACTTCTTTGGCTGTATCACAAGATGAAATTCTATTATACTCAGTAGGAGATAATGCACAATAGAGAGAGTAAATAGCCTTTGCATCAAGAGCATGTCTCTTAGAGATTTCTACTTGTGGTAACCCTGCTCCATCAGCTATTTCTTTTCCTGTGCTTGATGTAGTTTTAGGAATAATCCCGTTCTCCACTACATCCCATTCCATAGGATCTTTAGATCTTAGGAACGCCTTCATCTTGTTTTTCCATATGTTGTAATCCTTGCCATCGAAGTAGGGAGGTCTGGTATTGCTCTGACCTTCAATTAACCCTGGAGCCAAAACACTAGCCATAGATCTTTAGCTTCAGAAGTAATAACACTTCTAATAAATGAGCAACCCGCTCTGATACCAATTGAAATGGGCTAGTGAATCAACCTAGAGGGGGGTGAATAGGTTGTTGCGAAATTCTTTTGGAATCTTTTTCAATGCAATACGTTAATATCAAGGATATATCAATAATAAATAGATTACGTATTCACAAAGTAAATAGAGTAGAGAGAGAAAATTGACACAAGGATTATAGTGGTTCGGCTTAGACCAAGCCTACGTCCACTCTCCACGCCGGGCAGCCAATCGGCTGTAATCACTATGTAGCAAAAAGAGTGCCTTTACGGTAGACGGATTAGACTTCTTCAATTGAGTCTCTCCTACAGCCTTTCGCTGTCTTTGCTCTATATCTCACTCTCTTTGTTACACAGTGTAAAAATGAAAAATTTTAGAGAACAAGTGATTTTGGAGATTCTAACATCAAGATTTCTCTACCGGTCTCTCCTTATTTCCAAGCAACGTCGATCCAACTTAAATAATCTCCGTGCCATCATACCCGTTGGCACATTCCAAAAATTCATCCAATCAACCCGTTGGACTGAATCAATTTAAGTGATCTCCTTGTCCCGAAAACGTAAGTAGACAGTAGCTCGTCAATCCTGTTCGCCCATACAATCGGAATCTTGAGTTCCCAAAATTAGATTCTTCCAAAAATAAACTTGATCTTCAACGGATAGAATCCGAAGAATCAAATCTTCCAAGCTCTTGATCACAGCCAGAGATATTCCATGGTTAGAATTAGGAAATACGAAATCCAATATTTGTAGCCATAAGAATAACCTGTAGCCAGCCTGTAAAAAAAATCGCGAACTATCTTCAGACTTAAATTTGGGTCTCGAGGGTCGTCGATGAAACCGAGTCTTGAAGGTCTTCAGACGAAAACTGAGTCTTGACTGACTTCAGACGGAAAAACTTCAGACCGAAATTCTGGGTCTGACTGTCTTTTAAAACCTTTAGACCTTGACAACTTCAAACGTAGCCGACTGAGTCTTGGAATCCTTAGACCACACTGTTGAGGCTGTTTTGTCAACTTCAAAACTCCAAGGGATTTTTCTTCAACAACTTTCTATTCGGGGAAATAGAAAAATAACTTGGCATTACCAAATAGATTTCTGTTCTTTTTTTGTTTTGGGGAACAAAAGAACAGAAATCCGAAGGAACAGAAACATTCTCATGCGGAGCCTAAATGAATTTTTGTTCCAAACTTATTCTGGGGAACAGAAAAATAAAAATTTTGTCATGCTTACCCTTACATGTCAAATAGGAGAAAGAACAAACACTTAAGTGTCTCCAATAACAAATTCTAGCAATTCATTCCACATGGCTTTTTGTTTTTTAATTAAATTTTAATGTCTACGTGGCTTTCTTTTTAAAAAAAAAAAAAAAAAACGACATCCAAAGTGGGTGATGAGTTGGCCTCACATGTGATAATCGAAATTTTCCAAATTCAATAATAATATTTGAGATGTAAAGTCGAGTATTAACTAACTGGGAATATTAAATGGCACACACGAAATCTCAAGTGAGTTAGTAATTTTGTGACATACCATAAGTGCAAAGGATGATTTCCATGATCATCATCATGCGAATTATGATATTTTAAGATTAAATCCATAGATGTCGACATTTACATTGATGGTATAGAGTGACAATAATTGATTTTTCTATGTTTATTTAGTAAAACTCTAAATTACCAAACTTTTGCAATGATTTCCCAACTTCTAACTTTGTAATTACAAACTAAATCTTGGTGACCTACTCTTATTTGAACCACTCATTGACATTGATTAGATCGCTTATATAACAAATGATCTTTAATAATTCACCAACGTTTATTGAAGTATATGAAAATGCCAACTTTATCTTACTCATTTTACTAACTTTTTAAATGACAAGTTGAGAGTAGCTACTTCTCATTGTTCATGGTAACTTCACACATACAGAAGTAAGTTCAAACATTTCAGTAGCTAGTAATTTCTCAGATTAGTCGAAAAAATTTCATGTGGGAAAGTACAGTGAAGATTCATGAGACTCAGTAGTTTTCTTATAAGAAACTAACAATTGATATATCTAAATTCAACATTCATACGTGACTAATAACATTCCCATAATGCAAAGTAACTTTCAAATATCTTTCCCATTAATGTAATATGCAATTGAAGTTAACTTTTTTAGAGTACATAACGTCTATAGCCAGTAATATAAGCGACAGACTTCACCCATTTTTAAGACCATAGCAGCATATAATCATCCCAAATTCCATTCAACCCATGAAATAATGCAATATCAAATGATGTACTGATATGGCACATTGTTCCATCCGCAATGGAACAGAAGACTTATACAAATTTAGACTCCAATCTGTGATCATCGAGGATATAGCTCGGTGATAGAAGCCTCGTTCACTGATTCTTGGATTTTTCTGTTTTCGGATTGATTTGAATGAGTTACCATCGCCCGTGAAGCTGTGTTAGATTCAGGGATACTGGGCAAAATGAATGCAGGTCGTGATGGTAGAGGCAAGGTGGTGGAGTAACTACTGAGCATCAAAACCACTGCACCCATGGTTGGTCTGTCGGCCTCGATTTCTTGAACACACAGCAATCCGACATGAATGCACCTCAACATTTCGGTCCTCGAACCATCAGCCAAATTAGGATCTATGAGATCTGAGGGGGTCCCTTCCCTCCAACTCCTATATGCCTGCAATGAATCATAAACACAAACTCAGTATGGTAAGGAAAGTTGCTTGACTCATTCGAGTTTGTGTCTGCCACTCTTTCCCGGCAATTCTTTAGGGAAAGGAGAGTGATTGAAAGATATTTTCTTACATAGCTAAGAAGGCCCTCCGTGGTATCCCCATTGCAGAAGCGGCTACATTTTTGACCGCTGATAATCTCTAGTAGCAACATCCCAAAACTAAAGACGTCTGACTTGACTGAGAACAATCCATGCATTACGTACTCTGGAGCCATGTACCCACTGCATCACAGGAATAATGAGCACTTTCAATGCAATTCCACTTAAGATACTGTGCCTTTATATCTGTTAGCTATTCAGATTATATGGAGAAGAGCACGGGAAATATAACTGGATTTATTTTAAGATACCCTGCTATGTATTACTTACTAAGTGCCAACAACCCTGCTTGTGGCGTCTTGAGTTTGATCCACTGCAAACAGCCTTGCTGTACCAAAATCTGAGATTTTAGGGTTCATCTCTGCGTCAAGCAAAATATTGCCCGCTTTAAGATCCCGATGAATGATTCGAAGTTGAGAATCCTCATGAAGATAAAGAAGCCCACAAGCAATGCCCCCTATTATCTTTTGACGCCTTTGCCAACCCAGCTGGCTACGCCTAACAGGATCTGCATAGTATATTGACGAAAGGTTATAGCAATGTGACTAGCGCAAGGTGACTTTCTAAATGCAGATTGGCAAGAACATGCAATTCAATTACTCTTAAGTCGGACGATGCTGGAACAAAAATGGCATGATCATACCATATATAAAGTGATCCAGGCTTGAGTTTGGTACGAATTCATATATAAGAAGCCTTTCTCTCCCCTCCAGGCAAAATCCTAAGAGCCTAACCAAATTCCGGTGTAGAAGCCTTGCAACCAAGAGGACCTCATTCTTGAATTCTTGATTACCTTGTCCCAAATCTACAGACAGCCTTTTTACTGCTATAACTTGTCCATTGGCTAATGTTCCCTGAAAAGGAATGCAAAAAGAAGTCATGTGAATGTTTCAAATTCTCTGTTATTTTATGAATTAACAATTTGCAGTGATTACCTTGTAAACTGCGCCAAATCCACCTTGTCCCAACTTATTTTCATCAGAGAAGTCATGTGTTGCCGCTCTGAGGGCATTTAAGTCGAACTGCAGAGATTCTGCATTTCTGATTTCATCTACAGGTACAGCTACAAAGTGGAAAATCGGAAGTTGCTTATTGTCTAATTCCACATTATCAGTAAGCTTGTCTGCTGATATAACAGTTAATAGTAATTCATTCTTATTTAACAGATAATCCATTCTAAGGAAAATTTAGCCCCTGGGTTATGCTAGAAAATAAAAGATTTTCCAGAGCAATCAGGGAACTTTAATATCTATAGTCCACACTGAATCTTTCCTCGTTCAGTCAGAAATCACTAACCTCAAATTTCCGAATAGTTACCAGCTTTGCACATCAAGGCTTAACCTATTGGTTGATAATCTGTTTCACATAGGTTGTATTCAACTGGTATTTTATGAAAATCAGTCATGCGAAAGTAATGAGAACTTACTTTCGAAATTTTTCTTCAATCGTCTCAACCTCAGACAGATGCATAATGTTCCAGCAACTAAAATAGATAATCCAACAGCTGGGATTGTGATAATGAGGGCAATGCGACCTGAGTTAGTATCCTTTCCTGAAAAAAGGAAGAGCTCTTATATTAGACAAGAAACTCACAGAGAACGGTGTCTAGACCCAATTACCAAGAATAGATTTTAGGAGGGGTTGCACATCTAAAGCAGTCCTTGGTGTTATTCTATCAGTTGCCTGATGAAATTACTTCAGATGGTGATACTTAAATCGAAAGAAAGAAAGACTCATGATGCATCAAAAATATCATTAATTTCTAATCTGCTACTTATTTCATACTTACACCTCATTCAAGACAAAACATAAGTGTCTCAGGAACATATCACACGCAGTATCAAAAATTAAATGACATCATGCTTTAAAATACACTTAATGCGAACATACTCAAAGGAGGAGGAGCAGGGGAAGGAGACTTACAACCCCTAGTCTCTTGTTTGTAAAAGGAGCTCATTGAATTTGAAAGCATGCTTGCTCACATTTATTATCATGTTTGTCCCACAGAAAATTGAAAACACAATTAGAATTCTCTGGCATAATTAAGTACACATTAAAAAGAAGTACCTTTAGTGGATGTGTTATTCGTTGGAGGAGGCGGAGGAGAAACTTGTGGTGCCAGTGGTGGTGACTCTGGCGACTCATAAGCCGAAGAATCAAAAAAGGGGTATACTTCAAACCTGATATTGCAACTGGGGAAAATAACCCTCCCTCCTTTCTGATCACAAAACTTAGGAATTTCTCCAACAGCATCCATCAAACATTTGATGCATTGTAGCTGCGATAAGTCTGGAGTGCATTGCATGAGTCCAAACAGAGTTTTGAAGTTTGGAGCTGTTGCATTTCCAACCGCAAATTTCCTGGTGGAATTGCCACTTGCAGCTCGGTCCCTCAAATCATCCATCAGATTTCTCAAATCCTGTAAAAAACAACCGGAACTATAAGCTACTGTCTGGAGAAGAAAACAAGAATTTGTACTTTGTCACAACCCAAAACATAAAATCCACAAACACCTATTTAACTTTTATGCAGTGTGAACTATTAGCTGCTATCCAAGAATAATACCCAGAATCAAATGCTCCTGTGAGCTCACAATTCCTTGACAAGCAATGTGCAAATCTTAATGGCTTACAGGAAACATAAAGTTCAAGAATTCAAGACAGAAAAGAATACACCCCCCTGAGAAAAATTGCAGAGACAGTAAAACCAGGATGAATTATAAAAATAAATGGGTCAAAAGAGAGGCAAAGCATTACAAAGTGCATTGAAACCAGGATGAATTATAGACTTGAAAAGGCACATTGTCAAGAGAACACTGATTTGGCGCATACTTCACCAGTTTGAAACATGTAAAGAAACACTTTCCGTTTTCAAAAAGAGACAAAAAACAAGAAAAAAACATCTTGATCTCTTCTCGAACCTGATTGAACTGATCGACGTTGTTGGAGACATTGTAGTCTGAACACAAGGGCAAGTAAGGCTCATTTTCCACCACGCCAAAGATGGGCCGATTCGAGTAACGAAGCATGCAAATGTCGTACAAGATGATCGCCTCCTTCTGCACGCACTGGATCTCGGCGGCGGAGTCGTTCAGGCAGCTCCGGCAGTCGGCGGCCCCGACGTCGCCCCGGCAGAGGGCGATGACGTTGACGGCGTCGGGGCTCTCGCCGGCGGAGAGGTTGTAGAAGCCGCGACCGTCTGCTGGGGCGACCGAGGCGAGGAGGGTGTTGAGGTTGGCCGCGTAGGTGCTGTTGGCGGTGAAGTTGCCCCCCCAGCAGTTGCCGGCCAGAGGGTCGGCGCCATGAGCGGAGGCGGCGAGAGCGAGGAGCGAGAGGAGGAGGAGGAGGACGGTGGAACGCGGCGGAGCGATTATCGGAAGCTCGTCTGAGTTTCAGTTCAGTCGGAAAGAGAGGGAGGAAGAAGGGGGTGGTTATCCGGTGCGGGTGGCACACGGCTTTAAACCAATCAGCGCCTGACTTTGACTTCTGCCCTGAGGACTCGACCGTTGACTTTGACCGGCTTAAGAGAAATCCCGATCGTGACGCTACGACGATTGTGACGAGACTCCGGTAATGATGATATTTAATTCCCGAAATAAGATACTGAGATGCTACAAACAAGATTATCAATATATATAAATAAATCTTAAGTTGCTTTTTTTTGTAATTACAAAATTAAAGTAACCCAAAAGAGAATAAGGCTGAACCCAAAATATAAAAAATGGCAATGATTAACAATGATTGACAAACTTATTACTAAATTAGTCTCTTGGTGCTTTTAGCCTATGTAGCACAGACACGCGACATGAACACATTATACGATACGTCGATAAGTCATTTCTCAAAAATAGAAAATTCCGACATTTTAAGACACGTTATTATTAAATGAATATTGATTTAAATTCATAAATAAATAAAAAGAGTTTACAGAAGTTACACTAATAATATTAATAAATCTGTTCAAAGAAAATTTAAAAGATATATTTATAATTAATGCGTAAATATATTTAGGAATATGTTTTTAACTTTAATAAAAATTATGAATGAAACTAATGACTAACAAAAAAATAAAATTTTTCTTACTCTTTACAAAAAAAAAAAAAAACAAAAAAATAGAATCAATTTTATTTAAATAAATCTATGATATTCTATAATCATCCAAATTTATTATTATTTAACATTCAATGTTTTTATTTTTTGGAATCACTTTTTAACTCATTTATTTATTTTTATAACAAAACTAATTTGCTGCTCAAAATTATTCTCTCTCAAAAAATTTCCAAAAATTATTATTTTTTTTTTTTTGTAAAAGATAAGTAAATATATTGATGAGCTTTGGACAAATGTACAGAACGGCACCAAAACTTACACTCTATCTATAAAACAGAAAGAGTGAAAGGGAGCCGCACAAAAAGCCACAAGGCTAAGTACAACACAAAGCAACAAGAAGGAAAACAACCACCGGTCTCGACAGCCAACCCTCAATAGAGCTCCAAAAAAGAGGAAGGATAATGCGCAGCAAAGAGACCAACAGCAGCAAGGCTACAAGAAAATGGACGGGTCGAGCCCCCATCCTCTTTGAAGGTGCAGATTTACCTACCTCCGCTTGGAGGATTTGCGACTAGACTTAGTCGCCTTTGAAGTCTCCGGTTGTATTGAGTCGGGAGGATCAGGGCGAAGCTGAAGTAGCTGTTCCTGAATGGAGCCCTTCTCAATAAGTTCCGAAGGAGCTTTACTTGTCTTGACCGAGACTGCATCTTCACCTGAAAAGCTGTAGAATTCGTCCTCCTAAGAGGAAGGAGGAGCAATAGCGAATTGGTCAGCATCACCTATTTGGGATGGGAGAACATCCTTATTCAGGGACTTCGACGATTCTTTAGGTGCCTTCTTCGGCTGCACAGACTTTGAAGGACCAGCTTCCTTCAGCTTAAGGAATTGTCCCCCTTCATATGAAGGAGAAAGCTCGAAAGAGGCCGCGTCAACTGAAGACTGCTGCTTCTTTTTTTTCGGCTTCACCTGCTTCCATCCTGCCTCACTTGGAGCTGAGACAAGAGGAAGAGCAGAATCAGAGGCAGCCTGTTGAGCTTCATGAGGTACAGAACCACTTGAAGTCACAACCAGTGTTGAGGTAACAGGAATCGCCACCTCTAAATTTCCAAAAATTATTTCCCTCTCTTTTCTTTCTAAACTCTCATTTCCAAAAAAATCATTTCCCTCCACCGTTTCTCTCTCCCTATCCCCCCATGCCACCCCCACGCCACCCCCAAAATCTTCCTGGATTTCTTTATGCTCTCTCTCCCCCTCCCCTTCCCTGCACGACAGCACCTGCTCCCCACACCACCCCCAAATCTTCCCCTCGATTTCTTCCCCTGCTCTCTCTCCCCCTCCCCGATATCTTCCCTACTCACAGCACCTCCTGCCCCCATCAATCACCTCACCCCCATCCCCCTTTCGGTTTCTTCCCTCATCCCTCCCCCTCGGTTCTTTTCTCCCCCATCCCACGCCACCCCCTCTCCGGCCTCGGTTTCTTTCCATTGTCTCCCACCATTGTGACATCCCGAAATTTCAGAAAAAGAAATTATCGGATGAAAAATAGGAGATTGGAAGAAAAAGAAAAATGATAACAATATTATTATTATTTTCTCTCTCTCCTCATTCCTCTCCTTTCCCCAACGTCCGCCCCACTGCCCACGTATCTCTCTCTCTCTCACATTTTCTTTCCCCCTCTTTCCATGCAATTTCCTCTCCCTCTTTTCTTCTCTCTCTCCCACTTTTCCACCCCCTCATTTACGGTAACTTCTTCTGCTGTGATTTCCACTCAACTTTCTCCCATTACTTTATTGTTTCTCTCTCCTCTTCCCCCATTCCTTCTCACGACAACCCCCTCCCTTCTTCCTCTTCTCTTGCTTTCTTTAGTTTCTTTTCTATTTTGCTCCCAAAAACAGCACCATGTGCTGCTGTCCTCTCCCAAACCAGCCACCATCTTGCACCATGGCTGTGGGCCATCACCGTCCGCACACCGCTGTCCACCGCCGAAGAGCCGCACCACCCATCCGTGAGCCATCGGCCCGCCGTTCTTGCCAAATTAGAAACCACCTCCGCCGAGACCCACTTTTGCCAAGTGCCTCTGTGACATTTTGGACGTAACCGTGCGTAGTCCTCACCACCGCCGTCGCGCTCATGTCGTCGGAATTGTCGTCGAGTGAGTTTAGCTCCTAATCCTTTGATTAGTGCCTAAACTTGCATAAGAGGTTGATTAGGTTTAAGATTGGTTTAGGTTGGCTTAAATAGAGACTAGTGATGATATATAATGGTTAGATTAGTATTAGAATGGGTTAATATTAGTCAAATTAGGGAGATTTGCATCGTTGGGGATGATTTGGGTGAAAACAGAAGCTGTTCGTCAGAACTGGTTCCTGGACGTCTGCTGTTTGTAATTTTTGTAGATTGAAATCGCGAATCTGAAGCCGACATCTTCTAGAGAAATTTTTTACACATCCTCAGCTACAACATATATTTTTCTAAAGATTTTTAGGGACTCATAAGCAGGAGATATTAGTTCTGCCATTTTCGAACAGAATTGCAACTTTCACTGGAACTGGTGACCTTTTAGAATTCTAGGGGTTTTTATCAACTCTTGGAGTCCGAATTTCAAAATGTTTTCTTCACAAAATTTTCTTGTTACATATTTTAGTTTAACATACTTAAATTTCAGATCAAACGGACATGTTTAAGACCTTGAACCAAATTGATTTCCGAAAACTGACTTTCTGAGAACGGACCTAATTTTGGTGCTAGATTGAGGGAATTACTGGGCCGAATTTAGAAGGATCTGGATCTAGGTGTCTTCATGAAAAATGTTCATTTTCATATCCTTTACAACATATTCAAATTTGGGAATTTTCCGAGCTTGATTGGTTAGGTTTCTGGATTTAAACTTGGAGACGCGCGAAAGCCGGTTTCTGTAAATTAGAACTGATTTTAGTTTAATGATGGTTCTTGATGCTTTTCTTGATTTAACTAGTGTTTTTAATGACTTGTGGATTTAATTTATTAGTTACTTAATTCTGGAATTTCACTATTCATGATGCACTGTTCACGAGTTACTGTTCACACGACACTGTTCACGTGCACTGTTCACCGAGAATGAAAAGTGGTTTAATTTCATGTGTATTGATTCTATGAAGTGAATGGATGTGTAAATACATGGGCATCCGCATGAATTGGGTGATGTTTTGTGCAATTGTATGGTGATTGGGAACTGTTGGCATTTAATAAGAAAATACCGGGTGTCAAGTTTTGGATGCCGAAAGTGTTTTTAAATACTATATCAAACTGTGGGATTTTAAAAGAGATGACACAAATTTCTGATTTCGATCTGACCGTATCCCCACACGCGATTATTTTACCATGCATTTCTAAAATGAAGAAAATAGGCCGAGATCATCATTTTAATTGAAGTATTTGAGTGCAATGCACGGTATCCTAGGCCAAAATTGAATGAATGCATGAATGATATGAGATGCCGTCACGAGCCTTTGGGGCCGGACAATACTCCTTCGGGAATGCCCCAAGTCAACAGATGCCGGTTGTAGTGGATGCTGGGCCGATGCTTCTTCGGGAATGCCTCACGTCAACGGATGCCGATCGCAATAGAGGCTGGACCGATGCTCCTATATGGAATGCCGTCTAAATGTAGACGTTGCCGTGCTTGATGGTGCGAGACAATGCCCGGTTATGCCGGAAGACTGTTATCTATTGCATTGATTGGGCTGGGATGAGGGATGGCGGTGCGTCCGCGCCTTTACCCCAGACAACACATTTGTGTGGTAATGGCCAGGTGAGATCGCTTGTAACATGATTCGTATGTGATTGATGAACTACATCATCTAATGGTCATGTGCATCATGTGTATCGTACTGAGTTATGATGTGTAGGGTATGACATACCAGGTAAGGTTGCATGCGAACTGACTATTGATTGTTGATTGTTAATATTTTATTTGTTTGTGGGATGGTTCTGAAGAGATACCCCAAGTTCAGTTGGTGCACTAATCGAGGGACTAAGAGAAGAACTCGCCGAGATTTGCATCTCACTGGTTATTGAATAACCATTTTCAGGTTCCCAGTGTGAAGGAAGCGGAAGGGTCGGGAGCATAGGTGGCTTAATAGTCCTTTGTGAGATAGACATTCTGTATAAGCTTGAGGTGTTTATGAAAGTGTATTTGATTTGAAACCGGTTGTCCTATTTTTCTATCCCATGTTTGTTGTTGTCAGGGGATTAATTAATTCGCTTCCGCATGTGCAATAAAATGAAAAGGGTCGGCGACGAGTCCTGAGAATGTCGCAAAATTCTATTGACCACCAAGGGATGTGCGCGCGCTCGAGGTCGGGGCGTGACAACCACCCTTCCCCTCTTCTTCCTCCTCATCGCACCATGGGGCAAGGTGATGAACTCATTGTCGGCGCCCCTGCGAAAGTCGCTTGAGCCCTCCTTGAAGCATGCTGACACCGTGAAGGGGGGGCTTGCTGTTGCTACAGCTAGTGGTGAGCTTGGCGGGCGTTCTCTCCATCGTAGTCGCCGCCAAAGGGCCTTTGGTCCTTCCTCTTTTGCAGCTACAGCCTCATTGCCGACCCTCCCTCACCTACATACACCCTCCATCATCTTCTTCAACGATCCTCTGTCGACACGTGCGTCAGAACGGGTCGAGAAAGGTTGACCATGTGTTGAAAAATCCGACACGTGTTGACCGCGTGTCCGAACGTATTCGAGTGTGTCACACACGTCAACACGTGTCGAACACAACACGGAAACTCCAGCAATGTGTCCAGGCTTCATAGCTTATAGCACTTCACATGAGAATTCATTCTAAAAATAAATAATAGTAAATCCAGGAGCGACACCGCAGCCAACATCCGAACCATAAAAACAAAGAAGAAGAAGAACAACAACAACAAAAAGTGTTATCATAGAATTGAATAAAAGCACATTCTAAATAAGTATTTTCACTGTTAAAAAGTCTAATCCAAAGACTTGGGAGGCCATATGTACATAAAGAGCTAGACAAGTGAGATACTTCAACACCCTTTTTCTTGCTCAATTCAAATTAGGAACAACACGTGAAATTTAACAAGCAAATGAAGGGACAATATACGCATGTAACAGTTTTGAAAGCCTTCGCTTCTTCTTGAGTGATCACGTATACTCGTCCTCGAGTTGGTGGCCATTGTGATTTTCCTTGCTGAGATGCTTTGCTCAGGTGTTATTATGCCGGTCATGTAAGGCCAACATTCACTTGGGTCCTCTCCTAGGAGTAGTCCCTCCTAATGTGGCCTTGTTGACCACACTCAAAACATTTCCTCAAATCTTGATAGGGTCTCCGCCCATGCCGTCCACCACACCTTTGGCATGGTTCATTCTGGTATGGTACTTGATTTATTGCCTGCCCTTTCTTGACTTCTCCAAAATTTTTTAAATTCTACTTCTCATGAGAAGGGCCAAACTCTACTTATGAGAAGGGCCAACCTGTCCTTGAGATGGGTGTGGCCTCTTGTCCCATCGAAAATAACATGGTGCCATCTAATATCCGAACCCAATTCTTTGTTCACTTTCTACCTGTTCGTGAAATTCTAAACGCAAGTGCACGTGTCAAACAAGTAATATAATGATGAGAAAAAGTATCATCCCACGAAGATCGATGATTAATAAACCAATTAAATACTAAAATAGACTAATTCTAAAATTTATCTAACAAATCAAAATATAATTAAGAATAAATTAAAAACGACAATTGTAGACTAAATGCAGTAAATCGATCAGATAACTATGTTAGAGCATCCGATTTCACCATAACCACTAAATATGAATTTCAAATTATTATGAATACAAGAACGATATCAAATATGTGATAGCGGAATTTCCTAACCTATTTACTATCATATTTCTAGGCATAACAAACCTACTCAGCTTATTAATCCACTATATCTCTATGTGAATTAAAATAAACATGAGCGCATTAAAAACTATGAATATTCCTGGCTTACAATGAGTCTTTTGGATCACATTCTCACCGAAAGCTACACAAATAACGCGGTATATTTCTATCCACATTTAATTCATGGTTATATATTATAATGAGTAATTGCATATTATCACTTCTTAGTCTCAAACATGCACATCAGATCATTCAAGTGGTGGCCAGTCACTCAAAAGCATTAAACGCAATAATATATAACTCATATAAATGAAATCAATTGTAAAACATAAAAATTATGAAATTCACATCATCATGATTAGGCTACATCGTAGCCCTAACAAAAGAAAATTAGAACATAGTAGAAGAATAAATAAAAATATAAATCAAACCCAGCATCTTGAATCAAAGAACAAGAATTCTGTCACCACTTTTGTCTTCTCTTCAAAATACTTGAAAACTCTCGAAGAATAAAAACGATCTAACCCCCTCCAAACCTAGCTGCTCTCTCTTTTCTATTTATAGGAGATCCAAAATATCAATCTCCCAACCCTTGCAGATAACATTAGGGAACAAAATCAAGAATTTCCTGATTTGATATCCATCTTCCACTGCTGCTTGTATTTGAATTACTGATAGTTGCAATTCTTTTCCTTATCTCCTCAATATCTCATTATTCTGCATAAATAAGGAAAATTCAAATAATAAGAAGGAAATCCAAATATTTGCTCTAAAATATTGCATTAATTGTTGCCTAAAATAGTAAAATAACTCTATTTTTATAAAGTTATCAAACCCCAAAACTTAACATTTTGCTAGTCCTCGAGCAAAATCAAGACATAACACATAATCAAGCTAGCAACCTCCTCCATAACATCTTTCCATAATTGCTCAAATTCGCAATTCAAAGAAAAACACAAATTTCATCCAAACATTGAAATTGATTTATAAGTTAAGACTGATTCTAACTATATGATCCAAGTGTGTGTGTGAGAGTCCTCATCTTTTTCGAATCATATGCAATCCAGATAAATTCACATTGACATGTAACCTCTCAAAAATTCTCAATAATTATAACCAAATCTCATAGGTTTGCTTTTCATTCCTCTCTCCACTAATGTAAGCTAATCATCCAACTAAAAATTAATAGGACTTTTCTCAGGTTGTAATGTAAGGCTGGGCTAAAGGTGAGATAACAGGAATTTTAAGCTCAAATCACCCATCAACACGTTGATTTCTAGGATCTAATTAGAGCCAATGTCACTATCCAATTTCACTCCTTCAAGATAATTTTTCTGCCACCATATATTACCATTCTTTTTTTTTTTTGTTCTTTTTTTTTTTCTCTCTCTCTCTTTTTTTTTTAATTGCTTTATGGTGGAGTTTCTCCCAAAGTCCCTCCTAATATAACATGAAAATTTCCAACCCATTGAGTATCCAAAAGGCTTACTCAATTGAAAGTTGGATAGGGAACCATAAAAGCAATTTTTTTTTTTTACACCCCAAACAACCATAACAATCACTTTTTTTTCTTTTCTTTTTTCTTTTTACTCCATCATTCCTCCCAAATTTCTATCAAGTTCAAATAATTTTTTTTTTATCCCAAAAGAAAATCAACGTGTTCATAGGGCATGGGATAAGGATATAATTCGATAACGGCTAGACTAAATATATATGGGTGCCAATGAAAAATTGGGTAATAATTAAGGTTCAACGGGGTGACTAGGGATAAATAAAAGGGTTAGCTTGAAAGGCTCAATCGATCCAAAAATTGCCTAAATCATTTTCTCGTTAGATTTAGCTTAGGATTTCGCCTCAAAAGAAAATCAAACAAATTCTAAGATTTGGGTGAAATTTAAGAAAATCACATACTTCACATGAATGTTCTCTAAATTTACACACAATTCAAAAATTAAGGACTTTTAGTGCTCAATAAGTGGATCAACATAATCGAATTAAGATTAACTCACACATTAATTGCAAGTTTAAATAAAATTTAAGTTTTCCTAAGAATCGTAAAAATTCACAACCAGGAAAGCAATCATGATAAAAAAAAATTATTGAAAAAAATAAATTTGTCTCCCTCCCAAACTTGAATGAAGCAGTGTCCTCAATGCGAAAAATAGAATAGGAAGAAGAAAACTCCCCTGGTTGTAGGATAAGTCCATAGATGATTGTGATGATTAAACTCTTGAAAGGTGCTCCCTAAAAAGTTAATCTGGATAAAACAGAGAAAATTAATATTTTTTTTTATTTTGCAAAACATAAACTTAAAAATAAATAAATAAAAACAACAAAATTAAAATGCTTGGGTTGCCTCCCAAGAAGCGCTTGCTTTATAGTTTTCAGCCAAACTATCTCGATGTCGCTATTTCGGGAGGATGAAGTTCAATGGTGGTCTTCGCTTGTTGTAACCACCTTCGAAGTAAGGCTTCAAACGTTGACCGTTCACTTTGAATGTGCCCTCGGTGTCATGCGCAACTTCAATTGTTCCATATGGGAATATCTCGTGTAACCGTAAAAGGACCAGACCATCGAGACCGCAACTTTCCCGGAAAAAGTTTAAGACGAGAGTTATAAAGTAAGACTTTTTGACCAATTTTAAACTCTCTTCTGAATATGTGCTTATCATACCATCTTTTTGTACGCTCCTTATACAACTTAGAATTTTCATAGGCCTCATTGCAAAATTCCTCCAATTCATTCAGTTGTAATAATCTTTCTTCACCTGCAGACTGCATGTCAAAATTCAAAAATTTCAATGCCCAATATGCTTTATGCTCTAATTCCACTGGTAAGTGACAAGCTTTTCCAAATACTAGCCTAAAAGGAGACATCCCAATTGGAGTTTGAACGTTGTCCTATAGGCCCAAAGTGCATCATCAAGTTTTATTGACCAATCTTTCCTAGAGGCATTCACTGTTTTTCTAAAATTCTCTTGATTTCCCTATTTGAAATCTCTACTTGACCACTAGTCTGAGGATGATAAGGAGTTGCAACCTTATGTGTGACTCCATACTTATTCAAAAGTACTTCAAATTGTTTATTGTAAAAATGTGTCCCCCTATCACTTATGATTGCCTTAGGAGTGCCAAATCGGGTAAAAATATTTTTCTTCAAAATTTGACCACAACCTTAGCATTATTAGTTGGCAATGCTACAGCTTCTACCCACTTAGACACATACTCCACAGCTGCTAAAATGTATAAATTTCCATAAGAAGGTGTAAAGGGTCCCATGAAATCAATACCCCAAACATCAAATAATTCACACACAATAATGTTGTTTAAAGGCATCTCATTTTTTCTTGAAATATTTCCAGTTCTCTGACATCTATCACATGAAGCTACATAGGAGTATGCATCTTTAAAAAGTGTAGGCCAATAAAATCCAGATTGCAAAATCTTAGCTGCGGTTTTGGTGGCACCAAAATGGCCACCTGTCTCTCCATCATGACAATGATGTAAAATGTTTGCCTTCTCTTCGTCTGGAACACATCTCCTTATGACCTGATTTGCACATACTTTAAACAAGAAAGGTTCTTCCCAAAAATAATTTTTAACATCGAAAAGAATTTTTTTCTTCGTTGATATGATAATTCGGGGAGGAAGAACATTACTTACCAAATAATTTACAAAATCTGCGTACCAGGGAATTTTTGTGGACTTAATGGAAAATATTTTCTCATCGGGGAACTCTTCCAAAATTGGTCTTACCTCTTCCTTTGAATTTGGAATTCTTGATAAGTGGTCTGCAATTAGATTTCCAGTCCCCTTCTTATCTTTGATTTCCAAATCAAATTCTTGCAATAGTAGAATCCACCTGATCAACCTGGGTTTTGATTCTTTCTTTTCTAGCAGATACTTAAGAGCAGAGTGATCAGAATAAACTATAACTTTTGAGCCAATTAAATAAGAATGAAATTTATCAAAAGCAAAAACTACCGCTAAAAGTTCCTTTTCTGTTATTGAATAATTCAATTGTGCACCTAACAAGGTTCAACTGGCATAGTATATGGTTTGAAAAATTTTATTCTTCCTTTGTCCCAAAACAGCTCCTACCGCAGAATCACTAGCATCACACATCAGCTCAAAAGGTAAATCCCAATTTGGTGCCACCATAATTGGTGCTGATATTAACTTCTCCTTTAAAGTGTTAAAAGCCTCAGCTTTTACTACTTCTTGCATCTTCGGGTTCAAACGCCTCTGAGGTTGGATAACGGGCTTATATTGTTCCTCCATCAAAATTTTGTGCATGCAAATTGAAGGACTAATTCCCTTGATATCAGCTATTTTCCATCCAATTGCACCTTTATGCTCTCTTAATACTCTGAGCAATTTCTCCTCCATCAAATCTGTCAAAGAAGAAGATATAAGTACCGGTAAAGAAGAAACTCCATCTAAATAAGCATATTTCAAATGAGAAGGTAAGGGTTTGAGTTCAAGAATTGGAGGCTCTTCAATTGATGGTTTAGGCTTTGTAATGTGTTGTCCCAACTCTTCGAATTTAATTGCATTTTACCTTGAATATGGTGGAATTGCCTCCATGAAATTTGCATATTCCTTTATCTCCTCATTCTGAATATCTTTGTCCATTGGTTGAATCAGACATGCTTCAAGTGGATCTTTAAAAATATTTTCTGGAAAAACCTTATTCACCAACTTGTCAATTGTCTCAACTCTAAAACAAGAATTATCATCAGATGGATATTTCATTGCTTTAAAAATATTAAATGAAACAAGATCATCTTGAACTCTAAGGATCAACTTCCCTTGTTATACATCAATAAGAGCTCTTCTTGTTGCTAGAAAAGGTCGACCTAAGATAAGTGGTGCCTCAAAATCTTCATCCATGTCAAGAATTATGAAATCTGCAGGAAAGATGAATTTGTCAACTTTTATACCAAAACATCTTCCACAATACCTCTCGGATATTTAATTGATCGATCGGCCAGTTGAAGTGACACTGTGGTTGCTTTTACCTTGCCCAATCCTAATTTCTTGAAAACAGAATAAGGCATCAGATTAATACTTGCACCTAAATCACATAATGCTTTTTCAAAGTAAGAATCTCCAATAGTGCAAGGAATAGTAAAACTCCCTGGATCTTTTAATTTAGGAGGCAATTTGTTTTGTAGGATGGCTGAACACTCCTCATTTAACTTCACAGTTTCATAATCCTCCAGTTTCCTTTTGTTTGCCAAAATTTCCTTAAAAAACTTTGCATAACTAGGCATTTGCGCTAAAGCATCTGCAAAAGGAATATCAATGTGCAATTTTTTAAATATATCAAGAAATTTAGAAAATTGCTTATCTATTTTGTGCTGCTGGAGTCGTTGAGGGAATGGAATTGGCGGCACATATGGCTTGGGATTATCTGGAAAAAGTTTACTCTTACTTGTCTCCTTTGATTGTTTATTGATCACCTCTTCCTTGTCTTTGAAAATCTCTTCTTCTCCAATTTGTTTACCACTTCTCAGGGTAATACCCTTTATGTTTTCAATTGGATTTTTCTCCGTGTTGCTCGGCAAAGAACCCTGTTGTCTTCCTGACATCATGCTTGCTAACCGACCAACTTGCATCTCCAGATTTTCGATTGAAGCCTCTTGGTTTTGAAATCTCACATCCGTGCTTTTGATGAAGTCATGAGTCGTATTAGCAAGTTTGGTGACTATATCTTCCAAATTTGACTTTGTCTCCTGTAATTGTTTGAATCCCGGTGGTCTTGTCACATTCTGATTATTCCATGAAAAATTTGGATGATTGCGCCAGCCCGGATTGTACGTGTTGGAATAGGGATTATTTTGTGACCTGTTAAAATTTCCAACAAAGTTAGAATTTTGACTAGATTGTTTAAAAGTATTACCTACCGACATTCTCAGTGCTAGCATGTCCTCCACCACAAAAATCACATGTCAAAGTCTGAATTTTCATGGCTGAAACACTCATATTATCTAGCTTTTTGTTGAGTGCTTCAAATTGTGCCGCAATTGCAGCAAAAGCATCCACTTCATGAACTCCATTAACTTTTCGCATTGGTAGTCTCTCAGTAGGCCACTGATAACTATTGGACGCCATCTCCTCTAATAAATTGTAGGCTTCTTCTGGTGTTTTATTATTTAGAGTTCCTCCTGCAGCTGCATCAATCATAGAACGAAGATTTGCGCTAGAGCCATTATAAAAAGTTTGTACCTGCATCCATATTGGTAGTCCGTGATGTGGGCATCTCTAAGAAATTCTTTGAATGTTTCCCATACTTCATATAATAATTCATTATCCATCTGCATAAAATTAGTAATATCGTTACGCATTTTCGCAGACTTTGCAGGTGGAAAGAACTTACCAAGAAATTTCTGAGTCATATCATTCCATGTAGTAATTGATCCTGCAGGAAGAGAAGAAAGCCAACTCTTAGCTTTATCTCTAAGAGAGAATGGAAATAATCTCAATCTAATAGCATCATCTATAACTCCATTATATTTAATGGTGTCACAGATTTCAAGAAAAGCATCGATGTGAGCGTTTGGATCATCGCTTGGTAGTCCGCTCATTTGCACTGATTGTTGAAGCATCTGAATGAGTGATGACTTGATCTCAAAGTTGTTTGCTTGAATTGCAGGTCTTCTGATACTCGATGTGGTTTCTTGAATTGTTGGCGCAGCATAATCTCTTAAGAGTCTACGTGGATTTTCATTCTCACCATCTGCCATCTTCTTAGCGTGATTGCTTTGTTCTCTCAGTCGCCTTTTGAATGTACACTCGATTTCTAGATCAAGCTCAACAAGTTTCCCTTGCTAGCTACATGTCATAAACCGATGCACACCCTGAAAAATAAAACAAAACAAGAGCTAGATTAAACTTAGAATTATCTGGTATCAATATTAATTAGTATTAAACAAACGATCCCCGGTAACGGCGCCAAAAACTTGTTCGTGAAATTCTAAACGCAAGTGCACGTGTCGAACAAGTAATATAATGATGAGAAAAAGTATCGTCCCACGAAGATCAATGATTAATAAACCAATTAAATACTAAAATAGACTAATTCTAAAATTTATCTAACAAATCAAAATATAATTAAGAATAAATTAAAAATGACAATTGTAGACTAAATGCAGTAAATCGATCGATAAATATATTAGAGCATCCGATTTCACCATAACCACTAAATATGAATTTCAGATTATGATGAATACAAAAACGATATCAAACATGTAATAACGGAATTTCCTAACCTATTTACTATCCTATTTCTAGGCATAGCAAACCTATTCAGCTTATTAATCCACTATATCTCTATGTGAATTAAAATAAACATGAGCGCATTAAAAACTATGAATATTCCCGGCTTACAATGAGTCTTTTGGATCACCTTCTCACCGAAAGCTACACAAATAACGCGGTATATTTCTATCCACATTTAATTCATGGTTATATATTATAATGAGTAATTGCATGTTATCACTTCTCAGTCTCAAACATGCACATCAGATCATTCAAGCGGTGGCCAGTCACTCAAAAGCATTAAACGCAATAATATATAACTCACATAAATGAAATCAATTGTAAAACATAAAAATTATGAAATTCACATCATCATGGTTAGGCTACATCGTAGCCCTAACAAAAGAAAATTAGAACATAGTAGAAGAATAAATAAAAATATAAATCAAACCCAGCATCTTGAATCAAAGAACAAGAATTCTGTCACCACTTTTGTCTTCTCTTCAAAATACTTGAAAAACTCTCAGAAGAATGAAAAACGATCTAACCCCCCCTCCAAACCTAGCTGCTCTCTCTTTTCTATTTATAGGAGATCCAAAATATCAATCTCCCAACGCTTGCAAATAACATTAGGGAAAGATATCCATCTTTCACTGCTGCTTGTATTTGAATTCCTGATAGTTGCAATTATTTTCCTTATCTCCTCAATTTCTCATTATTCTGCATAAATAAGGAAAATTCAAATAATCAGAAGGAAATCCAAATATTTGCTCTAAAATATTACATTAATTGTTGCCTAAAATAGGTAAAATAACTCTATTTTTATAGAGTTATCATGCTCCTTCATCAATTTTTATTCTATGAGCTAGGCTTGCTCGTAAATTTCATTATAGTCCTTGATGTTAAGGGCAATAGTTGTTTTCTGATGTTTGTCCTCAAGCCCTTTAGAAATTTCTTGGCTTTCTCTTCTTGATCTTTTACCAATCTAGGAGTGTACTTAGAGAGTTTAGAGAACTTTATTTCAAATTGGTTTACAGCCAGCTCCTTTAGGTCCAATTAGATAAATTCTATTATCTTCCTGTCCTTAGCGCAGTAAGAGAAATGCTTTTTGTAGAAAGCCTTAACAAATTCATGCATTTTTACTATTGTATAGATCGAGAAGATTGCGTCCCTAGAGGCCCTCCACCAATGCTTGGCGTTTCTTTCTAGTTGGTACTCAACCAAAGTTATATTCTCGGTGTCATTGCAGTTCAACAGTCGAAAGATTTTCTCCATTTCATCACTCCATTGTTCTGCCTTTTCTAGGCTTCCTATGCTAGTGACGGAAGGATGACTTTTTTTCCAGAAATTGATCTACCAGTTCTTGGGTGCTATGTTTCGCCCCAGGTTACTATTGGGGTTGCTTCTCCATCAAGTTTCTTATGTTAGCAAGTGCTTGTAAGAAATCCTCCATCCGAGGTTCTGCACTCGAAGTGTTGGCCTCCGTCCTCGATGGAGAAGAACTTCTTGATCTCACCATGTTTCCCTGCAAATTCCTGAGCATTACCCACGTAAACGATTAGTGACCCGGTACCACTAATCGTATAACCATAAGCAAAATTGCATCAGTAACATATGCATGTCACTGAAATACACAGGTAAATTAAAATTGTTACCTGCACTTTACGAGTGACACTCCATCACCCGTTGGCCGAAATAATTAAAAACATGCATTTAATATCTTATGCAAGTGTTCATCCTAGCTCCTTCAATTGCTAACGCACCTTATCACTCTAGTCAAACCTATGCTCTGATACCATTAGAACTGTGACGCCCTCAGCACGTCACAACTAATGTAGAGCTACTAGCACAATTATCATTTTCGTTTCACTTTTTCCTAAGCATGCAAAAACATAAAGAGCTAAAGTAATCCCGGGGTGTACGGGACTTCTATAAACTAGGCAACTTCATTTCTTATTTATTTATATACATTTACCAGGCGATAGTTTGGGTACACTAGGAAATTTCAAAAGGTCAGTACTACTGACTACCCCATACTATAAGTCAGTCACCCCATCCCAACCTAGCTGTACACGTGGTCGCCTAACCCTTACCCTTGGCTCAATCAAAATCTTCCAAGTTCTCAAAAATCCAACTACCCTCCTACCTCCCTTCCATGCAGCGGGGTTGCTTCCGTCTCTTTTTCCCGTTGATGAATAGTGGGAGGGGACCCACCGTGCACACATTGACACGGGCGTATATTTCGACGAACCCAATAGTGCTTGCCTCGTCAAAGGCTCAATATCCACAACCAAATTTTTTCTGCCAAAAATTTGGCCATTACAGCCCTATGAAAGCAAAAGGCTGATTCACATTCTAATTTCTCTTTGGAATCAAGAGACAAACAACTTAAAGATCGCTTTGCACAAGAACTTAAATGTTAAAAAGAGAACAGATATACAGAATTGGTAACAAGACATCTGCAACTTGTGGTAGTATGAAATAATATATGCTCATTCTCATATACTTGCTTGCAGAACGTGGATGTAATGTACATGGACAAACAAAAGTTGGACAAGTTCAATGACAGAATTGCAAAGAGCCACCTTAAAAACGCAACTAACCATTATGTAGAGGGAAGCAAAGGCATCCATCGCAATACACAGCATCCAGACAACATAAGAACCTCAACCTTAAGGTCTAGCCAAGCCAAGTATAAACAAAAACACATACAGTCATGCGAATCAGCAAGGAGTTGAACCCAGACAGATGCAATATGCAGCCAAGCAGCGATCCAATATAGAGAAGGAAGTAAATGCTACCCAATCTTCATTGACGGGCCAACCGTAACGGCAGGTCCAATAACTGTTCTTGATCCCACATGTACATGTGCACCCAGCACTGCTTTTGGATGCACAACAGCACCCACTTCAATGAGTGCAGTTGGATCAATGCAAGCAGACTCATGGAAAGTTCCACCTCCGTTTGGACATCTCAGAAATTCCCAGTAACTTGTCCCGTCACCACCCTCTAATCTTCATTTAGGGGATTGCAAAAGTAGGTTCAGTGTCTTATCATCCTACATCTGCTAACATACTTCATATTCCACGTCAAATGCTAAGGCGCACTTAGTATCAGACACAGTACAAGAATGAAAATCATGCTTAATGGCTTTTAATAGGCATTAACGTATAAAACACACGCTACAGCATTTTTCAGCTTAAACTTTTGAGTAACATAAACAATAAGATCCTACGTGGAAATTATCCCATCTTCATGTACAATGCGAGTTAACCACTATTAAATGCATTGTTGGCGCGCTTCATGCTTTTTGCTTTGCCAAGACATTAGACGACATATCGTTAATCCTCCTCCGGAAATTATCTATCTACCAACTAAAACTTCTTAGAATAAATAAGTCAAACATTAGCTAACATGGGCATTAGAGCTCGAAGCCCAATATCACTTGCCAGCATTCGGATCTTCTTTTCAAATTTATCTACTCAAAGCCGCATTTCGTCGAACAGATGAGCCGCACGACACTCGACCGAGACAAACCTTGAAGCACTCGCATCCGCCGAACATGTGGACACGCCTCGAACGCTAACCACAGCGAACGCAGCCAAAAGATTCGATTTTTCCGGGCGCTTCGTCTTGGGAAGAAGGTGGACGACCGAACTCGAAGCATCCAAAGCAGCAAGCTTTCTCAGTTGAACCGCCATCGACGCTACGAACAGAGCAAGAGGGTGCAAATGGGTGTCGCCCAATGTAGCGACTGAACTCTCGTTTGTACGGCGGGAGGTGGGCAGGCTCGGAGCTGCAGCGAGGGAACGACCCAAGTACTGAACTCCAGTACTGTCGGCACAAGGAGAAGAAAGTTCAAGGAAGCTCGCAGGCTCGTCGTGCGAGGGGACAGGGACAGTATCTGTTTCGGTCAACGTGAGGTTGTTACATAGAATTTTGGAGGGACATCGAATTTAATTATCTTAAAAATTATGAATAAATTAACTCCAAAAAAAATTCCCAATCCCATAAGCATAATAATCTACTAGAATGTTTGTATGGGATCGATTGCACGAATGAGAAAAGTTTATAATAATGCATAGCTTTATTCTTAAAATTTGTATCGAAAGTAAAAAGAAAATACATCCCATAAATTATTTCGTATGTCACAGAATTTTATGTTGACTTGAGGAAATAGTAGATTAGATAGAAGAAATTGGATTCATATAGAAATACATATAAGGCAAATTTGTAAAGAAGAAAAGTCTATCTGCCATTATTTTTATATGGATTCTCTTAATGGGCCAAATTAATTAATGAAATTTGAAGAAAGTAACTTTTTATAAGGAGTACAACCTCCTAGACATATAAATGAAGAAAAAGAAGCGTATGGCATTCTCTAATTCCAAAAGGTTAAAAATTGAAAAATTTGGGGAAATTTAGCGAAAAAAAAAAAAGAATCAACTCGGCACATTTTTAGCAAAACCCAAAAGTACTTTTATTCATCCCCCAAATGAACAAAGAAAGAACTCAAATTGCGTTACATATAATTGGAACACCACGAGATCTAGGAGAATTACTTCACATGAAAATCCAATATTAGACAAACCGAGTATCATGAACTTTTATGTTGTGGGTATTGAGATTGGTGGTAACTTTTGTTAAATCTTGTATCTCTTTAAAATTGTAATTGCCACATGAACATTTTCAATTCACTTATACACCTATTATTAATTATGGATGACGAATAGATTGACTTCTTTGAGCATTTGAGCATCGAATGAATAGGTATTGAACTTTGTAACATGAATTTAACAAGTCTTCAATTTTCTTGTAAAAGAAGATAGTTCTACTTTTATCTCTTCAAGTATAATTAATTAGCCATGCTAATAAGTTAGTAAGTTTTGTTGCAGTATGTAAACTTACTAATCATTAGTTCTATTGAGAGTGAAAAGGCAACCACATGATAAGATTTGGAGAAAAATAAGCAAATAAATCTTTCTTTGGTTAGATTGAGTGCTAACTACTAAGCTCATCAAAAGTTAGTCGATAAATGTTACATTATACAAACTTTTGTACAATGCTTACTTTGATGCTAGAATTTTTTTTCAGATCACTTAAATACTAAATCAGAGAAAATTAGACTACTTAAGTGTCAACAGTGACAAATTCTGACTATTCATCCCACATGACTTTTTTATATGAAATTTTAATGTCTTTGTGATTTTCTTATAAAAAGAACTTCCAACTTTGACGATATGTTGACCTTAAATGCGAAATTCTAAATTCTAAATTCGATAATAATTTTTGGGATGTAAAGTTAAGTATTAACTAGTTGGGAGTATTGGATGGCACCTATGAAATCTCAGGTGGGTTACTAATTTTGTGAGAAAAGTGTGAAGGATGATTTTCATGATTGTAATCACTCAAAGTTCGATACGTTAACATATTTATGATGGATGCTAACATGTACATTGATGGTGTAGAGTGATAATAATTGATTTACCTATGTTTATTTGGTCAAACTCTAAATTACCAAACTTTTCTAATAATTTACCAATTTCTTATTTACTTTGAAATTGAGACCTAATTTTAGGTGACCAACTCTTATTTGAACCACTCATCAACATTGTAGATCGCTTAAATAACGAATTATCTATAATAACATACCAACTTTTATTGAATTATATGAAATTACCATCTTCATCTTACTGATTTATCAACTTTTTATATGACATATTACTAGTGGCCACTTCTCATTGTCGGCAGTAACTTCACACATACAAAAGTAAGTTCAAGCATCTAAGTAGCTAATAATTTCTCAGATTAGTGAAAAAAAATTATTTTGGGAAAGTACATTAATTACTCATGAGAGTAGGTAGTTTTCTCATAAGAAACTAACCATTGATATATCTAAATTCAACATCCATAAGTGACTTGTAACATTTCTATAATGCAAAGTAACTTTCAAATATCTTTTCCATTAAATATAATATGCAATTGAAGTAACTTTTTCAGAGTAAATACCGTCTATAGCCGGTAATGTGAGCAATACACATCACCCATTTTTAAAGACCATAGCAGCATATAATCATCCCAAATTCCATTCAACACATGAAATAATGCAATATCAAATTATGTACTGATATGGCACATTGCCTCGTCGTTCCATCCACGAAGAAGCAGAAGATTTACACAAATTTAGACTCCAATCTGAGATCATCGAGGATATAGCTCGGTGATGGAAGCCTCATTCACTGATTCTTGGAATTTTGTGTCTTTGGATCGATTTGAATGAGTTACCATCACCCGCGAAGCTGTGTCAGATTCAGGGATACTGGGCAAAATGAATGCAGGTCGTGATGGTAGTGGCAAGGTGGTGGAGTAACTACTGAGCATCAGAACCACCGCACCCATGGTTGGTCTGTCGGCCTCAATTTCTTGAACACACAGCAATCCGACATGAATGCACCTCAATATTTCAATCCTCGAACCATCGGCCAAATTAGGATCTATGAGATCTGTGGGGGTCCCTTCCCTCCAACTCCTCCATGCCTGCAATGAATCATAAACGCAAACTCAGTATGGTAAGGACACTTGCTCAACTCATTTGAGTTTGGGTCCGCCACTCTTTCCCAGCGATTCTTTAGGGGAAGGAGAGTGATTGAAAGGTATTTTCTTACATAGCTAAGAAGGTCCTCCGTGGTATCCCCATTGCAGAAGCGGCTACTTTTTTGACCACTAATAATCTCTAGTAGCAACACCCCAAAACTAAAGACATCTGACTTGACTGAGAACAATCCATGCATTGCGTACTCTGGAGCCATGTACCCACTGCATCACAGGAATAATTAGCACTTTCAACGCAATTCCACTTAAATGCTGTGCCTTTATATCTGGTAGCTATTCAGATTATATGGAGAAGAGCACGGGAAATATAACCGGATCTATTTTAAGATACTCTGCTATGTATTACTTACTAAGTGCCAACAACCCTGCTTGTGGCGTCTTGAGTTTGATCCACCGCAAATAGCTTTGCTGTACCAAAATCTGAAATTTTAGGGTTCGTCTCTGTGTCTAGCAAAATATTGCTTGCTTTAAGATCCCGATGAATAATTCGAAGTTGAGAATCCTCATGAAGATAAAGAAGCCCACGAGCAATGCCTCCTAATATCTTTTGACGCCTCTCCCAATCCAGCTGCCTACGCCTAACAGGATCTGCATAGTATATTGACAAAAGGTTATAGTGACGTAGCTAGTGCAAGCTGACTTTCTAAATGCAGATTGGGAAGAACATGCACTTCAATTACTCATAAATCAGATGATGCTGGAACAAAAGTGGCATGATCATACCATATATAAAGTGGTCCAGGCTTGAGTTTGGTACGAATTCATAGATAAGAAGCCTTTCTCTCCCCTCCAGGCAAAATCCTAAGAGCCTTACCAAATTCCGGTGGTGAAGCCTTGCAACCAAGAGGACTTCATTCTTGAATTCTCGATCACCTTGTCCCAAATCTACAGACAGCCTTTTTACTGCTATAACTTGTCCATTGGCCAATGTTCCCTGAAAAGGAATGCAAAAAGCAACCGTATACATGTGAATGTTTCAAATTCTTTGTTATTATATGAATAAACAATTTGCAGTGATTACCTTGTAAACTACGCCAAATCCACCTTGTCCCAATTTATTTGCATCAGAGAAGTCATTTGTTGCCTCTCTGATGGTATTCAAGTCGAACTGCAGGGATTCTGCATTTGCGATTTCATCTACAGGTACAGCTACAAAGTGGAAAATCTGAAGTTACTTATTGTCTAATTCCACACTATCAGTAAGCCCATCTGCTGACTTAACAGTTAATAGTAATTCATTCCGTCTGCTTACTTAACAGTTAATAGTAATTCATTCTTATATAACAGATAATCCATTCTAAGGAAAATTTAGCCTCTAGGTGATGCTAGCAAATAAAAGATTTTCCAGAGCAATCTGGGAACTTTGATATCTATAGCCCTCACGGAATCTTTCCTCATTCAGTCAGAAATCACCGAACTCTGAATTTCTGGAAAGTTACTAGCTTCTAAACATCAAAGCTTAACCTATTGGCTGCTAATCTGTTTCACATAGGTTGTATTCACCCAGTATTTTATGAAAATCAGTCACCCAAAAGTAATGAGAACTTACTTTCGAAATTTTTCTTCAATCTTCTTGACCTCAAACAGATGCACAATATTCCAGCAATTAAAAGAGATAATCCAACAGCTGGGATTGTGATAATGAGGGCAATACGACCTGAGTTAGTATCCTTTCCTGAAAAAGGAAGAGCTCTTATGTTAGACAGGAAACTCGCAGAGAATAGTGTTTAGACCCAATTAACAATAACAGATTTTAGGAGGGGTTGCACATTTAAAGCAGTCCTTGGTGTAATTCTATCAGTTTCCTGATGAAATTACTTCAGACGGTGATACTTAAATCAAAAGAAAGAAAGACCCATGATGCATAAAAAATCTCATTAATTTCTCATCTGCTTCTTATTTCATGCTTATACCTCATTCAAGAGGAAACATAAGTGTCTCAGGAACTTATTACACCAAGAATCAAGAATTAAATTACATCATGCTTTAAAATACACTTAATGCGGCCATACTCAAGGAGGAGGAGCAGGGGAAGGAGTCTCTTGTTTGTAAAAGGAGCTCATTGAAGTTGAAAGCATGCTTGCTCACATTTGTTATCATGTTTGTCCTACAGACAATTGAAAATACAAATAGAATGCTCTGGCATAGGTAAGTGTACATTAGAAGGAAGTACCTTTAGGGGATGGGTTATTCGTTGGAGGAGGTGGAGGAGATACTGGCGATTGTGGTGGTGATGGTGGTGGCTCATAAGCCGAAGAATCAAAAAAACGGTATACTTCAAACCTAATATTGCAACTGGGACTAACAACCCTTCCTCCTATTTTGTGATCACAACACTGAGGAATTTGTCCAATAGAGCTCATTAAACAATTGTCGCATTGTGACTGTGACAAGTCTGGAGTGCACTGCACAAGTCCAAACAGAGTCTGGAAGTTTGGAGCCGTTGCGTTCCCAACAGCAAACTTCCTTGTCGAATTGCCACTTGCAGCTCGGTCTCTCAAGCCATCCGTTAGATTCCTCAAAACCTGGAAAACAGAACCAAAACTATAAGCTACCATCGGGACAAGAAGACAAGAATTAGTACTTTATCACAACCCGCACCATAAAATCCTACTCAATCTTATATGAATTGCTAGCTGCTATCCAAGAATGATACCTAAACTAAAATGCTCCTTTGAGCTCAGACTACCCTCAAACATAAAGTTCAACCATTCAAGATGAAAGGAAGTAAAAAACACATTCTCTGAGAACAAGTTGCAGAGACAATGCAAAAAGGAACAAGAAAACAAAATCATAATCAGCCCCATGATATAACCATGGGCTCTTCCGGACACTGTCTAGCACTTCAAAAGGGCTATGATGAATTACAAAGTGCAGCTAAACCGGCAAGAATTACACTCAAACAGCAACCCAATTGAACCGATCCGCATGGTCGGGCACTTCGTCGAGCGGAGATGAGGATTCTCACGTTTATTATGTTGAAAACTATGGAAAGTTTCCATGAAGTAAGCGAAGTCAACGCGTACGGAAGCATCATGCACTCTGCTTTCTTGGAAACAAGCGAAATGCAATGCAAATTGTTGTTCAAACGAAAGGTGCCGATCGTCAGCATGCTAAAAGCTGAACTTTCCAATTCCGAACCTGATTGAACTGATCGACGTTGTTGGTGACGTTGTTGAGGTTCCACATGTAGAAGGCGGGCGAGCCCTCCATGGTCCGAAAAATGGAGCGGTTCGAGTACCGGAGCATGCAGTTGTCGTACCAGATGATCGCCTCCTTCTGCACCGGGCACCGGCGGGCGATCTCGGGGGCGGAGTCGTTCAGGCAGCTCCGGCAGTCGGCGGCATCGACGTCGCCCCGGCAGAGGGCGATGGCGTTGACAGCGTCGGGGCTCCCGCCGCCGGCGGAGAGGTTGTAGAACCCGTAGTCGGCGGCGGCGGCGGCGGCGACGACGGAGGTGAGGAGGGCGTTGAGGTTGTCCTCGTAGGTGCCGTTGGCGGTGAAGTTGCCGTTGGTCCCGCAGAAGTGGTAGAGAGGGTCGGCGCCATGGGTGGAGGCGGCGAGGGCGAGGAGCGAGAGGAGGAGGAGGACGGCGGAACGCGGCGGAGCGATCATCAGAAGCTTGTCTCGAGTTTCTGTTCCGTCGGAAAGAGAGGGAGGGAGGGGGTGGTTATCCGGTGCGGGAAGCCACACGGCTTTGAACCAATCAGCGCCTGACTTTGACTTCTGCTCGGCGGGCTTGACCGTCGACTTTGACCGGCTACAGAAAAATCCCGATCGTGACTTTACAGCGATTGTGACGGGACTCCGGTAATGACGATATTTAATTCCCGAAATAAGATACTGAGATGCAATAAACAAGATATTATCAATATAGACAAATAAATCTTAAGTTTTTTTTTTTTTTTTATTACTAAATTAAAGCAATCCAACTTAGAATAAGGCCGAACCCGAAATATAGAAAATGCAAATGATTAACAATGATTGACAAACTCATTTCTAAATGAGTCTCTCGATGCGTGCGACACTTCACACGATAATTCATTTTAAAAAAATCATAAAAAATCAAGGAGCGATACCACAGTTGGCATCTGAACCAGAAAAACAAAAAAGAAGAAAAAGGGTCTTGGATAAAAGCGAATTCTAATTTAGTACTTTCACCGTTAAAAAGTCTAATCCAAAGACTTGAAAGGCCACATTTAGATAAAGAGTTAAACAAGTGAGATACTTCAACACTTTTTCCTTTGCAATTCAGAAGAAGAACAACATGTGAAATTTGACAAATACAGATTGCACACATGAAATAAATATAGTAAAATGTAATTATGGACATCTAATCTAAAAACAAGTGAAGGGAGAGCATAAATATATAAAAGAGCATGCTTTACCAAAATATATAAATATATATATATATATATATATAAAAGAGCATATAAATCTCCTAAATGAGTAATGTGCGATACTTTAACATAAATGCCTCTTGTTATATCCTTCAAAAATACAAGTCACAAAACATTTGGATAAGTAGGAATCAAATAGTTTATCTAGATAAGATGTGAGTTGTAGTACGCTACTAAGGTACTATATATGCTTGACAACTCATTTTTTCAACTTCTTATTCCAAAGAAGAGATCAATCTTCACCACCTACTGCCCTCGTTTCCCTTCTTCCATGGCATGTTGCGATGGATTGAATGCCATGATTGAGAGAGAATTGCAACTATTTGCTTGGAAAATGGCAAGAATGTCCAAATTTCATCACCAAAGACTTTGAATATTTTTCACCAGGCACGACCTTGACCGATGAACCACTTCTTTATAAGTAAGGAAGGACCCAAAAATAGCTTATTAGGGTGACGATCAATTTAACCCTCGGCTAATCTTGAGAACTGGACCAATTCTTGATCCTAGGACCCTTGAACCTTGAATTATACGAGTTAGTCATCAGTCCTAGGACTTTAGGTTTGATTTAATCCGGACTAACTCTGTATATATTATTATATATTATATTATATATACTTTTATCTACTTTAAACCTTTGCACCTTCGGTTCTATTTTTTCTTTTGCAGTTTTCTCATGTAAATTATAAAAACAAAAATCCAGCCCAAATTCGATAAAAAAATAAATAAATAGAAATCCTCTCTACTTAACTCGCTTTGTTCGATCCTTTGCTCGCCTCTCTTTACTGGCCTTGCTAGCCTCATGAGTGCAGTTCAATTGGTGAAATCGCTCGTCTTTCTTAGCCTGCCTCATGAATGCAGCTTAATAATCACAAATGGAGATTTCTATTTATTTATTTTTTTTTATCTTAGATTTATATTTGATAAGTATTGGTATTCATAGTTTGGTTGCTTAATGTCACATTGTCGATAATATAATTTGAAAGAGCATGTTTGTCTTTTTAAGGAATATAAAAAATGTAACAAAAGAATTCAATTTGCTCTTTTGTCCCAGGCTCAATGAGATTGGTTTTTGGTCCTAAAAATTAAGAACCAACACTGTGTGGATTGGTCCCAGAGTTATGTATTGGATTGGTCCAACTCAGACCATGCTCACTATTACAAATCATCATGGGGAGGGGGAGAGAGAGATAGAGAGAGATGGAGAGAGAGAGGGGAGAGAGTGTGTGTGTGTGATATCCCGAAATTTTACCCCTTTCAAAATATATGAAATAGTTATTTTATCAATACATTGATAGTTAATTTACTCTGAACTGATTACTCATGAGTTAATTTATCTATTAGATGAGACCGTGAATGGCTAAAACGTGAAAGACTGAAGAATTCAATTAGGGATCGACCGCTCGATCATAAGGATTGATAAGAGTCAATACTATGTTGTTATAAGTTATTAGCGACCGGATATAAATTGATTCGATGGAAGTATATAGTCAGTTTGCGGGTGATTTCACACGATTGCAATACTTGCATCGAACAACGATAAACCGATTTTCTATTGATCATTTGCTCACCGTATGTAATTGAACCATCGCAATTGCATGACAATCGATGGTTGTTCACAATTTGAAGAGGCACAAACGTGGATCGAAAAATATTGATCACGGGTCAATCACGTGAAAACCCCTAAAAGCCACTCGATAGTTTATATCGTACTGAAATCATATTTGATCGATTTTAATCATGAAATTTAATTCGATTTTTGGAATGTTGACGCCTAATTTTTAAATCTTAAATTTGGGTTTTTAATTAATTTTTATCATTATTAATTTTTTTCTTTAAGTTTTATTTTATTTTGCTTTATTTTGATAAAAATCGAAAAAAACGGAAAAATGAAGAAAAAACAAAAAAAAAGGGGAAAAATGAAGAAAAAATCGAAAAAAATGGAGAAAAAACAAAAAAAAAAGAAAAGAAAAGAGGGGGAGACAACCTGCGCGGGTCGGTTCGCACCGTGCCCGACCCGTTGGGTCGTCTCCTTCGCCTGGAACGTGTGCGAAGCACGGACACCTGAAGCACGATGCAGGGAAGGACGGCGATGCGGCGTATGGCGGCAGTAGGGGGAGCAGATGAACAGCAACGGCGAAGGGGGACATGGCCAGGTAAGGTTGAGGGCCGATGGGACGCCAGTTCGGCCGGTGGAAGCCGCGGCATCCACCCCGGCCGAACCCTCGCCGACCGGCCACCCCTCGGCTATAAATAGCCCCTCCCCAACGTCGATCAAAACACACATAGCAACGGCAAGGAAGAGAGAGGGAAGCTCGCGATCTTTAGGAACCCCACTGAGAGACTTCAGAGGGGGGGCCGGGATCTGCGAGCTCCAATCTCGACCTCACCGGAGCCAAGAGAGAGGGAGAGAGAGAGAGAGAGGGAGTTGCAGAGAGAGAGACAGACAGACGAAGAGAGAGAAGAGGAAGGGAAGCTCAATCGAAGTCGTGGCCTTTGAACACCCTCTGAGAGACTTCAAAGGGGCCGAAGGCTCGCGGCCAAGATCCGAGCTTCGCTGGAGTTGCAGAGAGAGAGAGAGAGAGAGAGAGAGAGAGAGAGAGAGAGAGAGGAAGGGCGGAGCCCTGCCGTCGTCGCCGCAAGGCCGCCGGACAGGTAATCGCCGTCGGCCGTATCTCTTTCCAGTCCGCCGCATCTCTTTCCAGTCCGCCGCCGCCGCAACCGTCTCCGTCGCCATCATCGCCGCCCCCTCGCTGCCCCAAATTGGAACCCTAGGGTTCCTAGCTTTCCGAGTCGCAATCCTGGGTAATCGGGTCGGACCTGGGCCAAGAACCGGGTAGGGTTCCAATAGTTTTGGGAGTATTGGAGGTCGGGTCGGGTCGTCGAGTCGGACCGGGTCGGGTATAGGCTTACGGCGTCGTTTCACGATGAGTAGGAAATTGGGTCGTCGTTGGGTCGGATCGGGTCGGACGTCCGTGGAAACGGCGTCGTTTTGCGCTGAAGGGGAGGTCGGGTCGTCAGAGTGGGTCCGGATCCAGGTCGGGTCGGTTCTCCCTGAGGCGGCGTCGTTTAGCTGCTTCGAAGGAAGTCGGGTCGCAAGTCGGGCCGGATCCGGGTAGGGTTTCGCCCCGGGACCCGGGTCTCCAGAGTAGACAGCTACGACGTCGTTTTTGGCAAAGGTGGGAACGCCGTCGTTTTGGGCAAGGAGCGAGTTGTAACTCATCGGGTCGGGCCGGATCCACCCATGCTCGGCCCGACGTCGTTTTGGTGCCTCTTTCCCCCCAAAACGCAGGCCTGTCCGCGTTTCGGGCCGGCCCGGGGCGAATCCAATCCATGGATCCGACCCGGGTCGTTTTTTATATATATTTCTATTTATTCCAAAAATAATATTTTATTTTAATATATTAAAAATCATTTTAAAATTCAAAAAATAAATCAGAAAAATGTTTTAAAAAATGTTTTATTTTTCCAAAAAAACCAAAAAAAAATTATTTATTTCCAAAAATGTTTAGAAAAAGTCAAAAATATTATTATTTTCCAAAAATGTTGAAATGTTTAAATATTTTCCAAAAAAAAAATAAAAATTACCAAAAATCCCAAAAAAATTGCCAAATTTCCTAAAAAGTCCAAAATTTTCATAAAATGCCAAAAAGACTTGTATTTTTCCAAAAATACCCCAAAAATCCAAAAATCCTTTTTATGTCAAAAATGAGGAAAATACCAAAAATGTGATTTCCCTTAAAATGCATGGAAAATTTCCAAACATCCAAAAAAACCTTAGAGTTTAAACAAGATTAGGTACCGAAAGGGCATTAGTGATTAACTAGTGATTAACTAGTGTAATCAAGTCCCCGATCCTAATTTCTCTGGTTGCACAGGAGCAAGTATTTCTCCCGATACTTTGCTTGGGTTTCTAATCAACCTACCCCAAATTGATTAATGGCAACTCCGTTTTAAAAATCAATTTACAAACCAAATATTTTAAAGTCGTGAATTGGCGGACTTGGGAGAGTCCAGGCTTTAATTAAAACCAGCCGAGCTATTAGCCTCCTTTAGGCGCTCGTACCCGATCCGGCCGAGCGCCCCCGACAAAAAAGGGGTCACGACAGAATCAAACTTTTGAGGATTTCCAGAACCACATATTAGATGTTGCCTTATTCACCTGTTAATTTATTGACAAGCAAAAAATTTTCCGAAAATGATTAACCGATCAGGAATTGGACGTCAGGAAGAGAAGCCAAGCCAAGCAAGGGCCGTTGGGCCTCACACCCATGTGGATCGGCCAAGGAGGCCCAAGTGGGCCAAGCCAAGCCCACCAAGCCCAATTCAAGCAAATAAACCCAAGGGCAAAATTGGAAAGTTTGGACAAAAAGTATGTGAAATGTCCAAAATGTCCTTGCATGGTATTATTTTACCGAAATTTTAAATATGAAGATTTTTTTAGATTTGTTATTTAAGCACGAACTCTTTTATACTAGGCTAATTGATGGCATATAAAAATTGGCTTAAGTGTTGGCATGTTGTGTGGTCACTTATTTGAACCCATCATTTAACAGGAGTTTGGGGAGGATGCCCAATATTTATTGGGTGCCAGCGGGGATTTGGATGTCGAGTTGTGGTTAAGGTCGAACCAATGCTCCTTATGAAATGCCATCTAGATGAAGATTTTAGACGATACCGTGCTCGATGGGGCAGGAAGATGTCTAGTCATGTCAGAAGACTGCCAACTCGTGTGTTGGCCATGGCCTGAGAGGTTGAAACACGCGTGAATAATTGTGTTACATTGCACTTAATTATGGGGCAAAACTGTAGGGCATGGTATGAGACGGGCCAAAAAGGTTTTACTTATAATCGAGACCCATTTGGATGCTTGGTGCATGAGAGTTATGCGTTCAATTATTGATTATGCTAGTTGCATTGGTGTTGGCATATGGGTGTACTACTATGCAAGGGCCTAGCAAGGCGAGGTAAGATTGTATGCCATTGCATATTTAGGCTGCTTCCGTGATGAATTCGCGTCCTAATCGAGGCTTAGGCTATTGACTCGCTGAAATTTTATCTCACCCCATTGTTGTTAAATATTTTCAGGTCTGTAGTATGGAGAACTGTTGTGTGCAGTTTGGGGTCCCGATGGACCAAGACGCGGGTGTGTCTAGCGTCACTTTTGGTCAATCTCGTCGTTAATTAAGTTTAGGTTAACCCGATCCTATAGGTTTTTGAGATGGTAGGTAGAAAGTGGCCATAGAAATGCTTGTAATTATTAGACTTTTTAGGATTAACAAATTATATGTTAAAGTGTTTTTTTGGAATTTTTTGGGTTCTTACTATCCTTATTGTTTGTTGTTTGACTGGGTGGTTATATAAATTGCTTCTGCTTGTGTTTAATCGAAAGAGAGAGGGAAAAAAAAAAAAAGAATGAGTTGGCGAAGTGTTTTGGGATGTCGCAATTCTAATTGACCACCAATCATGCGCTCAGGGTTTGGGGGAGAGAGAGAGAGAGAGAGAGAGAGATAGTACGCGCACGTGTGAGTAGTGTGAAAGCTAATTGCACAAAAACGAGATAGAGAGTTTGTGCTTCTTCTTCCTCTCTCAGTTTTTATGATTTGTTCTTGAAACTTGGTTTTCTTCTGTTGGTTTTGATCCTTCAAAAAAGCATTGCATGCAGAAATGAAGGCCATACAAAAGGTATGTATGTGCATGCCTTGACTAGGGCCAACTCTACATCTAATTTGGGTGTCATATTCACATTTATGGACTTTTAATCAACGTTTGTCGCATGAAATCTAGCACATGTAAATAAATTTTCCACTAAAGATTAGGAGAATTACCAACCTTGATAGGCTTTTTTTTTTTTTTGGTTCCAAGTTTCTAGGGGGAGCATATCCAGGTGACCCGATTCGGAGCCTTGGATGTGGTTGAAGTAAGTTTTATTACCTAAACAAAGGATCAATAAATCAGGAGAAATTGTTCATAGTTGCACTGGTATCACATTTTTTCTTCAAAATTATTGTTGTTTAAAAGATGTATTTTGCCTAACCATCCATTGCTATTGTCGGAAGCCCTTCGTAGGAATACAAGTTGATAAATTGGTAATACATCCTAAATATGTTACTCCAAAACATTACAACATTTAGGGTGTTTTCATTAGCCTTTCCCTAGTTAAGGGAATGTAGACTTGTGTTAAACATGCACAAGTCAATACTATACCCTTCAACATATGAAATCATGTCGCAAATTGTACTATAAATGAGTACAATAATAGCATAGGAATATAACACAGACTAAAGTCTTGTCGCGACCTCTTTTTTTTTTTTTTGCGCCTGCAACTTGGTACGGGTGCCGGCGGAGGCTAATGGCTCGGCTAAAATTAGTTATGCACGGACTCTCCCAAGTTTTTAACCTGCAAATTAATTTGTAGAACGGAGTTGCCACTAATCGTTTTGGGGTGGGTTGATTAGAAACCCAAGCGAAGTATCGGGAGAAATACTCACTCTTGCGCAACCAGAGAAATTAGGATCGGGGACTTAATTACACTAGTTAATCATTAATGCCCTTTTGGTACCTAATCTTATTTAAACCCTAAGGTTTTTTGGATGTTTGAGAGATTTTCCATGCATTTTGGGGAAGGAAAAACATTTTTTAAGTCTTTTTTTTCTTTTTTGGACATAAAAGGGATTTTTGGATTTTTGGGTATTTTTGGGAAAAATACAAGTCTTTTTGGGAAAAATACAAGTCTTTTTGGCATTTTATGAAAATTTTGGGCTTTTTATGAATTTTGGGCTTTTTTTTTTTTGGCATTTTTGGGAAAATTTTTTATTTTTCTTGATTTTTGGAAAATAAAATATTTTATATATTTTTAATATTTTTGGAAAATAAAATATTTTTAATATTTTTAATATTTTTGGAAAATAAATTATTTTTTGATTTTTCTCGATTTTTTGGAAAATAAAACATTTTAACATGTTTTAAATATTTTTTGAAAATAATTTATTTATTTATTATTTATTTAAAATATTATTTAAAATAAAATAATGATTTAAAAAAAGGCTGGGTCGGGTCCGCGGGTTGGGTCCGACTTAGGCCGGCGACCCGAATGCGGACGCAGGCCCGACTCGGAATTTTCTCCTTTTTATTTTTTATTTTTGAATGAAACGGCGTCGTGGCCGGGCGTTTGGATACGCCCGGCCCGACCCGACGACTCGGCCCGACAGTCCGCTCCACGACCCGGCTCGCTTGTGAAAACCCTACCGGATCCGACTCGACATGCGACCCGACCTCCGTCGCACTTGGGATTTGCGGAATCCTTACCTGATTCCCGATCCGGGTCCGACCTGACAACCCAGGATCGCGACCCGGAAAATCAGGAACCCTAGGGTTTCCGAATTGGGGGCGCCGAAGAGGTGCAGCGGCGATGATGGCGAAGACGGCGACAGAATGGGGTTACGATGGACGGCTAGGCTACGAGTTTTTACCTTTTCTTGAACGGAGGCAACGATGGCGACGGCAGGGGGTGATTTGCAACGACGGAGGCCACGGCGAGCAACGACAGCGATGGCGAGGCTCGAGCTGGGTCAAATCTGGCCGAGGCTCCCTTCCTCTCCCTCGGGCTCACCTTCGAGCTCCCCGAAGTCTCTCGGGGACCCCTCCGAGCTCACCCCGCCTAGACCGGCCTTGCACTCGAGCTCCCCGAAGTCTCTCAGGGGATCTCGAGTTCCGATGGCCTCTCTCCCTCTCTCTCTCTGCTTTTTGTTCTGGCACGCCTCTCCTCGATGTCGACGGTGGCCCCCCTCTATTTATAAGCGAGGGAGCGGCCGGTTGGCGAAGCTCGACCCGCCGGTTGGACCGCCGTTCCATCGGCCATTAGCTCCCCTACTCGCCGTACGTCGCCGTTTGTTCATCTCCCTCCGGCGTTGCGCCTGCCCACGCGTGTTACACACCCAGTCGGGCGAGGAAGGAGAAGCGCGGGTCGAGTCGCGGGTTGGGCCGCGAAGGCCCAAGGAGGGGCTGCTCCTTGCTTTTCTCTTTTTTGCCTTTTTTTGGTTTTTTTTGGTTTTTCTTCTGTTTTTTTTGTTTTTCTGTTTATTTATTATCTGAAATAAAATAAAATAAAATAAAAGTAAATCCTAATTAATTAAAAGGAAAATTTAGGCGTCAACAGCTGCCCTTCTTTGAAGGTAAGCTTGCAGAGGTTATATTTAAAGACAAATTGATGCCTAAATTTTATCGATGCATGCGTAACCGATTATATTTTATTTGGAACCTGTTACTCTATGTAGAAAAAGAACAATATAACTTTACATATACTAAGACAGATAAGAGGATACATGTAGTTATTTACCGGGAGTGAGTGAGATAGGGTGTGAACCCTAAGTTTGGCAAGCATCAAAGCGTCATCTTACCTGGTGATATAAGGAGGTTGCTTTTCCAGGACTCGAACCATTCTTCGATCGCCTATCAAAATAATCAATAGTTTGTCTAGGACCCAAACCTTTCTTCGGTCACCTTGATGGGTAATTTCTCTTCTAGGACCCGAACCATTCTTCGGTCACTTGTTGGAGCAATCAGTGGTTTGTCTCGGACCCAAACCTTTCTTCGGTCGCCATGACGAGAAATTGCTTCTCCAGGACTCGAACCATTCTTCGGTCGCCTATTAAAACAATTAATGGTTTGTCTAGGACCTGAACCTTTCTTCGGTCGCCTTGACGGGAAATTGCTCCTCCAGGACCCGAACCATTCTTCGGTTGCCTATTAGAGCAATCAGTAGTTTGTCTCAAACCCGAACCTTTCTTCGGTCGCTGTGACAGGAGATTGCTTCTCCAAGACCCGAACCATTCTTCCATCGCCTGTTAAAACAATCAATGGTTTGTCTAGGACCCGAACCTTTCTTCAATCGCCTTGACAGGAAATCACTCTTTCAGGACCCGAATCATTCTTCGGTTGCCTGTTAGAGTAATCAGTGGTTTGTCTCGGACCCGAAACTTTCTTCGATCGCCTGTTAAAACAATTAATGGTTTGTTTAGGACCCGAACCTTTCTTCGGTCGCCTTGACGGGAGATGCGCCGACCTTTCTCAGGGCATCTCATTTGTGGGTGCCTAATTTGTGTCGAGGACACCAGTTGGTGCCTGACCTTTCTCGGGAGATGCATTGACCTTTCTCAGGGCATCTGCTTTGTGGGGGTGTATGACCTTTGTCAAGGACACTAGTTGGTACCCGACCTTTCTCGGGAGATGCGCCGACTTTTCTCAGGGTATCGATTCTAGAAGATACCTGAACATTCACAAGCATATCAAAGAGTACTTGGATATTCACAAGTACTAACTTGAGGGATATTTGGGCCTTTGCATGCGTCAAAAGGGGTATTTGGCTGATCATAGGCATTAAAGGGGTACTTGGATGATTACAAGTACGAATTCTTAGGGGATACTTGGACATTCACAAGTATCGAAGGGGTACTTGATAATTGGAAATATCGAGGACATACCTTGGGTATTTGTGAGGGTCTTTCATCTCCTGATAGTGAGAATATCGAGAACATATCTGAGATATTCGTGAAGGTTTCTCACCTCCTGGTAAAAGGGGATATCAATGACGTACCTTGGATATTCATGAAGGTTTCTCACCTCCTGGTGGCGGGAATATTGAGGACGTACCTGAGATATTTGTGAAGGTTTCTCACCTCCTGGTAATTGGGAATATTGAGGACGTACCTTGCATATTCGTGAAGGTCTCCCACCTCCTGGCAATTGGGAATATCAAGGACGTACCTAAGATATTCATGAAGGTCTTCTCACCTCCTGGTAATTGGGAATATCGAGGACGTACCTTGGATATTCATGAAGGTCTCTCACTTCTTGGTAATTGAGAACATCAAGGACGTACCTTGCATATTCGTTAAGGCCTCCTGCCTTCTAGCAATTTGAATGTAGAGCAAGGCTTACCTAGGTAATTGCAGGCACATAATGTGGTGAAATACTTGAGTGGCCGCTAACATTCAATGACATAATTTTGAGGACAACTTGGATATGTCGAGTGTCACGGAAATGAAGTATCTGAATGGTGGTTGGTACTCAAAAAGAAGAGGATACTTGGACAGTTACAAGCATCCAAATTTGAAAGACAACATGAGTAGGTCAAGTGTCAACGAGAGAGAACTTGAGTAGCGGCAGACACTCGAAAACAGGGGGATGCTTGGACAATTGCAGCTATCAATACTTGGGGTCAACTTGCACAAGCTGAGTATTGGTAAGAGGGAGTACCTAGACAGTGGTAAGTACTCATAAAATTCTAGGAATAGGGATGAGGACATGCTTTCCTGGCGATATCTCTAATCTCTAAGAGTATGCTTGCTATTTGCACAATATGCACACATATACAATGATTGTATATGCTGTAAATTCGTAAATTTAAATGTGATTTATGCATGATAATCTCGTCAGTTTTTCATCATTTGAATTCTACTGGGGAAGATTTTGAAAGACAACTTTTGTTTAGAATGTAGATGTCTTGAGCATGCCAGATGAGATATTTTCAGTGTGAAAGGACTTTTCACTCACTCTCATGGGAAAGGCTGCTTTATCCTGACCATTGATGCAGGATTTTATAAAGACCACACTATCTCACTGTCATCATGTCAGCAGGGGTCCGAGTATTCTCGCAAATGATACGACTTTACCAATGTGAGAGGTCTTTGTTGAAATTGTGATGAAAGTTTGGTCAATGGCTTATCAAAGGGGATCAATAAGGTTATGGCTTTGTGGGAAAGATGTTGCACGATCGTCTCTGGGTTTGCAAGCCGAGGATCCTACGAAAAGAGATAAATAATCTTGCTCGTACTTCTTCGAGCGATGCTTATAAGCATATGAAATCCTATGTTAATTGAAGTGCCCCTAGTCTGAAGAGACTTTTTACAATAGGATGCAATGTAGGCTTGACTCATGTGTAAAAGGGTGAGAGCTGGTGATTGCCTTGGCATTTGTCACCAGTTTTTCTTCTCATGGTCCAATGAAGGTTCCATGGATTACAACAGCAACTTCTCTTGGGAATACGAAAGGCTGTATTTTTGTTTGGGGTATCGGCCTTGCTTTAACCAGGCACACTGCTCTTTCACGCCCCTATTTTTCAAATTTTCATTCATGGGTATTGACCTTGCTTTTACCAGGTACACTGCTTTTTTATGCCCCTACTTTTGTTCTTGTTGCTTGAGGAACTAATTTTGACAAGTTCAAGAAAACGCCTGTACTAGACTTATTGAGTCTTCATCTTTTACTGGTACTTCTGATTATGCTGCTCGAATGGCAGCAGCTTCTGCTTTGCCTCCATGTCAGGGTGAACTTACAGACTCACTTGGGTTGTGCAATGAATACAAGTGTGTAAAGAAAGAATTGCTTTTCATGACTTTAGGGCACTTAGATTAACATGAGTAGTCATATGCAATAAAGACACTCAAAGATTGATGCAAGTGCAAGCAAGAGAATTTCTATCCCTTTCCTCACCTCGTGATGTTGATTTGCCTTCAACCTGCCCCATTGTGGGGTGGTTCTTTGACATGGGGTAAAACGGAAATTTGGCCAGTGCATGGGGTTCAAAGTGAGCGATGGAATGCCTCCCACTGTTTTGGTCATCATACCATTTGCGAGAGAACTCTTTACCCTATAGTCATGGAGTTTTCTACACTCATCTCACAAGTGTATGGATGGGGGACTGTATGTGGGATATGGCTCGCCTATCATCATTCTGACGTGCCTCATCCATTATGCTCAATTAATCTTGTATTCTTCACTTAGCTGTTTATTCTAATAATCCTTAATGGAATCAAAGACTTAGATAGACAAAATCATCATGCAAAATTTACTTGGAAAATGGCATGCGGTATATGATGTGAAAGAATTTGTACTTTTCGAAATAATTGAATGGCTTTTTACTCAAGAAAAACCTATTAACAGCTTTAGGGGTGCTTACTTGGTGGAATAGTATTCACAGGTGTGTTGAATTTTAGAATATCAAAAAAGTTATTCACAAACGGCTATTTACAAATGGGTGTCTATAGATTGTATGATACGTGAATAATCAGCTAAGGGTCGAGAAATTGATCAGGCGTCTCTGTTCTTGTCCCGGGTTTGGATCACTTGGCTTGCCCCATTCAACCATTAAGCATGGTCTTTGAATCCCAATGCTTCCTGTCAATATAAGTTCAAGGATTGAGTGTTAGAAATGACACTGAGTTGCATTTCCTCAGAGTTCATATGTGCTGGCTTCTAGGGATACTTGAATGTCGATGATAGTCTCTTTAGTTCCATGCTTCCTTCAACCGGCCTCTCTTGCTTGTGGCCATGTAGGCATGATCGCTAGTTGTTGATTCACTTTCAACACCTTCCTTTTGTGGAATTTCCCCTTTTGTCTTTGACTATAGCAACATTGGGCAAAGTCATGCACCTCAAGCTTCTATGGAATTTGAGATGGACAATCAAAAATTTCACCTTTCTAAAAGCAATTATTTCTTACAAGAGTATGCGTCTGGAACAAGAAGTGAGGCTTCTAGATTCTAATTTGTTGATTGGGAGAGAAGGTTCCTTTTAACCAGACTGGCTCCTGAATGGAGCGCCCTTTATGTTGAGCTGGGTAAAATTGACATGGATAATTCTCACGCACTTGCTTGGGTAATGTCGATTCGCTCAAGTTATGCCATCGAGTTTGCTACTTGATTTTTGACACTTCCTTAAATGCTGGTGATTACCGCTCATTTTCCTTCATTGAGTCAACCCAACACACATTTTTTATGATGGTGTAAATACATCACTCATATATAAAAGGCTTGGCAATGCCAGACAAAGAACATATTTCAAGGGTAGTACTTTTTCATAGCATCAGAATTAACTAGTTTAGGGAATTCTCGCCCATCCATCTCAGTTAGGATCAAGGCTCCTCCGGGGAGTATCTTCTTATTACATAAGGACCCTTATAATTTGGGGCGAACTTGCCTCCAGGTTCTGGAAAGATTGATAGCGTCTTTCTCAAGACTAGCTCGTTTACCTCGAAGTGCTTGGGTCGCACCTTTTGATTAAATGATCGAGCTACCTTCTGTTGATAACACTGACCGTGACAGAGGGCTTTCAGTCGCTTTTCATCAATCATGTTCAGTTGCTCGAGCCTTTGTTGTGTCCATTATTCCTTAGATAATCCAGCCTAGGATAAAATTCGTAGGGAAGGGATTTCTACTTCCACAGGTAAAACTGCCTCTATACCGTAAACTAGGGAAAAAGGGGTTGCCCCAGTAGAAGTTTGAATCGAGGTTCGATATGCTGTCAGTGCGAAGGGTAGCCTCTCATGCCAGTCGCAGTAATTTTCAGCCGTCCTGGCCAGGATTCTCTTGATGTTCTTGTTGGCGGCCTTTACAGCCCCGTTCATTTGTGGATGATAAGGGGATGAGTTCAAATGCTGGATCTTGAACTTAGAAAATAATTGATCAATCAGCTTGTTGTTCAGGTTTGTCCCATTGTCGGTGATGATGGAATTTGGCACGCCATAACAGGCGATTATGTCACATTTGATGAACTTCATAACATTCCGTGCAATTACGCTTGCATATGATGTGGCCTCAATCCATTTCGAAAAGTAATCAATTACACCCAAGATGAACCGATGCCCGTTTGACGCCTTCGGGTTAATCGGGCCAATTACATCGATACCCCACATTGAAATGGCCATGACTCAGATAACTAATGCAGTTTAGATGGAGGGACATTTATCTTATCACCGTGAATTTGACAGCGATGACAACTTCACACATGTTGAGCAAAATCATTCTCTAAGGAGAGCCAGTAATAACCCAGTCTCATTATCTTTTTGGTCAACATACGTCCGTTCATGTGAGGGCCGCATACTCCCTCATGTATTTCTTGCATTATTCGCGTGGCTTCAGCTGCGTCCACACACCTTAGCAGGACTGAGTCATATGATCTTTTGTACAGATTTTCATTGCTGACGAAAAACCTCGAAGCCATTTTCATTAGGTATTTTCGATCAGAGGGAGTGCTTTGTTCAGGGAACTCCTACTTCTGCACGTATTTCATGATATCGTAATACCAGGGCTTCCCATCGGGTTCTTCAGTTATGGCCATGCAGTAGGCCTGTCTTGCCAGGACTTCAATCTTTAAAGGCTCTACTTCTAACCCTTTCGTTGCTTGCAACATAGATGATAGCATTGCTAGTGCATCAGCGAACTGATTATGAATTCTAGGTAGGTATTCAAACGAGACGTCTTGGAATTTTCCTGCCAACTTTTCTAAGTAACCATAATAAGACACAAGTTTGGCGTCTTTTGCCTTCCATTCGCCCAACGTTTGGAGGATAATTAAGGTAGAATCACCGAACACCTTTAACTTTGTCACTCCCATTTCAATAGCCGCTTGCAAGCCGAGGATGCATGCCTCATACTCGGCTATATTGTTGGTGCATGGAAATATCAATTTTGCAGCCACTGGATAATGTTGTCCATTTGGGGATATCAAGACTGCCCTAGTGCTGGAACCCGACAAATTTACAGCTCCGTCGAAGAACATAGTCCATGTGTCTTCTTCTATCGTGGAAATTCGGTCATCCGAGGGATTATCTTCGCGTACTTCTTTAGGACAGTCCGCTAACATATTGATAATCACCCGTCCTTTAACTGATTTTTGCGACATCACCTGAATGTCGATTTCCGAGATCTCTTTGCAATTTGGCCAATTTTCCTACCAATGCTAGGCAACTGAGCAAATACTTGATCGGATCACTTTCGGTTACAAGGAAAGTTTGGTAATGCAAGGTATACTATCGGAGTTTGTGCAATACCTATACTAATGCGACGCATGTTTTTTTTTTTTTTTTTTTTTTTAATTGGAGTAGTTTTGTTCTAACATGGTGAACTTTTTACTCAAATAGTAGATGGCTTGCTCCTTCTGGTCATGGGGCTCTTTTTCTGCCAGCATTGCACCTAAGGATTCACTGTTGATGGTGAGGTAGAGACTTAAAGGGTGCCTTGGGATTGGAGGTACCAGAATCGGGGGTTTCATCAAGTACCGCTTCAAGTCTTCAAATGCTAGTCGGCAATCATTATCCCATTTAATTTGTGCATCCTTCTTGAGAAGTTTAAAGAAAGGTTTTGCAGTTTCGGAAAGTTGGGAAATCAATCGTGTGATGTAATTTAATCTTCCTAGGAGGCTTCGGACTTCTTTTACAGTTGAGGGGGGAGGCATTTCAAATATCGCCTTGGTTTTTGATGGGTCTACTTCTATTCCTTTACAGCTTACAATGAATTCGAGCAGCTTGCCAGAAGTTGCCCTACACACACATTTTGTTGGATTCAAGCGCAACTTAAACTGGCGAAGTTGCTCAAATAGTTTCTCCAGGGTCTTCACATGGTCTTCTCCATGTCTGGTTTTAGCAATCATGTCATCGACATATACTTTAACTTCTTTGTGCATCATGTCATGGAAAAGGGTGACCATGGCACGCTGATAAGTTGCTCCAGCATTTTTTAGGCCAAAAGGCATGACCTTATAATGAAAAGTTCCCCAAGGAGTAATGAATGCCGTTTTTTCCTTGTCTTCATCCTTCATCTTTATTTGGTTGTATCCCGAGAATCCATTCACAAAAGAGAAAAGTTTGAATCCCGAAGCATCGTCTACAAGGACGTCTATGTGGGGTAACGGGAAATCATCTTTCGGGCTTGCTTTTTTCAAGTCACGATAGTCGACACAAACACGTATTCGACCATCATTCTTCTTTACTGGTACAATGTTTGCGACCCAGCTGGGGTATCGCGAGACTTCAAGGAAACCCACTTCGAGGAGCTTCATCACCTCTTCTTCAATCTTTTTTGACAGTTCCGGCTTGGTTCTTCTTAGCCGTTGTTTCTTGGGAGCTACATCAAAGTTGATTGGCAAGCTATGCTCCACAATCATTGGATCAAGGCCTGAGATATCCACGTATGACCATGCGAATACGTCTTGATACCTCTTTAGAAGAGCAATCAAGTCTGCAGCTTCTTTTTCAAGAAGGTTGGTGCCAATCTTTATCTCTCTTGGACCCTTTGAGCTACCTAAATTGACAGTGACGGTGTCTTCAGTGGTAGGGGGCCTTGTTTCTTCATGATGCTCCCAATCTCGTTGAATTTCATCGAAATTATCAAAGTCATCATCTGAGCTATTAGAAATGCTATCATGGCTATCCACAATGTTGGTTTGGACCGTTCCCATACCCTTGCATGCCGCTAGATCATTCCTGTGTCATAGAGTAGATAGGCTAAGGGAACAAATACGATTAGTAGTATGCATGCTTATTTCTTTTGAAAAGGTGATAAATTGCTCTTGAAGATTTAGGACAAGGAAACATGAGGAGACCCGGGCCTTAGACTTCTTCTTTCATTTGACGGCTGGCTATCATCAGCGGGCCGGTTTGGTGTGTCTCCTCATGCCCTCAAAATGTTTTCATCTTTATTTATTAGTAGACGGATTTGCAAAGTGATTTCAAAAAATGGTTCCCTGGGTGGAACTGATGTTGAAAACAAAACAAGCCAGACTTTAAAAATATGTACAGGTTCCCACGTAGGGGAGTATGTAAAGGAAATAAAATGATTCTACTCGAACGGGTCTGCACCCACTTCCCCTTATGGTCCTTCGTTGATGGCGCCTATGAAGAAGTCTTCATACTAGTCGCCAGTCATGTCTCCCTGTGCTCGTGGCTTCGCGGATTTCAGATCATCCATGCCTTCCCATCCATCAAGGACGATGTGGTGATGATGATCATAGAAACTTTGGGAGATTGAATAATTGACATAGTAGTCAAATTTACCACTTGATTAGCCCAAAGTGTCCATGATCGCCTCTCCTCTACGTGCTTCCTTAGCATGTTCAGGGAACATGGTACGAGTGCTGGGTACCACGAGGAGGTGATCCTTGCCAAAACATAGCCATGGAGAGCGGAATGTGAATACCCCAGCATCCAAAAGATCCTGAACTTTGTCTCTCAAGATGGTGCAGTCATCTAGTGAGTGTCCTAATTCCCCTGAATGATACTCACATTGCTTGGATGGATCATAATCAAGGAAGTACTCGGGAGTAGGATGACTCAGTTCCTGGTGATTAGCCCTTGCTCTAGGAGGATGGGAAAAATGATGGTCATCGACTTAGGAAGAGGCGAATACGGCCGCGTGCTTCTTGAGGAGTGAGGTAGCCAAACCCCTTGCCAAATCGCATAGTAGGGTCTTCTTCATTTACTACCAAATCCTCATTATAACGAGAGCGGAGTGCAAGGGTAGCTTAAGCGAAATTTTCCGTCAAATGGTGCACTGTCTCACGTAGTTCATCAACTTGGCGTTGAAGCTGGATGAACGGGAAGTTATCGCCCGTTCCTTCTAACTGTTCCTCCTCAATGGCACCTATGAAAATGTCCCCAAACATGGTGGTTATGTCATCCAGCCCCTCTTTCTTTGTAAGTGAGGGCCAAGTTGTGCCTTCCTGGATTACGGGCAAGTTCGAGCTTCCGGGGTTGAACCATTTTGAAGTATTGATCATTTCCTCTTCCTCATGCATCATCCTGGCTGGGCCTGGGAAAGTTTCCTCGAGACGGGGATATACAAGGTCGACTTTTTTCTTTGCTTTTCTATCTGGGGAATATCCTAAACCGATAGTATAGGGTCTCCTCAGGGCTTCAATAGGTTGATGGATGCCCTGGCCTTCCCTACCAAGCCCTTGTCCTGGAATGAAACCGTGTCCAACCATGATTTTTCCCACCATGATTGCAGCACTTGATACTTTGGGGACGAGGGGCAAAGTCCCTCGAGTTTCGTGTACAGTAGACACGAGCTCGAACGATTGATAGCTGGCTTCTCTTTTGTCACTAGGTTCAACATAAGGAATGGCTGTCTCGTGGTAGATACAGTGGTCTTCTTCTCCTCGGACCGTGATTAGTTTTCCTTCAACCACGAACTTCACACTTTGGTGGAGGCTTGAAGGTATTGCTCTTGCGACGTGGATCCATGGGCGCCCTAAGAGGAAATTGAACGCAATGGAGATATCCATTACCTAGAACAGAATTTTGAATGTGGCTGGGCCAATTTGAACATCGAGCTCGATCTCTCCCACTGTTTCCTTCTTTGTTCCATCGAATGCTCAAACAGAAGTCTTGGGTACCTGGATCCATGATCTCTCTATTTTAAGGCAACAGAGTGTCGCTAGTGGACATATGTTATAAGGAAATTCATTGTCAATCAACACTCGAGCGACATGAGACGCGTTGCACTTGACTGATATGTAGAGACCCTTGGTGTGCCCTCTACCTTCCTCAGGGATTTCTTCATCAAAAAATGCCATTTGATCCTTTAGAAGAATGGTACTGACAAATTCCTCAAGTTTGTCATGTTCAATTATTTCAGGGACATGTACCTCACCTAGTACCTTCATGAGGAATTTCTGATGCTTGACAAATGTCTGAAGCAATTCCAGTAGAGAGATCTGTGCTGGTGATTTTCGTAACTGCTCTACCACATTGTATTCGCTGGCCTTAACTACGGCCAAAAACTCCTTGGCTTCTTCGTCAGTGACAGGCTTAGCAAACTACGTGCTTGCTTGAGCATAGGTTCGCCCAAATCTCGTGACTAAACCCACATTAAGGTCATAAGACCACGGTACCGCATTGTTGCATTCATACTTGTAAGGCTGGGGGATTTCAATGACTATAGTGGCTTCTGCTATCGATGCTTCGATTATGGCTCCTTTTCCTTCAGATACGTTCTCAGGTGGGGTGGAATCTTTCTTCTCCCTTTCTGCATTTAGCGCGGCACATTCCTCATCCCAATTGATGAGGACTTGCGATATAGTGGAAACTATGCTGGTACGACCAACGTGCATGATTACTCCAGCCTCTATCATTCTTGATACCCTTTCTTCCATTGTCAAAAAAGGTGGTATTTCGTCACTTGAATAATACCCAGTTTCTACTAGCCCTCGATAGATGTCAACAATATGTGTATTAACATTTCTAATTTGACTGGCTTCAGAACCAAATATCACATTTACCTTGTCAGCGTGATTAGGGAGCGGATTGCTTTGGACATTTGGTTTCGTAGTTTGGAATGAGAAGGCTTTAGTATCCAACAGGTTCTGGATCCGATGTTTAAGGATGAAACAATCATCGGTTGAATGGCCTACTTCTCCCATGTGATAGTCACATTTTTTGGACAGGTCATAGCTGGAGAAGCTTTCAGCATTAGGTCGTCTTGGCTCAGTCGAGAGGAGATTCTTGTTCCAGAGGATCGCCAAAACTTGGGAAGGAGATCTAGGAAGCGGAGTGAATTGCCTTCGATTGTTGTAGCGTTGAGGCTGACGGCTATTGGTCTACTGTTAGCCTGCGCTAGTCTGAACGGTCGGGAGGTGACCGGTATTTGTAGTATAAGTGGCATTGACATCAATCAGGGGCTCTTTATCCTTTTTCATGTTGAATCTTCTGCCGACAGGTGCAGGCTCGGTGAACCAGCCATCCCTTAATCCTATCTCTATATGCTCTCCCACTGAAATGAGTTGATTGAATGATTTAGCGATTGTAGTCACCATCCGGTTGCGGTATTCATAGGGGAGGGTTTTGATGAACATTTTTCTCAATTCAAAGTCAGTTGGTTCGGGGCTGATCTGGGTGGCGAGATTCCTCCACCTAATAGCATACTCTTTGAAAGATTCTTGCTTTTTCTTTTTCGTGTGATCGAGATCCTCACAGGAAGGGGTAACGTCCATTATGAATTTGTACTTCTTGAGGAAGGCTTCACTTGCTTCACTCCATGTTTCGATGAGGTTTATGTTTTTCTTGATGTACCATCTCAAGACGGACCTACTAGGCTTGACTGAAACAACTGGATCATTAAAGGCACATTACTAATGTACTGGGTCATTTGAACCAAGTACATTTGCAAGTGAGCCCTTGGATAGGTCGTGCCATTGTGCTTCTCAAATTCAGGCATTTTAAACTTTTCGGGCATTTTGACTTTGGAGTAGATAGAGAGGTCTATTGGAGTAGGATACTGTAGACCCTGCAGTTGCTTTAGCCTCTCTTCAAGCTTCTCAAGACGTTTATCATGCTCAGTTTTAGATGAAATGCTGGGCTTTACTTTCTCAACTATGATTTGGTGCGCGTCATCCTCCAATTCGGGTATGTTATCATCGGTATCCGTTCCTTGCTCTCCTCGGGTGGATGATTGCGGTAATACAACTTCGATTGAGGCCGGGGTAGGAGTCAATTTGCCTTGGATGGAATCTACTTGCTTTAAGAGTTGTTGAAGCACATTGAAGACCTGCTTCATTTCTCTTTCCATAATCTCGACACGGCTTGGTACATTTTCTTCAGCCATTCTAGCTCTTGGGTTCGGTGTATATGGCTATGTTGTGATTACTTGTCAGCACAGGAAAGGTAAATGAGGGAAACACGTGGAACAATGACTCATGGCAAGGATCGAGTCATTCTTATTTATTAACAAGAGATTTACACAATGCCAAAATGACTTTTTACACAAGTTAGAACAACCCTAAATATTCACATCAAAAGCCACGACGCCCATTTTTATATGCGATGGAAAGTCTCAATCTTGCGACGCCACTTGCTCTTTTGAGATAGCTTTGATAGGTGTCTCTTGTTGGTCTCCAAACTTTCCTCAAGAGACTTGATCCTTTCTTGCTTGGTAAGTTTATTACTTACATCAGGGATTACCGGTTGCAACTCCTCAGGAATCCCATGGTTGAGGATGTAAAAGGGGGATGCATGATGGGCTTTTTCCTGTTCCTTCAACCTTCTAGGTACGATAATCCTCTCTGGGTGGCATCTATCCCATGCGTTTTGAATTATGCTGATTTTCTCTGAGTAGTCATAACTTGTGGGGATGAAAGAAACCCAAAACAGTCCTGACTTGAGTGGTGGCGGGACTTCTTGAAGGACCCTATACTGGCGAGCCACCCTATATGGGTAGTATGAGGTAGCTCCGGAAAGGCCCAGCAGTTGGATGGGGTCGTAATAATCAAGCGCAAAACGTGCCTCGCGCACAATGAACCACTTAGTTCGCCATATGAATGTCTCTGGGACCGGGTTTTTTAATAAGTCAATCCATTGAAAATATTCTTCATCAGGAGAATATTTCTCCAAGTTTTGGAACTTTTGTAGTGGGTGCTTGAACTCATTAATTTCAAATATTTGCATGAGGTGCCCAAATCCTTTAACATGGGAAAAGAACAACATTTGTAAAATTTCTGGGGCGGCTCTTATGATCTTTTCTTTTTTGTCCTTGAAACGATTAAGGGATAAAAATGTTTCGGCTAAAACCATGTTTACATATCCTGCTCCGAAAATGACTTGATTTATTACCCCCACGATTGAAGGATTTATGGCATTCTTTCTATAGGGGAAGATAATAAATCCAAAAAATGCCAAAAGGAAGATCTTGGTTTTTTGGGACATCGATTGTTTTTCAAAGCATTCGGTTAAGGATGATAATGGGAAAGCATTGTTGTTGGTTCTAACAATTTCTCTTACCGAAAGATTTTTTAAAAAATGTGATAGACTGACTATGGGGTCGATGTCGATTAGCGGCTTAGCGAGCTCCGCTCACAGGGGCATTCCTATGGCGAGACTGTATTCCTCCAAAGTGGGAGTCAGTTCAAATTTGCCAAACACGAAGATGGATGTTTCTGGACACCAGAAATGTGGTAGGGCTTGCATGACCCCAGAGTGGATATTGATTTGGAGTAATGGGAGAAGATGACCAATCCTTACTTTGACATGCTCTTGGCCAAGCTAATCTAACTGATTCCACCATTTGAGGAGCTCTTTCTTTGGGGTAGGAATGAACTTGATATCGATTCTTCCCATCGCATTTAGAAATGGGGGCTACACAACCTGACCCTATTTTGCCATGAGCCAGAAAAGACTGAGTAAAAGTAAATAAATTACTTTGCTTTTAAATAAAGTGACAAGCACAAGGACATGCACATGAGATGTGTGGCTCGATTTCTAACTCAGAAGGCTTGTTGAAATTAAAAGGGCATCTGCCTGTCGTAGTCTCGCGTTAGCAGCACCTCTGCTAAGAAATTCGGGGAAAAGAAAAGCAACCTTTACATCGCAGTCTCGCATTCGAGGTCGTATCTTTCTTAACACCATCCTAAATATCCTATGGCGGCCCAAGTCCGGCGGCTAGGTCGTGTGTGCCATGTGTAGTGTTTAAAACAGTAAAGCATGCACAATAGTTTATAATCACAAGACAATTTATTTTAAGCAAAAATAAATTTCTAAGCTATTGACCTGCATAAAGAAAAAAAACCTAAGTCAGTAAAGAATTTAAACAAGACAAAAATGGCCTAAGTCTTTAAAGTCCCCAGCGGAGTGGCCAAGCTGTCGCGACCACTTTTTTTTTTTTTGCGCCCGCAATCTGGTACGTGCGCCGGCGGAGGCTAATGGCTCGGCTAAAATTAGTTATGCCTGGACTCTCCCAAGTCCACTAATTCACGACTTTAATAGTCTAAGTTTTTAACCTGCAAATTAATTTGTAGAACGGAGTCACCACTAATCGATTTAGGGTGGGTTGATTAGAAACCCAAACGAAGTATCGGAAGAAATACTCGCTCATGCGCAACCAGAGAAATTAGGATCGAGGACTTGATTATACTAGTTAATCACTAATGCCCTTTTGGTATCTAATCTTGTTTAAACCCTAAGGTTTTTTGGATGTTTGAGGGATTTTCCATGCATTTTGGGGAGGGAAAAACATTTTTGAGTCTTTTTCTCATTTTTTTGGACATAAAAGGGATTTTTGGATTTTTGGGAAAAATACAAGTCTTTTTAGCATTTTATAAAAATTTTGGGCTTTTTATGAATTTTGGGCTATTTTAGATTTTTTGGCATTTTTGGTAAAATTTTTTATTTTTCTTGATTTTTGGAAAATAAAATATTTTTTTATTTTTCTCGATTTTTTGGAAAATAAAACATTTTTTTAACATTTTTTATTTTTTTGAAAATAATTTATTTATTATTTATTTATTTAAAATATTATTTAAAATAAAATAATGATAAAAAAGGCCCAGTCAAGTCCGCGGGTTGGGTCCGCCGGGCCGGCGACCGAACGCGAACACGGGCCCGACTCGGATTTTTCTCCTTTTTATTTTTTATTTTTAAATGAAACGGCGTCGTGGCCGGGCGTTTGGATACGCCCGGCCCGACCCGACGACCGGCCCGACAGCCCCACTCCACGACCCGACTCCCCTGCGAAAACCCTACCTGGATCCGACCCGACTCACGACCTGACCTCCGCTGCCCTTGGGATTTGTGGAATCCCTACCTAGTTTCCGATCCGGGTCCGACCTGACAACCTAGGATCGCAACCCGAAAAATCGGGAACCCTAGGGTTTCCGAATTGGGGGCGCCGAAGAGGTGCAGCGGCGACGATGTCAAAGACGGCAACAGAATGGGGTTACGATGGACGGCTAGGCTACGGGTTTTTACCTTTTCTTGAACGGAGGCAACGACAGCAACGGCAGGGGGCAATTTGCAATGGCGGAGGCCATGGCAAGCAACGACGGTGGTATCGAGGCTCGGGCTGGGTCAGATCTGGTCGAGGCTCCCTCCCTCTCCCTCGAGCTCACCCTTCAAGCTCCCCGAAGTCTCTCGGGGACCCCTCCAAGCTCACCCCACCTAGGCCAGCCTTGCACTCGAGCTCCCTGAAGCCTCTCAGGGGATCTCAAGCTCCGGTGGCCTCTCTCTCTCTCTCTCTCTCTCTCTCTCTCTCTCTCTCTCTGCTTTATGTTCTGGCCCGCCTCTCCTCGATGTCGATGGTGGCCCCCCTCTATTTATAGGCGAGGGAGCGGCCGGTTGGCGAGGCTCGACCCACCGGTTGGACCGCCGTCCCATCGACCATCAGCTCCCCTACTCGCCGTACGTCGCCGTCTGTTCATCTCCCTCCGGTGTCGCGCCTGCCCACGCGTGCTGCACACCCAGTCAGGCGAGGAAGGAGAAGCGCGGGTCGGGTCGGGGTTGGGCCGCGAAGGCCTAAAGGGGGGCTGCTCCCTGCTTTTCTCTTTTATGCCGTTTTTTCGTTTTTCTTCTGTTTTTTCATTTTTCTGTTTTTTTGTTTATTTATTTTCTGAAATAAAATAAAATAAAAGTAAAGTAAATCCTAATTAATTAAAAGGAAAATTTAGGCGTCAACAAGTCTCTCATTAGTAATCCTCGTCGAGTAATGGTGTTGCATAATCAGTAAATTATATGATAAGCTCTTTTCTTTTGCGTTAACTTATGATAACCTTGTTGAGAAAACTCTTACCGGGTTTTGAAGTTGACAAAACCTTCTTGTTCTTGTTCTTATTCTGAACCATAGTAGACTTCTGAAGTCATATTGCAAACTCTTGTCAAAGTCTATTCATTCCAGAAGTCTTTCATACTTTGACGTAATCCAAACTAAAACCAAGTCCAGAACGAAGAAATAATTAGACTCATGATTATTAATCTTACAAAAAGGATTCAATGTTAACATTATAAAGATTTATCTTTAATATCTAGTGTCACGACCTATTTTTCGGGTGCACCACCTAAAATTAGGCTAATGGACTATTAAGTCTAACTTAGCTCAGGTTCTCCCAAACCTATACCAATTTGTGACTTAAGTTCAAATATCTAGTATGCAAAAAGGAGTCGTCACTAATCATTTTACGGCAAGTTAATTAGACACCTAAGTAAAATAATGGGAGAATTACTTTACCTCTACGAACCCAAGACTTTGGATACGGGGATTCGGTTACGCTAGATTTCTCTAACACCCTTTTAGTACCTTTCTCTTTTATTTTAAAAAAGTGTTTTTGCAAGCAGCTTGAATTAATTTTAATTAACTTTCGTAACATGTGAGGTGATCATACAAGTGCACAAACCACTAATTTAACACCTAGATAAAGCAATGAATAAATTACCGGACCTACCTATTAGCAACGAACATCAATGATCCTAAATATGATTTCCAATTAACATGCCACTCAATTTTTGTTTTCACTTATTTAATGAGAATCTAATCTACATGTAATGCAATGCTACTAATCTAACATATAATGATATGGCATGGTAATATGACTTAAATTAATATGACATGAGTAAAGTAGTCTCTAAGAAATGCAATAATTAAATGCAATCTAAATGACCAAATGACCTAACTCTAATGATGGAAATTTTCTAATTAAATTGGCCTAACAAAAATCACTAAATGACGTGCATTTCATGAACCTAATTCTATATGACGTGCACATAATATTTCTATTCTAAAAATGCAATCTATCCTAGAAATTGAAACTAATTTATCCTAACACCTTTTTTCTTGTATTTTTCATGAAATTCAAAATTAAGAAAAATGCAAAAATTACCTAACTAGATTAAGATTCTATCCAATTTAAACTAAGGATTAAATCATACTAAATCCTAATTGAAACGAAGACGTTACCTTAACCTAGCAACCTCTAACCTAAGATGCAATCTATCTAAAAATTGATTAACATGCAATTCTATTCTAATATGCATGATGATTTTTTTTTTTTTTTTGATGAAAATTCGTAATCAATAAAAATCTAATTAAAGCGAGACATTATCTATTTTAAGTTAGGAATAGACCAATCTGAATCTTATCTTAATCTAGAAAATTATCTCGTCATTCAATCCAATCCAAAAAATATTATCTAACCTAGATACTACATGCATTTAAAAAAAAAAAAAAAACCTATTCTATCATGCAACATTATCTAGGAAAACAATTCTAATCCACATGGAATGCAAATGCATTTTTTTTTTTTTTTTTGTATTTTCGGGATAAGTAGAACAATTAAAATATAAACATCAAACCATCCATAGTCATCAAAAATGCTATCCACCATTCGAATTGAAATTCAAACTTGATTATTTCACCGATAAAATCGATAAATTGATTTTAAGCACTAAAGATCAAGATATCAATTTTACTCCCGCGTGAATAATTATTCCTTCTAAAGCCTTATTAGATGGAATAAAAATTTGTGCGGTTGCGAATCGAAGCTATGGATCGGAAATTTCAAGCATGCATTGGAAAATATTTCAAAATAGAGTAAACAAAATATCAAAAATTAAAACTAGATAAAATAAACTTACCTAATAAATCTACCTAATAAATTAAATCAACCTAATAAAATAAAATAACCTAATAAAATAACAAAATCTAATAAAATGACAAAATCTACCTAAATTTGAATTTTCCCTTTTTTTGTTTTCTTTCGCTTCCAAAAGAAAAGCTCGGCAGCTCGTGCGGCTGGTCACCGTCGGTCGCCGGTCGCGGGGGCTCCGACGGCTAGCGAGGAAGGTGGAACGAGGTGCAACACGGGCCGGAGCAGCAGGCGGGTCATGGGATCTCGAGCTGCTGGCGTCTTAGGAGGAGGGGCGTTGGACCGCGGTTGGGATAGCCAGCGGAGGCGGACGGGTAGTGAGTTTGCGAGATGCAGCGGCATCGCGGAGCAGTGTTCGGACGACGGCTGGAGACGGTGGTGCTTGCGAACTGAGGTGGCTGGCGAAGAACAACAGCAGCAACGGAGCTTCAAGTCATCGCGGATTTGGTGTGGCTGTGCGAGTAGATCATGGATAGAGTGAAGCAACAGCTTCGCTGGGATCTCGCAGGTTGAAGGTGGAGTAGAAGCGGATCGTGGGTTTTGGTACACGGCGAAACATGGGTGTCTTGTTGCAGGCGGGCACGGCTTCTGGCGAGATGCGCGGACCAACAGGTGGCGGAGCAGGGCGTCGTGCGTCGGAGCTCAGAGGCGGAGGCACAGTTGCTGCATCTGGGCGGAAGGTTCAGGCAACAGAAAAGCTCTGGCGCTGGGCTGGCTGAAGCGACGCTCGCGGGCTCTGTAGGTGGAGGCGCGGCTGCTGAAGGCGTCGGCGAAGGAGATCAAAGGCGGAGGCACGGCGTAGCTGTCGGACGCTGGGTTGGGCAGATCGCGTCGGAACAGGGGTGGCAGCGAGAGGCAGAACTTCGGACAGAGCAGGGGCGGCAAAACAGCAGGCGGAGGCGTCAACACAGGGGTGCGGTGGCGCGGCTGGGTCGCGGCTGCGGCGGCAGTGGCGCGACGGTGGCCGGAGGAACGATGAGCAGCGATAGTCGGCGGTTCTGCACGGGGGACGAGCAGCAGCGGCAGAAGAGTAGACGAGAAGCTCTGTTTTCTTTTCTTCTTCTTCTTCTTTTTTTTTTTTAATTTTTTTCTGGTCCTCTCTCGTCACGTCACTTTCGCTCTGCTATGTCCCTACTTCTGTTGTCTTTTCCAGCAGAAATTCTGCTGACTTCGACCCCTTCCCCTCCAAAAGAACGAACAAGAAAAGCTTCTTTCTTTATTCTCTCTCTTTTTTTTTTTTTTTTTTTGACCTAAAGAAAACCGAGAAAAAACCCTAAGGAAAGCTTTTCTCTTTTGTTTAGTGTAGAATTTTCTCCTTTGACTCCAGAGAAAACGAAAAAGCCCCCTAAAACCCATTTCTTCTCTCTTGACTTCAATTTTTTGACCTAGAGAATTGAGAGAAAGAAAAACCCCCTTTGTTTGGCCATGTATTCAACGTGTGGCTTCTTCCAAAACCCTACGCGTTTTAACTTATTTATAGGCCACAAGTTAGGGTTTTAATTTTTTCCAAATCCATATCCATAAAAATGTCTTTTTTAAACGCAATATTCGCTTTTATAAACGCAATATTTGTTGGCATATCTGCCCCATCCAAAAGATTTCATCATATCCCAAAAAAATTTCAAATTCCAATTTCTCACGAGATAAAATCCGATCATTACAAAAAAAGGCTTGGGCCAATTTGCTCGCTTTGTGGACTTAGTCCAACCTGTCAACTTAAAGCTCAGAACCACTAATTCGAATCCATCCATTACCGGTCCAATAAATAAATGCAAAAAATGCAAATTAAAAGTAAATGCACCTAAATTTATATGTTATGCAGTTAATATTTTTTGTAGGGATTAAAATAAATCCCTAATATTTTAATGTGATAAATGACTAAACGAGTCGCCAAAATTTAGGTGTTAACATCTAGCTTTCTAGTGAAGAATCTCACTTACCTTTTATAAATACATTGATGGAATCAATCACGAATTGATGAAATCAATCTTGAAGACAAGTTCATTTTTGGGAAACATGTACTTATGGAAACCTAGATTCTGATTATACGAGTGACCAGAATCAATGGATTTTCATATCAATCTTCAAACGGCTACAAAATTTCCTTAATTGATTCTGTTCAATGGATTGATTGGAAAAAAATCCTCTAAAGAATGCCAACGGCTAGTAAAGCATAGATGAGTATTTAAGGAGGTCATTCAGTCTATTTGAGATAAAGTGTTAAAATTGAAATTCCAAAGTCTAAACCCTTTCCAACCACTTGTTTTTCATCGATAGCTCTTACAAATTGTACTCAAGAGAGAAAATCACAAGAAGAGTGACTTTGTGAGAGAAAAAGAAATCTTCTGATACTTTAGTAAATTTTAGCCAAAAGACTATCAGTATGAGAGAGTGGACATAAGCTTGATTTAAGCTAGCTATTATAAATCTCGTGTGCAATTTTCTATTCACTTAACTCTTTTTAGCTTTATCCATTGCAATTTTCATTTACATTTTTCAAAAATCTAGTCCATCTCTTAGTTGAGTCTGAATTTTCTCCAGAAGTCTGGTAGCGCTTTTAATAAGACTCTGATTGATTCATAGACTTTGCTCACAATATAATATATATTGCATTTAATTGTTAAAATATTTTTAACACCTATTCACGTCCCTTTAGGTGGTAGTACTAGCATTTTCAAATCTAAGTTGTATGACGTACTTTAACGTTGTGCCTACAACCAACTAATATGCCCTTTCCTTTGCGTTAATCCCTCTAAGTAGAACTTCACTTGAAAATATCATGTGATTCTATTCATGTATTTATTATTCCAAGGATACATTTTAGGTAGGGTTTCACATCTACATTTCATCCATATTCAATGTATTATTAGGCAAATCGATGCGAATAGTGGAGTTTGTCATTAAATATTTACCGTACTCTACATTATTTTGTGGCATAAAGACCATCTTACCCTATTTTTGACGTGTTATAGATGTGCATAACAAACTATAAGTAGCGATGTTACTGTTGATCATGCTTTAAGAGGAAATCTTAGATAGTATGGGTTAAGGTATGCCCGACAAAACTGTATGAGAAAATGGAGATGATTAAATGGTAGACAGTCCTAAAATTTGTACTGAATATTAATTCAAAATCAAATATGCCAAAACAAGCTGCGCAAACCAAATTTGGACAAGGACCATCACATTAACAACGGAACATGGAAAATTTTTGTTATTTTATTCTAATTTTGAATATGTAAATTTCAAGGTTGGACATTATTCTATGTGTCCGATATTGCTAGGCAACTATTTCTAGTAGTTAAAATTGATTTATGTTGACTCGGTTCATTTGGGTCGATCGCTAATGTAATATACAATTGGGATAGTACATATAATCAAACGGGGGAGTCAAAGATGTCGATGCAAATAGTTGAATTGAAATGAGACGTGCATGGAACTTGCCCAGAAAGGGACAGCATTGGAAATTTTTGGACAAAGACTTGTTAAATAAAGCTCTACCAAGAACGACTTTGACCAACAATCTTTTGTTTTTCCTTTTAAAAAACACGACCAACCGGAAAACAACTTGGAGATAAAACAAGATTCTGAAGACCCAAAGAGAAAACATGGCACAGAGCGCGTCTGTTTCTTCGCCTTCTTCGTCCTCTTCGGCTTCTGCTGTTCTTCATCCATCTCTGAGATTCTGTCGTCTTCTCCTGGTTGCGTTCTCTCTCCTTTTTCTTTATACATATACTCACACATGTTGCGGAAAAATCATCGGTCAGGGAAGAAAGTGGAATCAAACTTTGAGATGTGATAACACTCTTTTAAAAAAATTATTTACCCCACAAAATTGCTAATGATTCTTGGTAAAAATCCTCAACGATACAACAAAGTTTCAATGAGAATTCCAGATAATAATTCTGACATTTCTCTAGGATTTCTCAAAAGGAAACAAGTGAAAGTTATGACCGTGAATCTTTGAAAGGAGTCTCTAGATTGTCAAAAAAATTTATACGTAAAACTGTGAATATATATTGTCTTTTTTAGAACAAATTGCAACATTTAGGAAGAAGTTATGTCTGAACAAATATTTTCTCAAAAAACATATTGAAAATTCGGAATTTTATAATTTATGAAAAATTACAACTTTTCAAGGAGAAGAAGTTATGTCCAAATAGACACAACTCGCCATATGTTAGAAAGGTTGTAGGAGCGCCTAATAATCGTTAGATAGAACTAATAAATTCGAAATTAAATAATTAAAAATGTCATTGGTTTATTATAAACAACAACATTGTTTCAATATGACACAATGGTTATTTTATAATTATAAATTTGAATTTTAATAAATAAAAATACTGATCATTAATTAGTACCAAATTCCATCTATGTGAGCACTCACATGTTTTCGATCTGGGATGAGGCACATTTAATTTATTTACAAACACACTACCAACAATACATACATACATATCTAAACCAATACCTCTTAGCTCGGTCTTGCGCTTGTTGGCTTCCAATTGATGGTCATATCATCAGATTCACATCAAGTATTTGATTGTTAAATTCTACAAGAGATGTAGCAGGGTTGTTAACTTCTTTTTATGGTTCTTGTTTCTTTGATTTTCTAAGTCTGCAGGTGGAGCCAGAGGAGGCAGCCCAAGATGTTATGAGTGTAAGTTTGCTGCCTAAATCAGGCGACTGAAAATGCTCATTGTTATTGTAAAATATCCATTATTCGAACGGAAGGTGTCGTGCCACTGCAACTTTTTCTCCTCTGGGAAGAACTGTAGAAACCCCAAATTACAGCTAACAATTCATCTCTATCTGTTATACTCGTACCTATCATCATATCAATTCGTGTTAGCGTCAATATATCAACATATTTCGAATGACAAGCCAAACAATTATTGGTTAATCTTATTGTTGCATTTTGTGATTTATTCAGATTTTGTCTATATATTTCTGCGGGATCATTCAATGGTTGAGATTATAGTCAAATTTTTTATCTATATCAAATTCTTAGCTCATTCATTTTGCTTTTTGATCATTGATGATTTTTTTCATACCTCTTAGAAAGCTAGTAACAAAGTTAAGATGCCATTCTCTTCTTTCTACACGAAATAGTTCCTTAAGATAATCTTGAAATTTTTTTTGTATAATTCAATCTTTGTTTCATTGATGGTCATAGATATTAGCAATGAATATGAAGGGATAAATATATTTGATTTGAGAATAAATAACTAAAACGAGAAAGTTTAGGCATGTACACAAAAGAGTATATCTTGCTAAATGAATATAATGCAATAAGACTATTGAATGGAGCACGAAGAGATCCATTATTGTCTTTTCTATTGAATATCGATCACATGATGATCTAATATCATTTAATTTCCAATTAAACTAGTAGCATACACACGTGTTGCAGAGGCGTGATTTTTTTCATTTAAGTTGTGTAAAATTAGAATATGCTTTTTGGTATAATTATTCATTGAATTATATCATATTTCATGTGAATCTTCATCTTTTCTGGACCCAATCTGATCCGGGTTTTCATTACGGATCCTATGCATTTCGGGTCAAATTGGGTTAGAGATAACACACGACCCTCACAATTTGGGTTGGGTCGGGTAGTAAGGAAACCCGACCAGACTCGACCCATTGACATCCTTAATCTATGGAGACAAGGTGTAAGCGGTGGTTCTCTATGAAGGAATTGCTCGACAAATTCACATATTTTCAACATTTTTATTCAAAGATGGAATCGTCCTTCACCACCTACTCAATGGCAGGACGGCGGAAACTTCAAGACCAAAGACTTTGAAACTTTAAGCGGGCACGACTTTGACTGAAGAACCACTTCTGTGTAAATAGGGAACGACCCAAAGGGGCCAAAACAGCTTATCAGAGGAGGAGGGAGAGAGAGGAGAGAGAGAGAGAGAGAGAGAGAGAGAGAGAGAGAGAGAGAGAGAGAGAGAGAGAGAGAGTAGTATCAAAACTGATTGCAGAAAAATGGCAGAGAGAGCTTGTGCTTCTTCTTCCTCTTTCAATTTTTATGATCTGTTTTCGAAATTTTGTTTTCTTCTCTTGGTTCTGATCCTTCTAAAAGGCCCATGCAGCACTTCCAAACGTATGTTTATGAATACGTGTGGGTCTTGATTAGTGTTCAACTACACATCTGATTTAGCATACACAAGTCAATTTTCTAACAAAGATCAGGAGAATTATTAATCTTTTCTGGCTCTTTCTTTCTCTTCGAAGGCCAAGGGCCGGCAATTCCAGGAGACCCACCGGGGAGCCCTAGATGTCGTTGATGTAAGTACCTATGAAAACTTGCGCGTATTTTGCATCGGTACCATGTTTTCATTTTAGAATTTCTATTATTTGGAGTATGTATTTTGCTGAACCGTTTGTTGCCATTGTCGGAGGTCCTTCGTTTGAATTATAGGTGGTAAATTGGCAATACATCGTACATACGTTACTCCGAAAAAACAGAACATAAAAATTCAGGGCTCTTTTCCGAGGTCTTTCCCTCGTTAATGGAATGAGGACTTCTCGGACAAGTGCATACTATACCCTTTAATATATGAATCATGCACCAAATTGTACTGAAAACCATCACAGCAATAGCATAATTAATAACATATGTTGATTCATAGTAAACTAAGTCGTATACATCCACATATTAAACATTATGGATACAGCCCATTAATTAGCTCTTTTCTTTTGCGTAAATCCATCTAAATAGACTTTGAACTTAAGATATTCTGTGAACCCATTATTACTAGGATATATTTTAAACACATATTCAGTTGTTCCCACCCACGTTTCATCTGTATTCGATGTATTATGAGGCAAATGAACGTGAATTATGGATTTTTCTATGATATATTTACTGTATTTTACATCATTTTACCAATGCAAAACAATTTTACCCTATTTTAGACGTGTTTACCACCTCCGAAAACGGTAACTTGGGTTCTATAAATGTGCACGACAAATTATAAGTATCGTTTTATTGCTACTTTTGTTTGTTCATCATAGGTTTTGTGAATTATCTTAATCATGCTTTTTGAGGACATATTAAGATTGTACGGGTTAAGATATGCACGAAAAAAAGTGTATTGGAAAGCGGAAATGATTTTAAGATAGATCATCTAAGAATTGGGATTGAATCTTAGTTCAAAAATAAAACACTTCAGAATAAACTACGCAAATCAAAATTGGATAAGGACCATAGCACATCAACAATGGAACATGAATTTTTTGTATCCTTATTTTTACGATCAATATTTAAAAGCTTGGACATTATTTTGGGTGCCAAATATTGTTTTTGGTTCATTCGGGTCGACCATTAGCGTAACAAATGACTTGGATGCGGATCTTTTCTATCTCAACCTTAGATGCATTGAGTGATAGATCTCGTAACTAACATTTCTCATATGAACGGACGGTTCATATGATTGAGATTACAAATGGGAGCACTAGCCAAGGTCGAGGACGCGGTGAAAATGATTGAATGGGAGGACGATTAGGTAAATGCATGCAACTTGCTCAGAAAGTGAGAGCACTGGAATTTTCTTGACCAAATACTTTTGGAATTGAGCTCTTCCAAGCTCGACTTTAACTTTGAACGATTTATACCTTCACACATGCATTTCTGAACTGATACTTCCTATTTGAGTCTCGCGCTTGTTGGCTTTCGATCAATGGTTATCGACATGAGCAAGTTACTGATTGGTAGATTCTAAATGAGACGTAGTAGGGTTGTTGACTTCTTTTTAAATTTTTAATTTTTTTGCTATTCTGAGTTTGCAGGTAAAGCAAGTGGAGGCAACCCAAAGTTGAGTCTAGGATGCTATTGATGCAAGTTTATTCCAAAAATAAGGCTACCGAATGGTTATTGTCGTGGCATCCTTTGTTCGAACAGAGGGTATCGTGCCACCACAACCGTTTCTCCACTACATTAGAACCACATGAACCCTATCAGTGTGGTCAAATTGTCATTTATATGTTGTATCCATACCTATCATGGTATCAATTCGTGGCAGCATCAATATATCGTAACTTTTACTTGACAAGTCAAATCATTGCTGGTTAAGTTTATATCGTCTATAGCCAGTAATATAAGCGACAGACTTCACCCATTTTTAAGACCATAGCAGCATGTAATCATCCCAAATTCCATTCAACACATGAAATAAGGCAATATCGAATGATGTACTGATATAGCACATTGTTCCATCCGCAACGGAACAGAAGACTTATACAAATTTAGACTCCAATCTGTGATCATCGAGGATATAGCTCAGTGATAGAAGCCTCGTTCACTGATTGTTGGATTTCTCTGTTTTCGGATCGATTCAAATGAGTTACCATCACCCGCGAAGCTGTGTTAGATTCAGGGAACCTGGGCAAAATGAATGCAGGTCGTGATGGTAGAGGCAAGGTGGTGGAGTAACTACTGAGCATCAACACCACCGCACCCATGGTTGGTCGGTCAACCTCGATTTCTTGAACACACAGCAATCCGACATGAATGCACCTCAACATTTCGGTCCTCGAACCATCAGCCAAATTAGGATCTATGAGATCTGAGGGGGTCCCTTCCCTCGAATTATTCCATGCCTGCAATGAATCATAAACACAAACTCAGTATGGTAAGGACAGTTGCTCGACTCATTTGAGTTTGTCCGCCACTCTTTCCTGGCGATTCTTTAGGGGAAGGAGAGTGATTGAAATATATTTTCTTACATAGCTAAGAAGGTCCTCTGTGGTATCCCCAATGCAGAAGCGGCTATTTTTTTGACCACTAATAATCTCTAGTAGCAACACCCCAAAACTAAAGACATCTGACTTGACTGAGAACAATCCATGCATTGCGTACTCTGGAGCCATGTACCCACTGCATCACAGGAATAATTAGCACTTTCAATGTTGAGAAGCAAGTGGATGTATATATAAAACAATTGCTTTATTTTATATAAAACATATTACAAACTCTCTACACACACCACTCACATACACCTCTCACACCTCACACGAACACAATTCTTGCACACACCCACTCACTCTCTATCACTCTACACTCACGTCACCTACTCCACCCACTCACACACACACACACTCACGTACTCACTCCCTAGGAAGCACGGACACGTTGTCCGTGCTTCCGTGTTGTGTCCGACACGTGTCGGAGCGTGTCGGACACGTCGACACGCTCGGACACGGTCGGACACGCGTTGACCGCGTGTCCGACTTTTCGACACGCGGTCAACATTTCTCGACACGCGTCGACACGCGTGTCCGGAAGACTGACAAAGGGTGGAGGCTAGGGAGGGCGAGGAAGCAGAAGCCGCGAGCGATGGGAGAGACGGCTAGAGAAAGAGCCGAACAGAGAGAAAGAAGAGAGAGAAAGCAAACTCCCGCCGGCGAGACGAAGCCACGCAACGGACCACCGCGACGGCGAGAGACGGCGAGCGAGAGCAGCCACCACTGTTGTGATGGATCGGCGGCGAGGAGGAGGAGAAGGATCAAGAGGAAGAGGACACGAAGGGGGTCGTGCGGAGAGGAAGGTGGTCGTGCAGCGAGGAGGAGGAGGAGAGGAAGGGGGTCGTGCGGCGTGCGGCGTGCGACGTGCGGCGTGCGGCGAGCGGCGAGAAGGAGGAGGAAAAGTTCGCCGAGAAGGAGGAGGAACAGTTTGCTAGGGTTTTTATGAGGGAATAAAAAGTAATAAAAAAAAGGGGACGATGGAGGAAATGAACGAAGGAAGTGGCGTGACTTTTGAGTTTTGGGGAGGGAAGTGACAGGTTGACAGCCTGTCTGTCATTGGTGGGGGAGGGAAAAAATGTAAAATAAATTTTGAGTGGAGGGAAATGGACGGACGAAAAAAAGGAGGGGATTTTGGGGATTTGTTTTTTTAATGGGAAAATCAAATAAATGAGATTAACAAATTATTTCAAAAAATAAAGTATTGAATTTTGAATAATGATAAGTTTTGATAATTATAGAAAATTATGGATTTATTTAAATAAATTGATTCTAATTTTTTTTATTAATTATTAGTTTCATCAATAACTTTTGTTAAAGGTAAAAACATGTTTCGCATTAACTATAAATATATTTTTCGAATTTTTGATGAATTGATTTATTAATATTATTAGTGTATTTATTATAGGCACTTTTTTTAATTATTTATTTATTTATGAATTTGAATCAAATTAATTAAAAATAAAAATATTCATTTAATATACAACGTGTCGCAACGTGTCGGAATTCTTTATTTTTTAGAAATGACGTGTCGACGTGTCGTGTCGTGTCGGACACTCGTGTCGTGTCCCGTGTCGGTGCTACCTAGCTCACTCCACCACACACTCACACACACTCACCCACTTTAGTACTCAAGACCCCTATCACCCTACCTCTCAACTCTCATGCACAAGACACACCTCCTCCTATTTATAGGCTGCAAAGTCGGTGGAGTCCCTCGGACTCTCGACTTGCCGACTTCAAGTAGTCAACAATTGCGGCTAAGGCTGAAGAATTGTCTGGAGAGAGAGGGAGAAGTCTAGAGAGAAAAGTCTGGAGAGAGAGGGAGAAAGGACCGGAGGAATAGAGAGAGATATAGAGAATTCGAGAGAGAGAGAGGCGGTGCTTTTTCCAACATTCAACGCAATTCCACTTAAGATACTGTGCCTTTATATCTGCTAGCTATTCAGATTATATGGAGAAGAGCACGGGAAATATAACTGGATTTATTTTAAGATACTCTGCTATGTATTACTTACTAAGTGCCAACAACCCTGCTGGTGGCGTCTTGAGTTTGATCCACTGCAAATAGCCTTGCTGCACCAAAATCTGAAATTTTAGGGTTCATCTCTGCGTCAAGCAAAATATTGCCCGCTTTAAGATCCCGGTGAATGATTCGAAGTTGAGAATCCTCATGAAGATAAAGAAGCCCACGAGCAATGCCCCCTATTATCTTTCGACGCCTTTGCCAATCCAGTTGGCTACGCCTAACAGGATCTGCATAGTATATTGATGAAAGGTTAAAGCGATGTGACTAGCGCAAGGTGACTTTCTAAATGCAGATTGGCAAGAACATGCACTTCAATTACTTTTAAGTCGGATGATGCTGGAACAAAAATGGCATGATCATACCATATATAAAGTGATCCAGGCTTGAGTTTGGTACGAATTCATATATAAGAAGCCTTTCTCTCCCCTCCAGGCAAAATCCTAGGAGCCTAACCAAATTCCGGTGTTGAAGCCTTGCAACCAAGAGGACCTCATTCTTAAATTCTTGATTACCTTGTCCCAAATCTACAAACAGCCTTTTTACTGCTACAACTTGTCCATTGGCTAATGTTCCCTGAAAAAGAATGCAAAAAGCAGTCATGTGAATGTTTCAAATTCTCTGTTATTTTATGACTTAACAATTCGCAGTGATTACCTTGTAAACTACGCCAAATCCACCTTGTCCCAACTTATTTGAGTCAGAGAAGTCATTTGTTGCCTCTCTGATGATATTCAAGTCGAACGGCAGGGATTCTGCATTGCTGATTTCATCTACAGGTACAGCTACAAAGTAGAAAATCGGAAGTTGCTCATTGTCTAATTGCACATTATCAGTAAGCCTGTTTGGTGATTCAATAGTTGATAAAATTCATTCTTTTTTAATAGATAATCCCATTCTAAGGAAAATTGAGCCCCTGGGTGATGCTAGCAAATAAAATATTTTCCAGAGCAATCAGTGAACTTTGATATCTAGAGCCCACAGTGAATCTTTCCTCGTTCAGTCAGAAATCACCGACCTCTGAATTACTGAAAAGTTATTAGCTTTGGCACATCAAGGCTTAACAAACTGGCTGCTAATCTGTTTCACATAGGTTGCATTCATCCAGTATTTTATGACAATCAGTCGTGCAAAAGTAATAAGAACTTACTTCCGAAATTTTTCTTCAATCTTCTTGACCTCAAACAGATGCATAATATTCCAGCAACTGAGAGAGATAACCCAACAGCTGGGATTGTGATAATGAGGGCAATACGAACTGAGTTAGTATCCTTTCCTGAAGAAGGAAGAGCTCTAATGTTAGATAAGAAACTCACAGAGAACAGTGTTTAGACCCAATTACCAATAACAGATTTTAGGAGGGATTGCACATTTAAAGCAGTCTTTGGTATTATTCCATCAGTTTCCTGATGAAATTACTTCGGACGGTGATACTTAACTTGAAGAAAGGAGGATTCATGATGCATCAGAAATCTCATTAATTTCTCATCTGCTACTTATTTCATGCTTATACCTTATTCAAGAGGAAACATAAGTGTCTCAGGAACTTATTACACCAAGAATCAAAAATTAAATTACATCATGCTTTAAAATACACTTAATGCAACCATACTCAAAGGAGGAGGAGCAGGGGAAGGAGTCTCTTGTTTGTAAAAGGAGCTCATTGAAGTCGAAAGCATGCTTGCTCACACTTAGTATCATGTTTGTCCTACAGACAATTGAAAACACAAATAGAATGCTCTGGCATAGGTAAGTGTACATTAAAAGGAAGTACCTTTAGGCGATTCTGGTGGTGATGGTGGCGACTCATAAGCCGAAGGATCAAAAAAAGGGAATACTTCAAACCTGATATTGCAATTGGGAGCAAGAAACCTTCCTCCTTGTTTCTGATCACAACACCAAGGAATTTTTCCGATAGCACCCGCCAAACAATAGTCGCATTGTTGCCATGACAAGTCAGGAGTGCACTGCACGAATCCAAACAGAGTCTGGAAGTTTGGAGCTGTCGCATCCCCAACAGCAAATTTCCTCGTTGAATTGCTGCTTGCAGCTCGGTGTCTCAAACCATCCATCAGATTGTTCAAAACCTAGAAAACAGGACAAGACTATAAGCTACTGTCAGGACAAAAAGACAAGAATTAGTACTTCGTCACGACCTGCACCATAAATCCCTACTCGACCTTAATGCGATGTGAATTGCTAGCTGCTGTCCAAGAATGAGATCTCAAATCAAATGCTCCTGTGAGCTCGTACTGCGTGAAAAGCTATGTGCCAAATCCCAATGGCTTACAGGAAACATAAAGTTCAAGAATTCAAGACTGAAAGGGGGGAAAAAACACGTTCTTGGAGAACAAGAACACAAAAACACAACCAGCACCGTGATATAATGACAACAAGTGCTATGATGAATTACAAAGTGCAGCTAAACAAGGATGAATTACACTCAAACAGCAACCCAATTTAACCGATCCGCATAGTCGGGCACGTCGTCGAGCGGAGATGAGGATTCTCATGGTTACTATGTTGAAAACTATGGAAAGTTTCCATGAAGTAACCGAAGTCAATGCGTACAGAAGCATCATGCACTCTGCGTTCTTGGAAACAAGCGAAATGCAATGCAAATGGTTGTTCAAAATAAAGATGCCGATCTTCAGCATGCTAAAAGCTGAACTTTCCAATTCCGAACCTGATTGAACTGATCAACATTGTTGGTGACGTTGTCGGCGTCCGGGAAACCGAAGTAGACAGAATCCTCCACGGTCCGAAAAATGGGGCGGTTCGAGTACCGGAGCATGCAGTTGTCGTACCAGATGAACGCCTCCTTCTGCACCGGGCACCGGAGGGCGATTGCGGGGGCTGAGTCGTTCAGGCAGCTCCAGCAGTCGGCGGCCCTGACGTCGCCCCGGCAGAGGGCGATGGCGTTGACGGCATCGGGGCTCCCGCTGCCAGTGGAGAGGTTGTAGAACCTGTAGTCGCCGGAGGCGGTGGCAGTGACGACGGAGGTGAGGAGAGCCTTGAGGTTGTCCCCGTAGGTGCCGTTGGCGGTGAAGTTGCCTTCGGTCCCGCAGAAGTGGCGGAGAGGGTAGGCGCCATGGGCGGAGGCGGCGAGGGCGAGGAGCGAGATGAGGAGGGGGACGGTGGAACGCGGCGGAGCGATCATCGGAAATCCCGATCGTTGACGCTACGACTATTGTCACGGGACTCCGGTGATGCTGATATTTAATTCCCGAAATAAGATACTGGAGGCGCTATAAACAAGATATTATCAACATATACAAATAAATCTTAAGTTTTTTTTTTTATTACTCAATTCAGGTTAGGAACAACATATGAAATTTAACAAGCAGATGAAGAGACAATATACGCTTGTAAAACATAAAAAAATGACAATGATTAACAAACTTAATGCTAAATTAGTCTCTCGGTGCTTATAGCACTTCACACGAGAATTCATTCTCAAAATAAATAATGATAAATCAGAGAGCAATACCACAAGTTAGCATCCGAACCAGAAAAACAAAATAGAAGAAGTATCATTATAAAATTGAATAAAAGCGCATTCTAAATTAGTATTTTCATCGTTAAAAAGTCTAACCCAAAGACTTAAGAGACCACTTATACATAAAGAGCTTAACAAATGAGATAATTCAACACCTTTCCTCTCACTCAATTCAGGTTAGGAACAACATATGAAATTTAACAAGCAGATGAAGAGACAATATACCCGTGTAAAGAATAAATAAATCTCGTAAACAAATGATGCGAGATATTTTAACACAAGTACATTCTATACCATCCTAAAATATATGAGTCACAGCGTTTGGATGAGTAGATTTCTGTCACGCCCCGATTCTCCGAGCATGTGCCCATCCGTCCTTGGTTGATTAAATAGCAATGTCCCAAGACGTATCGCCGATCCATTCATTTAAATACGCATGCGGAAGCATATATATTATAAATCCACAAACAACAATTCAATGAGATAGAAAAGCAAAGCCAACTTTTTTCAAGCCAAAACAAGTTTTTATAAACAAACAGGTTTATATACAATGTCAGGCTGTTTACAAAAATATTGGCTTAACAAAAGGGAACTGTTCTATGACTCCCAAATCAAACAGGTTCACCAATTCTTCGATCTCCACCTTCCTAGATTTCGAGGCTTCTGATCCTCCACTAATTTCCTTTAAGAACCTGAAAATAGTTATACAATGACTAGTGAGATAATGTCTCAAGACTCGATTAGGAAGTCAATTACGCCCTAAAGGCCATCTAAGCATAACACGAGTTAGAGGGCTTACCTTGACCTAAATTCCTTCAATTCATAAATACTGACCATTACATCACCCAATTAATCAAATTGACTTATCGATCAATCGACTTGGTCGATTACATGTCATTGAAACCATCACCCGATCATTTCTATTATTTATTCTCAACTCTTAGCTACAGCCTAACAGGCACAACCTAGATTAAGTGGTTATCATGGCCCCACTGACATCTTTGCTATATTTGGTGGTCATCACGGCCCCACTGGCATCTTTTCTATATATGGTGGTCATCATGGCCCCACTTGACAATTTTCTAGGTTTAGTGATAATCACGGCCCCGCTCGGCAATTTTCTATATTTAGTGGCATCATGGCCCCACTCGGCAAATTTCGATATTTAGTGGCATTATCGCCCTACTCGATTATTTTCTTTATTTAGTGGCATCACGGCCCCACTCTGCTATTCTCACTATTTAGTGGCATTACGGCCTCACTCGACAATTTTCTAGGCTTAGTGGTATCATGGTCCCACTCGGCAAATTTATTATATTTGGTGAGATTTAGTGGTATTATAGCCCCACCTGGCAAATCTTAGATTTATGCCCACATTAATCAATTTTTAGGATAAATCCTCATAATCACCAATACACTCCATTGCATAAATTATCAACCAATTGCACAATTAAGCAATCAAAAACAAATATCCCCCATCAATGGCCATCCTTTGCCATAACCCTAAACCTTTACCATAGCACAATCATTCGTGCATCATCATGCATAAGCTCTAGGCATGTCACAAACTAACATATCATCAATTATGCACAAACCAGCAAGCATTGCACCAATAACACCACAAAATCATAACCAGCCCTAACTGACAGAAAAGGCCCATTAACGCGTCTCCGAGTTTAAATCTAGAAACCTAACTAAATGAGTTCAGAAAATTCCCAAATTTGAATATGTTATAATAGACACATAAATGAACATTTTTCATGAAGTCATCTTAATCCAAATTGTTCTAGGTTCGGCCCAGTAAATTGCTCAATTCAGCACCAAAATTGGGTTTGTTTCGAGAAAGTCTGTTTTCCGAAATCAATTTTGTTCGAGGTCTAAAACATGTCCATTTGATCTGAAATTTGACTATGTTAAACTCAAAAATATGAAAACAACTTTTGTGAAGAAACCATTTTAAAATTCGAACCCTAAGAGTTGATAAAAACCCCTAGAATCCTAAAAGGTCACCAATTCCAGCAAAAACTAAGGTTCTGTTTGAAAATGACGGAACTAATATCTCCTTCTTTTAAGTCCCCAAAACTCTTGAGAAAAATATATGTTGTAGCTGAGGATGTCTAAAACATTTCTCAAGAGCCATCAACCTCAAATGCACAACCCATTTCGATCTACAAAAATGGCAAACGGCGAGGGTTCAGAAATCCTAACTGCAGTAATTCCACTGGATTCAACTAATCCATCATCAATCCTACAAATCTCACTAATGAAGTTACACTAATCCATTCTAAGGCTAATCTAACCATCCTAGCTTATCAATAATCCATACTTAAGCTAACCTAAATAATTCTTAAGCATAATTAACCTACTAATTAAGGCTTAGTGAGTTAAACTCACTTGTTTAACAAAGGGTTTGGTGCAAAACAACGAGAAAGTCACGGGGCTCGACTTTCCTCAAGGCAGGCCAAGCAACCGAGGCTCGAGACCACCTAAAAATGGCCCTCAAAGGTGCTGAAATACCCACAAAGTTTATGTACTGTTGTTGTTGAAAAGAAGGGAAACAAGCTCGGTTAGCACGGGAATTGCTCGGGAAAGGGTGAAAAGGCCAAACCGGGCCTTGGCGAAGGCTTACGGAGGTTGAACAGGACCGAGACAGCTCCGGCTGAGCTCCACCACCTCTGAAATAGCAGCTGGGTTGGTGTGAGGAGGCGAGAAGGGCGGACGGGCGTGCGGGTGGCTCGCGCGAGTGGTGGCGTGCGAAATGGCGATGGCGTGCGGTGGCGATGGCGTGGACAGCTCCAACACTCCCTTGGCTGCCTCTGCTGCTTGCTGGTCGAAAATGAAGAGGGTAGAGGGCAAGAGAGATGGCTGGCTGGCTTGGAGAGGAAGGGAGAGAGAGATGGGTCCCCTAGGCCAATTTTTCCACAAGTTTGTCTCCCTTGAGCTTGCCCACCAAGCTAGGATCCCTTGGCTGCCATTCAACCACCAAAGCACACCTTTACAACCTTAAGATGGTCCATTTTAGCTAGGTTATGGGGGAGCTACGAATTTGCAACATTTGGCTTCAATTGGACTTGATTCATTCTTCAATTTAACCACATATGGCCTCAATAAATTCAATTAATACTTCAATTATCAAATTGATAATTTTCCTCGCCAATGGATCCGTCTTGCATCCCAATTTTGTGACAAAAAATGATCCCGAAATTTTTTTGAACAAAAACGGTCCTATGCTGACTTTTTCCTAAAAAATCTCGGGTTATAGAAAAATCTTCTGAGACTGAGTCGACGTTTCTAGAATTTATTGTGACATGACGGAACCTTCAATTTCTAAAATCGGATTCAAATTCGTGATTAATTTCACTCCGGCGCATTTTTAGCATGACCTAGGCTATTAGATAGTTTTCAAAACTTTTCAGAGCAAATGACCCATGGTCGATTTTTTTTGAACCACAATGAACCTACTCGGCACATTGGCAACTCTCAGTTGTTGTGAAAATTTCGAGGCCTCAAATACCAACATAGGGTACCAAAACGATAGAAAAATCAAACTAATTCCGGTGAATAAGAATTTTGCAATTTAGTGGGATCACCCACGTTTAACCACTCATCTCAGTCGAACTGACCCATCTCTGATTTCAAATCAATTTATATCTGTGCCGTAATGATCTCGGTAGATGAGTACGGTCGAGCAGCCGATTCATAGTCGAATCCTCAAATCTATTTGCCTTAAAATCCTTAATGGCTTCTCTAGACAGTCTAGTTATCTCACGAGTGATCAGCTCTGAGAATAGCACTATAGTTGCGTCAATGAAATGCTTGATTTATTGAATTGAAAGCAAAATCGACATTCTAGGATGTCATAACTCTTCATCTCTTATAAAAATTTCGTTCTCAAAATTTAAACCTTTATCAATCCTTAAACAAAAAGGTGGGGGTATTGTTGTCTTATCGAGTCTTACTTTCCCTGGTTACTTCTTCAGTCCCGTAATGTTGTCAAACCACTTTGACCAAGGGAACTATCTTGGTTCACCGAATCCGATCTTTTTGATTCAAGATCTGAACCGGGCTTTTCACGTACGATACGCGGTCGTTCACGTCTAATTTTTCAAGATTTAGTGCATGGGTTGGGTCAGGCTCATACGTCCTCAACCTCGACACGTGAAAGACATCATGCACTCATGCCTACTTCAGTGATAATGCAAGATGATACATTAGGATCCTAATTCTTTTCAAAATCTCAAAGGGACCTACGTACCTCGGTTGCATTTTTCTCTTCTTGCCGAAGCGCAATGTATCCCTCATTGTTGACACATTCAGAAAGATGCAATCACCAATTTGGAACTTTAAGGGCCTTCAATGCTCAACGATACAACCTTTTTGGCAGTTCTGCGTGGTCTTTATTTTGATACTAATTGCGGAAACTGTAATCACTGATTACTGAGCTGACTCCGGGTCAGTGATCTTTTTTGCCTATTTTCCTTCCTACAACTGAGGTTTTGCACTCTGCTTTTTAGTGCTTTAGAAGGAACCATCTGACTGTTCTGCTGAAATTGGGGATCCTCGGTTCTAAATCTGATATAGATTTGTCACCGGTACTTCATGAAGACAAACTATTTGACTCACGTACACTTCTTCGTGTCTATTCGAAACAAGATCCCTTCATACAGCAATGAAGTGAGTCGGCTTCATCCATCTGTTGACCATTATCCCAATTGGAAACCTTACCTCTCTAATTCTTTTGACAAGCTCGTCACAAGGTCCATCATGATATACTTCTATTCCCACTCGGGACTCTCGAGTGATTGTAAAAGTCCTTCCGGCTAGCATTATTGGATTTCTACTTATTTAGCACATCTGACACTTACAACTTATCCAGCGATATCTACCTTTCTATCGGTTCACCAATCAAGCTGATGCTAATTCTGGCATACTTTGTACTATCTGGTCGAAAACTGTAATTACTACAGTGAATTTTTGATAAGGTCTCTTACCTAAGTGCTACAACGTCAAGTACACCCAATCACTCTTAGAACCTGAGTGTTCCATCCTTAGAAATCTAAAAGTTAGTCTCTTTCCTATCAGTATTCTTTTAAAGGATCTTCTGAATATCTGGGTCTATCAACTAAAACATCTTGATCCTGAATTAAACCTTCGTAACAATTCTGAGAGTGGCCATAAGATTCGGAAGGTGGCCTACCTCAAATTTGAAAACCGAATTTTGAACATTTTTTAAGTAAGGCCTTTACTTTAACTAGCCTATGCACAAATAAATCCTCGTCTCAATGCCTCAGTGACTTCTTTCGTTCTTCCAAGGTGATACCAGATATCACCATCCTAGTCTTTCCAAGGTTCTGATTCATGATACTATCTCATGTTCAACTCCTACTGAGATAATAAATATTTGAGACTTTAATAGTTGACGAAGATTTGGAATTTTTCTTTATACCAATGATGTCTCTAAATTGTTAGAGCGAAAATTATTGTTGCGAGTTCCAAGTCATGCGTCAGGTAGTTCAACTCATGAGGTCTCAATTGACGGAATGCGTATGCAACAATCCTATCATGTTGCATCAGCATGCAACTCAGTCCTTCCAACGATACATCACTATAGATCTCGTATCTTCCAAGGCCGGATAAAATGACCAGCACAGGTGTAGTATTCAGCTTCCATTTAAACTTTTGGAACTTATGCCTGCACTTGTCTATCCACATGAACTTTTCTTCTTTCTTCAAGAGATGAGTCAATAACGACATTGATATTAAAAATCCTTCCACACATCCTCTGTAGTAATCTGTCAACTCATACAACTTCTGATTTCTGATATTGTTGTTGGTCTTGGTCTGGTTCACAGAGATTCCTTCACTTGAAATCTTGTGACCATTCTCAAATGACTCTTGTGCTCCTTAGCACTCATTGAATACGCCAGAATATCATCGATGAATATGATTGCGAACTGATCTAGATATTCTTTGAATACTTGGTTCATCAAATCCATGAAAGCAGCTGGAGCATTCGTCAATAGTTCAAACTGTATTACTTTACACCAACAATTCATAACCAAAAGATGCTCCTTAAGCCAACTCTTTTCATATGTGATGTCAAAGTTATACATAAGTAATTAGTCTAGTACAACTATAGCTAGTGATTATTCTTTCTACATCTTTATTACAACAACTAAAATTCTACAATCTTAACCAAAATTCCACTATGCTATTTTAATAAAATCACCCCAAAAACGTTCTTCCTCTGATAGGTGCATGGTCGGTTCGTTCTTTTCCCCTTTGCCATCCTAGTGGTGTTCTATCTACGGTGCTTTCCCTCTGTCTTGTCCTCCGGTAATGGCATACACTCTTCCCTGTTTTGGAGGTCTGTTTAGTCCACCCTGTGATGCGTTCTGCGGCACGAAACCTCTAATTTGACCTATCTGTGGCTGCGGCGGTAATTGCGGTTGTCCTCTTAGTCTTTTGGGACAGTTCATGGCTATGTGACCTAGCTGGCCATACTTAAAGCAAGTACCCTGCCTAGAATTACATGGGATTGATCCGTGTCACCTTCCACACAAGCAACACACGCCATTCTGGATAGGCCCTGCTTTTCCAATTCTATCCTTCCGATTGGGCGAGATCTAGAATCTACTTCCAAGCATGGGCCTCTTTCCCTAGCAGATTGCATCTCGTTGGAAGCTAAACCTCGGCTTAGACGAGGCGACTCTTTCGTTCTAATCTTTCTCGATCTTTTGGGCTCTCCCATAAATGTCATTGTAAGTTCTCAGATCCAAAGAGACAAGTATGCTTCTCAAGTCTGGTCTGAATCCATCCCTAAATCTTCTCCCTCAGTTTGCTGGGTTCTCTATCAGTTCTAGAGCATATTGCAAAAGTTCAGCGAACTTCGCTTCATATTTGTCAATAGTTAGAAAGCCTTGGCGATGACGTTGAAACTTAGCCATCTTCACCTCTCTAGCAGTCTCTGAGAAATATTTGCCATTAAAGGCCTCTAGGAAGGCATTCCACTCCGGAACAACACATTCTGGGAATATTGCTCCTTGGGTAGTTCTCCACCAAGTATTCGCAACTCCTTCCAATTGGTAAGTTGTTAGGACTACTTTCTCAGTTTCGTTGCATATCAGCAGTGCAAAAGCTTTTTCCAATTTCTGAACCCATGAAGCAGCAGCTTTAGGATCTCCTATCCCGGTAAACTTAGGTGGGTTCAATTTTAAGAACTGCTCCACTAGCTTGTGAATTGGTCTTTTAGCAACCACTATTCTTGGCAGACCTTCAACGGGTGTGGCGACAGGTGCAGCAACGGGTGCGGCAACAGCGGCGGCAATAGCAGCAGTAGCAGTGGCTTGAATGGCGACTTCAATAGCGGCGGCAATAGCAATAGTAGCAGCAGCTTGAGTGGCGACTTCAACAGCGACGGCTTGATTCTATGCCTGCTGATCCATTCGATTTCCTATGACTTTAAGCACCCGCATGATCCCTTCTATCCTAGGATCACCAGGGGCTATTACCCCAGCACCAATAGAAGGTGGTGCTTCGCCACTAGCGCTAGCCTATGCTGACGCTTTACCATGGCCTCCTTGGGTATCGACCCTAGTCGGCGTCCTAACCCGAGCTATAGGCCTAACTATTCGCTTACTCGGAGTTCTTCGCTCCTGCTTGCTCATGGTTCAACCTTTATACTGAAACCTATCTTCCAAATCCACACTAGATTAGAAGATGAGCGATCAACACACGGGAAACAATTTTACCAATCAACTACCACCGATATGCACTAGTTATGAATTTAAAGGCCTTTCTACTTACCATCCCATATCCATCGCACCTTATCACTTCAAATTCTAACAACCATGCTCTAATACCACAAAAAGGGGATGTCACGCCTCGATCCTCCGAGTACGTGCCCATCCCTCTTTGGTAGATTAAATAGCGATGTCCTAGGAGGCATCACCAATCCATTCATTTAAATACGCATGTGAAAGCATGTATATATAAATCCCTAGACAACAATTCAATGGGATAGAAAAGCAGGGCAAACTTTTTCAAACCAAAACAAGTATTTTTATAAATGAACATGTTTATATACAATGCCAGGCTATTTACAAAAATATTGGCTTAACAAAAGGGAACTGTTCTATGACTCTCAAATCAGACAGGTTTTACTGATTCTTCAATCTCCACCTTCCCAGACTTCGGGGCTTCCGATCCTCCACTAACTTCCTCTAAGGACTTGAAAATGGTTATACAATAACTAGTGAGACAATGTCTTAGCGAGTTCTACCCCCTAAGACTTGATTAGGAAGTCAATTATGCCTTAAAGGACACCTAAGCAGAACACGAGTTAGAGGGCTTACCTTAGCCTCAGTTCCATCCTGCAAGTCAGTCAATTCATAAATATTGACCATCACATCATTCAATCAATCAGATCGATTCATCAATCAATCAACTCGGTCAATTACATGTCATTGAAATCATCACTCGGTCATTTCGATTATTCATTCTCAACTTTTAGCCATAGCCTAATAGGCACAACCTAGATTAAGTGGTCATCATGGTCTTACTGGCATCTTTGCTATATTTGGTGGTCATAATGACCCCACCTGACAATTTTCTAGATTTAGTGGTAATCACGGCCCCACTCGATAATTTTCTATATTTAGTGGCATCATAGCCCCCACTTAGCAAATTTCGATATTTAATGGCATCACGGCCTTACTCGGCTATTTTCTTTATTTAGTGGCATCACGACCCTACTCAGCTATTTTCTTTATTTAGTGGCACCATGACCCCACTTGGCTATTCTTGTTATTTAGTGGCATCATTGCCCCACTCGGCAATTTTCACGGCTTGGTGTTATCACGGCCCCACCCAGCGAATCTTAGATTTATGCCCACATTAATCAATTTTTGGGATAAATCCTCATAATCACCAATACACTCAATTGCATAAATTATCAACCAATTGCACAATTAAGCAATCAATAACACATATCCCCCATCAATGGCAATCCTTTACCATAACCCTAAACCTTTACTATATAGCACAATCATTCATGCATCATCACGCATAAGCTCTAGGCATGTCACAAACCAACATATCATCAAATATGCACAAACCAGCAAGCATTGCACCAATAACACCACAAAATCATAACCGGCCCTAATCGGCAGAAAAGGCCCTCTCGCGCGTCTCCGAGTTTAAATCCAAAAATCTAACCAAACGAGTTTGGAAAATTCCCAAAATTGAATATGTAGTTATGGACACAAAAGCAAACATTTTTCATGAAGACACCTTAACCCAGATTGTTCTAGATTCCGCCCAGTAAATCGCTCAATCCAACACCAAAACTGGGTCTGTTTACAGAAAATCTGTTTTCCAAAATCAGCTTTGTTCGAGGTCCAAAACATGTCCATTTGATCTGAAATTTGAATATGTTAAACTAGAAGATATGAAAAACAACTTTTATGAAGAAAATATTTTGAAATTAGAACCCTAAGAGTTGATAAAAACCCCTAGAATCCTAAAAGGTCACCAATTCCAGCAAAAACTGAGGTTCATTTTGAAAATGACGGAGCTGATATCTCTTTTTTTTTAGTACCCAAAAAACTTGAGAAAAATATATGTTGTAGCTGAGTATGTCTAAAAAATTTCTCAAGAGTACATCAATCTCAAATTCGAAACCCATTTCAATCTATAAAAATGGCAAATGGCGAGAGTCCAGAAATCCGAACTGTAGTAATTCCATTGGATTCAACTAATCCATCATCAATTGTACAAATCTCACTAATTAGGTTACACTAATCCATTCTAAGGCTAATCTAACCATCCTAGCTTATCACTAATCCATACTTAATCTAACATAAACAACCCTTAAGCATAATTAACCTACTAATTGAGGCTTAGTGAGTTAAACTCACCTGTTTAACAAACGATTTGGTGCAAAACGATGGGAACGTCGTGGGACTCGACTTTCCTCAAGGCGGGCCAAGCAACCGAGGCTCAGGACCACCTAAAAATGGCCCTCAAAGGTGCTGGAATACCCACAAAGTTTCTGCTCTATTCTTGCTGAAACAGAAGGGAAACAAGCTTGGTTAACATGGGAATTGCTCGAGAAAGGGTGAAATGGCCAAATCGGGCCTTGGCAGAGGCTTATGGAGGTTGAACGGGACCAAGACAGCTCTGGCTGAGCTCCACCACCTTTGAAACAGCAGCTGGGCCAATGTGAGGAGGCGAGAAGGGCGGACGGGCGTGCGGGTGGCTCGCGCGGGTGGTGGCACGTGAAATGGCGACGGCGTGCGGTGGTGATGGCATGGACGGCTTCGGCGCTCCCTTGGCTACCTCTACTACTTACTAGTCGAAAATGAAGAGGGTAGAGGGCAAGAGAGATGGCTGGCTGGCTTGGAGAGTAAGGGAGAGAGGGATGGGTCTAAAAACAGCTCATAAGAGAAAAGGGGAGAGAGGGTGGTTTAAAAATAAAGAACAACCCAAAAACAGCTCATTAGAGGAAAGGGAAGAGAGGGTGGTCTAAAAATAAAGAACAACCCAAAAACAGCTCATCAGAGGAAAGGGGGGGAGGGGGGAGAGAGAGAGAGAGAGATAATTGCGATTGTTTGCTTGGAAAATGGCAGGTGTGTCCAAATTTCATGAACAAAAAACTTCGAATTTTCTTCTTCGGGCACGACCTTGAATGATGAACCACCTGTTTAAAAATAAAGAACGACCCAAAAACAGTGTTTAAAAAAAAAAAGAACGACCCAAAAACAGCTCATCAGAGGAAATGGGAGAGATAGAGACGACCTTGAATGATGAACCACCCGTTTAAAAATAAAGAACAACCCAAAAACAATGTTTTAAAAATAAAGAACCCAAAAACAGCTCATCAGAGGAAAGAGAGAGAGAGAGAGAGAGAGAGAGAGAGAGAGAGAGAGTAGTGTGAAAGCTGATTGCACAAAAATGGCCAAGAGAGCTTGTGTTCTTCCTCTCTTAGTTTCTATAATTTGTTCTTGAAACTTAGTTTTCTTCTCTTGGTTTTGATCCTTCAAAAAGGCATCTCATGCAGAAATGGAGGCCATATGTATATGTGTGTGTATTTGTTAAGGTCAACTATACATATGACTAGAGTCTCAACCTCACATTTGTGGACTTTTAATTAAATTTTGTCGCATGAAATTTTGCACATGTAAGTAGATTTTCTACTAAAGATTGGGAGAATTCCAACCTTTCCAGCTTTTCTTACTTTCAAGTTTCTAGGGGGAGCATATCCAGGCTTCAGAACCCTAGATGCGGTTCATGTAAGTTTTATTACCTAAACAAAGGATCAATATATTTGAAGAAATACTCACCCACGCATGGCTACGCTGGTTGAGATTGTGTCCCTATGGACTGAATGGTCAGGGGTTCGAAACTCTCATGGCGGTTTCATGATTTTAGTGAGGGGGCCCGATGGTGGGTTACTAAGCTAATTTCCCTCGAGGTATAATCAGTTTATGCTCCCGTAGGGTTGAGTCAGGTTGGATACTCAACATCAATATATATATATATATATATATATATATATTTGAAGAAATTGTTCATATTTGCACCGAAATCACTTTTTTTTAAAGAATTATTGTTATTTAAATAATGTATTTTGCCTAACCATCTGTTGCTATCGTCGGAAGTCGTTTGTCCGAATAAAAGGTGGTAAATCGGCAATACATTCTAAATATGTTACTCCAAAACATTAGAACATAAAAATTCAGGCTCTTTTCTTTAGTCTTTCCCTAGTTAGGGAATTGTGGAGTTGTCTTAAACATTGACAAGTCAATACTATACCCTTCAACATCTGAATCATGTCGCAAATTGTACTATAAATCAGTACAGTAATAGCATAGGAACATAACACAGGCTGAAGTCTCATTTGTAATCCTTTTCGAGTAATGATGTTGCATAATCAGTAAATTATATGATAAGCTCTTTCCTTTTGCAATAATTCATGGTAACCTAAGTTGTATGACTTACTTTAATATTGTGCCTACAACCAACTAATATGCCCTTTTCCTTTGCGTTAATCTCTCTAAGTAGAACTTGACCTGAAAATATCATGTGATTCTTTTCATGTATTTATTATCCAAGGATATATTTTAGGTAGGGTTTCACATCTACATTTCATCCATTTTTAATGTATCATTGTAATGCCCCGAACCTCAGGCTCGCTAACATCCCACCATGGTCAAACAAATGCGATGTTCACAGGTTAAGTCGCCGACCCAATCAGTTCTTTAATATACATGTGGAAGCATCTTATAAAACCCTTGACAATAAAATATGGGATAGAAAAGCAATAAGCAATTTCACAACAATACACTTACATAAATCAACGGAGTTACAAATGAAGGCCTACAGCCAAAAGTCTACAAAAGACTGGCTCTTAAAAAGGAATTGTCCTACGACCTACAAGTCGGACACGTTCTCCAATCCTCTTGACTTCACCTCTGCAACTCCTCAAGGCCGACCCAAGCGATCTGGTCGCTCCGTCCATAGGGGACCTGAAAATGTTGGCCCACAACGGGGTGAGATATTGTCTCAGCAAGTTCAACCCCCTAAACCCCTATTAGAAAGAAAATACGCCCTGGAGTGGCCTAGCCATAACATTAAGAGGACTTACCTCGTCTCAGTCCTTACCTGTAGGTTAGTACAATTTATATAATTCAATCACGTGCAATTATGATAATTAAATAACTATGGCACAATCGCATCATCAAACAATTCAACCACTTGGATCGTTTCAGCGATCAATCGACTCGGCCGATTACATGTCATTCTAGCAAATCAATCACTGCTTCCAATCACGACCCTATAGGTAGGTCTAAAACTTTAGTAGTTATCATGGCCCCACTCGGCAAAATTAGAATTAGTGGCATCACGGCTCACTTAGCACAACCTTCAAAAAGGTGGTGGATCATGGCCCGATGGGCACGACCTCTGTCAGGTGGTAAATCATGGCCCAATTGGGCGCGACCTTTATCAGGTGGCGAACCACTGTCTAATTGGGCGCAACCAAATCCAATTTGGTGGCAAAGCCCAACACGTGGAAATTTATAAATAAAAGGGTTAATACCCTGAAAAACCCCAAACTGGTACGCCTGTGACAAATTTACCCCAAACTATTTTTTTGACCACCCCATACTTGTATACCTTTGACAAATTTACCCTAAACTGGTACACTTGTGACAAATTTACCCTATGTTAGTTTTAGTTAAATTTTCTTGTTAAATTATAAAGTTAAATGACACGTGACAATTGATCGGTATACCAATTTGGGATTTTACACTCTATTTTTCACAATTTACAATTTTTGTGATTTTTTTGTGGTATTAATCTAATTTAGCGGGGGGTATATTAGTCACAAATTTACCAGTTTGGGGTTTTTTGTGGTCAAATAAATTAGCTTGGGGTAAATTTGTCATAAATGTACCAGTTTAAGGTTTTTTATAGTTAGTCGGGGTAAATTTGTCATAGGTATACCAGTTTGGGGTTTTTCATGGTCAAAAAAATAGTTTGGGGTAAATTTGTCACAAGTATACCAGTTTGGGGTTTTTCAAGGTATTAACCCTAAATAAAATCCTTAATTTTTCCAATTCAACACTCACTTGGCACAATCCAATCATCAACTGCATAATCCGAATACACCACGATGATCGGCACGAAAAACTAATAAATTAAGGTCTCGAAGAAATTTTCGGGAAATTTTTTTCGGATTAAAAATAATAATATTTTAATAATTTCGAAAAGTAATATTTTATTATATTATTAAATAATTCCGAAATCTTTATTTAATCCAAAAATAAATTAATTAGGTCACATCAAGGCTTATTCTAAATAAGCCTATTTAACCCTAATTAAACATACATTAACATTTTTTGTTTTGGGTAACGAACATACATTAACATTAAACACCACTTTAATCTAATTTGCAATTAAATAAAATAAACTAACTACCTAAATACAATTAATATAATCTAAGAACACCCTAAGCATCATTAACCACTCTAATCAAGATTTAGTGAGATAAACTCACCTAATTAACAAACCGATCGGACCAAAACGACGAGGACAACGAGGGAAACAACTTTCCTCAAAGCGGGCCAAGTATCCGAGGTTAAGAAGCCGGCCAAAACGGGCCTAACGTCTGCTGCCATACCCATTTTTCCCAGCTGCTGGTTGAGGCCGAGAGAGGGGGAAACCGTGGCTGGTTGAGGCAAGCAAGGGCGGTAAGGGCTTGGAGGAGCTCCAGTAGGCTGAGGTGGGGTCGCACGGTGGCCAGAGGCGACTGATCCGCGGCCTGCAGCAGCTCACGGAGGTGAGGACGAGCTGGAGGCGTGCGGGCGGCGGATGGCGAGCGAGGGTGTGTGACGGCGATCCGGTCGAGCTGCTGGTTGCTACTTCAGCGGTCTTCAGCTTCTTCGGTCTGCTGTGTTTCTTTGAGCAGCAAGAAGAGGAAGAAAGGAGAGGCATTCCACGGGAGAGAAGGGGAAGGAAGAAGAAGAAGAAGAAGAAGAAGAAGAAGAAGGGGGCCCACTTCACTCCTTTTTCTCTTCTTCTTCTTTTTTTTTTAATCCAACCAAGGTGGCCCACCATGACATCACTTGATGATGTCATACTCCACCATCTCCCACAACCTTATTCCAATGGGTTAAAATTCAATTTCCGCCAGGATCCAATTCTTTGTATAACAACCTCTTCAATTCCACTCGATTCTCTTCCAATTGAATTAAATTGAAGCCCATAAAATTAATCTAATGTCACCACACTTCATTTCACATCTTCACTTGTCTAAAGAATCAACTTAAGTTCCAAAAGCGCGACCAAATGCCGGCCTACTAATTTCTCGAGCCAAATTAGTCATTCTCTGATTATTTTGCTGAAAAACTCGGCTTGCATGAAAAAATCTTTCAAAGATGAGTCAATGATCCTAAAATGATTTGTGACATACTATGACTTCCAATTTCTGAATTTGGTTTCAATTTTCACGGTTAATTTCGATTTGTTGCGATTCCAGCGCGTCCTAACCTACCGGGTAGCTTTCAAGAAAATTTTCTTGCATCCGACCTGAGGGTGATCAGTCCCCAAGTCTGACGCGTTAAAATCCCTTAATTACTTCACCCAATAGGCTAGTTCCCTCATGAGTAGCCAACTCAGAGAGTCGAACTTTATGCACAGATGAAATGCCCGACTCAATTGACTGAAAATAGAATTAGAAAAATCGGAATGTCACAATCATTAACCAAATCGATGCGAATAATGGAGTTTTTCATTAAATATTTACTGTACTCTATATTATTTTGCAGTGTAAAGACCATCTTACCCAATTTTTAATGTGTTATAGATGTACATAACAAACTATAAGTAGCGACGTTACTATTGATCATGCTTTAATAAGAAATGTTAGATAGTATGGGTTAAGATATGCCCGACAAAACTGTATTGGAAAATGGAGAAGATTAAATGGTAGACAGTCCTAAAATTTGTACTGAATATTAGTTCAAAATAAAATCTGCCAAAACAAGCTGCGCAAACCATATTTGGACAAGGACCTAGCACATTAACAACGGTACGCGGAAATTTTTTGTAATTTTGTCCTAATTTTGAATATGTAAATTTCAAGGTTGGACATTATTCTATGTGTCCGGTATTGCTAGGCAACTATTTCTAGTAGTCAAAATTAATTTATGCTGACTCGGTTCATTTGGGTCGATCGCTAGTGTAATATACAATTGGGATGCACATTTATTTTATCTTATATAAATAGATAGTTCATATAATTGAGATATCGAATGGGGGAGTCAAAGATGTCGATGCGAATAATTGAATTCAAATGAGATGTGCATGGAACTTGCCCAGAAAGGGAAAGCACAGGAATTTTTTAGACAAAGACTTGTTAAAGAAAGCTCTACCAAGAACGACTTTGATTAAAGATCTTTTGTTTTTCTTTTTAATAAACAGGACCAACCGGCGAACAAATTGGAGATAAAAAAAGATTCTGAAGACCCAAAGAGAAAAGATGGCACAAGCGCGTTTGTTTCTTCTCCTTCTTCGTCCTCTTCGGCTTCTGCTGTTCTCCATCCATCTCTGAGATTTTGTTGTCTTCTTCTGGTTGCGTTCTCTCTCCTTTTATCTTTATACATATACACATACTTGGGGAAAAATCATCGGTTAGGTAAGAAAATGGAATCAGACTTTGAAGTGTGATAACACTCTCCTTAAGAAATTATTTATTCCACAACGTTGCTAATGGTTACTAGTAAAAATTCTCCAAGATATAACAAAATTTTAATGAGAATTCTAGATAATAATTCTAGCATTTCTCCAAAATTTCTCAAAAGGAAACAATTGGAAATTATGACCATATATCTTTGAAAGGAGTCTCGAGATTGTCAAAAAAATTTACACATAAAACTATGACTATATATAGATAGTCTTTTTAGAACAAATGCAACTTTTCGAAAGAAGTTATGTCCAAACTGATATTTTCTCAAAAAACATATTGAAAAGACAATGAAAATTCGGAATAAAAAAATAAAATTATTTTTTAATTCCGAATTTCATAATTTATGAAAAGTTACAACATTTCAAGGAGAAGAAGTTATGTCCGAATAGAAACAACTCTCCAAATGTTAAAAGGTTGTGAGAGTGCTTAATAATCATTAGATATAACTAATGAATTCGAAATTAAAGAATTTAAAAGTAATCATTAGTCTATTATGAAAAATCACAATGTTTCAATATGACACAATGGTTATTCTATAATTATAAATTCGAATTTTAATAAATAAAAATGATGATCGTTGATTAATGTCAAATTCTGTCCACGTGCGCACTCACATTTTTTGGATGTGGGACAAGGCACATTTTAATTTGTTTTACAAACAAATTACCAACAATACATATATACATTCTGAACCGATACCTCTTAGTTTGGTCTTGCGCTTGTTGGCTTTCAATCGGTGGTCATCACATCAGATTCACAGCAAGTATTTGATTGTTAAATTCTACAAGAGATGTAGCAGGGTTGTTAACTTCTTTTTAAGGTTCTTGTTTCTTTGATTTTCTAAGTTTGCATGAGGAGCAGGAGCAGGAGGAGGCAGCCCAAGACCGAGCCCCAGATGCTATTAGTGAAAGTTTGTTGCCTAAATCAGGCGGCCGAAAATGTTCATTGTTGTTGTAGGAGATCCATTATTCAAACGGAAGGTGTCATTATGGCTAACAATTTATACTCATACCTATGATCGTATCGTTTCGTGTGGGCATCAATATATCAACATCTTTCAAATGACAAGCCATGTATTTACTAGTTAATCGTATTGTTGCATTTCATGATGTATTCAAATTTGGTCTGTATATTTGTTTGCGATCATTCAATGGTTGAGATTATAGCCAAATCTTTTTTTATTTATATCAAATTCTTAGCTCATTCATTTTTCTTTTTGATCATTGGTGATTTTTTTCATACCTCTTAATAAGCTAGTAGCAAAGTTAAGATGCCATTCTCTTTTTTCTACCTGAAAAAGTTCCTTAAGATAATCTTGACTTTTTTTTTTTTTTTTTTTCTGTATAAGTGAATTTTTGTTTCATTGATGATCATAGATATTAGCAATGAATATGAAGGGATAAATATATTTAATTTAAGAATAAATAGCTAAAATGAGAAAGTTTAGGTTTGTACACCAATCAGTATATCTTGCTAAATGAATATAATACAATAAGACTATTAAATGGAACACGAAGAGATCCAGCATTGTCTTTTCTTTTGAAAATCGATCATATGATGATCTATTATCATTTGATTTTTAATTAAACTGGTAGCATACCCATGCGTTGCACAGGTAAAATTAAAATATGTTGGTTGGTACATTTATTAATTAAATTATATCATATTTCATGTAAATCTTCATCTTTTCCGGACCCAACATGACCCGGGTTTTCGTTATGGGTCTTATACATTTCGGGTTAGATTGGGTCAAAGAGAACATTGTTGCGACCTCTTTTTTCGGCATCCCCATTAAGGACGGGTGCTTGCGGAGGCTAATGGTTCGGCTAGGTCTATTAGGCTTAACCTAGACTCTCACAAGTCCACCAATTCACGACTTAATCATCCAAGTTTTTAAATTGTAAGTTACTTTTAAAATGGAGTCGCCACTAATCAATTCGGGGTAAGTTGATTAGAAACTCAAGCGAAATATTGAGAGAAATATTCGCTCCTACGCAACCAAAAAAACTAGGTTCGGAAACTTGATTACACTAGTTAATCACCAATGCTCTTCCGGTACATAATCTTGTTTAAACCTTAAGACTTTTTGGATGTTTGAGGGATTTTTCATGCATTTTGTGGAAAAAAAAACATTTTTTGGGTATTTTTCTTATTTTTTGGACATTAAAAAGCATTTTTTGGATTTTTAATCTTTTTCTGAAAATATAAATCATTTTGGCTTTTTTCTGACTTGTTGGCTTTTTTGGAAAAATATGAGATATTTTTGATTTTTTTGAAATAAATTATTTATATTTTAATTTTTATTAAAATATTATTTATTATTATATTATAATATATTTTAAAAAACGACCCGGGGTACTCGATGAAGACAAGTCAACATATATTATTATATTATAGTATATTCATGCATGACCCGGGGATAAGTTTTTAACTGGTAAGTTAATTTTAAAATGAGCGGAAATAGCTTATCAAACGAGGAGAGAGAGAGAGAATATAGTATCAAAACTGATTGCAGAAAAATGGTAGAGAGAGTCACGACATCTTCCATTGTCATGAGAGGTGCGAGCTTAGGAGAGTTTGTGACCACGTGAGGGGAAACTCACAACAGCTCATTTACCAACTTTATCTTTAATAACTTACTAACTTTTATTGAAGTATATGAAATTGCCAACTTTATCTTACTCATTCACCAAATTTTTATACGACAAGAAGGGAGTAGCTACTTCCCATTGTTGATAGTAACTTCACACATACAAAAGTAAGTTCAAACATTTCAGTAGCTAGTAATTTCTCACATTGGTCAAAAAAATTTCATGTGGGAAAGTACAGTAATTATTCATGAGACTCAGTAGTTTTCTCAAAAGAAACTAACAATTGATATATCTAAATTCAACTTCCATACGTGACTAATAGCATTTCCATAATGTAAAGTAACTTTCAAATACCTTTCCCACTAATGTAATATAAAATTGAAGTTAACTTTTTCAGAGTACAAATCGTCTATAGCCAGTAATATAAGCGACACACTTCACCCATTTTTAAGACCATAGCAGCATATAATCATCCCAAATTCCATTCAACACATAAAATAATGCAATATCAAATGATGTACTGATAGGACACATTGCCTTGTTGTTCCATTCTCAATGGAACAGAAGATACACAAATTTAGACTCCAATATGTGATCATTGAGGATATAGCTCGGTGATAGATGTGACGAATCATATCCAGGGCAGTACGGACGGATGGACTGAGATCGCCTTGGCAGTACGCAAGTGAGGTTAAAGGCATGTCTCTTGTTCCACATCGCTTAGGGGGGAGTCCTGGACCTAGTTTATAATGCTTAAGTCCCTCTAATCTGCATGACGTGTTTCACGTATGCTTCTGCCGCGCTGAAAACAAACCCATGAGAGAGGAGGTTGCTGCGTGCATGCCTCCAAAGCAGACAATTATTATGGCTTGGGAGAGGGCGTGCCAGTGGGCCGCACCTCTGCCCCTGCATAACGCAATTTAAAGCCGTGAGGACTCAGTGTCCTATCGTACCCAGGGCAGTATGGAGGGATGCGTACTGAGTTTAAAGGCATGTCTCTTGCCCCACATCGCTTAAGAGGGAGTCTTGGACCTAGTTTATAAGACTTAGATCTCTCTAATTTGTATAACGTGTTTCACATACGTTTTCGCTGCGCTGAAAACAAACCCATGAGGCAAACCCATGAGGGGGGAGGTTGCTTTGTGCATGCCTCTAAAGCGGACAATATTATGGCTTGGGAGAGGGCGGGCCAGTGGGCCGCACCTCTGCCTCTACATAACAACTTTTAAAGTCGTGAGGATTCAGTGTCCAAAGTGGACAATATTATACAATGGGGGACCCAGGTTGTTACAATAGAAGCCTCATTCACTGATTCTTGGATTTCTCTGTTTTCAGATCGATTCGAATGAGTTACCATCACTCGCGAAGCTGTGTTAGATTCAGGGATACTGGACAAAATGAATGCAGGTCGTGATGGTAGTGGCAAGGTGGTGGAGTAACTACTGAGCATCAAAACCACCGCACCCATGGTTGGTCTGTCGGCCTCGATTATTTGAACACACAGCAATCCAACATGAATGCACCTCAACATTTCGGTCCTCGAACCAGCAGCTAAATTAGGATCTATGAGATCTGAGGGGGTCCCCTCCCTCCAACTCCTATATGCCTGCAATGAATCATAAACACAAAAATCAGCATGGTAAGGATAGTTGTTGGACTCATTCGAGTTTGTGTCTGCCACTCTTTCCTAATGATTCTTTCGGAAAAGGAGAGTGATTGAAAGATATTTTCTTACATAGCTAAGAAGGTCCTCCGTGGTATTCCCCTTGCAGAAGCAGCTACTTTTTTTACCACTAATAATCTCTAGTAGCAACACCCCAAAACTAAAGACATCTGACTTGACTGAGAACAATCCGTGCATTGCCTACTCCGAAGCCATGTACCCACTACATCATAGGAATAATGAGCACTTTCAACGCAATTCCACTTAAGATGTCGTGCCTTTCCATCTGCTAGCTATTCAGATTATATGGAGAAGAGGGCAGGAAATATAATTGAATTTATTTTAAGATACTCTGCTATGTATTACTTACTAAGTGCCAACAACCCTGCTTGTGGCGTCTTGAGTTTGATCCACCGCAAATAGCCTTGCTGTACCAAAATCTGAAATTTTAGGGTTCATCTCTGCATCAAGCAAAATATTGCTCACTTTAAGATCCTGATGAATGATTCGAAGTTGAGAATCCTCATGAAGATAAAGAAGCCCACGAGCAATGCCCCCTATTATCTTTTGATGCCTTTCCCAATTCAGCCGGCTACGCCTAACAGGATTTGCATAGTTTATTGACGAAAGGTTACAGTGATGTGACTAGGGCAAGGTGACTTTCTAAATACAGATTGGCAAGAATATGCACTTCAATTACTCTTAAATCGGATGATGCTGGAACAAAAATGGCAAGATCATACCATATATAAAGTGATCCAAGCTTGAGTTTGGTACAAATTCATATATAAGAAGCCTTTCTCTCCCCTCCAGGCAAAATCCTAAGAGCCTAACCAAATTCTGGTATTGAAGCCTTGCAACCAAGAGGACTTCATTCTTGAATTCTTGATCACCTTGTCCCAAATCTACAGACAGCCTTTTTACTGCTATAACTTGTCCATTGGCCAATGTTCCCTGAAAAAGAATGCAAAAAGAAGCCACATACATGTGAATGTTTCAAATTCTCTGTTATTTTATGAATGAACAATTTGCAGTATTACCTTGTAAACTACGCCAAATCCACCTTGTCCCAACTTATTTGAGTCAGAGAAGTCATTTGTTGCCTCTTTGATGATATTCAAGTCGAACTGCAGGGATTCTGCATTGCTGATTTCATCTACAGGTACAGCTACAAAGTAGAAAATCGGAAGTTGCTCATTGTCTAATTCCACATTATCAGTAAGCCTGTCTGGTGATTTAACAGTTGATAATAATTCATTCTTTTTTAACAGATAATCCATAAGGAAAATTGAGCCCCTGGGTGATGCTAACAAATAAAATATTTTCCAGAGCAAGGCTTAACAAACTGGCTGCTAATCTATTTCACATAGGTTGCGTTCATCCAGTATTTTATGAAAATCAGTCACGCAAAAGTAATGAGAACTTACTTTCGAAATTTTTCTTCAATCTTCTTGACCTCAAACAGATGCATAATATTCCAGCAACTAAAAGAGATAATCCAACAGCTGGGATTGTGATAATAAGGGCAATACGACCTAAGTTAGTATCCTTTCCTGAAAAAGGAAGAGCTCTTATGTTAGACAAGAAACTCACAGAGAACAGTGTTGAGACCCAATTACCAAAAACAGATTTTAGGAGGGATTGCACATTTAAAGCAGTCCTTGGTGTTATTTTATCAGTTTCCTGATGAAATTACTTCAAAAGAAAGGAGGATTCGTGATGCATCAGAAATCTCATTAATTTCTCATCTGCCACTTATTTCATGCTTATACCTCATTCAAGAGGAAAAATAAGTGTCTCAGGAACTTATTAAACCAAGAATCAAAAATTAAATTACATCATGCTTTAAAATACACTTAATGTAACCATACTCAAAGGAGGGGGAGTAGGGGAAGGAGTCTCTTGTTTGTAAAAGGAGCTCATTGAAGTCGAAAGCAAGCTTGCTCACACTTATTGTCGTGTTTGTCCTACAGACAATTGAAAACACAAATAGAATGCTCTGGCATATGCAAGTGTACATTAAAAGGAAGTACCTTTAGGGGATGGGTTATTCGTTGGAGGAGGTGGAGGAGAAACTGGCGATTCTGGTGGTGATGGTTGCGACTCATAAGCCGAAGGATCAAAAAAGCGGTATACTTCAAACCTGATATTGCAACTGGGAGTAACATACCTTCCTCCTTGTTTCTAATCACAACATCAAGGTATTTTTCCAATAGCATTCACCAAACAATTGTCGCATTGTTGCTGCGATAAGTCTGGAGTGCACTGCACTAGTCCAAACAGAGTCTGGAAGTTTGGAGCTGTCGCGTTCCCGACGGCAAATTTCCTCGTCGAATTGCCATTTGCAGCTCGGTCTCTCAAACCATCCGTCAGATTTCTCAAAACCTAGAAAACAGAACCAAGACTATAAGCTACTGTCAGGACAAAAAAACAAGAATTAGTACTTCGTCACGACCTGCACCATAAATCCCTACTCAACCTTAATGCGATGTGAATTGCTAGCTGCTGTCCAAGAATGATACCTCAAATCAAATGCTCCTGTGAGCTCATACTACCTGAAAAGCTATGTGCCAAATCCCAATGCCTTACAGGAAACATAAAGTTCAAGAATTCAAGACTGAAAGGGGAAAAAAAGAAAGAAAGAAAAAAACACGTTCTTGGAGAACAAGAACACAAAAACACAACCAGCACCGTGATATAATGACAACAAGTGCTATGATGAATTACAAAGTGCAGCTAAACAAGGATGAATTACACTCAAACAGCAACCCAATTTAACCGATCTGCCTAGTCGGGCACGTCGTCAAGCGGAGATAAGGATTCTCATGGTTTAGTATGTTGAAAACTATGGAAAGTTTCCATGAAGTAACCGAAGTCAACGCGTACAGAAGCATCATGCACTCTGCTTTCTTGGGAACAAGCGAAATGCAATGCAAATGGTTGTTCAAACGAAAGATGCCGATCGTCAGCATGCTAAAGGCTGAACTTTCCAATTCCGAACCTGATTGAACTGATCGACGTTGTTGGTGACGTTGTTGGGGTTCGCCAAGCCGAAGGCCGGCAAACCCTCCATGGTCCGAAAAATGGAGCGGTTCAAGTACCGGAGCATGCAGTTGTCGTACCAGATGATCGCCTCCTTCTGCACCGGGCACCGGCTGGCGATCGCGGGGGCCGAGTCGTTCAGGCAGCTCCGGCAGTCAGTGGCCCCGACGTCACCCCGGCAGAGGGCGATGGCATTGACAGCGTCAGGGCACCCACCACCGGTGGAGAGGTTGTAGAAGCCGCGACCGTCTGCTATGGCGGCGGCGACGACGGAGGTGGAGGGCGTTGAGGTTGTCCCCATAGGTGCTGTCGGTGGTGAAGTTGCCATTGGTCCCGCAGAAGTAGTAGAGAGGGCCGGCACCATGGGCGGAGGCGGCGAAGGCGAGGAGTGAGAGGAGGGGGGGTGGCGGAACGCGGCGGAGCGATCATCGGAAGCTTGTCTTGAGTTTCAGTTCCGCTGGAAAGAGAGGGAGGGAGGGGAGTGGGTATCCGGTGCGGGAAGCCACACGGCTTTGAATGATCAGCGCCTAATTTGACTTTTGCCCGGCGGACTTGGCCGTTGACTTTGAGGGGCTATAGAGAAATCCCGATCGTGACGCTACAACGATTGTGACGGGACTCCGGTAATGATGATATTTAATTCCCGAAATAAGATATGGAGATGCTATAAAAAAGATATTATCAATATATATAAATTAAAGCAACCCAAAAGAGAACAAGGCCGAGCTCGAAATATAGAAAAAGCCAATGATTAGCAATGATTAACAAACTTATTACTAAGTTAGTCTCTCGGTGCTCTCTTGGTGCTTATAGCACTTCACATGAGAATTCATTAGAAAAATAAATAATAATAAATCAAGGAGCGACACCGCAGCTAGCATCCGAACTAGAAAAACGAAAAAGAAGAAGAAGAACAACAACAACAAGTGTCATCATAAAATTGAATAAAAGCGCATTCTAAATTAGTATTTTCACTATTAAAAAGTCTAATCCAAAGAATTGCGAGGCCATATGTACATAAAGAGCTAGACAAGTGAGATACTTCAACACCCTTTTTCTTGCTTTGTCATGCCTCGAACCCCGAGACACGTGAACAACCCGCCATGGTCGTGGAATTGCAACATTCCCAGGTAGTGTCGTCGACCCAATTAACTTTTATTATGCACATGCGGAACGTATTAAGAAACCCCTGACAATTTAAAAGCGGGATAGAACAGCAGGAAGCAAAAATCAATTTAATACAAACCAACATACAATCATAAAATCAAACAAGGTTTACATGCAGCCAAAATGGGTCGGAGTCTATACACTAGGGATTGGTCCACTAAAAGATAGAACAATCCTAAGAGTATTAGTCAGATTTGATCGTCGACCCTTCATCTTCTTGGCTCTGTGACTCCTTGCCTAACTGCACCGGCAGTCCACCTTACTCTGCTGGAATCGTCATCTATGGCCCTGAAATGTTTTTCCCACAACAGGGTGAGACATTGTCTCAGCAAGTTCACCCCTCCTAAGCTCCTATTAGAAAGAAAATACACCCTAGCATGACCTAGCCACATATCAAGAAGACTTACCTCGCAATAGTCCGCGTCTGCAGGTTAGTACAGTTCATATCATTCAATCACGTGCAAATGTGACAATTAAATAAACCAAGGCACAATCACATCATCAACCACTCAACCACTTGGATCGTCTCAGCGATCAATCGGCTCGGCCGATTACATGTCATTCTATCAAATCAATCAATGCTCCCAACCACGACCTTAAGGGTAAACTCAACCATCGATGGTAATCACGGCCCCACGTGGCACCACCTTCAAAAAGGTGGTAAATCACTAGTGGCATCACGGCCCCACTCGGCACGACCTTCGAAAAGATGGTTCTACAACTAGTGGTATCATGGCCCCACTCGGCACGACCTTCGAAAAGGTGGTTCAACAACTAGTGTCATCACGGCCCCACTCGGCACGACCTTCGAAAAGGTGATTTATCACGGCCTCAATAGGCACGGCCTCTAATAGGCAGTCAATCACGGCCAAATCCCCATCAATTTCCACACTTAGCATTTCTACACATAACCCCTAATTAATGCAATCACACTCAATTCGCCACAAATCAAGCATCAAATTTAAATTCTAACAGCACAGCAGCGATCAGCACGAAATTTTGAGCAATCGGGGCAAAAAATAAAATTTTCCTTTTTTTATAAATAATAATATTTAATTAAATTCGGAATATTTTAATATTATTTTAATCACCCGAATTTCGAACAATTAAATAAATCTAAATTGAATTCCAATTATGTCACATCACCATTTAACTTTAATTAACCCCTTTTAACTTTAATTAAACCCAATTAAGCTTAAACTAATTTACTAATCCAACTTATAATAAAATAATCTAATCTATCCACCTAAACATGCTTAATTTAAACTAAACATACTTAGGGCATAATTAACCGTCTAATCAAGGATTAGTGAGATAAACTCACGAATTTGGACGCCGCTTAGCTCAAATCGAAGAGGGCGACGTCGGGATCGACTTTCCCCAAAGGCTGTCTTGCGTCCGGGGCCGGGAAAGAGGCCGAAACGGCCCTCAAACGGACTGCCATACCCACAAATTTCCAGATCTAGTTGCTGCTGTGCACGGTCGGAGGAGGGCCTGACGGAGGCTCATGGCGGCGACCCGGGCGCGGAGAAGCGAAGGGAGGGGAGAGGCGACTCGGCCGGCGGCTTTGGCGACGGCAAGGCGCTACGGGCGAAGGTGGGGACGGCTAGACGTGTGGCTGCTAGGTGCGGGCTGGCCGAAACGGGTGGAGGGCGAGGCACGGGTGAGGCGAGCTGGCTGAGGCGAACAACACGGCGGCGGACGGCGGCACGGTGAGCCGCGGGCGAGCTGGCGACAACGGGGGGGCTGCTCGACCGGTCCTCCCTTCCCTTTTTCTTTTCTTCCCCCTCTCTCTCTCTCTTTGCTCAAGGTAGGGGATGACACATGTGGGGCCCACTCCCCTCTCTCTCTTCCCCTTTCTTTTCCTTTTCCTTTTTCTTTTAACCCCCAACAATGGCCCACCATGACATTACCGATGATGTCATGGTCCACTACCTCCAACCATCTACAACTCTCTTCAATAGGTGCAATTAATTTTCCGCCGGGGTCCAAATCTTGCACATCTCAATTCTTCAATTCTTCTTTCAATTAAGTCCAATTGAAGTTCATAAAATTAATCCAATGTCACCATACTTTAATTCACATCTTGGCTCGTCCATAGAACCAATTTAAATCCTAAAAGCACGACCAAAGGCGAACCTTAATCCCTCTTGATTCAAATTAAATTGACTCCCATAAAATCAATTGATGTCTCATTTATCAAATTGATTATTTTCTTTATCCAAAAATCCCTCATATTCCTCAATTTCACAACCCCCGGCTTCGACTGAACGAAAACGGCCCTATTTATCTAGTCGAAATTAGGACCCGAAAATCTGGATGTCACAACTCTTCCCCTCTTATAAAAATTTCGTCCTTGAAATTTAAACCTTTACCAATCCTTATACAAAAAGTGGGGATATTTTTGTTTCGCTGAGTCTCACTATTCCAAGCTAATCCTTCAGTCTCATGCTGTTGTCTGATCATTTTGATCAAGGATACCATCTTGGTATACAAAATCTGCTCTTTCTGAACCGACAACTGAACTAAACTTCTCATATATGACACTCCGTCGTTCACATCTGATCTCTTCCTCTCAGCCCCCTAATGCACCTTTGAAGCTCAATGACTGAAAATTTCTGACAGTTCTATCTCGCCTTCCCTCTGACACTGTTCAGACCACTACAAACACTGACTTCTGAGTCGACTCTGGTTTGTGATCTTTCTTCACTTTCTTTGTACTACTGAATTCTACACCCTCTGTTATGCACTGCTTAAGAAAGAACCCTCTGAAAACTCTGCTACACTTATAATCTCTTATCTGGATTCGAAATATAAATCATCCCCGGTACTCCATGCCAGTGAATTATCCGATGCCCACACACTTCGGTATACCCAGTCCATAACATAACAAAATCTTCAAATTTCTGAAATCGAACTTAGATTGGCGGTTAATTTCACTCTGACGCGCTTTTGGTGTGACCTAGGCTACTAGGTAGTTCTCAGAACTTTTTAGGACAAATGACCTATGGTCGATTTCCTTCGAGCCACAATAGACCCACTCGACACATTGTCGATTCTCGATTGTCGTAAAAATCTCGATGATTTAAATACGGACACAGGGTACTAAAACGACAGTAAGATCAAATTAGTGCCAGTCGATGAGAGTTTTCCAATTCAGTGGGGTCACCCACGATTGGTCATTCGTCTCGCCGTCGACGGCCTATCTCGATCTTAATTCGATTTTTATCGTGCCGCAATGATCTCTAAAGATGAACACGGTCGAGAAGTCGATTCCTAGTCGAATCACCAAGTCTATTTGCCTTAAAGTCCTTAATAACTCACCCAGCTAGTCTAGTTATCTCGTGAGTGGCCAACTCAGAGAAAAGCACTAAAATCGCGCCGATGAAATGCCCAACTTATCCAATCAAAGTCAGAATCCATTCGTATCGTACCAAAGCGGACCAACTCCATCTATCAATCGACCACTATCCTCAAATGGTATCAGTAATCCCCTGAATCCTTAGTAAGCTCATCACAATGTTCCATTGTGATATATCTTCATTCCCACTGGGGACTCTTAAGCGATGGTAGAATCCTCCTAGTCTGCATTACTGAACTTCCACTTATTGACAACTCTGGCACTTGCAACTTGCTTGGCGATATACATCTTCACATCAGCCTACCAATTTAACTGACGCCGATCCTGACTTACTTGCACCATCTGGTCAAAATCGCAATACTATAGTGAACTTCTGACAAGATCTTCTCCCTGAGTGCTACACTGTCAGGTGTATTTAATCACTCATGGAACCCGAACTTTCCATCCTCAGAAATCTCAAAATCAATCTCTTTCTTACTAGTATCCTCTTATCAGACTTTCTGAACATCTCTGTCTGTCAACTAGGCGCCGATTAAAACTTGAGCATCTGGTTCAATTTTGAGGGCGGCTATAAAATTCAAAGGGGTAGCCTACCTCAAATTTGAAAACCAAAATTTGAACCCCTTTTAAAGTAAAATCTATACTTTAGCCAGTCTATGCACAATTGGAGGCTCTCGACTCAAAGCATCAGTGATTTCTTTCATCCTTTCGGGTGATACTAGGTACCATTATCCAAATCCTTCAAAAGATCTGGTTCCCAGCGCCATTTCATTCAATTCCTCCCAGGAGAACAAACACTTTGAGGCTTTGACAGTCGATAAAGATCTGGAGTCTTTCTTTACACCAATGATATCTCTAAATCTTCGGAGCGAAAATTGTTGCTGTGAGTTCCAAGTCGTCAGTCAGGTAATTCGGTACATAAGGTCTCAACTGACGGGACACACATGCAATAACCCTCTCATGCTGCATCATTAAGCGACCCAATCTTTTAAATGACATATCACCGAAGATCTCACACCCTCCAGGACCAGACGGAATGGCCCACACAGGTGCAGTAGTTAGCCTCTTCTTAGGCTCTTGAAAACTACATCTGCACTCATCTATCCACACAATCTTTTCTTCCTTCTTTAGTAGTCTTGTTAACGGCAATGCTAACACTGAAAGAAAACCCATATACGTACTGTCTGTAACACTTTGCTAAACCCATAAACTTCTGATCTCTGTTATTGTAGTCAACCTCGGCCAACTGTTCACTACTTTAATTTTGATAGGGTCCACGAAGATTTCTTCTCCTGAAATCACGTGACTTATGAGTGATACACATGTCATCCAAAACTTGCACTAACTAAACTTAGCATGAAATTCAAGAGTCCTCAAGGTCTGAAGTATCATCTTTAACTGTCTCTCGTGCTCCTTGGCACTCTTTGAACACACCGGGATAACTTCACTGAACACGATCACAACTGATTTAAGTAACCTTACACATTCTGCTCATAAGATCCAAACAAATAGCTAAGGTATCCGTCAAACCACACAGCATTACAGTGAACTCATAACTGCCGTAGTGAGTGCGAGATGCTAACTTCGGTAAATCTTTCTTCTTGATCCTCAATTGATGACACTCTGACCTCCAGTCGGTCTTGAGAAATATCAATGTACAACCACGGCGAACCAACTTTCGTCTTCACGAATAGAATAGGTGCTCCCCAAGGTGATGCACTGGAACGCATGAATCCCCTTTCCAAAAATTCCTGCATCTGCACCTTCAGTCCTTCTAACTCAAATAACACCATCCGGTAAGGAGCCTTAGGGACTGGCTCTGTTCTGGGTGCTTATTCAATCACGACTCTATTTCTCTTCTTGACAACAATCCTGACAACAAACCATAACATACTCTTAGAAAACTTCTGTACCACAATTATATTCTCCATGTCCGACCCCTCAACTGATGCATCCATTACAGTTGCCATGTGGATTTGATAACCAGAACACTGAACCAAGTCATCTTCCAAGACGAATAACAATGATTGAAGTTCCTCTTCAACTTTTAGTGACTCAAGACTTTCGCATGCTAACTGAACAAGTTGAATTACATCACTTGCACGATTCAAAACGACAGAAAGCTCCTTGAGCCAACATTTTTATAAATGACTTCCAGGTCATATTTAGGCAAACCCTCTAAGCACAACCATAGTCAGAGATTCGTCTTTCCATCACTTTATTACCATGACGAAGATCCTACAGCCTTCACTGAAATTTCTGTTGTACTACTTTGATAAAAGCATCTCAAAAGCATTCTTCCCTTGATCGATGCATGGTCAATCCCTTCATGCTCTTCTAGCCATCGTAGTGGCGTCATATCTGCAATAACGGCGCTTACGCTCTCCTAGGCTTACACGGACAATTCCTAACCTGATAGCCCTACCGGCCATGTTCAAACCGTGTTCCCTTTTTACTCTGACCCCGGGCTAACTCATGCCTCCTTTTTACAAACTCGGCACACCATCAGTGAGTCATCTACCTCCCATCAAGGAATACCACACACCCTTCCTTGCACTGAGATCTGTCCCAAGTACCCCACTAAATATCCCGAAGCATATTTCCTCTGCTCTATCTTATCAACGGTGGTGACAGAAATAACTGTGATTCCATTTGCCCACATGGACAATCTTTGATCAACGGCTTCATTGGCGACATCTGTAACAAGTCTCTTCCCTCTTACAGCACAAGATAGATCCATGTCCTTTCTTACAGACACAACACACACGATCAAGCTGAGCACTGACTTTCCAGTTCTATTTTTCCTAGTTGGGTGAAACATGGCACCTTTCCTTTGACACCGATTTTTCTCTCCAATCGATTCTCATTTCTGTCTAAACTGAACCTCGACTCAGATACAATGGCTTGATCCTCGATCACAATTCCAGATTGGGCCTCAATAGGCATGGCCACAACAACGGTCACAACACTGGCAGAGGTAGGAACAACTGCAGCAATGGCCTTGGCGGTACTAACGGTGACGGCGGTAACAGTGGCTGAAACGACGGCCTACTGACCCATTCTGTCTCCCAACCTCTCAAGCATTCACAAAAACCGAGCAAACTTTGAACCTGCGGGGGCTACTATCCCAGCATTAACTAGATACAATGCTTCACCACTCGCACTGGCCCCAACTTGCGCTCTACCCGGGGCACCACGGGCACCAACTTTCAACAGCGGCCCCCCCCGAAACACAAGGCCTACTATCCTCACTTAGCGGCCCTCGACACTCGGTCACTCACGCAACAGGCTCAACACAGACGCCTGCTTCCAAAACCAACACTGAGCGACCACACAAGCAAGCTACCAAGCAACTATCAATCGCATGTATTAGAACATTAAAAGCCTTTCCTACTAACTATCCCATGACTCATCGCACCTTATCACTCCATACATTGACCATGCTATGATACCACTTAAATGGGGTTGTCACGCCCCGAACCCCGAGACACGTGAACAACCCGCCATGGTCGTGGAATTGCGACATTCCCAGGTAGTGTCGCCGACCCAATTAAATTTTATTATGCACATGCGGAACGTATTAAGAAACCCCTGACAATTTAAAAGCGGGATAGAATAGCAGGAACCAAAAATCAATTTAATACAAACCAACATACAATCATAAAATCAAACAAGGTTTACATGCAGCCAAAATGGGTCGGAGTCTATACACTAGGGATTGGCCCACTAAAAGATAGAACAATCCTAAGACTACTAGTCAGATTCGATCGTCGACCCTTCATCTTCTTGGCTCTACGACTCCTTGCCCAACTGCACCGGCAGTCCACCTTACTCCGCTGGAATTGTCATCTATGGCCCTGAAATGTTTTTCCCACAACGGGGTGAGACATTGTTTCAGCAAGTTCACCCCTCCTAAGCCCCTATTAGAAAGAAAATACACCCCAGCATGACCTAGCCACACATCAAGAAGACTTACCTCGCAATAGTCCGCGCCTGCAGGTTAGTACAGTTCATATCATTCAATCACGTGCAAAATGTGACAATTAAATAAACCAAGGCACAATCACATCATCAACCACTCAACCACTTGGATCGTCTCAGCGATCAATTGGCTCGGCCGATTACATGTCATTCTATCAAATCAATCAATGCTCCCAACCACGACCCTAAGGGTAAACTCAACCATCGGTGGTAATCACGGCCACACGTGGCACAACCTTAAAAAAGGTGGTAAATCACTAGTGGCATCACGGCCCCACTCGGCACGACCTTCGAAAAGGTGGTCAACAACTAGTGGCATCACGGCCCCACTCGGCACGACCTTCGAAAAGGTGGTTCAACAACTAGTGGCATCACGGCCCCACTCGGCACGACCTTCGAAAAGGTGGTTCAACAACTAGTGGCATCACGGCCCCACTCAGCACGACCTTCGAAAAGGTGGTTCAACAACTAGTGGCATCACGGCCTCACTCGGCACGACCTTCGAAAAGGTGGTTCATCACGGCCTCAATAGGCATGGCCTCTAATAGGCGGTCAATCATGGCCAAATCCCCCTCAATTTCCACACTTAGCATTTCTACACATAACCCCTAATTAATGCAATCACACTCAATTCGCCACAAATCAAGCATCAAATTTAAATTCTAACAAAGACAAAGAATGATCGGATCACAAAATTCGAGCAAGGGGCTAAAAATAAAATTTTCCTTTTTTTAATAAATAATAATATTTAATTAAATTCGGAATATTTTAATATTATTTTCATCACCCGAATTTCGAACAATTAAATAAATCTAAATTAAGTCACATCACCATTTAACTTTAATTAACCCCTTTTAACTTTAATTAAACCCAATTAAGCTTAAACTAATTTACTAATCCAACTTATAATAAAATAATCTAATCTATCCACCTAAACATGCTTAATTTAAACTAAACATACTTAGGGCATAATTAACCGTCTAATCAAGGATTAGTGAGATAAACTCACGGATTTGGACGCTGCTTAGCTCAAATCGAAGAGGGCGATGCCGGGATTGACTTTCCCCAAAGGCGGTCTCGCGTCCGGGGCTGGGAAGGAGACCGAAACGGCCTCAAACGGGCTGCCATACCCACAAATTTCCAGATCTAGTTGCTGCTGTGCACAGCCGGAGGAGGGTGCGATGGAGGCTCATGGCGGCGACTCGGGCGCAGAGAGGCGAAGGGAGGGGAGAGGCGACTAGGCCGGCGGCTCTGGCGACGGCAAGGCGTGATGGGCGGAGGTGGGGACGGCTAGACGTGTGGCTGCTGGGTGCGGGCTGGCCGAAACGGGTGGAGGGCGAGGCACGGGCGAGGCGGGCTGGCTGAGGCGGACGGCACGGTGGCGGACGGCGGCACGGCGAGCCGCGGGCGAGCTGGCGTCGACCGGGGTGGGGCTGCTCGGCCGGTCCTCCCTTCCCATTTTTTCTTTTCTTCCCCCTCTCTCTCTCTCTTTGCTTAAGGTAGGGGATGACACATGTGCGGCCCACTCCCCTCTCTCTCTCCCCTTTCTTTTCCTTTTCCTTTTTCTTTTAATCCCCAACAATGGCCCACCATGACATCACCGATGATGTCATGGTCCACTACCTCCAACCATCTACAACTCTCTTCAATAGGTGCAATTAATTTTCCGCCAGGGTCCAAATGTTGCACATCTCAATTCTTCAATTCTTCTTTCAATTAAGTCCAATTGAAGTCCATAAAATTAATCCAATGTCACCATACTTTAATTCACATCTTGGCTCGTCCATAGAACCAATTTACGTCCTAAAAGCACGACCAAAGGCGAACCTTAATCCCTCTTGATTCAAATTAAATTGACTCCCATAAAATCAATTGATGTCTCACTTATCAAATTGATTATTTTCTTTATCCAAAAATCTCTCATATTCCTCAATTTCACAACCCCCGGCTTTGACTGAACGAAAACGGCCCTATTTGTCTAGTCGAAATTAGGACCCGAAAATCTAGATGTCACATGCTTAATTCAGATTAGAACAACACGTGAAATGTAACAAGTAGATGAAGGGACAATATACACATGTAACAGTTTTGGAAGCCTTTGCTTCTTCTTGAGTGATCACGTATACTTGTCCCCGAAATGGTGGCCGTTGTGATTTTCCTTGTTGAGATCCTTTGCTCGGGTGCTATTGTGCCGGTCATGTAGGGCCAGCATTCACTTGGGTCCTCTCTGAGGAGCAGCCCCTCCTAATGTGGCCTCATTAGACCACACTCAAAACATTTTCTCGAATCCTAATAGGGTCTCTGCCCATGCTATCCACTACACCTCTGGCGTGGTTCATTTTGGTACAGTACTCCACACCTTTAGCATGGTTTATTTTGGTATGGTACTTGATTCAGTACCTACCCTTTCCCGGCTTCTCCAAAATTTTAGAAATTCTACTTCTTATGAGAAGGGCCAATCGGTCCTTGAGATGGGTGGGGCCTCTTGTCCCATCGAACATAACATGGTGCCATCTAATATCCGAACCCAATTCTTTGTTCACTTTCTGCATGCTCCCTCATCAATTTTTATTCTACGAGCTCGGCTTGCTCGTAATATTCATTATAGTCCTTGATGTTAAGGGCAACAATTGTTTTCTAATGTCTGTCCTCAAGCTCTTTAGAAATTTCTTAGCTTTCCCTTCTTGATCCCCTACCAATCTAGGAGCATACTTGGAGAGTTCAGAAAATTCCGCTTCATATTGGTTTACAATTAGCTCCTTCAGATCCAATTAGATAAAATCTATTATCTTCTTGTCCTGAGTTTAATTAGAGAAATGCTTTTTGTAGAAAGCCCTAACAAATTCATCCATTTTTACTGTTGTATAGATTGAGAAGATTGTGTCCCTAGAGGCCCTCCACCAATGCTTGTCGTTTCTTTCCAGTTGGTACTTAACCAAAGTTATATTCTCAGTGTCATTGCAGTTCAACAATTGGAAGATTTTCTCCATTTCATCAATCCATTGTTTTGCCTTTTTTGGGCTTCCTATGCCAGTGAAGGAAGGTGACTTTATTTTCAAAAATTGTTCTACCAGTCCTTGGGTGCAATGTTTTGCCCCAGGTTATTGTTGGGCTTGCTTCTCCATCAAGTTTCTTATGTTAGCAAGTGCTTGTAAGAAATCCTCCATCTGAGGTTTTGCCCTTGAAGTGTTGGCCTTCGTTCTCAATGGAGAAGAACTTCTTGACCTCTTCATGTTTCCCTGCAAGTTCCTAAGCATTACCCACGTAAACGATTAGCGACCTAGTATCACTAATCGTATAACCATAAGCAAAATCGCATCAATAACATATGCATGTCACTAAATTACATAGGTAAGTTAAAATTGTTACTTGCACTTTACGAGTGACAGTCCATCACCCGTTGTCCAAAATAATTCAAACAAATGCATTCAGTATCTTATCGCAAGCACTCATACTAGCTAGTTCAATTGCTAACGCACCTTATCACTCTAGTCAAACCTATGCTCTAATACCATTGGAGTTGACACCCTCAGCACACCATGGCTAATGTAGAGCTACTAGCGTAGTTATCATTTTCATTTCACTTTTTCTTAAGCATGCAAAGGCATAAAGAACTAAAGTAATCTTGGGGTGTACAAGGACTTCTATAAACTAGACAACTTCAATTCTTATTTATTTATATACATTTGCTAGGCGATAGTTTGCGTACACTAGGAAATTTCAAAATGTCAGTACTATTGACTACACCGTATTATAAGTTGATCATCCCATCCTAACCTAGTTGTACACGTGGTCGCCTAACCCTGACCCTTGGCTCAATCAAAATCTTCCAAGTTCTCTAAAATCCAACTGCCCTCCTACCTCCCTTCTATGCAGCGGGGTTGCCTCCGTCTCCTGGCCCGTTGACGAATAGTGGGAAGGGACCCACCGTGCGCACATTGACATGTGCGTACATTTTGACGAACCCAAGAGTGACTTGCCCCGTCAGAGGCTCAATATCCATGACCAAATGAGTCTTGATCCAGATGAAAAGTGTATCTAGGAAACCAAGGTCTATGAATTCATCCTCTTACCAAGTGAAATCAACCGGTACCCCATAACGAATAGTAAGAGAGGTAGGTGGGATCGACATTCTGTTAATCTAAAAATATAAAGTCAACAACTAGCGAGTCTAAACCTAGCAAGCGGAAGGTCCACCGGTCTATATTACATGGATTGATCACCGTACTGACAAAGACAACCTTAGTATAAAGTATAGACATTATCATCTTAGCTGAGAACCTTTTCAAAATGACAGATCAATAAAAGCATTAACTCAATTTAAAAGTACCAAGGTTGAATTCAAGGAACCCTGTAACCTCCCGAGCATCTCGCATCTAGCTAGCATTGTGAGGACATTTGGGGACTGGCATTGGACCCCACAGAAATTTGGAGGAACTTAGTTACTCCTCCAAGCATCCCTACTACAACCCAAGGACCTACGGCATTCTTAATCACACGTCAACATCATGATGCAATAATTTCATAATTCAATTTAAAATCATGTTAAAGTTACTACTATCCAATGACTCAAGCAGGAATCTAACGAATCCTCAGTCATTGTTAAACCCCTAGACTAATATAAACTCAATCGTGCCGATATTAGGTGAACTGCGAAAAGAATCCCATATCCTAGGCCCCAAACTAGCCTTATAAGACGTTCCGTGTGCCTTTAAAAATGATAGCTATTGTCTAGGTAAACGAGTTTCAAAATTATGAAAATTAAATATGAGGTAGACAAGATCTAGAGAGACATTTTTTGTGAAGAACTCAAAGTCCGATTCAGCTTGTACAATTCTAATTAATTTTTGTAATCCAGGCCCACAATAGTAAAAGCTTTTGGAACGTAATAGAGAAGTAAAAGATATATTTCGTAGGCTAAATGAAACTGAAAAATCATGGAAATTTAATATGCTGTATCATAGGATGTACTCTACAACTTTTATGAAGGACACGTGTTAATCTTTTTGGAAAATCGAGAGCAAGCAGAGGTCGGTTTAGTGACCTTGAAAATAGATTTCAAACCCATAGTTTTTCAAATATGATTTTTTCGTACAAAGTTCAAAAATTCTAAAATTAAAGTATGTCGTATAGCAGCCAATAAGAGAAGAATGCCCCATGAAATTCACATCATCTAAGTCGGTACATAATTAGCAAAACTCAGGGTTGGGCTAGAATCCGAGCTTGTCTTCAATCCAAGTGTTAGTTCTGCTCAGGAATTCAGCCACCTCAGTTTCCGTTCGTGCTAGATCTCGGCCAACTATGCATTCTACAATACAACCGCAAACTTGACTATTTCGAATTCAACAATTTAGCTAGGTAACGTGATCGAAACTTTTGATCGAATGAGGATCCAGACAATGCCTACGGGACTTTTAGGAAACCATCCTCTTCAAACAATAGTCAATTGTTATAGGATAGAACAGAGGATATCTACTAGCCTCGAGTCCTCGTGGATTGTAGTGATGTCTCGGCGGGACTGAGGCGAGGCCGATGGTAGCGACGGCTTGGTTGAGTTGCGAGGAAAAGGCTGCCGCTAGCTTCAAGTTGAGGAGAGGGGCTGTTCCTCGCTGGCTATTGAACAAAGCTCGTGGCGACTGCTTGTTGTGAGCAGCAGATGGAAAACTAGTGAGTTGCTGAGGAAGAACGGTGAGGAGAGGTAATCTGCCGAAAGAATAAAGAGAGGAAGAAGTGTAGCGACTTCTTTTGGGGTCCTCAAGCGGTGCCGACGAGTGTCGTTGGTGGAGGCGCTTGAAATCCTGTTGTCTTCAGATGAAACGGACAGTCGGTCCCCTTGACCGGCCGAGGTGTCCTTGGGCGTTGGTGGCTTGACTTGGGGCACTTGTGAGCTGATGTGGGCTGCTGGCCGGTGGGTTGAGGCGGGGTTAGTGTTGGCGGTTGTCGCGGCGGCGGTCCGATGGCCAAGGTGGTTCAACCATGACCGGGACTGCTGAAGCGAGGCACGAAAAATCTGGTGATGGAATTTAATAGTGGGCTTGGCAATGCGAGGGGATCGCTAGACCTGGTGACTTGTTCGGATGGCGGCTCAACCGCACAGCACGGGACGACGGAGTGACGGTGGCACGTTGCGACAATGTCGACTTGACGGTTTGAGGTGTCTTGATGGTGCCAAAGGCGAGTTCATTAACGTGGCATGGTGAGTTCAATAACATGGCAACATTTGAGGCTCGCTATTTTGTTAAACGAAAAATCTGGATATCACATTAACTGTCCAATTTTTCAAAGAAAGTGGCAATTTAATATACTTTTCGGAACTTTTGACACTTAACTATCCTTCTGTGTCAAATTTTAGCACTTGTGCTGTATTTTTGCTTCTATAATGCAAAGTAACTTTGGGTATTTAAGTGTGCCATGTGCCAAGTTTTGGCACTTACACTGTATTTCTGCCTTTAAAATGCAAAATAACTTTCAAATATCTTTTCCATTAATATAAAATGCAATTGAAGTAACTTTTTCAGAGTAAATGCCGTCTATAGCCGGTAATGTGAGCAATAGATATCACCCATTTTTAAAGACCATAGCAGCATATAATCATCCCAAATTCCATTCAACACATGAAATAATGCATTATCAAATTATGTACTGATATGGCACATTGCCTCGTCGTTCCATCCACAATGAAGCAAAAGATTTACACAAATATAGACTCCAATCTGTGATCATCGAGGATATAGCTCGGTGATAGAAGCCTCGTTCACTGATTCTTGGATTTCTCTATTTTCGGATTGATTCGAATGAGTCACCATCACCAGTGGAGTTGTGTCAGATTCAAGGATACTGGGCAAAATGAACGCAGGTCGTGATGGTAGTGGCAAGGTGGTGGAATAACTACTGAGCATCAAAACCACCGCACCCATGGTTGGTCTGTCGGCCTCGATTTCCTGAACACACAGCAATCCAACATGAACGCACCTCAACATTTCGGTCCTCGAACCACCAGCCAAATTAGGATCTATGAGATCTGAGGGGTTCCCTTCCCTCCAACTCCTATATGCCTGAAATGAATCATAAACACAAACTCAGTATGGTAAGGACAGTTGCTTGACTCATTCGAGTTTGTATCCGCCACTCTTTCCAGGCAATTCTTTAGGGAAAGGAGAGTGATTGAAAGATATTTTCTTACATAGCTAAGAAGGCCCTCCATGGTATTCCCATTGCAGAAGCGGCTACTCTTTTGACCACTAATAATCTCTAGTAGCAACACCCCAAAACTAAAGACATCTGACTTGACTGAGAACAATCCATGCATTGCATACTCTGGAGCCATGTACCCACTGCATCACAGGAATAATGAGCACTTTCAATGCAATTCCACTTAAGATGCTGTGCCTTTACATCCACTAGCTATTCAGATTATAAGGAGAAGAGCGCAGGAAATATAACTGGATTTATTTTAAGATACTCTGCTATGTATTACTTACTAAGTGCCAACAACCCTGCTTGTGGCGTCTTGAGTTTGATCCATTGCAAATAGCCTTGCTGTACCAAAATCTGAAATTTTAGGATTCATCTCTGCATCAAGCAAAATATTGCCTGCTTTAAGATCCCGATGAATGATTCGAAGTTGAGAATCCTCATGAAGATAAAGAAGCCCACGAGCAATGCCCCCTATTATCTTTTGACGCGTTTGCCAACCCAGCTGGCTACGCCTAACAGGATCTGCATAGTATATTGACGAAAGATTATAGTGATGTGACTAGCAAGAGGTGACTTTCCAAATGCAGATTGGCAAGAACATGCACTTCAATTACTCTTAAGTCAGATGATGCTGGAACAAAAATGGCATGATCGTACCATATATAAAGTGATCCAGGCTTGAGTTTGGTATGAATTCATATATAAGAAGCCTTTCTCTTTCCTCCAGGCAAAATCCTAAGAGCCTAACCAAATTCCGGTGTTGAAGCCTTGCAACCAAGAGGACCTCATTCTTAAATTCTTGATTACCTTGTCCCAAATCTACAGACGGCCTTTTTACTGCTATAACTTGTCCATTGGCCAATGTTCCCTGAAAAAGAATGCAAAAAGCAGCCATACACATGTGAATGTTTCAAATTCTCTGTTATTTTATGGATGAACAATTTGTGGTGATTACCTTGTAAACTACGCCAAATCCACCTTGTCCCACCTTATTTGCATCAGAGAAGTCATTTGTTGCCTCTCTGATGATATTCAAGTCGAACTGCAGGGATTCTGCATTTCTGATTTCATCTACAAGTACAGCTACAAAGAGGAAAATCCAAAGTTGCTTATTGTCTAATTCCACAATATCAGTCAGCCCGTCTGCTGACTTAACAGTTAATAGTAATTCATTCTCTCTGCTGACTTAACGGTTCATAGTAATTCATTCTTATATAACAGATAATCCATTCTAAGGAAAATTTAGCCTCGAGGTGATGCTAGCAAATAAAAGATTTTCCAGAGCAATCTGGGAACTTTGATATCTATAGCCCTCACTGAATCTTTCCTCATTCAGTCAGAAATCACCGACCTCTGAATTTCTGGAAAGATACTAGCTTCGGAACATCAAGGCTTAACCTATTGGCTGCTAATCTGTTTCCCATAGGTTGCATTCATCCAGTATTTTATGAAAATCAGTCACGCAAAAGTAATGAGGACTTACTTTCGAAATTTTTCTTCAATCTTCTTGACCTCAAACAGATGCATAATATTCCAGCAACTAAAAGAGATAATCCAACAGCTGGGATGGTGATAATGAGGGCAATACGACCTGAGTTAGTATCCTTTCCTGAAAAAGGAAGAGCTCTCATGTTAGACAAGAAACTCGCAGGGAGCAGTGTTAGACACGATTACCAAGAACAGATTTTAGGAGGGATTGCACATTTAAAGTGGTCCTTGGTGTTATTCTATCAGTTTCCTGATGAAATTACTTCAGACGGTGATACTTAAATCGAAAGAAAGGAGGATTCATGATGCATCAGAAATCTCATTAATTTCTCATCTGCTACTTATTTCATGCTTATACCTCATTCAAGAGGAAACATGAGTGTGTCAGGAACTTATTACACCAAGAATCAAAAGTTAAATTACATCATGCTTTAAAATACACGTAATGCAACCATACTCAAAGGAGGAGTAGCAGAGGAAGGAGTCTCTTGTTTGTAAAAGGAGCTCATTGAAGTTGAAAGCATGCTTGCTCACATTTATTATCATGTTGTCCTACAGACAATTGAAAACACAAATAGAATGCTCTGGCGTAGGTAAGTGTACATCAAAAGGAAGTACCTTTAGTGGATGGGTTATTCGTTGGAGGAGGTGGAGGAGAAACTGGCGATTCTGGTGGTGATGGTGGCGACTCATAAGCTGAAGTATAAAAAAAGCGGCTTACTTGATACCTGATATTGCAACTGGGAGTAAGATACCTTCTTCCTAGTGACTGATTACAACAAGGAATTTTTCCAATAGCATTCACCAAACAATCTTCACATTGTAGCTGCGACAAGTCTGGAGTGCACTGCACGAGTCCAAACAGAGTCTGGAAGCCAGCTGTCGCGTTCCCGACGGCAAATTTCCTTGTCGAATTGCCACTTGCAGCTCGGTCTCTCAAACCATCCATCAGATTGCGCAAAGCCTAGAAAACAGAACCAAGACTATAAGCTACTGTCAGGACAAAAAGACAAGAATTAGTACTTCGTCACGACCTGCACCATATATCCCTACTCAACCTTAATGCGATGTGAATTGCTAGCTGCTGTCCAAGAAGACCTAAAATCAAATGCTCCTGTGAGCTCATACTACCTGAAAAGCTATGTGCCAAATCCCAATGGCTTACAGGAAACATAAAGTTGAAGAATTCAAGAATGAAGGGGGAAAAAAAAAAAAAAAAAAAACACGTTCTTGGAGAACAAGAACACAAAAACACAACCAGTACTGTGATATAATGACAACAAATGCTATGATGAATTACAAAGTGCAGCTAAACAAGGATGAATTACACTCAAACAGCAACCCAATTTAACCGATCCGCATCGTCGGGCACATCATCGAGCGGAGATGAGGATTCTCATGGTATACTATGTTGAAAATGATGGAAAGTTTCCATGAAGTAAGCGAAGTCAACGCGTACAGAAGCATCATGCACTCTGCTTTCTTGGAAACAAGCGAAATGCAATGCAAATGGTTGTTCAAACGGAAGATGCCGATCGTCAGCATGCTAAAAGCTGAACTTTCCAATTCCGAACCTGATTGAACTGATCGACGTTGTTGGTGACCCTGTTGACGTTCCACTCGTGCCGGTAAGGCAAAAGCTGCACCACGCCAAAGATGGACCGATTCGAGTAACGAAGCATGCATTTGTCGTACCAGATGATCGCCTCCTTCTGCATCGTGCACTGGCGGGTGATCTCGGCGGCGGAATCGTTCAGGCAGCTCCGGCAGTCGGCGGCCCCGACGTCTCCCCGGCAGAGGGCGATGGCATTCACGGTGTCAGGGCTCCCACCGCCGGCGGAGAGGTTGTAGAAGCCACGACCGTCTGCTGCGGCAGCAGCAACGACGGAGGTGAGGAGGGCGTTGAGGTTGTCCACGTAGGTGCCGTTGGCGGTGAAGTTGCCATTGGTCCCGCAGAAGTGGTAGAGAGGGTCGGCGCCACGGGCAGAGGCAGCGAGGGTGAGGAGCGAGATGAGGAGGGGGACGGCGGAACGAGGCGGAGCGATCATCGGAAGCTTGTCTTGAGTTTCAGTTCTGTCGGAAAGAGTGGGAGGGAGAGGGATGGATATCCGTTGCGGGAAGCCACACGGCTTTGAACCAATCAATGCCTAACTTTGACTTCTGCCGGCGGCCTTGACGTTGACTTTGACCGGCTTAAGAGAAATCCCGATCGTTGACGCTACGACTGCTGTGACGGGGCTCCGGTAATGATGATATTGAATTCCCGAAATAAGATACTGAGGTGCTATAAACAAGATATTATCAATATATATAAATAAATCTAAAGTTTTTTTTTATTACTAAATTAAAGCAATGCAAAAAGAATGACGCCGAACCCCGAAACATAAAAAATGGCAATGACTAGCGAGGATTAACAAACTTAATGCTAAATTAGTCTCTCGGTGCTTATAGCACTTCACACGAGAATTCATTCTAAAAATAAATAGTAATAAATCAAAGAGCAATACCACAGTTAGCATCCGAACCAGAAAAACAAAATAGAAGAAGTGTCATCATAGAATTGAATAAAAGCGCATTCTAAATTAGTATTTTCATCGTTAAAAAGTCTTAACCCAAAGACTTGAGGGGCCACTTATACATAAAGAGCTAAACAAGTGAGATAATTCAACACCTTTCCTCTTGCTCAATTCAAGTTAGGAACAACATATGAAATTTAACAAGCAGATGAAGAGACAACATACGCATGTAAAGAATATATAAATCTTGTAAACAAACGATACGAGATATTTTAACACAAGTATATTCTTACCATCCTAAAGAATATGAGTCAACGTTTGGATGAGTAGATTCCAATACTCTATTGACATAAGATCCGAGTGATAGTATAAATGCCTGACAACTCGATTTTTTCAATATCCTATACCAAATTGGGAATCCTATTTTCTCGTTTCTTTCTTCCTTGGCAAGTTGCGAGGGGTTGAATGCCATGATTGCGAGATAATTGCAACTGTTTGCTTGGAAAATGGCAGGAGTGTCCAAATTTCAGGATCAACAACTTTGAATTTTCTTCTCCGGGCACGATCTTGAATGATGAACCACCCCTTTAAAAATAAAGAATGACCCAAAAATAGCTCATCAAAGGAGAGGGGAGAGAGAGAGACGACCTTGAAACCACCCGTTTAAAAATAAAGAATGACCCAAAAACAGTGGTTTAAAAATAAAGAACTACCCAAAAACAGCTCATCGGAGGAAAGGGGGAGAGAGAGAGAGAGAGAGAGAGAGTAGTGTGAAAGCTGATTGCACAAAAATGGCCAAGAGAGCTTATTTTCTTCCTCTCTCAGTTTCTATAATTTGTTCTTGAAACTTAGTTTTCTTCTCTTGGTTTTGATCCTTCAAAAAGGCATCTCATGCAGAAATGAAGGCCAAATGTATATGTGTGTGTATTTGTTAGGGTCAACTTTACATCTGATTAGAGTTTCAACCTCACATTTGTGGACTTTTAATCAATTTTTGTCGCCTGAAATTTTGCTCAAGTAAATTTTCTTCTAGAGATTGGGAGAATTACCAACCTTTCTAGCTTTTCTTACTTTCAAGTTTCTGGGGGAGCATATCTAGGCTTTGGAACCCTTGATGCAGTTCATGTAAGTTTTATTACCTAAACAAAGGATCAACATATCTGAAGAAAACCTACCGGCGCATGGCCGAGTTGGTGAAGGCGTTCCCTCCCTCCAACGTTGGAGGTCGAGAGTTCGACTCTTCCTAGTTCGGTTTCATCCTTTAAGTGAGGGGCCACATGGTGGTGGGTTCTTATGCTAGTCCCCCTCAAGGTATAGTCGTGGATACTCGGGCATAAGCCTTACGGAGCAATGAAGCAGATCCTCGATCACCAAAAAAAAAAAAAAAAAAGTATATATATATATATATATATCTAAAGAAATTATTCATATTTGCACCGAAATCACGTATTTTTTTAATAGAATTATTGTTATTTAAAGAATGTATTTTGCCTAACCATATGTTGCTATCGTGGGAAGCCCTTTGTCCGAATAAAAGGTGGTAAATCAGCAATACATCCTAAATATGTTACTCCAAAACATTAGAACATAAAAATTCAGGCTTTTTTCTTTAGTCTTTCCTTAGTTAAGGAATCGTGGGGTTGTCTTAAACATTGACAACTCAATAATATATCCTTCAACATTTGAATCATGTTGCAAATTGTACTATAAATCAGTACAATAATAGAATAGGAACATAACACAGGCTGAAGTCTCTCATTAGTAATCCTTGTCGAGTAATGATGTTGCATAATTAGTAAATTGTATGATAAGCTCTTTTCTTCTGCGATAATTCATGGTAACCTAAGTTGTATGACGTACTTCAACATTGTGCCTACAACCAACTAATATGCCCTTTGCCTTTGCGTTAATCTCTCGGGAAAAGTACGGGAAAAGTACTAAAAAAAGTCCTAAACCTATTGCATTGGTACCAATCCTAAATTTTTCAATTTGACCAATTCAGTCCTAAACCTTTTACTATTGGTACCAATTGAGTCCATCCAGCCAATTTTGGCTGGCCGGTGCTGATGTGGACATCGGCCGGTGATCGGACGCTGACGTGGCAGTTTTTATGATTTTTTAATTATTTTTTCGAATTTTTATTAATTTTTTTTTTCCTTTTTTGCCTTCTTCTTCCTGGGTGGCTGGCGAGCCTCCAGTGCGGCGCCGCCGGCGAGGGTTGCGGCCCTCACCCGGCCTCTCCTAGGCCACAGGTGAGGTGACTTCGCCCAGTCTAGGCGAGGCCAGCCTCGCTCGTGGCCCTAGTCAAGGTCGAGTGAGGGCTGCGACCCTCGCCGGAGGCTAGCGAGGGCTTCACGGCCCTCGCCTCCGCCCTGGCCTCGCCAACTGTGGGCGAGGCTGGCCTCTCCCATATCCGGGCGAAGCGCCTCGCTGCAGCCACAGTCGAGGCCGAGCGAGGGCCGCGACCCTCGCCGTGGCGGCGAGGGCTTCGTGGCCCTCGCCTCCACCTTGGCCTTGCTAGCCGCGGGCAAGGCTGGCCTCGCCCAGATCCAGGTGAAGCCGCCTCGCCGGTGACTTGGGAGAGGCCAAGCGAGGGCTACGACCCTCGCCGGTGGCAGGCGAGGGCTTCACGGCCCTCACCCGTAGCTGGCGAGCCTCATCGGAGGCTCACCGACCACCCCAAGAAGAAGAAGGCAGAAAAGAAAAGAAAAAGAAAAGAAAAGAATAAAAAAATCAATAAAAATTAATAAAAAATTCGAAAAAATCATTAAAAAATCATTAAAAAATTGCCACGTCAGCGTCCAGTCACCAGCCGACGTCCACATCAGCACCGGCCAGCCAAAATTGGCTGGATGGACTCAATTGATACCAATATTAAAAGGTTTAAGACTGAATTAGTTCAATTGAAAAGTTTAGGACTGAATTGGTACCAATGCAATAAGTTTAGGACTTTTTTGATATCAATGCAATAGGTTTAGGACTTTTTTGGTACTTTTCCCTTAAACTCTCTAAGTAGAACTTGACCTGAAAATATCATGTGATTCTTTTCATGTATTTATTATTCCAAGGACATATTTTAGGCAGGGTCACATCTAAAGTTCATCCATATTCAATGTATCATTAGGCAAATCGATGCGAATAATGGAGTTTTTCATTAAATATTTGCTGTACTCTATATTACTTTGTAGTGTAAAGACCATCTTACCCATTTTTAATGTGTTATAGATGTTCATAACAAACTATAAGTGGCGATATTACTATTGATCATGCTTTAAGAGGAAATGTTAGTACGGGTTAAGATACGCCCGACAAAACTGTATTGGAAAATGGAGAAGATTAAATGGTAGACAGTCCTAAAATTTGTACTGAATATTAGTTCAAAATCAAATCTGCCAAAACAAGCTGCGCAAAGCAAATTTGGACAAGGACCATAGCACATTGACAACGGCACATGGAAAATTTTTGTAATTTTCTCCTAATTTTGAATATGTAAATTTGAAGGTCGGACATTATTGTATGTGTCCGATATTGCTAGGCAACTATTTCTAGTAGTCAAAATTGATTTATGTTGACTCGGTTCATTTGGGTGATCGCTAGTGCAATATACAATTGGGATGCACATTTATAAATAGATAGTTCATATAATTGAGATATCGAATGGGGGAGTCAAAGATGTCGATGCAAATAATTTAATTAAAATGAGATGTGCATGGAACCTGCCCAGAAAGGGACAGCACAGGAATGTTCTGGACAAAGAATTGTCAAATAAAGCTCTACCAAGAACGACTTTGACCAAAGATCTTTTGTTTTTCTTTTTAATAATCAGGACCAACCGGAGAACAAATTGGAGATAAAATAAGATTCTGAAGACCCAAAGGGAAAATATGGCACAGAGCGCGCCTATTTCTTCTCCTTCTTCGTCCTCTTCGGCTTCTGCTGTTCTTCATCCATCTCTGAGATTTTGCTAGTCTTCTTCTGGTTGCGTTCTCTCTCCTCATATCTTTATACATATACACATACATGGGGAAAAATCATGAATTAGGTAAGAAAATGGACTCGGACTTTGAGGCGTGATAATACTTTCCTTAAGAAATTAATTATTCCACAACGTTGTTAATGGTTACTGGTCAAAAGCCTCCCAGATATAACAAAGTCTCCATGAGAATTCCAAATAATAATCCTAGCATTTCTCCATAATCTCTCGAAAGGAAACAATTGGAAATTATAACTATATATCTTTGAAAGGAGTCTTGAGATTGTTAAAAAAAAAAAATTAGACATAAAACTAAGAATTTATATATATTATGTCTGAACTGATATTTTCTCAAAAAGCATATTGAAAAGACATTGAAAATTCGGAATAAAAAATAAAATTATTTTTTTAATTTCAAATTTCATAATTTATGAAAAATTACAACATTTCATGGAGAAGAAGTCATTTTCGAATAGACACAACTCTCCAAATGTTAAAAGGTTGTGAGAGTGCTTAGTAATTATTAGATAGAACTAGTAAATTTAAAATTAAAGAATTTAAAAATAATTGTCAGTCTATTATGAACAATCACAATATTTCAATATGACACAATGGTTATTCTATAATTATAAATTCAAATTTTAATAAATAAAAATGATGATCATTGATTAATGCCAAATTCCGTCCACGTGCGCACTCACATTTTTTCAATGTGGGGCAAGGTGCATTTTATTTTATTTTACAGAAAAATTACCAACAATATGTACATACATTTCTGAACTGATACCCCTCAGTTCGGTCTTGCGCTTGTTGGCTTTCAATCGGTGGTTATCACATCAGATTCACAGCAAGTATTTGATCGTTAAATTCTACAAGAGATGTAGCAGGGTTGTTAACTTCTTTTTAAGGTTCTTGTTTCTTTGATTTTCTAAGTTTGCAGGAGGAGCAGGAGCAGGAGCAGGAGCAGGAGGAGGCAGCCCGAGACCGAGCGCAAGATGTTATTAGTGTAAGTTTGTTGCCTAAATCAGGCGGCCGAAAATGTTCATTGTTGTTGTAGGAGATGCATTATTCAAACGGAGGGTGTCATCATGGCTAACAATTTATAGTCGTAGCTATGATCGTATCAATTCGTGTGAGCATCAATATATCAACATCTTTCAAATGACAAGCCATGTATTTACTGGTTGATCTTATTGTTGCATTTCGTGATGTATTCAGATTTGGTCTGTATATTTGTCTGCGATCATTCAATGGTTGAGATTATAGCCAAATTTTTTTATTTATATCAAATTCTTAGCTCATTCATTTTTCTTTTTGATCATTGGTGATTTTTTTCATACCTCTTAATAAGCTAGTAGCAAAGTTAAGATGTCATTCTCTTTTTTCTACATGAAAAAGATCCTTAAGATAATCTTGACTTTTTTTTTTTTTTCTGTATAACTGAATTTTTGTTTCATTGATGATCATAAATATTAGCAATGAATATGAAGGGATAAATATATTTAATTTAAGAATAAATAGCTAAAATGAGAAAGTTTAGGTATGTACACCAATGAGTATATCTTGCTAAATGAATATAATACAATAAGACTATTAAATGGAACACGAAGATATCCAGCATTGTCTTTTCTATTGAAAATCGATCACATGATGATCTATTATAATTTGATTTCCAATTAAACTGGTAGCATACCCATAAGTTGCACAGGCGTGATTTTTTTTTTTTTTTTTTTTTTAAGTTATGTAAAATTAAAATATGTCAGCTGGTATAATTATTAATTAAATTATATCATATTTCATGTAAATCTTCATCTTTTTCAGACCCAACATGACTCGGGTTTTCACTACCAATCTTATACATTTCGGGTCTATTGGGTCAAAGAGAACACACGACCCTTACAATTTAGGTCGGGTTGGGTAGTAAAGAAACCCGACCCGACCCATTGATACCCTTAGTCTATCAAGACAAGGTATGAGCAATGGTACTTGATGAAGGAACTATTCATGCTCGACCAATTCACATGTTTTCAACATTTTTATCAAAGAAGAAATCATCTTCACTCCCTACTCATTGCCAGGACCCTGGAAACTTCAAGACCAAAGACTTTGAATTTTAAGCGAGCACGACCCTGACTGAAGAACCACTTCTGTATAAATAGGGAACGACCCAAATGGGCGGAAACAGCTTATCAGACGAGAGAGAGAGAGAGAGAGAGAGAGAGAGAGAGAGAGAGAGAGAGAGAGAATATAGTATCAAAACTGATTGCAAAAAAATGGTAGAGAGAGCTTGTGCTTCTTCTTCCTCTTTCAGTTTTTATGATCTGTTTTCGAAATTTTGTTTTCTTCTCTTGGTTCTGATCCTTCAAAAGGGCAACTCATGCAGCAGGGTGTGGGCGTCGAAACTCACTCTTGAAACTTGCGCATCCCCACCCTATCCCTCCCTGAGAAGGTGGGGGTTTGAACCCCTCACCTCCCCCTTCCATGTTGGAAGGGTGGCCACTGGGGCGAATCCCAGTGGTTAGGTATGTTGTATGTTTATGTATACGTGTCTTGATTAGTGTTCAATTACACATCTGATTTAGCATACAAAAGTTAATTCTCGAACAAAGATTAGGAGAATTATTAACCTTTCCGGCTCTTTCTCTCTCTTCGAACTTTTAGTGGGCCCAGCAGTTCCAGGAAACCCCGGGGGAGTCCCGGATGTAGTTGATGTAGGTACTTGTGACAACTTGCGCGTATCTTGCATCGATATCATGTTTTTGTTTCAGAATTACTATTATTTGGAGAATGTATTTTATCTAACCATTTGTTGCAATGAGGTCCTTCGTTCGAATAAAAGGTGCTAAATTGGTAACACATCGATACATATGTTACTCCGAGAAAACCAAACATAAAAATTCATGCTCTTTTCCTTAGTCTTTCCCTCGTTAAGGGATGAGGACTAGTCTTAAACATGGACAAGTGCATACTATATACCCTTTAAATATATGGACCATGCCCCAAATCGTATGAAAAACCATCACAGCAATAGCCTAGGAAACAAAATCTCAAAACGATCCTTGTCAAGTATTGATGTTGTATCATGCGGAAATGTTTAGGTATGCTATTGACTATACAAATATAATGGGATAAGTGCAATAGAAGTCCTAAAACTTGTAACGAAAATGCAGTTGAATCCTAAAACTTATAAAAAGTGCAATCAAGTTATAAAACTTGTTAAATTGTTTCAATCGAGTCTTAACGTTACTACCCTCAACATTTTTAACAGAAAATACTGACATGGCGCGGACGTGACATTTAAAATGAATTTTTATTTCCACGTGGCTTTTTTTAAATTTTTTATTTAAATTAAATTTAAAAACTAGTAAAGAAAAGCTAAATTTTATTTAAAAAACGAAACAGTTTAAAAAAAATGGCTGCTGCCACTTCTTTATAAAACACTATCCTATCGACTTTTGTTTTGTTTTGTTTTTTTGTTTTTTTGATCCGGTTATCTATCGACTTTGATGGGAAGAAATATATTCCGTGAGTCATTTAAAAAAAAAAATGACTGGTCTTCAATTGCCTGACGGCGTGCATAAAAGTAATTGGGAAAAAGCTTTTCGATGTTTAGATATTACTTTTGAGAATTATTCACTCTATTATCATCACATTTTTTTTTCTAGAATATAAGATATTGAGATGTTATTGAAATCCCTGTTTAAGGTAATACTAATATATAAAGTGTAAATTTTAAGTTTTTGCATCATCAAAATAAAACGACTTAAATAAAAGGTTGCCAAAAAAAATGGAAATAATTAACAAATTTTAAATCATAAAAATTTTCACGCGAGAATGGTTACTCATTCTAAAAAAGTAACTAAAGGGTGATGCCATAATCAGCATCTTGGACCAAAAAAGTGAAGGAAAGACAAAAGAAATGTCATCACTCGTCATAGAATTGAAGGGACAAAAACCCTAAATTGGCATTTCCACAAACACCTTCAATACTATCTTCCGAAAGTACAAGTCACAGAGCGTTCGGATAAGTGGAAATATAATTGTCTATCGAGACGAGATCTAAGTGATAGTCCTCTAAGAAGGAACTATCCATGCTTGACAAATTCACATATACCCAACATTTTTATTCAAAAGAAGGAATCCGCCTTCACTACCTACTTTATGGCAGGACTATGGAGACATTAAGACCAAAGACATTGAATTTTGTCTGGGCACGACCCTGACAGATGAACATATTCTTTATAAATACGGAACGACCCAATACGGCTTATCAAATGCGAGAGAGAGAGAGAGAGAGAGAGAGAGAGAGAGAGTAGTGTTGAAATTGATTGGGGAAAAATGGCAGAGAGAGCTTGTGCTTCTTCTTCGTCTCAGTTTTTTTGATTTTTTTTCGAAATTTTTTTTCCTTCTCTTGGTTCTGATCCTTCAAAAAGGCACGCAATGCAAAAGTGATGGCCATTCAGGAGGTGTGCTTGTGTATACGTGTGTCTTGATTAGTGTCAACTATACATCTGATTGAGCATACGCTAGTCAATTTTCTAACAAAGCTCAGGAGAATTATTAATTTTTCCAGCCTTTTTCTTTCTCTTCGAGCTTTTAGGGAGCTATGGGGCAGCCGGGGGGGAGCCCTGGACGTCGTTGATGTAAGTACTTGCGACAACTTGCACGTATATTCCGTCGATACCATGTTTTCTTTTTAGAATTACTATTATTTGGAGAACGTATTTTGCCTAACCGTTTGTTGCCGTTGTTGGAGGTCTTTCTTTCATTTGCATAAAAGGCAGTAAATGGGCAACACATCGTACATATGTTACTCGGAAAAAACACAAGATAAAAATTTCAGGCTCTTTTCCTTAGCCTTTCCCTCGTTAAGGGATTGAGGACTTGTCGGACAAGTGCATACTATACCCTTTAATATAAGAATCATGCCCCAAATTGTACTAAAAACCATCACAGCAATAGCATAATTTATAACACATGTTATAATTATGATTATAATTATGGTTAATAGATTAATGAAAGCCAATAAATTAAGATATATATCTTTTCTATTCACGTATTTCTTTTGGATTCATGAATTCCTATAGTTTTTGTTCACGTATCTATTGAATTTATGAATTTCTTAGATTTATGTATCTTTTAGTTCATGTATTTATTGAGTTCATGAATCTCTTGAATTCATGTATATTTGGATTCACGAATCTCTTGGATTCACATATCTCTTTATTCATGAATTTCATGGATACATGCGTCTATTTAATTCATGTATCTCTTCAATTCTCTATAAAGAGATGGAAGCATAGAGTTTCATTCACAGTTTTTGAATTTCTCAACTCGATTCCAAAAAGCTTTGATATACTTTTCTATTTTCCTGATTTCTCTAGGTGTGCTGGTTCAATTGAACGATTCAACTGAGTCCTGTTTGTATAGTACTAATCCAAATAGGTTCGAGGTGTTGTATCTTGGGAGGCATAGTTCGTGAATCTGTGAAGCACCTTTGGCAGGAATTAATCGCCTTAAGGAGATTCGGATATCTGTACCTCATCTCCAATTTTATGTTCTGGTTACAACAAACAGTTTGTGTTCTTTAGATTATTTCCAACAATCTTAAGGCGATTAGCTCACTTACTTAATGTTTGTTGTTCTTATTAGTTTATTGAGATGGCTGGAAACAATCAAGTGCCTTTCAATATCCAAAATGTTTCAGGAGACATTCCTATGGTTGATTTGACCGTTGCTATGGAAAATGTTCAACCCTTTGGATCTGAATTTGTAGCAGCCAATGCTACGGGCCATTGGGCTAACACCAATTTTGGTGGTGCGGGTACAATTCATTCGACTAGTATGCCTGGGACTATTTTTCAGAACAGTACAAGCCAAATGGCTTTTGGCTCTATTTCTGGAGGGACAGTTCATCGAACTTTGCCTACTGTGATGGCAACACCTCTAGCTACATCTAATGAGAAATCGGAGAAATTCACCGGAGTAGGCTTCAAACAGTGGCAGCAGAAGATGTTCTTCTATTTAACCATGCTCAATTTGACGAAATATTTATCGGAGGTGTGCCCGATAATTAGTCCAAATGAGCAAGATGTCACGACGCTTGGTGCATTGGAGGCTTGGAAGCATGGGGACTTCTTATGTCGAAATTATATCCTTAACTATTTAGTGAATTCTCTATATAACGTTTATTGTAATATTGAATCCGCTAAACAGTTATGGGAGTCCTTAGAGAAGAAATACAAGACTGAGGACGCTTGCACCAAGAAATTTGTGGTTGCCAAATTCTTGGACTACAAGATGGTGGATTCATAATCTGTCATGAGTCAGGTTCAAGAATTGCAATTAATTCTGAGTGACATCTCGGCTGAGAGAATGATACTTAGTGAATCATTCCAAGTAGCGGCTATGATTGAGAAACTACCTCTGGGCTGGTCAAACTTCAAAAATTACTTGAAGCACAAATGGAAGGAGATGAGCCTTGAAGATCTCATTTTGCACCTTAGAATCGAGGAGGACAATAGAAGGAGTGCGAACCCTGCTTCTGAGCCAAAGGCCAATGTTGTGGAATCTTCCAAATCCAAGCAAGATAGAAAAAAGAAGATGTCTTTTCAAGGAAAAGGCAAACAAAATGAACAGTTCCAGAAATTCCAAGGGACGTGTTTTATATGCAACAAGTCTGGCCATCGTGCTAAGGATTGCAAGAAGCGCCCGAAAAAAAGGCAAGAATGATATTGCAGCCCAGCAATTGAATTTGACAGAACATGACAATATTGAGAGACTGTATGCTGTGGTAATGTCCGAAGCATCTCTAACGTCGAACACTAATGGCTAGTGGCTAGACACAGGTGCCACAAATCACATATATGCAGATAAACATATGTTCTCATCTTATGAGAAGACTGAAAAAGATGAGAAGCTTTATATGGCTAACTCTGCATCAGCAAAGATTACTGGAAGAGGAAAAGTGATCCTGAAGTTTACATCTGGCAAGGAGGTTGCCCTGCTGAATATGCTGCATGTACCAGAGATTCGAAAAAACCTAATTTCTGGCCCCATACTTGTTAAGAAAGGTTTCAATCTGACAAATTTGTACTTTTAAAAGGAGGGATGTATGTGGGGAAATGGTACTTGTGTAATGACTTGTTTAAGGCCAATGTGGCTGTCATTGATGTAAACTCAAAGTATGTGTATCCAAAGACTATTAATAAAGAAAAGTTTTCAGTTTACACTGTTGTGTCTCCCTATCTATGGCATGGCAAATTAGGACATGTAAACTATGGTATAATGAAGAGAATAACAAACTTGGGGTTAATTCCAAGATTTGAGTTGGATGTCCATTACAAGTGTGAGACTTGTGTTGAGGCCAAGTTTGCCAAGAAACCTTTCAAATCCATTGAAAGAACAAGTGAACCTCTACAATTAATCCATAGTGATCTATGTGATTTAAAGTTTGTAGAAAGTAGAGGCCGAAAGAAGTACTTCATCACATTTGTGGATGACTATATGAGATTCTGCTATATTTATTTACTAACTAGCAAAGATGAAACCATGAGCATGTTTATTAAGTATAAAAACGAAGTTGAAAACCAACTTGATAAATGAATCAAAGTGTTTAGGTCTGATAGAGGAGGATAATACAACTCAATCAATTTCAGAGAGTTTTGTGTCAGTTTTGGAATAATTCTCCAAACGACTGCACCTTATACTCCACAATAAAATGGAGTTGCTAAACGATTGAACAGGACACTAAAGGAGATGGCTAACGCCATGCTTTTGAGTTAAGGTTTACCTTAAAACTTGTGGGGGGAGACAGTTTTAACTACAAATTATATTCTTAATAAAATACCCCACAAGAAAACAGGTAAAACTCCATACGAGTTATGGAATGTAAAGTTGTCATCCCATAGTTTTCTAAAAGTGTGAGGGTGCTTGGCCAAGGTGGCAATTCCTCCTCCTAAACAAACTCGATTGAGACCTAAAACGGTGGATTGTATATTCATCGGTTATGCTCAAAATAGTAGCGCATATAGAGTTCTGGTTCACAAATTTGAAAATGCGGAAATCCATGTCAATACAATCCTAGAATCAAGGGATGCTGAATTTTTTGAGGATATATATCCTGCAAAAAGAAATCAAGGAGAACTTTCTCAGAAAAGACTTAGACAATCAGAATCTGAGAATGATGAAGTTGTGACCAAAGAAGCCGAACTTCGAAGGAGTAAAAGGTCTCGAATTGAAAAATCTTTCGAACCTGATTTTCTAACATACATGTTAGAAGGTGAGCCCCAAACTTTTAAAGAGGTAATGTCATCTCCAGATGCTCCTTTCTGGAAAGAAGCTGTTGACAATGAAATCCATTTTATCCTAAGTAACCATACTTGGGAATTGGTTGATCTTCCACTTGGAAATAAATCATTTGGATGTAAATGGATTTTCAAGAAAAAACTAAAGGCTAATGGTTCCATTGATAAGTACAAAGCTCGGCTTGTAGCCAAAGGGTTTAGACAAAAAGAGGGTCTTGACTACTTTGATACTTATTCACCTATCACAAGAATAACATCAGTAAGGATGTTGATTGCTATAGCTTCACTATACAATTTGCAGATACATCAAATGGATGTGAAAACTGCATTCTTAAATGGTGATCTCGACGATGAGATTTATATGGAACAACCTGAAGGGTTCAAGGTCAAGGGACAAGAACACAAAGTGTGTAGACTTGTCAAATCATTGTATGGACTTAAATAAGTTCCTAAACAATGGCATGAGAAATTTGACAGAGTAATGATTCAAAATGGGTATAGAATCAATGAGTGTGACAAATGTGTGTACACTAAATCCACTACAGTTGGATATGTACTTATTTGTCTATATGTCGATGACTTACTAATTCTTGGAAATAACTCTAAGGTTATCAAAATCACCAAGAACATTCTCAAGAAGAACTTTGAGATGAAAGATTTAGGTGTAGCGGATGTTATACTCGGCATCAAAATTCTAAGGAATTATGATGGCTTAGGTTTAACACAATCTCATTACATTGAAAAGGTACTTGAGAGATTTAAAGGATTCAGCATTAAATATGCAAACAATCATTTTTTTTCCACACTTAACTTTAAGAAAGAACACTGGAAATAGTGTCAGATAGCCGGAATACTCTCAAGTAATCGGCAACATCATGTATATCATGAATTGCACTAAATCTGATATTGCGTACTCAGTAAGCAAACTAAGTAGATATACCAGTAACCCAGGTCATGAGCACTGGAATGCTCTAATGAGAGTATTAGAATATTTGAAATGGACAAAAGACTATGTTCTACAATATGGCAAATATCCAGCTATTTTAGAAGGTTATTGTGATGCCAATTGGATTTCAGATTTTGATGAATTGAAATCGACTAGCAGATATGTATTCACGCTGGGAGGTGTCGCAGTGTCATGGAAATCGTCTAAACAAACTCTAATAATGCGCTCTACAATGGAATCAGAGTTTATTGCTTTGGATAAAGCTGCTGAAGAAGCAGAATGGCTTCGGCATTTTTTAGAAGATGTTCCAGTGTGGCCAAAACCTATGCCTGCAATTTGCATACATTGTGACAATCAAGTGGCAATTGCAAGGGCGAATAATGTGATTTATAATGGTAAGTTTAGACACATTCGTCGTAGACACAATACCGCAGTTGTTCTCAAATGGTATCATTTCTTTAGACTTTGTAAAGCCAAATGAAAATATCGCGGATCCGCTGACAAAAGATTTGTCAAGAGAGCAGATAAACTGTGTATCGAGGGGAATGGGTTTAAAATCCTTAACCCAATAAATAGATTCCAGGGTGGAAACCTAACCTATGTGATTGGAGATCCCATGGTCTAGGTTCAATAGGACAATGCAAATTCTGGAAACTCTAGTGTAAGCACTGTCTCCCATTCCTATGATGCAATAGTGCCTTCCTACAGCATTATTAAGGGTACGTTATGTGTTTAATGATTCCTATAACTTGAAATGTGACATCCAAGTAAGATATGGTAGGATATCTTTAATAGGAATGCACCTCTATGCATGGAGCTGGTCGACTCTATGGAAATCTTTAAATGCTAGATTTTCTAAAGCACGCATGAATCCCTAGAGATTCAGGGCCGAAAGAATGAACACAACCGAGAACCAATCTTGAATTGGAAATACTCCATGTGAGGTTTATTGTTTAGGCTTACACGAACAACTGGCGATTCAAGGCTTAGTCCATCGACTAGTTAAGTAAGTCCGATAGGCTTTCACTAAAGAAGGTTCAAAACGAAAGCTACCTATCTTGATGCGGTGTATTTCAATAGGCATGCTCAGATTCCTTCTAGTCAAAAATGTTTTGTTGATCCATTAATGTGGGGGATTGTTATAATTATGATTATAATTATGGTTAATGGATCAACGAAAGCCAATAAATTAATATATGTCTTTTCTATTCACGTATCTCTTTTGGATCCATGAATTCCTATAGTTTTCTGTTCACGTATCTATTGAGTTCATGAACTTCTTAGATTTATGTATCTTTTAGTTCATGTATTTATTGAGTTCATGAATCTCTTGAATTTACGTATATTTGAATTCACGAATCTCTTGGATTCACGTATCTCTTGATTCATGAATTTCGTGGATACATGCGTCTATTTAATTCATGTATATCTTCTGTACATGAACTAAAATTCTCTATAAATAAATGGAAGCATAGAGTTTCATTCACAGTTTTTGGATTTCTCAATTTGATTCCAAAAAGCTTTGATATAGTTTTCTATTCTCCCGATTTCTTTGGGTGTGCTGGTTCAATTGAACGGTTCGACTGAGTCCTGTTTGCATAGTGCTAATCCAAATAGGTTCGAGGTGTTATATCTTAGGAGGCATAATTCGTGGATCTGCAGAGCACATTTGGTAGGAACTAATCACCTTAAGGAGATTCGGATATCCGTACCTCATCTTCAATTTTATGTTCTGGTTACAACAAACAGTTTCTATTCTTTAGATTATTTCCAACAATGGTAACCTACATTGTATACATCCACATATTAAACATTATGGATACAGCCCATTAATTAGTTCTTTTCTTTTGCATTAATCCGTCTAAATAGAATTTGAAAATTAGATATTATGTGAATTCATTATTACTAGGATATACTTTACACACAGATTCAGTTGTTCCCACCTACGTTTCATCCATATTCGATGTATTACGAGGCAAATAAATGCAAATATGGACTTTTCTATGATATATTTACTGTATTTTGCATCATTTTACCAATGCAAGAGCCAATTTCAACCTATTTTAGATATGTTTACCGCCTCTGAAAATGGTAACTTGGGTTTTGCGCACGACAAATTATGAGTAACGATGTATTGCTACTTTTGTTTATGCGTCCTAGGTTTTGTGAATTATCTTGATCATGCTTTTTGACAACATATTAGTTAGTACATGTTAAGATATGCATGAAAAAATGTATCGGAAGCTGGAAATGATTTTAAGATAGACAGTCTAAGGATTGGGACTGAACCTTAGTTGAAAAATAAAAGAGAAAAAACCACAAAAAATTCCAAACTTTGCCAAAATTGACAAATTTATCCAATTTTTTTTTTTTTGTGACATGAAAAACCTCAAAGTTTGCTAACCGTGACACATTCACCCCAAAACTATTTTTTGTGACACAAAAAATCCTTAACTTTCATTTGTGTGACACATTTACCCTAAATCATAGGGGCATTTTGATCTTTTTACTTTTGAAAGTTTTTTTTTTTTTTTTTTTCTTCTTTCTTCCCTCCACTGGCCATGGTGGAGCTGGCGTCTAGTGAGGGCAGAGGGAATAGAGAAAAAAGAAAAAAAGAAAAAAAAAAGATGAAAATGCTCTTAATTGGGGTAAATGTGTCACGGTTTGCAAAATTTGGAGTTTTTCATATCACAAAAAAAAAAAAGTTTAGGGTAAATTTGTTACTTTGGGCAAAGTTTGGGGTTTTTGGTGATTTTTTCCCAAAATTAAATGTGTTAGAATAAACTGCGTGAACTAAAATTGGATAAGGAACATAGCACATCAACAATAGAATTTAAAAGCTTGGACGTTATTTTGGGTGTCCAGAATTGTTATCTGGTTCATTTGGGTCGACCATTAGCATAATAAATTATTGGGGTAAGGATCTTTTTTTAGCTCAACCTTATATGCATTGAATGACAGATCTTGTAACTAACATTTCTCATATGAATGGACGATTCATATAAATGAGATGTCAAACGGGACACTAGCCAAGGTCGAGGACGCGATGAAAATACTTGAATTCGACAACAATAACGTAAATGCAAGCAACTTGTCCGGAAAGTGACCGCACTGGAATTTTCGTGAGCAAAGACTTTTGGAATTGAGCTCTACCAAGCATGAGTTTGACTGAGAATGATTTATACATGCATACATGCATTTCTGAACTGATGTTTCCTCTTTGAGTCTCGAGGGTCATCAACATGAGATTTACAGCAAATTATTGATTGGTAAATTCTAAGAGAGATGTAGTAAAGTTGCTGACTCCTTTTTTAATTTTTTGAGGGAAAAATCCATTAAAAACCCTAAATTTTGTCCAAAGTGACAAATTTACCCTAAACCTTTTTTTTTGTGACACAAAAAAATTACACTTTGTAACTATGATACATTTATCCCAAACTTTTTTTCGTGACACAAAAAACGCTGAATTTGTACCTACATTACACATTCATCCCAAACTATCGAGCAATTTCGTCTTTTACTTTGTAGTTTTTTATTTTATTTTATTTTTCTTTTTTCTTCTTCTCTCTCCCCTCTATTGTGGCTGGCGGAGGGAAGTTAGGCTCAAACGAGGACCACCCTTGCCGATGTCGAGTGAAGACCACCCTCGCTAACCCAAGAGAGGGCTACTCTCTCCAGCCCAAGCGAGGGCAGCCCTTGCTTGAGTTCGACTGCCCTCCGCCATGGCTGGGGGAGGGAAGAGAGAAGAACAAAAAAGGGGGAAAAAAAGAAAAAGGAAAAGGAGAAGCATAAAAGGAAAAAATACTTTACCAAAAAAAAAAAACATAAAAGGAAAAAAAGACGAAAATGCCCTTGGCCATAGAGTTTGGGGTAAATGTGTCACGGTTGGCAAAGTTTAAAATATTTTGTATCACCAAAAGAAAAAATTAAGGAAAATTTGTCACTTTAGGTAAAATTTGGGGTTTTTTTTGTAACTTTTTCCCCTTTTTTTTTAATGATTTTTTGCTATTTGAGTCTGCAGGTTAAGCAAGTAGAAGCAACCCAAAGTTGAGTCCAAGATTTCATTGATGCTAAGTTTATTACCTAAATCAGGCTACCGAATGTTAACTGTTGTCGTGGGAGATCCTTTGTTCAAATGGACGGTGTCTTGCTACCGCAACCGTTTCTCCACTCCATTAGAGCCACATAAACCCCATATCACGGCTGTCAAATTGTCATCCATATGTTATACTCATACCTATGATTGTATCAAATCGTGTTAGCATCATTATATCTTAACTTTTATATGACAAGTCAAATAAATTATTGGTTAAGCTTATTGCTTCATTTTGTGTTGTATTTAAATTTTTTCCACGTACTTCTTATTGTTTATTGCCGCATTTTTGCTGTCTGAACAAGTAGTCTTGTTTTGACAATCCTACCCACATGCCTTCTCTTTTAGTTTTTCCCCAAGTTCAAGGACGAGGAATTTGCTCTAAACTATGAACGAGCGCATAGTTCTTTTGTTGGGGTTATACTAATTAGCTATGGAGGGAGCTGGTGGCCGATTTATAAGTGCGAAGAAAAGTCTCATCATTTGAATTAACTTTTGAAATGAGAGAAGCTCAAGAGTACCCACTAGTATCATAGCCTAGGTTGCCGACAAGTCTGGACCCAAAAGTCACTCAGAGAGGATTGTTGCAGCCCTAACCTAAGCTCAATGTATGAGGGAGAAATTGTTGAGCTTATCTCACATCCCTTATAGAAAGGCTTAATGGTCAATTTGTAAGGGTGGGAAAAAATGTCTTTCGGAGAGGATTGTTGAGTTAGATTTTGGGTTGAGAGAGGCTCAAAACCATCCAACAACTCGACACTCTTATCAAAGCCTAGGTCATCAACAAGTCTAGACCTAAAAGTTAGTTGGAGAGCGTTGTTGAGCTAGATTTTAGGGTGCGAGAGGCTCAAAACCACTAACATTATTATCAAAGCCTAGGTTACAGACAAATTTCTCCTGCCACAAAATATCTTTCACCAAAATTCATTCTTCGGGTTTTTAATTGAGGAAATCAGGTTATGCGCCAGAATTGGACATAAAATATCACAATTGAGAAAGAAACCAATAACTTCAAATGGAATTGATAGAATCGTACCAACGTAAGCCATGCTAGAATTTAATCGACAACAAAGTTTGAAAAATACAGATTGCAACAAAACAAACATAAACAAATTATGCCGGAATTTAATTGTAATACAAAAACACTAGGATATTATGCCGAAATTACTTGATGGTGCAACCTTTAGGGTAAAAATATACGCTGGAATTTAATCGACGACATGAGTCTAGAAAATAAAATTATAGGGTGGGAAAGTAAAGATAACTAAAAGATAATTTGTTCAATTTGTGCGGGGCTATTGAGATGGCCAATGGCTTTTTAAAATGGTGGTATGGGCAAATGCCTTGGGGGTGTGTCGTGACCTATTTTTTCGGCGCCCGCGATTAGGTACGGATGTTGGCGGAGGCTAATGATTTGGCTAAATTTATTAGGCCCGGACTCTCCCAAGTCTATCAATTCACGACTTTAATAGTCTAAGTTTTTATCCTGTAAATTAATTTTTAAAACAAAGTCGCCACTAATCAATTTGAGGTGGGTTGATTAGAAACCCATGTGAAATATTGGGAGAAATACTCACTCCTGTGTAACCAGAGAAATTAGGATCGAAGACTTGATTACATTAGTTAATCACTAATGCCTTTTCGGTACCTAATCTTGTTTAAACCCCGAGGGTTTTTGGATGTTTGAGAGATTTTCCATGCATTTTGGGGAAAAAAAAAAACATTTTTTTGGGTCTTTTTCTATTTTTAGACAAAAAGGGATTTTTTTGGATTTTTTGGTATTTTTTAGAAAATACAAGTCTTTTTGGCTTTTTTATGAATTTTTGGCTTTTTTGGATTTTTGGCATTTTTTGGAAAATATGAAATATTTTTTATTTTTTTATTTTTGGAAAAAAATATTTTTTTTACATTTTTAATATTTTTCGGTTTTCTGAAATTAAAATATTTTTTATTATTTTTTCGAAAATACATTATTTTTTATTTTTTTGGAAAATAAATTATTTATTTTTATTTATTAAAATATTATTTATATCAAAAAATAAAAGCCGACCGGGTCGGATCCGCGGGTTGGGTCCGACCCGGTCGTTGACTGAAACGTAGATGGGCCCGTTACGTGGGCCCATCTCTTTTATTTATTTATTTTTTTGTGGCTTGAAATGACGCCAAGACCGGGCGTTTGGGGACACCCGACCCAACCCAATGACCTGGGGAAACCCTACTCGGATCCAACCCAAACTCTGGTGCCCAAAAATCGTGGAAACCCTACCCGAATCTGATCCGATCCGCGCACGACCCGGATCCGACCTTCTGACCCGGTTTCCAGCCACCGTTGATTTGCGCAAAAACCCTACCGATTCATGGCTCGGGTCCGACCCGACGACCCGAGGCCACAACCCAAAAAATCGGGAACCCTAGGGTTCTCGATTCGCGGCGCCAAGGGGGGGTGAACAAAGCGTCGTCGGGGCACGGCGGCGACGACTACGATGGTAGCGACGACGACAATGGCGATGACGGCAATGATGGCGGCCCTATTTACCTGTGGCGAAGTGGCGGACGGCGAGTGGCGGAGACGACGACAACAGTAGGGCCCCCGCAACGCCCCTTCCCCTTCAATTTCTCTCTCTCTCTCTCTACCTTCTCCTCCGGCGGGGCTCGGATATCTGGCCGTGCGTCCTCGGACCCCCTGAAGTCTCTCAGTAGGGAACTCAAAGTGTGCAGCCCTAGATCCATGCTCCACATCTCTCTCTCTTTGCTGATCTGTGGCTTTGTCGTCGACGTTGGGGGCTATTTATAGGCGAGAGGGTGGCCGGTCGACGGAGCTTTGACCGCCGGTCCCCCTCATGCGCCGAGCGGCCCTCGACGATTGAACCGGTGTCCCATCTGATGCCAGCTGCTCCTCCCACGTGCAAAGCTGCCCTCCTCGCAGCTCCGGCGTCGCGCGTGTTGCCATCTCCGGCGCGTGGAGCTTATCCACGCGAGGAAGACAACAAGCGCGCGCGGGTTGGATCGGATCTGGATCCACGCCGGGGGCGAACAAAATGTCGGGCTGGGCTTGAAGGCCCAGCCCGACATGTTGCAGCTATTTTTTCTGTTTTTTTGTTATTTGTTTATTATTCCGAAAAAGAGAAAATAAATAATAAAATGAAATAAAAACCTAATTAATTAAAAAAAGAGAAATTTTAGGCGTCAATGGGGTGTTTCCAGTTGTGCACATGCTCCTCCATTTGCGGGAGTCATGTGCATATGTTGTTTCTTGTGCAGTTATTCCTTGGAAAACACGTGGGTTGCCCTATAACTCGATTGCTTCACTTCCCAGTAACTTTTTTTTTTTTGGGACAAGCACTTCCCAGTAACTTTGAACTAGTAATCATGTATCGATACTCTTTGAGCACTCAAATTTCCTCTAACGTCCTAGACACTTGTCAATTCTTCCGTATCAATACTCTTGTTGACTGTTTCCACCCAAACGTCGCCGAAGGTTTACAGCCAACTGGTAATAATTGTCAATGTGCATCATTTTAATTGTCAACAAAGAGTCATGTGTAGACAATTATATATTAAATAAATTCACGTTGGATGAATCGTCAAAGATGTTGCTGGAGTAATTTAAGCTTTTTAAAAGATATGCCTCTCAAGTGAATGTTTTTCAATATCCATACTATATGTTGAAGCGACCCATTCACAAACGTGAAACTATATTATATCAAAGAATGTAGTGATACGAGTAATTGCCTCGTCGTTCCATCCACTGTCTCTTCCATGTTCAGACAGTTTAAAGGTAGAACGTAAATTAAGATACATGATATCACAAACCATGCATCTCATCTCCTAGCAAAAGGAAAAATGAGTTTGACAAAAATGAACAGAAGAAGCACAGAGTTTCAGTCTCCAGTCTGTGATCACTGAGGATATAACTCGGTGATAGAAGCCTCATTCGCCGATACTTATATTTGTCTGCTTTCGGATCGATTGGAATGAGTTACCTGCACCCGTGTTGCCATGTCAGATTAGGGGATACTACGCAAAACGAATGCAGGTCGTGATGGTGGTGGCAAGGTGTTGGAGTTTCTACTGAGCATCGAAATCACTGAACACATGGTTGGTCTGTCAGCCTCAAGTTCTTGCACACACAGCAATCCAATATGAATGCATCTCAACATTTTGGTCCTCGAACCATCGGCCAAACTAGGATCTATGAGATTTGAGGGGGTCCCTTCCCTCCAACTCCTCCATGCCTGCAATGAATCACAAACGCAAACTTAGTAAGGTAAGGACAGTTGCTCAACTCATTCGAGTTCGGGTCCACCACTCTTTTCTAGCAATTCTTTAGGGGAAGGAGAGTGATTGGAAGTTATTTTCTTACAAAGCTAAGAAGGTCCTCCGTGGCATCCCCATTGCAGAAGCGGCAACCTTTTTGACCACTAATAATCTCTAGTAGCAACACCCCAAAACTAAAGACATCTGACTTGACTGAAAACAATCCATGCATTGCGTACTCTGGAGCCATGTAACCACTGCATTTGCAGGAATTATGAACACTTTCAACACAATTTCAATTATTATGTTATGCCTTTGTGCCTGCTAGCTATTCAGATCATACGGAGGATGGTAAAGGAATGAACCAGATTTATTTTAAGATATTCAGCTATCTATTACTTACTAAGTGCCAACAACCCTGCTAGTAGCATCTCGAGTTTGATCCACGACAAATAGCTTTGCTGTACCAAAATCTGAAATTTTAGGTGTCATCTCAGCATCTAGCAAAATATTACTCGCTTTAAGATCCCGATGAATGATTCGGAGTTGAGAATCCTCATGAAGATAAAGAAGCCCACGAGCAATGCCTACAATTATCTTTTGACGACTTTCCCAATCCAGCTGCCTACTCCTAACAGGATCTGCATAGCATATCGAAGATAGGTTACAGATGATGTACCTAGCGCAAGGTGACTTTCTAAATGCAGATTGGCAACACGCAATTCAATAACTCTTGAATCGGAGGATGGTGGAACGGAATGGCATGACCATACCGAATATAAAGTGGTCCAGGCTTGAGTTTGGTACGAATTCATAAATAAGAAGCCTTTCTCTTCCCTCCAGGCAAAAGCCTAAGAGCCTGACCATATTCCGGTGTTGTAGCCTTTCAACTAAGAGGACCTCGTTCTTAAATTCTTGATTGCCGTGTATCAAATCTACAGACAGCCTTTTCACTGCTATAAATTGTCCATTGGCCAGTGTTCCCTGAAGAAGAATGCAAAGAGAAGCCATATACATGTGAATGTTTCAAATTCTCGTCATTTTATGAGTGAACAATTTGCCATAATTACCCTTGTCCCAAAAAAAAAATTGCAATAATTACCTTGTAAACTGCGCCAAATCCACCTTGTCCCAACTTATTGGCGTCAGAGAAGTCATCTGTTGCTGCTCTGATGGTTTTCAAGTCATACTGCAGGGATTCTGCATTTCTGATTTCATCTACAGGTACGGCTACATATTGGAAAATCCAAAGTTGCTTATTGTCTAATTCCACATTATCGGTAATCCTGTCTGCTAGTTTAAGAGTTAATAGTACTTTGATCTCATTTAACAGTTAATCCAATCTGGGTGATGGTAGCAAATAAAAAGTTTCCCAGAGCAATAAGGGAACTTCGATATCCATTGCCCATACTGAATCTGTCCCGTTTACTCAGAAATTACCAACCTCTGAATTTCTGAAAAATTATAGCTTTTGCCCATCATGGTTGAACCTATTGGCTGCTAATATGTTTCACATAGGTCGTATTCTCCCAGTATTCTATAAAAATCAGTCAAAAGGAAATAATCATAACTTACCTTCGAAATTTTTCTTCAATCTTCTTGACCTCAAACAGAAGCATAACATTCCAGCAATTAAAAGAGAGAATCCCACAGCTGGAATTGTGATAATGAGCGCACTACGACCTGAGTTAGTATGCTTTCCTGAAAAAAAAAAAAAAAATAATAATAATAAATAAAATAAAATAAAATAAAAGCTTTTATGTCAAACAATAAACTCATAGAGATCAGAGTTCAGACCCAATTACCAAAAATAGTGTTTAGGAGGGGTTGCACATTTAAAGGAGTCCTTGGTGTTACTCTGTCGGTTTGAAATGACCTTAGATGGTGGTATTTCAATCAAAACAAACAAAGACTAATCATGCCATCGGAAGTCTCTTTAATTTCTCATCTGCTACTTACTTCATGCTTTTACCTCATTCAAGAACAAAGATAAGTGTCTCAGTTGCTAACCACACCCTAAATTACATCATGGTTTAAAACACACTTAATGTGACAATACTCATACTCAAAGGAGGAGGAGCAGGGGAAGGAGAATTGTGGCGCAAATAATAACCATTTTGGCCAAATATTGATTTATGAAAGAGAAATATATTTTTCTATCACTATTTCTAGATGAGTTTTTGAACAAAAATTCATATTTAATAACGACGCAAAATTTATGCTCCCGTCTCCCTCCCAAGGGGTGACGGATAGTGGCGGCAGTGATCGGCTGATGGCGGGGGCTGGCGATCGGTGGACTAGTAGGGGATGATAGGCAGTGGCAGCAAGTGAGTGGCTGACTAGTAGAGAGGACGAGTGATGAGAAAAGTTTTTATTTCTCACTTTTATTTTAAAAATAGAGAAACAAAATATTTTTACTTCTCATTTTTATTCCAAATCTAATTTGGACTAAAGATTGTTCCATAAATCGAAAAATGATATTGTGTCACCAAACAGATTGCTATTCTAGAAACAAGTTTGGAACACTGAAATAGAAATAGAATGGTTGTCATGCGTGCCCTTACAACCCTTTATTTCCGATTTGTAAAAGGAGCTCATTGAAGTTGAAAGCATGTTTGCTCACATTTATTTTCATGTCTGTCCTACAGACCATTGAAAACACAAATAGAATGCTCTAGTATAGGTAAGCGTACATTAAAAGGAAGTACCTTTAGTGGGTGTGTTATTCGTTGGAGGAGGCGGAGGAGAAACGGGCGATTGCGGTGGTGATGGTGGCGACTCATAAGCGGAAGGATCAAAAAAGGGGTAAACTTCAAACCTGATATTGCAACTGGGAGTAACAAACCTTCCTCCTTGTTTCTGACTACTAAGCCAAGGAATTTGTCCAATAGCACTCACCAAACAATCGTCACATTGTGGCTGCGACAAGTCTGGAGTGCATTGCACAAGTCCAAACAGAGTCAGGAAGTTTGGAGCCGTCGCGTTCCCGACAGCAAATTTCCTCGTCGAATTGCCACTTGCAGCTCGCTCTCTCAAACTGTCCATCAGATTCCTCAAAACCTAGAAAACAAAATCAAAACTTTAAGCTACTGTCGGGACAAGATGACAAGAATTAGTATTTCGTCACGACCTGCATCATAAAATCCTACTCAATCTTAATGCGATATGAATTGCTTGCTGCTGTCCAAGGATGATACCTAAAATCAAATGCTCCTGTGAGCTCATACAGGAAACATAAAGTTCAAGAATTCAAGACTGAAAAAGGGAAAAAAAAAACACATTCTTGCAGAACAAAAACACAAAAACATAATCAGCACCATGATATAATGTAAATAAGTGCTATGATGAATTACAAAGTGCAGCTAAACCAGGATGAACTACCCTCAAAGAGCAACTTGATCAAACCGATCCGCATCGTCCGGCACGTCATCAAGCGGAGATGAGGGTTTACCTTGTCTAAGGGTCCGTTCATTTCACGGAAAATAACTTCCGGGAAAATGTTTTCCGGATTTTCCGGTGTTCGTTTCACGGAAAATGAACTAGTCAAGGAAATGTTTTCCATCATTGGAAAAAACAACCTTTAAAGTGTGGAAAACGTTTTCCACTTTTGAAAAGTGGAAAACGTTTTCCATGACTTCTTCCTTCTTATTCCTTTTTATCAATACATTTTCATTTTATTTTCTTGTTTTATTTTCTTTTTTTTTTTTTTTTTAAATTGAGTTTTTAATTTCTTTTCTTTTCTTTCCTTTTCTTTATTATTCTTTGGCAGTGGCCGGTGACTGGCCATGACGGCGTCCGGCGACCGGCCACAAGCCGGCGGCCGGCGAGGTGAAGCTCTCCCTGGCCTAGGCGGAGCTCGCGGCTCGCCGCGAGCTCGCCGGGCTCGGCGAGTTGCGAGCTCGCCGGATCCGCGGCGGAGCTCGCGGCTCGCCAGATCCGACGAGATGGGCGGGGCTCAAGCCTCGCCCGAGCTCGCCGCAAGCTTCGCCGGGCTCTAGTGAGCCGCGAGCTCGCCGGATCCGGCGGCGAGCTCGCGGCTCGCCGCATTCGGCGAGCCGGGCGGCCCGGCCCATCGTCGGGCAGAAGGAGGCGGCAGCGGCGGAAGGAAGAGGAAGAAGGAGGAGGAAGGAGATGGCGGCGGAGGAAGGAAAAGGACGAAGGAGGAGGGAGGAAGGAAGAGAAAAAGAAAAATAAAGAAAAATAATAAAAATTTCAATTTTTAAAAATATAAATAATTAAAAATTCATTTTTTAAAAAAAATATAAAAAAAGAAAATTACTTTTTTGGTCAATTAAAAATATTAAAATTCAACTTTTGATAATTTTTCCCAAACAATTAAATGAGCTAACGAACGGTGGAAAATATTTTCCACTCAAATTTTAAGTTTTGCCGTAACACCGGAAAATGTAGTCATTTTCTTGGAAAATGACTTATAGGAAAATGTTTTCCGTAAACATGATATTTTTCGTGAAACGAACGGACCTTAAAACTATGGAAAGTTTCCATGATGTAAGCGAAGTCAACGCGTCCAGAAGCATCATGCACTCTGCTTTCATGGAAACAAGCGAAATGCAATGCAAATGTTTTGTTCAAATGAAAGATGCCGATCGTGAGATTTCCGATTCCGAACCTGATTGAACTGATCGACCTTGTTAGTGACGTTGTTGATGTTCCACATGTAAAAGGCGGACGAGTCCTCCATGGCCCAAAAAATTGACCGGTTCGAGTACCGGAGCGTGCAGTTGTCGTACCAGATGATAGCCTCCTTCTGCACCGGGCACTGGCGGGCGATCTCAAGGGCGGAGTCGATCAGGCAGCTAACGCAGTCAGCAGCCCCAACATCGCCCCGGCAGAGGGCGATGGCATTGATGGCGTCTGGGCTGCTGCCGGCAGAGAGGTTGTAGAAGCCGCGACTGTCTGCTGCGGCAGCAGCGACGACAGAGGCGAGGAGGACGTGGAGGTTGGCTTCGTAGGTGCCGGTGGTGGTGAAGTTGCCGTCGGTCCCGCAGATGTGGTAGAGAGGGTTGGCGCCATCGGCGGAGGCGGCGAGGGCGAGGAGCGAGAGGAGGAGGAGGACGGCGGAACGCCGCGGAGCGATCATCGGAAGCTTTCGTTGAGTTTCGGTTCTGTCGGGGGAAGAGAGAGAGAGAGGGGGGAGGGGATCCGGTGCGGGAACGCACGCGCGTTCGAGCCAATCAGCGCTGACGTTGACTTCCACCCGACAGACTAAAACGTTGACTGTGACCTGTAAAACGAAACACCCAAAATAGCAAGAGAATTTACAATCGTGACGTTACACATTAATTATGTACGCCGCCGCCGTATGACGCGGTTCGTTTCACTTACTATACATTTCTAATATAATTATGTATTCTCTTCTTTGTTGATTATTCAACACGTCCGCATCATCTTGTTTGCATTCACTAAAGTCAATTGATTGTCCTTCCAAGATTATTAGACTTCAAATATCAAAACCTATGATATTAAAGATTACGTTTGTTTTGTGAAAGATATCTTCTTATAGGGACCAAAGAAAATGGCTAAATTTTCAATTGATTCACTGGAAATTTTTTGTCTGAAAACTTTTTTTGACTTTCGAATTTGTTAGAAATACAAGTCAACGGAAAAGAAATTCATAATCAATAAAAAAACCAATTATTACATTCAAGAAAATAATGTCTCTTTTGAAAATTAAAAATGAATTTTCTAATATACGACTAAATATCGCCACTTAAATAAAAAATCTCGGCCACTCGAACAAAAGAACTCCAATGCTTGTCCTTAGGGTCCTCGGCGGAAGAGCCCAAATTCTTAAAAGGTCAACCCCACGTCTTTTGAGGCAGGACACAAGACAATTGTGCAATGCCCGTATTGTCATGCACTTAAGTCACTAATACTCCAACCCCGGTCCATCAAGGTCACTCAAGGACATAGGTGCCCATGCCCATGTCCTAATGGCCAAGCTAAGTTACTTAGCCCTCACCTATGTAGCACGGACACTCTCCGAAAGTTTTCATGTCGTGTCCAACACTCCGACACGTGTCCGACACGCTCTGACATGTCCCGACACGCGGTCAACGAGTGTCGAAAAAATCCGACACGCGGTCAACTCTTTCCGACACGCGAGTCCAAAATTTCGACACGTGATTTTGACACGCATGGGGTCAATTTTAGAAATTTCTAATACTTGAGGGGTCAAAATATAAATATACACAAAAGAAGTAATAAAAGAAGTAATAAAATTGCTATAAATATACACACACGGGTCAAATTTCTTTTTTCAGTTTTTTTTAGAATTTTTTTTTTATTTTTTTAAAAGTCTTTTACTATGAAAGAAGTAATAAAAAAATGTTATATATGACCACCGCTTGCGGTGGCCACGATGGTTTGAGCTCTCTCCCCCTAACGCAAGGGGAGGAGTTCAAATCCCCTCACGGTCGCTAGGGATTCTTAAGTTTGGCGTCGGGGTGGTGGGTCCCTGTGCTAGCGTCACTCCAGATTTACTCTCTATTGTCGGCCGTACGGGGTTCCCGGGTCACCAAAAAAAAATGCTATATATGATAAATAAATAAATTTAAAAATATCATTTCAGCATTTTTCTTTAAACAATGTTTTTTTCCTCTAAGTTTTGTGTATTATTGTAACAAAGTAAAATAATCAATGATGTTATTTAATATTTTTGTGCAAATTAATTCTAGGTTATTTTTATTATTATTTATATATTTATATATAAAAAATATATTTAATATATAACGTGTTGGAACGTTTGGATTTTTTTTTTTAAGAAATGACGTGTCGGCGTGTCGTGTCGTGTCGTGTCACGTGTCACGTATCCGTGTCGGTGCTACATAGGCCCTCACACCCAAGTCAATGTCGCTTAGGCATTGGCCCATTGAGGCTGGGCCAAGTTCCTCAATGGTCAAGGCTAGGCTTATAAATGCCGGGCCTATATCCCCCGAAATCCAATCCAAGACCCTAGTGCTCATGCTCAATTCTAAGCGGTCAGACCTCCACACCTAGCTCTCACACACATGACACCAATGCCTTATCCTGAGGCCATTGAAGTTAGGCTCGAGTCTCTCGAAGGTCGGATTTGGAACCTTGGCACTTGCGCTTGGGTTCCTATTAACCATGCCTAAGTACTTGGCTCCGAGTCCCAAGTCACTAGTGCTCAGCCATAGGTCCATCAAGGACAGACCCAATTCCTTGGTAGTTGGGTTCGAGATCAGAAGGGCAAGGCCCACTACCCTTGTGCCTATGCTCAAGTCCATGAGTACCTAGCTTGCGCCCAAGTGACTAGCATTGGGGTTTGGGTCCATCGAGGCTGAGCCTATGTTCAAAAAGTTTAGGCTTGGGTCTTAACATTAGGCTTGAGACGTTGTTATCATTGCCAAGTCTTGGTTAACTTGCCCAAGTCAGTAGTGCTGGGGCTTAGATCTCTTAAGGCTGAGCCCAAGACCTTAGTGTCAAGGCTCTTGTTGCGATAGACATGCCCAAGTAGCCAACTCCCACACCCAAGTCACCAAAACCTAGCTTAAGGTCCATCAAGACAGGTCCCAAGTCCCCCTATGCTCATGCTCAAGTTTCAAGTGGCTTGGTTGGAGAAACCTTAGCTCTTGCAACTTGGACCAAGGTGGTTGGGCTCAAGTCCCCCTAGGTTGGGACCTAGCCCCTAACACCCAAGCTGGCGTTCTCAACATGCAAGTCCACGACCCTAGTAACTAAGCCTAGGTCCCTCAAGGCTAGATCCAAAATGTTAGTGCTCGTGCCTTACTCTTCAGCGGTTGTGCACAAGTCCTTGAGGCCTTGATCACTAAGATAGGTCCTCCGTGGTTAGGTCCTAGACCTCGGTGTCTAGGCTTAACTACCCCAATGCTAGGCCGGGCCTTTGAGGCTAGGTTCCATGAGAGGAAAAAGCTGAATTGATTACATTTGATAAAGCTTTAATTAAGTAACCCTTATTACATGTCTTTTTTTTGAAAAATAAAAGCAAATTTTCATTTCCAATTGAGGAAAATGATTACTTGCTTATTTTTAAGTTTCAATCAAACACTTAAAAATATTATCATTTTCTTGGAAAATGACTTCTAAGAAATTATTATCTAGAAAGGTCAATTTTTTTACAAAACAAACGAAACCTAGAGGTGAGACTGAAAGGACTTTTTGATGTCAAGTTATTACTTTCAAAAATAATATTCCCTCTGTTATAATCATATTTGGTTTTAATATACTATATTGAGATATTATTGAAATCCTTGTCTAATATATTACTAATATAGGAAGTACAAATTTTACTAATATATAAAGCCATCTGAACGAAGGATGCTAAAACATAGAATTGTGCAAATAATTAAGAAACTTAATCTCCGGGTGTTTAAAATACCTCACGTAATAATAATTTTTTATTCCAAAAAAAAAATTAAAGATCGATACCATAGTTAGCGTCTAACCCAGAAAAAAAAAAGTAAAGAAAGAAGAAGAGCCATAACTGAATAATTGAAAGGGGCATTCCAGAATTGGCATTTCTACGAGCACTTTCCATACTTCCCTCCAAAACAATAAGTCATATAGGGTTGGGATAAGCAGAAGCCTAATAATCGATGGAGACAAAATTTGACTGCTAGTATTCTATGAGGGAACATTTATGCTTGACAAATCGCATATTTTCGATACTTTATTGGAAAGAAGGAATCAACCTTCACCACCTACTTACTCCCTCATTTCCGTCCTCTTTCCTTTGCAAGTTGAGATATCATGTTTGTTTAAAGAACTAAATTCCACGATCCAGGGGGGCTTCACGACCTTGACTAAGGAACAACTTTTTCATAAATGCCAGAAGGCCCAAAACAGCTCGTCGGACAAGACAGAGAGAGCTTGTGTTTCTTCTTCCCCTTTCGGCTTTCATGATTTGTTTTTGAACTTAGTTGCCTTCTCTTGGTTTTGATCCTTCAAAAAGGCATCTCATGTCAAAAGTGAAGGCCATACAAATGGTATTTATATGCGTATGTCTTGATTAGGGTCAACTATACATCTAATTGGAGGTATGAGATTTAGCATATGTAAGTTTATTTTTTACCAAAGATTAGGACAGTCATTAATCTTTCCTGCTTTTTCTTTCCGAGTTTTTTGGGCTACCAAATCCAAGCGGCCCAATTCCGATCCACAGATGTCGTTAATGTAACTTTGTTACCCAAACAAAGGATCAATAAATCTGGAAATTTTCAAAGTGGCCATGAAGAACCACCTTTTCAAAGTAGTCTGAGACAAGACTATCACATTCAGGAACGTCGAAGACAATTTCAGAAACAGAAGGTTGTAGAGAAGTTGAGACCTAGATTTGATTATTTTCACTGGGGACCCATAGGTAGTTCGTTCCGACGGTGACCTCTTCCTCACTTGCTGCGTGTTTAGTAGCCGGTTGACCATGCCGTGTTTCTTTTTGGTCTTGGTGTTGTAGTGTGTGCGCCGCAATTTGTGACTTTTACATCTCGTCACCCTTCCACTTCTTTTGTTCTTGCATTTGGAGTGTGAGTTTCTGATAACGAGATCTGTTGTACATTTGGCATTTCCTCAATTTATTTCTTACCTTTTATCAAAAAAAAAAAAAAGTAAAAATAAATAAATCTAGAAAATTTGTACCTACTTTACATCGATATCACGTTCCTTTCAGAATTATTATTACTATTGGAGTACTTATTTTGCCTGACCATTTGTTGCCATACCATCATCGCAATAAAAGATGGTAAATATGTTACTCCAAAGTATCAGAACATAACATCGTAGGCTCTTTTCCCTAGTCTTTACCTAATTATAGGGGATGATGCGTTGTCTTAAACATGGACAAGTGCATGTTAGACCCTTTAATATCTGAATGACGTCGCCATTCGACATTGCTCAGTCTTGACATCAAAATTCATAACGTTTGTTGATTCATAGTAGCCTAAGTTATATCAATTCAGGTACAACTAATTAATTATCTTTTTTATTTTTATTTTGCATTAATCTATCTAAGTAGAATCTGGATAAAAAAAATCATCTGAGCATTTCATGTAAATATTGTTGTAAGGATATATTTTACGTACAATCTCGCATTCACATTTGATCCATATTTAATATATTATGAGGCAAATTAATGCAAATAATGGACTTTTTCTATGAAATATTTACCATATTTTATTAATGAAAAACCGATTTTACCTTATTTATGACGTGTTTGCCATCTCGCACAATGGAGTCTTGGCCACTATAGATGTGCGTGACAAACTATAATTAGCGATGTATTATTGATCATTCCATATTAGATAGCATGGGTTAAGATATGCACGAAAAATGTGTTAAGAAGACGAAATGATGATGACAGACAGTTCCTAAATGGGATTGAATATTTTTTTCTCAAAGATCAATCAAATCTGTCATATAAACTGCACGAACCAAAATTGGGCTGGAATATTGGCACGATAACAATAGAGCATGGAATGTTTCTGGTATGTATCCTGATCTTTGTTATCTAAATTTAAAACTTTCGACATTATTTTGCACGTATGGTATTGCTAGGCAACTATTTCTAGTAATTAAATTCGATAGACGTTATTTGCTTCACTCGGGTCTATCCCTATTGCAAAAAATAATTGAAATAAATTTTATAACTATATATATATATATATATATATATATATATATAGAGAGAGAGAGAGAGAGAGAGAGAGAGAGAGAGAGAGAGAGATGGTTCGAGATATCGGATGGGGGGTCAAAGATGCCGGTGCAAATAATTGATTGAATCAAACGAGAAAAGCATGGAAGTTGCCCAGGAAGTGACAGCGGTGGAATTTCTCGCACAAAGTCTAGTTTAATTAAGCTCCCCCAGTCACGACTTTGACCACAAATCTTTTGTTTTTCTTATAAAGCACGACCAACCGGAAAACGACTTGGAGATAAAACAAGACCGTGAAAACCCTAAGAGACACAGCGCGTCTGCTTCTTCTCCTTCTTCGTCCTCTTCGGCTTCTACTGTTCTTCTCCCATCTCTGAGATTTTGTTGTTTTCTCCTGGTTGTCATCCTCCTTCAAGGCATGTCATGCGCACGTCGTCCCCCAACTTTCGGTGTGCTCTCTTTCTTTATCTTTCGCTTAGACATATTTTAATATTCTAACGACACATACATCCATTTGTGCATTGATAAACTTCTGAACCGACACCTCCTGTTTGGGTCTCGCACGTATTGGCCTTCAATCAATCGTCATCAACATGAGATTTACAGCAAGTAATTGGTCTTATAATTCTGCAAGAGATGTAGTTGGGTTATTTGATTTCTTTTTGCTTTCCTGAGTTTGCAGGTGGAGCAGGAGGAGGCAACCAAAAGCCGAGCCCCAGATGCCATTGATGCAAGTTTGACTGAACCACGTGACCGAGATGGTCATTGCTATTGTAGGAGACCTTTGTTCGAACGGAGGGTGTCGTGCCAACGCAACTGATTCTCCATGCCAGGACTGCCAATTCATCTCTCTGTTTGTTATGGTTGTATCCACGATCAAATCAATTCAGTGTTAGCATCAATATATCGAAACTTGTATCCGGCAATTCATAATTTACTGATCGAGCTTATCCTTTCATTTCTTCAGACATCTCTATAAATTTCTTATTTTTTCTCTGGCCGTCTTTTTAATGTCAGAAGAGATCGTCTCCTATACATTGGCAGCCCTAGCCCCACAAACCTACTCCTATAGTTTTTCCCAAGTTTAAAAGCGAGGAATTTTGCTCTAAACTATGAATGAACGCGTAGTTCCGCTTAATTCCAAACATCATTTTTCTATAACGAAAACAACTCTAGATTGCTACTTTTAGAATTTTTAACCAAAAAAAAAAATTATCATATTCAAAAGTCCAACATAAAAATATAAACTTATAAGTGGAGACAGATCACATATATATGAAGAGCGTGTAAGTCCAACAGACAAATAATGTTGATATTTTAACAGCCAGGCTAAGAATTGACTTGCAATATCAAATATCAGCTTTCTACATCAAAGGTCATTTTTTATTTTTACAGACATAAATATTGTAAAGTGAGACTAGGTGATTTTTCGCCATTACATTATTTTAGTTCCGTGATCTTTTATTCGTGGAGAAGGATCTTAAAATGGTTATCATCAAGAGCGAGTACAATACGCAAAAGTTGGGTTTGTCAGCTTATTAACCCCTTCCTTCTTCCCTTTACGTTCCACCTTTTATTCTAGCTAGTTACAAAGAGAAAAGCTATTCAGTCTACACAAAAAACCTAAATAACATTCAATGCATCTTCTTTTCAGGCAAGTCGAGTCAAGTTCATACCCTAATTGTTCCTCTTTTACATAAAATAATTATTCCCAATAATGATATATATTTACTTGAGACACCTCAAGGAGAAATTGTTCTAAATAGTCCTAAACTAATTGTACTGAAGCCACTTAAGTCCCAAATTTTTAAATTTTACTAATTTAATCATGATCTTTTTCTCAAAATTTCAATATAGTCATTTCAAGTAATTTTGCTAAATACTACTAACAAGGCGGTGTGCTGCATGGGATGCTCAATAATGATCAAATCGTCATGTCAGCAATTTCTAATTAAAATTGATTGCAAGAGTGCAAAGATTAAATATTAAATTGATAAAATTGAAAAATGTAACACTAAATTAGCATCTATATGATAAGTTTATTATCGATTGAGTAATTTTCCCAACAACTAAATCCCTAAACAAATCTTTACTCTAAGGTACATAGCAATGGGCTTTGACATGATTATATAGTGGCACTTACATAAAATTCTTAACTCATCCATTTTTCTTTTTGATCGTTCACGATTTTTTCCATACCTCTTAGTAAGCTATTTACTAGTTAACTATCTATAGTTATTCAGTACAATGATTTCTCAATAGGAGCAGTTAAATCCTACACATCGTTGCCACGAAGAATAAATAGTGTCATTAAGTTAGCAGGATTTTCAGTTGCAAAGTAATGATTAAAGTTAATGCGATCTAGCATATTTTAGGTAGTGAAAGTAGATGAGAAAATGGCATCTGAAGGGGGCTCCTTAACCTTCCTTGTCCTCCCTTAGTTTTTAGGCTTGCTAGTTGCCACACTCGATGTTCGAGAAAAATAATATCATCATATATATATATATATATATATATATATATATATATATATAAGCAAACCCAAATAATAGTAACTATTGATTTAATGAGGGCAAAACCATATTTCAAAACTAAATCAAATCTTTGACATTTGTAATCACGATTCTTTAAATCTCTAATTTTTTTCAGGAGGCTAAGGCCCTACTCTTCTACAAAATAACGAACCGAATCTCCAAACACTTATTTTCCTTGAAAAATATACTTATTTGATTTTTTTTTTCCACAAGCAAAGAGTGTTCTCTTTTATCCCTAAAATAGAAGGACAGAAGTTATTTATTTACTATCCAAAAACTATTTTGTTCTTCTATCCTACTGCATCAAAGGCCTGTCAGCTAATTGGGCTCCCTGCTCAGGCCCACCTAAGCTCACAAAAGTCCTTAGCACAGATTTGGTGAGCCTAAGCAAACAATTTTTATTTTAGATTTTTACATTGTTCACTTGAGCTGGTTTGCGCCTGCTTAGACCTGATCACTTTATAAATAAAACGTAATGGCTGTCAAATTACGGGTTGCTCGGACAAAGATGTTTAGGCCTGGAATTCAGCCACACTCGCCCAAACTCACCCATCTATCATTTCTACATATAGGTTACTGAATTTATGATGACTTTTGTCATCGACACGATATGTCTAACTGAGAAATGGAGATGATGAGATAAAAGGCCATAGGCCTAACAAATTACATGATTCATTTATCTGTTTGTGGTGGTTGTCATCGTCCAACCTGTTATTTCAGCTTAATTTCCAGTAGTTATTTAGATCCCTCTAATTTTCGAGAGCACACAAATGTCAACCTTCATTAGTAATTGAAAATTGTTTTACGATTAAAAAAAATTAAATTGGCTTTGATGTTCTCGATAGAGCAGAACAATTCTTTAGATTATCATCTCCTTATTATGTGTCTAGACAATTTCAAACATAATGAAACTTATTTAGATATTCTAACTCAATTTCCTTCTTCCTAGGTTTGAACACCACCATGGAAAGGGCATCGCAACATCTGATGATTAGTAAAATGATGAGATCCTCGAAGTTTCATGAACGAAGACTTTGACTTTTGCGAATGAAGCACTACTCTGACAGAACCACTTCTTTATAAGACGCGACCCTGTTAAGCTCTCTAGAGACATTCAGGAACAAACGAAGATGGCAGAGAGCGCTTCTGTTTCCTCGTCTTCTTCCTCTTTCGGTTCTTGCTATTCATTTGTGAAGATTTGATGTCTTCTCTTGGCTGTAATCCTTCACGTCTCCAGCTGGTCATGCTCAGAAAGTCCCCGAGGTAATTATGTTTTCTCTCTATCTTAATACCTACCTTTCAATGTACATATGCCAGAAAAATCTTATACTAATGGAGCTTTGAACATTATCATCAACTATATAGATGGTTCAGCTGGAAAGCAAAATGAAGAAAAGGGCTATACTTTTGATTCGGGTATCGTGACAATCGACTTCTAATTATTAACCGCTGGCCCATGAAAATTTGATGAAGTTACATTTATTGAAATGGAAAAAACATAATTTCATATAGTAGGATTATTAAGTTTCTTCGGTGCATCTCTTTTACGAGTTTGCGGGTGGAGCAGATCCAAGCAAGCCAGGGGCGAGCCCTGGATGTAGTGGATGCGAGTTTATTACCAAAGTATGAACGTGTCTAGAATTATGCATGATGCCAATTTTTTCTTAAAAGGATTTATTGTTGTCAAGAGAATTTGTATTGATGCTCAAATGACTTTTCATTGTTCCATTGAAGGGTGTTGATCCAAGTGTTCTATTTTGGTTTTCTTCTAACATTTCATTTATTTCGTAGAAAATAAATGATTTGAAAAATATTTTTCTGAAAAATGATTGCGTGTATCGCTTGAAATAATTAAATTAAATTAATGAAAAATATTTTCAATATCAATAACAACTTATATCTAAATATTTTTGTGGAGCATGGAAATATTGTTGGTTAATTTATTTTTTTAAGCGATAAAAGTAATTTTTTTTTCAGAAAAATGTTTTCCCAATTATTCATTTTTCATGAAATAAGGAGCCTAGGTTAAGGAATTAGAAGGAGCTGCCTCAGACAATGGATAAGTCCATATACTTCCTTCAATATTAATGTGCCATATATTATTTGTGTTGCAGCTTGCAAAATGCATGGTGAGGTACCAAAAATCTTTTTGTGTGTGTGCGTAAAAGATGGAGCTTAATAAATTTTTTGTATGTCAATTTTGTGGAGATCTCTTCGTTAGATAGGGGAAGCATCAACCCGAGTTACAGTACAAAATTTATGTGCCCCTTGTCAATTAATTCTTGTAGCTCTTTCTTTTTACCTTTTGCCCTTGTACTTTGTTTTAAATATAGAACTGGTTCTTAAATTACTTTTAATTTCTTTCATCACATTTTTATCTGAAATCTTATGAAAATATCAACTTGAAATAAACTATTAACTGGTTCCTATGTTTACAAGTGTCCCCAATCTGATTGATGGCCCCGACTAAGATTAATTCCATCATATGCTATGATTTAGCATCCATATTTTCAGTGCACATCCATACAGAAGTATTTAGGGCTACTTTTAGGGGGGAAATATCATTTTTAAATTATTAAACCACAATTGAATCTGCTATTTTATAGGTAAATGTTTTCTATAAAGCTTATATTAATCCATCAAACTACATTATCATAAGCAACTCCACGTCACATTGAATTAAACGACTTGGAGATATGATGGCATTTATTTTAATAATATGTTCTATCAGATTGGACAAACTTGTAAATGCGAAAATTACCAATTAATACTTGGTCTAACTTGACTCTCCCCTAAGTTTTTGGTTTGGGGTGTGAGAGAAATTAAGTGTTTTGTATAAAAAATAATATGAGGACCAGTTTTTTAACTAAAAGAAAGTGCAAAAATTATGAAAAGCATGTAAAACAACAAGGTAATTTTTGTGGAAACTTGTACATTTGTATTCCACATGTAGATTTGCCGGTGCTGACTTAACATATTCCATCTTTATCTTGATGGAAAATTTAATTTTGTCATGAAATTATCGTCGGAGATAAGATGGGAGACCGAACAATAATGAAAATATAGGGGCCAAAACTGAATTTGGATAAGATTACTGGGACAATTTTAGTAATTTCCCCTCAAGTTTACTAGGTTATTTTTTTCTGAGACTACAAACATTGCTTTACAAGCGTGGCCACGCCAGAATAGTTACACTTTGAAGACTTAAGATTGACTAGTAACAATGTATTTGACTACATTCTTAGTTAACAAACTGTATTACATAAGAAAGAATCAAATTCTTTGGTCGTATGATCTGTCACGATTCCTTGATTCATGGGAATGAAAAAAAGATCGACCTTTTTACCACCGTCTTGAACCATTCCTCCCTTTCAATGACCAAAAAAAAAAAAAAGATAACATAATATAATCGAATATGAGCGACAAATTATTTCCTATTATCTACGATGATCAGCTCGTGCAAATTTAGAATCTCCTTTGACTCATGACTATGCCAATGCGAGGAAACAAAAAATTAAGGTAATATAATTCGTAGAAGAACAATTCGCATTCCATTTATGGCTTGGGGAACATAGCAAACGCTACGGTAGCGGGAGCAACAAGATTTCTCAATAGATATAAGACTGTTTCTCGAGGTGTGGACAACCCATATGCTAAAACTTGGCATGGGTGAATACATAACTGTCAAAACTTCCAAAATGTACACTTAAGTGTCAAAATCAAATAAAAAATGAACACTTAAGTGCCAACAGTGAGAATTTCCAGTCAAACAATGACATGGCATTTTTCGGCAAAATTTTTAAATGATATGGCATTTCTTTCAAGTAGAAATTTATCCATCTAGCGTTGGCATGGCTAGATAAGCTCAAAATGATGTAATATTAACTAAATTAAAAAAAGGGAAATCAGGTTGGGGCCTCCATATCTCTCGTCGCCACTATCCCGCTATCATCAGAAAGGGCCGGCAACGGTAGGACGAGGTCAGTTGAGATTGTTGACCCTCACCTAGTAGCTAGCAACCTTAGTCAATAGTAGGCAAGGGCCTACACACCTTCACCTAGATCTAGGGCAAAGGGTTATGACCCTCCCTCAAACCAGATAAGGGCTGGCAACACTCGCTTGACATCCATACCTACAGTCGGCCAGTGTTGTCGGCAACTGGCCAAGGCCTAGTGATCCCGACCGACCCTCGCCTCACTATCGTTGGCCTTATCGGCGATGGTTGAGTGGCAAAGGGAAGGGTTGTGGAGGCCCTCACTAATTTCCCTTCGTTTTTTTTTTTTTTTTTTTTTTTTAACTAGCCTTGTTAATTTAATTTATTTAATATCTATAATAAAAATCAAATTTATAGGCAAAATGACATCGTTTTGGAACAAGAATTGCTGAGTGGACATTCCGGCAAGCCACATACACTATTTTATAAATAAAATAACATTACATTGAATTTCTGGCAAGCCTCATCAGAGTTCGCACTTAAGTATTCAATTTTTAAACAAAGTGACACTTAAGTGTCATTTTTGGAAGTTTTGGCACTTATATATCAACTCGTGTGAAATTTTGGCACTTAGGGTATACTTCTTTCAATGTTTCTCCTTTCAATTGTTCCTTTGTTTTTTGGACCATTATCAAAGATCTAAGCTCCACAACGGGTGAAACGTTTTAGTATGAGAAATTACAAATGAAGTTGTTCCAATTGTTGTGAAAAACAAGTAATCGAACAATATAATAGACAAATTAAGGGAATAAATTAGGCACTTGATTACGAAGCTCAGTCGATGGGACCAACTTAATAGGAAGAGCAGTACAAGATTTATCTATAAACTAAGTGAATACAAAAGCTATTACAACCCCGATCAAATTACTAAAATATTCTCCATGTTTTCTAGCCCTTAATAACATCTAGAAATAATCTTATTATCTCATAAATGAATTCACAAATTTTACCATATGATTTATTGATTTCAAGACATTCGCAATTCATTTGAAGATGTAATTCACAAGCACGCTGCACAATTGATTGTCATGGCAAAAAACTCCTCTTCTCTCTAATGGGCAAAAACCAACACCCACTACATATAAAATAAGAAACCTCTTGTAGGAACTTGCTCAAACTAGAAAACCTACTTGAATAGACTTCTTTTTTGGGCTCAAACCCTAGAAATATTATCAACAATCTTTACCTCGACTCATGACTATGCCAATGTGAGGAAATATTTTGCATTGTGTAAATTCCTGTGAGATAATGTAGGGAAAAATATCAAAAAAGTCATGTTGACATCTGATTTTTAGTTGATACATCATTAAAAGAGATGAGTCTAAATTCGGGGTCAATTTGGGAAGATTTGCTCGGATGCATTTTAATTTGGTCGATTTGACGTGTTCAAAGATTAGAAAGCCCAGCTAAGGTGGTTCAATCTACGTAATTCGACTTGGTTCATTTTAGACTAGAGTGCAATTGAAATAATTGAGCTTCAATTTGGCTGATTGAGACTCAATTAAAGATGTGAGGCTAACTTGTGGCTTTGCTTCAATAGGAATTCAATGAATTTGAATATTTTGTGTATAGTTTTCAACTTGAGATAGTTCAATTGCATATCATTTTGACCTACTTCATATAGAAATGTTTGATTTCATTTAAATCGGACAAAACAAAAAAAAATAAAACAAAATTCGGACAAAAAGTCAACCTGATCAATCTGGCGTTGACCAATGAATTTTGGCCAGAAACCACCATGGCCAATGCATCCACGCCCTTTAATTTTCAAAATTCCAAGTTTGTTATGGATTTTACAAAATTCGCAAATTGACCCCGCATGTTATGAAAATTTAAAAAAAAAAAATAGAGAGAAGACCCCAATTAGTTCACAATTGATCATCGCCATTCATCAAGAATGCATCGTGGCCATTGAAATGAGCATGTGCTTAGTTATGGGTGCTCTTAACAAATTTAACAAACCAATTAGCTAGGAAGATTAAATCCTAGCCTTGGATTAGTCCGAGAGCTAAGATTTTTTTTTTTTTTTTTTTTTTATATACCCAGGGAATCCCAGATCATGGTGGCTTACACCACTGGCTCACAGGTAAACCCTGGAGTGACGCTAGCGGAGGACCCACTACTCCGACGCCACGCTTAAGACGCCGATGCTTCCCCTGGGGTTTGATCCCCTCACCTTTCCCCCAAAGCAAGGGGTTCTTATCCAGCGGAGTCACCAAGGCCAGGGTCATTTCTCCAGATCTAGTTTCTTTGACTAAAAATTCCCTCTCTACATCTCTCTCTCCGATTTTTCTCTCCGCACTCGGTCAAGCAAGGGGAGAATGAAGCAATCCTTCGTCTGCGGGAGCCACGTCGATTCTTGAGTCTTCTCTTTTGAAGACTTTTGCGGTGGACTTCTGCAAGGTGGGGGCTTCTGCAAGTTTTTTGGGCAGAAAGTTCCACTCATTCTCTCTCTCATTGGCTTGATCTTGCTTCACGCGCATGAGCTTTGACGAAGGGGAGTGACTCCACTCATTCTCTCTCCGATTGAATGAGAAAAAAGACGCGACGAAGCGGTTCCTCATAATTTGATCAAAGGGGATTGTTCGTAATCGAGGTTTGAAGCCGAGTCCAATACTGAAAATCGTCGTATTGGAGTCGAACTCGATATTCTTCATGTCTGACGATTCCTGAAGCGAGATCGAAGAGCAGCTCCATTGTCCTTAAAAGGCGGATGTCTCCGGAAGTCAATTCTTCGCCTGTTCAATCAAGGTAAGCAAAACGAAACTCCTTTTAATAGCGTCCAATGAGGCGAGAACTTCTTGTGTCGAAATACATTATCGACAACAAAGGTTCGGGGCCAGGATGTATTCTGATTAGAATCAATGCTTGAATGATCTAGAGTTGATTATATTTAGATCTTTTGTTTCAATGATTTTTGAACTTGGATGATCTCTGTTCTGCAATTTCGGATCCCTGATAGACCTCTTTGTGCATATGCCTGGAAACGAGTTAGTATATGTACTTTTTGGTGCTCAATGTCTTCAAAGATGGCTTGATTAGCTTTCCAATGAGCCATAGTACGTCTGGGTCCAATATCATTAGCTATCTGAAATCTACTTCGAAAGTCAGGAGATGATTCTGGAAAACTGATATGTTATAGTTCACTGTTATGTATTGTTCGACCTTGCCTGCTTGTCGATTTTTTTCTGGATTTTTGTACTTTGAATCTTAAATCAACTCCTTCATGAAAATTTTTCAAAACATGTTTCTCTACAACATTAATTTTTTCCAGGATTTTTGAAAATCATTCGAATAGGTAGATCCTAAAAAAATTATTTCTGCATATTTTGATACCAGGAGTAACTTTCTGTTTGGGCTAAAATGAGGTCCGAAACGACCTCGTTTGAGTTCGAGTTCTCTTAGGATTAGATAGTAGACATCCGAGCTTCGAAACAATAGGTTGCACATCCAAAATGGATGTCGTATGGCCCTCCAAAAACATCTCCAAACATTGACGATTCTGCAGTAGTTTAGATCTTTTTCGTTTTTGATCCCGTTCTGCCTCCAGACTTTGTTATTTTTGTGCTGATTTTCATGATCATTTTTTGATAAAATTTTCTTCATGAGTTTTTTTTCCAAATCATGTCGTGCATCTTTTGTATTTTTTTCATGTTTTTTGGATGTGTTCAACTAGGTCAGATCTACTTAGATCTAGGCTTAGGTTAAACTGTCCCATATCGATCTCTATTTTTGCTATTTTTGTGTTGATTTCTGTGTTGGGTTCTGGAACAACTTTCCTTGATGAAAGTTGCTCATATAGGTGTTGTGCATCTTTTGTATTTTTTTTAAAATGATTTTTAGACATGTTATGATAAGACAAATTCTCGTGACATTAGATGAATGTCTTGTTGTTTTGACAAATTTCTGATGTGTCATTGCTTGTCGTCCAATTTTTGTAAATTCATCTGTAGCTCGTTCAAGAAAACTTTCTGCATGAAAGTTGTTTGTCATCATGTCATGCATGTTAGGAAATTTTTCTATAACTAGATTGTCAATGGGTGTTACTCAATTTTGCTGTCCTTGCACATTTGTTCTGAAATTTCCCGATATGAACACCATTGTGATTGTTTAGCTATATCTTTTAGGTTGGTTTGTGCGTGAAATTAAGACATGCCACCTTCATGAAAATTATTTTAAAATGCTTTTATTTTTTTTTGTTAAACAACCGGCCTTTGCAAATTGTATCTTTCAAAAAATGTTTTGGTATATGTGATGTTTCTCAGAAACGATTCCTAAAAAAGTTATTCTCCAAAACTCGATTTGGTTTAAGGAAAAATCCTGTTTTGACAACGTGAAAGTCACAGTTTGAATTGTATTCAAAATGCCTGCGATGCTTGTGAATTCTAATGCGAGTCTTGGGCTAGCTTTGGTAATTAAATGCCTTTCATAGCTGAGACATCATATTGTCTCAAAACTTTTCATGAATGATTTTGAAATATTCTTTGAAATATCACATGTACCCTTCATACATATAATCCCATAATGCATTAGAAATTACTTGTGTTTGTGATTGGCGTATGCTTTTGGTAATAAGTGACTCGCCGACGGTTCACTTTCTTGCTTGATTGATTGAGAAACAAGGTTCAAAAGGCCTGCATGCATGTTTAAATTTTTTGCTATGCATGTGATTTTTAGATGAATGGTAGGGTCGATGCATGATATCGAGAAAAAACCCTGGGATCATATAGATCGCTTGATTAGGAGACTTATTAGTGTTATTGGCCATGCGATAATACAATTGGTTAATAATTGCTATAAGTCACCAAAAAAAAAAAAAGGATCGGGTAAGTGTCTTAGTGGGACCTTCACATGAAAAAAAAAGGTCGACCCCGAGGCCCCAAAACTTGATTTTCGTATTGTACTTCTTTTAAATGATTGATCTCAATATGATATCTTGTTTTTTGGTTGTTTTGATGTGTATGCTTGTTTCTTTCCATTGTATGCGCCTAGTTATAAGTTTCTTAGATTAGTTTTAGCTTAGGACCCCAAAAATGGAGAAAGCGTGAAGACGGTGGAGGTCAATGTCTCTTCCGACCATTATCATGTACTATTCATTTTCACGACATATGTCTCGGGTTCCATTTGTTGTATAAAACCCGATGAGTTGCAGGTTTTCTCTCTTTCTCTCATCTTTTTCAATTGTGTTTCTCTTTTATTTTTTTAGGATTACATGATAGATTTACTGCTTTCCTTAATTGTTTACTTACCATCTTGCAATTTCAATTCCACTGATTGTTTTCTTTTCTTGTTTTTCTAGAAATATAATAGAATGAAAATGACCAACCATGCATGATTGCCTAGTTTAGAACTAATGATCCTGAAAATGTAAAAAGAAATGCATGAACATGTTAGGAAAACACAATATACTGTTTAGGTACCGAAATGACGTTAATAGAAATATTAGCGTAACCCAAGTCCCCGAATCTAGATATTTGGTTGCGTAGGAATCAAGGAAACACTCTCGACCCTCGATTGGGTTTTCTAGCCGACCCCCAAAACGAGGCTAGTGGCGACTCCCATTTATTTTTAGATTGTCATAAACAACTAGATCGTATAAATGAACCCATCGTGCAGGGTATGAGTTTCAATAAAACTCACTATGATTTAGCATACTCGATGTGGAAGTAACTCGAAGGATGAAGTGATGCCATTCTAATGGGCGAAGTGTTATCGAGAGGGCTACCATGGTAAAGGTACCCTTAAATCCGATATCCACATTCGACTCTTTTTTTTTTTTTTTTTTTTTTTTTTTTTTTTTTTTTTTTTTTTTTTTTTAAGGTATGTCGCTTGTGTGAGTATGGGTCGCAACACTCCGCTGTCACGCGGGGTACAAGTTTGGGAAAGCTTGTGATCTTGTGGAGGGAACTCACGAGAGGCTTGATCCAAAAGGCGAGGTGATGACGTCTTTTAGAATGTGAGCCATGAGGGAACTCTCATGATCAAGTACCCTTAAACCCGACCTTTCTCCCTTTTTTTTTTTCTCGTAATGATGAGGGATTGGAGGGTGGCGAGATCGGGTCGTGACAAGTCATAAACCTATTACGCTTGTACCAAATTACTCTTAAGCCTTTCAATTGTACTAATTTAGTTATAAACTTTTCAATTTGATCAATTCTAGTATTGTCGATGATAAATCAATCACACGTGTCAAAATGAGAATGAAAAGTGTAGTTAGCATTTCATATATCACAAACACGCCCCGATAGCAGGAGATACAAGATTTATCAATGAGAGTGTTTTCTCCTTTCAAATGTTCTTTTTATATTACCATTATAATATGTCTAAGTCCCATTTTAGTATGGATTAGTGTAAATGAAATTGATCAAATTCGTGCATAAACTGATCTAGGGACAGAGCCAGTAATATCGATCTAGTGGGGGGTCAATCATGGAGAAGCACTATGTCATAAAGATCTCAATTCAGAACAAGGCACCCACACTGCCATTGTTAAGCTCCACTTCATGACTTCAAAACTGGAAAGTCAATGATTATTTCAGTTGATCTTAACTTTCAGTTGATTTAAGTTCAAGGAAAGGTCCACGAAGTACTCAAACTACTTCTGATATGCATTAAAACTCATCTTTAGTATTATTGCTTAATCTCATCATTGGATCAGATAGCTACAATTAACCAAAAGAATCAACAAAAGGTAGGGTAACCATCAAACTATGCTTGAGTAACTTCTAAGTAGCTCAAAATTTCTTATGTCAGCGAGCACAACGTATGTTAAAATTGAAATATCTTAGATATAATTAAAAAAGCATCGGCTAAGTGTTAGGTTGATTTGTTGCTATAGTTTGGGTCCATATTTGCCCGGTCCAATGTCCTCAAAGGACTTTGGATACATTTTGATCAAAACCGGCCTCTTTAACAAGAGGAGATTTAGTTACATGACCCCCACATTTTCGTTTTCCATTTCAGTATAAGCGCAAGAGTTATTAAGTTCCTCACTGAACATATAACGTATTGAAATGAAGTTCATAAGAACAAACTTGCATATGCAGGCACCCCTTCAGTATGAATAGACTAAGTATGGCTGTCTTGACCAAAGAACATGGCAAATAAAACATGATACAACTCGTAGGGGAATCCCTATAAATATTTTTTCTTTAAAATGATTTTCAAGAAGGATATTTGTCGCAACTTGACCCCTCCTGTGGGGAGGGGGAGATGTTAGATTTAGGAGTATTGTCAACTTTAGGCCGACGGCTTTCCATTGACTTGAGCCTCCCAAGCTCATATCCCATACGATATTGAGCATCCAAAATTTTTAATCAACTCCGGCGACCCCGATATTTCACAAAAAACCCTCACCTAAATCACGGTTTGAAAACCAGAAATTCAAGAAATCAAACAAACACAATGGCACTGAAAAGTGAGGAGAGACATTGACTCGAATGGTCTTGAACCGTAGGGGTCGCCGGCGTAAGGATGCAAGACCGACTTGGACGGTGCAAAGTCACATGAAAACGCATCATAACGTGAAGAAATACGAAGTTCAACAATATATGAATAATCAAACATTAAACTAAAAAATATATTTCAGGGTTTCATTGAGGCATTTCATCGAACTTACAATATGCACTATTGACTATGGAATTCAGAAGTAACTTCATTACAGGGCTTGACTTGGACGAGATAGATAGACGCCTAAGTCAACATAAATCATTACTAAACAGGCTCACATTTGACTAAATTAATTAGATATTCATCGCTCAAACAAAAATTCACAAAACGCCAAGCGGGAGCCCACTTGCTTTAGGAATTCAGAGGTTGGCGACTTTTGACCAAATGATGACGGATTCAGAATGGAAGACAGATATCAAAGTTCACAGGTTGTTCTGCAAAAACTTTTATCACATACGATTTATCTAGTGAAATCTAAACAATAATTTGTTCTAAATGATGGCCTCAAAATTTCGCCTGCTGTGGACCTAAATCAGCAAGATCATTGTCAGTTGGAGAACACGGCGATGTTGTCTCATTAATGGATTGGTCCACTTTGATGTTAGATGGACCTGAGTCTAGAACACAAGGTTCCTGTTGGTACTTCTTACCAGGAAAGAAGAATGAAGGTCTTTGAGGCACTGGGATTCTAATAGAATCACTGTTTAACATGACAATAACCGAATCCATGGTAGGTCGGTCTTCCGCATCGTCTTGCACACAGAGCAACCCGATATGCATGCATTTGATAACTTCACTCACGGAATAGGCACTTCTTAAAGCTGGGTCCACTACTTCCGACGGCATTCCGTTGCTCCAGTGCTTCCAAACCTAAAAGAATAGTTATATTAGTAATTTCTGTTGATATTACTGTTGTACTTCTATTAAAAGTTATGTTAGCCAAAAAAAGGGCTTTATGGAGATACTTACATAGCCAAGCAGGTCTTCATCACAGTCCAAAGCGAAAAATTGGCTGTTCTTTTTGCCAGTTATAATCTCCAGCATTAACACACCATAGCTGAAGACGTCAGATTTTACGGAGAAGTGTCCAAACATCAAATACTCGGGAGACATGTAGCCACTACATTAAGGACAATATATCAACAAATAAATGTGAGGATGTTTAATTATGGATATGAATTGCCTGAAACAAATCATGACGAGTCTACTTTTGTCGCATGTCAAGAAAATGCTCCAAGTTCAATGCTAATGCCACACTATTCAATGGCAATAACAAGTCAGATTAGCCAATGTTGAACTTACTATGTTCCAACAATTTTATTAGTGTTTGCTTGAGTCTGATCAGCACTAAAGATCCGGGCTGTACCAAAATCCGAGATTTTTGCATTCATGTCAGCATCTAGCAGAATGTTGCTAGCTTTGAGATCACGATGGATTATTCGAAGCCGAGAATCTTCATGAAGGTACAGCAGTCCGCGCGCCACCCCTACCATGACCTTGTAACGTGTTGACCAATCCAGTGGTTCGCTAAGCTCGGGATCTATGCATCAGTCAAAAAATTAATTTGTAAGTTGCATCAACTCATACAATCATAATGCTCATGCCCAAATCATCACATATGGTTGCTTTCATCAACTTTGGATTTGTGTTCTCATTATCATGTAATTCTTCTTCCCTATCTACTTCTTCACTAGTGTTCTATCTTTAAAATTTCTTTCGTGAGTGTGGAAATGAAATGATGGAGAAAACTAAGCAGAATGATAGCCGGATGTTTGTTTGTATTGCGTCGTCCTCCTATCTCTAATATTTCTGGTTTGTCTTCATTTAGCCTGAATAATATTTGCTTCTTATTTTCTCTCAGTGAAATATATCATTTACACTGAAATGCCGGTGTGTTAACTTGGTGAAAAGGAGAAAAAAGAGAGGCAAACCAAATAACAAGCGATCTAGGCTCCCGTTGGGCGCATACTCATAGACCACTATTGTTTCCTCGCTTTCCATGGAGAATCCCAGAAGCCTCACTAGGTTTCTATGTTGAAGTTTGGCTACTAGTTCAACCTCAGTCTTGAATTCCTCCACTCCCTGTCCAGAGCTCCTAGATAGCCTCTTTGCTGCGATTTCTTGACCACCAGGTAGTGTACCCTGATAACAGAATAGACATAAAACAAATTTGTCTGAAACAGACACATCTTATTGTTTCTTTGTTTTGTTTTACTTCTGGTTATTACTTATATGCAACTGGGCATCGAAATAGGAGAACCAAATGCATAATCTTGAAGTTTTTCCTATCTAACTAACGTGAATGAGAAAAATGCCCTTGTGCTTCGAGAAGCTTCACTGTAAACCACAATATTATATTAATGAGCATTAGCTTCTTGATGAGTCAAAAGCTGAATGATATGATTGAACGTCTTAATTACCTTGTAAACTGGACCAAATCCACCTTCCCCTAACTTGCTGTTGTTCGAAAACTCATTTGTGGCGGCTTCTATTGTTGGCAGATCAAATTGTAGGGAGTGGAGTTCAGAAATTTGCCTCCTAACTAGCATTTAAATAGTTAAGATTTTTTTAGACCCTAGTGAAATGAAATCAATAAATGGTACACATGCCATAGCATCGTTTCGTCAAGTTACCAATCGGATATTCTTCTGTAGAACTTTCACTGTCCCTTCTTAGAACAGTTCTTCTTCCTCTTAGTAAATGCCGAGCTATCATGTAAATAATTAGGCTCACTCCTACAGTTGCGGCAAGGATTGCAGCTGATATTTTCCACCAAAAGGGCACTTTCCCTGCATTTGTAGTCGGAGTTATTAGTATCATTGACATACATGAAAGTATGGCTCCTTCTACTCATGAAATCTCATCTTCCAGCACATACGTAAAAACAAGATATTCCCCAAATCCATTCGAACGCTGTTTCAGACGGTCAAATTGGCTGTATTTAGCTGAAACGAGCTGTAAGTGATCTAACTGTAAAGCTTTTAATTCTAGACGAATTGAAAGGAAAAGAGTTCTTTTGCTGGCAGAAAAAATCTAACAACATCTTGAAGAGCAAAAACACAGTTTAAGCCGACAATGTGAGTTCCGTTGTGTTCTGAGAAGAAGTAACAAGCATGATGATGCACTTTTGAAAAATAAAGTATGAGGGTCTACCCCACCTTTCGAGCTGCTCTTGTAAAAGGGGTAAATCTCAAACCGGACAAAGCAACTCGGAAGCAACACTCTGCCCCCGATTTTCCCCTCTCGGAGGCTTAAGAGGCTCGTTGTGGCATTATGAAGGCACTTCGAACAATTGCTTGGGGGATGATTAGGCACACACTGTGCGAACGTGTAAAAGGTTTTCTCCCGAGTGAACTTGACGTCTTGATAGCCATAGTTCCTCGGACGATGCCAAGCAGCCTCTTCCACCACATGAACCATGGTCTTGTTCAGTAGCTTCATGAATTCATCTGGCTGTTCTATGTTCTCTTCATTGTATCCGTCCAACCGAGGTTTCATCTCCACGGTTGAGAAGAAATTCTTGTTGGAGTAGCGCAACCTGCACTGATCGTACCACAGGATGGAGTCTTTGGTTGACGGGCACAGGCGGGTTATCTCGACGCTAGCGTTCCTGACGCATTTTGCACACTCTTCCTTAGAGACATCCCCTTTGCACATAAAGCTGACATAAACGGCCTTGCTCGATGTGAATTCATTGAAGTCGAAACTTGCATGGGAGACAAGATCAGCAAGAACGCGATTGAGGTGGGCTTGGTAGGTGCTATTGGGAGCGAAGGTGCTGGAGTTTACGCAGTAATGTTTGCTCATGGTGAGGGTGGATTCAGCAGCATTGATGAAGAAAAAGCTGAGAGTGCAAAGAAGTAGAATAATTGTCATCGGCATCCTTTCTATCTTTCGCTGTGTGGGCGTGCGGCTATAATGATGAAAAAGTAGGATTTGTTCTTTGTATTCAGATGAGGCCAGGGCTTTTATATATGGCGGAGGACTAGGACTGTATTAATTGTCGCGTTTGGCAGTTAGGATAAAATTTTATCCTATCCTGTGTTTTGTGTTTGCTTAGGATAGAATAAAGTCATATATAAAAGGGATATAGGTCGGATAAAATTATCCCATGGATAAAGTGGGATAAAGTGGATATGATTTCTAATGTTCATAATAGGAAATTTATTTTTCTCGAAAAAAAAAATTTATTAAATTAGCAAAATTAAAATTATATTTCAATATAAATAATTTTTGAATTATAATTTAAGAAATTAAAATTTATTTTTATTTTAATATTATTTTAATTTATATATTCAACTTTAATTCTATCTTATAATAAACATTCAATCTATAAATTATATATTTATACTTATTATATATATTTTGGGTATTTTTGTATTTTAGGTATGTTGGTACAATTTACTATTTGATAAAATTTTATAAAAGAATGATGAAAGGCGAAAAAAGAAATAATAAAGAAAATAATTTAATAAAGAGGAAATTAAAATAAACAAAAATAAAAATAAATTAAGGAATAGTGTCACGAGAAATTTTCACTATCTCCGTTCATAAGTTTTTAGGTTTATTTACAAGGATATTCTATTTATATTAAAATATATATATATATACACACACACATGATATGATATGAATATATTTGACTTTAATATTATGATTCATCAAACAATGGATGGAATATAGAAAAATCCAAGGATTTAATATCATATCCTATATAGTTTTATTCTGATTAGAAATCCGGATGACTAAACGTAGTATTTACATCGACCTCCTTCCACCGCGGCTTCTCAAAAGACAAAATGTTGGCCCAGGTTAGCTGTTGCTAATTGCGTTTGTGGAGGAACATAGGACAGGGAAAATTTCTAATTGGAATACAAGTCAAACTTGTGAAGATTGGAATGTGCCGAAATCCCCTTGAGTAAGATTCGAATATGCAATTCTATAAGACCTCAACTAATTGCTCTAAAAACTTTAAACCATTTAATGAAAACGTAATACAATATATCAACATTCTAGCTCTGAACACTTGCAAATGAATGACAGACAATAAAATTTTGATACATGATTTATATGATAAATAACAAGTTTTGTTCTTATGATTCATAAAGTTAAGATGGGTGTTTGAATATTCTCATCTTGCGCCTCAAATTTATCAACTTTGATATGAACTTATCAAGTTTTGTATGTCCTCACCTATAAACTTTTCTCCCATAAGATTGCCAACTAGTTTTAATGTACCAACTCAAAACTTAATGTTAACGTCACGATAAATTTGAAAAGAGAATATAATGAGCAGCTTATTTATTTATTTATTTTTAATTCAAAAGAAGCTTCTTCGGTGGCTATCCAATGAATAGAAAATATTAGTAATCTACGTGCATAACAATCATATTATTGCTTCCTTAATCGGCAACAACTTCTACCAAACAAAAAGAAATGGGCATAACCAATAAAGAATGGAAAGTCACTTAAACTGCGGTTTTAATTTTAGAAAAAGAAATCTAATTTAAGAAAAAAAGGTTAACATAAAGCTTGGGGACTTATGGCGAAGTTTTGATATTTGCAACAATAGCTGGAATTGGATAGTAATCGCATAAGCGTGCCTAACCTAAAACTAGCTGAACAAGAGAAATTGTTAATAAAGATGGGTAAACCTTAAGTTTACATCAATTTGATGACTTATCATTAAAAAAATTAGCAATCTTAATCTACGTAATATCTTAATTGCAAAAAGTTTAAAAGGACTCTTCATTTAAAATGCTGACTTGAACAAATGTGAACACAACGCCTAAATGAAGCCAACAACTAAAAGAAAATGCATCTATCTGGGGTGAATAGATGATGGAATTTTACTAGAGCAAATGCATGATCTTAAGTTACGGGGTGATGCTTTGGAAGAGATTTTTTCAGTTATGTTAGTATGTTAAATACTAAAATATGTTTTTAAGAAAAAACCAATGAAAGTTATCGGTGACTCAACTCTATAGTAAGCATAACAGGTGTACTCTTGCATGTACAGGTCCGATTTCATTTGGGAAACAAAACATCTAGGTTGGGTCACATTATATTAATGTTTCTGTAACAATAGGCTTTCTTCTTTTATAAACCAATTGATTTGCCTCAAGTTGGAGACAATTGACCCTAGAGGCAAGACATACATGGAAACATTTTTCTTGGATATTAAGCTGTTAAGACTTGTTCAAAGAAAGAGATGCTGTATCTTTTATGAATGTTGAATGTTTCGTTGTGTCAAATTCAATCTTCATATTCTTCAGCTAAAATTAAATGAAGAATACCTTGAAAAGATTTCCAGACTTAGATCATCATATAGTACGGTAAAGTATATATTCCGATAGGTTGTCAATCTTTTGGCCTTCATCGATGTAATTGGCTGTCGTAAGACTTGACATTGGAAACCTTAAGCAAGAAGAAAGTATGGTCAAAGAACACGGTGGTTGAGGAGATCCATTTTTTACAGTCCACTATATTCATAACTTTAGCTCTATATATCTACATTTATATCTTTAGGAAGTGTGAAAGGAATCATGTCTTGGTTGACATTAGTGGAGGCTCACTCGAATTTGAAGACGTGCTAATTGGATAGAGAAAAGGCGGAGGTAGACAACGTGAACTTTCCTAGATTTGGAATTGTAATATAATGGGACAGAATTTTCGTTATCCAACTACGACCCCGATGGTCAGCTCACTTTAACTCTGATGAAAAGAGAAAAAGGTAGACAACGAGGACTTTCTTAGTTTTGCCTCAAAACTTTAGCGGACAGTGGGCAGAATTCGTAGATGGCGTGTTAGAAGATTAAGAGCCCTTGTATTTTCTTCTTGTGTCAAAGTCTGAAGACTGCCAGACTTTAGTGTCAAAGTTGGTCCTACATCAGAAGTCTGCCACACTGACGAACTCCAGTCTGTACGCAATGAAGAACGAAGACGAAGTCAGATTCAAGATTATCTTCAATTCTTCAAAGCTTTGGTTTATGATAGGATTTATATGGCTTTCTGATTAGAATCAATAGCTACAAGATTGGTTATTCTCACTGAAATCAATTTAGATATATCAAATCTTTTCAGAAGACAAGTAATTTAGAAAGAATCTACTTATGGAAATCAAGATCCTAATTGCATGGGCGAATAGGATTGACGGGCTTTCAACACAATCTTCAACGGCTCAAAGATTTCCTTGATTGATTATGTCCAATAGGTTAATTGGAAGTGTCACGCTCCGATCCTTGGCCATGTGCCCATCCTACATCTCAAGTTGATTTCTAACGATGTCCCAGGACTTATCGCCGACCCATTAATTTTAATATGCATGCGGAAGCACATAATAATCCCCAGACAATAAAGCAATGGGATAGACAAATAGGACTAAAAACTTGAACCTGAAAGACCAACACATTTATACACATATATAACAACTCAGTCATATATATACATATACAAGCCCCATTTAGAAGGTTGGTTTCTACTCAAACAGGTTTGGTAGGAACAAGTCATCAGATAGGAGTGGAGTCTCAATCCTCATCAGGATCATACTTCTGATCATCATCTAGCTCCTCCTACAACTCTTCTTCAGGTTCTTCTTCGGGTTCCTCCTCTTCATGCTCCTCTTCAGGCTCTTCCATCTCCTCATCTTCCTATGGTCCCTCCCCCTTCTACTCCACAATCTCTCCTTCTTCTTCACTCCAGTTAGCATCCTTGATCGTGTACACTAGAGAAGCTGGCTCACTCCCAAAAGCGGGATCCTTAGCATCCACTACCGACCCATCCTTAGGGTCTGCTATCCCCAGCCTGAATGCTGCTTCTAGAACGTATAAAGGTACATCGCCTTCCAGGACGGGACCCTCTCTTTGTCCATCATGGTAGTAACGATACCATGATCGATACTCGTGGGGCACCAGATCATCCCTACCCACATCAACCCAAACTTTGGACTCTATCAACACATACTCTAGCCCTTTAGGGTGGGGTGTATCGAGAAATGATAAGCTACCTTAGTGATCTCCTACGGTATACCAAAATGCTCTGAAGGAGGGAAAGGTACATGTGCTGCCATCTAGGAGCCTGAAATTGTTATACAATAATCAATGAAACTACATCTCAGCGAGTTCTACCCGCTAAGACCTGATTAGAAGGCCAATACACCTTAGAGCTGCCTATGCACAACACGAGTCAGAGGACTTACCTTGGCCTCAGCCCCAACCTACAATTTAATACAATTCAATAGGCATCCACTCAAATATCACATCAATCAACCAATCCACAACATCGGATCAAATCATTGATCAATCGACTTAGTCGATTACATGTCAATTTGACCATCTCTTGGTCATTCCCATCCATACTATATAATTTACAAATAGTATACTTAGGGTGCATTTGTTTGTGTTTCTGTTTAAAAATTGTTCTAGGGAACAAAAATAAAAAAAAGTATTTATGTTCCGGGAAACAATTTTTGAACAAAAAACGCGTTTGGTAAATCTGTTTCAGAAATATAAAAAAAAACAGAAACACGTTTGGTAAATTTGTATAAATTTTTTGTTTCTTTTAATTTTTTTAATATTTTTCCTTTTTTTCTTATTTTTCCTTTTTTCTTTTTTCTTTTTCCTTCCTCTTGGCCGGCTGCCGGCCTCGGCCATGGCCGATGAGGGCTGACAGACTCGCCCAGCCATGGCGAGGCTCGCCGTGGCGAGGTGAGGCTCGGCCTCGCCTTGGTTGGGTGAGGTTGAGCTCGCCCAGCCACCGGCGAGGCTCGGCCTCACCATGGTTGGGCGAGCTCAAGCTTGCCCAGATCCGGTGAGCTTGCCCAACCATGGCGAGGTGACGCTCGGCCTCGCTAGGGTCGATGACTCTTCGGAGAGGTTGCCGGCCCTTGATGGCTCGGCGACCGGCCAAAGAAAAAAGAAAAAGAAAAGAAGAAGAAAAAAAAAGAGAAAAGAAAGAGAGGAGAGAGAAAAGTTATTCTTAAAATTTGTTCCTGAAACAAGAAACATGTTTTTTTTTTTTTTTTTTTTTGTTTCTTGTTTCTGTTTCCAAATGTGTTCCTAGGAACAAAAAAATAGATTTGAAACAAAAATGCAAACAAACGCGTTTCTGTTATTTTTTTGTTCCCTGGAACAAAAAACATAAATTTTATTTATAAACAAAAAAAAAGAACATTAACAAACAGGCCCTTAGTCACCTAACCACGTACATTCCCTCAAGCGCCGTTTTTGCCATGGTGACATACCGATCACCGACCTCGTGCATTTTCTAAGGCGTTGTTTTCACCAAGACGATGTACCGCTCACCAATCCCTTGCATTTTCTAAGGCGCCATTTTTGCCAAGGTGACGTACTAATCGCCGAGCCACAAGTCTTTTCCAGGTGATGTATATAATAAACCATTTACATGCATTCTCTCAGGTGCCGTTTTCGCCAAGGTGATATACTTAATCATCGAGCCACGTATGTCCATATTCCTTTCTCAACTTTCTCATACTCGATAAAACTGTACCCGACTGGTCTTAGCTACGAGTATATTCAGTTCACTCTAAGAATTTTCTCCACTTTATAGCCCATCAAAGCATTATTGGCGTTAAATAATCATACTCGACTATCTACCAATCAATTACCCAATTTCAATCAAATTATGAATAATTCCTCAAATTGCACAATTAATTCAATTCAACACAATGTAGAGCTCAAATAAATAAACAGACTGCACCACGATGATCAGCATAAAATTTCGGTCGTTGGCAATCCCAGCCTAATTTCTGAAAAATAATTAAATAATAATAAAAAAAATAATAAATAATTGCAATGAATCCAATTTAGGCCCGTAATGCCTAATTGGAGCTTGAGACGGGTCTGGAAAAATCACAAGAGACATTTAATAAATAATAGAGACTATTCTCTAGCTAATTACACCAATCACCTGTCTAATATGCAATGTAATTAATTAATTATCACTAATCTAATATAATCTAACCACCTAATCCTACTTAATTAACACTAATCAATCCTTAAGCATAATTAGTCTACTAATCAAGGATTAGTGCGCTAAACTCACCTGTTTTACAATCCGCTCGGATTCAAACGTTAGGAACGTCGCGGGAGACGTTTTTCTCCAAAGTGGACCTAAGGTTCGAGACTTAGAACCACCTCAAAATGGCCTCCGAATGCGGCTGGAAACCCACAACTTTTCTTATTGTTCTTGGCTGGAAATGAAGGGAAATCAACTTGGTTTCGGCGGGAATTGATCGGGAATGAAGGAATAGGCCAAACCGGGTCTATGATGAATTCACGGGGGTCAAACGGACTCGGGATGGCTTTGGATGAGCTACAATAGATCCCAAATAGCAGTTGTGTTGTGTGAGAGGCGAGGCAAGGGGTGGTGTGCGTGGGCGGGGCACGCGTGGGCCACAACGCATGAACGGTGGTTCGGCGGCAGCTTGGCGTGCGACAGGGTTGGCTTCTCCTCTGCTGATTTCTCTTGTTTAAGTGGCACAAAGATGGAGGGAAATAAAAGGTTTGGCTAGTCAAAGGAAGAAGATGACGGAGAGAGAGAGAGAAGTGGAGGGCCCTTGGCCTTATTTTTCCACATTTTTGTCCCCCAAAGGACTTGCCCTCCAAGCCATGATCCATGGCTGTCATTTGGCCACCAAGACTCCCTCTTTGACATATAAAATGGTCCAAAATGGTGGTGGATGGGGGGAGTTATAATTTTTGCATAATTGGCTTCAATTGGACACTTCACCTCTCTTGATTTAATCTCATGTGGCTTCAATTAATTCAATTGGTACCCAAATGCTTCAATTGATATTTTTCCTCACCCATGAATCTATCTTGCATCTCAAATCTTGCATCTCAAATTTGAAATAAAAAATAATCCTCGGCCTTGATTGAACAAAAAGGGTCATAAAGCGACTTTTTCCCAAAATGTCTCGATTGTCAGAAAAATCTTTTGAGACTGAGTCAACACTCCTAGAATTTATTGTGACATGACAGAATCTTCAATTTCTGAAATCGGACTCAAATCGGCAATTAACTTCACTCTGACGCGTTTTTAGCGTAACCTAGGCTACGAGGTAGTTTTCAGAACTTTTTAGGGAAAATGACCCGTGTTCAATTTTCTTTGAGCCACACTGAACCCACTCAACACATTGGCAACTCTCAGTTGTTGTGAAAATCTCGAGGATTCAATTACTGATGTAGGATACCAAAACGACAGTAAAACCAAACTAGTGCCGGTCGACGAGAATTTTCCAATTTAGTGGAGTCACCCACGATCGGCCACACATCTCAAATCGGTTTTATACCATACCGTAATGGCCTATAAAGATGAGCACGATTGAGAAGCCGATTCTTGATCGAATTCTCAAGTCTAATGCCTTAAAATTCCTTAATGGCTTTCCGGGATAGTCTAGTTATCTCATGAGTGGCCATCTTAGAGAAAAGCACTTTAGTCGCATCGATGAAATGCCCAACTTATCCGATCGAAATTAGGACCTAAAAATCAGGATGTCACAGGAAGAATTCCTTTGGAAAGTACCAACGATTGTGAAGGCATAAACGAGTATTTAAGGAGACATCTCTAGCCATTCGAAAGAGTGCGTGAAAGAGAAATTCCAAAGTCTGAAACTTTCTATTTTCTTGTTATTTGATATTTTGAGCTGAAAATTGTACTCAAAAGAGAGAAAGACTTACACTATGACTTCGTGAGAGGGCAGCAGACTCTTCATTGTAAAGTCGAGATCACAAAATTGTAAATTCTCTTTTGATTCATAGTAGAATCCAGCCCGAAGGTTGCTAGCGTGGGAGAGTGGACGTAAGCTTGTTCTAAGCCAAACTACTATAAATTCTATGTTATTATTTTCTTCCTTGAACTCCTCTATTTTGTTTGTTATTCTATTTAACCGATAAAGTCTGAACTCGCTCAAAGTTTGTTGTTTTTCAGACTTAGTTTCAAAAGCAAAATAATTTTACTACTTTACGCGAAAATTTTCTTTACACTTATTCACCACCCTCTAGGTGTTCATACTAACACTTTCAATTGGTATTAGAGCCCGTGTGCTTATTTATTGAAATGTTTTTACTTCTAAACTAAAGATTTATGGCTAGTATTTTGGCTCTAGGATTGGTTGAAGGTCAAAGTAACGCCAGACCTCCTTACTTTGATGGAAATGAGTATAATGTGTGGAAAAACAAAATGAAGACATTTCTCAGCTCGAGAGATCCTCTAGAATGGGACGTTGTTGAAAAAGGGATCAATCTCAAGGCTACATGAACCTTAGACAGAGGAAAAGAAGTTGTAGATGTTGGCGACACAGCACAAGCAAAAATAACTAAGAGACAAGCTCTTGATTCTAAAGCTATCTATTCTTTATACTGTGCCTTATCTCCCACTGAGTATAACCGAATTTATTCTTGTGAAACAGCAAAAGAAGTTTGGGACATATTGCATGTTACTCACAAGGGGACTGATCGAGTAAAGGAAACAAAGATCAATATTCTACTCAAATAGTATGAAGCTTTTAGAATGAAGCCTAGAGAATCTATTACTAATATGTTCAATCGCTTCACTGAAATCGTGAATGGATTGGCTTATCAAGGTCAATCTATCTTAGGACCAATGAAAGTTAATTAACTGTTGCGTGGACTTTCTAAAGAATGGAATCATGTGAAGACATCAATTAGAGAAACTCAGAGGATCATGCCTCTCTCAGTGGACGAACTAGTAGGCATACTTCAATCATATGAAGTGGAGCAAATAAATGAGGAAGAAGATCCAAGAGGTAAGAAGTCAATTGCTTTAAAATCTAACGATGATTCTGATGATACAGATCTAGAAGATGACGTGGACGATAAAGAGCTAGCGCTTATGATTAAAAAGTTCAGAAAGTTGAATAGGAAGGGAAGAAGATTCAACTGGAAAAAGCAAAGCACGTAGAATCTCCAGAAAATACCAATAGAGGCAAATGAAACCAATAAAGATGTGATATGCTTCGAATGTAAGAAAAATGGGCAGATTAGACTTAACTGTCCTCTGTTAAAGGAAAAAGAAAGGAAGAACTAAATAATACAAAAAGGCTCTCAAAGCTGAAACCTGGAGTGACACTGAGTGCGAGGAAAGTGAAGAAGAATATGCCAACATATGTCTGATGGCCCATTTAGAATCAGACTTAGATTTTGAAACAGACTCTAATTCAGACTCAGACAAAGAAGTTGAGGTTAGTAATTGAAAAATTCCTATTAAAGTCTCGAAGTATATAGATAAACTTTGTCTCAGTCTCAAAACCTCTCTTAAAAAGGATTTCTGAACTAAAAAGGGAGAATTCTAAGCTTAGGCAATAAGAAGTTTCTTGGAAAGAAAGATTTGAAAATTTGAAAACAAGTTTTGACAATTTGAAAAAAAAAATTCTGATTCTCTTTCCAAGGAAAACACTATTTTAAAAAGAGATATTTCAAATATTACAAAAAGATTTTCAAAAAGGTCTAAAAAACTAGCGAAAATTCTTTCAGCTCAAAACCCTACTTTAATAAATCTGATTTAGGTATGACTTCAGAAACTGTTCCATTAATAAATTTTCCCAAAGTAAAAGAAAGAATTAAACAAAGACCTCCAAGGGAATTTTAAAAAAATCATTTTCATAAAACTTTTGTAAAACCTGTTGGCTGAAATGCACTCAAATGTTCAAAGTGTAACAGCTCTAAATAATTCGAGAAAGATTGTCCCAAGGTTTGGAGACCTATTAAGAAAGACTAGGCAATGACCGTGTTTAATGCTAACTCTCCTGGACCCAAGAAAATATGGGTATCAAAGAAAGTTTGAGTTTATCTTTTGATTACAGGTCACTACTAAAAGAAAGATCATATGGTATTTTGATAGTGGCTATTCGAAGCATATGATAGGAGACTCAAGTTGCTTCATAAAGCTTGTTAGATTGAATGGAGGAAAAATTTCTTTTGGAAGAAACAGCAAAGGAAGAATTGTAGGTCGTGCAACTATAAATATTAGAAGCCTAACCATCAATAATGTTTCCTTGGTTGAAGGTTTAAACTACAACGTTCTAAGCATAAGCCAACTTTGCGATACTGGATTCAGAATAAACTTCCAAGAAGGCATTTATTTTGGAACAAGTCAAGACTTTTCTCAATCTTTTATTGGTCGATGGCATGGCAACATTTATCTTATGGATGTAAACCTAGAAAGTTCTCAGTGTCTTATTTCCATTCAAGATGAAGCAAGTTTGCGGCATTGAAAGCTTGATCATGTTAATATGAAACAGATTGTCAAGATTTCTTCTAAGAAGCTTGTTCGTGGACTTTCTAACCTGGCTTACTAGAAGAATGAGTTATGTACTCCTTGCGTCTTGGGAAAACAGGTTAGAAGTTCCTTTAAACCTGTGAATCAAGTATCCACCAATCGAGCTCTACAGCTTCTTCATATGGACCTGTCTGCAACTTCACTTGGATATACTTTCTAGCAAGTAAATTTGAAGCCTTTGCTTATTTCTCAAAGTTTACGAAGAAGGTTCAGAATGAAAAAGGATATGCTATTTCAAGCATACGAACAGATCATGGAGGTGAGTTTGAAAATCAAGACTTTGCGAAGTTCTGTGATGAATCTGGTTTTCAGCATATTTTTTCTTCTCCATACACTCCAAAACAAAATGGGGTTGTGGAAAGGAAGAACAGATCCTTACAGGAGATGGCCAGAACTCTTTTGATAGAAAGCAAAATCTCTTTTCGATTTTGGGTAGAAGTAGTGTCCACTGCTTGCTACATTATCAGCAAAGTGTTCTTGAGGCCTATCCTAGAGAAAACTCCTTACAAAGTGTATAAGGGAAAGAAGCCGAATGTTTCCTACTTTCATGTATTTGGTCATAAATGTTTTGTTCTGAAGAATACAAAAGATCGAACTAGGAAGTTTGAAGAAAAATCAGACGAAGAAATCTTCCTTGGCTACTCAATTTCAAGGAAAGCTTATAGGGTCTTTAATAAGAAGACTCAAGCTGTGGAAGAATCTATGAACGTCAAGTTTCAAGATTTTATGCAGAATCAGCAAGATCAGACTCAACTTGAAGAGTTTGAACCTGTTCTAGACTTTACAAAGTCTACTTCCACCGAAGAGATTCGGACTTGTGGAGATTAGCCACAAGTAGATCTAGGAGATTCAACCGAAGTAGAGAATTAGTAGACTCTTAGACCAACTAGCAATTGGAAGCACAAGTCAAGTCATCCCACAGAACTCATCATGGGCAACATTGATAAAGGAATTTGCACTAGATCCAAAAGGCGAGAAAAGTCTAGTGCTTTAGCACTTGTTTCTGAAATAGAACCAAAAGGTGTAGATGAAGCCCTGTTCGATGAAAGTTGGATAAAAGCTATGCAAGAAGAACTTAGACAATTCAGCATCAATGATGTATAGGAGTTGATTCTAAAACCCAAAGGCAAATCTGTAATTGGAAAGAAGTGGGTTTTCAGGAACAAGATGGATGAGAAAGGAAAAGTGATCAGGAATAAAGTCGCCAAAGGATATACACAAGAAAAAGTGATAGACTATGACGAGACCTATGCACCCGTAGCGAGGTTAGAAACAATTAGATTATTACTTGCTTTTGCTTATTATAAAAATTTCAGGTTATTCCAGATAGACGTCAAAAGTGCATTCCTCAATGCATTCATTCAAGAAGAAGTCTATGTGGAACAACCACTAGGATTTGAAGATCCAAGGAAACCAGACTCAGTCTATAGACTAAAAAAGGCATTATATGAACTAAAGCAAGCACCTCGAGCCTGGTATGAAATGTTAAGTAAATTCCTAATCCAAAATGATTTTGAAAAGGGAAAGGTAGATACTATCTTGTTTATAAAGAGAGAGGGTAAAGACTTTATGCTGGTACAAATTTATGTTGACGATATTGTCTTTGGATCCCCTAACGAAAATCTGTGCAAGAAATTCTCTAGATTTATGTAGGATGAATTTGAGATGAACATGATGGGTGAATTAACATTCTTTCTAGGATTGCAAGTTAGACAATCGAAGAAATGTATCTTTATTCACTAAGAGAAGTATGCAAAAGATCTCATCAAGAAATTTGGAATTGAGAATTGCAAGAAGACAGAGACACCAATGTCAAGTTCTTCGAAGCTGGATAAGGATGAAAGAGGGAAGAAAGTTGATCAGAAGCTATACACAAGCATCATAAGTTCTCTCCTTTACCTAACTGCTTCTAGACCTGATATTTTGTTTAGTGTTTGCATTTTTACTAGATTTCAGTTTGATTCTAGATAATCTCATTTAAGTGCTGCAAAACGCATAATCAAATATGTTGCGACTCCTTCAAAGCTGGGTCTGTGGTATCCAAAAGAAAAAGACTTTACTCTTCTTGGATATTCGGACGCTGATTTGGCCGATTGTAAAGTCGATAGAAAGAGTACTTCTGGTACTTGTCAACTACTGGCCAATATGCTGGTGTCTTGGTTCTCATGGAAGCAGAGTACTATAGCTCTTTCAATAGTAGAAGTAGAGTATATGGCTCTTGGGAGTTGTTGTTCTCAAATTTTGTGGATAAGACAACAGCTAAGAGACTTTGGAATTGAAGAATCGTGCATTAAGATCATATGCAACAACACTAGTGCTATTAATCTAACGAAAAACCCAATTCTCCATTCAAGGGCAAAACATATAGAAATTCGACACAATTTCATAAGGGATCATGTACAAAATGGGGAGATTATGATTCTGTTTATTGACTCGAATAATCAATTGGCAAACATCTTTACAAAGCTTCTAGAGAAGAATTTATTTGAATCTATTCGCACTAGATTGAATATTTAATCTCCTACCGTTTAAAGTCTAAAGCTGGTTAGACTCAGAATGTCCAGAAATTACTTCAGTAGGAAAATATCTCTTCAATCCAAGTAATTTAATTTTAGTATGAAAATTCCAAACAGGTACATTGATATTCAAATCATTACTTGCCTAGTTTATTGTTATAAATTATCTTTTTCGAATTTTAAATTTTGTGGTAGTTTTTATTTTCGAAAAAGACAGTTTTATTTTTCCTTATGATGGTTCGAATACCTCTTTTCATTGTAACCTTTCATTTTCTTTATATACCCCCATGCATTTCTTTCTAGCACTTCATTTTAAACCCTAAAATACAGACTCTCTACTCTCTCCTTTTTACTCTCAAGTTTGATTTGCAAGCTTCCATCTTTTTCACTTGAACCTATCTGTGAAATCCTCCAAGCTTGCAAACATGTCTTAATGACGGAAATCGTCTCGGATTGCAAGTAAATGGCCTAGGAATGTGCCTAAAGGGCATACACATTTCGATCTAATTGAAGAAGAAGACTCTCCGCAGAAGTCTCCATAACACCCTCCACAAAACGTTACACAGAATCCTCCATGCCAATCATTGGAAGAGGAAGTCAAGGAAGATGCAGAACCTTTCAGAACCTTGAAACCTTAAGTTCTTTATAAGCTTTACACTAATTTGAAGTAGGGTGGTTGTGGCATCCCCGAATTTTTACTAAGAATCCTTGAGATATGGATAGGTGAGGAAAATTTTGTGATTGTAATTAGCAATAAAATTGCCCATGACTCGTACCGAGGCTCGGGCATGAGCTTGTAAGGAGTATATATATATATATATATATTTTGATGGCAAAAGACTTTGGCCACGTGATTAGAAGTTGTGCATCTTTATGGGTTGATTTAATTTTTTTATTGACCTAATTAAGAAATTATTTATTTATTTATTTTTAAGTTAAAAAAAATTATTTAATTAAATTGAGGGCTTTGGGCCGAATTTGAGTGGGCCTATGGCGAGCCAAGTGGGCCGGCCACAAGCCCACAAGGCCACAAGCCCACAACCCACCAAAAACCGTGGGCGGTCGACGCAAGGAAGAGGGGAGGATGGCCGGTTTTGCATGCAAAACAAGTGTAAAATGAAATGATTACAAGTAATGATGGCATTTAGGGGAAATAAAAGTGAAGAATAACTGGTTTAGAGGGGGCTTTGGTCGACGGAAGGTGAGAGAAAGAGAGAGAAAGGAAGGGAAAGAAGAAGGAGGAGAGGAAGAGGAGAGATCGCCGGTTTGATCGCCCGTGTCCGCCCGTCCGTTTCGCACGATTTCTTGAGATTAAGGCAAGAAATCAATTCCCTTATCTACTCTTGCATGTCTTGTTGTGAGTATAGTGCTGTTTTGTGGTGAAATTCATGAATGGTAAGAGTAGGAAGTGAGACTTTGAGCTGGTTTTGCTTGATGGTATTTTCTGTTTCGGTTGAGTTCATGTGCGCCAGTAACTTGTGTGGACTTGCATGTAACTTTGGAGTGAGAATCTGACTTCGACCCCCTCATGAGATTTGAAGATCACATCTTGAATTGCAACATACTAAACATTGAGATAAAAAGGACGAGATCTGAGGGGTGAAACTTATTTTCTAAAAAGACGTTCAGATCTGGAGATGCATGTGGAGTCTTGATGATTCTGGTTGCTGTACTTGAATTTCTATTGAGAATCTTGCTTTGAGGTCTTCATGAAAATTGTAAAGAACATCAAGAGGAACAATATACTCAAATTTGAGACCAAAATAACATGAATAGCCTAGTGAAATGTCATTTTTCTTGAGGATGTGAAAACTGGATGAACTGTTCTTGACGCCAGTGACTTCGGGGGACTATAAGGTGATGTTCCTTTGGGTATTTCGTCTTGATATCTGAATGAAAGTTGGAGAGTACACTTTAAACAAGAACATATCCAAAATCCAGAGAAAAAGAAGCAAAATAAGTCGGTCATATGTGAATTTTTTGGAGACAGGACGTTCTGGAAGTTACCGTATATGGGCAGAAGCTCTTTTTAGTTATAATAAATTTTATATAATGAATTTGGCCTAAGTGTCTTCATGAAAAACTTGTAATAGAGTCTTGTTTATCATATGGTAAAATATCATAAAATTTGAAGGTCAATTGGGTGTTTAATTCTGAGAAAAGGTGGATGTTAACACCAGGCGTTAATTTGGATGCAATGACGCCAGGAGCAGAAGCTTGTGATCACCATAATTAATTATTTATAATGAATTTGACCTATATGTCTAAATGAAAAATCTATTTCAGCATCTTGGCTATATCGTGGTAAATTTTTATAATTTTTGAAGTTTTTTTGAATATTTAATTTAAAGAGATGGTAAAATGGTGCAAACTGTGTACCCGAGAATAATTTGCTGGATTGTTTAATTTATATCTTTTTGTGTAGTGATCGTCTGGACTGGAGTCCTTCATGAAAGTTGTGCCTCTATGTCTTGTCTATTTTTTGGTAAAATTTTATAATTTTTAGAGGTCATTTAGTTATTTAATTGAGGAGAAATCTGAACCGGTGTAAGCTGTGGAAATCGAAATTTGTCTGCTGTGAAGTTAAAATTACATCTTTTTATGTAATGACTTTTAAGACTTAAATTCTTCATGGAAAATGTGTTATTGTGTTTTGGCTATCACTTGTACGAATCCCAAAATTTTTGAAAGACAATTGAGTATCCAATTTGGGCATTTTCATAAAACATGTATGCTGGAATTCTGTAAGATTTCAAAAGGAGATATATGGGCAAATTTAAATGGCAAGAATTAGATGATTGATGTGGCCCCAAGTGTTTTACCATGCTACATGAATGATGATCTTTGACATATCGTGTTGATATTGGATATGTGCATCACGTTGTATGCCATATGAGATTGAGCCATGCATGAAATTATATCTCATGATAAATGAGAAGGCTGTCGGATGGTGTGTGCCGACAATGCCCCGGGAGTATCGGGATGCCCGGCCAGGGAGTGAAAATGCCGGATGCCCAGTAGCCTTGTGTGCGTAAATCTGGATGGCCTCGGAGTTGAGATGCCCGGAGCGTAGGGGATGCCGGAAGCACGGATGGTGTGTGCCGTGAATGCCTCATGATGCCAGTTGGGGTGCGAGATGCCCGGCCAGGGAGTGTAAATGCCGAAAGCACGAATGGTGTGTGCCGTGATTCCTCGTGATGCCAGTTGGGGTGCGAGATGCCCGGAATGTGGGGGGCCGGAAGCCCAGATGGTGTGTGCCAGGAATGCATTAAAAAGCCAATTAAAAATCGTAAAAATTGAAATGATGTATATGCATATGGTGATATGTATGCATGAGCATGGATTGATATGCATATGGTGATATGTATGCATGGATGGATTGATATGCATATGGTGATATGTATGCATGAGCACGGATGTATATGCCTATGGTGATATGTAAGAATGGGCATGGCATGGTATGTATAGTGACATGTATGCATGTGCATGGATTGATGCATATGGATATATATATGCATGGGCATGGATGGATGTATATGCCTATGGTGATATGTATGAATGGGCATGGCATGGTACGTATGATGATATGTATGCATGAACATGAAATGGTGTATATGCATATGGAAACATGTATGCATGAGCTTGAATTGATGCATATGGTGATATGTATGCATGAGTATTGAATTTGAATATATAGATGGATGGATTCCTATGGCGAAATGTGACATACATGTGGATGTGCGATGATGTATTCCTATACGATGCAATTTCATGTATATGGATTTTAACTGTGATGTCTTGTGTGATGCTTGAGTAGCCATAGGGAATTATTTATTTGCTGAGTGGCTGTACTCACCCTTTTTGGGGACTAACATTTCAGCTTAGAGATGCCGATTCCACCTGTCACGCGGGGCACCTTTTATGGTATACCATCTGATGTAGATGTAGAGGTGATGGTGATCGACTGTCCCCACGTCCTTGGATTGACATTCCTCCGAGTTTGTGCAATTGTTTCCTATGAGGTGGGCCAACCTGATGGTCCAGTTACCTAGGAGTTCATCTCCATCCATGTGCGCCGGGATGGGATGATGCGCGGGATGTTACCACCTCCACCACCTGATGCGCCGGGATGGGTGTAGCTGCTGCGTGAGGGATAGGCTGGGAGCTGATGGTCTTTTTTGGACATGACCGACACCAAGGAGGGATGGGTCGCTCTTTTGAGATCAGTGGAAAAGGGGTAGAGGAGTCCCTTTTTGAGTATAAGCCACACTAGTTGTGCGATGGCTTACTTTTGTATGTACCTACCCCGAGATTAACCCATCCTGTAAATACGTAAATAAAATGGTTCGGTTTTCTTTCCTTGATGTCTAGCTGGTGTGCAATTGTTTCACGTTTGTGTGAAGAGAGAGAGTTGGTAAGATTTTGCTTCCGCAATTTAAACTGCGCTGGGACCAAGAAAAGAAAAAAAAAATGCCCAAGTATTTATTGGCTTAGCTACAAGGAGATGAATGACTGTGGCGATCCCATTGGGTTTAAGGGTGTCACAGTGGTACTCCTATGAATTTTATTGATGACTTTCTAAAAGAAAAAGGGTATAAGAACGAGACTCTGTTCTTGCGAACGATGGAAAAATTAAGAATAGCACCAGAGGGAGTGGCTGATAAAGCTTTTCTTAACTTTCTTGTCGATCCTAACTTTAGCTCTCAGAATCAGCCCGAAAGCAAAGACGATGATGAACGGATGTTTTTGAACTTTCAACCGAGAATGTGAGTGGCTACAAATAAACCAGGTTACAGAACAAAACTCTTTCGTTCTAAGGAACACAAAAGGGTTTACACCCAAATGCTGAAAAAAGGGTGATGAACCCTTAGATTGTCGATTTTGACTTCCTAAACTCGATTGGGGTGAATTTGAGGGAAAGGTTGGCTTCCCTTCAACTTGAAAACTTTTGTTCAGAAATTGCTGTTGCATATCCTAAGTTGACTGCATTTTCCTATTCGAATCTATCTTTTCTTGACCAGAATCGGATACAGTTTACTATGTGTGACAAAGCCTATGTGATGGATGTTGACACACTGGCTAACATTGTTGGGGGTGGAAAGGAGTGGTTTCCAACCAATTCATGTCTCAATTGGTCAAGCAACAAGATTTCTTGTCAAGGACAGATTACCAGAAGGAGGCATCACATTCTCAAGACTAACAGCCTCAAATGTTCTGCTGCACAAAATTGTGATTAACTGCATCGGACTAAAGGTTGCATCGAAAACAGATGTTTCCAGATTCAAAGCTAGACTGATGTTTGCTATAAGCAATCTGATGCGATTTTCTCTACCTCATACTATCTTGTTTCATATGTACAGGCCAGTTTTGAAAGACAAAGGACAGTTACCCTATTCAATGCTGATCACAAAATTGTTTAGACATTTTCAAATCCAATTTCCTGTCTCACTTTGCTCTCAAGCTATTGCTTCTATGGTTATAGGACTAAAAATGATTTCGAAAAAAAGGCTAAAAGATCTGAACAAAGCCATTGGGCGCTTGACAAAGGAGTCCTCAAGCAAGACCAAAGAAGATTCTTCTACTGGAAAGAAAAGGAAAAGCAAAGAGGTTGTGCAAGAACCGTGAAAAAGAGAAGATCAGTTATCCTGCAAGATGAAGAGGATGAAGATGATCTTACACTTTCTGCACTTGCCTTAAAGAATCTTCAAAGTTTTGTTGGTCCTAAGAAACCTCTTGACAGAGAAGGAAGAGACAAAGAAGAAATAGAGTAAGAAGAAGAAGAAGAAGAAATAGAGAAGGAAGAAGTAGAAAGAGCAAAAGCTAGAGATGAAGAAGGTCGTTATGAAAAAAGGGGTTGAGGATGACTCTTATGAGGAAACAGTTGCTATCACATTGTCTAAAGATTTTGAAGTAACTAGGAGTGGATTAGTAGGGATAGGAAAAGAAATAGGACATTACTCTCGTTCTGAAATCAAGAAGACTCAAGAAGAAGGAATCCCTTCTCCACCTGTAGGCACAAAAACAGGGGGAGCTTGTGTGAGAACAGGGACTTCTTCTTAGCATTTTGCAAGTGATGATCTCAGTTGATCTCTTGTTGATCCAGAAGATGTCTATGCTTTTTATTTTCCTGAAGCAGATATTGAAGAATCTACTCCGAGTCGTGGAGCAAGACAAGTTGATGTTCCCTTTTCTCTTAACTCTCCACGAATTCATTTAGTTGAGGCTAGTGCACAAACTGAACCAACTACGGATTATCCAAGGATTACGGAACTCCTTTTGAAGGTGAAAGCCCAGCAATACGCTATAGAGATTGAGATACATAAACTTCATGCTGCCTTAAGATCGTCTTCTGAATTTCACACTGGGAAAGTACAGTCTTTGAACACACAAGTACAGACTCTGAATCAGCAAGTTTCTCAAACTGTGGTCAAGAATGATGAGAATGTTTAGATGCTCAAGGCTGTTCAGACAAAAGTTCAGAATGTTTCTTGCTAGTGCCAAAAAATTGAGGAGGTAGTTCAGTCTATGGGGGATTTCCAACTCGTTCGAGTTCCTAGACAGTCATGATTTCTTTCATCCTTTATATTTTGACTTTCTCCACTTTTTGCTATTGACAAAAATGGGGAGAATCTTGCATATTTGATTTTTTGTTTTGAACTTTAGATTTGACTTGGACTTTTTTGCAGATTTGTTTTGACTTTGAATTTGCTTTGAACACTTATTCTGCAATAGTGATATTTATGGATGTAGATGGTCTAGATGTTTTAATCTTATCTTCATCTAATGTTTGCAAGATTAACATGTTTTTTGTGGTTGCAGAATCGATGCTATCTAGATCCTTGACTATTTGTTTTCTTAAGATATCATGTACTGCTAAAGAGTTGTGTTGCAAGGTATAAATTTTTAAATTTGTAGGGAAGTTTTGTCACCATAAAAAAGGGGAAGATTGTTGGAGAAAACTCCTTGATATTTTGAAGCTAACAAAACTTATTCAAAGTCTATTCTGAAGATTTGTAGACTTTTGTGTCAAAGTTTGAAGACTGCCAGACTTTAGTGTCAAAGTCTGTCTTACATCAGAAGTCTGCCCACACTGACGAACTCTAGACTGCATGCAATGAAGAACGAAGACGAAGACAAATTCAAGATTATCTTCAATTTTCAAAGCTTTGGTTTATTACAGGATTTATATGGCTTTCTGGTTGGAATCAATAGTTACGAGATTGGTTATTTTCACTGAAATCAATTTAGATACATCAAATCTTTTCGGAAGATAAATAATTTTGGAAAGAATCTACTTATGGAAACCAAAATCTCGATTGTATGGGCAGACATGATTGACGGGCTTTCAAGACAGTCTTCAATGGCTTAAAGATCTCCTTAATTGATTATGTCTAACAAGTTGATTGGAAGAATTCCTTTGGAAAGTGCCAACGGTTGTGAAGGCATGAATAAGTATTTAAGGAGACACCTCTAGCCATTTGAAAGAATGCATGAAAGAGAACTTGAAAGCCTGAAGCTTTCTAGTTTCTTGTTATTTGATATTCTGAGCTAAAAATTGTATTGAAAAGAGAGAGAGACTTACACTATGACTTCGTGAGAGAGTAGCAGGCTCTTCACTGTGAAGTTGAGATCACAAGATTTTAAATTCTCTTTTGATTCATAGTAGAATCCAGCCTGAAGGCTATCAGCATGAGAGAGTGGACGTAGGCTTGTTTTAAGCTGAATCACTATAAATTTTGTGTTATTATTTTCTTCCTTGAACTTCTCTATTTTGTTCGTAGTTCTATTTAACTAATAAAGTCTGAACTCGCTCAAAATATGTTGTCTTTCAGACTCAGTTTCAAAATTTTGCTACTTTATGTGAAAATTTTCTTTACACCTATTCACCCCCCTCTAGGTGTTTATACTAGCACTTTCAATAACTAATCTATCCCACTCATGATCCAAAAGTCTAAGATTGATGAGCCCATCACCACTATACCAAACTTTAAAAAAATATTAATGTTATCTTAACATTGAATCGCGGTTAATATTAGACATGCTTAACTAAGCTCCTTTAAATCTTTTGATCAAAAGAGTAAAATATAATTATAATTTCATTTTCACTAATTTATAAATTGTTCTTATTAATTTGAAACAACTTATTTCGTTATTCATGTCAATCATTGAAGCCATACCATAAAGCAAAATCATTTATTCTCAATCACGTTAAAAATACCAGTAATGTTTCTGTAACGATGGGCTCTCTTCTTTCATAAACAATATTTCTTGCCTAAAGTTAGACAATTGACCAGTAGTGTAGGCAAGACATGTGTGGAGAGATTTTTCTTGGATATTAAGCTGCTAAGACTCGTTCGAAAAAACAGATGTTATATCTTTTATGAACGCTGAATGTTTCGTTGTGTCAAATTCAATGTTCATATTCATCAGCTTAAACTAAATCCAGAATACCCTAAAAGATTTTCGGACTTAGATTATTATATAGTATGGTGAAGTATATATTCAGAGATTAATCTGACGGGTTGTCCGGGCTTCACCGATAAATTACATTAGCTTAGGTATGTCTTTCGGCCTTCATCGATGTAATTGGCTGTCGCAAGAATTTGACGTTGGGAAATTTAAGCCAAAAGAAAGTACGGTTAAAGATCACACTGGATGATGAGATCATTCTATATAGTCCCTTACTGTCATAACTTCAGCTCTATTTATCTACATTTATAACTTTAGGAAGTTTGAAAGAAATCATGTCTGGGTTGGCATAGAGTCGTGGCTCTCTCGAATTTGAAGACATGATAATTGGATATAGAAAAAGAGGAAAATCTATATATAATGCAACAGAATTTTCGTTATCCAACTACGACCATTATAGTCGACTCACTTCAACTCTGATGAAAAGAGAAAAAGGTAGGCAGTGTGGACTTTCCTCAATGGTGGTGTGATATCTTAAAACTCGACCATCCTCGAGATATATGAAATAGTTATTTTATCAATGCACTGTTAGTTGAATTTGGTCTAAACTTATTACTCATGAGTTAGCTAATCTATTAGGAGATGCCATCAAGGGTTTATACACGCAAGACTAGATAATTCATTTAGGGATAGATCGTTGGACCATAAGGATCGATAAAGGGCAATACTACGCGGTTACAAGTTAATTAACGAATGGATATAAATCGATTCGACAAAAGTATGTAGTCAGTTTGCCGGTGATTCTACACGATTATGATACTCACTGTGAATGACAGTAAACCAGTTTCCTATTTATCTTGTACTTATGATGAGCAATTGATTCCTCGCGATTACATGACAACCAAGGGTTATCCATGATTTGAAGAGGTATAAACGTGGGTTGAAAATTTATCAATCACGAGTTAAATGTGCGAAAATCCCTAAAAGCCATATGATATTTTAGGTTGTCCTAAAGTCACATTTGATCAATTTTAGCCATGAATTTTAATCCGATTCTGGGTATCGAACTTTCAAGCATTTCAAGACCAACCTATCGGACATCGCCTCATTTATCTGCCAATTTATAGGTAAGCCTTTAAATTTTGGATAAGGATTAGTAGGTCAAGAATTATAAGCTGGAAAAAGGAGACAGGCCACCCCATCAAATCCGGCCAAGTGGGTCCATTAAGTCCACCAAGCCCATCCAAGCCCATTTCAAGCAATTGGGTCCAAGGGCAAAAATTGGAATTTCACGTTACATTGGTGAAATGACCAAATTACCCCTTTTGGAAGACTTTGGCATTTATGAAGATAAAGACCAAGGGAAGAGATGCATGGATGGGAGGGTTTTAGGGAGAGTTAGTGTGGGCATTAATGGGATGATGTGATGAAGATTGAAGGAAGAAGATTTGGAAGAAAAAGCTCACTCAAGTCTCTCTCTCCCCTCCTCCCTTTTTTGGCTGCCCCCTTCCCCTCCATCTCTCTCATTTCTCTTCTTTTTCCTTTTCTCTTTGGCACCATCGCCACCACCACTCACCACCCTTACCATCATTGCTTCGTCATCCCTCTTGTTGCGCCATCATCATCGTCTATCCATGCCATTATCGTCTGCTTGCCCCATTGTCTGGAGCACCTCACGTCACTCATCATTGTTGCTATCCTTGCCAGGAAGCACCATTGTTGTCTACAAGCCACCACCACCATTGGTGCCGCCATTCAAACCGTGGGCACCACATTCTCGTTGCCGCTGCGAAGTTGTCACCTTTAGCTTGTTGTTGCTGTTAATATCACTAAAGGGATGATAAGCTATTAGCAATTAAGTGATAAGTTATCAATAAAAGAGCAATAAGCTATCAGCAAAGAGGTGATAAGCTATTGGAAAATAGGTGATAAATTATCACTAATTAGGCAATAAGCTATCATTGGTAGGGCAATAAGTTATCAATGATTGGGTGATAAGTGGCTATTATATGTGTTTCATATTTAAGTTAAAATGGTGAATTTATACATGTTTTATGTTGTTTGAGGCATGTATTGCCATATGAAATGTTTACCTAATTTGAACCCTCGGTTACTAATTTTAAAGAAGGTTCTTATATACATATAATTGGCGACTCATGAGGTGTTGTGTTTGGGTACCATGTTTTATGTGTCATATGGGGCAATGATGTTTTAAAATGAAAGTGTACAAAGTTGGACAATTTAATTATATATACATGATCACAAACCATGTCTGCATTGGTTAATTAATGAGAAATGAAATTGGTATAAGTGGTTGGTGTGCTCGTGTGATCACATAAAGCAATCCATCACTCAATGAGAATTTAAAGACGATGCTCGATTTTATTGGATGTCTAGTGGGGCTCTAGATGTTGAATCGCAATTGAGATCAAACCAATGCTCCTTATGGAATGCCGTTAATGGCAAGAGTACAAGACGATGCCGTGCTTGATGGGGTGGGATGATAACCGCTCATGCTGGAAGACCGCCAACTCTTGTGTTGGCTATGGCCTTGAGTGGTCGTAATAATTGAAGCACACGTAAATGCATTGTGCATGGAAAAGTACGAGAAGTGTTATGATTATATATTATGCTTACTGCATTCCTATGGGCATGTGCTGGTTGATGTTATGTAGGGGTGTGCCAAAGCGAGGTAAGAATACCTGTAGGTTTATTTGATGGCTTAGATGTTTGTCTTTGGGTCAAATTACCTAATTATGGTTATAGTTAAGGCCAAATAGATGTTGCGTTGCTATTGATCTACCATCAATTTAATGTTGTATACGTAGGTTGCACCCGAGGCGAGTTAGCATCCTAAATGAGGCTTGTTAACTTACTAAAATTTCATCTCACTTGTTATTGTTTATTGTTTTTAAGCCCGTAGTATGGAGAACTATTACATTCAGTTGGGAGTCCTATGGACCAAGACATTGTTGTGACCCCATACCTCGTCCTGGGGACCAATCGTGTGTACGGGCTTTTTGTTACCATTGTTTGGGTAGATGAGGGATAGGACAGTTGGATGGCTCACTAGTTTAAGGTGTGATGAATTCGGGTTGGCGATGATCATTTTGGCTTGATTCGTGATTTTGATGGACTATGTGACATCCCGAATTTTCTTGAATTTATTTTCAGTCAATTGAACAGGGCGATTCATCTGTGCATGTAGTCGTCCTTCTGAGTTGGCCACTCGCGTGAGGACTGGTCTATTGGGTGAAGCAATTAAGGGATTTTGATGTGTCAAGCTCGGGGACTGATCACCCTCGGGTTGGATGCAAGAAAATTCCCTGAAAGCTACTCAGTGGATCAGGCGTGCTGAAATCTCACCAGATTGAATTTAACCGTGAAAATTGAAATTGAAATTAAAAATTGGAGGCCCGGTTATGTCACAAATCTTAATAGGATCTTGGAATAATTTTATGGATTTTAATTGGACTCAATTAGAAGAGAATTGATTGAGAAATGAGGAAATTAGAATGTGCAAAAATTGGACCCCGGCGGAAAAGTGAAATGCAACCATTGAATGAAGTTGTGGGAAGGAGATAGTGGAAGATGACATCACCCACGTGATGTCATGGTGATGTGGCTAGGGTGAAGGAGGTGGTGACAAGTGGAGGGTGGAGATTTCTTCTTCAACCTCTAGGCTAAGAGAGAGAAGGGGAGGAAGAGAAAAAAAAGAAAAGGAAACCAGCAGCCCCCGTCCGTCGCCTCCCGCCCCCGGTTGACCGTGCCCAGCCCGTGCCCGCCGCCCGCCGCCCGCGCCGTCGCTGCGCCATCGCCGCACCGTCGCCCAGCCGTCCGTCGGGCCCCGCAGCTTGCCCGCAGCCCAGCCCGTCGCCAGCTAGCTCCGTCTCCGTCCGCCGTTCGCCGCCGTCCAAGCCGCCACCAGCCCGAGCCGCCCTCTCCTCCGCCTCTTTCTCCGTCGAACCGCCACCGTGAAGCCCCCACCGCCGCGTCTCCCCTTCGGCCGAACAGCAGCACACTCCAAGTGGGTTTCCAGCCACTTCTGAGCTCTTTTCGCCCCCCTTCCCGGCCCCGGACGCGAGACCGCCTTTGGGGAAAGTCGGTCCCAGCGTCGCCCTCTCCGTTTTGAGCTAAGCGGCGTCCTAATCCGTGAGTTTATCTCACTAATCCTTGATTAGACGGTTAATTATGCCTTAAGTATGTTTAGTTTAAATTAAGTGTGTTTAGGTGGATAGATTAGATTATTTTATTATAAGTTGGATTAAGGAATTGGATTAAGTTAATTTGAGTTTAATTAAGGTTAAAAGTGATTTGTTTAATGTTAAGTGTGATGTGACATATTAGAATTTAATTTATATTTATTTAATTGGTTCGAAATTCGGATGAATAAAATAATATTAAAATATTCCGAAATTAATTAAATATTATTAAAAAACGGAAAAATTTATTTTTAGCCCCGGTTGCTCAGAATTTCGTGCTAATCGCTGCTGTGATGTTAGAATTTAAATTTTATGCTTGATTGGTGGTGAATTGAGTGTGATTGCATTATTTAGGGTTTATGTGTAGAAATTCCAAGTGTAGGAATTGTTGGGAATTTGGCCGGGATTGACCGCCTATTAGAGGCCGTGCCTAGTGAGGCCGTGATGAACCACCTATTAGAGGTCGTGCCTAGTGAGGCCGTGATGAACCACCTATTAGAGGTCGTGCCTTTGGGGCCGTGATGAACCGCCTATGAGAGGCCGTGCCTAGTGAGACCGTGATGAACCACCTTTTAGAGGTCGTGCCTTTGGGGCCATGATGAACCGTCTACTAGAGGCCGTGCCTGTCGAGGCCGTGTTTGACCACCTTATTAAAGGTCGTGCCACGTGGGGCCGTGATTACCACCGATGGTTGAGTCTACCCTTAGGGTTGAGGTTGGGAGCAGTGATTGATTTGATTGAATGACATGTAATTGGCCGAGCCGATTGATCGCTGAGACAATCCAAGTGGTTGATTGGTTGATGATGTGATTGTGCTTTGGTTTATTCAATTTTCACATTTGCACGTGATTGAATAATATGAACTGTACTAACCTGCAAGCGCGGACTATTGCGAGGTAAGTCTTCTTGATGTGTGGCTAGATCATGCTGGGGTGTATTTTCTTTCTAATAGGGGCTTAGGAGGGGTGAACTTGCTGAGACAATGTCTCACCCCGTTGTGGGAAAAATATTTCAGGGCCGTAGATGGCGGTACCATTGGAGGATGATGAACTGCCGGTGCAGTGTTCAGGGAGTCGCAGAGCTTGAAGATGGGGGATCGACAATCGAGTCGGACTAGTAGCTTTAGGACTGTTTCTTCTTTTTGGTAGATCGACCCCTAGTGTGCAGTCTGACCTCTTTTTGATGCACATAGACTCTGACTCATTTTGGTTGTAAGTAAACTTTGGATGATTTTATGATAGTATGTTGGTTTGTATTAAATTGATTTTATTCCTGCTGTTCTATCCCGCTTTTAATTTGTCAGGGGTTCTTAATACGTTCCGCATGCGCTTATTAAATTAATTTGGGTCGGCGACACTACCTGGGAATGTCGCAATTCCACGACCATGGCGGGTTGTTCACGTGTCTCGGAGTTCGGGGCGTGACAGACTAGCCGATGAGGGTCTTGGGGAGTAGATTTGAGATCCAATGGATATCGATACCCTAATGGTATCATAGAGAATACGGAGACTAATCTGGACAAGGAGTACCCCTTCGATTACAACCACAAGACTCCACTCAAATACCACGACTTGTGATGGGCGCAAGATGAATCACTTTTTGGCTGGCCCTTGCTTTGGAGAAGTTTAAATTAACCCTAACCCCCTATTGGTTTTTGTGTTGGTTAGTAGGAAGTTGCCATTATAAAGGCTTGTAATAATTAAACTTCCAAGGGTTAACAAGTATATAAATAAAAGTAGTGCATTTGGAAATATTTGTTGTTATGTTTACACTATCCTTACTATGACGATTGATTGGGTGATTATTATATGATTCTACTTGCATTTAATCGAAAGATAAAATGTATGGGTCGGCGATGCATCTTGGAATGTCGCATTTAAATGACCAAAGTGAATTAGGGGTTGTCACATCTTTGAAGGTTGGGGCATGACGAGAGAGGAAGAGGAGATCTTATGCTCACCTGAGAAGTTTAGGCCCTATTTGGCAATTTCTGTTTTTGTTCCCCAAAACACAAATTTTTGTTCTTTTGTTCCAAAGAACCAAAAAAAAAAAAAAAAAAAAAAAAACGCGTTTGTTTACATTTTTGTTTCCAGGAACAAAAAATCCATTTTTTTGTTCTCGAGACCAGAAATAAGAAGTAGAAAAAAATTGTTTCTTGTTCCAGGGAACAATTCTAAAAAACACTTTCTTTTTTCTCCTTTTTCTTCTCCTTTTTTCTCATTTTTTTTCTTCCTTTTTCTTTGGCCGGCTGCTGAGCTCAACCATGGTTGTCGATCGGCCAACAAGGGCCGGTGGCGTTGCCTAGCCACGATGATGCTCGGCCTCGCTGGGCCTCCGCTAGGTTGGTGTTGTCCAGCGGTGGCCCGGCGAGGCTTGGGTGAGCTCGGCCTTGCCGATTCGAGCTTGCCCAGCCATGGCGAGGCTCGGCCTCGCCATGGCTGGGCAAGGACACCGGCCCTCGTCAGCCGATCACTGGCCATGGCCGAGGCTAGCAACCGACCAAAAGGAAGAAAGAAAAAAAAAATAAAAAAAATAAAATACAAATATTAAAAAATTAAAAGAAACAAAAAAATTATACAAGTTTACCAAACGTGTTTTTGTTCTTTTTTATTTATTTATTCTGGAAATAGAAATTTTGTGAAGCTACTATTGAAAAATTAAACACGTTCTTCTATTGAAAAATTTTCTCCGGAGCAGAAATAGTTTTTCTATTTCTGTTATTGAGAACAAATTTTGAACAGAAACGTTACTAAATACGCCCTTATTAGTCACAAATCCCTTTTATGGTCATTCAAAAGAAAATGGTTAACACTACAAAAAATTTTAAGCTAGTACACTTATGGTAAATTTATCTCAAAATAATTTTTTGACCACCAAAAATTTCAAATCGGCACACAAGTGGCAAATTCTCTCTCAATTAGTTTCTGTTTAATTTTATTATCAAATTACTGAGTTAAATGACACATAATTTTTAACAGCTATATCATTTTTAAGGTTTTATTCTATATTTGCCACGGCTATACGAGTTTTGTGGTTTTGTTGTATTAATTCAATTTAATGGAAATTAATAGATGGTATATTTATTACAAATGTATTAGAGACAAATTGTTACAATTTATAAATTTAGGATTTTTCGTAGTATAAACTTAAAGGAAAAAAAGATAAATGAGTCGATACGTAGGAAGACAACATGATTAGTATGGTAGATAAAAAGAAATGAAAAATAGGGGATCCAAATGGAGACGAGGAAGGAGAAACCCATGGAGGAGGTTAGTCAACGCTATAACTAGTCCGAAGGTTCAACGACATTTCCTGGAGTGGGTCGACACTTTCCACCAAAAAAAAAAAAGCCCCTTTCCACAAGTCATAAACGCAATTCTTTTTTTTTAATAATCCATGTTAGTGTCACAATTGAAATGATTGACGACCCGACATGTCAAAATTGTCAATTCATATGCCGTTTATTGCAAGTTTGCCCAGAATAAGTCAAGAAAGGACGTAAATATAAAGCTTAGGAGAAATTATAAAACTCAGTGTTCGTGCCAGTAGATGAATTTAATATTGATCTCTATACTATGAATTTATAACGCGTGGTCTCCCAAAGTTTACTAGATTTAAATGCGTTGCCTTATGAGTCAGCACACCAAAATAATTAAACTTTTCCGGACTTTGGACTGACTAGTAACAGTGTAATTTGATCACATTCTTGACTAAGGAACTCTATAATATATGGAAAAGTGCTTCTCTTTAGGATCATCATGATTCTATGACTTCATGGGAGTGAAGAAAAGACTGATACACCGACATTGGAAAACAATTCTACCATTAATTGAGTAAGGATAATATAATATACCGGCCGTGGTGGCTGCGTTTGACCGTTGGTATAAAATTCAAGATAGGATATTGATTTATCCTATCCTACGTTTGGTACTCACTCAGAACATGATAAAGTTGGATAAAATGGGGATATAGACGGGATAAAATTATCCGATGAGGGAGGTGGGATAAAAGTGGATAGGTTTTTCTAATGTTCATAATAAGAAAGTTATTTTTCTCGAATAACAAACTTATTAAATTAACAAAATTGAAATTATATTTCAATATAAATAATATTTGAATTCTAATTTAAGAAATTAAAAATAAAAATAAAAATTCATTTTAGTTAATCTTATTTTAATTTATATATTCAACATTAATTCTATCTTATAATAAGCATTCAATCTATAAATTAAATATTTATTTATTATATATTTTAGGTATTTTTGTATTTTAGGTATGTTAATACGATTTACTATTTGATAAACTTTTATTAAAGTAATGAAAAGGGAAAAAAGAACTAATAAAGATAATAATATAAAAAAGAGGAAATATAAAATAAAATAAAGAATAGGGTTACAAGAGATTTTCACCATCTTCGTTTATGAACATTTAGGTTTATTTATATACCTTTATAATGATAATGCCGTTTATATTAAAAAAATGCACATGATATAATGTGAATATATCCGACTTTAACACCGTGATTCACCAAACAATGAACAGGATATAAAAAAATCACAAGATTTTATATCCTATCCTATCTAGTTCTGTCTCGATTAGAAATCCAAACGACCAAACGTAACTAATAGGATAGAATAGAAAGAATATTACCGGGATCTCCATTGACTCGTGACTACTCCAATGTCATGAAAGAGTGGAAAGTCGCCATTGATTTAGTTATAAATTTTTCAATTTGATTAATTTAGTCATAAATATTTGATAATTTGTCTATATAACCATTCATGAACAACATATTGAACAAGCTAGAATATAAAGCAACAATAATTTTCAATGTGTTTGTCCACTCATGAAATACACGTTCAATCAATTGAGAGTTATGGGACCTCACCACCCATCAATGCATGGTGTTCTTCAGAGCCTTTTTCCATACAACAATGGCATTCAATGTTTATTCCGCATCAACATAAGACTAGCAATTCATTCGACACATCTACGGAGCTCCTTGTTGTAAGATTTCATCCGCTCTAGGGGAACCAAATCCAATACTTTGTAGTTGGGCTTTTGTGCGTATGAAGCTTGAAACTTCTTTTCCATCTATGCTAGTTTTCAACATAGGATTGATCCTGCCTCAAAAACAGCATGGAAAGAGCATCTCAGTATTGGATCCACTAAGTGATTGTTGCTTAATGCATTGATGCCTTTAATAATGGCTTTTGATTAAACCGTGTGGAAAACTTTGCTTTTTTCTAGTGCAATATCGAAAGCAGTATTCCCTCTATGCAAACAACTTACTTCTTACGACTTGACTTTCCTGTCAAACAAAGATATCTCCTTCGCACATTGTGTTGAAAACATGCCTTGTCTATCTGTTACTTTCCTTGACTAGATAACCATCGGTAGACAACTTCGAAGAAGAAGCAGAATCTTTGAAATTTGCATTTCATCACCAAGCTTGGACCATGTATGTCATGCCCCAAACCTCTACGGCCACACAAAACCCACGCCCATCGAACATTTATCCTTTGGTCATTCAATTGCAACGTCTCATAAGATGTCACCGACCCAAATCATAATAACATCAAAACGCACAAGTGGAAACGTGTGCAAATTTCAATTATCAAATAGCAGTGATAGTTAAAACATAGTCATATATATATAGAAAAGCTTCATGAGTTATCATATCAGACATTCTTGACTAAGGAACTATATCATATATGGAAAAGTGCTTCTCTTTAGGATCATCATGATTCTATGACTTCGTGGGAATGAAGAAAAGACCGATCCACCAACATTGGAAAACAATTCTACCATTAATTGAGAAAGGATAGTATAATATAATAGGATAGAATAGAAAGACTATTACCGGGATCTCCATTGACTCGTGACTACTCCAATGTCATGAAAGAGTGGAAAGCAACAATAATTTTCAATGTGTTTGTCCACTCATGAAATACATGTTCAATCAATTGAGAGGTATAAGACTTCACCACCCATCAGTGCATGGTGTTCTTCAGAGCCTTTTTCCATACAACAATGGTATTCAAGGTTTATTCCGCATCTAACATAAGACTAGTAATTTGTTTGACACCTCTACGGAGCTCCTTGTTGTAAGATTTTGTCCGTTCTAGCGAAACCAAATCCAATACTTTGTAGTTGGGCTTTTGTGCGTATGAAGCTTGAAACTTCTTTTCCATCTATGCTGGTTTTCAACATAGGATTGTTCTTGTCTCAAAGAAAGCATGGAAAGAGCATCTTAGTATTGGATCCACCAAGTGATTGTTGCTTAATGCACTGATGCCTTTAATAATGGCTTTTGCTTAAACCGCGTGGAAAGCTTTGCTTTTTTTTTTTTTTTTTTTTTTTGGGTGCAATATCGAAAGCAGTATTCCCTCCATGCAAACAACTTACTTCTTACGACTTGACTTTCCTATTGAACAAGGATAGAGGTAAGCATTGTGTTGAAAACATGCCTTGTCTATTAATTACTTTCCTTGACTAGATAGAGGTAAGCATTTCCCATCAGTAGCCAACTTCAAAGAACAAGCAGAATTTTTGAAATTTGCATTTCTTCACCGGGCTTGGACCATGTGTGTCATGCCCCAAACCTCTATGGCCACATGAAACCCACGCCCATCGAACCTTTATCCTTTGGTCATTCAATTGCAACGTCCCCTAAGGTGTCACTGACCCAAATCATAATAATATCAAAACACACAAGCAGAAATGTGAGCAAATTTTCAATTATCAAATAGCAGGGAAAGGTTGGCGCATCCCCCGAGAAAGGTCGGGTTCCAACCGGTGTCCTTGACGATGATCAGGCACCAACAAATAGATGCCTTGAAAAAGGTTGGCACATCCCCTAAGAAAGGTCGGGTTCCAACTAATGTCCTTGATGAGGATCAGGCACCAACAAATAGATGCCCTGAGAAAGGTCGGCGCATCCCCCGAGAAAGGTCAGGTTCTAACTGGTGTCCTTGACGAGGATCATGCACTAACAAACAGATGCTTTGAGAAAGGTGGGCACATCCCCTGAGAAAGGTCAAGTGCCATTTGGTGTCCTTGATGAAGATCGGGTGCCAACAAACAGATGCCCTGAGAAAGGTCGATGCATCCCCTGAGAAATGTCAGGTACTATCCAATGTCCTTGATAAAGATCAAGCACCCACAAACAAATGCCCCAAGAAAGGTCGGCGCATCCCTCGAGAAAGGCCAGGTACAAACCGGTGTCTTTGATAAAAATCAGATGCCCACAAACAGATGTCTTGAGAAATGTTGACACATCCCTTGAGAAAGGTCAAGTAAACAACTTATTACTCCAATAGGCGATCGAATAATGGTTTGGGTCCTGGAAATGCAATTTATCGTCAAGGGAATCGAAGAAAGGTTCAGGTCTTAGAGGAGTAACCTCCTCGCGTCACTAGGTAAGGTGATGCTTTGATACTTGCCAAACTCAAGATTCGCACCCTATCTCACTCGTGCCCAGTAAGTAACTACAGATATCTTCTTATCTATCTTAATACATATAATACTATATTGCTCTTACTTGCATGGGACACTTGGTCCCAAATAAGATATAATCTACTGCATGTACACGGACAAAATTTATGTATCGGTTTGTCTTTGAATGTAACCTCTACGAGCTCATCTTCAAAGAGGGGCAGCTATTGAGACCTAAATTTTGATTAGGTTTTTGATTAAGCCTTAGTGTCTTTTTTATTTTTTTGGATAATAATTAATAGATAATAAAAAAAAAACAACAAAAATGAAAGAACAACTAAAAATGAATACAAACAAAAAAAAGCTGAAACAACCCAATGGGGCTGGGCCTTTTGTGCCCAACCCCCCTTTTCTTCCTTCCGTGTGGGCCCCTAGGGCCCGGCCCTTCTCTCCCCTAGGCCCGGCCCCCTTCTCCTATTTATCTTCTTCGTCAAGTTGTCTTCTTCCCCATGCAACACTCGTTGGAGGCCAAACAAGTGCAATGCCGGACAAAATGAGAGGCGAACGGCAATGTACGGCGCGACAGGCGAAGAAGACACCTCTTCAATGCAGTAGGCGACTTAGTTAGAGCCCTCGATACGATGTCAGTTCAGTCGATGAAGGCCAGTCGAAGCACAAAGGACCGGCAGTCCGAGTGTCTTCGTCGACTGGCCTCTGCGCCTATAAATAGGGCGTCGGAGGGGAAGGTGAAGGGCACAAACGAGCAAGCTCAGAAACCTTCCCCTAAAAGACATCAAGGGAAATTTGAAGAGAGATCGGGTCACGAGCTCAAACAACCTCCCTTCGAGAGACTTCAGGGGAGGCAGGCGACAAGCGAGCTCAAGAGGGAGAGTGTGCTAGCAAGAAAAGGGAGAAGACACCCAGATTCACGAGTTGCAAGGAGAAAATGGGCTTTGACTCCATCCACAGCCCACCAGACTACCCACCCAACGCCGCATCCCTATTGCGGTGAGCTAGGGTTGCTCGCCCCTCTTTTTTTGTGTCTATCTATGTGTGCTGGGGTTATCGGGCTGAGACTCATAGCTGCCGGCTTCATGCGAGTTCCAATCCGCAACCATTCGTAGCCTGCCTCCCCGCTAGTCCCCACTGTCACCTGCTCAAACTTTGTCATGGTCCTAAGCCCGAATCGCCCCCACCTTGTCTTCCTTGAAAGGGCTAGTACGTACATCTAGAGGGGGTGAATAGGTGTATAAAAATTTTCTTCTTTCTAAGAATTAGTAAAATAAATTGCCTTTGGATGATATTAATAAAATAAAGATGTAAACAACTTTGAATAACTCTATAAAGCAATTAAGTAAAGCAATGGATAAGAAAAAGAGTTTAAGAAAAGAGAATTGGAATACAAGGTTTATAGTGGTTCGGCTTAATCCAAGCCTATGTCCACTCTTCTGCGCTGACAACCTGCAGATTGGATTCTACTATGAATCAAAAGAGATTATACAATTCTTGATCTTCGACTTCCTCAGTGGAGAGTCTCAGCTAGTCTCTTCACACTATATGTTTATCTCTTTTGTTTACAATTCAAGTTCAAAGAATGATAGAGTAAGGAACTACAGAGATTCAGACTTTGAAATTCTTCTCTCAAGCACCCTCTTCGAACAACTAAAGTGTTAGCCTTATATACTCCTTCATGCCTTCACGATTGTTGGCACTTTCCAAAGGAATTCTTCCAATCTACCCGTTGGACAGAATCAATTAAGGTGATCTCGAGTTGTTGATTGAATAGTAATGAAAGCTCGTCAATTCTATTCGCCCATACAATCAAGATCTTGAGTTTCCATAAGTAGAATCTTCCAAGTTTACTTGCCTTTCAAAAAATATTTAAATCAGAGTAGATTCCAATAAGAATAATCAATCATATTGATGCTGTATCCAGCCATAAGGTCTTCCAAAAACCATACGAATCGAATCCTTGAAGATAATTTGTCATCTGGATAGTTATTCTTTCTTCATCTGGAATTGTCAGTGAGGTTAGATTTTAAGTCTTGAGTCTGGTGGCCTTCAGATTTTGACAACAGAGTTTGGAGTACTTCAGACTTTAACAATTGGGTCTACAAGTCTTTAGACTAGATTAATGAAAATGTTTTGTCAGCTTCAAAATAATAAATGAATTTTCTCCAACAAACTCCCCATTTTTTATGGTGACAAAAATTTCTTGTAAATTTGAAAACTTTTGTCCTGCAAAACAACACTTAAGCAAAACATGATATCTTATAAAAGATAAATTAAATAGACTTGGATTATATCAATTTTGTAACCACAAAAAACATGTTAGTCCTACAAGATAACTATCTATCCATAATTAATATTACAGCCTAAGTTACTATAAGCATCAAAAGATCAAATCAAAGCAGTCCAAATCAAAAATTCAAAGTTAAAAGAGTCCAAACCAATCAAAAGATAAGTCCAAAAGTAAAGCAATCCAAAATCAAAATCAAATCCGCACCATCTCTCCTTTTTTGTCACAGCAAAAAGCGAAGAACGAATAAAAAAAGTTGATAAGAGTGGGGTCAGGTCATGGCTGTTTGGCTAGGCGAACAAGTTGAAATTCTCCCATGGAATTCACTGTCTTCTCGAGCTTTGCAAGAGTTTCCTTCAGCGGCTGTAAGTCTTCACCCTTTACAGTAGTTTGCACTTGATTCTTCAGGGTGAGAAGTTGTTCTTGCAATGAAACTGAAGTTATCATGAAAGCCTTTTTGAGATCCTTCATCTCATACTCCATACCATATAGCTATTTCCTTAAATCTAGCATAATGTCCAGCAGTCTCGAAAAGTCTGCTGTTTGTTCAGGTGCAACATTTGGTCCTGCTGATTTTGTTCTAGGAGTCTTGAGATAAATGGATCGTCAGCAGTTTGTCCACCTTGACTAGGAGATGATGCCTCAAATTCTACTTCTGGAAAGTGGGAGGCATACACATCCTCTGGATCTACAGCAGAGCGGCTAAAATCACTAGTAAATGCAGGTGAAGAAATACCTCTTTTTCTAGCATCTCCCCCTGTTTGTGTGCCTTCAGGTGGAGTAGTGAAATCTTCTCCATATTCATCTTCAGCTTCAGTAAGAGAGTGATGTTTTTCTTTCCCTGTTGCTCCAGCAACTCCACTCGTTATCCTTTCAGAATCGCTTGACAAGGGAACATCCAAGGTAGGCTCAAGAGAATATTCTCTTTCTTCTTCTACCTCTTCCTCTCTTTCTTTTTATCTTTCTTTTCTTCCTTCTTCCTCTTCCTCTGTCCTCCTCTGTTCTTCTTTTTCTGTCTCTTCCTTCTCTATCTCTTCCTTCTCTCTGGTCTCTCTGTCCTCTTGCTCTTCTCTCATCTCATGAATTCTGACAAAACTCTTCAAGTTCTTTAAGGTGAAGGCTGATAAAGTCATCTCGTCCTCATCTTCATCATCTTACAAGATGAGTTTTCTTTTCTTTGACACAGGAGCATCCATGGGATCCTTTCATTTCCTCTTTGCAGGAGATTTCTCCTTCATTCATTCTAGCACCTTGTTGAGCTCCTTTAGTCCCATTTTTGTGACAATCTTGAAACAAATCACCATAGGAGCACAACTGGTCAAGCACAAGGGTGCACAAATGTGAATTTTAAAGTGCCTAAAAAGGCGAGTGACAAGAGCAGAATAAGGGAGTTGTCCCTTATCTTTCACCACCATTTTGTACATATGAAACAGGATGATGTGAGGGAGAGAAAACTTGAGGCCAGCATTGATGACATACATCAGCTTAGCTTCTAAATGAGAAACGTCAATCTTCGATGTCAATTTTGGACGGATGCAATTTATCACGATTTTATGCAGCAAGACGTTATAGGCATTCATCCTAGTGTAGGAGATCTTGCCCTCGACACGCCTGTCTCGTACCAATTCCAGTGTAGTGTGAGCAACAGACACACTAATTGGGGTGGAAAGTTGGAAACACGCTCTTTCCACCCCAATTAAATCAGCAAAAATGTCCACATCCACCAAAAACTCCTTATCTTTAATTGTGAAAGAAAACCTATTCACATCTAAAAAAGATAGATTCGAATAGAAGTATGCAGTGAGTTTCGAATAAGTAATCGTTGATTCAGAACAAAAGCACTCCAATTGAAGACGTGCAAATTTCTTTCGTAGATTTACTTGCACATAATCGAGAAAATCAAAGTAAACACTGCTAGGATTCTTCGATGCATCTCTTTTACGAGTTTGCGAGTGGAGCAGATCCAAGGAAGCGAGGGGCGAGCCCTGGATGTAGTTGATGTGAGTTTATTACCAAAGTATGAACGTGTCTAGAATTATGCATGATGCCAATTTTTTCTTAAAGGTTTTATTGTTGTCAAGAGAATTTGTATTGATGCTCAAATGACTTTTCATTGTTCCAGTGAAGGGTGTTGATCCAAGTGTTCTATTTTGGTTTTCTTCTAACAATATATTTGTTTCGTAAAAAATGAATGATTTGAAAAATATTTTTTCTAAAAAATGATTGTTTGTATTGCTTGACATAATTAAATTAAATCAATGAAAAATATTTCTAATATCAATAACAACTTATATCTGAATATTTTTGTGGAGGATGAAAATATTATTGGTTAATTTATTTATTTAAGCGATACAAGCAATTTTTTTTCAGAAAAATGTTTCCTCGATTATTCACTTTTCATGAAATAAGGAGCCTAGGTTATGGAATTAGAGGGAGTTGCCTCAGACAATGGATAATTCCATATACTTCCTTCAATATTAATGTGCCATATATTGTTTGTGTTGCAGCTTGCAAAATGCATGGTGAGGTACCAAAAATCTTTTTTTTTTTTTTTTTTTTTTTTGGTGTGTAAAAGATGGAGCTTAGTAAATTTTTTGTATGTCAATTTCATCGAGATCTCTTCATTAGATAGGGGAAGCATCAATATGAGTTACAGTACAAAATTTATGTGCCCCTTGTCAATTAATTCTTGTAGCTCTTTCTTTTTTCCTTTCTGCCCTTTCCTTTTTCCTTTTTTCCCTTTTATAGCTTGAGTCGTACTTGTTGATAAGCTATTTAAAAATACAAAAAGTATACACATCTATATAATGGTTACTCAAAACGAGATATTCAATCCTACATATAATAACTATATTTTTTACGACGTGCATCTTAAGAAACCTGGCAGTGGTCCTTGCGCACTAGTTCTAGCGCATCATAAGTACATTTGTCCCTCCTTTAATTAAAAGAGAAAAGAATCTAAAAGTGGCATATCCCAACTTTTTTTTTTTTTTTTTGAGTTCTACTTTTACTCTCTGACTCATTCTTAGATTTTTACTCTACTTCTTTGCAATGCGTGAGGATCGAAACTCACATCTGAAGCTAATCTGAAGCTAACATACTTTATGATACGTAGACTAAAATAAATCTCTAAAATATATAATAAGGCAATTTGAGTCCCAAGATATTTGAACTCAGGAACTCGTATTTAAAATTTTGGAAGACCAATCTCAATTGATCCAAATTTTTAAATCGTTGGATAAAGTATAGTTTAATAGTTAAATATTCTAATAAACATGATCTAAAAATTGATAGGTTCACACGACATGATCTATGTAACAAAATCAAATAACAGGTTGATATAATTGCTTGATTTATGACATGAAATTAACCCACGAACTTGACATAAATTATCCTCAATTTAAAAAAAAAAAAAAAAAATTGTTTACAAATCACAGTGAATTGTCTGCCGATTATAATTGAATCATATTAAAATAATGTTTACGGGTAATGGAATACTATTAAATCTTATAGTGAATGACATGGATATAATTGTCTCTTAACTAATTCTGGCTAAACGGGTCACACACTGATCATGTCGATATTATCATGTCTCGCAGTTATGGGTAATGGGATACTATTAAATTAAACAAGTTATTCATGTCTTGCAGTTATATGACACAATTACTAAAGGCACGCATGACAAAATTTTTAGCTAGAAATTGATTTCTCAACTTCTAATCCTTGGATGAGCTTCTGAGCAAAGAAATGCGTTTGATAACAATTCAAAATTTCTGTTTTTGGAATATGAATTCATTTGATACTAGCATAAAATTTCTATTATCAGGGGGGCGGCGGTTTGGTTCGGCTTCCGGCAGCTGGCATCTGGTGGTCGACGCTTGGCGTTCAGCACCAAGTGTCTGGTGGTGACCGACATCTAGCGGCGACTAGCGACAGACAATTGGTGATCAGTGGTGAGCGTTCGACTTTTGATGGTGAGCGTCTAGCATCCCACCAACGACAAGTGGGCGACGGGCAGTGATGAGAGTAAACGATGATAAGAATTTTCATTTTTCACTTCTATTCAAGAAATAGAAAAACTAAAAATTTTAACTTAATTTTTGCTCCAAATCTATTTTTAGAATAGAAATCTGTTTCAGTAATAGAAAAAGTGAAATTACGTTACCAAATGGATTTCTATTCCAAACTTGTTATGGGTAGCAGAAAAATAAAGAAATAGAGAAATAAAAAATTTTGTCATGCGTGCCCTAATGGAGTCTCGTGAATTCACTTGGAATTGATCTAAACACGAAAAGACTTAATACTATTTGAGTTATGTTATTATGTCGTATCAAAAACTATCACTTGTAATATTATTTGCTTTGATAGGTGGTCCTCGACAGAGCTAGGATCCTAACAAAGGGTGGGTGCGAAATTCATATGTAATCACTAATAATCAGTGATTATTTTTATTGCATGTGGGAATTGCACATAAGATCAATGCGAAACGTAAAACGAAAAAATATACATTTATTTTTTCCTTAGAGGAAATAATAAAGGGTATTATCGAAGTTATTTCTATAAGTAGAGTTCTCTAGATTTGTTTTGTAAACTTTTATTTACTTTAGCAACATAAAAAAATTCATCATAATATTAGTCTTTCACCGAAGTTAAAATCTTAGTTTGATCAAAGGCCGTAAGTTTTTACTTGTATAAGTACTTCATTAGCTATTTAATTTTACTCTTTGTTAACTTGAGTTTTATTTTGGCAAAAGTTGTTTTTATACTTAGAAAAAGTTCTGAATGCGGGGTCTCAAGACTCAATTTCCAGCAAAAAGATAATTCCACAAAAAATAAATTAAAAGAAATAATAAATTATTATTTTTCTATGATTTCAAGTCTAAGTAACCACATCCTGGGGCATTTTCTCGAACACCTTACAAGCCGAAACCAAATCAATACTACCCTTTGCAAACATGTCAACCAGTGCCCACCCAACTCACACATCGAAATCAAGAAAGCCCACTTTAGATAATAAACCCGAGAACTGTATCAATGGTCGATGCATTCTCGGGAACCAAACAAGTTTGGATAACTGCTGCCAAACTATAATCACGAGGGAAAAAACCATCTTCAAGCATATGAACCAAAGTACCAACTGTTTTAAGCTCCATGAGATTATTGGCAAAGCAAGAGATCGTGGAATTTTAAGAAACCAAGTCCCTTTTATTACCCGTGTCCCTAAAAATGCTCTCCGCCTCAGCCCGGTCATTGCATTTTCAATAGAGATAGATGAGCGAGCTGAGGATCGCCGAGTCGGGCCCAAGCTGGGGCCAATCAAGCGCGATGGACGTGGCTCCCAAGCTCAAACGCACAGAAGCGAATGGAGGAGTTGAGGAGGAGAGAGAAGGAGAGGAGGTAGGGATGGGACCCATCTCGGGACATGAGGCTGAGGTGGCCGTCATCGAGGTGGGTGATCAGGTGGCAGTCGAGGGTTGATGGTGTGAGGTTTCGGCGGGAAGGAGAGAGTTTGAATCGGCTTTATATTGGGCGTTGGAGAGAACGGGAGAAAGGCTCATTGCTCCATACAAAACGAGTTCGGTCTGTCATATCAAGAGCACTCGGGAAATAAGAAGTGTAAATAAATAGCCATGAGGCAATTCTTGTAAAAAACACAGGAATTAACAAACGATGAAATCTAGGTTCACCAATTACACGTCAATTATGCTTCAAATGGAACTATGTTCTATCATGCATTACAGTCACATGGACAAAAGAAAATTAAACAATGCACGATTCTGTAATTTCATTGTTATTTTGAAATTGGTACCCCTCAAAAGTTGTTGGAGCACTTGATAATGTTGAAAATGATTCAAGTTCTATTTCAATATCGACATCATCAACTGGCTCGTTGGATGGATATAGAAGCGGTTTCGGGGGCAGTCGCAATTTATCAATATTTCCTTCAAGCATGTCTATGACTCTACTCATTGATGGCCGATCCTCAGGCATTAACTGTATACACCAAAGAGCAACTATTACCATCTTTCTAGTTATCTCTCTTTCCTCATCTACTTCTTCCATTTCAACCACGTGTTCTTTACTGAGTTGATCATAAACCCACAAACAGAAATAAGTTTGGCTTGAATACTCAATATTTGCATTTACATTTCTCCTTCTACTGGCCATTTCCATGAGCAACATCCCAAAACTATAAACATCAGCTTTATGAGAGACACCACCAATGTCCTTGTAAAATAGCTCAGGAGCCATATATCCTAAGGTTCCTCTTGCAGCAGTCAATGACACTATGCTTTGGTTCATAGGAAAAAGTCTTGCAAGCCCGAAGTCAGAGACTTTCGGAGTGAAATTTTGGTCTAGAAGAATATTGTGAGGCTTGATATCAAAATGTAGAATTTGCATGTCACATCCCCGATGTAGATATTCTATTCCCTTAGCCACACCAAGAGAGATCTCGTATATCTTCTTATGATCAAGAAATCTATCATCATCCCTAGAGAAAATGTGCTTATCTAGAGATCCATTTGGCATGAAAGCATACATGAGAGCTTGTTTGGAGTCATCGAAACAATAGCCAACAAGTTGTATGACATTGATGTGGTGGATCCTTCCAATAGTAGCCACTTCGCTTATAAAGTCTTGGCCATTAGATTTTGGTTTGTTCAAAATCTTAACTGCAATTTCATTGCCACTTCTAAGTGTTCCTCTGTACATAGAACCGAAACCTCCTTCCCCTAATTTGTGTTTGAAATTTTTTGTGATTTTTTTTATATCCGAGTAAGAGTACCTTATAGGCAAAAAGCTATTATGAGCTTGAAGAAATTCTTCGATATTTGCATCCATTGCTTGGTGCCTTCTCATCCACTTATAGATAAAAAATATCAATACGCATGGAGCTCCAAGTATGAATTTTGCGACCATGAAGTGAACTGCAGAGAAAATTGTCAAAGGATTAGCATTGAGTAATCTTTTCTTTAAGTCTTTCCATGGATGTGAAGAACGTCTAAAGAGGTTATCGTTTGGTGGGGTACAAGTGAGACATTGAAAACTGCAAGCAGAAAAGAATTATTCATACCAAAGATAAAGATGATATTTGGAAATACATTTATTGCAACATTTGCGGTGATACTCCATATGGATTTGTCTGTAGACAAACAAGAAAAGTCACTAACCACTAGGATTCGCCCCGGTGACCACTCTTCCAACATGGAAGGGGGAGGTGAGGGGTTCAAATCCCCACCTTCTCAAGGAGGGATGGGGTGGGGACGTGCAAGTTTCAGGAGTGGGTTTCGACTCCCACGCCCTGCAAGAGACAGGGCAAAAGTCTGAGAATGAGTGTAGATTAGGTATAGAGTATGACTGACCAAAAAAAAAAAAAAAACAAGAAAAGTCACTTAAAGTAACTGAATAATGAAAGACCAATCGATAAATTATAATACGAATTAACAAAGGAAGGAACATAAATTGGATTGAATACAAAAATTGGTACGGATAAACAACGCGATGCAATAATACAAGAAAAGGAAATCAACCAACAATAGATTCATATGCATAGACTTAAACGGTTGTTTGGGGCCTTTGTTCCCAAATCACAACTTTTGATAGAAAAGTATATAATTTTTATAAAATCATTATTTTTTAAAAAATATGAAAAAATTCGTATTACTTTGATTGGAAATGTTTATATTTTTATTTAAGTTGTGCTCAATATAAATAACCTATTGGCATTAAGGTATGGCACATGTCTAAACATAAAGTGATATAATTAGAGCTACCCACGGTTACCATTATTAGTAGGTGCAACTGTTGGAAATTTCCTGAATATGGGCTCACATTAATTAAGATTGGGTTAATAGATATTCTAATATATGTCTTGTTGAATTGGGTTTAATGAGCCTAGTTGAGCAGCAAAGTGTAATTGTGTTTTAACTGAAGCTCGTGATGGAAGGGGCTCAGTTGGCACACTAAGTAATTCGGGTTTACTAGATCTCCTCTCTAACCTATATAAGGATATGTTATACTTATTAGTTGCTTTAATTTCATTAAAGCTGCTCTAATGAAATAGGTCATAGAAAAAAAGATCCGACACTCCAATAGATCGTTGATTCCCAATTAAATTGATCTATTTCCTTTGAGTAAATGATTCAAACAGGTATGATCTAATTTCGTTGTGCATATCTTTTATGGTGTTTTACATTCATATATGGATCCGATTATTTTTTTATTGTTTGGTTGTTTATATTGACTAATCTTGATGTTTATGATGTTAATGTCAACATGTGGTATCAAAGCAAGTTGTATATGATTGTAGAACCCAAAATTACATTTTTTTTAATAAAAAATTCAAAATTCTTTTAAAACCTGAATATTGTCATTATTATTTCATGTGATTTTTATTCGATCAATCAATTATGAAACCTTAGGACTTTTGTTCTGCATGTTGAGATACTTCCAACCATATATAATTTGTATAGTTTCATTAAATATCGAATGAGAATTTTGAATTTGAATTTCTAGGTTTCATAATTTGAGAATGTTCTAAAATTTTCCAATTGCTTTCTATTGAATGATGTATGTTAGAAATTGTTATATAGGTATTGCTATATATATGTTTTAGAACATTTTGGTTGCATTACATTAATTTTTTTTGCCTCAAAATTGGAAAACCCAATTTTGGACATGGATGTTAGATTCAAAATTTTGAAGCTTGGATATGAATGATTTAGTTCATTTTTTTTCTTCAATTAATTCACCCAATCAATGCGTAATGATGTTAGCATTAAAATCCATGACTCTTCAGGCTCCTTAAGTATTCTCGTCCGCAAAATCTATTACTACCTCACTGCCTGAACTTACATCCTCTAGAAAACAACATAAATCTACCATTTCTTTGCACTTTAAAAAAAAAAATTATAATCAGATTTAGTTCTCTTTTGTTTATGCCAGAAAGATCCTTTATCCCAAACAAATAAACGAGGGTCCATTTCACTACCTCACAATGCATACTTAGATTAGTCATATTGTTGGAGAAAACTCCTTTACTGTTTTGAAGTTGACAAAACATTTCCAAAAGTTTAGTCTAAAGACTTCCAGACTCAAGTGTTATAGTCTGAACAACTCTAGACTTTACTATGAAAGTCTGAAGACCACTAGACTCAAGATTCAAAGTCTGCCATCACTGACAGTTTCCATAATGAAGAAGGAAGACTTATCCAGATACCGGATTATCTTCAAGGATTCGATTCGTATGGTTTGTGGAATACCTTATGGCTAGATATAGCATCTACATGATTGATTATTCTTATTGGAATCTACTTCAATATGATGATCTTTGAAAGGCGAGCAAACTTGGAAGGTTCTACTTATGGAAACCAAAGATCCTGATTGTATGGGCGAACATGATTGATGGGCTTTCATCACAAATCATCTAACGACTTGAGATCACCTTAATTGATTCTGTCCAACGGGTAGATTGGAAGAATTTCTTTGGAAAGTGCCAATAGTCGTAAAGGCATGAAGGAGTATTTAAGGATGACTCTTCAGTTGTTTGAAGTAGTGCATGAAAGAAAAATTTCAAAGTCTGAAACTTTCTAATTCCTCACTCTTTCATTTATTAAGCTCAAAGTTGTATACAAAAGAGAGATACTCTTCGTGAGACTCTGTGTGAGACCAGTAGAGACTCTTCACTGAGAAAGTTGAAGACCACAAGTTGTAAAATCTCTTTTGATTCATAGTAAAATCCAGCTAGTGGGCTGTTAGCGTGGGAGAGTGGATATAGGCTTGATTTAAGCCGAACCACTATAAATCTTGTGTTCGATTCTCTTTCCTTGAACTCCTTACTTTTATTCGTAACTTTTTATAATTGTTTAAAGCTAATTACATTCTTAGTCAAGTATGTTCAAAAGGCAATTTACTTTTACTAAGTCTTGCAAAAATTTTATTACACCTATTCACCCCCCTCTAATTGTTTGCACTAGCCCTTTCACATATGCATTCTCTTCATGGCATGTGAAAGATCAGGTCTAGTATTATACCAACCAATAGTGGTACAAATATATAAAGCATGGGACAAATGCTCCACCTCTACCTCAATGTGCCCCGATAGTTTATCTGATCTATAATAAGTAGCAAAAGAGGTTGTTATAGATTTCACTAGCTGAATTTTGAAGCACTTAGATTCTTTCCCATCGTAACTCTCTCTCGAGTCGCTCGCAACACCTTAGCCATCATCAATCTATGCATCCACATACCGAAAACTTCCTTCACTGCCCGGAAATCATCCATCTCCACGTCTGCGGTTAACTATAGCTCCAGCTTATCAACCTCCATCAACCAAGTCGAAGCTTCACTCTCAATTATAGCCTCGAAGGATCTATTTGCTAGGGAATTTGGTGACTCTATAGAAGCTATTACCTCTACAGCACCCTCGTCTCTGTCTCACCTTGAAGCCCCACCTAATTTTAAATACCATCTAAATCTCTTTCAAAAGTTGGTCCCACACTCTTATTCTGAAATAGAAGAGACTCGTTGAAGGTAACATTGTTGCTGATCTTAATACTAAATGAATTCTTATTTGTACCATATCCTTTCACCACTTGTACATAGCCTAGAAATATGTACCCCTCGCCTTCGGCTCCAGTGAACCACCATCCAACATGAGCATATGTAGGGCAACTAGACACTCCCAGTCGAGTGTGCTTTGCAAGCTTACTTGACCCCATTTCCTCATCAGCAGGACAGGCCCCAAAAAGGCATCTTTGGAAATTCATCAAGACCCAATTTTGATTAAACTTCCAAGTTTTTACCAGACTTTCACATGACCCTTTAATGTTTAAAAAATCCATATACAATTTGGTCCTAAAAATATAAATTAAATAATGACTCCATGACCCATTTTGACACTTCTCTCAACTTCTTGCCTACTTTCAACCATGTAAAATCTGGACTATCATCTGGATTAATAATTATATGGGTCTCATTGTGAAACTATGTGATCATTAATTCAAGTGAACTTGGTCAACATGGTCTATATATAATATATACACAATTTCTTTTAAGAAAATCTTTAATGAATGTAACCGAGAGGTAGAAGAAAGAAATGTTACATGGAAAGACAATTACAGGCGGAGTAGGGTACGCACACCATCCTCCCGTATTGATTACCTAAGAAGCAAACTGGAAACATTGTTTTTGCATATTCATAGAAGAAGAGATTGAATCCCTCGGCCATGATGTTGTGGAGGTCCTTGTATGGTGAGCTCCCATTATGTTGATCCCCTTCCCACCTCCAGAAGTCCGGTGCTAATGCCATCATGGTTATGGTGCAAGAATCCTTAATATCCCCTACCTTTAGACCAGACCCATGCTGTACAGCATATGAGTACTCCTTCATTTGGAAAAAGTTAGGAAGGGTGTCGACAGAGTATGCTCCATCGATACATGGTTTGGTATTGATATACGAAGTAGAAGCAACGAGTTGTGAGCACTTCATAAAGACCACCGATGCTTGAAAAGATGGATGATAAGGATCGTATAGATTGTAGGAGGGTATAGAGTTGGAGCGTGGGAGGGACGAGCAATTACCCTTTTGCAGTTTATCATCAACCACCGTGATATTACCAAAGATGTCATCTTTCTCGTGATCGTGACTATAATGGATTGATTTCACATAATATCGCCCGGCAAACAAATATAAAACAGTGCCATTATCTTCGCAAGTTAGCTCATATTTAGAGAGGCCACATTCTTTTGGGTCTCCCTTCAATCGAAAGGGATAGCTTATGTTATGAACCTCGCCGCAAGAAGCAGTGCACAAGTGATTCTTCTTCTTATCACAACTCCTTACTAGCAGTAGAACTTGCGATACAAGCAGAAATAGACGGCACAAAGACATGGATCCAAGAAAATCAATCATCTCTCTCCACTGTTTGATGCTAGAATGGAAGTTTAGCCTGGTTATTGTGGCGGACGCTCAACAAAGGATGGATTATATGATCGAAAATGTCTTAAAGTAAATCATTAAGACAAAGTCAAAAGTATATTGTGTTGGCCAACCGAAGGTTCCGTAGTGGGAATTATTCAATTATTGTTGTAGACGCACTCAAGCTAACATAAAACGTGGTGGATTAATTTATGAATACCTTTCACATCAATTAGCAAGGAAACTTGTCTACGATTCCTAAATTTGATATTTTTTAGCAAGTATCGTAAAAATAAACCCTTGTGCCCTAAATTGAATTAAAATCCTTGTGAGGCATCTGTCTTGTGATTTATTTCAAGGCCAATATATCATCAGTGCTATACTGGGAAGGCTGAAAATGAGAGCATATGGTTACATTGGTGATAACAAACTTTATTCACCCGACTTTCAAGTAACAATTTTTTGTTTAAGTCATAACTTCTCCGTATTAAGTAAACTAGCAATATTATATGTAGGTCAAGCTTACTATTTTCACTAGAATTAGTCTCATCCTAAGCATTTATATCTGTTCTCGTGCTAGGCTTCCTACTTATTTTTGGAGTTCAAAGTTATTTATCTCAGCATCAACTATTCAATATTAATCTTTCCCTACCCAACTTATTGCATTAATATCGGAAACTAGTTTTAATATAAAGTATTACTTATATTGTTTCCTGACATAACAGTGGAACATCTCTCTTATTCAGTCAAAGTCTTTGCTCATGAAATTTTCTAGTGCTTTTGCGTTTTTTGCTCTGTTTTCCTGTCATATCAGTTGAATGCTCTTCTTTCTCCTAATTTGTATGAAGGGCATTCGCATTCGTATAATAATAGTAGTGATGATTAAAGAGAGAGAGAGAGGACGTTATAAGATGGACCGGATCTTGATGATTATACGGAGGCACGAGAAAATGAAATTATTAGAGCAAACAACATGAGGAACAATGAACGACACAAGAGAGAATTACATGGTTTGGTCTAATGTCTATAATAGAAATATCCAACTCAAAAGCTTATCCTAATAGGCGGAGAAAGACCACCTCTCCTACGTTTAGGCCAGATTACGAGTGACCCATGTAATTTGATAAGGGTGAACACACATTTTGATAACATGATAGAATCTCCAACCCAAAAGTTTAATCTTATAGATTGAGAGAGATCATATGAATATAAAGAATATTTGAGACATATTATTAAGTGATGTAGGACAATATTTTAACAGTCAGTACTTATATTCATGGGGAGAGCTAGCAAATAATTTATTAAATAATACGATAATTACAGAGTTTCAATCGCTTATGCACTCAAGTATTTTTCAGCCCTAAATTACATCCATACCCATACTTTTTAATCTCACATAAACACTCAATAACTTGCACAGAACTTGGGTGTTTAAAACACTCTCTTGCGCCCCAGATTGAGAGAGACTCTTCACAAAGAGGACAAAACAAAAGGACCCGTCTACCTACAATTAAAAAGAAGAAGGAGGAGGGATGCTCTTTCTTTTGCTTTTTGTCGACCTTTCACGACCGTGCCTTTCATGTCGTCTCCCATTGCCTTTTATAGTGCACCGGGAAAATGTCGCCATAATGCCTTAATTTAATTTGTTGCTGCGCGTGAATCACCATCATGTGTTCATTGTAGCATGGAAAGTCACCTTTGCAGCTAAAGAAAGTGAAAAAGACGCACCATCTCAGCTGTCTTCCACTGAAAACAACAAATCTCTCAAGTGATTTGCAGGTGAGAACAGATCTTCTTGTGGCTAATCATGAATGAAAGCCCATGCGCAACGACTGAACATTAAACGAAAAAACAACAAAACCCATGTGCAAGTTAAATCTCACAAAATCAGCGAGGTGCTTTACGTGAATTAGTTCAGATCTGGTTTTATTCGATAGCTTCAACTCAAGACATAATCTAATAATGGATAACATGTATGACGAAATTGTTCTTGAGTGAGTGGAAGAGACATGAAGGGAGCGATAATTTAGGTTCATTTACCATAAAATCTTTCATTTACGAAATGGATGATGTGCAGAACTTTGTGCGTGAATTTCATGTATCAAAAGCCACCCTTTTTTTTTTTTTCAGTATAAAGGAAAGGCAAAAGAAGATTGTGAGATAAATCCATGTCTTAAAATATCGCCAATATAAACTTTTCTTCACAATAAAAGAATTTGAGATCTAAACGTACATTTATCTTTATTTTAAGGATCATGTTAGGGCGCACATGACAAAATTTCTGTTCCAGAAATTAATTTCTGGCCAAAAATTGATTTCTTAATTTCTATTCCCTGGACAAGTTTCTGAGCAAAGAAACTCGTTTGAGAACGACTCAAAATTTTTATTTCTGAAATAGAAATCCGTTTGATAACAAAATAAAATTTATATTTCTATGAATAGAAATTGATTTGATAACAACATAAGAAATCCTCAAATATAAAATAATAGTCGAAATAATACTAAAACAAAATAGGAAATCCTTTTTCTCCCTTCATCTACTTAACATCGATGGATTCTCGTGGAAATTCACCGTCAATCTAGGTGATGTTCCGCCTCTGAAAGTCTCTCGGCCTCTCGTTCGGTGTTTCGGTTTTGGGTTTCCTCTCGTTCGGTGTTTCGGTTTTGGGTTCCCGTCTTATGTTTCCTGTTCGCTTCTGGTTCGCTCGGCTTTCCTGCCTTCCGATCCTTCATGGAGTTGTCTGCATGTTCAAATCTGCTATTCATTTGGGTGTTATGACTGTTTCTTTTGGCTGTTCTGGTCTGGCGAAGCTTACCCAGTAGCTAAGTACCTCTTTGATGCTGATTTAACTATGTACGTCCTTCATAATTGTGATGGCTAATGAAGAAGAGCCCAATTCACCTCGTTTGGCTGCCCTGTGCAAGCGCTTGGGAAGACTGTGTTCGCCCCATGAATTAGAAATCTGGGATGATGTGCCTACTCCGGCGAAACTAGAGGAGTGCCGGTTAACATTGATAGGTAATGTTTTCGCTGATGCTCCAATTAATTTCCAGGCATTTCAGAGTACAATGAAAAGAGTTTGGCGTACAGAACAGGTGAATCTATCACAAAGAGAGGATGGCCTATATGCAGCAAAATTTAAATCACATGCTGATACTCAGATGGTGTTAGAGGGAGGACCGTAGGTTTTCTTTGGACGTTTGGTTGTGTTTAAGGCGTGGGTACCTAATACTCCGCTTCACTGCTATGATATCTCTACTTGCACTTTCTAGGTGCAAGTTTTTGGCCTTCCTCTAGAGCTGTGTGCAAAACAGTTGATAAGGAAAGCAATTTTAAATGTTGGGAAAGTATTGGAAGTTAGAGCAGATGGTCAAGATACCTTTACATTGAGATCAGGGCGTGCTCGTGTTGAAGTTGATTTTCAGCATCCCCTGCAGACAAGTCGTTTGATTCGGATTAATAATAAGACTATTTGGTTGGATTTCAGATATGAACGTCTTGTTCATTACTGCTACTATTGCGGGAAGCTGGGCCATTATGCAACCTCCTGTCCTGTCAAACCTGGAGATGTTAATGTGTTACATGGGGACGATTTATTACCTTATGGACAGTGGCTACGAGCGGAACTTAAAGAGCATAGTCTGTACTGGAAATTGTATTATGAATCGACGGAGTTGGAAGATATTGTGGAGGATGTCGTACCTGAAACTCCCCCTGCAGTTGCTCAGCCTATCCCTTTATTGCCACCTGTACTTGCTGCTGATGCCTCTCCCCTGTTGCAGCCAGTGGTGTCTGCGTTTCCTCCAGTTTCTCATTCTCGGGCTTCCCCTATACGCGTGTCTTCGCATCAGGGCAGTGGTTCACATACTGCTTTAATTCCTGCATCAGCAAAATAGAAAGGTGTTCAACTAAATTCAAGTAATCAGATTCAGGACGAGAGGTTGAAGTGTTCTCGACATTCCTCAAAACCCGGTCCTATAAAGAAACTTAAATGGTATAGTCCTTATGATCTACGCAGTGCTACTCCGGAGGATCTGGATGAATCTTTGTTGTTGGATACTCCAGTTCAGCAAGCTTCTGGTGATGGTCGTTGGGCATGGGTGGCTGGCCCTCAATAGCCCCGTAGTCACAAGTGAAATTGATTAGTTGGAATTGTCAGGGTTTAGGCAATACCCTGACAGTTCAAGCGCTCAAGGCCCTGGTTGTCAAGGAGAAACCTGATCTCCTTTTTTTGATGGAAACTAAAAATTCAGAAGTTGTTTTAAATCGGCTGCAAGTTCGGTTGCGTTTTTTGCATCTGCGGGTTTATAATCCGGTTGGTCTGGCAAGGGGTTTGGCAGTTTTATGGAATGATTCTATTTCTCTTTCTATTCAGAGTTCCACCCCTGATTATTTTGACATGACGTGTACTGATGAAGTTGAGAGGCTTACCTCGAGGCTTACTTGCCTTCATGCTCCTGCTGTTGCTCGTCTGAGGGCTGAGGTTTGGCAGGATATCATCCACATCAGCCGTGTTAATTCTCTCCCTTGGGCCTGCATAGGAGATTTTAATGAGATCTTGTATCACTGGGAGAAGCAGGGAGGTAGACAAGTCGATTATAACCGTTTATTATCTTTTCAATCTTTGCTCAATGACTATTCTCTGTTACCTATAGAAGCTAAGGGTTGTGCTTTTACATGGCTTAACAATCGTCAAGGGGATGAATTAATTAAGGAATGTTTAGATCGCGCTCTTTGCTCTCTGGTTTGGAGACTTTTGTTCCCTCGGGCTAAGGTCCTAGCTTTACCTACTATTGGTTCGGATCATAGTCCTCTTATTCTCAATACATCACTAGTGATTGCTTCTAGAAAACGCCATTTTATGTATGAAACTTATTGGAACTAGGATGAGAAGTGCAGGGATATTATTCATACCTCCTGGAATTCGGCTTCATGCAGAAATGCACCTTTTCATAAGAAGATCCAAGCAGCCTCCTCTACTCTAATCAAGTGGAGTCGTGCTAAATTCTCTAACAATAAACTCAGGGCCTCTGATTTGCAGCTACAATTACAGCAAATTACGAATCAACAACATGGTTGTTATGATCATGATGAGGTGAAAGCGTTAAAGGAAGAACTGCAAAGTGTGTGGAGTCGAGAAGAACAATATTGGGCTACCCATTCAAGAATTAGTTGGCTCAAATGGGGTGACAAGAACACTAGGTTTTTTCATGCTTCGACTATTCAGAGGCGTCAGCGTAATCACATTATTATGCTGAAGAATGATGCATCTGTTTGGGTGAGAGATCCAACTAACATTAAGGAGATGGCAACTTAGTACTTTTCAAATCTATATACCTCAGTTGGTAGTCGTAATTATGCTCCTATTTTAGATCAGTGTGATTCTTTGGTAACTTGGGAGATGAATTCAAATTTGATTGCTATCCTCACTCTTGAAGAGGTGTAGCAAGCGACTTTTCAATTAGGAGCGGGTAAAGCCCCAGGCCTCGACGGTTTTAATGGTTTATTCTTCCAGACTCATTGGGATTTAATTAAATTTGATCTGTTTACTGCAGTAAATGAGTTCTTTAAGTCTGGTGTCATGCCCTCTGCTTTTAACAGAACTTTGATCACCTTAATTCCAAAGATTCCACATCCTGAAAGCCTTGATCAATTTCGTCCCATCAGCTTATGTAATTTTGTTTATAAAGTTATATCCAAAATCATTGCCAATAGGTTAAAGCCTATTCTTCCAGCCATCATTTCAGAAGAACTGTGACATCCCAAAATTCGACCGACCGTCATTAGCTTAATTAGAATATTAGAAATTAAATTTATTTAGAATGGGCCAGAGAGCGAACCCATTGGAATTTGTAAGATGTGTGGGCTTGAGATTTAGTGGGCCGTACAATTCTTTTAGAACCGAGCTCATGGATTGGGCCAAGAAAGCTGGGCTTGGAATTGGCTGGAAATGGGCCAAGGTTCGGGATTTCAAGATTTATAAGGTTTAGTGGGCCTTTTAATTTTAGATTGAGACCGTTGGGCCGGGAATAAATAATTAGGCCCGAGTAATTACATTTTTAGTTAAGATTTATAAATTATAGTTAAGTGATTTAGTTAGTGGATTACTTATAATTCTAACATTCTTTTATGATTGATTTCTTTCTAGACTAACTTTAATTAGTTAATGTGTTATGATTTTGTGTGATTGAGATTAAGTAGAAACAACATGCCATTAGATGAAAATATTTGAAGCTAATGAACTAACTAATGACACTGATTAACTGTTAATGAACGACGAGTGACAGATGGCGGAAACTTCTCTCACACGAAGCCACGACACCGATTTTCTTTTTCTCTCTCTTGGATCTCACGCATGACACCCACGGTTTTCTGCAAAACCGACACTAGCAACCCAAGAAATCTCATCATCACCATATCAATCATTACTCCCTAATCTAGGACTAGCATATAGGTTTATCTCTCTCATATAAAAACCGAAATTTTCTCTCTCTCTCCACACAAAACCGAAAACCCACATTTCTTCTCTATTTTTCTCTCTCGGCCGAAGCTTGCTCAAGGAGGAACTCACCGATTTCTTCATCTTGCATGCTAGATTTTTGAGTTGATTTTGAAGCATCCAAGTGTAGTTGTGTAGCCGAAGCGAGGTAAGGAATAATCTAACTCTAGTTTGAAACAAATCCGTTGATTTATCAAAGAAACATGTGAATCTAGCCATACAAGGATGGATGTAGCTTCTAGTTGATGTTTTATGGTTGAATTGGGCTTGAGGAGTGCTAGATTGAATGTAGAAATGTTTGCATGTCAATTTCTTGCTGTGTTTGTGTGAATTTGTGTTTATGAAGTGCCATTTTGTCGAGCGAGACGCCAAGATGGAAGCCGATTGTGTCGATTTGCCTAGAAAGATGTTATACGGTTCACGGGTGTGACAACGCCTTGAGTCGAGTCTTGGATTGGATTAAATGTTAGAAAAAGACTTGATGGTGATATTTTGAGATGCTGTGGGGAAGTGCCGAAGCCTTGAGATATGAGAATTGAGTAAGAAAAGTGGTTAAACGAACTAGAAGTGAAGTGAGCTTGCGATTCCATTCGGTTTGGGTGAAACCGAGCGAGTAATATTTTGTCTGTGTGCAAACTCATTCATGTTCATTAATGGATATAGGAAAGAAGCTTTTCTACATGATAGAACTACCATAGGATTGAGTTATACAAGAATTTATAACCATATAGACCCATAACATAGAAAAAGCAGTGAATTTAGTAAGTCTTGTAATCTGTTTTTGTAAAAATTGGATGACCTTTGCTGATTGTGTGAAAATTCTGTAATTATCTGTTTAGAATTGAACTTCAAATCCTTAATGAAAGTTGTAGAACACATCTTGTGGTATAACGTGTCAAAATTTGAGATTAAATGAATGAGAATTGATTGGTGAAATGATTTTGCTTTGTTAATAGAAAATCTGGACTAAGAACAGAATTTCAGCGAAGATGATGTTAATTGTTACTCTTAATACAGTCAGAATTAGACTTAAGTTCCCCCATGAAAGATGTTAAGCTATGTCTTAAGTACAACATACTAGAATTTGGTAGCATTTCGATAAAATTTGATAGGTCTTTCATGCTTAAAACCGAAACTGCCCATTTAGCCAAAAATTCTGCTTGTACCCGAGAATGTATATTAGATGTAACCACTTACAATTTGGACTTGTATGCTGAACATGGAGTCAAATAAACTCTATATTAGATGTTAGTTAAGATTGAGTGAGTCTCATACATCAATAGAGATTTAAGTGCATTTAGGTTCATGTGTATGCAATGAGTGCAGTGCATAGTGCTTGGTTATGGGATTAATATTTGTCTGGCATGGTATGAGACATGTTCGTGATGGATTTTATCTTATAACCCAGACACACACGTGTGCTAGGATCATGAGACTTAGATAGATGCTTAGGTGTCTTTTCTTTTGCATACGATATGCACATTAAATCAAAGGTGTGGTGTGAGATGTGTGCTTAATGAGGTGAACGGATCCATCGGTACCGAGTTACCGGTGATGCCCCCGGAAGTTTGGGATGCTCTTGTGTGTGATCAAGGATGCCTAGGCTGTGATGCCGGAGATGCCTCGGAGTGAGATGCCCTTGTGTGTGATCAAGGATGCCTCGGCTATGTGATGCCGGAGATGCCTCGGAGTGAGATGCTCCTGTGTGTGATCAGGGAGGACCTCGGTTTGGTTGATACCGGGATGCCTCGGAGTGAGATGCCCACAATTAGAGGTATTGTGGAAGTCCAGATAGCGTACCTTCTGGAAGTGACTCGATCAGGCCGGTAGCTTCCCGGTTGTGACTGATTCGAGGGTGGATTTTTATGCACACTAAAAGTTAATTATATATGGCGAGTGAGTTCATCTATCATATTTGCATTGTAGTTGAACTTGTGAAGGATAAGCATAGGTTGGATACATGTCGGTGATTTTTATACAATGCATCATTACCTTGTTATGCTTGTTATATGTTTTCTTAGCGTCCCGACTGTTGGATAGTTTGCTTGTGACTTTGATAGCTATGGATTATTTTAGAGTAGAGTTTTGTTATTCTTTCATTGGGCAAGGATGTTTGCTCATACCTTACATTTTTAGATTGAAAGTATGGATGTGCCCGCCTGTTGCTCGGTATGGAGTGATAGCCAACATTGATGTTTCTTTCCGGACGTGTATGACCCTGACATAGATATGGTGTTTACCAAGTACGAAGCAATATTATGGATGGATGACGGTAGAGCTAGTCTAATCCCAATGAAGTTCGTGGCGTGGTTCATCAACCATGAGGGCGAGATGTTTGGTCCGTTACCCTTTGAAGCCGGTGGACCTGGAGATGGGATGGATGGCGCCTAGACGCCAGAGTTCATGGAAGGCTAGGTGTTAGACTGTTGTTTGTTTTTGGTTAAAGACGCGGGCTGGTTTGGGATGTACGCGGAGTAGCCACCCTTACCCCTATCCCTGACTTTGTTGCGCCTTACTTTTTGTCTTGTACATGTTGTAAATAGTTAGGCAAGGAACATGTAAAGAAAAGTTCAGGTGGATAGATTATGTTGAGCCCGGTGATGGTAAATAAAAGGAAGCTTTTCATGCTCTAGTTTAATTTCTTATATGTGGATGATGAATATTATGAATTGCAGGATAACTTCATGTTACATATTTAGGGATTTTTAAATAATCCATGTTATACATGCTAACCGTCAATATTAAATGTATGTTTGATTAGTTGAATATCAATTTTAAAATTATAAAAATATTTAATTCCGCTTGCGCTTAGTACGTGACGCCCTGGGACGTCACAGCTCTTCTTTTTGGTATCAGAGCATAGGATTACCTGGAGTGATAAGGTGCGGTAGTGACTATGCGTTAGGATAATTTCTTTGCTAACATTGTTTTGTGAGGAACAAGTAACTTATGTTACTCATAGGGTATCAGTAACAATTGATACAGTTGTTACTTATTAGTTTTGTAAGGAGACTTGGTAGGCTAATGAGTAGTGATCGATGTGCAGAAACCAGGAATTGTCAGGATGAGTAGAAATGGACGAGGAACTGCCATGGATCCCCGTGTGGAAGGAATTTTGGAAGCACTTGCTAATGTAGGAGCCCTGTTGGAAAGGCAAGCCCAACAACAGGTAGGAGGTGACCGTAGATTGCAAGGCTTAGTAGAACAATTCCTGAAACTAAAACCCTCTAGATTTGCCGGATTAGGAGATCCTGTAGAAGCAGAATTATGGATAGATGAGATGGAAAAGATATTTGCATTGCTGAATTGTACTGATGCAGAAAAAGTATCTTTAGTAGAGTATCAACTTCAAGGAAATGCTGATTATTGGTGGAAAGCGACAAAAGGAACCGTATTTCCTGATGGTGTAGATGTGACTTGGATGGGATTTGTAGGAGTTTTCTATAGTAAGTATTTTTCAGACTGTGCAAGGGATAAAAAGGTGATGGAATTTATGCAGCTGACCCAAAATAACTTGACTGTAGATCAATATGAGGCGAGATCTGCTGAACTCTCTAGATTTGCCCCTAGATTAATAGAATACCCAGAGGATAAGGCTAAGAGATTTTTGAATGGGTTAAGGCCTGATATAAGAGGACGATTGGTGCCTTTGAATTTGAAGGATTATAGTGAGTTATATGAAAGGGCACAGCTAGTGGAAAGAGATTTGATGTTGGGAGGTCAGACATCAGCATATCAGGTAAGACCACAATCTCGAGGAGACTCATCAAATTTTCGTTATAATAAAAGATCTCATTAGGTTGGAAAGCGACCCTTTGTGCAAAACAAGAAGAATAAGGTTGAAAATCCTAGAAAAGTGTGGAACAATCAACCAATGAGACAACCGCAATATGGTAACAATGAGTGTCGTAGGTGTGGTAAGTCTCATGGACTTGGACCATGTTATGGAACAAATGCTTGTTTTAATTGCGGACAGATAGGGCATTATAGTAGAGATTGTCCTCAGAAAAGAATGCAGCAGCCATAGCCACAACAGAATTCAGGTAGACCATTGCCACCAAGAAATAACCAACGATCGCCAGCTCAAGGAAAAGTTTATGCAATTACTCAGGATGAGGTTGAAGAATCCCAAACGGTCATTACAGGTATCATTACCCTATTTAGCCAGAATGCTTATGCTTTGTTTGATACGGGAGCGACCCATTCCTTTGTATCTGCTCAATAAGTACGGTTGAATAAGGTAGAACCTGAATTGTTAGAAGTGCCTCTTAGTGTCTCTACTCCATTGAAGGATGTCATTCTATCTAATTCAGTGTGTAGGGATTCCATTATTCTTATAGGTGGACAAACCTTGTTAGCTGATCGATGGTGTTAGTTATGTATGACTTTGATGTAATTCGGGAATGGATTGGTTGCATAGACATAGAGCCAATGTGGATTGTTATAGGAAGATGATTCGATTCAACCCACCAGATAGGCCAAGTTTTGAATTTTATGATGGAAAGACAACTCCCTCTATACCTCTTATCACTGCACTAGAAGCCCATAGACTTCTTAGAAGTGGTTGTCAAGGATATTTAGCATATGCAAGTGAACAAACCAAGAAAGAGATACAACTCGAAGATATCCCTGTAGTACAAGAATTTTCTGATGTATTTCCTGAAGAATTGATAGGATTACCCCCAGAGCGAGAAGTTGAGTTCACTATTGAATTGGCACCTGGTACAGAACCCATATCGAAAGCTCCTTATAGGATGGCATTAACAGAATTAAAGGAATTGAAGGTACAATTGCAAGAATTACTTGACAAAGGATTTATTAGACCAAGTGTTTCACCTTGGGGTGAACCAGTGTTGTTTGTTAGAAAGAAGGATGGATCGTTACGCCTTTGTGTTGATTATAGACAATTGAACCAAGTGACAATTAAAAATAAGTACCCATTGCCAAGGATTGATGACCTATTTGATCAATTGCAAGGAGCGTCAGTTTTCTCAAAGATTGACCTAAGATCAGGATACCATCAATTGAGGATTAGAAAGGAGGACATACCTAAAACAGCTTTTCGAACTAGATATGAACACTATGAATTTTTAGTTATGCCATTTGGACTAACGAATGCCCCAAAGCAGCTTTTATGGATCTTATGAACAGTATTTAAGCCTTTTCTGGACCAATTTGTGATAGTTTTTATAGATGATATTTTGGTATATTCAAAGGGACAAGAGGAACATAAAGAGCATTTAAGGATTGTATTGCAAACTTTTAGGAAGCACAAGTTGTATGCTAAATTCAGTAAATGTGAATTTTGGTTGGACCGAGTGACATTTTTAGGACATGTGGTGACTGGTGAAGGAATATCAGTGGACCCAGTTAAAGTTGAGGCTGTAGTTAATTGGCCTAGACCGTCAACAGTGACAGAAATATGAAGTTTTCTAGGTTTAGCTGGATACTACAGAAGATTTGTAGAAGGATTTTCTCGAATTGCAAGACCATTGACACGATTGACTCGGAAGAATTCAAAATTTGATTGGTTAGAGGAATGTGAACAAAGTTTTCAAGAACTCAAAAGAAGATTGACGATGGCACCAGTGTTAGCGATACCTATAGGATCTGGAGGTTTTGTGGTGTATAGTGATGCTTCTCATAAAGGTTTAGGGTGTGTTCTTATGCAACATGGGAAAGTTATAGCTTATGCATCAAGACAATTGAAACTACATGAATTGAATTATCCTACTCATGATTTAGAGCTAGCTGCCATTGTTTTTGCGTTAAAGATATGGAGGCATTATCTTTATGGAGAAAGATTTGAAATTTATACGGATCACAAAAGTCTAAAGTACATATTTTCTCAAAAAGAATTGAATATGAGGCAAAGGAGATGGATAGAATTACTTAAGGACTATGACTGTGAAATCCTGTATCATTCAGGAAAAGCTAACAAAGTGGCAGATGCACTTAGTAGGAACTCAGCAATGAGAGTAGCCAATATGATGGTTAAAGAATGGAATTTATTGGATGCAATTTCAAATTCTGAATTCAAGATGGAGGTAAGTGAGTCTATAGGAATAATAGCTGCATTGAGAGTTGAACCTGAAGTTATACAACGTATTAAGACTTTACAAGAGTTGGATCCTGAAATGCTGAAGATTCGAGATAAAGCTTTGAAAGGAAAGAAGATGGATTTCCAAATCTCGAGTGATGGGATAGTTAAATTTCATGGACGTTTTTGTGTGCCTAACAATGATGAATTGAAGAGAGAAATTCTAACTGAGGCTCATCGAAGTAGTTACAGTATTCACCCAGGGAGCACAAAGATGTATAGGAACCTTCGTCAATATTTTTGGTGGGATGGAATGAAGACTGATATTGCTAAGTTTGTCGCAAGATGTCTTACATGTCAATAGATGAAAGCTGAACATCGTAAACCTGCAGGATTGTTAAAGCCATTAGAAATTCCAGAGTGGAAGTGGGAATATATAACCATGGACTTTGTGCAAGGATTGCCAAGGACTTCAAGTGGACATGACTCAATTTGGGTAATAGTAGACAGATTAACAAAGTCAGCACATTTCTTAGCTGTAAGAGTAGACTATTCCTTAGAGAAGTATGCCACATTGTATGTTAGACAGGTAGTACGACTGCATGGTGTTCCTGTTACCATAACGTCAGATAGAGACCCGCGATTCACGTCTAATTTTTGGAGAAGTCTTCAACTTGCCTTAGGAACTAAACTCCAATATAGTACTGCTTTTCATCCACAGATAGACGGACAATCGGAAAGGACTATACAAACATTGGAAGACATGTTGAGAGCATGTGTTATTGATTTCAAAGGAAATTGGGATGAGAAATTACATTTAGTAGAGTTCGCTTACAACAATAGTTTTCAGCAGAGCATTGGTATGGCTCCATTTGAAGCTCTTTATGGTAGAAATTGTAGAACTCCTATTTGCTGGAATGAAGTTGGAGAACAGAAGTTGATAGGACTGGAAATAGTTCAAATTACTTTGGAAGCAGTAAAGACTATAAGAGAACGACTCAGGACGGCTCAGAGTAGACAAAAGAGTTATGCAGATAGACGTTGTAGACCTTTGGAATTCAATGTAGGAGATCATGTATTTCTAAAAGTATCACCTATGAAGAATGTGTCAAGATTTGGGAAGAAAGGAAAGTTGAGCCCAAGATTTATAGGAGCTTTTGAGATATTAGAGAGAATTGGAGAGTTAGCATATAAAGTAGCATTACCCCCAAAGCTATCCAGTATTCACGATGTTTTTCATGTATCTATGCTTAGGAAATATGAGCCGGATCCCACTCATGTGTTAGATTTTGAAGTGCTAGAAATAGATGATAGAGTTAGATATATAGAAGAACCTGTGAAAATTTTAGATCGAAGAGAACAAGTCTTGAGGAATAAGACTATACCTTTAGTCAAAATTTTGTGGCGACGCCATGATTCAGAGGAAGCAACTTGGGAAAGTGAGGAAGAGATCAAGCAGAAGTATCCTCAGCTTTTTGAGTGAAGAAGGTAAGATCCTAATTTCGAGGACGAAATTTTCTAAGTAGGGGAGAATTGTGACATCCCAAAATTCGACCGACCGTCATTAGCTTAATTAGAATATTAGAAATTTAAATTTATTTAGAATGGGCCGGAGAGCGAACCCATTGGATTTTGTAAGATGTGTGGGCTTGAGATTTAGTGGGCCGTACAATTCTTTTAGAACCGAGCTCATGGATTGGGCCAAGAAAGCTGGGCTTGGAATTGGCTGGAAATGGGCCAAGGTTCGGGATTTCAAGATTTATAAGGTTTAGTGGGCCTTATAATTTTAGATTGAGCCCGTTGGGCCGGGAATAAATAATTAGGCCCGAGTAATTACATTTTTAGTTAAGATTTATAAATTATAGTTAAGTGATTTAGTTAGTGGACTACTTATAATTCTAACATTCTTTTATGATTGATTTCTTTCTAGACTAACTTTAATTAGTTAATGTGTTATGATTTTGTGTGATTGAGATTAAGTAGAAACAACATGCCATTAGATGAAAATATCTGAAGCTAATGAACTAACTAATGACACTGATTAACTGTTAATGAACGACGAGCGACAGATGGCGGAAATTTCTCTCACACGAAGCCACGACACCGATTTTCTTTTTCTCTCTCTTGGATCTCACGCATGACACCCACGGTTTTCTTCAAAACCGACACTAGCAACCCAAGAAATCTCATCATCACCATATCAATCATTACTCCCTAATCTAGGACTAGCATATAGGTTTATCTCTCTCATATAAAAACCGAAATTTTCTCTCTCTCTCCACACAAAACTGAAAACCCACATTTCTTCTCTATTTTTCTCTATCGGCCGAAGCTTGCTCAAGGAGGAACTCACTGATTTCTTCATCTTGCATGCTAGATTTTTGAGTTGATTTTGAAGCATCCAAGTGTAGTTGTGTAGCCGAAGCGAGGTAAGGAATAATCTAACTCTAGTTTGAAACAAATCCGTTGATTTATCAAAGAAACATGTGAATCTAGCCATACAAGGATGGATGTAGCTTCTAGTTGATGTTTTATGGTTGAATTGAGCTTGAGGAGTGCTAGATTGAATGTAGAAATGTTTGCATGTCAATTTCTTGCTGTGTTTGTGTGAATTTGTGTTTATGGAGTGCCGTTTTGTCGAGCGACACGCCAAGATGGAAGCCGAGTGTGTCGATTTGCCTAGAAAGATGTTATACGGTTCACGGGTGTGACAACGCATTGAGTCGAGTCTTGGATTGGATTAAATGTTAGAAAAAGACTTGATGGTGATATTTTGAGATGCTTTGGGGAAGTGCCGAAGCCTTGAGATATGAGAATTGAGTAAGAAAAGTGGTTAAACGAACTAGAAGTGAAGTGAGCTTGCGATTCCATTCGGTTTGGGTGAAACCGAGCGAGTAATATTTTGTCTGTGTGCAAACTCATTCATGTTCATTAATGGATATAGGAAAGAACCTTTTCTACATGATAGAACTACCATAGGATTGAGTTATACAAGAAGTTATAACCATATAGACCCATAACATAGAAAAAGCAGTGAATTTAGTAAGTCTTGTAATCTGTTTTTGTAAAAATTGGATGACCTTTGCTGATTGTGTGAAAATTCTGTAATTATCTGTTTAGAATTGAACTTCAAATCCTTAATGAAAGTTGTAGAACACATCTTAAGGGATAAAGTGTCAAAATTTGAGATTAAATGAATGAGAATTGATTGGTGAAATGATTTTTCTTTGTTAATAGAAAATCTGGACTAAGAACAGAATTTCAGCGAAGATGATGTTAATTGTTACTCTTAATACAGTGAGAATTAGACTTAAGTTCCTTCATGAAAGATGTTAAACTATGTCTCAAGTACAACATACTAAAATTTGGTAGCATTTCGATAAAATTTGATAGGTCTTTCATGCTTAAAACCGAAACTGCCCATTTAGCCAAAAATTCTGCTTGTACCCGAGAATGTATATTAGATGTAACCACTTACAATTTGGACTTGTATGCTGAACATGGAGTCAAATAAACTCTATATTAGATGTTAGTTAAGATTGAGTGAGTCTCATACATCAATAGAGATTTAAGTGCATTTAGGTTCATGTGTATGCAATGAGTGCGGTGCATAGTGCTTGGTTATGGGATAAATATTTGTCCGGCATGGTATGGGACATGTTCGTGATGGATTTTATCTTATGATCCGGACACGCACGTGTGCTAGGATCATGAGACTTAGATAGATGCTTAGGTGCCTTTTCTTTTGCATACGATATGCACATTAAATCAAAGGTGTGGTGTGAGATGTGTGCTTAATGAGGTGAACGGATCCATCGGTACCGAGTTACCGGTGATGCCCCCGGAAGTTTGGGATGCTCTTGTGTGTGATCAAGGATGCCTCGGTTGTGATGCCGGAGATGCCTTGGAGTGAGATGCCCTTGTGTGTGATCAAGGATGCCTCGGCTATGTGATGCCAGAGATGCCTCGGAGTGAGATGCCCCTGTGTGTGATCAGGGAGGACCTCGGTTTGGTTGATATCGGGATGCCTCAGAGTGAGATGCCCACAATTAGAGGTATTGTGGAAGTCCAGATAACGTACCTTCTGGAAGTGACTCGATCAGGCCGGTAGCTTCCCGGTTGTGACTGATTCGAGGGTGGATTTTTATGCACACTAAAAGTTAATTATATATGGCGAGTGAGTTCATCTATCATATTTGCATTGTAGTTGAACTTGTGAAGGATAAGCATAGGTTGCATACATGTCGGGTGATTTTTATACAATGCATCATTCTTTGTTATGCTTGTTATATGTTTTCTTAGCGTCCCGACTGTTGGATAGTTTGCTTGTGACTTTAATAGCTATGGATTATTTCAGAGTAGAGTTTTGTTATTCTTTTTGGGCAAGGATGTTTGCTCATACCTTACATTTTCAGATTGAAAGTATGGATGTGCCGCCGATTGCTCGGTATGGAGTGATAGCCGACATTGATGTTTCTTTCCCTGGACGTGTATGACCCTGACATAGATATGGTGTTTACCAAGTACGAAGCAATATTATGGATGGATGACGGTAGAGCTAGTCTGATCCCGATGAAGTTCGTGGCGTGGTTCATCAACCATGAGGGCGAGATGTTTGGTCCGTTACCCTTTGAAGCCGGTGGACCTGGAGACGAGATGGATGGCGCCTAGATGCCAAAGTTCATGGAAGGCTAGGTGTTAGACTGTTGTTTGTTTTTGGTTAAAGACGCGGGCTGGTTTGGGATGTACGCGGAGTAGCCACCCTTACCCCTATCCCTGACTTTGGTGCGCCTTACTTTTTGTCTTGTACATGTTGTAAATAGTTAGGCGAGGAACATGTAAAGAAAAGTTCAGGTGGATAGATTTTGTTAAGCCCGGTGATGGTAAATAAAAGGAAGCCTTTCATGCTCTAGTTTAATTTCTTATATGTGGATGATGAATATTATGAATTGCAGGATAACTTCATGTTACATATTTAGGGATTTTTAAATAATCCATGTTATACATGCTAACCGTCAATATTAAATGTATGTTTGATTAGTTGAATTGAATATCAATTTTAAAATTATAAAAATATTTAATTCCGCTTGCGCTTAGTACGTGACGCCCTGGGACGTCACAAGAACAATTAGCTTTTGTGGGGGGAAGATAGATACAAGACAATATTTTACTTGTTCAGGAGGTGCTACACCAACTGAAAAGAAAGAGAGGAAGGCATAAGTATCATGCTGTGCTGAAAGTAGACATGATGAAAGCCTATGATAGGTTTGAATGGGACTTCTTAAAGGATAATCTTCTGAAATTGGGTTTTCACCCTTCCTAGGTTAGCTGGACTATGCAATGTATCTCAACTCAATCATCCAGTGTTAAATTGAATGGAGAACATTTGAATTATTTTCACCCTTCAAGGGGTCTTCGACAGGGTGACCCTCTTTCACCCTATCTGTTTTTCTTGTTGGCAAATCTTTTGTCTACACTTATTAAGAAAGCTGTTGACTGTGAGCATCTCAAAGGTATAAGGCTCAACAGGTGGTGCCCTTCTTTAACACATTTATTTTTTGCGAACGATGCCATTTTCTTTCTGGATGGTACTGTCAATGAGTGCCAGAATCTTTCAAATATTTTACAGCAGTATTGTCTAGCTACTGGGCAGGAAATCAATAGAAATAAATCTGGTATCTATTTTGGAAAGGATTGCCCTGCTGGTCTACAAAGGAATTTGGCTTCGGAGCTCCGGGTTCCTATTCTGAATAAATGTGGTAAATATTTAGGGATACCTTCCGATTGGGGACGTTCAAAAAAAGACATGTTTTCGTGGATTATGGGGCGAGTATCTTCAAATTGCAGAGTTGGAAAGCTAACCTGATTTCGACGGGTGGTAAGGAGATCCTACTCAAAGCCGTTATTCAAGCTATTCCTTAGTTTGCTATGTCTATCTCCAAGTTGCTTGTGTTTATTTGTAGATCAATTGAGAAAACCATAGCTAGATTTTGGTGGTAGAATGAACGTGACAAAACAGGAGTGCATTGGAAGAGTTGGGATGTTCTGAAAAAATGTAAAGAAGAGGGAGGTTTAGGTTTTAGAGATCTGCAGAAGTTTAATAGAGCTATGTTGGCTAAGCAGGCTTGGCGTTTACTTATTCAGCTTACATCATTATGGAGTAAAGTTTTTAGGGGCCTCTATTTTCATTCAAAATCCTTTTTACAGGCCGACAGAGGCTCTTCCCCATCATGGGGCTGGTAGAGTCTCTTGATCGGTCGGGATGTCCTTTTACCCAACTTACGTTGGTCTGTTGGAGTTGGAAAATTAATCAGAATTCGGCGTGATAATTGGCTTCCTGTTGGTATTTTGTATGGTCCTGCAGTTCGTGAAGAACCTATTTTGGTGGCTGATCTTATTGACCCTGCCACCAAGACCTGGAATGTCAGTTTGCTTCACAGGTTCTTTGACATACAGATCATTGAGCATATCACTAATATTCCTCTCCGTCCTATTGATACCACTGATCACCTTATTTGGACTGCAACTAAGGATGGCTGTTTTACGGTGAAATCAGCTTACCATTCAACTGGCGCAACAACAATTCCCCAGACAATAAGTAATACTTCCTCTTCCTATCAGAACCCAAAGTGGTTATGGAAGAAAATCTGGAAAATGCATTCCCCCCCAAAAATTCGAGCTTTTTTATGGTCGATTTGTCAGAATGCTTTGGCAACAAGGGATAACTTGTTTCAATGTTGTATAATTGATAACCCCTGCTGTTTATTATGTGATCAACACCTACCAGAAACTATTGAACATCTATTTTTACTTTGTCCGTGGACTAAAAAGGTTTGGGCAAACACTAATTTCAACACTCAGATTTCTAGTTTTTCAGATTCATCGAATTGACGAATGGATTATCCAACAAGTTCAGTCCAGATCTTTCTTACCTGGTTTAGAGACGTTGACCGCTGCTCTTTGGCAGATTTGGCGTGCTCGTAATGCGTATATCTTCAGGCGCAAAGGCTTTCGACCGTCTAGGGTAGCAGCAGCTGCTTTGGCGGATTCTTATGTTGCTCGTCGGATGGCTTTCTCTCTAACAAAGAAGGGTCTTTCTCTACAGCGATAGGGAGCCCTCTGGAAACCCCCTGATCAGGGTACCTTGAAGATCAATGTCGATGGAGCTTATCAGTTAGGATCAAAAGAGGGATCCATGGCTTGTGTATGCCGAGATTACAAAGGAAGACTTACTGATGGATTTTCGCAGCATTTTCCAGCATCTTCTGCTCTTCAAGCCGAAATCCAAGCCGTGACCTTATCTCTTCGGTATCTCCATCGCAGTGGCTTCTCAGATGCTTCTCCCATTATCAAATTAGATTGCTTTATGGTAGTAGAAATCCTTAACAAGCGCCGCAAGCTGCCGTGGGAGGAGAGACCTCTTTTTCTCGAAGCTGCCTCTTTAGTTTCAAGTTTCCCTAATCTCTCTATCGTGCATTGCAGACGGGAAGCTAATGTTGCAGCGGACTGGGCCGCTAAGGCCTATGACCGTTCATCCTCGGCCCAGAGTTGGGCAGTGTTTCCGCCTAGTTATTTAGTAGATATTGTATGTACTGATGCTATAGCAGCTGGATGTAGTGGTTCTTCATCTTCAATATAGTTTCCTATTTCTGACCAAAAAATAGGAAACCCTCAAATACAAAATAATAGTCAAAATAATACTAATGCATCACAAAAGTTGAAAAATACAATTTCATGGAATTTCCTATTACATGTGCTTACATTTCCTATTACGTAATATTTTCTTTCGAAAAATAAACAACGTGGCAAAAAAAAAATCAATTGAAATTCAATTGTAGTGAATATGTCGTTATGTTTTTGCCGAAATTGATTTCACATTAATCAAATAAGTCTAATGATAGCCATGATTTTTATAGTCTAATCTCCTAAGAAAAGTCCTAACTTCAAGTCTAATTCCAATTTCTTTCCAAATTTTGTTAAAAAAATCCTCACCATGTTCAAAAATTGTCACCAATTTTTTTCAAAATTATCAACACTAGTATTATTTAAAAATTTATTATCAAAATTTGTATTTTCATCAACACTCTTACAAGAACAACATATTCCTTATTAGATCTCATTTCCTTATAAAAGAAAAATCGGATGAAACCCAAATGATTTGACCCCTTTTACTGTCTCAATATGAAGTTTATGATTAAAAAAATAGTTAGCTAGATAGAGCCATTGTTTGGCATACTACGGAAGAGTAGGTGAAGAAAGACTCATTAGACATGAATATGGCAAGTTGACTATTACCATTAGTGAAATCTCTTACGTGCAACAAATGAAGCCTTGTTCATTCAATTCCCACCATTTGGCCCAATGGTTAAGATTTTCAATCAATATTGATTGAAATGATTATATTAAAAAAATCATTAAAATATTTTGGACTAAATTAACTATTTCTATTTCTATTACAATAGTAGTGATCTAAAATATTTTGGACCAAATTGAAAAGTCGAGAAAAAAAAATTTCTATTTCTATTTCAGAAATTGAGAAGTTAAAACTTTCGGCTTCGATTTCTTCGGTTTCTCTATTTCTGGAACAGAAATCTGTTTTAGAACAAAGAGAAATCAAATTGCGTTACTTAACAGATTTCTGTTCCAAACCTATTCCGGAAAATAGAAAAACAGAGAAATCAAGGAACAAAAATTTTATCATGCGCGCCCTTGGTGACTTCGAAACACTTTATTAAGCATATTTTAAATGAAATAACTTTTATTTTCAAAGCTTTATGTAATAGGAGAATGCATTTCAAAACTGCAAAATTTCTTCAAATGTATACAAGTGATTTAGGTAGCACACGGATGGTTATGTTTGCGATTTTCAGCAGTAATTGATAGGAATTATTATATTTTTGCATCATGGTGAAGGAATATATTGACAAAATTGAAAACTTTAGAACTATGGACATCTATACCATAGGTTAAGAGTGAATTGGTAATTTTTTTGTTGGTCAAGTTAGAGTTACCAAGTGCACTAGTTTTTCCCCCCTTGATGGACTTCAAGATGGCTGGGTGTTTCTAGGACTATTTTAAGTCGCATTTTTATTGTTTAGCTTCATCCTTCGATGGTAACAAGGTTCACAGTTTCACATCACTAGTTATATATATATATATATATATATATATATGATATGTATGTATGTATGTATGTATGTATGTATGTATGTATGTGTGTATGTATGTATGTATGTGTGTGTGTGCATGTATGTATATCTTCAGTGGTAAATTATAACGTGGAGCTATCATTTTCTCGTTGTATCCTCCTCATGTAGGTCTCGGGTAAATTACAAGTCAATATTTTTCTACATGTTTCATTCTTTTTGTTTTTGTTCTATAACAGTTTGTTCGCGTAGCACGAGTGACCGATTAAATCCATTATTATCGACCCGGTTGCTCTGTTTTTCTGAATTTTGAGCTCCACTTCGAAGACTAGAAAACATGGGAACTTGATGCTGGTTTTCAATGTTCGTTTCTTTACTATAATAACGGCCATTCTTATACGTCATTATGACAAGAACGCAAGAGTTTAATATTTTATCACGGGGAGACCCCCACAACAAAATCCATGTTTTAATCACTTATTTAATTGTAGTAATAAAGTTAGCAAAAGAAACAACTAATCTCTTCAATGCGTAATGAACAATTTATCCTGGAACGAACATTGAATCACAAGCAAACGATGAATGATAAGATTCATGATGGTCTGAATACAATCATGAGGAAAAAATTCAATTTTCATAGCGTTAATGTCGATTATTTTCTCAAAACAGTAATGGAATGCCTTTTGTTCTTTAATAAAGAGAGGAGAAGAAGAAAGAAAACTTTCTTTCAGAACGTCCTTTCTGCCAAACGCCCTTATGATTATCTCCAGAAGTTATTTATGACTTCCTTCATACCCTTTCAAAAGGGTATCTCTCAATCATAACATATCAAGATGAACCAATGCGTCTTAATCTCACCTCATCATGGATGTACTAATAAAGTATAACATCTCCCACTTGGACATAATGAGCTTGATAATACTCTATCAAAAATATAAGGCATTCAACATTCTACTTTTAAAATAATTTATACTGACAAAAAAGCCATGCAACCAATGAATAAACCTATACTTGAGAGGTCAAATTATATACCTATTAAGGATGACATAATGGCTATAATCCTTAAAAAAAAAAAAAAAAAAAAAATTGATGTCTCACGGTGCCCTAGATATATTTTGCTATATCAATCCAAGCACACCTATCCTTTAGAGGCTATACTTGACTATTCTCATAACACCGTATATTTGCAATTATATCCAAAACCACATAAGGCGATATTATTGGTCTACTAGTATATACATGAGATAGATGTAAAATAACAATAATCTTCCTTCACACTCATGTCTCTCTCCATTTTAAAACAACTGCTTATCTAGACACGTTCCATAAAACCATATATATTCATGACCGCCAATAATATGCTAAAGTAGCTATATCAAATTTTCACTCTGAGAACATAGTCAGAAAAAACATAGGGTACAAAATAAGGTTAATTATAAATTACCTCAAGGGCTCACACAATGAGTAGAAAAGGACAATTTCACTCACCTTTCCTTATCGGGCGTACAATGCACATGTAGTATGAATCACATTTTATAGTGGATTTATCTTCTTATAAAAGCATATGTCATTTATTAAATATATCCACTATATGGATTTTACCTTAAACATAATCACGTGCTTCTCACGTACTCATGTTTAGCTTGAGTGCTATATTAGCTTGCTTTTTACAGCGCCAATTAAGTACTCGCATCTGACATCCTACAAGTATACATGATTGTGGGACTATCATATTCGATCTTATCACATATAAATCACAAACCTTATCTTGACTTCAATCAAAGCAATGTGTTATTTTATGTACTAAACTTACTCTTTCAGCATTTATAAATACATAACATTTCATCTCAAAGTGCTAATTATAGCACTTGAGGTGATTGCTTATATGAGTGAGTCAATCATTGCCTGCTAACATACTTTTCAACAATATATATGTGTTTGCACTAGTCTCATTAGGTTTGTACTTGTTGATAAAACATCAAGTCACTAAAGACAAATGAGTACAATACATATGTTCACATATACATAAACCAATGATCAAGTACAATATTAAATATCACATTCTATGTAGCCCTAGAGACATCCTATAAGTCAAGAACACGTCTCTAGGAATAACCTTTGTAAATGGATCAACAACCATTCTATTAGTTAAAATGTATTGAATGATCACTTCTTTTTGCACTATTATATCTTTGATGAAGTTGTTCTTTATGTTAATGTGTTTTGTCTTTCCATGATACTTGGGATCTTTTACATAGATAATGGTTGCTTGACTATCACTACAAACTATCACTAATCTTGGAATCTTAGTAACAATGGCTAAATTTTCTAAGAAACGTCTTAGCTATACTGCTTCTTGCACTGCGTTAGAGTATGCAATAAATTCTACCTCTATCATATACAAGGCCGTGCATGTCTATTTCTTACTATTCCAAAAAATTGCACCTTCATTGAGCAAGAACACATATCTGGAAGTCAATTTACGCTCAACTAGGTCTCATCCCCAATTAGCATCTAAATAGCCTAATAAGCATAAATCATTCCCTTGATAATAAAGTCAATAATTCATGGTACCTCTTAAGTATCTTAGAATCCTCTTCACTGCTTTCCCATGTGCTTGATTAGGATTTGATTGATATCGGTTCACCAACCCCACGGCATAATATATGTTAGGTCGAGTACACATCATAACATATATTAAACTTCCGACCACACTAGCATAAGGAACAGTTTCCATTTCTTTCTTTTCTTCTGGAGTCTTAGTACATATCTTAGTACTTAGGCCTTAGCCTTGCATGCTAAGGGTATCAATGGAATTACAATACTACATATTGAAATACTTCAAAAATCTTTATTATATAAGACTCTTGTCATAGAGTAAAGAGTTTCCTTGATTGATCTCTTTCGATCTTAACTCCTAATATATAATTAGCGTCTCTCATGTCTTTCATTTCAAAATTAGAGGACAACCATTCTTTTATAGTGATAACCAAACCGTTGTCATTTCTAGCCAACAGAATATCATCCATAAAAAATGATAAAAGCACAAATTTATCTTCGGATCGTTTGACATATATGTAGTGATCTTCTTCGATCATCTTGAATCCGAAAGATGTTATGGCTCGATAAAAACAAAAATACCACTATCTAGATGATTGTTTAAGACCATATATTGAACGATGAAGTTTGCAAACTCTATGCTCCTGACCTTCAATTATGAAACCTATTGGCTGCTTCGCATAGATTTCCTCATCTAATTTTCCATTGAGAAAGGCCGTCTTTATATCCATTTGATATAATTCTAGGTTCATATGTGCAATGATGGTTAGGATAAGACGTATAGAGACAAACCTTACAACTGGTGAAGAGGTTTCCCATAATCTATACCCTCTTGTTGAATATAGCCTTTCGCCACAAGATGAAACTTATACTTTTCAATGGATCCATTTGCCCTTCGCTTAATCTTGAAAACTCATTTGTTTCCAATAGCTTTGCAATTAGAGGGTAGATCAATCAAGTCCCAGATGTGGTTTGCCCTCATTAACTCAATTTCATCTTTTAAAGCTCTTCTCGATTCTTCCTTATCAGAAGATGAGAAAGCCTATTGAATAGTTTTAGGCTTTGCATCGTCTTACAAAGTAATTACAAATGCTTTCCCTTCAATCTCAAAATGATGACGATTAATACTTTTACAATTACTTTTACGTAACTGAACTTCTTTTAAATTCAGTTCGCTAGATAATGCGACTGCGACACTCCTATTAGGTTTTGTATGTTGAGGTAAATTTCATTTCACTTGACAACATTAGTGGGTGTGTTATCAGGGCCTTTCATCTCACATAATTGGAAGTCCTTATTAATCGTTCTCCAAGAATGTGACATATTGTGACTCCATTTCGGTCAAACTTCCATTAGCTTGTTCACCTATGAATATGTATCCTTTGAAGTGTTCAGAATATTTTATAAAGATACATTTCTTCCCTTTAGGGCCTAATTTTCCATATCTATGGAAATAATCATGAAAATATGCTACACATCCCCAAGGACGTGGATTGCTTCGGTATGGTTTTCTACTAGTCCATAATTTATGGGGGGTGGAAGTGACTAACTTTGAGGGCACATGGTTAAGTATATAGGTAGCAGCTAATAACATATCTCCCTAATACGAGATATATATATTTGCTTGTAACACCCCAACCACCTTTGAGGCTGCCACAGACCTATTAACCATCCTTTTAAATTTCCAAAAGAGTTATAACTTTTAAGCTCATATCATTTTTTTTTTTGAAACAATGGTCTCTGTGCATTATGTGAAAATAGCGGAAGCAAAACTCACAGCCACCCCAAACACAGAATATGAGGGATCAATGCACATACTATAATAAAGACATATACCATGAAACAGCCCTACTATTATTTACTGAAAAATGGATAGTTTTTCCTGATCACTGGGGTAGGAAACATCATCGTCATAACACTGAAATGGCTCTACACTACCCTGATAAGCTCATCAAAAAAGTAGCCTATACATGAGACTAGTCAAAAGAAAGCAAAGAACCTATCCATCTGTTAGCAGCACTGGTCCGGCTTCAAAAACCCGCCAACCTCCCGGATGCCCTCACGGTCTATCGCCACCCCGGGAGGGCTAGGCGGCGGCGGCAGCATGCTTCCCATCTCCCCATCTTGGCAAGGGAAGATCGAAACGTATACTTGAAAGATTGGGCCACCAAGTAAGCCCACGTCATAACGGACCTTGACTGTGACACGAAAATATGAACGACTGGGTATCACGGGACTAGGAAACTGGATAACTCTAACTTCAAAGTCGCAAGGGATTCCATAAAACATCCCGGGGCCCTTTGGCGGTACCGACATCTCTTCTAAGCTGAAAAGATAAGTCCCCAGAGAGGTGAGTACAACCACTCAGCAAAGATAAAGTTTCTAGAATATTCATGCTTGGCATTGCAACTAAACCACCACATCACATAACATCATAGTCATGCATTCACTAGCCAAGCTATGAATTCTACATGTCTAAAGCCGCACACTCAAATATAACTCATGTAAATCCAACCTGGAAATCAAATCATAATTCACTCATGACGCTTATTCGGTGCATCGCCCCTGTACATGACAAGTTGACAAGGCAGCAATGACATGCGCATAACAATGTCTCCAACCATATGCACTACTCACCTGTCCCATCTCAGCTCCAGTGTAAACAAGTGTACCAATAAGGTTATGCACAATTTTCACCATACCTCATGTCATCCAATCACAATGCATCATGCATTTGTATGTGAATATATCAGACTCATGCAATTTTACATGAAAACCCCGGTAAGAACCAACCGGTTTCCGGCCCCCCACATTCCGGGCATCTCACACCCAACACTGGCATCGTGAGGTATCACGGCACACACCATCCATGCTTCCGGCATTTACACTCCCTGGCCGGGCATCTCGCACCCCAACTGGCATCACGAGGCATCCACGGCTCACACACTCCGTCCTTCCGGCACCCCCAACACTCGGGCATCTCAACTCCGAGGCCATCCAGATTTACGCACACAGGGCTACTGGGCATCCAGCATTTTCACTCCCTGGCCGGGCATCTCGACACTCCCGAGGCAACATCAGTGCATGTCATGCAACAATTTCTTTTTCCATGCATGATTCACAAACATGCCCATGGAACACAAGCATGACAACAATGTATACACTTAATCACATTCACATGCTGAAGGTCTACATGCTCAAGCAAAGGCTCTCATCATAAATGCAGCATGTACAGCACATGAATTATGTGAATTTCATGATGAATGTCCATTTATCAACTCTACATGGCATGTATACATACATCTCAAGAGGACACTCCATCAATTCAGCATGCACATTGAGGTTTCAGCATGCATTATGCATCCAGCACAGCTCACATTACTATTGATATAAAGGAATCAAGATATAGATATCCATGTATCCAACATCAAATCAACTAAAAATACCTCCAATGTCTTCTATAGACTAACATCAAACATTGCTTAAGTTCACATCCAATACAGCGAGTAGAATGGCCAATCACATTACTAAAAGTCATGTTTAAACACAAAATACTACACCCTACACACCTTCGGCACATTCAACATATTTACAGAAATTTCCAGTTTTCAGTACCTTCGGTTTTTTCACGAAATTGAAATAGTAATCTACCTCCAAAAATTCCCAAAAATTAACACATCATAACCAAGAAGTAGATAAGAATTTTCTTAGAAGAAACCATCTTCAAATTCGACCTATAAGTGGTAGTTCAAAAATCAACAACTCTGATGGTCACTCGGTTATGTACAGTTTACAGGGTAAACAGAATCACACAAAATGACCCACCTATACTCACTCTTTTAACCTCATTTTTGGATATGTGATAACCAAGTAAATTTTCTACAACGTCTCTTCAATGATCAACAGCCAATTCATCAAGGAAAATAAGGTTTACAGGCCCTCAAGTTACTGACTCTTGTCTGGTAACATTTCCAGCACAAAAGCTCATAAGAAAAATTCGAAATCTCTAGTTTCACTCACTGAAATGAGCTCAAATTTTAACACAAGATACCTCATCAAGTCCTTAACAATTCACTAGAAGAAATCAAATTGAATTTCCCAACAGAACCACATGAAAATCGCACATTAAGCCAATAGGTCCAATGACCCTTACTCCAGTGACACTCAGTTTTCAACGGCAGCAAGTAACTCGAAATTCACCTAGCTATCCTAGATAAAATCAGCTCAAATTTTACTATGTTATTACCCAGGATGTCTACAACATTTCCCTAGAAGATATCGACTCAAAATTCTCACTGTAACCACATGATAATTGAACAACAATTCAACCCGACGCACTGTTCCACCCGAGAACGCCTCCTCTCCGTAGGATTCAACTTTTATCCCTCAAATCAACTCCAACAATGCTCATTTTCGACTATGTTAAAGGTCATAGTGTGCTCAACAACTTTCATGAAGGGCTCGGGCCTCAATTCCACCTCTAACGTCTTCTATAAATTCATGCAAGTAAACCGGTTAAACTGCTCCAAAGAGATCCGAAACTGCCCAAGTCTACTCCTCAGCAAATTTCCTTCAACCCAGCCGACGTACCACCCAATTTCTATCTATACATGCAACACAAGATCATGAGGAAGCTAGAAGACATTATCTTGCCTTTGGTTTCGTGGATTTTGGCGAAGAAACGGCAAAGATCTTCAGCAAACTCGGCGGTCTCCTCCTTCGCGCGCACACGCCCGTCTCTCTCTCTCCTTCCTCTCTCTTTTCTCTTGCTTTCTCTCTTTCTCTTTCCTTCACCGACTCCCCCACTCTCTTAATCCGGTTTTCTCTCTCTCTCTCTTACCCTCTCTAATTCGGTGACACCTATTGCCACCTCACCCACAGCACACTTCACTACACGTACACACCCACATACGGCACTCCCCACTTAATCCATATTCGGTTTCTCCCTGGGCCGTGTCCCTCTCTTTTTCCACATAAGCTTAATTATTTCATTTAACTTAACCACTAATATGACTAAATCAATTCTTAATACAACAATGTGACACTTGGCCATAAATTTTCATAATCACACACTCAAGTACAACAATTTTCATTAGCAAAATTAGTCACACACATACCATAACTACTATGGCCACATAATAAATATCATTGCCACATAATCACCATCCTCACTAATTTAGTTAAATCATAACTTATATACTAATGCTCAAAGTCTCCAAATCCATTTAATCACAATTTCCACACTTCAAGATTGTATTGCCACTCAAATCGACTATAACTTCTCACCCTGCTAAGTCATAAAATTTAGGATGCCACAACTCTCCCCACCTTAAGAAATTTCGTCCTCGAAATTTTAGGCACCGATCACAATTCTCTGAACAAATGAGGATACTTCTATCTCATTACATCTTCACTTTCCCACGTGGCTTCTTCCATACCGTGATGTTGCCACAACACCTTGACTAATGGAATTCTCTTAGTTCTGAGGACTTGTTCTTTTCGATCCAGTATCTGTACAGGCTCTTCCACATACCTTACTTTCTCATTCACTTCAATAGTTTCATAATCCAGCACATGACTAGGGTCTGGTTGATATTTCTTCAGCATAGATATATGAAATACATCATGTAGATTTCCCAACTTTGGTGGTAATGCCAATCGATAAGCTGCATCCCCTATCCTTTCAAGTATTTCAAAAGGTCCAACATATCTGGGGCTTAACTTACCCTTGATACCAAATCTAGATATTCCTCTTACAGGGGATACCTTAAGAAAAACATGATCTCCTACCTCAAAATATAGAGGTCTTCTTCTCTTATCAGCATAGTCCTTTTGTCTATCTTGAGCTGTCTTGAGTCTTTTCTTAATGGTACCTACCACTTCAGTTGTGATCTGTATTAACTCAGGTCCAGTCAATTTCTTTTCCCCTATCTCATCCCAACAAACAGGGGCTCTGCATCTTCTACCATACAATGCTTCATATGGAGCCATACCTATACTCTTCTGATAACTGTTATTATAGGCAAACTCTACTAGATGTAATCTTTCATCCCAACTTCCTTTGAAATCCATCACACAAGCTCTCAACATATCTTCCAATATCTGAATTATTCTTTCTGTTTGTCCATCCGTCTGAGGGTGAAAAGCAGTACTGAATTGAAGCTTAGTCCCTAAAGCATCCTGAAGACTCCTCCAAAAATTTGAAGTAAATCTCGGGTCTCTATCAGATGTAATGGTCACCGGGATTCCATGTAAACGTATGACTTGCCTTACATATATCTCTGCATACTTGTCCATAGAATAATTCGTACGAACCGCTAAGAAATGAGCAGACTTCGTCAGGCGATCCACTATTACCCATATGGAATCATAACCGCTTGACGTTCTTGGTAGTCCTTGTATAAAATCCATGGTTATATGTTCCCATTTCCATTCTGGTATGTCCAAAGGTCGTAGAAGTCCCGGGTTTACGGTGTTCTCGCCTTTACTCGTTGACAAGTTAGACACCGGGATACATACTTGGCCACATCTGTCTTCATACCATTCCACAAAAGCTGTGGATGTAGATTCCTATACATCTTGGTACTTCCGGGGTGAATACTATAACTACTTTTATGTGCTTCTGACAAAATTTCCTTCTTTAACTCCTCATTGTTGGGGACACAAAGTCGTCCCTGGCACTTTACCACTCCGTCTTCAGAAATTTGGAATTCAGGTCTCTTCCCTAAAGATACAGCACTCTTTATCTCTAGAATCTCTGGATCCTCTTTTTGTAAAGCTTTAACCTTTCTGATAATCTCAGGTTCAATCCTCAATGCGCTCAACATACCGGTTAAGCAATTCACTTCGAATTTAAATTCGAGTCATCACGGACTTTAATAGGCTCCATTTCGCTACTCTTAGGCTAGCCATTTCCATAGCGACTTGCGGCGAGAGCATCTGCTACCTTGTTGGCCTTCCTGGATGGTACTTTATTTCACAGTCATAATCCTTCAGCAACTCCATCCATCGCCTTTGTCTCATGTTTAATTCTTTCTGGGAAAATAGATACTTCAAACTTTTATGATCTGTGTATATCTCAAACTTCTCCTCATACAAATAATGTCTCCATATCTTCAAGGCAAATATGATGGCCGCCAGCTCTAGATCATGAGTGGGATAATTCTGCTCATGAGGTTTCAATTGTCTAGATGCATAGGCAATAACCTTGCCATACTGCATCAAAACACATCCCAATCCTTTATGAGAAGCATCACTATAGATCGTAAAACCATTGGATCCCAAGGGTAAAGCTAAAATTGGAGCTGTAGTCAACTTCCTTTTAAGTTCTTGAAAACTCCTCTCACTCTCCATCCCATTCAAATTTTACATTCTTTCGGGTTAGTCTTGTCAAAGGGCTTGCTAACAAAGAAAATCCTTCAATGAATCTTCTATAGTAACCTGCCAATCCCAAGAAACTTCGTATCTCAATAGGTGTAGTCGGTCTTGGCCAATTGATTACCATCTCAACCTTTCTTTGGATCCATGATATTCCTTCCCCGATATTACATGTCCTAAGAACATCACTTGATCCAACCAAAATTCACATTTACTAAACTTAGCATACAACTTATGATCCCTCAGAGTCTGTAAAACTGTTCTCAGGTGTTGCTCATGCTCTTTAAGTCCTTTAGAATATACCAGTATATCATCAATAAAGACAATCACAAACTGATCCAAGTAAGGTTTAAACACCCTATTCATCAAATCCATAAAGGCAGCCGGTGCATTTGTCAATCCAAACGGCATCACAAGAAATTCATAATGTCCATAACGAGTTCTAAATGCTGTCTTGGGAATGTCCTGCTCTTTAATCTTTAACTGATGATATCCTGATCTTAAATCAATCTTGGAAAAGACTGAACTTCCCTGGAGTTGGTCAAAAAGATCATCAATTCTAGGCAGAGGATACTTATTCTTAGTAGTTACCTGATTCAATCGCCGATAGTCAATACATAATCGCATCGACCCATCTTTCTTCTTCACAAATAACACTGGTGCACCCCATGGCGAAGCACTCGGTCCGATGAATCCCTTATCCAGCGCCAGTTCTGTAGTTGCACTTTTAATTCTTTCAGCTCTACCAGTGCCATTCTATACGGGGCTCTGGATATTGGTGTTGTTCCAGGCATCAACTCAATCTCGAATTCAATTTCTCTATCCGGTGGTAATCCAGGTAATTCTTCAGGAAATACATCTAGAAACTCATTCACGATCTTAATCCTCTCAATCTTAGATTCCTCTTGATTATAATCCTTAACCAGGGCTAAATATCCTTGACATCCATCATCAAGCAATTTGCAAGCTCCATGGCCGAAATAGTAGGGATAGACAGATGAACTCGACTTCCCAAAAATTCACAACTAGGCGATCGGGCAAAGCAAAATAAATCATCTTCTTGTAACAATCTACCTTAGCCGATATTTGTGAAGCCAATCCATTCCTATGATCACATCAAAATCATACATAGCCATAACAATCAAGTCTATCTCCATATCTTTTCCCCTACGGTTATCTTACAATTCCTACATCTCAAAGTAGACAAAACCACATCCTTTAATGGTGTAGAAACACATAGAGGGGTCTCAAGTGGCATAGTCTCTATCTCATTCAATCGTCTATACCTTTCAGATACAAATGAATGTGTCGCACCCGTATCAAACAATGCATATGCCTTCTTATTGTTTATCAAAATCGTACCTGAAATGACATCCTTGGAAGCTTCCGCTTCCTCTGAGCTTGCATACGCCCTTCCTTGTGCTGGTGGTCTTTGTGGATTCCTTTGTGTATTAGGTCTAACAGCACTTTGTTGCGTTTGGCGAACTGAGTCGGAACTCATTTGAGATCTTTCTTTCGGGCAACTCCTCCTCGATGACCCACTTGTCCACATCCATAACATTTTAAGCTGTCCCGGTGCGGGGGCCGGGTCCATGCTTCCCATCACATCTCGGAACATTCACCGTTCTGTTAGGCATCCTTCCCATATTCATACTCTCCTTTCCCTTACTGAATCTCCCAAAATTACCCTTTTTCTTAGGGGTCCAATTCTGTCCTTGGCTCACATAAGGTCTCTTACCTCGCTTTATATCTCTAGACAGCCACTGTTTCCTGCTTTCCAGTTGTTCTCTTTCAATTTCTTGTTCTACTAGCTGCGCCCTCTCATAAACTTCAGTGTAATTCCTTATATTCAAAGGCACTAATTGTCTCCTAATGTTGGTCCTCAATCCCTTCAGAAATCTTTTTGCCTTCTCTTCTGGATCCTCAACCAATCTGGGAGCATACCTAGACAACTCAGAAAACTTGGCCTCATATTGATCCACTGTCATCTCCTTCTGCTCTAACTGAACAAACTCAGTGATCTTCCGGTCCTTGGCACAATCAGAAAAATGTTTTCTATTAAAAGCTCTAACAAATTCATCCCAGTTCATAGGAGTACCTGGTGGGAAAATTGTATCATTTGTAGCTCTCCACCAAAATTTAGCGTTCCCTTCCGGCTGGTATTACGCCAAAACAATTCTCTCATCATCAGTACAGCCCAACAATCTAAAAATCTGCTCCATTCCATCTATCCAGTGTTCCGCTTCCTCAGGTCTTCCCATTCCACTAAATTTAGGTGGCTTTAATCTCAAAAATTGCTCCACCAACCCTTGAGTACGACGTTTCGCTCCAGGCTGTTCTTTGTGCTGTCTTTCCATCAAATTTCCAATATTGGCTAATGCTTGCAGGATATCTTCCATTCGAGGTTCAACCCTTGGAACGGAAGGTCCAGCCCTTGCATGATGGGAACTTCCAGGTCGCACCATGCTTTTCCTGCATTTTCAAGCATTGCCTCAGGAAAAATATGAGTCCCCTTGTCTCCAAAATCCAGTTACCACAAATATAAGTAACATCAATGTGTTACTGACAACCTAAGGTCAATCTAACAAAGATTTCTAAGTATGACCTTACCACCTATCCCCCAAGGTTAAACACTAGCTGGGGTAATATAACAGCCTATGTGTGCATTGTCCTCATATTCCTCATTTTCCAAATGAGACTCCTTATCACTCCACTACTGCTCTGATACCAAACAAGATCGGCTGTAACACCCCAACCACCTTTGAGGCTGCCACAGACCTATTAACCATCCTTTTAAATTTCCAAAAGAGTTATAACTTTTAAGCTCATATCATTTTTTTTTTTTTTTGAAACAATGGTCCCCTGCGCATTATGTGAAAATAGCGGAAGCAAAACTCACAGCCACCCCAAACACGAGAATATGAGGGATCAATGCACATACTATAATAAAGACATATACCATGAAACAACCCGATATTATTTACTGAAAAATGGATAGTTTTTCCGATCACCGGGGTAGGAAACATCATCGTCATAACACTGAAATGGCTCTACACTACCCTGATAAGCTCATCAAAAAAGTAGCCTATACATGAGACTAGTCAAAAGAAAGCAAAGAAACTATCCATCTGTTAGCAGCATTGGTCCGGCTTCAAAAACCCGCCAACCTCCCCAGATGCCCTCACGGTCTATCGCCACCCTGGAGCGCTAGGAGGCGGCGGCAGCATGCTTCCCATCTCCCCATCTTGGCAAGGGAAGATCGAAACGTATTCTTGAAAGATTGAGCCACCAAGTAAGCCCACGTCATAACGGACCCTTACTGTGACGCGAAAATATGAACGACCGGGTATCACGGGACAAGGAAACTGGATAACTCTAACTTCAACGTCGCAAGGGATTCCATAAGACATCCCCGGGGCCACTGGCGGTACCGACATCTCTTCTAAGCTGAAAAGATAAGTCCCCAGAGGGGTGAGTACAACCACTCAGCAAAGATAAAGTTTCTAGAATATTCATGCACGGCATTGCAACTAAACCACCACATCACATAACATCATAGTCATGCATTCACTAGCCAAGCTATGAATTCTACATGTCTAAAGCCGCACACTCAAATATAACTCATGTAAATCCAACCTGGAAATCAAATCATAATTCACTCATGACGCTTATTCGGTGCATCGCCCTGTACATGACAAGTTGACAAGGCAGCAATGACATGCGCATAACAATGTCTCCAACCATATGCACTACTCACTGTCCCATCTCGGCTCAGTGTAAACAAGTGTACAAATAAGGTTATGCACAATTTTCACCATACCTCATGTCATCTAATCACAATGCATCATGCATTTGTATGTGAATATATCAGACTCATGCAATTTTACATGAAAACCCCAGTAAGAACCAACCGGTTTCCGGCCCCCCACATTCCGGGCATCTCACACCCAACACTGGCATCGTGAGGTATCACGGCAAACACCATCCGTGCTTCCGGCATTTACACTCCTGGCCGAGCATCTCGCACCCCAACCGGCATCACGAGGCATCCACGGCTCACACACTCCGTGCTTCCGGCACCCCCAACACCCGGGCATCTCAACTCCGAGGCCATCCAGTTACGCACACAGGGCTACTGGGCATCCGGCATTTTCACTCCCTGGCCGGGCATCTCGACACTCCCGAGGCAACATCAGTGCATGTCATGCAACAATTTCTTTTTCCATGCATGATTCACAAACATGCACATGGAACACAAGCATGACAACAATGTATACACTTAATCACATTCACATGCTGAAGGTCTACATGCTCAGCAAAGGCTCTCATCATAAATGCAGCATGTACAGCACATGAATTATGTGAATTTCATGATGAATGTCCATTTATCAACTCTACATGGCATGTATACATACATCTCAAGAGGACACTCCATCAATTCAGCATGCACATTGAGGTTTCAGCATGCATTATGCATCCAGCACAGCTCACATTACTATTGATATAAAGGAATCAAGATATAGATGTTCATGTATCCAACATCAAATCAACTAAAAATACCTCCAATGTCTTCTATAGACTAACATCAAACATTGCTTAAGTTCACATCCAATACAGCGAGTAGAATGGCCAATCACATTACTAAAAGTCATGTTTAAACACAAAATACTACACCCTACACACCTTCGGCACATTCAACATATTTACAGAAATTTCCAGTTTTCAGTACCTTCGGTTTTTTCACGAAATTGAAATAGTAATATACCTCCAAAAATTCCCAAAACTTAACACATCATAACCAAGAAGTAGATAAGCATTTTCTTAGAAGAAACCATCTTCAAATTCGACCTATAAATGGTAGTTCAAAAATCAACAACTCTGATGGTCACTCGGTTATGTACAGTTTACAGGGTAAACAGAATCACACAAAATGACCCACCTATGCTCACTCTTTTAACCTCATTTTTGGATATGTGATAACCAAGTCAATTTTCTACAACTTCTCTTCAATGATCAACAGCCAATTCATCAAGGAAAATAAGGTTTACAGGCCCTCAAGTTACTGACTCTTGTCTGGTAACATTTCCAGCACACAAGCTCATAAGAAAAATTCGAAATCTCTAGTTTCACTCACTGAAGTGAGCTCAATTTTTAACACAAGATACCTCATCAAGTCCTTAACAATTCACTAGAAGAAATCAAATTGAATTTCCCAACAGAACCACATGAAAATCGCACATTAAGCCAATAGGTCCAATGACCCTTACTCCAGTGACACTCAGTTTTCAACGGCAGCAAGTAACTCGAAATTCACCTAGCTATCCTAGATAAAATCAGCTCCAATTTTACTATGTTATTACCCAAGATGTCTACAACATTTCCCTAGAAGAGATCAACTCAAAATTCTCACTGTAACCACATGATAATTGAACAACAATTCAACCCGATGCACTGTTCCACCCTAGAACGCCTCCTCTCCGTAGGATTCAACTTTTATCCCTCAAATCGACTCCAACAATGCTCATTTTCGACTATGTTAAAGGTCAGAGTGTGCTCAACAACTTTCAAGAAGGGCTCGGGCCTCAATTCCACCTCTAACATCTTCTATAAATTCATGCAAGTAAACCGGTTAAACTGCTCCAAAGAGATCCGAAGCTGCCCAAGTCTACTCCTCAGCAAATTTCCTTCAACCCAGCCGACGTACCACCCAATTTCTATCTATACATGCAACACAAGATCATGAGGAAGCTAGAAGACATTATCTTGCCTTTGGTTTCGTGGATTTTGGCGAAGAAACGGCAAAGATCTTCAGCAAACTCGGCGGTCTCCTCCTTCGCGCGCACACGCCCGTCTCTCTCTCTCCTTCCTCTCTCTTTTCTCTTGCTTTCTCTCTTTCTCTTTCCTTCACCGACTCCCCCACTCTCTTAATCCGGTTTTCTCTCTCTCTCTTACCCTCTCTAATTCGGTGACACCTATTGCCACCTCACCCACAGCACACTTCACTACACGTACACACCCACATACGGCACTCCCCACTTAATCCATATTCGGTTTCTCCTGGGCCGTGTCCCTCTCTTTTTCCACATAAGCTTAATTATTTCATTTAACTTAACCACTAATATGACTAAATCAATTCTTAATACAACAATGTGACACTTGGCCATAAATTTTCATAATCACACACTCAAGTACAACAATTTTCATTAGCAAAATTAGTCACACACATACCATAACTACTATGGCCACATAATAAATATCATTGCCACATAATCACCATCCTCACTAATTTAGTTAAATCATAACTTACATACTAATGCTCAAAGTCTCCAAATCCATTTAATCACAATTTCCACACTTCAAGATTGTATTGCCACTCAAATCGACTATAACTTCTCACCCTGCTAAGTCATAAAATTTAGGATGCCACATTGCTTGTGCCATCATAGACCTAACCATATCAAATAGGATACAATTCCCTTTCTTAGCAACCTGATTTTGTTTTAAAATATCAAGAATAGTCAATTGTTGTACAATTTTCCTTTCATTACAAAGAGGCTTGAATTACTCAGAGAGATACTCACGTCCATGATCAGTTCCCAATGTCTTTATTGTTTTGTTCAACTGATTCTCTACCAATGCTATCTATCATCTAAAGTAGTCTAATGCTTCTGACTTATGAGAGATAAAAAAATATATATATAATTGAATCACATGAAGTCATTCATAAAAGTGATAAAATATGAGGCTCCATGACTCGCCATCATGTTCAATGGACTACAAATGTCAGAATGTATGAGTTGGAATGGAATTTCGGCTTTAGTTGTTGCTTTTCCCGCTAAATAATGTTCACATACGAGTAAATCAACATTAGTGAGTGACCCTAAAAGGCATTCTTTAACTAACTTTTGCATTCTTCGTGATTCAATGTGACCTAATTTAGCATGCTAAGTACTTGCATCAATCTAAATATTACTAGAAGATGCAATTAAAGAAAGACAACCATTAATATTAACATTGTACACATCATAGTCAATGTTTAATATCATAAAACCATTCAATACATGACTAAAACCATAATAAGCAGTTCCAAACAAAATGTCAACACAATCACCATGGAAAGTCAATACATAGCATAGGTTAAGAAGAACAATTACGGATACCAAGTTCCATCGAATATCTAGAGAATAGAGGACATCATATAGGAATAGGCTTTGACTACCATGTAAAATTAATTTACATGTGTTGATAACCTTCACTTTAATTCTTGAGTTATTTCTAATATATATATATTCTTCTAGGCTATATCTATAATGACCTGGGCCCCACTGTGTAATATTGTCCGCTTTGGACACTCAATCCTCACGGCTTTAAAACGCTTTGTCTGGGGTAAAGGCCACAATGCACTCATCTCAGCCCAATATTGTCTGCTTTGGAGGCATGCACGCAGCAACCTCCTCCCTCACGGCTTTGTTTTCAGTGCAGCGGAAGCATGGTGGGCCCATAACCCACAGGTCGCAAGATCGAAACCTTCTCTCTCACGGCTTTAAAACGCGTCACACAGATTAGAGGGACCTAAGTCTTCTAAACTAGCGTAGGACTCCCCCCTAAGCGATGTGGGACGGGAGACATGCCCGCATATTGCCAAGGTGATCTTAGTCCATCCATTCGTACTGTCCCAAGTCTAGATCGTCACAGTATCTGACAATACTCCACAAATGGTCCTTGGTCTCTAGTTACGTGGTTTGTTGCTCTAAGTCTACAGTCCACATTGGATGAGATTCAGCAAGTATTACAGTACTAGAAATAAAAGCATTACTTAAAGTAATGGAGTAATATGATACCTCTTTCAACAATGCATTCACAAGTAAAGTGACCAATCTTACCACAATTGTAACACTTCATCTTAGCCTTGTCTTTCTCCCTACCATGCTTCTTGCGTCAGAAGGTCTTAGCCTTCTTAGGTGTTTGATTAGTCTCCTTCCATTTGTTATTGAATTAATGGTTCCTTTTGTGATTGAAGCCCGAAACTTTACACGAATTCGATTCAGTAACATAAGTATTGGTAGAGAATCTCGTAGCCTCTAGACATTCATCTTCTAATTTCAAATAACGCACTATATCGTCAAAAATGACAATATTCTCATTCTACGTCATGTTGATCTTCATATGCTCCAAACTGTTAGGAATATACCTTATAACAACCTGAACTTGTTGTTCATCAATAAGGGAGTGACCTACCGATTTCAGCTCAAGAATCATGTTTGACATCTTCCGAAGATGCTACCTCATGGTTACATTTGGGCGCTTTCGGTATGTGTCTAACTTGATGGTGAGTCTCCTTAATTTAGTGGCAGACGTACCCTTAAACTTATCTTTCAAAATAACTCACATTGTTTGAGCTTTATCATAACTTTTAAATTCACACGTAAAAATCATCTTACATACAACTCAGTAACGTAATGCGGACAATGCTATTTTTTCTTTTTCAAGCTTGATAAGCTTCTTAATCTCTCTTATACTAAGCTGAAGTTCCATGCTCAAGTTCATTCATGGTATGGTTGAGGGTTTCCAAAATCTCTTGCTCTCAAATGATGTATTGAACTTTTCGGCGTCAAATATCATAATTGTCCTTATTCGATTTTTCACCCTTATTAAGGTTAGCCACAACAATCTTGGACGCCAAAGGCATAATTAATTGCTACGACACATTGATATAATAAATTCAGAATTAATATTAACACATTTTCAGAGTAGCACACATATTAACCTTTTCAAGTCCTTAGATGGTAGTTCATCTGGAACGTTTTGATCGGCCCATTAGGGTTACCAAGCGGGTTTTTAACTACCTTGATTGTGATGACCCAGACCCAAGGCAGTATGAAGGGATGGACTGAAATTACCTTGCCAGTACGTGGGTGAGGTTAGAGGCATGTCTCCCGTCCCACATCACTTGGGGGGGAGGGGAGGGAGGAGTCCTGGGCTAGTTTATAAAGGCTTGGGTCCCTTTAATCTGTATAATGCATTTCACGTACGCTTCCGCTGCGCTGAAAACAAACCCGTGAGGATGAGGTTGCTACATGCATGCCTCCAAAGTGGACAATATTATCGCTTGGGAGAGGGATGGCCCTCTGCCCCTGCATAATGCGTTTTAAAACCGTGAGAACTCAGTGTCCAAAGCGGACAATATTATACAGTGGGACCCGGGTCGTTACAAATGGTATCAGAGCCGACTCCCGACCGCATGGGGGCCACAGCAAGGGTGCTGTGCCTTAAGAGGGGAGAATGTGACGACCTAGACCTGAGGCAGTACAGAGGGATGGACTAAAATCGCCTTGGCAGTACGCGAGTGAGGTTAGAGGCATGTCTCCCATCCCACATCGTTTAGGGGGGAGTCCTAGGCTAGTTTATAAAGGTTTGGGTTCCTTTAATCTGTATAACACGTTTTATGTACACTTCCGTTGCGCTTAAAACAAACCCGTGAGGAAGGAGGAGGTTGCTACGTGCATGCCTCCAAAGTGGACAATATTATCGCTTGGGAGAGGGATGGCCCTTCACCCCTGCATAACGCATTTTAAAACCGTGAGGACTCAATGTCCAAAGCGGACAATATTATACAGTGGGACCCGGGTCGTTATACGGATCCTGAAAGCCACTAGGTCTATGAACTGGTAATGACCACCATCTAGGTTGAAGAGGGCCTATCTTAGAGGGTGCCCCATCAATTTAGAGCATGGTTTCGCTACGGGCCTAATGGATTCAGGATCGGCCCCTCCGGGGTTTTGAAATCCCCGCTGTTGTAGTTGATGCCACTCTAGATGAGGATGCAGCTAACCCTCCTGACGGTGTTGTGGGGGACTCGACACCCCTGGAGCCTGTGGAAATCAAAGGATCGGCAAATGTGTCTAGCTAATGAATCTTAGGATAGCTTCGTTTTGAGAAGCGGTCCTTTGTAGACTTTTGTCTATAAATTAGTATTGTATATAAGCTAGTTGGCTATGTATAAAGGTTTGTTTTGGTTGTGAAAGTGTGGTCGTCCTTTTCTATCACATCTTTGTACTATATGGGATTTATTTATACGCTTTCGCATGTACATTAAAGTGAATGGGTCGGCGACGTGTGCTGGGACATCCCAAATTAATTGACCACCGAGGGATGGGCATGCACTCGAGGATCAGGGCGTGACAGGTGGTGGTTAGCAATGGCTTGTAAGGGTGCGTTTAGTAATGTTTCTATTAAAAAATTGTTCTAGGGAACAGAAATTAAAAAAAAAAACTACTTCTATTCCAGGGAACAATTTTTGAACAGAAAAATGAGTTTGGTAAATTTATTCCTAGAATAGAAAAAGAACAGAAATACGTTTGATAAACTTATATAATTTTCTTTCTTTTAATTTCTTAATATTTTTTCTTTTTTCTTTCCTTTTTTTTTTTTTCTATTTTCTTCCTTTTGGCCGGTCGCCGACCGACGAGGGCCAGTGGCCTCGCCCGCCACAACTAGGTCACCGGCCCTCAACAACATCGCCGACCCTCAACGGCCGGTCCTCGACCATGGCTAAGGTCGGCAACCAGCCAAAGAAAAAAGAAGAAGAAAAGAAAGAGAAGAAAAAAATAGGAGAGAGAAAATTTTTTTCTTGGAAGTGTTCCAGGAACAAGAAAATTTTTTTTGTTTCTTGTTTCTATTTCAAATTTATTCCCGAGAACCAAAAAATAGATTTAGAACAAAAATGCAAACAAACATGCTTCTGTTCTTTTTTGTTCCCTGAAATAAGAAAAATAGAAATTGTGTTCATGATCAGAAAAAAAAAAAAAAAGAACACAAACGAACTGGCCCTAAGCGGCTAGGAGGAAAAAGAATAGAGAATGAGAAAAGAAGAAAATAAAAGAGAAAAAAGAGAAAAAGAAAAATTGCGCTTGATTCTGAAATTGTTCTTGAGAATAAGAACAAACTCTTTTCCACTTCTTAATTCTATTTTAAATCTATTCCTAGAAAGAAAAAAATAGATTTTTGTTCTTGAGAACAAAAATTTATCAAATGTATTTTCGTCCCTTTTTTTTTAGAATAAAAGAATAAAATCAGACACTTTTTGGAGTATTATCAAACAAGGGCTTTGTCTTCCAAAGCTTACTAGATTTACAAATTTTACTTCACAAGCATGGACATACCAAAATAATTAGACTTTTATGGCCTTAGGATTGACTAGTAACAATGTATTTAACCACATTCTTGATTAGGGAACTCTATTATATATAGAAATATGCTTTTCTTTGGTGGTAGGGTCTATCACGATTCTTTGATTCCTGGGAATGAAGAAATGATCAACATTTTCAACATTGTCATTTGAACAATTCCTGCCCTTCAAATAAAAAAAGATAATATAATCAAAAAAATATTACTTATTGTCCACAGTATGTTGAGATGCACATATGAGTTGTGTTAGAAAAATCTTACATCAGAAAATTGGTATGATATAGAATAGCTAATATACCCAAGTTGATCCATAACTTATTAGCCTAAGATTTTGAGGGAAGGTAAGTCCAATAGGATATGTTGATAGGAGCGTGTTTGGGCTCCCTCTTGACAATCTTCCTAGGCAAAAATATCATGCTTTTGTTGTACACTCATAATAAATGGTATTAAAACTAATGATAGATCAATAGGCATCCAATCTGTTCTAATGTTTCGGGGGATAAGTACACTATCAGTGTCAAAAGTTGTGTACAGTTGATGCCAAAAGTTTATTTTGAATCACTTAAGTACCAAAAAGTTTGAAAGATGATCATTTTAATGCCAACTCCGATCTGATTGACCGGAAATCCGACGTAACACCTTTTTATTAATTTTTGAAGACGATGTGGCTCATTGGAGAGTACAATCAGTATCTAAACCACAAAACGACGTTATTTGACATCTTTCCCCTAAGTCAAAACCCTAAGTCCCCAAATTGAGAGAGAGAGAGAGAGAGAGAGAGAGAGAGAGAGAGAGAGAGAGAGAGAGAGAGAGAGAGAAGGCATGGCAAGGATTCCCCGTTGTCTTCTTCCCCGAAGAATAACACCGGCACCAGCCACTCCCTAAGTAGAGCCCAATCCATCATCCCCATTTGCACCCTCCTTGTTTCCCTTGCTCTCCTCGTCTTCTCTCTCTCCATCTTCGACCTCCCTTCTTCCTCCTCCTCCTCCTCCTCCGCCCTGGCCTCCTATTCTTCCCGTCACTTCTTACTCGAGAAACAACCTCAGCCTCTCCTTGCTCACCTAGTCGAGCAACTATGACGGAGGCCAAGCAACGATGGTCGAGCACGGTGGCCAAGCGATAGTGGCCGAGTGAGCTAGGTCGGCGTTGGGCGAGGACCAAACAAAAAAACCCTAATTTCAATCCCATATGAGCTGTGCGGCATCATTTTTGTGAGGCCATCCACATATGACGGCAAAACGACGTCGTTTTCTTAAGGAGGATGGAAAACGACGTCGTTTAAAAGCTATGTCAATTTTTTTTAAAATATATATATAAAAGTCACGTAATCATTTTGGCCCGAATCTCTCACCGGTGGCACCAAAGTGTTCATTTTTCCTCTGATTTGACACTTAAGTGATCCAACAAAAACTTTTGGCATTAAAGTGAGCGTCATACACAACTTTTGGCATTGATAATGTACTTACCCTAATGTTTGGTGAATTTCTCAAGTAATGAATATGGTGACCAACACGGTTTTTGGGGGTGGGCGGTGTGATGTGGCAAAGAGGGCCCAACGGCAACCTTCATAGTTCGGTCTTGAGAAAGAGATTAGGGATGAGGTGGGTGATGGATATTCAAGTTGAGATAAATTGATGAAAAGGATACCCGAATTATAACATTAAGCTCATACCTGAGGGGAGATTGTTGAGAAAGAAGTCCCACATTAGAGAATTGATGTGGTGTGGTGTGGTGTGGTGTGGTGTGGTGTGGTGTGGAATAGTTAATATATCCTAATTCGCCTATAACTCATACATTTGAGTGAATGTGAGTTCAACCAGATATGCTAATGGGCTCAAAGTTAAGCTCTCCCTTGGCGATCTCCCCTAGTGAAGGTATTGAGCTTTTGTCGTATGCTCTCGACAAATGGTGTTAGAGCAACATGAGCCTAATGTTAAACTTTAAAGTTAAGTCTGAAGAAAGAGACCGAGTATGAAGTTGGGCATTAATGGATATCTAAGTTGAGATATCTTGATGTAGATAAACACTTAGATTAAGGGAGAGTATACCAAATATTAAGCTCATATATTGTTGACACCTAAATCTTAACAACCCTTTTAGACATTTATTATATAGAAAATTAGAGATCGACTTCTAGCTCCTAAACAAAAATGCTAATTCAATTGCATATAGAATTAGGAGCATTTAGCGTATAGTTAGACCCGATGATTATGAACTTAATTAAATTTGGATTGATCTCAAGAAAGAGGTAAAACTTGGCCCAAGTCTAGGACAAACTTTTTAGTGGCCGAAAACCACAAAGAAAATTAAAGATTATGAGTTTTAAATTGAGTTAGGTTTAGCCCATGAAGGTTAAAAATAATAGGTATAAGTGTATTAGAATTCGTAAAACTTGTCAAGAAAATGCAATTGAATCCTAAAACTTATAAAAGTATAATTAAGTCTTAAAATTTGACATAAAATACAGTTGAATCCTAAAACTTTCAAAAAAATACAATCAAGTTTTCAATCTTGTCAAAATAGTGTAATCAAGTCCCTTCGTTGATTACATGTTTTGAAAATTTTAGGATTCAATAACACTGTTGCGATAAATTTTAGGACTTGACTCCACTTCGTGACCATTTTTAGGAATTAACTACACATTCTAAAAGTTTTAGAATTTTATTGTATTTTCGTGATAAGTTTTAAGACTTTTGGTGCACTAATCCCAAATTAATAAAAGGCTTTGAATCTAATTTTAATAAGCCCATAAGGATCAGGCTTTTATTAGTAAAAAGCCCAAAACGCATTAGGTCTACACAATAGAGAGGACGGCAATTTCATAATTGAGAGCTTATCGAGAGAAAACACCAGTGAAAAGAGAAAAAAGAGTGCTTGGAATGGGAGACTTAGCCAAGACCCTTACGGCCAGGGTCCCTCCATGACGACGCTTCTCTTCCCTGCTGAACGTCACCATGACACCGTCCAACCCTCAGTCACTACTGCTGGTCCGACAAAGCTGCTCTGCCATGACGAAGCCTCCCTCCCTGCCTCTATGACGACACTGTTGCCTTGATCCGAGAAGCCCTCTCCAACGACGATGGCAAAGCTACTACCCTGATCCGAGAAGCGCTCCATAGCGATGACGATGAGCTGCTTCGATTCCCTTACACCAACGACGCTACTGTCTACCCTGCTCCAAGCCCGGCGCCACCTCTTACTATTTTCAATGACGTCATCCCGAGAAGCCATCAATGAGCCCTGAACAATCGTGACGATCTGCTGCCCTCTGTGGATTTGACGGCCATGCCTCTAGCCGCCTAAACCAAAATTTGAATTTGCTTTTGCAGGTTTTTTTAGGCGAGACATTACTGCTTGCAGCCCCCTCGTGACAAGTAGCTAAGCCAAGCTATTACTGAGCCACAGTGAGCACCTTAGCCAACCACTGTCGCTGGCCGCTGACCCTTGTCCACAAATCTCCCTAGCCACCCATTCTAATTGGAAACCAAATCTATCAAAATAGTGACTTTCCTTATCAGTTTTGAATTTCATATTTTATTGCCTCATTTGAACATATCTTGGACTGATGTGACATTTTGAGATATTTTTGGCATTATCCAATTAGGAGATTTTAAGTTTAAAAAATCACTATAATCATTAATTTGGTCTGTGAGATATCAAATCATTTTTTTATTATTTCGATTGTATTGTTTAGCTACAGGTCAGCTTATAGATAGGAATACGTCTGGTTTGTATTTCAGCAAAAACTGCCCGCTGACTCTACAACAAAACTTAGCAAGTGAATTTAGAATACTCGTGATGAATCGTTATGGGAAGTACCTAGGAATCCCGTCAGACTGGGGGCGATCGAAACGGGAGATGTTTTCCTGGATTTTGGCCAAAGTAAATGCCAAATAGATGGCTGGAAGGAACGACTGTTATCGAAAAGTGGAAAGGAAATCCTGTTGAAATCAGTAATACAGGCATTACCTCAGTATACCATGTCCATCTTCAAGATGCCCCTGTCATTATGCAGATTAATAGAAAGGAAGATATCAGCATTCTGGTGGAGCAATAACAATAGCAATTTAGGCATCCATTGGTGAAATTGGACAGATTTAAAACTCTCAAAAGACTCTGGGGGAATGGGATTCAGAGACCTTATCAGTTTCAACAAAGCAATGCTTGGTAAGCAAGCATGGCGTCTGTTCCAACAGCCTAATGCTATATGGGGTCAGCTTTTCAAGGGTTTGTATTTCAGGAATTCTTCTTTTCAGTGTGCACAATTAGAATATCGTCCTTCATGGGGTTGGCAGAGTATATTAAAAGGAAGAGAAGCCATTCTTCCAAGACTTCGTTGGTTAGTTGGGGATGGCTCCTAGATTAATATCAGAGAAGACAATTCGCTACCTATTGGTAAATTAGGGAGTAAAGAACAGCGCAAGTGCCATAACTTGGCACGGGGGGACACTTAAGTGTCATAACTTTAAAACGGTACACTTAAGTGCCACCTTTTTTTTTCAAATGGGACACTTAAGTGCCAATATCGAAGTTAAATGAAACACTTAAGTGCTACTCCGCGAAAAACCGGCCAAATGGCGACGTGACAATTTTCCGGCAATGGAGGTCCAAAATGGCGTCGTTTTGCACGCGACGTGGCGAAAAAAAAATGCAAAAACGACGCCGTTTCTTGTCGACGTGTAAAAATAATAAAAATTAATTAAATTAAATTAAAACTTAATTTTAATTAAAAATATTCTAAAAATTAAAAAATTTAAAAAAAAAAGCTAAAAAGGGGGGACGAAGGGCGAGGGCTCGCGGCCTCGCCGCCGGCCGCCTGGGGCGGCGACCCCGGCCGACCCTCCCCCTCCGTCGCCGGCCCTTCCCATCGACGGCGGGGAGGCGGCGGCGGCGAGGGCTCAGCCCTCGGCCGCCCGCCCACTTCATCCCCCTTTTTTTTTTTGAATTTTTAAATTTTTAGAATATTTTTAATTAAAATTAAGTTTTAATTTAATTCAATTAATTTTTTATTATGCAAACAACGTCGTTTCTGCTGACTTAGAGCCGACTCGGCTCTTCGGCGGCCATGTAAGCATTAAAAATAATAAAAACGCGCCACATAAGAATTCCAGCAAGGGTCGCCGGAGGTAGCACTTAAGTGTCCCATTTGAAAAAAAAAATAAAAAAGTGGCACTTAAGTGTACCGTTTTAAAGTTATGGCACTTAAGTGTCCCCCCGTGCCAAGTTATAGCACTCCAGGTGTCCCAAACTTGTAAATTAGGAGGACCAACAGCTCAGGGCGAACCAGTTTTAGTGGTTGATCTCATTGATCCCTCTCATACAGTGTGGAATTCAACTCTTATCTATAATCTATTTGATTCCCTGGTCAGTGAAGAGATTTTAAAAATTCCTATTAACCCTTTACTTCTTACTGACCAACTGGTTTGGACTACTAATTCCTCGGGTGTTTATTCAGTGAAAAGTAGTTACCATTTTTTGTCTTCAAACTGAAATACCCAACTCAGTGTGGCTTCAACTTCTTATCAGAACCCCATTAAGTTTTGGCGAAAGATTTGGCATATGAAAATTGCTCCTAAAATTCGAGTCTTTATGTGGTTTGCTTGTCAGAACGCCCTTGCCACTAAAGCAAATCTTTTTCACAGACATATCTCACCCATTCCTGTCTGTAGCCTATGTAATCAAAACATGCCAAAGACTATTGAACATCTATTTTTCTTTTGTCCATGGACTAGAGAAATTTGGACTCATCCTCATATTAGGGTTCAAATTTTACCTACCTTTGTGCAACGTTTCGATGCTTGGGTAGTAGCCAGAGCCACTGATTCCAAGGCCTCCCCTAATTTTGAGGTGCTCGCCAATTTGCTATGGGAGATCTGGCGCCAACGAAACAACGCCATTTTCAGAAAGCAGAATCTAGACCCCTTCCAAGCCGTGGAGGATGCCCTAGCACAGAGTCGGATCTTTTTGCTTGTCGACCCAACTCTGCATCGCACTCCAATCTCAGCCCTAAGCCTAGATCAATGTTGGAAACCTCCTAAAAAAGGCAGCTTAAAATGCAACATCGATGGAGCTTTTCGGTCAGAGGATTCGGAATGATCAATGGCTTGTATTTGCAAAAATCATAAAGGAATACTCATTGATGTTTTTACCCAAAGCTTTCCAGCTTAATCGGCCTTCCAGGTGGAGATTTATGCTCTCATTCTGTCGATCCAACATCTGATCTAGCAAGGGCTTCATCAGGAGCGATTGATTGTGGAATCGAACTGCGTTCTGTTGGTGGAGATTGTCGCGGAGAAGAAGACGCCGCCATGGATGGAACGCAACCTCTCTGCTGAAGGCGAAGAGTTGCTCTCCCGGTGCCCTAATCTCTCTTTCAAGCATTGCCGCAGACAAGCTAATACAGCTGCAGATTGGGTCGCAAAAGCCCACCGGAATCAAGGCCCAGTCCGCAATTGGAATATATTCCCTCCCTTCATTTTGCAAGATATTGTGTACGGTGATGCATTAGCATCTAGATGTTTTTCTTCTCTAATATAATATGTCGGCAGTTTCGACCAAAAATACAAAAAAAAAAAAAAAAAAAAAGATTGCATCTCATGTCAGATTCAGATGGTTTTTCTATATAAAATTGCACGTTAAATATTATCTAATAGTTTATGATAAGTTTCTAAGTTAAAAAAAATAATAATCTATTTTTTCTCCTAGTTTGAATTCAATAATATCTCACTTTAAATCATTTCTTTTAATTATTTATTAATTCTGAGTTTTAATAATAATAAAAAAAACTCAAAAAAAAGGGAGCATGTGAATGTCATATAGGAATAGCTCACCATGTCATTTAATGCCACGTCATTTTTATTAACCATGTCATCATGCCATGTCATTCATGCCATGTATCATATATGTCATGTCACCTTCTATGCCATATCATCAATTTCATGTCATTTAGTGATTGTATAAGGTAATTTAACTTAGCATGCATGTTATATTACAATAATTTTATGTTAATTGCATGTCATGTCAAATTAGGTCATAATCTAGAATTTTTATTTTACACAAAGGATATAGCTGATTTTTATAAATAAAAGAAAAACCAAACAAAAGGGAATTAATAAGAGTTGTTAATTAGTTAGTAAAAAACACATTAGGCTAGGCATTGCATTTTAATAGATACTTTGCAGATACTTGGGAAATTGATTTATGTGTTTTGCTTGCATTGAGGAATTTAAATCTCTTTATCTATTGTAGCAATATGTTTATTGTATTTAGTTTATTAAGTGTTATATTTTATGATTACGCACCTATATGATCACCCCTCCCATGATAATGGTTAGGTTAGAAATTATTCCAAGTTGCCTACAAAATATTCTTGAAAATAAAATAGTAAATTTATTAAAAGGGCGTGAAAGTAATATGACATAATCAAGTCCCTAAGTCCATAATCTCTAGTTCATAGGAGTAAGTAATCTCCTATGGTCTACTTAAGGCTTCGTTTATTTCACAGAAAATTTCATGTTTTCGGAAAATATTTTACAAGAAACCATTTTCCAAAAAAATAATAATAAATAACGATACTTTCCAATATTCAACTTAAACCTAAAATTAAAGCAGAAAATATTTTCCATTGTGTGGTATTTGATTTGATTTTTTGTGAAAAATTACCAAAAAAATCAAATTTTAATTTTTTAATCGACCAAACAATTTTAATTTTAATTTATATGTTTATTAAAAATGAATTTTAGTTATTTTTTATTTTTTATTTTTTATTTTTTATTTTTTTATTTTACTTTCTTTTTCTTTTTTGCTTTTCCTTTTTCTTCCTCCTTCTTCCTTCTTTCTCCTCTTTCCTCCATTGCCGCATGCCTTGGCGATGGCCGGTTGCCTCGTGAACTACCAAAATGTAAATCAATAGGCCTGAGCTTTACCTAGGTCATCGAGCTCACAACTTGCTAGATCCAGGTGAGCTAGGTAGGTTAAGCGAGCTTGAGCCTCCCCTAGCTCACTAGATTTAGCCTCAGGCAAGCTCAAGCTAGCCGAGTTAGGAGAGGCGAAGCCTCACTCATCTCGCCACAGGTTGATGAGCTCGAGCTTGGCCGGTATTTGGTGAGCTCGAGCCTCATCAACTTGTAGCAAGACTCAAGCTAGCTTATGATCGGTCACCAGCTGCCGTTAGGGGTGAACGGTTCTAGGTTATGTGTAAGTTCCAACTAGAACCTGAAACCTACCCATGAGAATAGGTTCCCTAAAACCTACCCTAGATACCCTAAAACTAGGACCCTACCCTGCCATAAGTTCCAAGGTCGATTGTAGGGTCTACCCAAGTTTCACCTATATTATTATTTGAACAATTGCAGTTCACTAACCATAACTTATATTTAGACACATGAAAAATATGAACATTAATAAAGTAAAAACTTTAGTATTAAAATGAAATCCTAGACTAGTGCTTCCAAATTATATACTCATCATCGAACGATATGAACTATTGGAGGATTGCATGAAGACATGGACCAAGAAATTGTCCTAAGTTCTAGGTTCTAGGTTACAGGTTCTAGATTCCAAGTTCCCCCAACTACCAACCTAAAAACTACCCATCAAAATATGTTACTTATTTTTTGGAACATGGAATCTACTCAACATACCTTGGAATATGAAACCTACATGTTCCCACCAATCCAATTCTCAAGTTCCAAGTTTTACGTTGGCACCATAGTCACCCCTAGCCACCATCATGGCTGGCAACCACCCAAGAAGAAAAAGAAAAGGAAAGAAAAGGAAAAGGGCAAAAAATAATAAAAACTCGATTTAAAAAAAGAAAATGAAAACATAGAAATAAAATGAAAATGTGTTTGATGAAACAAAGTGAGATAGTAGAAGTTATGGAAAAGAAAGTGAGATGGTAGAAGTTATGGAAAATGTTTTACATTTTCTGAATAGAGGAATATATTTTTCCCACTTTTGAAGGTGTTTTTTTAATAGTGGAAAATGTTTTTCTTGACTAATTCATTGTTCGTGAAACAAAGGCCAAAAAACTCTAGAAAACATTTTTCTAGAAGTTATTTTCTATGAAATGAATGGAGCCTATATATCTAATCAACCTATTATAATACCAATTAGTGACAGCTCCTAAATGAATTGATCTTGAACATTAATAAACTCGAAAGTTGTAAATTGGTATGGATTTGAGGGAAAAAGTGCAAGTTTAGTAATCCATTAGCCATCCCCTAGTTGGTTCAATGGAGGGAAGGTCACAATGGGAGAAATTGTTAAAAGGCACATGTGAATTTTGTCAGAAAAATCTCACATTGGAGAATTGGTATGATATGGAGTAGTTAATATATCCAATTGGCCAATAAATTATTGGCTTAAGTTTTTTTAGTAAAGATGGGTTTAACTAGATATGTTGATGTATTCCGACTTAATTTCCCTCTTTGCGATCTCCCCAAGCAAAGGTATCAGACATCTACTACTCATAAGAATTGGAAGGACATTTGGCAATGAAGTCTAAATAGTTGTTTGAGTCCTAAGCTAAACTCCTATCTTTTTTAGTTCAGTTGCTTTTGCTCCTGAAGTAGCTTTCCTTACCGCTTATGGCTATTACATAGCCAGTTTTTGGAGTTTCATTCTTTTGAGTAATGCTAAGTTAAGCTCTTAGAGTTTCATTCCTAATCAAAAGGATTAGCTTTGCCCTATTTGTCAATGGGGGTATTCTCTGAGTAAGGGTCTTCCCCGGCTAAAGCGGTCTTCTTTGTCTTGCAAATGTTTACTACTCGATTAATTGATTACTTAATGGCTCAACTGCCCACAGACTGAGTTCCAAGTCATGACTTGCTTTGAAAGCAAAAAATCTCCTCCATCTGCAACAACTTATCTTCTAGCTCAAGAAGAAAGCTAGAGAAACTAAACTAAACAATCATTTACGTTGGATCCCTTCCAGCCTAGCAAGCGGTCTGCATTAACTCCAAACCTTTCTTGTTTGCCTGAGTAAACAAAAAAGCTTTCTCGTTATTGTTGGTTAGAACACTCGAAAAAGCGGCCGTTCACTTCAGGGTCCGAAGGAGATGTAGTTGCTTTTACTTTTTTTCTTGTTGACGCCTAATTTTTGGTTTTTTAAATTTTATACTTTAGGGTTTTTAATTTGTTCCCTTTTATTATTATTATTATTATTATTATTATTATTATTATTATTATTATTATTATTATTATTATTATTATTATTATTATTATCACCATCATCATCATTACTATTTTTGGTTTTATTTCATTTTGATTAAAAGCTGAAGAAAAACAGAAAAAAATCGGAAAAACTCAAAAAAAAAAAAAAAAACAGAAAAATCGGAAAAACCGAAAAAACAGAAAAGAAAAAGAAAAGAGAAGCAGCCTCGCGGGTCGGCCCGCGCTCGCGCCCGACCCGGATCTTCATCCCCTTCGCCTGGATTCGCGTGCGATGCATGCGCCCGAGGCGCGATGAAGGGCAGGCGGTAGCGTGCGCGGCGCAATGAATAGCGAAGCACGTGGGGGAGCAGGGGGAGTAGCCGGCCAACGGGACACGTCGGATGGGATACCGGTCCGGCCGGCTAGAGCCACGGCAGTCCCTCCGATCGAGCCTGTAACACCCCAACCACCTTTGAGGCTGCCACAGACCTATTAACCATCCTTTTAAATTTCCAAAAGAGTTATAACTTTTAAGCTCATATCATTTTTTTTTTTTTTGAAACAATGGTCCCTGCGCATTATGTGAAAATAGCGGAAGCAAAACTCACAGCCACCTCAAACACAGAATATGAGGGATCAATGCACATACTATAATAAAGACATATACCATGAAACAGCCCCGCTATTATTTACTGAAAAATGGATAGTTTTTCCCGATCACGGGGTAGGAAACATCATCGTCATAACACTGAAATGGCTCTACACTACCCCGATAAGCTCATCAAAAAAGTAGCCTATACATGAGACTAGTCAAAAGAAAGCAAAGAAACTATCCATCCGTTAGCAGACCGGTCCGGCTTCAAAAACCCGCCAACCTCCCGGATGCCCTCACGGTCTATCGCCACCCTAGAGGGCTAGGCGGCGGCGGCAGCATGCTTCCCATCTCCCCATCTTGGCAAGGGAAGATCGAAACGTATTCTTGAAAGATTGGGCCACCAAGTAAGCCCACGTCATAACGGACCCTGACTGTGACGCGAAAATATGAACGACCGGGTATCACGGGACTAGGAAACTGGATAACTCTAACTTCAAAGTCGCAAGGGATTCCATAAAACATCCCCGGGGCCTTTGGCTGTACCGACATCTCTTCTAAGCTGAAAAGATAAGTCCCCGGAGGGGTGAGTACAACCACTCAAAGCAAAGATAAAGTTTCTAGAATATTCATGCCCGGCATTGCAACTAAACCACCACATCACATAACATCATAGTCATGCATTCACTAGCCAAGCTATGAATTCTACATGTCTAAAGCCGCACACTCAAATATAACTCATGTAAATCCAACCTGGAAATCAAATCATAATTCACTCATGACGCTTATTCGGTGCATCGCCCCTGCACATGACAAGTTGACAAGGCAGCAATGACATGCGCATAACAATGTCTCCAACCATATGCACTAGTCACCTGTCCCATCTCAGCTCCAGTGTAAACAAGTGTACCAATAAGGTTATGCACAATTTTCACCATACCTCATGTCATCCAATCACAATGCATCATGCATTTGTATGTGAATATATCGACTCGGAGGCAATTTTACATGAAAACCCCGGTAAGAACCAACCGGTTTCCGGCCCCCCACATTCCGAGCATCTCACACCCAACACTGGCATCGTGAGGTATCACGGCACACACCATTCGTGCTTCCGGCATTTACACTCCCTGGCCGGGCATCTCGCACCCCAACTGGCATCACGAGGCATCCACGGCTCACACACTCCGTGCTTCCGGCACCCCCAACACCCGGGCATCTCAACTCCGAGGCCATCCCATTTACGCACACAGGGCTACTGGGCATCCGGTATTTTCACTCCCTGGCCGGGCATCTCGACACTCCCGAGGCAACATCAGTGCATGTCATGCAACAATTTCTTTTTCCATGCATGATTCACAAACATGCCCATGGAACACAAGCATGACAACAATGTATACACTTAATCACATTCACATGCTGAAGGTCTACATGCTCAGCAAAGGCTCTCATCATAAATGCAGCATGTACAGCACATGAATTATGTGAATTTCATGATGAATGTCCATTTATCAACTCTACATGGCATGTATACATACATCTCAAGAGGACACTCCATCAATTCAGCATGCACATTGAGGTTTCAGCATGCATTATGCATCCAGCACAGCTCACATTACTATTGATATAAAGGAATCAAGATATAGATATCCATGTATCCAACATCAAATCAACTAAAAATACCTCCAATGTCTTCTATAGACTAACATCAAACATTGCTTAAGTTCACATCCAATACAGCGAGTAGAATGGCCAATCACATTACTAAAAGTCATGTTTAAACACAAAATACTACACCCTACACACCTTCGGCTCATTCAACATATTTACAGAAATTTCCAGTTTTCAGTACCTTCGGTTTTTTCACGAAATTGAAATAGTAATCTACCTCAAAAATTCCCAAAAATTAACACATCATAACCAAGAAGTAGATAAGAATTTTCTTAGAAGAAACCATCTTCAAATTCGACCTATAAATGGTAGTTCAAAAATCAACAACTCTGATGGTCACTGGTTATGTACAGTTTACAGGGTAAACAGAATCACACAAAATGACCCACCTATACTCACTCTTTTAACCTCATTTTTGGATATGTGATAACCAAGTCAATTTTCTACAACTTCTCTTCAATGATCAACAGCCAATTCATCAAGGAAAATAAGGTTTACAGGCCCTCAAGTTACTGACTCTTGTCTGGTAACATTTCCAGCACACAAGCTCATAAGAAAAATTCGAAATCTCTAGTTTCACTCACTGAAATGAGCTCAATTTTTAACACAAGATACCTCATCAAGTCTTTAACAATTCACTAGAATAAATAAAATTGAATTTCCCAACAGAACCACATGAAAATCGCACATTAAGCCAATAGGTCCAATGACCCTTACTCCAGTGACACTCAGTTTTCAATGGCAGCAAGTAACTCGAAATTCACCTAGCTATCCTAGATAAAATCAGCTCAAATTTTACTATGTTATTACCCATGATGTCTACAACATTTCCCTAGAAGAGATCGACTCAAAATTCTCACTGTAACCACATGATAATTGAACAACAATTCAACCCGACGCACTGTTCCACCCGAGAACGCCTCCTCTCCGTAGGATTCAACTTTTATCCCTCAAATCAACTCCAACAATGCTCATTTTCGACTATGTTAAAGCTCAGAGTGTGCTCAACAACTTTCATGAAGGGCTCGGGCCTCAATTCCACCTCTAACGTCTTCTATAAATTCATGCAAGTAAACCGGTTAAACTGCTCCAAAGAGATCCGAAACTGCCCAAGTCTACTCCTCAGCAAATTTCCTTCAACCCAGCCGACGTACCACCCAATTTCTATCTATACATGCAACACAAGATCATGAGGAAGCTAGAAGACATTATCTTGCCTTTGGTTTCGTGGATTTTGGCGAAGAAACGGCAAAGATCTTCAGCAAACTCGGCGGTCTCCTCCTTCGCGCGCACACGCCCGTCTCTCTCTCTCCTTCCTCTCTCTTTTCTCTTGCTTTCTCTCTTTCTCTTTCCTTCACCGACTCCCCCACTCTCTTAATCCGGTTTTCTCTCTCTCTCTTACCCTCTCTAATTCGGTGACACCTATTGCCACCTCACCCACAGCACACTTCACTACACGTACACACCCACATACGGCACTCCCCACTTAATCCATATTCGGTTTCTCCCTGGGCCGTGTCCCTCTCTTTTTCCACATAAGCTTAATTATTTCATTTAACTTAACCACTAATATGACTAAATCAATTCTTAATACAACAATGTGACACTTGGCCATAAATTTTCATAATCACACACTCAAGTACAACAATTTTCATTAGCAAAATTAGTCACACACATACCATAACTACTATGGCCACATAATAAATATCATTGCCACATAATCACCATCCTCACTAATTTAGTTAAATCATAACTTATATACTAATGCTCAAAGTCTCCAAATCCATTTAATCACAATTTCCACACTTCAAGATTGTATTGCCACTCAAATCGACTATAACTTCTCACCCTGCTAAGTCATAAAATTTAGGATGCCACAGAGCCCCCGTCGGCCGGCCGCCCTCGACCTATAAATACCCCCCTCCCCCCTTCAATCCAGAACACACCAAGACACGGCAAGCCACAGAGGCGAAGGGGGAAGCTGGATCAAAGTCGTGGCCCTCGACTACTTTACTGAGAGACTTCAGTGGGGGCGAGGGCTCATGGCCAAGAACCCTAGCTCCACTGGAGTCGAAGCACAAAGAGAGAGGGGAGAGAGAGAGAGAGAGAGAGAGAAGGCAGAGGGGACGAGAGAGAGAAAGAGGCGTAGAGGGAAGCCCCGACGCCACGCCGCCGCAGGTAGCCATCGCAACCGCCGCCTTCGCCATCATCTCCTCCCCTCGCCAAGCCGTCGCCGCCGTCGCCGCCGTTCTCGCCGTTGCCGTGGCCTCCATTTTTCCCCAATTTGGAACCCTAGGGTTCCTGGTTCTCCGGGTCACGATCCTGGGTCGCTGGGTCGGACCCGAACTAGGAACCGGGTAGGGTTCCACAGATAAAGGAGAGATCGGAGGTCGGGTCGTGGGTCGGGTGGGATCCGAGTCGGGCGTCCGCTAAATGGCGTTGTCCCACGTTAAGCCACGAAGCGGGTCCCGAGTTGGATCGGAGCCGGGTCAGATGCCCGCACACGGCGTCGTTTCACGGTGAAGCCAAGTCGTGTAGCGGAAGCGGTGTTGTTTTAGCGAGGAGCGGGTTGTCGGCTCATCGGGTCAGATCCGGGTAGAGCCGTCGGAGAAACGGCGCCGTATCGCCTGATTACGAACCGGGTCGTGGAGTGGGTCGGACGCATGACCCGCGAGATGTGCACGGCCCGTCCTCTCCACGGCGTCGTTTCGCGAGGGGCAAGAACGGCGTCGTTTCGTGCGTCGCCACGGCGTCGTTTCGCGTGAGGTAGGAGCCGGGTTGCCGAGGCGGGTCATCGGGCCGAGTCGAGCACCCACACCCAACCACGACGCCATTTCGGCGCCCCACTCCAAAACGCGAATTCATCCGCGTTTCGGCTGGCTTGGGCAGATCCAACCCGTGGATCCGACCCGGGTCGGTTTTATAAAATTTTAATATTTTAAATAAAAAATCAAAACTAATTTCAAAAAATCATTTTAATTTCCAAAAAATCAAAAAATGTTTTAAAAATGTTAAAAAATGTTTTATTTTCTAAAAAATGAAAAATAAAAAAATATTTTATTTTCGAATAATACTTAAAATATTAAAAATATATTTTATTTTCCCAAAAAATCAAAAAAATCAAAAATATTTTATATTATCCAAAAATGTCAAAAAATCCAAAAAATGTCAAAAAATCCCAAAAATTGCCAAAATTCATAAAAACCCCCAAATTTTCATAAAATACCCAAAAGACTTGTATTTTTCCAAAAATACCCAAAAAATCCAAAAATCCCTTTTATGTCCAAAAATGAGGAAAATACCCAAAAATGTGATTTTTCCTAAAATGCATGGAAAATCTCCAAACATCCAAAAAACCTTAGAGTTTAAACAAGATTAGGTACCGAAAGGGCATTAGTGATTAACTAGTGTAATCAAGTCTCCGATCCTAATTTCTCTGGTTGCGCAGGAGCGAGTATTTCTCTCGATACTTCGCTTGGGTTTCTAATCAACCTACCCCAAATCGATTAGTGGCGACTCCATTTTAAAAATTGATTTACAAACTAAAAATTTTAAAGTCGTGAATTGGCGGACTTGGGAGAGTCCAGGCATTAATTAATTCCAGCCAAGCCATTGGCTTCCTTAGGCGCTCGTACCCGATCTGGCCAGGCGCCCCCGAAAAAAAAGAGGTCGTGACATTTCTTTGTCGAGATTGGCTTGGTCTTCAGTGTACCGCACCGAAGCTTGTGGAGCCTATGCGAAGCAAGCGGGTAGAAGATCGAAAAGAATGCATTGGATGGATGCCCGGGCATTGAGAAGGAAGGACGCTTTCAGAGGCGAAAGGCCATGGGGAGATACCGTCTGTGATCCATGGATCTCCGATCGGGAAACCGTATCCAAGCTCCATGGCTAATTACAAGTCATTTTCTTATTACTTTGGGTTTCTCATTTTCTATTTTTATAGGCTTAACTATAGTGGGATTTCAAAGATCGCTTTTACGCGAGAAAGGGGGACCACCCTCTAAGCCTAAGTATTCCTCAATGACCGATAGCGTACAAGTACCGTGAGGGAAACTCATTCCCTACACAATGATCAACTTGTGAAAAATCCAAGATCTCCTTTGACTCCTGACTATTCCATTATGAGGAAATAAATTGCATCCCGGTCAATGCCGTTAAGATAATGTAATTCGTTGATATCTTATCACCACTTGCCAAAACTAGAAGATAAAGAACAATTAATAATTCATTTATGACTTGGGAACATCACACAGCACCCGTAGCCGCAATGGGAGAAACAAGATCCTTCAATAAATATGACTGTTTCTCCTTTCAAATGTTCCTTCTTTTTTTGGACCATTGTCATGACCCCAAAATTGGAATCTCAATGCTTATTTGAGACATTGAGCTTAATTTTTGGTTAATTTTAGTTCTAGGAAAGGTCCATGAAGTATTCAAATCCCTTATAACATGCATCAAAACTCAACTTTAGTATTGGTGCTTAATCTTATCAACCAATTGGATACCTAGAATTAACCCAAAGAGTCCCCACAAGGTTGAGTAACCATCAAACTAAGTTTGAGTAACTCTTATGTAGTTCAACATTATCACATCAACAAGCACAAGGTACTTTACATTTGAAATGTCCTAAATGGTTGCAATATTTTTAATTGGATAAAGATTAATTTTTTATTGTCAGTCATATAAAAGATGGTGATTTCTATGAGAGGTACTAGATTCAAAACGTTAATAGACAAGACAAATAATAGTTGAAAAGATATCCGTAACATTGTAATTTCAAAAGGAGTCAATAAACGTTGGTAAATGACTTAAATATCAATTAATAAACTTAACTTAACTCATAAGTTAAAGGGAAAAAAGTTGATTACTACATACAATAAAAATAGAAGGCAATTTTGACTAACAGTTGATAAATTTCACGGGTTAGTAAGAAAAACAAATTTGAATGGATAACTGACTATAAATAAGAGTTAATAAGATAATACTTACAACTTCGAAACTAGATCATTGAAAAGTGATCACTTCATAAAAGAGTTCATAAATCAAAACTTGGTAAGCAAGGCAAATAAACTTCGGAAAATCAATAGACTAGTCGGCAAATGTATGAAAAGACCAAATATATATACATATATAGTGCTGGTAACTTAATGGAACAAAAGTTAGTAAGTCAGTGTAACCGAAGTTGGTACTCTCTAAAAAAAATTATAATAAATAAGGGGTCGATAGCCAAGGTAAAAATGGAAAAATAGCCCAATAGAAAAGTTGGTATATTTAAAAAAAAAAAAAAAAAAGGATGAATGTAGAAGACCTCAAACTTATTGCAAAAGTAGAGTAAAGAACACCTGAAGTGCCATAACTTGGCACGAGAGGACACTTAAGTGCCATAACTTCAAAATGATACACTTAATTGCCACTTTTTTTTTTCTAGTGGGACACTTAAGTGCCACCTCCGGCGACCCTTGCCGGAAATCCTACGTGGCACTATTTTATTATTTTTTATTGCTTGCATGGCTCGCCGGAGAGCTGAGTCAGCTCTAACTCACCAGAAACAACGTCGTCTGCATAATAAAAAAATTAATTAAATTAAATTAAAACTTAATTTTAATTAAAATATTCTAAAAATAAAAAAAAATTTAAAAAAAGGGGGAGCTCGAAGGGGTAGGCGCCGAGGGCTGAGCCCTCGCCGCCGCCGCCTCCCCGCCGTCGCCGGGAAGGGCCGACGACCCCGGTCAGCCGGGGGCCGGCGACTGGGTCGGCCGGGGGCGGCGACCCGGTCAGCCGGGGGCCGGCGACCCGGCCGACCCTCCCCCTCCGTCGCCGGCCCTTTCGGTGACGGTGGGGAGGCGGCGAGGGCCGCGACCCTTGCCCTAGATCTAGGCGAGGGCTCGTGGCCCTTGCCGCCGGTCGGCCAGGGGCCGGCAACCCCGGTTGACCCTCCCCCTTCCGTCGCCGACCCTTCCCGGTGACGGCGGGGAGGCGGCAGTGGAATTAAAATTAAGTTTTGATTTTATTTAATTAATTTTTTTATTATTTTTACACGTCCGACAGGAAACGGCGTCGTTTTTGTATTTTTTCGCCATGTCGGCGTGCAAAACGACGCCGTTTTGGACCTCCATCGCCGGAAAATTGCCACGTCAGCCATTTGGCCGGATTTTTGCCGGAGTGGCACTTAAGTATTCCATTTAATTCCGATATTGGCACTTAAGTGTACCATTTTGAAGTTATGGCACTTAAGTGTCCCCCCGTGCCAAGTTATGGCACTCCAGGTGTCCCAAACTCGCAAAAGTATAATTAAGTTTTAAAACTTACAAATTGTGCAACCAAATCATAAACCTAACGAATTAGTACAATTATGAATTTCCATCACCCAATATAATTTAAGTGATGCAAAATGCTTAACGTGCTATTTTTGAACATTTTTTAGTAATAGGATTTTTAATATTTCCGAGGAAAATGCTAACTTGAACAAATGTTACCACGATGCCAAAAACAAAACAAAAAGAGCCAAAATTAAGCCAACAATTTTTTTTTTAAAAATGTAGAATATACATATATATTATGACATCCTGATTTTTTATCATGTTTCAATTAAATGAAATGAGCTTTTCATTGACGTGTCTATAGTCTTTTTCTCTAAGCTGATCACTCACGAGATAACTAATCTATCAGGTGAAGTCGTTAAGGGATTTAAACGCGATAGACTTGAGAATTTGATCAGAAATCGACTACTCGACCATGCTAATCTACAAGGGTCAATAGGGCAACGTTAAAATCGATCAGAGACCGGAGATAGGTCGATTCGATAAAGGTATGTAATTAAAGTGTGGGTGATTCCACTAAATTGCAAAATTTGGGTCGAACAGCACTAAACCGATTTTTCTGTCAATTTTGGACCCTGTGCCCGTAATTGAAATCTTGAGAGTTCCACAATAACCGAGAGTCACCTATGTGTCGAAGATGTACAATGTAGATTGAAAATAATTGACCACGGGTCAAACGCACTAAAAATTCCTAAAAAAGCTACCCGATAGGTTAGGTTACGCTAAAATCGCGTCCGGCTGAAATTAACCATGAAATTGAACCCGGTTTCAGGAATCGAAAGTTCTAGCCTATCACGATTTATTTTTAGAACGTCAACTCATCTTTTGAAGAATTTTCAACAAGCCAGGATTTTCGGCGAAAAATCAAATTTGGCAAATTGGGTGATTCAAAACCAGGAAATTCGGAGGGGCCAAATTGAGTGCATTTTTGGCCTCCAAAGTGAGTTAATTGGTGAAGGAAATGCAAGGAAATTTTTTGGGCTCCCTCCTCAGCATTTTGGCCATCACTTAGAGGTTGATTGGTGTGAAATTGAGTTGAATTGGAGAAAGAATTTGGTGAAATTCGTAGGCCATGGGGGGCTTGCAACATTTGGCCATCAAAGTTGGCTTGTTGGAGAAGATTTGGAGGGGAAATGGTAGGTAGTCATGGGTGAAGCTGGTGGGGTCTTCTACTCAAGTGTTTGGGATATTTTGGCAAGACTTTTGTGGCTTCTTGTCCCCTCTTTCCAAGCAGCAACATCAGCTCCTTCTTCTTCAGCTTCTTCTTCATTCTCTTCTCTTTAGACCTCCATTTCTAAAGCAGCAACCAACTACCACCCCTGCAAGCCAAGCCAGCCATCACCAGGCCTCACGCCAGTCTGCCCAAGCAGCCCACACGCCCACCGGTCGCCGCGAGCCAGCTCCCCCATGTCCTCATCTCCAACCCGCACTACACGTCGCCCATACTTCATTTGTGCCCCTAGCCACTCGTCGCTGTCCACCTGCCAGCCATCGTTGTCGCCAATCACCGCCACCAACACCTGCTCGCTTGGTTGCCCATCCCCGTTGCCGTTTGTCACCCGCCAACCCATCCTAGCCCCTTGGTCTAGCTCCTTTAGCCAGTGTCCAAAATCAAGAACCAGCTTGAGCCGTGAGGCTTGCTAGGCTTTTTTGGGCCCTTCCGAGCCTCATTGGGTGTCGCCGTCGACCTGAGTCTTGCTCACCTTTGTGTCGCCATCACTGTGAACTCATTGGTTCGCTAATTCGGTGAGTTTATATTCTAATCCCTAATTAGTAAGCTAATTATGCTTAGAAATGGATTAGTGGGCTAATTAGTGGGTTAGTTAGATTAATTAGGCTTAGGATGATTTAGTTAGAGTAAGTATTTAGTTAGTTAGTTAGTTATTTAGTTATTTCAATTAGAATGGTTAGGTGGATTTAGTTAGAAATTAGTTAGATTATAATTAGTGTAATTAGATTAAATTAGTTAGAATGGTTAGATTAATTAGTTAGTTCAATTTAATTAGCCCGGTTAGCTTAGGTTGATTTAATTGAGTGCTTTAATTTAAATATTTTGCGATTTATTTAATAATTGCAATTTATTTAATTATTTATTAATTAGCGAAAATTATACCGGGATAGCTGGTTGTTAGAATTTCATGCTGATTGTTGTAGTCTAATTAGTTTGTGCAATTGAGTGCTAATTTATGCAATTGAATGCTGATTGATGATTTTTTATTTATTATTTCAAAAATATGGAATTTTGGTATTTACTTAGAAAAATACCAGGTGTCGGTTTTTTATGCCGAAATTGTTTTTAGTATTGTATAAAATTGTGGAATTTTAAAATGGGAATAACATGCTTTATGGTTCGATTTGACCGTGTGTCCATGGACACCTACTTTACCAGGTGTTTTAAATATGAATAAAATAGGTCAAGCAAATTATTTAAATTGAGGCATTTGAGTGCAATGCACGATGTCCTTGGCCAAGATTGGATGTACATGTGATTGATATAAGAACTTATCACGACCTTTTACGCCAGATGATACTCCTTTGGGAATGCCCCATGTTAACGAATGTCGATCGTAATGGAGGCTGGACCGATACTCCTTCAGGAATGCCGTTTAGATGTAGACATTACCGTACTTAATTACCGTGCTCAATGGGGCGAGACGATTCCCGATTATGCCGAATGACTGTTGACTGTTGAGTCGGCCGTGGCCGTTGGGTCATAATTAATTGGAACGCTTGACTGAGTGAAATATCTACGCTTAATTATGGGACAACATTGTGTGGCGCGGTATGGGACGTGTCATAACAATTTGGCCTTATAATCGGGACCCCTATGATTGATTGATGATTGAATCGAAGCATTCCAATTTTTGAATGCATTTATTGTATGCATATGTATATGAGCTGTACTAACATGTAAGGAAGTGCTGAGGTGAGGTAAGTCCTCTATGATGTGTGTTTAGGTTGTCTCTAGGTGTATTATTTTCCTAATAGGCATTTAGGGCGTGGACCCACTGAGACATTATCTCACCCTATCGTGGTTTACAACTTTATAGGTCCTTAGATGGAGGTCCAACCCATTCATTTTGGATGGTTGCGAGAGGCCAAGGAACAACGTACCATCTTCCCCCTCCATGGGAACCCCGACTAGACTCGTGAGCTTGTGGTTACTACTATTTGAGTCAATGAGGGCCTACCTAAGTTGGTTCTTTATAGATTCAAAGCGTGGTTTCGCCGCGAGCCCAATGGTGTTCAGGAGGGCCCCTTGGATGGCTTCGACAGACTTGCCGTCGATGGCGAGCTTTTTGAGCTTGACCCCGTTCATGACACCAATATCATAGCTGATATCGAGGCGAACTCGGGACCCGAGGTTGATGAGCCTGTAGTAGAGGTAGCTGATCCTCTAGACATCAACATCCTTGACGGTGTCGTGATAGACCTGAACTGGGGTAGGGTTAGCTCAGTAGTCCCTTTTTGGTTTAAACTTGTGTATATAAACCTAGGTCGTTTATAAAGTGTGGCTTTTGTGAATTGGCCGTCCTACCTTTTTATCCAATGTTTGTTTGTTGTTAGAGATTATTTATTTCGTTTTCGCATGTGCATGAATCGTTTGGGTCGACGACGTGTCCTGAGAAAATCATAAATTAGTCGACTACCGAAGGATGGGCGCGCGCTCTAGGTTCGGGGCGTGACCGAGAGAGAGAGAGAGAGAGAGAGAGAGAGAGAGAGAGAGAGAGAGAGAGCATGGGCTTGAAGCAGTTCATGAATAATTGATCACTTAATGACATAGGCTTGGTTACTGATTGTCTTCCTACACTAGAAGATGAGGCATAACAAATTTTTTGTGTGAATAGATGATGCATTTTTCCTTTAGTAAATACATTAACTTAAGTTATGGGGTGATGCTTGGGAAGAAATTTTTCAGTTTCGCTGGTGTGCTAAATACTGAAATATGTCCTAAAAATATTAAATTATTAATGAAAACTAAGGGTAACTCAAATCTACATTACTCATAATAGGTGTACTCCAAATGAACAAGTCCAACCTTATATATGGACATAAAAATATCATAAGTGTCATTACATTTATACGATATTAACTTGAATGTTATAATTTATTTATTCGATCACTTTTTATCTGAGCAATGCCCTTTGAGTCTTTTACAAAGTGGCAGTACCAAAGCTGCTGCTCTTGAGTGTTGTTTCACCACTTTCCGTTGCTTGTATTCTAAAAACCAACATCACCATCAAACCTATCACCCTTAGAAAGCCAAATCCTGAAATTTTGCAACAATTTGCCGCCACACAAGCTCTCAGGCTCATACACGCGCCACTGCGAATAGAATTCATGCGCCTCCAATGAGCCAATGCCTTTGAGTGATATTTTGATGCTTTTGGTGGCTTGTTTTTGAAATGAACACCAAGATCAGTCTCGCCGTCCTCCAATGAGTCAAATCTCGGGGACCAAATCGCCAATCGCCCCCGCGCATGCCACCGAGCGAGCGCCGTTATAATTGCGATCTACGCGTCGTCACACGCTAGAAGCCTCTACGGCATTGCAGACGTCATCTCTCACCTGCCAGCCACGTGCATGCTCTAGCCAATTACTAACGTCACCGCCACATCATCGTGCCACGTCAGCAGTTGACCTTGCCCAACTATTGACTGTTGACTGTTGACCAGTTCAGTTAGACCGGCCTGACCATTGACCGATCGTTCCCACGTTTTCCGATCGTTTGCTAAGGTATTTCAATGTGCTGAGTCTGTTTTCGGCTTTATTTTCTACCCGTGTGCCCTCTAAGTGCCGGTTTCTTCACATTTCTTCTTCCATTATACTAATTTTACACTGCAAAGTGCACGTAATAGATAAACCGATAGTCTAAAGTCAGACCATTTCACAATGAATCAAATATATATTCTGGGCTCATAAAACATTTGATTTTTTGAGAGGACGCAGATTTGGTGATATGTTATCAGTGATATTTGTCACCTACTAATATTAGCAGTGAAACTGAGGACAAAGTTGTGTAACGTTTGGAGAAATGAGATAGCAAGAATCATCAAATCCTCATCTAGTTTTGAAACACTTTGATTTCATCTGTCTGACTTCAGTTTGGTCACCCTAATATAACACAAGAAACTTGAGATCTACTTGCCAGCTGATATTCCACCTTAGACATTGTCCATATGCATTCGCTAATATACCAGTGTCTGAAGTTTTTATCTGGAAACTGATAGAATAACACTATGGCCTCCTTTCAATGTGCAGGCCCTCCTAAAAACTAGTTTTGGCAATTGGGTCTCAACACTGATTGATGTCTATGAGTTTATTATCCAACATGAGAGCTCTTCCTTTTTCGGGATAAATACAAACTCAGGTCATATTGCCCTCGTTATCATGATCCTGGCTGTTGGATTATCTCTTTTAATTGCTGGAATATTGTGTATCTGTTTGAGGTCAAGAAGATAGAAGAAAGATCGAAAGCAGGTTTGCATTACTCTGCGTGAGTGATTGGCTGAGAATACTTTACGCGCAGGGTGAATAAGATCCTCTGTGAAACATTTTAGCAGCCAATAAGTTCAGGCAGACTTCTTGAGAAACTATTGAGAAAGTTCAAAATGCTAACACCATAACGTGCAAAAGCTTCTAAAATTTTCAGAAACTCAGACGATGGTGATCTCTGACTAAATGATGACAGATTTGGTATTGGTGATAGATATCAAAGTCCACTGAGTGCTCTGTAAAAACCTTTTAGAGGCTACCATCATTAACGGTATTTGCAAAAGTGATATCCACTTTTTCATCAAAGGTATCCACCATTGCAATCCTTTAACAGAATCCGGCAATGATGTGCTATGAAGCGTACCCACACAATTTATCTGGTAATCTAAACAATGAATTGTCTAAATGATAGCCTCAAAATCTCGATTACTGTGGACCTGGATCAGCATGATTGCTATCACTTGGAGACCCCGGCGACGTTATCTTGGTAACAGATTGGTCCACTTTGCTGTTTGATTGATCTGAGTTCAGACCACAAGGTGCCTGTTTGTACTTCTTACCAGGAAAGAAGAACGGAGGTCTTTGAGGCACCAGTATGCTAATAGAATCACTGTTTAACATCAGAATCACTGAATCCATGGTAGGCCGGTCTTCCATGTCATCTTGGACGCAGAGTAAGCCAATGTGCATGCATCTGATCACTTCGCTTACAGAATAAGCACCACTTAAAGCTAGGTCCACTACTTTCAAAGGCATTCCATTGCTCCAGTGCTTCCAAACCTAAAAGAATAGTTATATTAGTGATTTTTGTTCAAAGTACTGTTGTAATTCTATTAAAAGTGATTTTAGCCAGCAAGGAATGGCTTTATTAAGATACTTACATAGCCTAGCAGGTCCTCATCGCAGTCCAGTGAGAAGAATTGGCTGTTTTTTTTGCCAGTTATAATCTCCAGCATAAACACACCATAGCTGAAGACGTCAGATTTTATGGAGAAGTGTCCAAACATCAGATACTCAGGGGACATGTAGCCACTACATCGAACACAATATGTTAACACAGTTGAGAGAATGTTTAATTATGGACATATTCTGCCAGAAACAAATTAGGACAAGTCTGCTTTTCTTGCTTGTCAAGAAAATGCTCCAAGTCAATGCCAATGGCACATTGTTCATTGCCAATAACAAGTCAGATTAGCCGATGTTGTACTTACTATGTTCCAACAATTCTTTTAGTGCTTGCTTGAGTCTGATCAGATTTGAAGATCCGGGCTGCACCAAAATCAGATATTTTTGGGTTCATGTCAGCATCTAGCAAAATTTTGCTAGCTTTGAGATCACGATGAATAATTCGAAGCCAAGAATCTTCATGAAGGTATAACAGTCCACGCGCCACCCCTACCATGACCTTGTAACGTGCTGACCAATCTAGTTGCCCCCTGAGCTCAGGATCTATTCATCAGTCAAGAAATTAATCTGTAAGTTGCATCAACTAATACTGGCATAATGCTCTTGCCCAAACCATCACGTATAGTTGCTTTCATAAACTTTGGGTCAATGTTCTCATTATCGAGTAGTTCATTTTCCCTATCTACTTCTTCACTATATTCTATCTTTAAAGTTGCATTCGTGCATGTAGAAATGAAGTGACGGAGAAAGCTAAGTAGAATAATAACAGGATGTTTATTTGCATTACGTTGTCCTGCTGTCACTAATATATCTAGTTTGTCTTCATTTAGCCAAAATAATATTTTCGTCTCATCTTCTCTTAATGAAACATATCATTTAGATTGAAATTCTGGAGAACTAACGTGGTGAAAAGGAGATAAAAGAGAGGCAAACCAAATAACAAGCGATCGAGGCTCCCGTTGGACACGTATTCATAGACCAGTATTGTTTCATCTCTTTCCATGGAGAACCCCAGAAGCCTCACCAGGTTTCTGTGTTGAAGTTTGGCTACTAGTTCAACCTCGGTCTTAAATTCCTCCACACCTTGTCCAGAGCTCCTAGATAGCCTCTTTGCTGCAATTTCTTGACCACCAGGCAATGTACCCTGATAACAGAATAGACATAAAAACAAATTTGCCAAAATAGACACATCTTATTGTTTCTTCGTTTGTTATACTTTTAATTATTGCGTATATCCGATTGGGCATTGAAATAGGATAACCAGATGCATAATCTCGAAGTTTTTCCTATCTAACCAATGTAAATGAGAAAAATCCCCTAGTGCTTCGAGAGGCTTCACTGTAAACGACAATACTACATTATGAATATACATGAGAATTAGCGAGTGTTGGCTTCTTGATAAGTCAAAAGCTGAATGATATTTTTGAACATCCTAATTACCTTGTAAACTGGACCAAACCCACCTTCACCTAACTTGTTGTCGTTCGAGAACTTATTTGTGGCGGCTTCAATTGTTTGCAGATCAAATTGCAGGGAATGGAGTTCAGAAATTTGCCTCTGACCTGGCAGTTAAATGGTTCACATATCTTTAGACTCTAGTGAAATGAAATCAATAAATTGTATTTATGCAATAGCATTGTTTTGCCGAGTTACCGATTGGATGTTCTTCTATGCAACTTTCGCTGTCCCTTCTTAGAACTCCTCTTCTTCTTCTTTTTCTCAGTAAATGCTGAGCTATCATGTAAATAGGTAGCGTCAATCCTACAATAGCAGCGAAAATTGTGGCGGATATTTTCACTTGAAAGGGCACCGTCCCTGCATTTGTAGTCGCAGCTAATAGTATCATTGACATACAAGAAAGTGTGGCTTCTTCTAGTTATAAAATTTCATCTTCCAGCACATACATAAGAGCAGGATATTCCCCAACTCCATTCGAAAGCTATTTCAGACAATTAACTGGCTGTACTTAAGTAAAACGAGCTGTGAGTGATATAACTGTAAAGATTTTATTGGTAGCCGAATTGAAAAGAAAAAATTTATTTTGCTGACAGAAAACTCCAATGACATCTGGAAGAGCAAAGACTCGGCTTAAGCGGACAACATGAATTCCGTTTTAATCTTAGAAGAAACAACAAGCATGATGATGAACTTTTGAAAAATAAAATATGAGGGGCTACCTTACCTTTTGAGCTGCTCTGATAAAACGGGTAAATCTCAGACCGGACAAAGCAACTCGGAAGCAACACTCTGCCCCCGATTTTCCCCTTTTCGAGGCTTAAGAGGTTCGATGTTGCATTGCGAAGGCACTCCCAACAATCATTCTTGGAAAGATAACGCACACACTGTGCAAACGTGTACAACTTTTTTCCCCGAGTGAACTTGGCCTCGCGATGGCCATACATCCTAGAAGAATGCCAAGCAGCCTCTCGTGCGGCGCTATTCATGGTCTTGTTCAGTAGCTTCACGAGGTCATCTGGCTTTTCTGTGTTCTCTCCATTGTAATCGTCCAACAGAGGTTCCATCTCCACAGTTGAGGAGAAATTCACATCGGCATAGCGCAACATGCACTGATCGTACCACAGGATAGAGACTTTGGTCAACTGGCATAAGCGGGTTATCTCAACGCTCGCGTTCTTGATGCATTCCACGCACTCTGCCTTCGAGACATCTCCTTTGCACATAAAGCTGCCATAGACGGCCTCGCTCGATGTGAGGAAAAATCCTTCATCACGGTCGGAACTTGCACTAGAGACGAGATCATGAAGAACACGAATGAGGTTGGCTTGGTAGGTGCTATTGTTAGCGATGGTGCTTGAGTTTGAGCAGTAATGTCTGCTTATGGTGAGTGCGAATTCAGCAGCATTGATGGTGGAAAAGCTGAGCGTGCAAAGAAGTAGAAAAAGTGTCATTGGCATCTTCTCACTCTTTTGCTGTGCGTGTGGTATGTGAATTATGATGAAGAAGCGGGATTCGTTCTTTGTATTCATTTTGTGAGGCCCCAACATGGATTTTTAAATAAGAGGAAAATTCTGCTGTTCTGAATAGAACAAGTTTTGTCTTATGATTGATATATAGTTGAGGGTGTTTTGATATTTTTATGAACACCTTAAATATATCAATTCTTATACAAAATTGCGACCTTCTATTAGTCTGACTTAGATAAATTGTTCCAATTATAATTGTGGAACTTTGTAAAACATGTGAATAAATTCAAGAACGTCGGTAATCGAGGCAAAAAAAAGAAATGCAAAATGTTAATACATAGAAGAGTTTTTAAATTAATGGATAAATAAGGAATAAATGCATTGAGTGACTAAAAACTTGTTACAAAAGTATAATTTTTTTTTTTGGTAACGGTAAGAGATAATTACAAAAGTATAATTAAGTTCTAAAATTTTTAAAAAGTGAAATCATTGCTAAAACTTGACCAATAAGTACAACCATTAACTTCTTCAAATTTGAGTAATGGAAAATGCTTAAAGATGGCATTTATCTTAATAAGACTTTCAATTAAATTGGGTAAACTTGCAAAAATAGCAATTTTAAACTAATTTTAAACTAACACTCGTTTTTCAATTTGACATTCCTATGAGATTTTGGATTAAGATGAAAGAAATTAAATTTTTTGTTGAAAAATATGACTGATTTTGGTAACAAAAACAAAGTACAAGGAATCCAATTGAATATTTCTTTTAGCACGTGGGTTATTGAAACTTTTATATGTAGGTGCCACATATCGATTTGTCAATGCTTACTCAGCATATTCCATTCACACATTGATTGTAAATTAAAAGGATAGGTGTACTAGGAGTTCGAAAATTTGTTATTAAAATACAATTAAGTCCTAAAATTTTCAAAAAGTGTAATCGAGTATTAAAATTTGTCAAGTTTGTGTAATCAAGTTTTTTCATTTACTCCGTTCAATTCTTTTTTTTTTTTTTTGTCGGTCCTACTCTACTCGTATTCTAATGTTCACTCTCGGACTTTTACCATGTCTTCTTGCAGAACGTGGGAGTCGAAACCCACTCCTGAAACTAATGCGTCCCCACCCCAACCCCTCTTGAGAAGGTGGGGATTCGAACCCCCCACCTCCCCCTTCCAAGTTGGAAGGGTGGCCACTAGGGTAAATCCGAGTGGTTTACTTCGTTCAACTTGGTAAACAGAAATTACTAATAAGCTTTAGGACTTAACAGCATATTTTAAAAGTTTTATGATCAAATTGCACTTTCATAACTAATTTTAAGACTTTCATTGCATTTATCTCTGAATTAAACTTTAATCCCAAAATCGTCGCCACGGAAAAGTTGAGGGACTAAAACTATAATAAAGTATAGTACAAGGACCGAAACTGAAGTTGGCTAATAGTATGGGGACGATTTTTGTAATTTCCCCTCAAGTATACTAGACTTACAAACATTACTTTATGAGAGCGGACGCACCATAATAATAAAAAATTCTGAGGACTTAAGACTGACTAGTAGCAATGTATCGTAGGGTGTGTCACGGCACTTTGATTCATGGGAATGAACAGACCGCCAACTTGTAGCCACCAACATCGGAAACATACCTGCCTTTCGATTTAAAAAGGACAATACCATATAATTACAATAGAAAAATATTATCGTATTTAGGCTACCAGCATCAGCTCGTGCAAACGCCAGGGACTCCTTTCACTCATGACAATTCCAATCATAATGTATTTTTTAAGATATATTAATTAGGGGTGTCCAAATTAGAATGAAATGAACAATTAACATTCCACTTATGACGTGTGGAACATCACGAAGTACATGCAATGGCAACGGAAAAAACAAGATTTCTCAATTTATGTGGGAGCATTTCTCATTTCAAATGTTCCTTTTCTTAGGACCATTATCATAATGTATAAGTTAGATAATGGATAAAAAAAATTTTAATATGGAAAATTGTAAATGAAAGCGATCAGATCATTGCATAAACAAATACGGCGACGGGGCCACGATATCGAGTAAGAAGGGTCAATCATGTAGAAGCATTGTGTTACAAAGTTTTCAACTCAGCACGAAACACTTATGCTGTCATCTAAAGCTCTACTTAACGACTCCAAAATCAAGGAAAGTGATAGTTTCATAAAAGAGTTCGTAAATTGAAACATTGATTAGCCAAACTAATAAAATTTGGTAAAGTGATAGAAAAGCTTATACGTGTGTGGAGAATTCCAAAAACGCCTTGATAAGTAATTCAAATGAGACTTGGTAACTTAAATCAATAGAACCATGTCTAGATAAATTTGTTAAGCATCATGTGAGAATGTCGACACAGACCTCATTCGAATAATTATGAGTGAGAACAAACTTCCCACGAAAGCTAAAGAAGGTTGTTTGCTTAATTATTTGTTTGTTTTAATGTCTTTTGTTGATTTTTAATGGCATTTGATGATCTTTCCATGAAAATTTCTCAAGAAATGACATGTTATTTATAGATTGATAGTACGTGTGATGATTATTGAAAAACTTAATATGTCCAACCTCTCTCTCTCTCTCTCTCTCTCTCTCTCTCTCTCTCTCTAATATAAAATATACAAAGAGTATAAAATCTTATAAACAATCAATATGGGATAATTTGACGCCTCATTATACACATAAGGTCAATTAATAACCAGATTTGAAACTTTCTTTTAGAAACTTAAGAAATTGCACATACTGATTTGGTCACATGACGGTATTGTCTTCGCATGCTCTTACTTAATCTTTTTAAATTTTTCATCAAAAATATTGTTGAGTGGCTGACTAATGAATATGTGTATATACTAAGTGCGCCTTCTTTAATGATTAGATTTAATGAATGAAATTGTTTTCTTCCGACAAAACAAAGGTTAGGGTCTAAAAACTACATAAAGTGGGGAGACGGCCCACTTAAAGTAAAGTCATGGGATAAGACCGTGGTTGGGCAAGATCCATCGAAGCATATGGTCCTTAATGAGTAAAGCACCTCCCTAATTATTAATTAGTAAAATTCTTTTTTGATGGCCAATCAAACTCCTCAAATTAGTAAATCTCACAGGTCAAACACCACCGTCCACTTTGTCATTTCAGAAGACAAAAATGTTCAAAATTAACAAAGGTTTTATGCTCTTACTTTTCTCAACCTGTAAGTTCTTGCGTCAGCTTCCACTTGCGGTTGCCTCCCAATTTATGATCAGAATATAATATATTATATAGAGGGAATAGACTCTTTTACACAGTTTTAAATAAAATCTTTGTCGCGATCAAGTGAGATTAAAAATGCTAGTAAGTAACTCTAATTAAAATTGATATTTTGTTGATAAACTCAATGAACTGGTAACCATGGAAAAGAAAAACCCATAAAAAAGATGGTAAATTGAAAAATAAATAAAGGATTAATGTAGTAGCAAATCTAAAATCAGTCGCAAAAATTTATTCACGTCTTGAAACTTTTAATTAGTAAAATCAAATCCTAAAACTAGATCAATTTGTACAGTCATAAACTTTCATTAATTCCATCAAATTGGAGTAATCAAAAATGCTTAATGTGATATATTTTAATACTCTTTTCAAAAAAAAAAGAAAAAAAGAAAATAGTTTCTTTGATTTTTTGTAACATTATTGAGGAAAATGCTAACTTGACCAAGTCAGCCATCATCATGGCCATAACCAAGATATGACAGCAACGGTAAAAAAAACAGAGGAAATACCTAATGACGGTTAATATAAGCTTTATATACGCAAACACTCTTATCATCCAATGGCTTAAAATTTTTAGAATGTAGATTCTCAAATGGCAGGACATCGGATAAGATAGGAGATAGAGCTATAAGCTATTTAGGCACGGGTTAATTTTCTCTGTTATAAACTAATGGAGCAAGGAAAGGCAACTGGCTGTACAACCCCTTTAAGAGTTGTCATATGAGCCCGATAACTCATACGGACCTTTCAATTTGAGCCATGACTACTCTACACCACTCGTGATTCAAAGGTTTGAGGTTGATTAGCACATCATTGCAATCTCTTCAAGATGTAAGCTAGCGATTCAGAAATCTCTCCATACAAGATATACCACAACTAAGCAACGCAATCGAGTCTTTAGAAGTTTGCTTAAGACATGTGAAAGAAAGCGAAGGAGAGCAAGGAACGGACAAGGTTTTGGGGAGAAGATTTTTTCGTATTTCTTCACTTGTAATCAATGTACATGATTTAGTAAATATAGTACAAGATGTACATATAGAAAAGGCAACATAATATTCTACAAATCAATTCAATTTTCCTATATAATCTTTGATTGATTCTATAATCAAAATCAGATCAAACAATTCCCCTGTATATCTCCTGGATCTTCAGCATATCTTCCAACACTCCCCCTCAAGCTAGTGGCTTGTAAATGTCCAAGACGCCTAACTTGCTCAGTAGATATGCATGTTGTCTCTGATATGGGGGTTTGGTGAAAACATCTGCATGTTGTTCAGTAGTTCCAATACCTCCTGTCTCGATTATCCCTTCTTGAATCTTCTCTCGAGTGAAATGACAGTCCACTTCTATGTGCTTGGTCCTCTCATGCATTACGGGATTTGCCACAAGCTTGAGAGCTAATTTGTTGTCACAAAATAACTTCGTTGGACCCTTTAGTTGTACTCCGAGATCACCAAATAAACCTCGTATCCACACAATCTCACATGTGGTTTTTGCCATGGCCCGATACTCTGCTTTAGCTAAAGATAAAGAAATTGTTGCTTGCTTCTTGGTTTTCCATGAAAGAAGAGAATCTCCTAATTTAATGCAAAACCGAATAATGGATCTTCGACTCATAGGGCAAGTTGCATAATCTGCATCGCAGTATGCCATCATTTCCATGTTGCATCTTCTAGATAGAAGTATCCCAAATCCTAGACACCTCTTCAAATACTTCACAACTTTTAGAGCGGCATTCATGTGGGATTCCTTCGGTTTGTGCATAAACTGACTAAGGTTTTGCACTACATACGATATAGCAAGTCTAGTCATAATCAGGTATATAATTTTTTTCAATGAGTTTTTGATAACTCGTCGGATCCTTTAGTATAGGATCATCATCCTGAGATGTTCCCCCAATATAGTCTGTTGTAGTCAATCTGGTATTCTGCTCGATTGGATAACTGCTAGCTTGTATCCTAATAAACTAGTTTCTGATATAATCTCCAATACAAATTTCCTCTAACTGAGGGAAATTCCTTGGTGAGATCGAACAATCTCAATCTCAAGAAAATATTTTGGTGCTCCCAGATCTTTTATATGAAATGTTGTATGCAAATATTTCTTAAGACTTTTTATTGCAGCTTAATCATTTCCCATGATAAGAATGTCATCTACATAAATCATCAAATAAATAAATGACGTACCTTTAGTCCATGTAAACAAGGCATAATCGTACTTGGATTGTTTGAATTCTGCATTGGTGAGAGCATTGGCAAACTTAGCATACCATTGTCTAGAAGCTTGTTTCAGCCCATAAAGGGATTTGTGGAGATGACATACTTTATTCTCCCCCTGTCTCCATAAGCCCTGAGGAATATCCATGTAAATTTCTTCATCCAGATTGGCATGAAGAAAAGCGTTGTGGACATCCATTTGGTGTAACGACCAATCATGGATTACCACAACTGATAAGAATGAGCGAACGGTGACATCCTTAGCAACTGGAGAAAAAGTTTCGTGATAATCAAAACCTTCTCGTTAGGTATATCCTTTCCCCACCAACCGAGCTTTGTATCTCTCAATGGATCCATCAGCTCTATACTTTACTTTATAAACCCATTTGCATCCTATGGATTTCCTGTTCAGGGGCAGATGAACTATTTCCCACGTATGATTATCAGTCAACGCCTTTAATTCTACTGCCATAGCTTGTTGCCACCGTGGGTCTTTGGATGCTTCATCATAACTAGATGGTTCCTTTTCATCGGATATATGACTAATGCAACATCTATGTTCCGACGAAAGCTTATCAAAGGAGACATAAGAAGATATTGGATAGTTAATACCTCGTCCGTTAAGCAAGGCACGGACATAGTCTTTGGTCAACATTGGTGGTCGTGTAGCTCGCCCCGAACGACATGCAAAACTATTTTCTATCTGGTCACCAAAATCATTCTCAATATTTAGTGGAGCAGCAAGTACACTTTCCAATGCTTCCGTCGGAGGCAGCCGATTAGATGAAGATGATGGAATAACTTGTTTCGGGGATGCTGTGAGGAAATATTTAGGAGACATACTTTCCTCGTTTAAGGAATGATGAGAATTGGTTGAGATATTCAAATCCTCTGTAGTTTCACGAAATGGAAAGACAATTTCGTGAAAGATGACATCCCTGCTCACGAAAAAATCTCTCGTTGATGGATCGAGAACATAATAACCCTTCTGTAGGTTAGGATAACCCATGAAAGTACATCTCCTAGCACGTGGACTCATTTTGTCTCAAGGTCCCATAGTTGCAATATAACATAAATAACCGAAAACTCGTAAATGATCTACTACTGGTTTTTTTCCATAAAGTAATTCGAAAGGTGATTTACTAGCCAGTATTCGAGCAGGCATGCGGTTGATGAGGTAGGCTGCAGTAAGGACACAATCTCCCTAATAATTCACTAGAATAGATCCCTAAAACTTCAAAGCTCATGCAACTTCTAACAGGTGACGATGTTTACATTCCACCACTCCATTTTGTTGTGGAGTATAAATACATGAGCTTTCTTGTAAAATGCCATGAGACAAGAAAAGTGAGCTGCAGTCATGATTAAAAAACTCTTTCCTGTTGTCAGTCCGGATTCGCTGAATCGATTTTCCAATCTAATTTTTAGTCAAAGTGATAAATGTTTTCAAGTGAGAGGGAACTTGAGCTTTGGACTACATCAGGAATACCCATGTTGCCTAAGAGTGATCATCCACAATTGTGAGAAAATATCGTGAACCATCACGATGTGCTGTGTGATATGGTCCCTAGACATCCACACAAATTTAAGAAAGTATATCACTAGAACGATTTTTATTGGAAGGGAAAGGTGTGCGAGATTGTTTTGCGAGAGGGCATATATGACATTTAGAGTATGGAAAGAATGCACTATGACCCATTCTCGAATGCATAAGAAAATCTTTATCATTGGCAATGACATTACACAATGACAATTTATTCAAAGGGAATTGAATTTAAATCAAAATGACTTGGAAAACTGGTCCAGAAATATAAACCTTCAGAAAGACTACCCAAGCCCATAAGTTTCCCAATCGAAAGGGCCTTAAAAAAACATGTGTCAGAATCGAAGAGTATTTGACAGGAATTTTCCTTGCAGGACTTTGGACACGGAAATGAGATTAAACTGAAATTGTGGGACATAAAGGACATTTTGTAGGAAAATTTGAGAACTTAGTTGAACAGTGCCTGTCAATGTGACATGAGTAATATTTCCATTTAGAAGTTCCACAGAAATAGGTGTATCCAATTTCTTATGCATTTTTGAAAAAAAAAACTTATATCACAAATGATATGGTCACTTACTCCTGAGTCAACTATCCATGCCTTTCTCGATATAGAATTGATCAGACAGTGGGATATACCTGAGAAACTTCCTCCTTTATTTCCAATGTCTGCCTTCTGCAATGCTTGCATCAATTGTTGATATTGCCCATAGGTAATTGGTCGGTCACTACTTGGACCATAAGCTGTAGAATATTCTTTCTTTTTACTTTTTTCTCTTGCCTTTCCATGTAATTTCCAACAATTATTTATGGTATGATGCGGACGTTTGCAATGTTCACAATATAATTTACCTCTCCCCCTTGATTTTTGGCCGAGATTCCTTAGTGATGCAAAAAAAATCTGGCCGTCGGATGCTTTTATGTGGAATTATTTCCACTGTCCGATGTAACTGAGAGATTGAGCCCTTGTGGACCGTCATGTAATTTCCATGTAATTTCCAACAATTATTTATGGTATGATGCGGACGTTTGCAATGTTCACAATATAATTTACCTCTCCCCCTTGATTTTTGGCCGAGATTCCTTAGTGATGAAAAAAAAATCTGGCCGTCGGATGCTTTTATGTGGAATTATTTCCACTGTCCGATGTAACTGAGAGATTGAGCCCTTGTGGACCGTCAGATTGCTGGAGAAGATCTAGTACGTTGTTGTTGTCCCTTTTAAGGGCTCTTTCGCTGGAGACAAACCCTAGCCCCTCTCGACTTTCTCTCTCTCGGGCTAGGGTTTTTATGCCCGATTCTCTCTCGCGAAGAGCGAGTGCAACGCTGTCGCCTCCTCATGTTTACTCCGAAGTCGTGAGCCTCTGGCTCTCTTCTTGGACGGTTAGTTGGAAAATCTGATTGAGAGGAGGCACCGGATCCATTGCCAGGATCTGCGAACGAAAAGTTAGGTATGTTTCGTTCAAAATCAAAAGAAACCGAGTGGATTTCTCCCTCTCCTTCATAGATTTGTTTTGTCTGAGAGTTTTTGGAGGTCCCTCGAGTTTTTCTTCCACGGCCTCGAGCTCGTTCTAGAGCGATGAGAGTTTGTTGTAACTCGCTATGACGGACACATTCCCTTGCTTGAGATCTGTAAGTTCTTGCATGAGACAAAAGATTTTTGCTCAGTCTAACTTCCTGTACATTTCTTTGATGTTGTCCCACATGACTTTCGAATCCTCCATCGGTGGAAGGCCGACTGCGACATCTGGAGAAACACAATTGCCGATCCATGTGCGGATCAGGTGATTGCACTTTCTCCAGTGTCTGGCTAGTCGGTCGTTTGACGGAATCAGTACGGCTCCATTGAGGAAACCATCTTTATCTTTTGTCACGAGGGCCCACTGGAAGTCTTGTGACCATTTGTTATAGTTTTTCGGCCTAGTCAGTTGTAGACTAATCAGTCACAGTTCTGGACCGTCAGCGGTTGACACATGCAGAGGGTCGCCTAGCTCTGGTCGGCTGGTGATGGCCGCAATCAAAAACGGTATAAACCTAGGTGAAAGGTTCGGGTAAGGATTCATCCCTGTACCCGATCCATTGAACCCGGTTCCATGACCCGCATTAAAGAGTCTCGGGTGGGGATTTGTTCCCGAACCCGGTTCTCTAGGCCCGCCGATTTGTTCTGTCTCAACAGATGGGCTTGCCCGCTTGCAGCTGGTAGGCTCCCGTCGGGCTGAATGTTACTCTAGTAACTCATTACCCCTGGCAATGATGGATTTGGGCCTAGCCCAACGTACCATGGATAGGGTACCCATTGGTAAGGATGGCCCGGAATGGGCTGCCCCATATTTGACTGAGTTGAGAATAACTGCCATTGTACGCCTTGGGTCTAGATTTGTTGCTAGGCTGTGGGAATTGCAGGTATCGTGCCGGTACTTTGGCCTTGTGTCTCTTTTGTTGGTGTGGTGTCTCGTATGGATGGAATGCCAGCAGCAGCAGGGAGCTGATTCTCTAGGTGATTCATGGTGAAATCCCCTTCTGTTTCTTCTTCCTTCTTACAAGAATTGATTCCTTCATAACAAAGTGTTGATCTGTCTTGCAGATTCAAGGACGTATGAAGGTAATCGGGCGCGAAAATAGAGCTTAGAGCCTAGCTCTGATACCATGAAAGAAAGCGAAGGAGAGCAAGGAATGGACGAGGTTTTGGGGAGAAGATTTTTTTGTATTTCTTCACTTGTAACCAATGTACATGATTTAGTAAATATATTACAAGATGTGCATGTAGAAAAGGCAATGTAATATTCTACAAATCAATTCAATATTTCTACCTAATCTTTGATTGATTCTATAATCAAAATCAGATCAGACAATTCCCTGGTATATCTCCGGGATCTTCAGCATATCTTCCAACAACATGAATCAAACTCATGAACCTGGCCAAAATGTGTCTCATCTGCCGTTAGGGCCAACCACTGTCGTGGCTAAGCATGGGCCTCTTAATGCACGCTTTGTCCCTACATGCAGTTTAACATAGTTAAATATAAGTGAGTGGACAATCCCAAATTGTTTTGCTTCAGTAGTTGGGTGCAGTTTCGACCACATTTTCTGGAGTGGGATCCAAATAGTGATGATGAACGAGAATCACATGGAGAAGCTAAGCCAATGGAATTCGGAAAAGGAGTTTGTTGCAGGCTATAACTGGTGAAGGCTTCAACCACATTTTCTGGAGTGGTCAACTCTCTCCATAAGTGGTAAACGCATCTTCTTCTTTTTTTCTTTTTTTAAAAAAAAATCGATGAATCGATGGGAAGTGCCATAAGAAGCCTCATATTTATTAGGTTAATATAAGCAACAGTATTGACACCCTTTAGATGGGTCCACGACCAAGGAATGGCATTTCCTACGTAATAATTCCCCTTTTCTCTAAATGTGCACGGAATGTGCTCGGTCAGCACTAGCAAATCGACACATGGTGCCTATCGATTCTGCTTTTGGTCCTCCCGCTTTCAAGAGTGTTCCATTTCCGTCCTATAATTTGTTTTAGTTATAGGATTAGTCCTTGATTAATTTTCAATAAGAATTTAATTTCTTTCATCGCATAATTATCTTAAATCTTATGGAAATGTCAATTTAAAACAAATTATTAATTGATCGTTCCTGCGTTTGTCCACAATCTAATTGACAGCCCCAACTAGGATCAATTCCATCACATGCAATAACTTAACATCCACATTTTCAGCATAGCTTCATACAAAAGTATTTAGGGGGGACTTTTAGGGAAAAATGAAAAGAATAGTACAGATTAATTCTAGTATTATGGATTACATATCAATCACCTGTCAAAAATAGAATGAAAAAAATAGTTACCATTTCATTTGTCACAAACCACACACTGCGGCCATTGGAGAAACAAGATTTCTTGATAGATATGAGTGTTTTCTCCTTTCATTTTCCTTGTTTTATTACCATTACTATATGTCTAAGTTCCTTTTCAGTATGGAACATTGTAAATGAAATTGATGGAATGCGTGCATAAATAAATTCAGGGACAGAGCCAGCATATCAGTCCAGTAGGGTCAATCGTGTAGAAGCACCATGTTATAAAGATCTCAATTCAGAACAAAGCACTGGTATTGCCATTGTCAAGCTCCATTTCGTGACTCCAAAATTAGAAACTCAATGCCTATTTCAGAAATTGATCTCAATATTCTGTTGATTTAAGTTCAAGGAAAGGTCCACGAAGCACTCAGGCTACTTATGACGTGCATTAAAACTCAACTTTAGTATCAGGTTACCTTTGTTTCGAGAAAAATAAACGATTTGAAAAACATTTTCCTGAATATAATTAGTTGCGTCACTTACAATAAACAAACGAAAAAATAATATCTCCAGCGTTCATGAAAATATTTCAACTTAAATTGTTGTCGATAATGAAAATATTCTTAATTGCTTGACTATTTCAGGTGATACGAGTGATTTATCTTTAGGAAAATGTTATCCAAATTATTCATTTTTCACAAAACAAATGAAGCCTTAATACTTAATCTCATCATCCGATTAGATACCTAGAAACAACCATAAGAATCAACACAAGGTGGGGTAACCATCAAATTAAGTTCGAGTAAATCCTAAGTAGATCGAGATTTCTTACGTCAGCGAGCACAACGTACTTTTAATTTGAAATGCCTAAGAAATAATTAAAAAAGCATCACCTAAGTATTCGGTTGATTTGTTGCTATTATTTGGGCCCGTATTTGCACGGTCCAATTTCTCAAAAGGAGTTTGGACACGTTTGATCATAACCGGCCTCTTTAACAAGAGGAGATTTAACAAGAGGAGATTATTTGGGTTAAGTGTTGAATTATGACTCGAGTTTGAACATTTGCAAAAGCTTGATTTGAAGAAATAAAAGAAGAAGTCCTGTGTGAAGATTCGGAAGTGGTGGGCCCAAGGTCAAACTTTTGAACTTGGGCACACGCTTATAAAACATAAAAAACGCAGAGGGTTTTTCTTCTTCTTTCGACAAGTGGCCGCTGCACCCTACGTAGCTGCGTCGTCCACGATCCTAGAAGCCACACACAGAGAAGCCGCGTTCATGTTCCCCGAAGAGAAGCTACACGTCAAAGCGAAGATTGAGTCGCGCGTGCATTATACTTTGAGCTTGAACACGCGGTAATTTGGTGCCGTGAGTTTATATCACAGTTAAATTATTTATTTATAAACACTTTGGGTTTGTGGTAAAATTTAGGTGTGGGAAACACTTGAGCATTTGAGCGATTGTAAAATCTGATACTCCGATTATAGTGGATTATTTGCTGCTGGCTCTCCCTGTAGACGTAAGTACCGATATCTGGACCGAACCATGTAAATTCCTAGTGTCCTTATTTTTTTCTCGTTTATTTCTATGGTGATTTCGCATTGACGTAAATTGTAAGGTCCTATCGTTTCCGCGTATTATATCCCAATATTAAGAGAGAAAAGACTTGAAGCTGCCATAGATAGAAGCTCCTTGTCTGAGGCGTGAGGATTTCTTTGGTAAGATTAGAGAAAGACCCTGCCTTTTTTATTGAGGAAGATGATCATTTAGTGGAGAAAAATAGATATGGTGAGAGAAAAAAAACCCTGCCTTTTTTTATTGAGGAAGATGATTATTTAGTGGAGAAAAATAGATATGGTGAGAGAAAAAAAAAAAGAAAGAAAGAGCTGAATGTGATGAAGTACAATGATAATTTAGTTGTGGAATCTCATATGTTTGTGTCACGGGCCGAAATAAGGCCGACCCAAGAGGTTCCTGGAGGACGATCACAACTCACCCATGGACCTCCTGCTCTCGCTCGGATTTCCACCAAGTCTACTTCCCGAAGTTTCCAAGGGCGGGCGAAACTATCATTGAGCTATTTTCTAGAAGCCCCTCTCATTTATGTTGGTAGTTGATAGCTTCTATTTATGTCGGTCGTTAGTAGTTAGTATTTATGTCGATAGATGAGGCGGTGTGATCTCGTCCGCCAGATCAAAAGTCAATCAACAGATGCAATCAGAGGGCCTCGAGTATAAGAAGGGGTGCCCTCCCCCTCATTTGTATCCATCCAAAATTTCAGCAATAGAAGTTCACTTTCTTTCCAAAGCTTCTCTCTCTAAACTTTCTCTCTCTACGATCCGGGTAAGCGAGCGAGTCAGCGTTTGATCAAGCAAGGCTTGGCTTGGGTGATCCAAATTTGCCCGAGTCGTTGCGCAGTTCGATCCCAATTGATCGGCCCGTGACAAGTGGTGTCAAAGCAAAGGAGAGTTCCATTTGGAGAGATCAAGGAGCGCCAACTGTTCGAAGGAATGTCGAGCCAAGAAGCTGTCATGGATGGAGAGGCCGCACAAGTCAAGGAGACCCGTGGCCGAGCAAAGAAAAGAGATGCATCGATGGAAGCCGTAGCTGCGTTCGATGAGAAGATCGGGAAGGTCCGGAGTGCCATGCTCAAACTCATGGAAGATCTTGACGATGTGCGAGACCGGATCATGGAGGTTGAGACCTCGCTTGGTGAAGACTTCACGACCGGCCTCAACGAAGCTACCGCCCCATTACATGAGAAGGATGAAGGCCTTGAAGCATCAATCAATGTCTTGAAGGAGCGCATCCAAGTGATCGAGGAAGAAGGTCCACATAGGGATGAGGTCGAAGCCATGAAGGCAAAGATCCAAGAGCTCAAGACCGAGCTCGCCCTATGCAAGTTGAGCATCACTAATGGAGCGATGCCCACTCAAGCGGTGCCCAAGATCGAGCTATCGAAGCCCAAGGAGTTCAAAGGCGAACAATCTGCCAAAGAAGTGAACAACTTCATTTGGAACATGGAGCAATACTTTAGCGCCGCCAACATCCAAGACGAGTCAATCGAGGTACGGACCATTTCGATGTTCCTTACTGATACCGCGATACTTTGGTGGCGAAATAGGTGTGATGAGACTAGACACAGTGCCAATCTCGTGAAGACATGGGATGACTTCATGAAAGAGTTCTGAGACTATTTCTTCCCGGAGTTTGCTCAACAAGAAACCCGTAGCAAGCTCCATCGCCTCGAGCAAAGAGGTGCGATTCGAGACTACGTGAAGGAGTTCATGGAGCTCAAATTCCAAATTTGCAACCTAAGCGAAGAGGAGGCTCTCGGAACATTCATGGATGGGTTGAAGCCATGGGCACTTCTCGAGCTCAAGCGTCAAGATGTGAGTAGTCTTGCGAGAGCACTTAGCATGATCGCTCGTCGACCTCACTAAGACCGAACCAAGGAGTCGATCGTGGAGGTTAGATCGATCCGAAGACGAAGGAAGAAACACTCCTTGAGGTGCGCGTGAGCAAAACGGCCATGTTAAGACATGGGGAGAAGGGTCTTCCAAGCCATCCTTCCAAAGGGGTCGACCACAATCGGACTGTACGACGAGTAAGTTCGACCAACCCCCGCCTTCTCATTGTTTTATTTGCAAGGGTCCGCATTGGACTCAAAAATGTCCAAAGAAGGGTCGAATTAATGCCCTCCTTGCCATCGAAGAGGAGAAGGAGCCCAAAGAAGACAAGCAGCAAATCCGGATTGGAACGGTGAAGGTCGTCAATTCCGTCCAAGATCGGTCACCGTCCAAAAAGAAGGAAGCTACGCTGAACTCAGACATGTTCTTCATGGACGTTAAAGTGTGTGGCCAAGTGCTTTACGCCTTGGTTGACACTGGAGCCTCAAACATGTTCATGTCGATCGAGGTAGCCAAAGCCTTGGGACTACGCGTGGAGCCATCTAGGAAGTTGTTCAAGCCCGTCAACTTGGAAGGCCTCGCTGGCATAGGATCGACTTCAGATGTGGACATAAAGATCTGCGGATGGAAAGGCAAGATGGATTTCGAGGTAATCCCTCTCGATGATTATGATCTCATCCTTGGTATTCAATTCTTCCATAGTGTAAGATCCATGATCGACATGAGGACCAAGTGTATTATGATCCTCAATCCAAAATGCCCAACAACGATCCCCATGATCAAAGGGGTGGTCGACACCAAGACCATCGCCACGATCTGACGCCTCGACAAAAACTTGAAGTCCGTGAAGCAACTAAACAAGCTGGCCGAGGTGAAGCCAAAGGTAGAATTGGATCCTACTCCAACACATGCCATGCCAATCCAAGTGCTCTTCCCCAAGGTTGAGTGTGCACCGCATGCTCCGCCCAAGTCGAAGACGGAGCCACATACCAAGTCCAAATTCATCATAGAAGAGTGCAGTCCTTCGTACAAGAGCGTCCGCACCAAATGAAACAAGAACAAGAAAGCTCGTGCCAAAGCCCGTGCTCATGCCAAGAAGGCCAACCATCAAGCTGAGAGCGACGAGGACGTCGCTTGATTGAGTGGGGGAGAATGTCACGAGCCGAAAGAAGGCCGACATTAGAGGTTCCTGGAGGACGATCACAACTCACCCATGGACCTCTTACTCTCGCTCGAATTTCCACCAAGTCTACTTCCTGAAGTTTCCAAGGGTGGGCAAAACCATCATTGAGCCATGTTCTAGAAGCCCCTCTCATTTATGTTGGTAGTTGATAGCTTCTATTTATGTTAGTCGTTAGTAGTTGGTATTTATGTCGGTAGATGAGGTGGTGCGATCTCGTCCGCCAGATCAAAAGTCAATCAACGGATGTAATCAGAGCACTTCGAGTATAAGAAGGGGTGCCCTCCCCCTCATTTGTATCTATCCAACATTTCAGCAATAGAAGTTCACTTTCTTAGCAGAGCTTCTCTCTCTAAACTTTCTCTCTCTATGATCCAGGTAAGCGAGCGAGTGAGCGTTTGATCGAGCAAGGCTTGGCTTGGGTGATCCAAAGTTGCCCGAGTCGCCGCGCAGTTTGATCCCAATCGATCAGCCCGTGACATTTGCCTCAGGTATAAGCCAAGTTCAATGAGATTAAAATAATGGAGGAGCATATGCTCTCCTTCTCAAGTATGATCACACTTTTCCTCTTTTAGTGCTTGTTGGGTTAGCATTAGAGTTTTTGTTTCATTTGAAGATGGCACATCATATACGATACTGCATTGCGATTTCCGGGGATAGGAGGATGGAGAAAGACAACATGATTTGGCCATGGAATAGAAATGGAGTGTTTTTTTTTTTTTCCTGTTAAATCTGCTTACAATGTAGCTATGAGACCTAAGAATGAAACTTTCATGAAAAATAAACCTTCATGTTCTTAATCATAGGACTGATAATAAGGTGTGGAAGTTGATCCGAATCATTGATTTTCAGCTGAAGATTAGACATTTTATGTGGGATTTGTGTTCTGGTGCATTAGCTACTGCTGAAGACTCATATTGAAGAAAGATGATAGAATCCTCTAAACGTGTCTTCTATGATGAAATTGAAACTAATGAACATCAACTCAAACTTTTGATAAGTAGCTTTCAATGTAGGTGGAAGGACAACGGTTTAGCTAGGAGGACTTGAAAGCTCCGCTGAGGAGGATTTCTTATTCCCTTTTTTTGAGTTTGCAGGTGGAGAAGATCTAGGCAACCCAAGGCGGAACCTTATATGTCATTGATGCAAATTTATTTCCATAGTGTAAATGCATCTGGCGAGTTTCAACCTAATTTTTCCAATTTAGACGACATTCGTCGTCAAACAAAGTTATCTATTTTGAGTTGACATGTTTATATATTCAAAATTAATGTCACATGTTATTTGCATGATCGAGATTTTCAAAAGTTGTGCCCCTTAAAAGATCACTTCGAAAATTTTGACACTAAAATAAACGTAATGTGAAAGTTGTGAAATTGTAAGTGTCCTTTTCATCCATCTTTCCGCCATAAGTTTTTACAACTCTTCAATTGGGTTTTTTAAAGTTGTGCAAAAGTCTTTTCCCATGAAATTCTACAACATGCGGACCCCTAGAGTGTCATAAGTTAGCACAAAGGGATACTTAAGTACTAAAAGTTACCGAAGGTACACTTAAGTGCCAAAATCGGAGCAAAATGGATCACTTGAGTGCCAATCCCGTCAAAACACTAACTTGGCAATTTTTCGACGAGGCAAAGACAAAACGGCGTCGTTTTAGTGTTGACTGGAAAAAAAAAAAAATATAAAAATTAATTAAATTTAAATTTAAATTTAAAATTATTTAAAACATTTAAAAATAACAATTTTTAATATTAAATTTTTAAAAAATTAAAACATTTAAAATTAACAATTTTCAATATTAAAATTTAAAAATTTTAAAAAAGGGGGCAGAAATAGTTGAGGGCCGAGCCCTCACCGCCACCGGCGAGGCCTCCTTGTTTTTTAATTTTTAATTTTTAATTTTAATTTTAATTTTTTGATTTTTTTAATATTTGTATTTATATTTTTAAATATTTTAAGTAAATTTAGTTTTAAATTAAATTTAATTAATTTTTACATTAATTTATTGCCACATCAATGCAAAAACGATATCGTTTGTGCTCTATCGGCCACATCGGTGTGCAAAACACGGCGTCGTTTTGCACTTATTTTGCCGGAAATTGCACACGTCGGCACTTTGGCCGGAGTGGCACTTAAGTGTCCCATTTCTTTTTGAATGTGGCACTTAAGTGTACCTTTCGTAACTTTTGGCACTTAAGTGTACCTTTCGTAACTTTTGACACTTGAAGCGTTCTTATCCCAAATTCTACTGTCCAATCTCACTTTCTGGCTAGGCGGCACTTTGCACTTTATGGTCTTTCACTATTTGTATATATGCCACTGGTGATGACCAAGGTAGAAGGAAATGAAGCGGAAGATGAGGGTAGTCCTCACGCCCTTTTCCTTACTTCTAACTTGTTTAAGGGGCTTTAATCCCCCAAAATAAATAAATAAATAAATAAAATGTACGAGCAAGGGACGTAGAAATTGGGGTTGGTGTTGGTTAAAGAGACAAACCAGGATCGGGATGATTATTAAGAATTTGATTGACATGATTTTCATCTAACATATTTTCAAACTAATTTGGATGTTTATTTTTGTAAAGCGTCATGTATGAAATTTTCTGACCAAATGGAGTAGAAAAAACTACCTCCTAACTTTATTTTATTTTTTAATTAAGACTTCCTTTCTCGTCCATGAGCAGTTAACTTGTTTCCTTAAGAAATAATTGTGCTTCTTCTTTTAAAATTATTTTAGTGATATAAACTTATATAAGTATAGAATTTCTCTAGTTTCTCGAGCGATCAATACCATCCTAAACTTGCTGTACTCTAGTGCATTTTGTCGTAGCTACACAAAATGCATTACCACACAAACAGTTCAAGAATATCAATGAATGACCAAGATTTGTTCTTTTCCTCGTTCATGACCATACTTCATGCGGCGTTAGGATGTTCGTAAAAATCTTCTAATGAGGAATCACCGCTAGTCTATTGAAGTTGTCTTGAAAATCAAATGAGCCATGGAAGTGTACCTTACTTCTTACACTACTAGAGAATCTAGAGTCAAAAACTTGATTACACTAATTAATCAATTAGTGTAATTTTGACAGCTAATCTTGTTTTTTTTTTTTAAGGAGATTCATGTCAGGTAGTTTAGATTAATTTTAGACTTATCTACTAATTTACGAGGTGATCATGCAAGTGTACAATCATTAAAATAACCAACAATAACTGAAGAAGGCATTGAATAAATTGCAAGGAAAAGGAACATCTTACAAATAAGAGATAATTAAGTGCCATTCCTAACTAAGCTAAAGGGAAGTTATAATCAATTAAGGGTACTTTTTCTAAGAGTAATCGGAACCCTATGATAGAGCCATAAAAGCTTATTCAATTGAGCATGATTTTCACTGAGGATTTTCACACATTTAAAGAAAGGACAAGCCAAAAAGACTTCTTCAGCCACTTCCAAGAAATTTAAATTTTTTGATAATTTTCTTGATTTTTAGGAATTTTTTTATTTTTTGTAATTATTTCTTCGAATTTTTTAATTTTCCAAGGATTTTTATATATTTTTTAATTTTAATTTTTTTGAATTTTTAATATTTTTATGGTTTTCTGAATTTTTAATGTTTTTAGAATTGTCTGGATTTTTTATATTTTCAAATATTTTTTAATATTAAAAGCAATTCGGACGGGGTCATGAGACCCGGCCCTACCAAACCGACCTGGAGCCTATCTGTCCGGGTTGGGCTAAATTGGGTTGGCCGTACTTGGAAAAACGAAAAGACCCCAGTAAATTTTTTTTAGAAAAAAGGGACGGCCCCAGCCCACTTAGATTTTAAGCCACTTCAGCACAGCCCATATCATGCCAGCCCATCCACCAGCCCAAGCAGACAAACCACAGCCCATTTTATCTTTTCTTTCATTTTGTGTTTTCTTTTTTTAATTTTTTAATTTTCTGGTTTTTCGTTTTCTTTTTGCTTTTTCTATTCTTTTGCTCTTCCCTTGTAGCCTTCTTCTTCATTGCACTCTCACGCCCAACTCTTCACCGAAGCCATGCTTCAACCCGAACCTTGCCCACACGACAACACCGGTGGGAGCAACCACCATCCCTTCCATCATCGAACCACCACCGTCCACTAATCATCCATTTTGAACAATGCCGACCACCACCGGCCACCTACTCCAACAACCATTTTTGGCACGATGAACAACTTCAGAGATTCGATAACACACAAATATTTCATGTAAACCATACAAAAACATAGTGTAAGCAATAAAACTAACATGATTTAATAGAGATAGCAGCAGGCACTAGTCGATTTTGAGTTAAAAACACAAACTATATTTTGGCTCTCTTTGGGGCATTTTGTTTGACACTTGGTATGCAACGGCTAAAGGTACATAGGGGCTCACTTGAGGCCTGGATTTGGGTAGAGATCAACACGAAGTGCACAAGCAACACCAGAGGCTAACTTAGAGACAGTTTAATCATACTTACAACAGATGTGAATGCAGAACAAGTATCTTCGGCCCCAACATACTCACGTACTCAGATCTCTTTCAAGCATTTCGACAGAAAGTTAGCATACAAAATCAAAACAGAGGACTTTTGGCCTGATATGGACTTGAGTACAAACCTAGACTTCTATAAACATTTACCATGACATCTAGGAGCTTTCATGGAGGACTGGTGAGGCTGGAGCTCGTGTGAACTGGTCGACTGTGAGCTTTGGCCCGACACCTCAAAAAAAGAGCACATGGCTTAGGTAAGCCTACCTAGTTCGGATGGCGAGCACTGGGCAAACCTTAGGTGATGGAAAAACACTCTCTTGATCTCATACTCTCCCTCCCTCGACCAGAAAACCCCCTTGAAATGAGTCCCCTCTCTTCCTCTTAAAGGCAACAGGCAAGTGCCCATGGCTTTTGCCATTGCTTGCTTACCAATTGTCGCGACCTCTTCGAAGCGGGTTGGACCATCTAAGAGTTCGACTAATGGATTGCTAAACCTAAACTTAGCTCGAGCTCTCCCAAACCCATATCAATTTACAATTTAAGGTTTAAGTTTTTAACAATGCAAATGATTTTCAATATGGAGTCACCACTAATATATTTTTGGTGGGTTGATTAGAAACCCAAGTAATGTTACTTTACTCCTACGAACCAGAGATTAAATACATTTGGGGATTGGATTACATTAGATTTCCCTAACACCCTTTCGGTACCTTTTCTCTTTTATTTAAAAAAAAAAATGTTTTGCAAGCAGCTAGCTTGAATTGATTTTAGCCTAAACTGTTAACTTGCAAGAGAGTGATCATACAAACATGCAAACATTAAAGATAACATTCAAAGAGAAAAAAAAAAAAATTGTGGAATTAAACACAATAAGGCAAGCCATTATTTTTTTGGGATTTTCTCTTGTTTTAAAATGAAAGCTTACCTAGATAACATGCATATGATGTTTTTTTTTTTTTTTTTTTTTTTTTTTTGGTATTTTTTTATTGAAATTTGAGATAATCACTGAAAATTGACTACAAAACCTGACAAGTTATCCTACTCAAGTTAGGAAATAATTTAGATTAAATCACATTTTAATTAGGAAAACTCATCTTAATTAAGTTGCCGTAACATGCAAACTAATTATAAAAAAAAAAAACAAACTGGGTAGATTCTAAACATGTGACCCTATCCTATTTAAGAAACTATCATAATTTGTCACGCAATTTGATTTTTTTTTTTTTTTTCCAAAACAAGCATTAATCAAATATAAGCATTATATTTAACCACTCAAGATATTTATCAAGAATTCAAATAAAAGGTTAAAATAATTGAAAGATAATCCATTGTCTCATGAATTAAATTAACAACTATTCTAATCCGAAACATCACAATACACAGGAAAATCAGAATAATTAAAAAAATGATACGAAATCTTATTGATCAAATTAGTAATTATAATGATTTTAAACATCACTAATGCTTGCAACAAAATATCAATATGAAATTTGGCTCAAGAAAACTACCTAGTTTCGATTATTTGCTTCCAAAATGGGATTGGCGCCGAGGATTCATGAACGGCGACTCACGAATTACGATCGAGGCTTGGTGTGGTGGCACAAGGACGGCTCGTTGTGGTGATTGCTTCGACTGAGGAACAATTTTGGATAGTAGCTGGGGTGTCACTGACTGCAAGATACGAATGGCTACCGTTATTTGCACGCTTGCTAGACTCGTGTCACAAAAGCGAGAGATGAGGGCTTCGTAGGAATTGGTTTGCTTGGACTTCACTGGTCAACTTGAATGGTCTGCAAAGAAAAAGAAAGTGATCTTTTTATTTTTATTTTTTATTTGCTCTTTATGTGCCCCTTTTTTCTCTTCGTTGGTGTACTTCAGGCTTGCAAGCGATGGCTGCAAAAATATGACGTGGTATTCATGTTGGTCGGGAGATGGTGGCCTTGTTGGACCTCGGCAAAACCTGCGAAGAATGAGCACAAATGAAGCGGCCAAAGTCTGAACTAGGCAGCAATGATTCAAGCATCCCTAGGAGGTGCTGGTTCATGGTATAGCAAGAGCAGCAAATTGTGGATCGACCGGGAAGTAGGAGCTTCTTAGATGATAGTTGCGAGGAGAAATTGCAGTCTCTTTGGGGTGACAATGAAGCAAGCAGCAGTCGAGCATGAGGAAGGCAACAGCTCTGTCATCATCTCGGTTAAACAGGGCTCATCGAGGCTCGGTCACGACGACAGGAGGTTGGCACTAGATCAGCAACTCGTCACGGTAGCAACAAGGTCACATTAGTGAACTCGTCATTGCTGCTGGGGGTGACATAGCAAAGATGGTGTAGCGACGGCACCTCAGGCGTCTCAGGTGTAGGGCCACAACAAAGGGGCCTCGCAAGAAGTGGGGGCTCCTTGGTTTGGCAGAGAGAGGCCCCTTTCTTTTCTCTCTCATGTGTATGTCTCGGGTGTGGTGCCCCTTTCATTGAGCCCATGGCAAAACCACGCCCTAAATCGATGAGGTACCCTCTGAGGTAGGCCCTCATTGACCCAAACAATGGTCACCACAAGTTCATAAACCTAATAACTCCCAGGGACAGGGACGTCTATGCTCCACTTAGTAACCCCCTGAAGTTGTCCAAAATGAACTGGAGGGACCGCCATCTAAGGACCTAAAAAGGTTAAACCCATGATGGGCTAAGACAACGTCTCAGCAAGTTCACTTCCTAAACCCCTATTAGGAAGGACATATTCCTAGAGGCTGTCTAACCACACAATCAATGAGACTTACCTCACTTTAGTTCCTCCCTGCATGTCAGTACAGTTCATATACTCAATACATATAATAGATGCACATATCAATTGGAACATCTTAATCACATCTCAGTCAATCATAGGGGTCTCGATTATAAGGCCAAATTGTTATGACACGTTCTATACTGTGCCACACAATTTTGTCCCATAATCCAGCGCATTTATCTCAATTAATCACGCATTCTAATTGCTTACTTCCCACACAAGCATGATCTACCGACACACATCAGTCCTTTGGCGTAGCCAGGCTTTGTCTCTCCCTTGAGCATGGCAACATCCATTGACGCACATCAGGGACGGTATTCCTGAAGGAGCATCGGTCCATAATCTACTGCGACTGGCATCCATTGTTTAGGGGTATCCCATATAGGGGCAATGTCCATCCGACGCACATCGGGGATGGGTTCTCATAATCATCATATAATCGATCTATCCCGGCCAAGGATATTATACTTTACACTCATAAGCTTCAATTAAGATAATGTGATTGGCCTCTTTTCTTCGTATTGAAAACACCTGATAAAATCCTACTATTTGATATAATATTTAGAAACATTTTTGGTGTCAAAGCTTGACACTCGATATTTTCTAATTAAGTATCAAAATTTCACAATTTTGAAATAAATACTCAAAATTCACAATCATCATTGAATTGCACAATTTAACAATCAACTGCATAAATTGATCACACTACAACAATCAACACGAAATTCCGCCTACGGGCTATCCCGGTATAATTTTGGAAAATAATAAATAATTAAATAAATAGAAAAATTAATTAAATAAATGCATATTAAATCAATAAATATATACTTAGGCTAAAAATTGCTAATCTAACCACCTAATGGTATCTAGAAAAATAATGCACTATGCAAATTAATTACTACAATCTAATTAATGCTTAACTAATCTAATCTAACCACCTAATCATCCTAATTAAGCAACTAAATCACTAATCAATCTAAACTAACCACCTAAACCAAGCTTAGCCTAAACTAATCCTATTATAAGCATAATTAACTCCCTAAGTAGAGTTTAGCAATTAAACTCACAGGTTTTGCGGGTTGATGAGTTCACGGTGACGGCGACGTGAAGGCAAGTGGAACACAAGCCTGTGGTGACACCAATGGAAGTCCGAAAAGGGCCTCAAATGGGCCACGAAGCTCTCAACCCTTGCTGAACTTCACCCTCTGTCCAAGGCTGAAAGGAGCTACTCGACTTGGCTACGACGGCTGGAAACGACAAGGCAGGATGGCAATGGCTGCAACGGGACGAGGCAACGTCGGGGACAACTGGATGGTGACGGTGATGCGGTTTCCAGGCGAGCTTGAGGTGACCAGGGCGCGGACGACAACAAGGGATCGTGGGACAGTGCACGAGCAAGACAGGCGCACGGGCGGGGTCCAGCAGCTCTAGTGGACTCAGGTGGTGCTCGGTTTGTTCGGACGGTGGTTAGCTTGGCTGCAGGGGTGCTGGTTGGTTCTCTCTGGTTTTCTTTAACTCACAACACTCCAAATAATGGGGAAAGAAGCAACAAGGAAGAGGAAGAAGGTAGCAACTGAAGGGGGACCACCAAATGGCCTCAAAAGTCTTCCTAAATATCTCCAATACTCATCACAAAGCCCCACAATGTCCAGCCCTATCCACATCAGCTATTTCCCTCACAAATCTTCCTCAACAAGCCATGGAAGCCTTGACATTCTGAATTTTCAATCTATTTTCTATTGAATTAATCGGGCATTTCATTGACGTGTTTATACGGTTGTTCTCAGAGTTGATCACTCTCGAGATAACTAGACTAGCTAGGTAAGCCATTAAAGAATTTTAAGGCAATAAACTTGAGAATTCGACTAGGAATCGGCTTCTTAACAATGTTTATCTTTAGAGGTCATTACGGCATAGTTAAAAATCGAATTGAGATCAGAGATAAGTCGGTTTGACAGAGATGCGTGGCCGATCGTGTGTGACTCCACTAAATTAGAAAATTCTCGTCGACCGACACTAATTTGATTTTATTGTCGTTTTGGTACCCTATGTCTGTAATTGAGTCATCGAGATTTTCACAATAACCAATAGTTTTCAATGTGTTGAGTGGGTTCAATGTCTCTTGAAGAAAATCGACCAAGGGTCATTTGCCCTAAAAGAGTTCTGAAAACTACCTGGTAGCCTAGGACACGCTAAAAACGTGCCGATTGGAAATTAATCGTCAATTTGAGTCTAATTTCAGAAATTGAAGATTCTGTCATGTCACAATAAATTCTAGGACCCACAACTCGGTCTCAAAAGATTTTTCCACCAACCGAGATTTTTTGGGAAAAGTCGTCACCGGGTCGTATTTTGTGCAAAAAAAAAGCTGAGGATTGTTTTTTATGGCAAAATTTAGAAGCAAGATGGATTCTTAGGTGAGGAAAATTATCAATTTGATAATTGAGGTATCAATTAAATTTTTGGAGGCCAAAGGAGGGTGAATCAAGAGAGAATTGATGTGCAATTGAAGCCTTTTTGCTAAGAAATTCATATGCCTCTATAAGTTGTGAGTTATGGACCTACTTAACTCTTTAGAAGGGGTATTTTAGGCTGAAATTGTGCTAGTGGGAGACAGCTATGTTAGACGAGGGTTGTTAAGGTTACCTGGCAACTGTCGTAGATACGACAGTTGAGGAACTGAAAATGGAAGACATTTTAGTAGTGCAAGAGTTCCCAAATGTCTTTCCTAAAGAATTGCCAGGATTACCGCCAAAAAGAGAAATTGAATTTGCGATCGAGTTAGCACCTGGGATAAAACCGATTTCAAAGGCACCTTATTGGATGGCATTGTCTGAATTGAAAGAACTAAAGGTGCAGATGCAGGAATTGTTGGATAAAGGATTTATTTGTCCTAGTGCATCACCTTTGGGAGCACCAGTTCTTTTTGTTAAGAAGAAAGATGGTTCGTTGCGTCTATGCATTGATTATAGACAACTCAATCAAGTCACAATCTAAAATAAATATCCACTCCCGAGAATTGATGACTTATTTGATCAGTTACAAGGAGCATCAATATTCTCGAAGATTGATTTAAGGACATGATGTCATCAACTGAGAATTAGGAAGGAGGACATTTCTAAGTCAGCATTTCGTACTCGATGGTCATTACGAGTTCACAGTGATGCCATTTGGGTTGACGAATGCTCCAGCTGCTTTCATGGATTTGAGGAACAGAGTGTTCAAGGAATATTTGGATCAATTTATGATCGTGTTCATTGATGATATCTTGGTCTATTCGAGGAGTGGTGAAGAGCACAAGAATTATCTGAGATTAGTGATCCAAACTTTAAGGGTGCATCAATCGTATGCTAAGTTTAGCAAATGCAAGTTTTGGTTGACTTGTGTTGCATTCTTAGGTCAAGTGATTTTCGGAGAAGGAATCTCTATTGACTCGAGCAAGATAGAAGCCGTGATCAATTGGCTAAGATCGACTACAGTGACAGAGATCAGAAATTTTCTAGGTTTAGTAGGTTATTACAGACGGTTTGTGGAAGGTTTCTCATCGTTAGCATCTCCTATGACAAAACTTCTGAAGAAAGAAGATAAATTTGTATGGACAGACAAGTGCGAGCGTAGTTTCCAAGAGTTAAATGAAAAGCTTACTACCTTACCTATACTGACGATTCCATCTGATCCTGGAGGATTTGAGATCTATAGTGATTTATCATTCAAGGGGTTGGGTTGCGTGTTGATGCAACATAGTAGGGTTGTTGTATATGCTTCTCGTCATTTGAAGCCTTATAAGCATAACTACCCGACGCATGACTCAGAGCTCGCAGCAATTATCTTTGCCCTGAAGAATTGGAGACACTACTTGTGCGGAGAAAAGTTCCAGATCTTCACGGATCACCAAAGTCTCAAGTACCTATTCTCCCAGAGAGAGTTGAACATGAGACAGCATAGATTAATGGAATTGCTGAAAGACTACGACTGTGATATTCTATATCACCCAGGAAAGGCGGATAAGGTCGCCGATGCTTTAAGTTGCAAGTCTTCAATAGCTCATATATTGATCAAGGAGTGGAACTTGATTAAGAGAGCTCGAGATTCGGTATTCAAATTTGAGGTAAGCCACTTATCTAGTTTTACGGCCACCCTTAGAATTGAACCGGATATTCAGATCAGAATCAAGACACTCCAGCCGACAAACCCTTATGATGGAACACTAAGGTGTTGAGGACGTTTGGTTGTACCTAACAATGTGGAGCTTAGAGAAGATATTTTATCTGAAGTACATCGTAGTAGTTACAGCGTTCACCTTGTAAGCACTAAGATCTATCAGAATCTGCGTCAATACTATTGGTGGTTAGGTATGAAGGCGAACATCGCCAAGCATGTCGCCAAGTGTTTGACTTGTCAGCAAGTAAAAGCCTAGTATTGCAAGACCGGAGGACTACTGCAACCTCTCGCGATCCCAGATTAAAAATGGGAGCATATCATGATGGAATTCGTGATCGGATTACCGAGGAGTCAAAGAGAAAATGATTCAATTTGGGTGGTAGTCGACAGATTGACAAAGTTGGCTTACTTCATTACAGTTCGAAAGGACCTCAGTCTAGATAGACACACAGACCTATATGTGCACTAAGTAGTTCGAATGCATGGAATGCCAGTTACGATAACGTCGGATCGAGACCCAAGGTTTACTACCGCTTTTTGGAAAAGCTTGCAAAGTGCGCTAGGTACAAAGCTTCAATATAGTATGGCGTATCATCCTCAAACGGATGGCCAGTCTGAGAAGACAATTTAGACCCTTGAAGACATGCTGAGAGCCTGTGTACTAGATTTCAAAGGAAGTTGGAAAGATCAACTTCATTTGGTAGAATTTGCCTACAACAACAATTATCAGCAGAGTATCTAGATGGCTCCATTTGAGGCATTGTATGGCAGAGCGTGCAGAACTCTAGTGTGTTGGGATGAAGTCGGGGAAAGGAAAATCACAGGCCTAGAGTTGGTTCAGTAGTCAGTAAATGCCGTGGCAGCAATCAGAAATAGATTAAAGACTGCTTAGAACAGACAGAAAAGTTATGCAAACATGCGTCGAAGGTTGTTAGAATTCCATGTTGGTGATCACGTTTTTCTGAAAGTGTCACCAATGAGGAGAACTTTGCCCTTTGGCAAAAAATGAAAATTGAGTCCGAAGTACGTAAGTCCGTTTGAGATTCTTGAAAAAATCGGAAACTTCGCGTATCGTCTTGCATTGCTGTCGAGGTTGGCGCAAGTGCATGAGGTCTTTTATGTGTCCATGTTGAGGAAGTATGAACCTAACCTAACCCACATGCTCAATTTTGAGGAATTGAACGTGGACAACCGTGTGTCGTATGTTGAAAGCTTGATTCAAATAGTGGATCGCAAATAGCAAGTTCTGCGTACAAAGATTATTCCGTTGGTTAAAGTGGTCTGGCAACACCACGGTACAAAAGAAGCAACCTGGGAGACTGAAGAGTCGATGAGATAATTGTACCCTCACCTCTTTGATCAGAGTGTGTTAAGCTTAAATTTCGAGGACGAAATTTTTATAAGAGGAGAAGAGTTGTGACATCCTGAAATTTCAACCTGTTTTCTTTTGAATTAATCGGGCATTTTATTGGCGCATTTATAGGGTTGTTCTCAGAGCTGATCACTCTCAAGATAACTAGACTAACTGGGTAAGCCATTAAAGAATTTTAAGGCAATAGACTTAAGAATTCGACCAGAAATCGGCTTCTCGACCATGTTCATCTTTAGAGGTCATTATGGCATAGTTAAAAATCGAATTGAGATCAGAGATAGGTCGGTTTGATAGAGATGTGTGGCCGATCGTGGGTGACTCCACTAAATTGGAAAATTCTCGTGGATCGACACTAATTTGATTTTACTATCCTTTTGATACCTTGTGTCTATAATTGAGTCCTCAAGATTTTCATGACAATTGAGAGTCGTCAATGTGTTGAGTGGGTTCAATATGGCTCGAAGAAAATCGGCCATGGGTCATTTGTCCTAAAAAAGTTCTGAAAACTACCCGGTAACCTAGGACACGTTAAAAACGCGCCAATTGGAAATTAACTATCAATTTGAGTCTGATTTCAGAAATTGAAGATTCTGTCATGTCACAATAAATTCTAGGACCCACGACTCAGTCTCAAAAGATTTTTCCAACAACCCAGACTTTTTGGGAAAAGTCATCGATGGGTCGTTTTTTGTGCAAAAAAAAGCTGAGGATTGTTTTTTATGGCAAAATTTAGAAGCAAGATGGATTCTTAGGTGAGGAAAATTATCAATTTGATAACTGAGGTATTGATTAAATTTTTGGAGGCCAAAGGGGAGTGAATCAAGAGAGAATTGATGTGCAATGGAAGCCTTTTTGTTAGGAAATTCGTATGCCTCCATAAGTTGTGACTCATGGACTTACTCAACTCTCCAGAAAGGGTATTTTAGCCTGAAAATGTGCTGGTGGGAGACAGCTATGATTGTGGATCAAGATGAGGGGACAAACAAGATATTTGTGTGGAAAATGAAAGACAAGGGACCCCCACCTTATCTCTCTCACCCCTCTCCCCCATCAGACCATGCACCCTATTTCTCACTCCCACAGTAACCAAGAAGCAATGAAACAGAAGCAGCCAGCTTTGCTCGCTTCTCCTCCTTCCAGCAACAGCGCCCGTGATCTCTCATTCGCTGCTGCATGCCATCTCCACACGTCCATTAAAAATCGCAAGGCCAAGCTGCTTCCTTCTGTCGGTTTGTTAACCCAGCAACGTCCAACAAAGCTCTAGCTGCTGCGAAGATCTCTCCCTCCTCTTCATCCATAGCAAAACCTGACTAACTCTCCCTCCATCTACCATCAGCCCGATCAAAGCAGATCACAACAGAAGCTATTCTACTAGCGAGCCTGTCTGCCACTCACTCACTTTATCCCCTGCTCATGTGTTGACTTCCAGCTATGAAGACCAGAGCCCAGCTGCTCGTTGCCACGTTCAAGCTTTCTCCAGGCTCAATCAATCAAAGGAACGTTTCCCCAGCCGTGTTGACTTCCCTGCTAGCGAAGCCTCCAGCGTGACCCAGCAGATCCCAGCGTGCGCCAGCTACCACTGACATTGTCCACGTTGCTTTTCCTTTCTACCAGTCCCAATTCCGCGTGAACCCAAGCCTATCTCGAGGCCTAACATATTCACCCGTTCAGCCCACAAAAATTCCTGCAGCAGCCCAAGTCTTCAGCCTTTGAAGCCTAGCGAAGCCCAGCAAGCAGCCCAATTCAGTGGCCCGACTTTCAGCTACAAGCCCAGTCGTGAAGCCTAAGAGAGGGCCTGGTCTAAGCCTGTTGGTGTCGTTGCAAGCTTAATTTCGGTTGTTACTGCGGTGTCCCGGTCTTCATTTTGCATAAGTGAGTTTTGCTCACTAATCCCCCATTAGTATGCTAATGATGCTTAAGGGTTGATTAGATTTAATTAAGTGCAATTAGGTGGATAGATTAGATTAGAGTAATTAAATTAGAGATTTATTGATGCATGTTAGGAAAATGTTTAGTGTAGTTAGCAAGGAAATAGTCTCTATTATTTGCATCTCGAGATTTTTCCTGACCTGTCTTGGGCTCCAATCAGGTATTACAGGCCTAAATTGGATTTATTGCAATTGTTTATCAATTTTTATATTTATTTATTTATTTATTTATTTTCTAGTAATTAGGCAGGAATAGCCAACGATCGGAATTTTATGTTGATTGTCGTGGTGCATTGCGTTTATTTAATTGAGGTTTAATTTGTGCTGGAATGAATTAATTGTGATTATATGACCATGCACCAATCCATGGAAGAACGAGTTTGGGGTGATTTGATCGAAGTAGCATAGTGGAATTTTGGTTAAAGTTGTAGAATTTCATTTGTTGTAAGAAAGCTGTAGAAACAAAAGCACTGGCTGTAGTTGTGTTGGATTAGTTGCTTATGTATAAATTTAATGTCATATATGAAAAGAGTTGGCTCAAGGAGCATTTTGTGGCAATGAATTGTTGGTGTAAGGTAATACCGTTTTAACCATTGATGAATGCTCCAGCTGCTTTCATGGATTTGATTAACCGACTATTCGAAGAATATCTGGACCTGTTTGTGATCGTGTTGTATCTTGGTCTATTCGAGAAGTGATGAAGAGCACGAGAATCATTTGAGATTAGTACTCCAGACTTTAAGAATGCATCAGTTGTATGCTAAGTTTAGTAAATGCGAGTTTTGTTGACTCGTGTTGCGTCCTTAGGTCATGTGATTTCTAGAGAAGGAATCTTCGTCAACCCTAGCAAGATAGAAGCCGTGATCAAGTGGCCAAGACCAATAATAGTGACAGAGATCAGAAGTTTTCTGGGATTGGCAGGTTATTAAAGATGGTTTATGAAAGGTTTCTCATCATTAGCATCGCCTTTGACAAAACTCTTGAAGAAAGAAGAAAAATTTGTATGGTCAGACAAGTGCGAGCGTAGTCTTCAAGAGTTGAAGGAAAGGCTGACTACCACACCTATAATGACAATTCCATTTGGTCTTGGAGAATTCAAGGTCTATAGTGATGCGTCATTCAAGGGGTTGGGTTGTGTGTTGATGCAACATGGTAAGGTTGTTGCGTACGCTTCCCGTCAGTTGAGGCCTCATGAGCAGAATTATCCGACGTATGACTTAGAGCTTGCAGCGATTATCTTCACCCTGAAGATTTGGAGACACTATTTATGTGGAGATGAGTTCCAGATCTTCACAAACCATAAGAGTTTCAAGTATTTGTTCTCTCAAAAGGAGATGAACATGAGATAGTGCAAATGGATAGAATTGCTAAAAGACTACAACAATGATATTCTATATCACCCAGTAAAGGCGAATAAGGTTGCCGATGCTTTGAGTCGAAAGTCGTCAGTAGCTCATATACTAATAAAGGAGTGGAACTTAATCGAATGAGCGCGAGATTCGGTATTCAAGTTTGTGGTAAGCCACCTCTTAAGTCTTTTGGCCACCCTCAAAATTGAACCGAATATCCACGTCAGAATCAAGACACTCTAGTCAGCAGACCCTGATGTATAGAGAATTCTTCAAGAGGACACCGAGAAAAGAAAGGTCGACTTTCAGATTTCTGATGATGAGACACAGGTTCCAAGGACGTTTAGTTGTACCTGACGATGTAAAGCTTAGAGAAGATGTTGTATTTGAAGCACATCGTAGTAGTTACAGTGTTCACCCTAGGAGTACCACGATATATCAAAATCTGCATTAACACTATTGGTGGTCGGGTATGAAGACGGGCATCGCCAAGAGGTTGCCAAGTGTTTGACTTGTCAGCAAGTAAAAGGCCAACATTGCAAGCTGGGAGAACTTCTACAACCTCTAGCAATCCCAGAGTGGAAATGGGAATATATTACGATGGACTTCGTGACCGGACTACCGAGGAGTCAAAGAGGAAATGATTCAATTTGGGTGGTAGTCGACAAACTGACAAAGTCGACTAACTTCATTGCAGTTCGAAAGGACCTCAGTTTGCATAGACATGCAGACCTGTACGTGTGTCAAGTGGTTCGGATGCATGAAGTGCCAGTTACGATAACATCTGATGGAAACCCAAGGTTTACTACAGCCTTTTGGAATAGGCATGCAGAAGTGTATGTGTGTCAGACAGTTCGTCTAAATGGAGTGCCAATGACGAACGTTTCTCAGATCTAGAACCGAGGTTCCCAGTTTCAGCAAAGCAGTCAGATAATTCATTTTCAGGCAGGACAGAGCAGAGTGTGCAAAACTTAAGTTTGTTGAGTTAAGATCAGAGAAAGAAAAATCACTGGCCCAGAGTCAATTTGGTAGTTAGTGATTGCAGTTGTCGTGAATCAGAAAGATCGAATTCGGTGAACCAAGACAATCCCCTTGGTCAAAGTGGTCTGACAATGCCACAGAACTGAAGAAGCAACCGGGGAAAGTGAGACTAGATGACACAGTTGTACCCCCACCTTTTTCAGCAGAGTGTGTAAGGTTTAAATTTCGAGAACGAAATTTTTATAAGAGGGGAAGGGTTGTCACATCCAAAATTTTTGGTATTGTTTTCTATTGAATTAATCGGGTATCTCATTGACGCGTCTATAGGATTGTTCTCAAAGCTGACACCCTCGAGATAACTAGACTAGTTGGGTAAGCCATTAAGGAATTTTAAGGCAATAGACTTGAGAATTCAACCAAGAATCGGCTTCTCGATTGTGCTCATCTTGAGAGGTCATTACGACATAGTTAAAAATTGAATTGAGATCAAAGATAGGTTGGTTTGACTGAGATGTGTGGCCGATCGTGGGTAACTCCACTAAATTGTAAAATCCTCGTGGATCGACACTAATTTAATTTTTCTGTCGTTTTGGTACCCTGTGTCTGTAATCGAGCCATCGGGATTTTCACGATAATTGGGAGTCGCTATTGTGTCGAGTGGGTTCAATGTGGCTCGAAGAAAATTGACCACAATTGCCCTAAAAAGTTCTGAAAACTACCCGGTAGTCTAGGTCATGCTAAAAGCACGCCGAAGTGAAATTAACCGTCAATTTGAGTCCGACTTCAGAAATTGAAAGTTCTGTGGTGTCACAAGCTATTTTATGAATGTCAATTCAGCCTCAGAAGATTTTTCGGAGATTCAGGGATTTTTACGAAAAACCGTTTCGGATGTCACGGAATTTTGGCGGAAATTCAGATTGGCTAAATTGACGGAAGATTGGACTTTCAAGCCGAGCCTTTGTGTGTTAGGGATTTTTCTACATCGAAATTGGACCTCAATTTGACAAATTGAGTAAAGAAATTGAATTTAATTGATGAAATTCCAAATTGGAATAAGGCTGGAAAATTGGACCTTAATTTGGATAATTTAGTGAATATTACTCCAAGTAAGAATTGAGGAACATTGAGACAAGTTGAGGGTTAATTGGGGGAGCAAGCATTCAATGCATTGGCTAAGGATTGAAGATATTGGGTCCCTCCTTGGCTTCTCCCTCACGCACGGTTTCCCCTCCATCTTTTTCGTTCACTCGAGCAGACCACTTTTCATTGGACTTCTGCTCTTGCTTTCAGTTCCTCTGCAATTTTGTTTCTTCACCGAGCCGATCGCTGCCCACATCCACACGTCCTCTTCTTTAAACGCATGAAATAGCTGCCCTAGCCGTGAAGAGCCAACCCACCGAGATTCTGGTCAACAAAATCAAGTTGAAGACCACTGAACGAGCTCTCCTCCGCTTGTCTCCCATCTGCCGCACGTCCTTCAGCCCTCAGCTCTACAATCGTCTGCTCCACTACCCATCTTCACGCTGCCTTCCACGCCAGCTCACGGTCAGCAGCAACGGATTCTACACATTTTGTTAACCACCGAGCGGGCTTCAATCCGCATGTCCTTCCATTTCATTGCTTCAGCCATCAACAGGGACGCCTGTTGCTTTCCATGGAATCCCCACCAACTCGTGTCTCCATTGAACAAATTCCAACGGCAGCGAAGGTCTTCTCCAGCCACGCGTCGTCCTTTGTCCATTCAACTCACGCCAGGTCAATCATCAAGAATAGAAGCCCCTTGGTTGATTGAAACAGCAGCCACACATCCGAAGCAGCTACAGTCCGAGCCCCACACATCCGAGTCTTCCATTTTAGCTTCGTCTATGCGTCTTCAGTCCACGAATCCAGTTCGTGTCTTCAGCAAGTAAACACCAGGAACATCGTCCACGTCACCAGCGAAGCTGCTGCCCTACGTTGCCTCTCTCCTTCGCTGAATTCCACTCTTGCTCGGCCCAACTGTCAGGCCAATCGAAGCCAAATTCAGTCGTAATCTTCAAGCCCATCAAGCCCTCAAGATCAGTCCATTGGAAGCCCAAGAAAAATTTAAGCAGCCCAAGTCTTTGGCCCACCAACTACAGCAGCCCAAGTGAACTTCACAAGCCCAGTGGAAGCCTTCAAGCCCAGCATTTCAGAAGCCTGCGATTTTGAGGCCAAGCCTAGCATCTGCAATAGGCCCGGCCCGAGTGTCCATCGACGCCACCGAACTTTTGAAATTCGGCCGCTGTTGCGTCGTCGTCGCAGTGTCCCGGTCTTCACTTTGTGCAAGTGAGTTTTACTCACTAATGCTTTATTAGTAGACAAATTATGCCTAAAGGTTGATTAGATTTAATTAATTGCAATTAGGTTGATAAATTAGATTAAAATAATTAAATTAGAGTCTTATTAATGCATGTTAGTTAAATTGATTGTGCATTTAACTAGTAAACATGTCCTATTATTTATTGATTGCATCTCGGGATTTTTTACGACACCGTTTCGGATTCCAATTAGGCTTTATAGGCTTAATTTGGATTTATTAGTATATATATATATATATATATATCAAATTTTAATAATTATTTAATTATTTAATTATTTTTCGGAAATTCACCCGGGATGGCCGATGATCGAATTTCGTGCTAATCATCATGGTGTAGTCCGTTTATTTATTTGAGTCCTACTTTGTGCTGAATTGATTTAATTATGTATTTTAGGATTTATTCATAAATGATTTGATTTATGGTAATTAATTGGCAATTACCGGGCATCGGTTCACAGTGCCAAAAATGTGTTTCTAGGCTGTTGAAAATGGTGGGAGGTTTTAAAAGCAAATTATGATATTTTGGCTAAGGCCAACCGTGTACCCACACACGGCTATTTCATCGAGAATGTTGAATTGAAAGAGATAGTATACTATATCATCCTATGGGCTCTTATATGTCAGCTTAGTGAGAGTAGTATACTGGTGTACTATATCGGCCTACGGGCGATATGTCAGTTTAGCGCGAGCAGTACACTTTATCAGCTTAGAACGAGCATCAGGGATATACTATATCAGCTCACGGGTGATATGTCAGCTTAGTGAGAGTAGTATACCTTTACCTTATCAACTTAGTGCGAGCTATACTATCTATTATCAGCTTAGAGTGAGCAGTCCTAATATGAACAGACTTATAGATAGTATATGATGAGCCGACCAAAAAGGGGTCAAGATGACATGTAATCGACTAGGTCGATTAAGCAACGATTTGATCCAATGGTTGTGAGTTAATTGATTGTTTAATGAAATACATGAGGCATATGTGTATAACCCTGAAGTGCAGGTTGAGATTAATGCCCAGATAAGTCTTCTGACTCGTGTTGTGCTTAGACAACCTTGTGGTGTATTGGTTCCCTAATCGAGTCTTAGGAGGTAGAACTTGCTAAGACATAGTCTTATTGGTTGTCATGAAACCAATTTCAGGCCCTTAGATGGCAGCACCAGGACCTCTACTTCCTCCTCTTCCTGAAGAGTCCGGCATTCCAGAGAGCATCTCTGAGCAAGCCACCCATTTCCACATCCACCCTAACCCCAAAGGATTAGAGTATGTGTTGATTGAGTCAACTATTTAGGTTGATGTGGGCAGAGACGATCTGGTGTCTTATGAGTATCGATCTTGGTATCGCTACTATCATGACGGGAGACAAGTAGGTCCCATACCAAAAGAGGAAGTATCATTCATCATCCTAGAGGAAGCTTTTGGGGTAGGGACTGCTGATCCTGATGGTGATGGTGTGGATGATGCTATTGATCCCGCATTGGCGAGTGAGCCTACTTCTCCAGTGTACTCTGAGGGTGGTGCCAACTGAAACGAAGAAGAACCTGAGATTCCAGAGTATGAGGCAGAAGGACCAAAAGAAGATGAAGACTAGGAAATGGACGAAGAGTGGGGAGGGGATGAGGAGGTGCCTGTTGAGGTAGAACCAGTGGAAGAGGAGCATATAGATGAAGTATTCGAAGAAGATGAGCCAAGCGAGGAAGAGCTTGAGGAGGATCAGGATGATCCTAATTATGACCCCAATGAGGATTGAGAGTTTGTCCTCTTGCTATGAAACCCTGCCTAGGTATAGATAAAGTCAGACTTTGAGGGTGTAAATAGTTGTGAAGTACTTGGCTTATGGTATGTATGAAAGTTTGATTATGCGCTTTCAATATGAAAATTATAGCCTTACTTTTCTATCCCATTGTTTTATTGTCTAGGGATTTATAATTGCTTCCGCATGTGCTTAATAAAAGAAAGGGTTGGTGATACATAGTCCTGTGATATCACATTCTAAAATCGACCAAGTAGAAGGATGTATGCGCGTCCGAGGTTCGGGGCGTGACATAAGTTCTTCTTCAACTCTAGAACATGCGTCACTCTAGTCAATGTCCTCACAATGCCATCATGCATTCTGATTTTAACATTGCCAACACCCATAACATTGCATTCAGTATTGTTCCCCAACTATACTTTACTATTATCCATGCATTGATAAGTAGTAAACTAGTTTCTATTTGGTGTAGCATGAAAAAAACTACCAAAATCCATAATCCATCCATCAAACGATGAATCATTAGTGACAGACAAGACATAATCGGCATTATCTGCTACAGCTACAATATTATCTGCAGAATCAACTATAATTTTCTTACCCTTCTCATTCTTCAGCTTAAGGAAATCCCTTCTAAGATGCCGTCTCTTGCCACAACTCCAACAAACAACATCACTAGTCTTAGACTGATCATACCTGTTTATATTAGTACTACTCTTACCCACACGTGTTCTACATCTTCCTCTATTTTCACCTACTAAAGCAGCAGATATAGGTTCGCCAGATTCTCTTTTACAAATGTCCTCACTTAGAATCAAATCTCGAACCTCATCAAACGTCAAACTTGTTGACCTAGAGGAATTACTAACAGCGGTAACAGTAGTATTCAAACTATCAAACAATGAGGATAATAGAATCGAAGCACGTACCTCATCTTCAAAGTCAATCTCAACTGAACTCAATTGACTAACAATCACATTGAATTCATTGATATGATCTGCAACTGACGCACCTTCGTTAATCTTCAAATTAAACAGACGTCGCATCAAATAGACCTTATTAATCGCAGGGGTCTTTTGGTTCAAATCTAATAGGGCTTGCCTCAAATTAGCAGTGGTCTTCTCCTTCAAAATGTTAAACATGATGTTACAAGCCAACGTCAACCGAATAACACTCATAACTCGTCTATCAAGCAAATCCCAATCAGCTTGCTTCGTCGTCTCTGGTTTCTCCCCAAATAAGGGCAAGTATAGTTTCATCTAGTAAAGATAATCTTCAACCTGCATCTTCCAGAAACTAAAATCCTTCCTATCAAATCTGTTGATTCTCACTTTTACTTCTTCTATCGCCATCGATTCACTTCAACTTAGCCAAGCCTAGCTCTAATATCAGTTGTTGCGATAAAGCGAGCGATCAAACAATAATATAGACAGAAGAAGAAAATAAATCAGACACGGATTTACGTGGTTCGGTCGTAAAGACCTATGTTCACGAGGAGAGCAGTAGTGAATTTCACTATAGATCAAGCGATACAAAGAGATTACACACTTGAGTCACTCAAACACTCTCCTGGTGTTTCCCAAACCCCAATTACATCCAATAACGCACACAGTGTTTAGCCCTGAAATTCCTCACGAAATAATCTCTCAATCTTAGGAAGGAATTACATGCAAATCTTACCACAAGATTTAATTGGCTTGAACACTAAATTTTCTTGGATGTAATTCACGAACAAGAACGACAAAGAAAATCCCTCTCAAGCATTCGACAACAAGACAGCGCTTCAAGAACACTTCTTCATGATTAACACTCACCACCCAGCCCACGCCTATATATATATATATATATATATATATATATATATATATATATATATATGTGAGACCCTTATTCTTTCGCCAACTTCTCATAGGATTATGCTTCCTATCTTAAACCGATTTTATCCAAAACATATCTCTGTATATTTTAAACAAAATCCAAGTCCTAGTCAAAGTTGGACTTTCCTATTTTAGCAGCCAAATTCTCCAATGCATATTCAAATTTTGGGGAGTTGATCTTCGGATCTTCTTTACTCGATTTCAAACGTCCACAACATGTCCAATTCAGAATATTCGAAATTTCACATTGGGCTTAAACTCGAGACATATTTTAACAACCACCATGAACCACCACTGCCAATTTATCTCCACCGAATGCCACCACCCTCAAACAAGGTGGCCGTGAGCCTCAAAACTCACTACACTGCCGCCACCATGTTGTTCGTGCCGCCATTGGTGCCGTGAGACCCAAGTCCTCAACGTCGTTGCGCCACCATCATAGTGAGCTCATCGCCATCGAAAAACCTTGAGTTAACTCTTAATCCTTGATTAAGTAGTTAATTACATTTAGGGATAGGTTTAGTTTAAAGATAATGGCGGTTAGTATTAGTTACTTTATTTTAGCTTCAATAGTAATTAAGGACGGGTTAGATTAAAGTTAAGTGTGATTAGCTTAAGTAATTATGGTTAGTCTTAATTAATTGTGATTTGTTTAATTAATCATAATTACTTTAAATAACGGAAATTAATTTTTAATTTATTTTAGTTAGATCAATTCATCGAGTTTAGTTTAATTAATCACAATCGGCCTAATTGATCACAGTTAGCCTAATTAATTGTAATTAATGGAAACTGACAACGGATTACCATTAAGTAGAATTTTACACTTATTTTATTGAATGGATTTATGCATAATTCCGATTGTTTGAACTTGTTACGCTGTGTTATTGATTGTTTAATGTGTAAGCTTTATTTGCTATTTCCAAAGAAGGTTTATGGGCATGAAAATGGGAAATTTTGAGATGTTGGATTTGGACACCGAATTTTACATGTTAGATGGGCCAATGGGGTTTTAAAATGAAAGTGTGCAAAGTTTTGACGAGTTGATTTTAAATACATAACCATGTACGAATATTTTACTGGAATTTTGAGTGTGAAAATTTGCCAAGGTTCGTTATTTGAACGCAGACTCATTTGTACTTGGCTAATTAAGGGCAAATATAATTGGCTTGACTATTGGTGTGCTTGTGTGGTCATTTAATTGAATCCATCACCCAACAGAAGTTTGGGGGCGACGTCCAATGTTTATTGAATGCCCTGTAGGGGTTCAGATGCCGAGTCGCGATTGAGATAGGATCAATGCTTTTTTATGGAATGCAGTATAGGCAGGGGTTTTAGATGATGTTGTGCCCCAATGTTAGATTATACCAGAAGACCGCTAACTTCTGTATTGACCGTGACTTGAAGGGTTGTAATAATTGGAACACGTGTGAATAATTGTGATATATTGCACCTAATTATGAGGTAAAACTATAAAGCACGGTATGGGATGGGCTAAAATGGGTTTTATCTTATAATCGAGACCTGTGTGGATGCTTCATGCATAAGAGTTATGTGTTCTAGTTATTAAATATGCTTGTCACATTGATATTGGCATACAGGATGTATTAATATGAAAGGGTGTGCCAGTGGGAGATAAGATTGCATGCCATTGCATGTTTAGACTATGTTATAAGCAAATTAGCCACCTAATCGAGGTTTAGGGGGCTGACTCGCTGAGATTTATATCTCACCACGTTGTTGTTTAAATATTTTCAGTCCCATAGGTTGGCAAACTGTCATGTGCGGTTCAGGATCCCTTTGGAGGTGAGAGATTGGTCTGGCGTTAATGAAGTTTAGGTTAACCTTAACCCTTGTTGGTTTTTTGTAACGGTTTATAAATATGAAATAACCTGGGGTTACTAAGCGTATAAATAGAAGTAATGTTTTTGAAAATGTTTGCTATGATGGTTATATTATCTCTCTTTGTGGGTTTTTTTTTTTTTTTTTTTTTTTTTGTCAATCCTACTCTATTCCTACTCTAACACTCACTCTCAGACTTTTGCCCTGCCTCCTGCAGGACATGGGAGTCGAAACCCACTTCTGAAACTTACTTGTTCCCATCCCAACCTCCCTGAGAATGTGGGGATTCGAACCTCTCACCTCCCCCTTCCATGTTAGAAGGGTGGCCACTAAGGCAAACCTCAGTGGCTTCTCTTTGTTGATTGACTAGGAGTTATTATGTACGTTCCACTTACTTTTAATCGAAAGATAAAAAGAATGAGCCAGCGACGAGTCCTAAAACATCGCAATTAATCGTCCATTGAGGGATGCTTGCGCACTTGGGGGTGCGGGGTGTGACAGAACTAGTCCTTAAATTACTTTTCATTTCTTTCATCACATTATTATCTAAAATCTTATGAAAATGTTAATTTGAAATAAACTCTTAATAGTTTATTCCTATGTTTACAAGTGTCCACAATCTGACTGATAGCCCTGGCTAAGATTAATTCCATCATATGCAATAATTTAACGGCCATATTTTCAATATAGATCCATACATAAGTATTTAGGGCTACTTTTAGGGAAAAATATCATTTTTAAATAATTAAGTCACAATTTTTTTTTTTTTGGGTAGGAAATAAAGTTTTATAACTAATTCAAAGAGTTTGAGTACAAAAGACTTGAATTATAATGAGTAAGGCCCAAAGGGCTTTTTGGGGCTGGACAACCAATTGAAAGATAAGGACCCATTTCTGTGGGTTTTTGCTAACCAATCCACAACTAAATTTGACTCTCTACTGCAATAGGCCAAACTAAATTAAATCACAATTGAATCTGCTATTTTACAGCTAAATATTTTCCTTTAAAGTTTATAGTAAACCATCAAACTCCATGATCATAAGCAACACCACATCACATTGAATTAAGTGACTTGGATACGATGGCATTTATCTTAATAACATTTTCAATCATATTGTAAATGCAAATATTACCAATTACTTGGTTTAAACTTGACACTCCCTTAAGGTTTTGGATTGGGGAGTGAGAAAGAAATTAAGTGTGTCGTAGAAAAATGATATGAGGACCACTTTTGTAATTGAAACAAAGTAGAAAGATTACTAAAAGCATGTGGATCAGTTTTGTAATTTTTGTAGAAACTTGTACATTTATACTCCACATGTAGATTCGCCAATGTAGACTCAACATATTCCATCTACATATTCACGGAAAATTTAATTTTTTCATGAAATTATCATTGGAGATAAGATGGGAAACCACTAATGGCGACAATATGGGGACCAAAACTGAATTTGGATAATATGACGGGGACAATGTTGGTAATTTCCCCTCAAGTTTACTAGATTTTTCTTTCCTTAGGTTACGAACATTACCTTAGGAGAGTGGCAACACCAGAATAGTTACACTTCAAAGACTTAGGACTGTCTTGTAACAATGTATTTGACCACATTCTTAGTTAAAAAAATTGTATTACATAGGAAAGAATTAGATTCTTTGATTCGTGGGAATGAAGAAAAGACCTACCTTTTCACCACCGTCCTTTGAACCATTCCTTCCGTTCAATGAAATAAAAAAGATAATATAATCGAAAAAATTATTACCTGTTATCTACGATGATGATGATCAGCTCGTGCAAATTCCGAGATCTCCATGGACATGTGACTATTCCAATGTAGGGAAATAAATTGCGTGGGATCAATTCCAATAAAATAACATAATCGTTGATATATTTTCAACATGTGCCAAAACTAGAATGAAAAGAACAATTAGTATTTCATTTATGACTTGGGGAATATCACACGGCACACATTTAGGGCAACGGGAGAAGCAAAATTTCTCAATAGATATAAGAGTGCTTTTCCTTTAATATGTTGCTTTTTTTTTTTTTTTTTTTTTTGGACTATTACCATAGGTCTGAGTTCCGTAATGGGTGAAACGTTTTATTATGAAAAATTATAAACAAAGTAGTTCGAATAAGTTGTGAAAAACAAATAATTAAACATAACAAAAAATAGATCAAGGGAATAAATTGGGCACTTGATTTACGTAGTTCAGTTGATAGGACCAACCCAATAGGAAAAGCAGCACAAGATTTCACTATAGATTAAGCAAATACAAAAGATATTACAACCACAATCAAATCAGTCAAATATTTTTTGTGTTTCCTAGCCTTTAATTATATCTAGATAAAATTTCTCAATCTCATAATGGAATTCAAAACTTTTACCACATGATTTATTGATTTCAAAACACCAGCAATTTCTTGAAGATGTAATTCACAAGCACGCTGCACAATTAATTGTTACACCAAAACACTCATAGGAAAAGCCTAACACCCACTACATATATAAAGTTCAATATAACATATTATGATTCAATATAAGAAACCCATTTTAGGAACCTTCTCAAATTAGAAAACCTACTCAGATAGGTTTCCTTTTTAGGCTCAAACTGCAAAAATATTATCAACAATCTTTACCTTGACTCATGACTATGCCAATGTGGGGAAATAATTTGCATTATGTAAATTCCTATGAGATAATGTAGGAAAAAGTACAAAAAAAGTCATAAACTTATTGTATTTATATCAATTTAGTCACAAACATTTCAATTGAGCCAATTTAATCACAAGCCTTTCAATGGGATTAATTTAGTCCTAAATCTTTCGATTGGATTAATTATAGTATTGTCAATTATATACTAATCGCATGTGTCAAAATGAGAATGAAAAGAACCGTTAGCATTTCATTTATCACAAACCACACTCCACGACAATGACAGAAATAGGATATTTCAATAGATATGATAGTGTTTTCTCCTTTCAAATGTCCTTTGTTTTATCACCATTATCATATGTCTAAGTTCCATTTTAGTATGGATCAGTGTAAATGAAATTGATCGCGTTCGTGCATAAACTGATTCAGGAACAGAGCCAGTTATATTGATCCATTGGGGTTAACCATGTAGAAGCACTATGTCATAAAGATCTCAATTCAAAAAAAGTATTCACACTGCCACTGTTAACCATCACTTCATGACTCCAAAATTGGAAACTCAATGCTTTTTATTAGATATTGATCTTAAATTTCGGTTGATTTAAATTCAAAGAAAGGACCACGAAGTACTCAAACTACTTATAACACGCATTAAAACTCAAACTTTAGTATTAGTGCTTAATCTCATCATCCGATCAGACACCTAGAATTAACCATAAGAATCAACACAAGGTTGGGTAAGCATCAAACTAAGTTTGAGTAACTCCTAAGGAGCTTGAAGTTTCTTATGCCAGCGAGCAAAGCGTACTTTTAATTTGAAATGTCTTAGAAATAATTAAAATAGCATCACTAAAGTATTACGTTGATTTGTTGCTATAGTTTGGGCCATATTCGCACGGTCCAATTTCCCAAAAGGACTTTGGATGCATTTTGATCATAACCGACCTCTTTAACAAGAGTAGATTTAGGTACGTGACCTAACCCATTTTCGTTTTCCTTTTCAGTATAGGCACACGAGTTATCGGAACAATAAATCAATGGAGTCAAAGATCAAAACAATGGGGTTCGCTTGCGCCCACGGCAATGCACGTTGCCCCGTCCCTAAACTAATAGTATCTATCATAATCGAGACGATTAAAGGGCCCATTTAGGCCTTGAGATGATGGCCTTGAGATAATGCATGTTGCAATGTAATCGAGCCCTTCAGATAGAAGAAAACAAGATCTTGTTTTAGGTAATATTAAGTTCCTTACTAAACTGATAATGTGTCGAAGTGCAGTTCATAAGAATAAACTTGCATATGCACGCACACTTCAAGTATGAACATCTTGACCAAAGAACATGGCAAATAAAATATGATGCAACTGGGAGGGGAATCCCTATGAATCGTTTTCTTTTTAAATGATTTTCATGAAAGATATTTTCCTACGTCAAGAAGTTCTCCACAAAATAAACACAACCTTAATCCTAATAACATCGGTCTTGAAATTTGAAGTGTAATGTTGGAAGGACAGATGATTGATGTCATGGCCCGAACCCCGAGACACGTGAACAACCCGCCATGGTCGTGCAATTGCGACATTCTCAGGTAACGTCGCCGACCCAATTTAATTTTATTATGCGCATGCAGAACGTATTAAGAAACCCCTAGCAATTTAAAGGCGGGATAGAACAGCAGCAACAAAATCAATTTAATACAAGCCAACATACAATCATAAAATCACCCAAGAATTACATACAGCCAAATTTGGGTTGAAGTCTACACACTAGGGTCGGTCCACCAAAAAGAGGGAACAATCCTAAAACTACTAGATGGACTCGATCATCAATCCTTCATCTTTTTGGCTATGCGACTCCTTGCCCAACTGCATCGGCAGTCCACCTTACTCCGCTGGAATCGTCATCTACGACCCTGTAATATTTTTCCCACAACAGGGTGAGACATTGTCTCAGCAAGTTCATCCCTCCTAAGCCCCTATTAGAAAGAAAATACACCCCAGCATGACCTAGCCACACATCAAGAAGACTTACTTCGCAATAGTCCGCGCCTGCAGGTTAGTACAGTTCATATCATTCAATCACGTGACAATTGACAATTAAATAATCAAAGCACAATCACATCATCAACCAATCAACCACTTGGATCGTCTCAGCGATCGATCGGCTCAGCTGATTACATGTCATTCTAGCAAATCAACCAATTTTCCCAACCACGACCCTAAAAGTAGACTCAACAATCGGTGGTAATCACGGCCCCACGTAGCACGACCTTCGAAAAGGTGGTTAAACAACTAGTGGCATCACGGCCCCACTCGGCACGGCCTCTCATAGTCGGTCAACAACTAGTGGCATCACGGCCCCACTCGGCACGACCTCTCATAGGCGGTCAATAACTAGTGGCATCATGGCCCCACTCGGCACGGCCTCTCATAGGCGGTTCAACAACTAGTGGCATCATGGCCCCACTCGGCACGGCCTTTCATAGGCAGTTCAACAACTAGTGGCATCACGGCCCCATTCGGCACAACCTTCGAAAAAGTGGTCAATCATGGCCTCAATAGGCACGGCCTCTAATAGGCGGTCAATCACGGCCAAATCCCCATCAATTTCCACACTTAACATTTCTACTCATAACCCCTAATTAACACAATCACACTCAATTCACCACCAATCAAGCATCAAATTTAAATTCTAACATCACAAAGAGCCGATCAAGACGAAATTCGAGCAACCTAGGGGCTAAAAATAAATTTTTCCGTTTTTTATTTAATTAATTCTGGAATTTAATATAATATTTTAATCCTCCAAATTTCGAAATAATAAAATAATTCAAAATTAAAATCCATTAAGTCACATCAAGGTTTAACATTAATTAACTCCCTTTCTTAACCTTAATTAATCACAACTTAACTTAAACAAAATCCATAATCAAATTTATAATAAAATATACTAATCTAACCACCTAAACATGCTTAATTCAAACTAAACATAATTAGGGCATAATTAACCGTCTAATCAAAGATTAGTGAGATAAACTCACGGATTTGGACGCCGCTTAGTTCAAATCGAAGAGGGCGACACCGGGATCGACTTTCCCCAAAGGAGATCTCGCGTCCGGGGCCGGGAAGGAGGCCGAAACGGCCCTTGAATGGGCTGCCATACCCATTTCTTGAGCTGCTGTGTTGGTGCCGAAGGAGGGAGAAACGGGCTGATTTGGGGCCGAAACAAGTAGGGAAGGCCAGCGGGGACTTGGACGGGCTGCTGGGGAGGTCAACGGTCGCGGGGACGAGCTCCGGCAGCCCTTGAACGAGCCGAACAGCAGCAACAGCGTAGGAACCAAGCGAGAGGGAGACGGCAGACGGCGAGCGAGGCGGGGTGAGGCGCGCGGACGGGCTAGACGAAGGGGGGGTGCGACGGGTGGACGGCGCGGCGGACGGAGGCTCGGTGACGGCGAGCGAGTGCGACGGAGGCGGCTGGCGTCGACGGGCTCCCTCCTCCTCCTCTCTTTCTTCTCCTTTTCCCTCTTGCCCAAGGTAGGGGATGACAAGTGGGGCCCACCCCCTCTCTCCCCCCCTTTTCTTTTCCTTTTCCTTTTTTCTTTCTAATCTTTTAATCCTCCAATGTGGCCCCACCACATGACATCATCCATGACGTCACACACCACTATCTCCCACAACCTCTTCAATGGGTGCAATTTCTTTCTCCGCCGGGGTCCAAATCTTTGTACAATAAATTCTTCCATTTTTCATTTCAATTGAATCCAAATTGAAGTCCCTAAAAATAATCCAATACCACCATACTTTAATTCACCTCTTGGCTTGTCTAAAGAACCTTCATGAGTCTCAATTGCGCGATCAAAGGCGGACCTTAATTCCTCTTGAATTAAATCAAATTGACCCCCACTAATTCGTTCAACACCTAATAAGTCAAATTGGTATTTTTCCTCACTAATTTAGCCTACCTGTATCCCAATTTCACAATAAAATAATCCTCTACAACACCCTGATTAGAAACGGCCCTATTTATCCAGTCGAAATTAGGGCCCGAAAATCTGGATGTCACAACTCTTCCCCCCTTATAAAAGTTTCGTCCTCGAAATTTAAACCTTTACCAATCCTTATACAAAAAGGCGGGGTATTTTCGTTTCGATGAGTCTTAGTATTCCAAGCTAGTCCTTCAGTCTCATGGTGTCGTCTGACCATTCTAATCAAGGATACCATCTTGTTATACAAAATATGCTCTTTCTGAACCAACAACTGAACTGAACTTCTCATACATGACACCCTGTTGTTCACATCTGATCTCTCATTCTCAACTCCCCAACGAACTTCTGAAGCTCAATAACTGAAAATTTCTGACTGTTCTGCCTAGCCTTCACTTTGACACTGATCTGATCACTGCAAACACTGATTTCTGAGCCGACTCTGGGCTGTGATCTTCCTTCACTTTCTTTTTACCACTGAATTCTGTACCCTCTGTTAAGCACTGCTTAAGAATGAACCCCCTGAAAGAACCCCTCTAAAAACTCTGCCAAACCTATAATCTCTGATCTGGATTCGAAATATAAATCACCCCCGGCACTCCATGCCGGTGAATTATCCGATGCCCACATACTTCGATATACCCACTCCGTGACATGACAAAATCTTCAATTTCTGAAATCGAACTTAGATTAGCGGTTAATTTCACTCTGACGCACTTTTGGTGTGACCTAGGCTACTAGGTAGTTCTCAGAACTTTTTAGGACAAATGACCCGTGGTCGATTTCCTTCGAGCCACAATGGACCCACTCAACACAGTGTCGATTCTCGATTGTCATGAAAATCCCGAGGATTCAAATATGGACACAGGGTACCAAAATGACAGTAAGATCAAATTAGCGTCAGTCGATGAGAGTTTTCCAATTTAGTGGGGTCACCCACGATTGGTCATTCATCTCAGTCGAACTGACCTATCTCTGATCTTAATTCGATTTTATACTGTGCCGCAATGATCTCTAAAGATGAACATGGTCGAGAAGTCGATTCCTGATCGAATCGCCAAGTCTATTTGCCTTAAAGTCCTTAATAACTCACCCAACTAGTCTAGTTATCTCATGAGTGGCCAACTCAGATAAAAGCACTAAAGTCACGCCGATGAAATGCCCAACTTATCCAATCAAAGTCAGAATCCACAAACCTAAGTATCACACACCCAAAACAAGATCCATTCGTATCATACCAAAGCAGACCAACTCCATCTATCAATCGACCACTATCCTCAAATGGTATCAGTAATCCTCTAAATCCTTAGTAAGCTCATCACAATGTACCCTTGTGATATATTTTCATCCCCACTCTGGACTCTCGAGTGATGTTAAAATCCTCTGAGTCTGCATTACTGAACTTTCACTTACTGACAACTCTGGCACTTGCAACCTGCTTGGCAATATCTATCTTCATATCAGCCCACTAATTTAACTAACGCCAATTCTGGCTTACTCGCACCATCTCGTCAAAACCGCAATACCATAATGAACTTCTGACAAAATCTTTTCCCTGAGTGCTACACTATCAGGTGTATTCAATTACTTATGGGACCCGAACTTTCCATCCTCAGAAATTTCAAAATCAATCTCTTTCTTACTAGTATCCTCTTATCAGACTTCCTGAACATCTATGTCTGTCAACTAGGCGCCGATTAAAACTTGAGCATCTGGTTCAATTTCAAAGGATAGCCTACCTCAATTTTGAAAACCAAATTTTTGAACCCTTTCTAAGTAAAAAAAAAAATCTATACTTTAGCCAGTCTATGCCCAATTGAAGACTCTCGCCTCAAAGCATCAGTGACTTCTTTCATCCTTTCGGGTGATACCAGATTCCACTATCTAAGTCCTTCAAAAGATCTAGTTCACAGCGCTATCTCAATCAATTCCTCCTAGGAGAATAAATGCTTTGAGGCTTTGACAGTCGATAAAGATTTGGAGTCTCCCTTTACACTAATGACATCTCTAGATCTTTAGAGCGGAAATTGTTGCTGTGAGTTCCAAGTCGTCTATTAGGCAATTCGGTTCATAAGGTCTCAACTGATGGGACACATATGCAATACCCCTATCCTGCTGCATCATTAAGCCACCCAATCCTTTAAATGACGCGTCACTGAAGATCTCACATCTTCCAGGACCAAACAGAATGGCCCACATAGGTGCAGTAGTCAGCCTCTTCTTAGGCTCTTGAAAACTACACCCGCACTCATCTGTCCACACGAACCTTTCTTCCTTCCTCAGTAGTCTTGTCAATGGCGATGCTAACACTGAAAGAAAACCCATATACGTACTGTCTGTAACACTTTGCTAAACCCAGAAACTTCTGACCTCTGTCACTGTAGTCAATCTCGGCCAACTGTTCACTGCTTTAATCTTGACGGGGTCCACGAAGATTTCTTCGCCTGAAATCTCGTGACTTACCAACGATACACACGTCATCTAAAACTTGCACTAACTAAACTCAGCATGAAATTTAAGAGTCCTCAAGGTCTGAAGTATCCTCCTTAACTGTCTCTCGTGCCCCTTGGCACTCTCTTTGAACACACCAGGATAACTTCACTGAACACGATCACAACTGATTTAAGTACCCTTACATATTCTGCCCATAAGACCCAAACAAACAGCTAAGGTATCTGTCAAACCATACAGCATTACAGTGAACTCATAACTACAGTAGTGAGTGCGAGATGCTAACTTAGGTATGTCTTTCTTCCTGATCCTCAATTGATGACACACTGACCTCCAGTCAATCTTGAGGAGTATCCATATACAAACATGACGAGCCAACTTTCTTCTTCACAAATAGAATAGGTGCTTCCCAAGATGACGCACTGGAACGCATGAATCCCCTATCCAAAAATTCATGCATCTGCACCTTCAGTCCTTATAACTCAGATAACACCATCTGGTAAGGAGCCTTAGGGACTGGCTCTGTTCCGGGTACTTATTCAATCACCACTCTATTTCCCTTCCTGACAACAACCCTGACAACCAACCTGACAATTCTCCACAACATACTTTAGAAAACTCCTGTGCCACAATTTTGTTTTCCATATTCGACCCCTCAACTGACGCATCCATTACAATTGCTAGGTAGATTTGATAATCGTTGAACTGAACCAAGTCGTCTTCAATGACGAATCACAAGGATTGAAGTCCCTCTTTGACTTTCAATGATTCAAAACTTCCGTACGCTAACTGAACAAATTGAGTTATATTACTATCACGATTCAAACTAACAGAAGGCTTCTTGAGCCAAACCTTTTTATAAATGACTTCCAAGTCATACTTAAGCAAACCCTTCAAGCACAACTGTCATCAGAGATTCATCTTTCCATCACTTTGTTACCACAACGAAGATCCCTCAACCTTCACTGACAATTCTGTTGTACCACTCTGGTAAGAGCATCTCAAAAGCATTCTTCCCTTGATCGATGCATGGTCAATCCCTTCATGCCCCTCTAGCCATCCTAGTGGCGTCATATCTGCAATAATGGCGCTTATGCTCTCCTGAGCTTACACGAACAATTCATAACTTGATGGCCCTGCCGGCCACGTTCAAACCATGTTCCCTTTTCACCCTGACCCTGGGCTAACTCATGCCCCCTTTTCACAAACTCGGCACACAAACAGTGCGTCATCTACCTCCCATTAAGGAACATCATACACCCTTCCTTTCACTGAGATCTGTTCCAAGTACCCCACTAAATATCCAGAAGCATAATTCCTCTGCTCTATCTTATCAACAGCGGTGATAGACACAACTGTGATTCCAATTATCGATACTGAAAATCTTTGATCAAACGGCCTTACTGGCAACATCTATAACAAGTCTCTTCCCTCTTACAGCACATAATAGATCCATGTCTTTTCTTACGGACACGACACACAACTATCGAGTTGAGCACTGACTTTTTAGTTCTACTCTTCCAGCTAGGTGAAACATGTCATCTTTCTTCTGACATCGGCTTTTTCCCCAATCAATTTCCATTTATGTCTAACCAGAACCTCAACTCAGATACAATGGCTTGATCATCAATCAAATTTCCATATCAGGCCTCAACAGGCATGGTCACAACAACAGTCACAACCCTGGCAGCGATAGAAACAACGACAACAACGACGGTTACGGCCTTGGCGACGGCGGCAATAGTGACTGAAGCGGCGGCCTACTGACCATTCCGTCTCCCAACCTCTCAAGCATTCTCAATAACCGGGCAAACTTTAAACTTTCAAGGGCTACTACCCCAGCATTGACTAGAGACAATGCTTCACCAATCGCACTGGCCCCAACTTGCTCACTACTCAGAGCACCACGGGCACCAACTTTCAACAGCGGCCTGCCCCGAAACATAGGGCCTACTACCCTCACTGGCGGCCCACGACACTCGGTCACTCACGCAACAGGCTCAACACAGACGCCCGCTTCCAAAACTAATACTGAGCGACCACACAAGCAAGCTACCAAGCAACTATCAATCACATGCATTAGAATATTAAAGCCTTTCCTACTAACTGTCCCATGACTCATCGCCCTTATCACTCCATTCACTGACCATGCTCTGATACCACTTAAACGGGGTTGTCACGCCTTGAACCCCAAGACACGTGAACAACCCGCCATGGTCGTGCAATGGCGACATTCCCAGGTAGTGTCGCCGACCCAATTTAATTTTATTATGCACATGCGGAACGTATTAAGAAACCCCTGACAATTTAAAGGCGGGATAGAACAGCAGGAACAAAATCAATTTAATACAAGCCAACATACAATCATAAAATCACCCAAGGATTACATACAGCCGAATTTGGGTCGAAGTCTACACACTAGGGTCGGTCCACCAAAAAGAGGGAACAATCCTAAAACTACTAGATGGACTCGATCATCGATCCTTCATCTTCTTGGCTATGCGACTCCTTGCCCAACTGCATCGGCAGTCCACCTTACTCCGCTGGAATCGTCATCTACGACCCTGAAATATTTTTCCCACAACGGGATGAGACATTGTCTCAGCAAGTTCACCACTCCTAAGCCCCTATTAGAAAGAAAATACACCCTAGCATGACCTAGCCACACATCAAGAAGACTTACCTCGCAATAGTCCGCGCTTGCAGGTTGGTACAGTTCATATCATTCAATCACGTGACAATTGACAATTAAATAATCAAAGCACAATCACATCATCAACCAATCAACCACTTGGATCGTCTCAACGATCAATCGGCTCGGCCGATTACATGTCATTCTAGCAAAACAACCAAATTTCCCAACCATGACCCTAAAAATAGACTCAACAATCGGTGGTAATCACGGCCCCACATAGCACGACCTTCGAAAAGGTGGTTAAACAACTAGTGGCATCACGGCCCCACTTGGCACGGCCTCTCATAGGCGGTCAATAACTAGTGGCATCACGGCCCCACTCGGCACGGCCTCTCATAGGCGGTTCAACAACTAGTGGCATCACGGCCCCACTCGGCACGACCTTCGAAAAGGTGGTCAATCACGGCCTCAATAGGCACGGCCTCTAATAGACGATCAATCACGGTCAAATCCCCATCAATTTCCACACTTAACATTTCTACACATAACCCCTAATTAACACAATCACACTCAATTCGCCACCAATCAAGCATCAAATTTAAATTCTAACATCACAACAGTGATCAGCACGAAATTCTGAGCAACCGGGGCTAAAAATAAATTTTTCCGTTTTTTTATTTAATTAATTCTGGAATTTAATATAATATTTTAATCCTCCAAATTTCGAAATAATTAAATAATTCAAAATTAAAATCCATTAAGTCACATCAAGGTTTAACATTAATTAACTTCCTTTCTTAACCTTAATTAATCACAACTTAACTTAAACAAAATCCATAATCAAATTTATAATAAAATATACTAATCTAACTACCTAAACATGCTTAATTCAAACTAAACATACTTAGGGCATAATTAACCGTCTAATCAAGGATTAGTGAGATAAACTCACGGATTTGGACACCGCTTAGCTCAAATCAAAGAGGGCGATGCCGGGATCAACTTTCCCCAAAGGAGATCTCGCGTCCGGGGCCGGGAAGGAGGCCGAAACGGCCCTTGAATGGGCTGCCATACCCATTTCTTGAGCTGCTGTGTTGGTGCCGAAGGAGGGAGAAACGGGCTGATTTGGGGCCGAAACAGGTAGGGAAGGCCGGTGGGGACTTGGACGGGCTGTTGGGGAGGTCAACGGCCACGGGGACGAGCTCCGGCAGCCCTTGAACGAGCCGAACAGCAGCAATGGCGCAGGAACCAAGCGAGAGGGAGACGGCGGACGGCGAGCGAGGCGGGGTGAGGCGCGCGGACGGGCTGGATGGAGGGGGGGTGCGACGAGCGGACGGCGCGGCGGACGGAGGCTCGGCGACGGCGAGCGGGTGCGATGGAGGCGGCTGGCGCCGACGGGCTCCCTCCTCCTCCTCTCTTTCTTCTCCTTTTCCCTCTTGCCCAAGGTAGGGGATGACAAGTGGGGCCCACCCCCTCTCTCTCTCCTCCTTTTCTTTTCCTTATCCTTTTTTCTTTCTAATCTTTTAATCCTCCAATGTGGCCCCACCACATGACATCATCCATGACGTCACACCCCACTATCTCCCACAACCTCTTCAATGGGTGCAATTTCTTTCTCCGCCGGGGTCCAAATCTTTGTACAATAAATTCTTCAATTTTTCCTTTCAATTGAATCCAAATTGAAGTCCCTAAAAATAATCCAATACCACCACACTTTAATTCACCTCTTGGCTTGTCTAAAGAACCTTCTTGAGTCTCAATTGTGCGATCAAAGGCGGACCTTAATTCCTCTTGAATTAAATCAAATTGACCCCCACTAATTCGTTCAACACCTCATAAGTCAAATTGGTATTTTTCCTCACTAATTTAGCCCACTTGTATCCCAATTTCACAATAAAATAATCCTCTACAACACCCTGATTAGAAGCGGCCCTATTTATCCAGTCGAAATTAGGGCCCGAAAATCTGGATGCCACAATTGACCCCAGTGAATGCAAACATGAAGAATGCGTACGTGTGGAATAAGCAAGAAGAAGAATATATGTAACAGGAGACTAAGGGCTGTAATTCTCCTTCCCCTCCTCCCCCTACTCCTCCTCCTTTGAGTACGGTTGCATTAAGTGGATTTTAGAGCATGATGTAAATGAACTTTTGATGTTGAGTGCAATAAGTTCGTGAGACGAAGGATCTTCTTATACTCCCTCTATAATTCCTCTTCAATGAGGTTACAAGCATGAAATAACTGGCAAAGAGAATAACAACAAGATGTCTACGAGTTTATTGTTTAACACGAGAGCTCTTCCTGTTTCAGGATCGGATACTAGCTCAGGTTATATTGCCTTCATTTTCACAATCCTGGCTGTTGTATTATCTCTTTTAATTACTGAAATATTATGTATCTGTTTGAGGTCAAGAAGCTGGGAGAAAGATGTCCAAAGCAGCTTCTGATTAATCTGCGTGACGGACTGTCACAGAATACTCTGAGGGTGAATAAAATCCCATGTGCAACATATTAGCAGCCAATAGTTTTAGGCAGACTTCTTGAGAAATGTTGACGAATCTCAACAGGCTAATCCACGATGTGCAAAAGCTAGTGACTTCTCAGAAATTCAGAGGTTAGTGACTTTTGACCAAATGATGACGGATTCAGTTTGGGGGAGATATCAAAGTTCACAGGTTGTTCTGCAAAAACTTTTATTTGCTACCAACACCAACGGCATTTGCAAAAGTGTTATCCACTTTACATCAAAGGTATCCACTACTCCTATCCTCTGACAGAATCCCGACTATGGAGATGTGAATATTTATAAACTTTGAAGCGTACACACGATTTTTTAGGTTTAAACAATAATTCGTTCTAAATGATGGCCTCAAAATCTTGGCTACTGTGGACCTGGATCAGCAAGATCACTCAGTTGGAGAACACGGCGAAGTTATCTCGCTAATGGACTGGCCCACTTTGCTGTTAGATTGACCTGAGTCCAGAACACAAGGTTCCTGTTTGTACTTTTTATCAGGAAAGAAGAATGAAGGTCTTTGAGGCACCGGGATGCTAATAGAAGGGCTGTTTAGCATATGAATAACCAAATCCATGGTAGGTCGGTCTTCCATGTAGTCTTGCACACAGAGCAACCCAATGTGCATGCATCTGATAACTTCGTTCACGGAATAAGCACTTCCTAAAGCTGGGTCCACTACTTCCGTTGGCATTTTGTTGTTCCAGTGCTACCAAACCTAAAAGAATAGTTATATTAGTAATTTCTGTTCAAAGTACTGCTGTACTTCTATTGAAGGTGACGTTAGCCCAAAGAAAGGGCTTTATTCAGATACTCACATAGCCTAGTAGGTCCTCATCGCAATCCGATGTGAAAAATTGGCTATTCTTTTTGCCAGTTATAATCTCCAGCATTAACACACCGTAACTGAAGACGTCGGATTTTACAGAGAAGTGTCCAAACATCAGATACTTTGGAGACATGTAGCCACTACATCAAGCACAATATGTCAATAGAGAAATGAGAGGATATTTAATTATGGATATGAATTGTCTGAAACAAATTAGGACCAGTCTACTTTTGTTGCATGTCAAGAAAATGCTCCAAGTTCAATGCTAATGCCACACTATTCATCGACTATAACAAGTCAGATTTGCCGATGTTGAACTTACTATGTTCCAACAATTTTATTAGTGCTTGCTTGAGTCTGATCAGTATTGAAGATTCGGGCTATCCCAAAATCTGAGATTTTTGCATTCATGTCAGCATCTAGCAGAATGTTGCTGGCTTTGAGATCACGATGAATTATTCGAAGCCGAGAATCTTTATGAAGGTATAGCATTCCATGCGCCACCCCTTCCATGACCTTATAACGTGTTGACCAATTTAGTTGTCTGCTGAGCTGGATCTATGCATCAATCAAAAAATTAATTTGTAAGTTGCATCAACTCATACTGGCATAATGCTCATGCCCAGATCATCACATATAGTTGCTTTCATCGACTTTGGATCCGTGTTCTCATTACCATGTAATTCTTCTTCCCGATCTACTTCTTCACTATCATTCTATCTTTAAAGTTCCTTTCGTGAATGCGGAAATGAAGTGATGGAGAAAACTAAGCAAAATAATAGCAGGATATTTGTTTGTATTTCGTCATCCTACTATCTCTAATATTTCTGGTTTGTCTTCATTTAGCCTGAAGAATATGTACTTCTCACTTATCCTACTGTCTCTAATATTTCTGGTTTGTCTTCATTTAGCCTGAAGAATATTTACTTCTCATTTTATCTGAGTGAAATATATCATTTAGACTGAAATGCTAGTGTGTCAACATGGTGAAAAGGAGATAAAAGAGAGGCAAACCAAATAACAAGCGATCGAGGCTCCCTTTGGGCACATATTCATAGACCACTATTGTTTCGTCGCTTTCCATGGAGAATCCCAGAAGCCTCACTAGGTTTCTGTGTTGAAGTTTGGCTACTAGTTCAACCTCGGTCTTGAATTCCTCCACTCCTTGTCCAGAGCTCCTAGATAGCCTCTTTGCCGCAATTTCTTGACCACCAGGTAGTGTACCCTGAACAGAATTGACATAAAACAAATTTGCCCAAAACAAACACATCTTAATGTTTCTTCATTTTGTTATACATCTGGTTATTACTTATATGCAACTGGGCATCAAAATAGGAGAACTAGATGCATAATCTCAAAGTTTTTCCTATCTAACTAATGTGAATGAGAAAAATGCCCCGGTGCTTCGAGAGGCTTCACTATAAACCACAATATTATATTAGCGAGTACCACCTTCTCGATGAGTCAAAAGCTGAATGATATGATTGAACATCTTAATTACCTTGTAAACTGGACCAAATCCACCTTCCCCTAACTTGCTGTTGTTCGAGAACTCGTTTGTGGCGGCTTCTATTGTTGGCAGATCAAATTGCAGGGAGTGGAGTTCAGAAATTTGCCTCCTAACTGGCAGTTAAATAGTTCAGTTATTTTTAGACTCCAGTGAAATGAAATCAATAAATGGTATGCACGCCATAGCATTGTTTCGTCAAGTTACCAATCGGATATTCTTCTATGGAACTTTCGCTGTCCCTTCTTAGAACTCTTCTTCTTCTTCTTGCTCTTAGTAAATGCCGAGCTATCATGTAAATAATTAGGGTCAATCCTACAGTTGCGGCGGGGATTGCAGCTGATATTTTCAACGGAAAGGGCACTTTCCCTGCATTTGTAGTCGGAGTTATTAGTATCATTGACATACATGAAAGTATGGCTCCTTCTACTCATGAAATCTCATCTTCCAGCACTTACATAAGAGAGAGATATTCCCCATCTCCATTCGAAAGCTTTTTCAGACAGTCAAATTGGCTGTACTTAACTGAAAGGAGTTGTGAGTGATCTAACTGTAAAGCTTTTAATTGTAGCCGAATTGAAAGGAAAAGAATTCTTTTGCTGGCAGAAAAACTCTAACAACATCTTGAAGAGCAAAAACACAGCTTAAGCCAACAACGTGAATTCCATTGTGATCTTAGAAGGAGTAACAAGCATGATGATGGACTTTTGAAAATAAAGTATCAGGGTCTACCTCACCTTTTGAGCTGCTCTCATAAAACGAGTATTTCTCGAACCGGACAAAGCAACTCGGAAGCAACACTCTGCCCCCGATTTTCCCCTTATCGAGGCTTAAGAGGTTCGAGGTTGCATTGTGAAGGCACTCCCGACAATCGTTCTTGGAAAGATAACGCACACACTGTGCGAACGTGTACAACTTTTCTCCCCGAGTGAACTTGACCTCTCGATGGCCATACATCCAAGGAGAATGCTGAGCAGCCTCTGTTGCCGCGGAATTCATGGTCTTGTTCAGTAGCTTCATGAGTTCATCTGGCTTTTCTATGTTCTCTCCATTGTATTCGTCCAACAGAGGTTCCATCTCCAAAGTTGAGGAGAAATTCACATTGGCGTAGCGTAACATGCACTGATCGTACCACAGGATAGAGACTTTGGTCAACTGGCACAGGCGGGTTATATTGACGCTCGCACTCCAGACGCATTCCGCGCACTCTTTCTTGGGGACATCGCCTCTGCACATAAAGCTGCCGTAGACGGCCTTGCTCGATGTGAAGAAGAATCCTTCATTGCGGTCGGAACTTGCATTGGAGACGAGATCATGAAGAACACGTCTGAGGTCTGCTGGGTAGGTGCTATTGGGAGCGAAGGTGCTGGAGTTTGAGCAGTGATGTTTGCTTATGGTGAGGGTGGATTCAGCAGGATTGATGGTGAAAAGGCTGAAGATGCAAAGAAGTAGAAGAAGCGTCATTGGCATCTTCTCTATCTTTTCCTGAGTGCGCGCGCGCGGTTATTATGATGAATAAGTGGGATTTTTTTTTTTTTTGGTCGAGTATAAGTGGGATTTGTTCTTTGTATTCAGTGGTAAGGCTACAACATGGGTTTTTATCCATGGTGGAGGACTAAAGGTCTACGTGACTCTTCGCAAGTTTTGCCTCCTTCAACCGGGCATCTCAAAAGACAAGAAGGTTGCCCCGGGTGAGCTGTTGCTAATTTTGTTTGTGGAGTAATATAACACATGGGAAATTTCTAATTAGAATACCACTGGTCAAACTTGCGAAGATTGGAACGTGATAGATTCCTTTAGGATAAGATCCAAGTATGAGATTTTGTGAGATAATTAATAACTGTCCTAAAAAGTTTAAGTTATTTGATGAAATTTCTACTTAGAATATCAAAAGTTCATTGTTTCTTGTTCATTTGTGAGATCACTATTAACTGTCCTAAAAGGCACTTTCAACTGATTCTTGATCTTGTATGGGTCTTTGTCATGTGCCTCTAGAGAGCCAATTAAGCCACTCATAGATAGGGTTCTTAAATCCTTTATATATAGTACCATGACTCCTAACATATATCAAATATATGGCATAGGTAAATGAGACATCCTAAATTTCTAATCCCATTTTTATATTGATATAATAAAGAAAATTTAGCAATTACTCTTATTTATCAAACAAAATGTCCATTCATAATAACTATTGATTATTGATGCCACCATGTGCACAATCATGCATCACTCATAATAATAATGTTACAGCTAATAAAAAAAATATATTCCAATGCATATTAACTATTTTTCAATGCAAGTAACTTCTTTTATGATCTTTTTTCAATCAGATATTGTTTTTTGAGAAAAGGTCAATGTTGAATCTTTGGACCGCCGACCACCGGCGGCTTGAATACTTATGGTTCAAATCAAGTTTCTCGTAGTAGATATTGATTATAGAAAATGTCAGAGGCTGCTTTAACGCAGCTCAAGAATAAATTTTAAGAGCAGTTCAATCATGAACTTGTGCTGTGAGTCTTCCACAGGGCAAAAGAGTTAGGTATTTGCTTTCACTTTTACTCTTGACTTTTGACTTTTATTTTTTATACCTAAAATGTGAAATTTTTACTCTAAACGCAAAAAATCTAAAAAAAAAAAAAAAAAATCATCTAAATTTCTCTGTAATTTTTTATAAATCAAATTTGAGGAAAACTCAAATATCACTTAAAGCCCTTCAAATTATTTGAGTAAAATCAAGCATAACTAAATCAGCAATATATATTTTTTAGGGAAATGTCATGTTTCTTGAACTTTCATCTAATGTTCAATTTCATTCATGAGCTTTCGACTTGCTCAATTTGGTCCTTGAACTTTCATCTAATATTCAATTTCATCCCCGAGCTTTCGATTTACTCAATTTGGTCCCTAAACTATTAACAAATGTTCCATCTATTCCCTGTCTATTTGAAAATTGACCAATTCCGTTATTCCGTTAGTTAAAGTTAACGGAATTGATTTACGTGGCTTTTAGTTTCTTAAATATAAAATAAAAAGGACATGTGGAATATCCACATGGAAATTACCTTTAAAACAGGTCAAATTGTGGCCACCATCCAAAAAAGAGATATATAACCACTTATTCTCTCTGCTTTTGTGATTAGTGCTCTCATCTTTAGCTGACCCCTACTTTTTTTTTTTCCCTCTTTTAAGATATATATTGACTCATAATTCTAGTAGTCCAACTTAGTTCTACGTCATCAATTAATGCTCCATGTCATCACTTAATGGTTTGAACAAACGGAAGGATTAGATGGAACATTTGTTAATAGTCCAGGGATCAAATTGAGCAAATCGAAAGCTCAGGAATGAAATTGAACATTAGATGAAAGTTCAGAAATCAAATTGAGCAAATCAAAAGCTTAGCAATGAAATTGGACATTAGATGAAAGTTTAAGAACCATTTGTGACATTTTCCCTTTATTTTATATTAAGAGACTAAAAGCCATGTAAACCAATTCCGTTAATTTTAACTAACGGAATGATGAAATTGGTCAATTTTCAAATAGTCAGGGATTAGATGGAACGTTTGTTAATAGTTCAAGGATCAAATTGAGTAAATTGAAAGCTCAATGATGAAATTGAACATTAAATAAAAGTTCAATGACCAAATTGAGCAAATCAAAAGCTCAGGGATGAAATTAAACATTAGATGAAGGTTCATCGACCATTTATGACATTTTCTCTATTTTTTATTGCACTTTCCTTATTCCTTCATAGAAATATTTATATAATCGTAAATTCATTTTTAGAAATTAAACTAACAGTACCAAACATTAAAAAAATATTAATGTCATCTTAACATTGAATCATGGTTAATATTAGACATGCTCAACTAAGCTCCTTTAAATAGTTTGATTAAAAGAGTAAAATATAATTGTAATTTCAGTTTTACCTTGCTGCAAATAATTTATAAATTGTTCTTATTAATTTCAAACAACTTCTTTTTCTTATTCATTTAAATTATTGAAGACACACCATATAGCACAATCATTTATTCTCAATTACGTCAAATATTCTAGTAATGTTTCTGTAACAATAGGCTCTGTTCTTTCATAAACCATATGTTTTGCCTCAAGTTAGAGACTATTGTTAATGTAGGCAAGAAATACATGAACACGGTTTTCATGGATATTAAGTTATTAAGACTCGTTCAAAAGAGAGTTGTTATATCTTTCATGAATGCTGAATGTTTCGTCGTGTCAAATTCATTGGTCATAGCCGTCAGCTTAAATTACAGCAGTAGTACCTTAGAAAGATTTCAAACTTAGATTATTATATAGTAGGGTGAAGTATATATCTAAAGATTAGTCCTACAGGTTGGCAGAGCTTTTGTGATAGATTAGTCCTATAAAAAAGGCGGTATCCGATGTAATGCAACAGAATTTTCTTATTTATTTAATCATAGCCAGGTCGGTCGACTCGTTTTGACTCTGACAAAAAAGATAAGAAAGTAGATCACGTGGATTTTCTCGGATTTGCATTTAACTTTGGGCGGCATTGGTAGTAGGAGTTCTAGAAGGTTCATCTTTTGCTACAAGGCTAGAGCTGGTAAGCTTTGTCCTTTACAATATCTTTCCTTGTCCGTGCGGAGTTCTCTATAAATGCCCAAGAAGGCTAGGAAGAGGATTGAGAGCTGTTGTAATTCCTTCTTGCGGCCCGGATATAATGGCAAAGCTACTGGTTGTGGGTTAATTTGATGTACGTCTCCCTGAAACGGAAGGTAGATTGGGTTTGAACAAGGTTTATAAGTGGAATAAGGCTGTTGCTATGAAACTTATAAAAACATAAGTGCCGCTCCAGTCGAGGATATGATTAGAGAAGTTTATTTAAAATGGCTTAGAGAATAAGTTTAGGTACTCTAATTGGACGATGTGATCAAGGGATGGAGGCTTGGGGCCAAATGGTTTGGATGCATAACATAAGTCTTTTGTATATACCTGGAATAAATATCTTTTCTAACAAATGTCCATGAGGATTTGTTCCAAAGTATGCTCCACGGACTGCTGTTCTACGTAGGAATAACATAAGATTGGCGGATGGAATCGGGATTATCTTTGTTCAAGTAGAATGCGTTTGGGAGTTTTGACTGTGATGGGCTCAAAATGATTAGTATATAACTGATCACTTAATGAGATGAAGCTTGATGGTTGATTGTATCAGAAGACGTCCACATTCATGAACAGATGACTCCTTTTCAAAGAATTACCAAAAAAGTCATAAACCTACTACAATTGTGTTAATTCAGTCATAAATTTTTTCGACCAATTTAGTTCTAAATCTTTTATAATTGTGCCAATTAAGTCCATCCAGCCAAAATTGGCCGGCCGACGCTAACATGGACGCCGGCCGTCCGGCGAATGCTAACATGGCATTTTTAAATTATTTTTTGAATTTTTTTGGAATTTTTAAATATTTTTTTGAATTTTTTTCATTCTTTTTTTATTTTATTTTTTTCCACATCTTCCCCTTCCCCGGTCGACCGGTGCCAGCCGGAGGCGAGGGCCAGGCCGAGGTCGACCTTGTCGACCACTAGTGAGGGTGAGGCCTCGCCAGATTCGGCAAGCTCGGCCCTCGCCAAGGCTGGGCGAGGCCCTGCCAGATTCGGTGAGCTCAGCCCTCGCCAAGGCTAGGCGAGGCCCCGCCGGATTTGGCAAGGCTCGGCCTCACCCAGCCTCGCCCAACCAAGGCGAGGGTCAACCTCGCCGGTGGCCGGCGAGGCTAACCTTGCTGGCCCTTGCCTCGGCCAACGCCGACCGGCCGAGGAAGGAGAAGGTGGGGAAGAAAGAAAGAAATAAAGAAATAAAAAATTCAAAAAATATTTAAAAATTCAAAAAAATAACAAATTCAAAAAATATTTAAAAATTAAAAAATAAAATAAAATATTTTTAAAAATTGCCATATTAGCGTTCGCTGGCCGGCGTCCACGTCAGCGTTGGCCGGGCAATTTTGGCCGGATGGACTAAATTGTCACAATTATAAAAGGTTTAGAACTAAATTGGCCAAAACAAAAAAGTTTATGACTGAATTTGTACAATTACAATAGGTTTATGACTTTTTTGTTAATTCTCCCAATTCCTTTTTCCCATAGCAAATGCATAATCATAAGAATAGGATGATGCTTGGGAAGAATCTGTTCAGTTCTGTTGGTGTGTTAAATCCTTAAATATGTCCTCAAAACTTGAAAATATGGTGATGTGCAAATCCGATCTTTGTGTGAGACAAAACATGTGGGTCGGTTGACATCATCCAAAACATGGGGCATCATCATAGCTCTAGCCAGGACATGATAGCCCATAAAATATTAATAAAAAGATAACAAATAAAGGCCCTTCAGATTGTGAATTATCAAAATGGCAGAACATTGCAAGAGGGAGGAATTAGAGCCATGAGCTATGTAAAATCCAACATGGCTTATGAACGGGTTACTTTTTTTTCATAAACTAAAAGGCCTGTGAAAGGCGACCAGCACTGTGGCCCCATCTTGCCACGAGGGCCTTATACACGTTATGGATGTTAGCTGGGTTCACTCCTATGTGAAGGAAGTCTAATGAGTTGCAAGCCCAAAAAAATGCTTGAGCCCATATGATAAGTTATATGGAGTAATAGGGTTTCTCACTATTTTTATAAAGTGGTAGTCGCAAAAGAAAATAGTAACAAGAGAAAAAGAGAAAGTAGAAAATCTGGGGGTTGGGGCAATATCTGATTTACATCAAGCTGGTATTGAAAATCGATTTGTGGTCTGATTAAGCTGAAATTTTGTCAGCATGTTCGTGGCGTAATTTTTTCAAATCTTAACAGTTTGATTTTCGTTTGAAGCTCCGTACATCAGGTCTTTCGTGGATTGATCAAAACCTATGTTTTTGGTCAAATTATCCATGATCTCTTATGAAATTCATGTGTATTGCCAATAATTATGTTCTTGAGGTCTTTGCTGCTATGTACCTCTAGTATTTGCTAGAGAAGAACATTGTTTACCCAATTTTGTTGATAGTGAAGATTTTCGAGTGGACTCCGGTCCCGTGGTTTTTGATCTCCTCACATCAAGGAGGTTTTCCACGTAAAAAAAAAAAAAAATCGTCTTGTGTTCGCGTGTTTGATATTTATTTTATTATACCATATCGATTCCTATTGAATTTACACAAGAGAAGAGATTATTTTATTCCGCTGTATTAATTCGATATTGTTCGAATTGTTACCATTCTCCCATAAGAGTGGTATCAGAGCATTTGGTTATTACTTGATTTTTTTTGCCTTGTATTAAACAATGGAAACGAATACGAGTAGAATGGTTACACTGAATAGTTTGAATTATCATATTTGGAAAGGGAAGATGGAAGACCTTTTATATGTGAAAGATTTTTATTTGCCCATATTTGCCGAGGAGAAACCAGAGAATAAAACTGATGCTGAATGGTCTATATTTCATCGTCAAGTGTGTGGTTATATTAGGCAGTGGGTAAATGATAATGTTTTGAACCATATTATTGAGGGAACACACGCACGCAGTTTATGAGATAAGCTCGAACAGTTATATGCTCGAAAGACTGGGAATAATAAGTTATTTTTGATAAAACAGAGATGGCTTTGAGATATCAAGGTGGTACTTATTTGATTGATCATTTAAGTTCTTTTCAGGAATTATAAATCAGTTGGCTGCGATGGGAATCAAGTTTGATGATGAGATACAAGTACTATGGTTGCTTCGTACTTTGCCAGACTCATGGGAGACGTTCAGAACATCTTTGTTTGATTCTGCCTCGGATGGTACAATTACCATGGATTTGGCCAAGAGTAGTATTTTGAATGAAGAGATGAGAAGGAAAACACAAGGATCATCATCTTCACATTCTGATGCCTTAGTTGTTGAGAAAAGGGGAAGAAGTGAGTCTCGAGGTCCGAGAAATAGAGATAAAAGTCGAGATAAAAGCAGAGGTAAGTATAATAAATTTGCTAATGTTGAGTGCCATTATTGTCGTCAGAAGGGACATATTCAGAGGTTTTGTCACCAGTTAAAAAGGGAGAAACAAAAGGAGAAAGGTAAAGAGAAGAAAAGTGATAATGACAGTGATGGCAATCGTGTTGCTGCACTTAAAGAAGACTTTATCATTATTTTTTATGGTGATGTGGTGAACTTTGTATCTCATGAGACTAGTTGGGTAATTGATAGTGGTGCATTCGTTCATGCTACGTCTCGTAGGGATTTCTTTACATCATACAGGTCAGGTGACTTCGGATCTGTGAAGACCCCGCCCGATCCTCTCCCCATTGATGCCAACCCTTCCTGGCGATGGTGGGGCAATGGCAACGAGAGCTTGCACAACCCTCACCAAACAAGTCCTACAAATTCCTTTTAAATTTAGTATTAGATTTAATTTAATTAACATTTATATTAAAATTCAAATAAGAGGCAAAATAACGTAGTTTTTTACTCCTTTGTTGACTCAGCTTTTCGACAAGTCACGTAGGTGACTTATATTATTAAAAATGAGTCATGTTGGATTTCCATTAGCCTTCACCAAAGTTGGCACTTAAATGTCCATTTTTAAAAAGAATGTGACACTTAAGTGTATCTTTCAGAATTTGTGACACTTAAAAGTGTTTTGCCATCAAATTTTGACAACTTCTGCCTTCTATGCCCCCTTATACAAGCCAGAAATTAGGAAAATCGCGGGAAAACCACCTTCATCTTCCACTTAATTTACTTCTTCCTTGGTTATCACGAATGGCGTATTAAAATATGATTGAAGTCCACAAAGTGAAAAGTGCTGTTTGGCCATAGAAAGTGAGGTGGGACTCTGGAATTTCATGGGCAATGACTTTTGAACAGCTTTATAAAACACGACCGAAGAGTTCTCAGAACTGAGAGAAAGATGGCACAAATTGCTTCATCTTCTTCCTCTTCCTCTTTCAGTTTTTATCATTCCTTGGTGAGATTTTGTTGCATACTCCTGGCTGTGATCCTTCTTGGCAAGCTATGCAGAAAAGGTGCGGGTGTCTTACAGTTTTGACGCGCACCATCGAACTTTAACCTTGTGTTTGGGTCTCTGTCATTGGCGTTTTCAGTTAGCTGTAGTCACATGAGGTTTTGAAAATAATTAATCGTTAAAATTTACTAGTTACATATGTAGTTCGTGGTTGAAACGCTTACTTCTTGTTTTTTCTTGTTTTTTTTTTTTTTTTTTTTTTAATGTATTTCTTATTTGAGTTTGCAGGTGAAGCAGATTCGGACATTCCTTTCGAGACACAGGGCATCACGCCACCACAATTGTTGCTCTAGTAAACTAGAACTTCATAATTTTCCTTGATATCAAATATCAAAGTTCTTCTTTTCCTTTCTCTTTTGGCATCTTTTCTAGACCATTTGAAACTATGAGCTATGCTCTGTACAAAAAAACCAATAACTTCTTTGATGTATTTCATTCGAATCCATCAATAAAATTTTAAATAGACCTAATCATAAATATAGCAGACTTATGGGGCCACCCACCAAATAGATTGGCTTCGCAAAAAAATTAGGCCTGTCTAAACGGACTTGGCCAAGATTCTTGGACCTGATTAATTTTAGGACGGGACCTAGGCAGGAGAGTTCAAGCCTTGGCCAGCTCCACATGCAAACCTAACACATACACGCACATCCCTACAATACTAGCGCTAGCGAGCCTGCCCCTATGCCCTCTCCCACCTCAACCACCCCCCCCAGCGGCGCCGGAGAGAGGGAGAGAGGGAGAGAGAGAGAGAGAGAGAGAGAGGGGTGGCGGTGGCAATTGTTGATTGTACGGCGCCAAAGTTGGCGGTGGTCGGAGGTAGACCTGACCTAACGGTGGCGTTAGATCATAGGAGAAAGTGGAAAAGAAGAGGAAAAACGAGAAAGAAAAGTAAAAAGATCCCCATCGTCCAAGTATTGATCATCAAGAACGGGTAAATTGATGACGCGAAGCTACTCCTTGAATTTAGAGCATCCTTACCCATACGAAACTTCGATTGACTATTGTAGCACATTTTACCAAGTCAACAAACACCAACCCTGTTTCCGGGGAGAAAAGTAACGAAAGACAGGGATTGGGCGAATGAACGAGTTAGAAATGGCTCTAAACTTGCTGTACTCTAGTGCATTTTGTCGTAGCTACACAAAATGCATTACCACACATACAGTTCAAGAATATCAATGAATGACAAAGATTTGTTCTTTTCCCTTGTTCATGAACTCATTTCAATCATCTCCAATTCCATTATACAAATGTGAATACCTTTACACAAGTTAGGAGTAAGAAAATGTCCAACTGATATGATAGGGTCACGACTTACCTTTTTTGTCCAAAGGGAAAAAGACATAGATTTAGGAGTATTGCTTAAAAAATGGACCTATAGCCCCTGATTAGGCATGGACTCTCTTAAGACCATACCTCATGTGATATTGGGATGTTCGTAAAAATCTTCTAATGAGGAGTTGCTACTAGTCTAATGGAATTGTCTGGAAATCAAATGAGCCATGGAAGTATACTTCACTTCCTATGCAACCAGAAAATCTAGAGTCGATAACTTTATTATACTAATTAACCAATTAATGCCATTTCGGTCGCTAATCTTGTCTTTTTTTAAAGGAGATTATTCTCAGGTAATTTGGATTAATTTTAGACCTATCTCTTAATTTGCGAGGTGATCATGCAAGTGCACAATCATTAAAATAACCAACAATAACCAAATAAGGCATTTAATAAATTGTAGGGAAAAGGAACATCTAACAACTAAGAGATAATTAAGCACCATTCCTAACTAAGCTAAAGGGAAGTTATAATCAATCAAGGGTATTTTTTCTAAGAGTAATTGGAACCCGATGATAGAGCCATAAAAGCTTATTCAATTGAGTACAATTTTCGCCAAGGATTTTCACACATTTTAAGAAAAGACTGGCCAAAAAGACTTCTTCATCCATTTCCAAGAAATTTAAATTTTTGAAAATTTTCTTGATTTTTAGGAAATTTTTTATTTTTAATATTTAAAATTTTTAAAAATAATTTTATTTTTTTCAATTTTTTTAATTTTCCAAGGATTTTTGTGGATTTTTAAATTTTATATTTTTTCCAAATTTTTAATATTTTTATGGTTTTCTGAATTTTTAATTTTTTAAGAATTTTCTGGATTTCTTATATTTTTAAATATTTTTTAATATTAAAAACAATTCGGACCGGGTCACGAGACCAGGCCCTACCAAACCGACCCGGACCCTATCTGTCTGGGTTGGGCTAAACCGGGCTGGCTTTAAAGCCCACTTAGAAAAAACTAAATGACCCAAATAAATTCTTTTAGAAAAAAGGGACGGCCCCCAGCCCACTTAGATTTTAAGCCACTTGAGCACAGCCCATATCATACCAGCCCATCGACCAGCCCAAGCAGACAAACCACAGCCCATTTTCTCTTTTCTTTCACCGGTGGGAGCTAGCTTGAATTGGTCGGTGGTGGTCGACATTGGTCGAAATGGACGATCGGTGGATGGTGGTGGTTCGGTGACGGAAGGGATGGTGGTTGCTCCCACCGGTGTTGTCGTGTGGGCAAGGTTCAGGTTGAAGCATGGCTTCGGTGAAGAGTCGGGCGTGAGAGTGCAATGAAGAAGAAGGCCACAAGGGAAGAGGAAAAGACTAAAAAAGCAAAAAGGCGTGACGAAAAACTTCGGTGATTCGATAACACACGAATATTTCACGTAAACCATACAAAAACGTGGTGTAAGCAATAAAACTAGCATGATTTAATAGAGATAGCAACATGCACTAGCCGATTTTGAATTAAAAACACAAACTATATTTTGGCTCTCTTTGGGGTATTTTGTATAACACTTGGTATGCAACGGCTAAAAGGGACATAGGGGCTCACTCGAGGCTTGGATTTGGGCAGAGATCAACACGAAGTGCACGAGTGACAACAGAGGCTGACTTAGAGATAGTTTAACCACACTCAGAACAGATGTGAATGCAGAACAAGTATCTTCAGCCACAACATACCCACGGACTCAAATCTCTTTCAGGCATTTCAACATAAAGTTAGCATACACAACTGAAACAGAGGACTTTCAGCCTGATATGGACTCAAGTACAAACCTAGACTTCTATAAACATGTACCGGGACATCTAGGAGCTTTCATGGAGGATCGATGAGGCCAAAGTTCATGCGAATTGGTTGACAGTGAGCTTTGGCCCAACACCTCAAGAAAAGAGCACATGGCTCAGGTAGGTCTACCTAGTTTGGATGGCGAGCGACAAGCGGACCTTAGGCGATGGCAAAATGCTCTCTCGATCTCATACTCTCCCTTTGGCTCGCCCTCCACTCTCGAGAGCTCTTAGATCTCTCTCTCTCTCTCTACCAAAAAACCCCATTGAAATGAGTCCCCTCTCTCCCTCTTAAAGGCAACAGCAAGAGATTAGAAACCTACTGAACTCCTACGAACTAGAGATTAAATAAGTTTGGAGACTTGATTACATTATATTTCCCTAACGCCATTTCGGTATATTTTCTCTTTTTTATATATATATATATATATATATATATATATATATATATTCAAGCAGCTAGCTTGAATTGATTTTTGCCTAAACTGCTAACTTGCAAGAGAGTGATCATACAAATGTGCAAACATTAAAGATAACACTCAAAGAGAATGTTTTTTTTTTTTTTTTTTTTTTTTTTTTGGTGGAATTAAACACAATAAGGCAAGCCATTATTTTTTGGGGGTTTTCTCTTGTTTTAAAATGAAAACTTACCTAAATAATATGCATATGATGTGTTTTTTGGTATTTTTGTATTGAAATTCGAGGTAATCACTGAAAATTGACTACAAAACCTGACAAGTTATCCTACTCAAGTTAGGAAATAATTTAGATTAAATCCCATTTTAATTAAGAAAACTCATCTTGATTAAGTAGCCGTAACATGCAAACTAATATAAAAAAAAAAAAAAAAAAAACTATCTAGATAAATTCTAAACATGTGACCCTATTTAAGAAACTATCATAATTTGTCACGCAGTCTGATTTTTTTTTGTTTTGTTTTCCAAAACAAGCATTTATCAAATATAAGCATTACATTAATCTTTTAAAGTAATTGAAATATAATCTATTGTCTCACGTATTAAATTAACAATTATTCTAATCCGAAACATCACAATACACAGGAAAATCAGAATAATTAAAAAAAATGTTCCAAAATCTTATGGATAAAATTAGTAATTATAATGATTTTAAACATCACCAATGCTTGCAACAAAATATCGAGATGAAATTTGGCTCAAGAAAATTACCTAGTTTAGATTATTTACTTCCAAAATGGGATCGGCGCCAAGGATTCGTGAACGGCGACTCACGAATTACGATCGAGGCTTGGCGTGATGGCACAAGGATGGCTCGCTGTGGTGATTGCTTCAACTGAGGAACAGTTTTGGACAGTAGCTAGGGTGTCGCTGACTGCAAGATACGAATGGCCGCCGTTATTTGCACACTTGCTAGATTCGTGTCACAAAAGCGAGAGATGAGGGCTTCGTAGGAATTGGTTTGCTTGGACTTCACTGGTCAATGTGAATGGTCTGCAGAGAAAAAGAAAGTGATCTTTTTATTTTATTTTTTTATTTGCTCTTTATGTGCCCCTTTTTCTCTTCGTTGGTGGACTTCAGGCTTGCAAGCGATGGCTGCGAAAATATGACGTGGTATTCATGCTGGTCGGGAGATGGTGGCCTTGTTGGACCTCGGCGAAACCTGCGAAGAATGAGCACAAATGAAGCGGCCAAAGTCTGAACTAGGCAGCAATGATTCAAGTGTCCCTAGGACGTGCTGGTTCGTGGTATAGCAAGAGCAGCAAATTGTGGATCGACCGGGAAGCAGGAGCTTCTCAGATGATTGTTGCAAGGAGATATCGCGGTCTCTTTGGGGTAGCAGCGAATCAAGTAGCAGTCGAGCATGAGGAAGGCAACAGCTCCGTCATCATCTCGGTTAAGCGGGGCTCGTTGAGGCTCGGTCACAACGACAGGAGGTTGGCACTAGATCAGCAACTCGTCACGGTAGCAGCAAGGCCACAGCAGTGAACTCGTCATCGCTGCTGGGGGTGACACAGCAAAGATGGTGTAGGGACGGCATCCCAGGCGTCTCGGGTGTGGTGCCACAGCAAAGGGGCCTCGCAAGAAGTGGGGGCTCCTTGGTTTTGCAGAGAGAGGTCCCTTTCTTTTCTCTCTCACATGTATGTCTCTCTGCAGGCCTTCTGAATAGATTTTTTTTTTTTTGGCTTCCCCTTGTTGGGATTGTCGGATCCCCAAAAATCGGATTCGACCCTAAATTGAACCCCTAAACTTGCGCGGAAGACGAGCCCAAGAAATTCATATGCATCACCGATCCTAAGGCACATCACAGAATCGAATGTACCTTGTTTTCCACGGATTAAACCCCAACGACGCCAAGAGGAAGAGAAATAACGGTCCTGCTCGATCCGATGACGCCAAAAGTCCTTGGAGAATTGTGGGGTGTCACCTCTTGCCTTAGTTTTCCTTTTGGAGAGTTTTTGGAGGGAGGGGGAGAAGACGTATGTAACTTTTTGCCAAAGGTTGTCTTCTCTCCCTCTCTCTCCCCTTTTATACCTCTCCCAAAAAACACAAAACACACCCCTTCAACTCCTCCCTCCGTCCATGGGCCCTCACTCTTTGTGGGCCGGGCTTTTCAGCCCAGCATGGGCGGACGGGCCAACTCAGGCCCATCCAATTAATAATTAAAATCATCATCTCCCACTCGCACATGGTGGGCCGTACAGGATCCTCTTAACCTCTTTTCAACATTCATATCTTTGGTGAATAATCCGTGCGACCGGCATACTTTGAGAGCTCGTTGCCATACATCGTTAGGAATATATAGCAGCTCATAATGGGCGTCACACTCTGAGTAGATTTAGTATGCAGTACCCTAGATCGATCGATCACATTTATATCTCTCTTGATCTCTTTTAAACAATGATATATATTGCATTCACAATTATGATTATCCCAAAGACAGTCATAATTGGTCGACTAGTGAATACAAAACTACAATGTGATTCTCCAAATCCGATCTTCCTCTTTCCTTCAAACTCTCAATTTCAGTCCAGCTTGCTTTTCTAGAAATGTCCCATTAGATCGAATCAACTCATGACCATTGGCAACATCCTAAGATAGCAAACACTAAATAGAAATCTTGAGAATAAGTAAGAGTCCTGAGGGGACTAAAATCGAGGAACTCATTTCCCTCAAGAGTCTCACACGGCATAAAAGTTGAGATCAAAACTTTTGCCACTCTTATTGGTCGTCTCATGCATACATAGTATGAAATACGTATTACGGTATTAACTCCTTTCCCATGGAGCGTATGTCTATTCCTTCAATACCGTACATATGATAGTTCAGACATACCCAATGTCTAACTTGAGTTCACGTATCTACTCATTCACATAATTCATCAGAACTCACATCTGGCATCTTAGACAGATAAAGTAAAATATGTGGGGTATTTTACTTTCGGACATAGTACTTATCATGTCCTCATCTTAACACTTAGTTAAGGCGACATTATATATTTTAAGCTTGAGCTCTCAATTATCACATAGATAATAAGCTTAAAAACCGTCTCATCTCTATTTATCACACAGCAAATAGAGGCGATTACCCGTGTGAGTGGGCTAATCTCTTATCTGTCCGACATATTTTCTCAACTTAATATAATGCACTGAGCATTAAGATGCATAAAGATCAAACAAAAAATTCATAGGCATTAATGATGAAAAACACAATTTCATAAATGTGAACAACTCAGGGAAATTAAAATATCCAGTACATCAGACTCTACGCAATCCTAGAGATTTCTCATGACCACAAAAAACACATCTCTAGGTGTTGGCTTTGTCATAGGATCTGCAACCATTCTATGCGTAAATATGTACTGTAAGTTCACATCCTTTCGTGCAACTATATCTTTGACAAAGTTATACTTAGTATCTATATGTTTGGTCTTGCCATGATACTTTGGATCTTTGGTGTACGCTATAGCTGCTTGGCTATCACAATTAACCAATAATGGATTTGCAGCTTTCTCAATAACACCTAAATGATCCAAAAATCTCTTAAGCCAAACTGCTTCTTGTACCACTGCTAATAATGCCACGAACTTAGCTTCCATCGTGGATAAGGCTATACACGTTTGTTTCTTGCCGCACCAACACATGGCGCCATTATTTAGAAACAAAAACAAAAATAGAGGTAGATTTCCTTTCATCTAAATCTCCTCCTCAACTTGTGTCTAAATAGCCTTCGAGTCGCAGAGCCTTTCCTTGATATCTCAGTATATAATCAGCAGTTCCCTTTAGATACCTCAGTATTCTCTTAACGGCTTTCCAATGTGCTTGACCTGGATTGGATTGGTATCTACTCACCATTCCAACTGCAAAGCATATGTCAGGTCTTGTACACAACATAGCGTACATCAAGCTCCCAACAGCACTAGCATAAGGAACATGCTTCATTTGTTCCTTCTCTTGTGGAGTCTTTGGACACAGTCTATGGCTCAATCCTTCACCTTTTGCAATAGGAGTGTCTATGGGTTTACAATCTTGCATACGAAATCGTTCAAGAACTTTACTTATATATGTTTCTTGCGAAAGAGATAATGATCTCTTTGAACGATCTCTTGAAATCTTAACTCCAAGTATGTATGCAGCCTCACCCATATCTTTCATCTCAAAATTGGAAGATAACCAACTTTTGATGGTATTAACTAACTCCATATTACTTCCGGCAATTAGTATATCATCAACATATAATGATATGATCACTAATTGATCTTTGGATCTTTTGATATATACACAATGATCCTCATCAATCATTGTAAAATTATATGCCATCATAGCATTATGAAAACGTATATACCATTGTCTTGACGACTGCTTAAGGCCATATATCGATTTCAAAAGTCGACATACCTTTCCTTCTTGGCCTTTCGTAATGAAACCAACAGGTTGTTCCATATATATTTCCTCATCTAATTCTCCATTGAGAAAAGCAGTCTTTACATCCATTTGATGTAATTCAAGATCCATACTTGCCACTATTGCCGAATAATGCGAATTGAGGTGAATCTCACAACGGGGAAAATGTTTCCTTATAATCAATTCCTTCCTGTTGATTATAGCCTTTCGCCACAAGGCGAGCTTTATATCTTTCTATCGAGCCATCAGCTTTACGCTTTATTTTGAGAATCCACTTGTTCCCAATAGCTTTGCGTCCCTTTGGAGGATCAACCAATTCCCAAACTTGGTTTGACTTCATTGACTCCATTTCCTCTCCCATTGCATCCATCCATTTTTCTTTACTAGGGCAACTTAGAGCCTCATGTACATTTCTTGGCTCATCCTCATCTTGTGGGGCAATCATAAAAGTTTCCCCTTCAATGTCAAAACGTCGACGGGGAATACTTTTGCGACTTGTTCGCCGTATAGGAGATAGTACACTTAGCACATCATTTCCCATTATGCTCCCACTAGGATCAGATAATGATGATGTCGTATCATCATGTGGTTGTAATTGAGAATTAGGTGTATGCAATTCATCACTTCTCACATTACTCCCACTTGGGCGAACCCCACTAATATCATTATACGGATCCATGGTTTCAAATAGGGAGTAATCTTCACCTATTTCGCCCTTCTTAGGAAACTCATCCTCTAAGAATGTGACATCCCGTGATTCAAATTCAGTTACACTCCCACTTTCCTGCTCACCTATGAACACATATCCTTTTGAGTGTTCAGAGTATCTTGTGAAAATACTCTTCTTTCCTCTAGGACCTAATTTCCCAAATTTGTGAGAGGACTCATGGGTATAGGCAGCACAACCCCATGGCTTAAGGAAACCTAAGTCCGGTTTTCTACCTGTCCATAACTCATATGGAGTGGAAGTAACTGATTTGGAAGGCACCCGGTTAAGTACATAGGCAGCTGTCAATAATGCATCACTCCAAAAGTTGATAGGTAAGTTAGCATGTGCCATCATGGACCTAACCATTTCCAAAAGTAGGGTTCTGTTTCTTCTCTCTCGCAATACCATTTTGTTGAGGAGTATATGGAATAGACAACTGTCTTTCTATTCCTTTTTCATCACATAATTTTCTGAACTCATCAGATAAGTATTCTCGACCTCGATCGGATCTCAATGCTTTTATTTTCCTGTCTAATTGATTCTCTACCAAGGCCATAAACCTTTTGAAACAACTTAATGCTTCAGATTTATGAGAAATCAAATAGACATATCCGAATCGAGTATAATCATCTATAAAAGTGATGAAATAAACAGCCCCATGCCTTCCTCTCACATTCATTGGACCACGAGATGTCGAATGGATTAAATGCAGAGGAAATTCAGCTCTTTTACCTTTTCCAAATGGTTTCCTTGTTGTTTTCCTGCTAGGCAATGCTCACATATGGGCAAATCGACTTTTCAATATTGCCCAACAAGCCTTCTTTGGCTAGTTTATTCATACGTTGTTGGCCAATATGACCAAGTCTAGCATGCCACACATTCACATCATTGTCATATGAATTAGGAGACGTGATAAGGGAATAACAAACATTTGCATTAACATAGTCAATGTCTAAAACAATAAAACCATCTAGAAAATAGCCATGACCATAGAAATTTGTTTCCAAAAACAAATCCACACCTCTATTATGGAAGTTCATATTAAAACCTAGTTTGACCAACACTAAAAAGAGACACTAGATTCCGACGAATCTCCGGAGCGTACAATACATCATGCGGGATCAAAGTGCGTCCACCACGCATGTTCGGTTGGCGAGTGCCAATTCCTTTTACTTCAGCTCGGAGTTGTTTCCCACATAGATCCACTTAGTTCCGGTTGGTATTCGTCGGAATTCCACAAAGGATCCTCTATCCTTTGCTAAATGGTCCGTTGCTCCCGAATCTACAGTCCACAAAGGATTGGATTCAGCCAACAATACAGAACTTGACACATAAGCAAAGTTCTCAAATGTACAAGAGGTGTTTACCTTTTCGGCTCACGGCTAAGTTGCGAGCATAGTGACCCTTCTTGTCACAATTGTAACACCTTACCCTTGACATTTTCTTCACTTAAGGACGTTTTCCTCTCTTGTGTTGGTTAACTCTTGGTTTCTTACAAGGAGGACTTGATCATTTGCATGACCACATATTGAACGAATCAATACGCTTGCGCTTAGAGCTCAAAGCCCTTTCTGAGCTAGAATCAGCATTGCAAATATCTGCTTTCGGCTCAAATACCGTTAAGTGGTCCTCCACTAGCTCAAGGTGGCGCACGGCATTCTCAAGATCTTCCATAATATGGTCAAGAGCTACTAGTGCTTCTGGCTTTTCCAGCACATATTGAATCTTCATATTCAATATTTCACAATTGTTGCCGTTCAAATCAGCAATTACTTTCTTAGTTGCTTTGAAACCATCGATCCGAACACATCGACATATGCACGAATAATTAATGCCTATCATTTATGCATCTACTTTGCATAGACCCATCATATTAACAAACAATTTCAAGTAAGGTTTAAGAATCAAAAGGTCACTATGTTTCCAATCATCCTCCAAAAATCCTAACTCAAAACTGTCATTAATATAATTGTCTTATGCAAATTAAATTCTATGAAGTTACAAAAACTTCTATCAACTACCCACAGCAATCAAACAATAATAGAAAGCAAATAATATCTAACATCCAATAAAATAAAATAATGCTTTCACATAATTCAACATATCTATTACACTAAGTAATACATACGGATGAAAATCTCAACACGTAAAAGAGATATATATAGTCAAAACATCTCAAAACTAATCTAAGAAATAAATAGGGAAAGTCCCTGCTAATCTATCAGTCAAAAAATCCAAGAAATCTAAAGGCACATTTGCCAACCATGGAAAAACTTTTGGAGAGCTCTTATGCTGCCTCCAAGGCGCATTTACTTTGTGCCATGTGGCACTCATACTAAGGGTTGAAGTTTTGGTTAACCCAATCCTATAGTATTCTCTCACAAAAGCTTCTACCAGCCTCATATAACCCGGGACCATGTTGACCTCCCATAGCCGATCTAACACTGCTTGCCATTCTGGTGAAAGAGTGTTCTTGAAGGTCGACACCTTCTCAAAATCCGGCATAAGATAACCATTCCAAATGATTTCCTGTATCATCCGATTGACTTTGACCACATGTGATACTAAATCACCATCATGCCATCGATAATTAGCTAACTCTGTCATCAGCCTTTTAAGTCTTGCACGTCCTTTGTCCATTCTCGGGAATGCAGGTATCCGTGCATATCGCATCATAGTTCCTGCAACAAATGCAGAACTTTGAAAAAATGGATCACTTATAATCCATAATAAACATAAGGGAAAATACATAATTTTCCATGATTCATGCAACAAATGCAGAATAAAAATGAATTACTTATAACCCACATAGACATAATTGAAAAAGAAACAAATTCCTTTTTTTTTTTTTGCGGTCAACTGTCAACGGTCAACGGTCAACGGTCAGTCAAAGGTCAACGGTTAGTCAACGGTCAACGGTCGGTCAACGGCGGGTCAACGGTCAACCGGTCGGACAGGTCGGGTCGCCGGTCGAGTCGGCCGGTCGGTCCGGGTCGGGTCGCCGGTCGAGCCGGCTAGTCGGACCGGCCGGTCGGGCGGGGTCGGACGGACCGACCCGGCGCGTGCCTCGCACGCGCCAGCGGCCGCGAGCAGTGCACGTGCGTCGCACGTGCGTACGCGCGCGCGCGCGTGCGACGCATGCGCCTGCTTCTTCTCCGAGTCGGCACGTGCACGCACGCGCCGAAGCAACCGTTCGCTCTGGCTGCGCGTGGAGGCGCGTCCGGCGACCGTTGGCGACGTTCCACCACTTGTCGCGCTCGTCTCGACGAGACCGTTCGTCAAGTACCATCAGAAATCGATTTCGACTTACAGAAAGTCGGAAAAATGCACAAACAGTCTCGGGTGTCGGGATTTCTTGCCCCGATCGGTGTCGGCCGAATTTATTTTCACGAAAATCAATAAGAAAACATCCACAGACATGAAAGGGGACGGGAAAAACATGAAAAAGGATCGGGAAACATAAAACCTGGCTCTGATACCAATGTTGGGATTGTCGGATCCCCAAAAACCGGATTCGACCCTAAATCGAACCCCTAAACTTGCGCGGAAGACGAGCCCAAGAAATTCATATGCATCACCGATCCTAAGGCACATCACAGAATCGAACGTACCTTGTTTTCCACGGATTAAACCCCAACGACGCCAAGAGGAAGAGAAATAACGGTCCTGCTCGATCCGATGACGCCAAAAGTCCTTGGAGAATTGTGGGGTGTCACCTCTTGCCTTAGTTTTCCTTTTGGAGAGTTTTTGGAGAGTTTTTGGAGGGAGGGGGAGAAGACGTACATAACTTTTTGCCAAAGGTTGTCTTCTCTCCCTCTCTCTCCCCTTTTATACCTCTCCCAAAAAACACAAAACACACCCCTTCAACTCCTCCCTCCGTCCATGGGCCCTCACTCTGTGGGCCGGGCTTTTCGGCCCAGCATGGGCGGACGGGCCAACTCAGGCACATCCAATTAATAATTAAAATCATCACCCCTCTCTGACTTCACCCCCCTAGTTTCTTTCTGACGAGGCTCTCCATCTCTCTTGATCTCTCCTTGTCTTTTTTCACGAATTGTGGCCCTTTTATAGTGGTTCCAAGCACCCCCTTTCATGGCAATTTTCAAGCTTCCTTTCTCTGTTACTCTAAATTGTGGTCTATAAATTGGAGCGTGATCTTGTGATCAGTGTGATTTTTGCTCGAACGCTTTGATTCCTTCATTTTTATCAAATTTCTTACTTTCTTTCTTATCTCTTGATTGCTAACCGATAATTTGCTTTCACATTTACTAAGATTTGAATATTTGCCAAAATAATGGTGGCTAATCGGAATTTCTACCTTTCATTTATAATCAATCGAATTGATCCTCCCTTATTTTTCCTTTTATTTGCTATGATAAAAAATTATATGCTATGCAATTTATTTTATTTTTTTGGGCTTAAAGATTAATCCATAATTTTTCTATGAATAAATGACTAGGTCGTCAAAATTTAGGTGTCAACACGACTTGCGAATCACGGTTGCTTTTGCTTTATGCTCTTGTACATCGCTGTCGGCGCAGAGGAGTGTGCGTCGCATGAGGGAGGAAGGAGCAAGAAGATAGGCGCGTGGGTCAGGCTTGGGAAGAAATAAAGGGAATGGGTCTTGCTCAAATGAGAAAGAGGAAGAAGAAGGGAAAAGAAAGAAGGCTGGGCCGGCCTAGTCCCAACCCGGTATCGTTTTCTCCTTTTTTTTTTTTTTAATAAATATAATACTAATAATCTTTTAATTAATTTTTTCAAAAAAAAAAAATTATAATAATTCATACTAATAATACAAATGTTCCTAATGTCTATTTGTGAAAATTATATTGTTTAGGTGTTAGAAATTAACCACTAGTTTTTTTATGTGATTAAGTCCTAAATAAAAAAACTAAAATTTAGGTGTCAATAAATAGCGAGCAATGACTTTGACTAAACATAATCTCTATAAAACGAAGGAGAGGAGGGTGGAAAGACGAGAGCAAAGATGGCACAGAGGGCTTCTTTTTCTTCTTCTTCTTCTTCCTGTTAATATTATTCCTTTGTGAGATTTTGTTGTCTTCTTTTGGTTCTGATAATCCTTGAAGCCATTTCATACAAGAAGCAAACACTAGGTGCGTGTTACTGTATCTTAATGCGTCCAGAAAATTAATTGGCTTATTCAATTAACCCTTGTCACGTGAGATTTAGCGGCCAATAATTTTTTAAAATTCAACTAGTTGTGGAAGAGAATTTTTTTTTTTTTTTTTTCGTTTTTTTGGGAGAACGTTGGGGACGGAATTCCAAATCGCAATCTGCCTCCAAGCCCCGGAAGTCGTTGTTGCATGTAAGCCACCTAAATATATGTGTGTCGGGGAACATTTGTATCATTATGCATTTACATCACATTCTCTTGTATCTCGGATTATTACTGTCGGAAAATTTTACTTTGACCAAATTATGTTATTTACTATTAATTGCAGGAGGTCCGTCATTGGGAATGAAGGGTGTCGTGCAATCAACAGCTGTGGCTCCAGTTGATTAATTAGAATTTCATAAATCTCATTTGTCTTGTTTTTCTCTTTTATATTTTCCCCAAAGTATTGTATGCATTTCATATGGGGCCCCATGCACTCGCGAGTAAATATCACATGGTCTTTAAACCATGTAAAATAAGTCGATTTAGATTGTTATTGCACTAGCCCTGCAGTGAGATCCACATGTATTTTCATTCATATAAAGTGACTCGGTGCAATTGCAACCAATGAATTTCATTGGTAGCACGGAATTGCATAAATTCGATATGATTTCTCGATTTCAAATTGCAATAGTTCTTTCAGAATTTTGAGAATACTCAATCTATAAATAATTATTTGGCAATGTCCGCAGCACAATTTTGAGGTAGTCCCCATAAAAATGAAAGAATTAATTTAGTATGATTTTGATATTTAAGAGTTGTTTTGGAAAACCTCTCCACATAATACGCAAGTGAAGATGCAACCTAGCCATTAATAAAAAGGATAAAGGTACTGTGTGTTTTTGAGCTATTGCAAATTGGTAAATTATGTCCTCTGACATTTTTCTTGTGCAATTGGGTCCTTAAACTATATATATATATATATTTTGAATTGATCCTTCATTTTTAAGAAAAGAAAAAGGAAATGATACTTTGAACTAGCAGTTAAATGTATATTTTTCTTGTGTTACCCGAATAAAAATAGTAGAAAATTGAAAAGAAAGAGTTAAATTTACAAAGAAGGAGAGGGGCAGGGAGGAGGGGGAGGAAGAGGAGGAGGGCCTCCGGCGAGGGCCATCAAGCCCTGGCCAATCTTTAGCAACAACAAAGCTGCGGGGAGACAGGGAGAGGGAGAGAGAAAGGGGGGAAGGCGGGGGTGTGGAGAGAGAGTGCCAGGGGATTCATGAGGGTCACACAATTTTGGCAAGGAGCTGAATATATAAGATAAATTATGATAGAGATAATACTTATACTAGGCACTTCTAAAAACCCCTAAGATTAGATTCTTGAGGATCAGTGATAGTTGGATAACGAAAGAATGAATCTTGATCATTCATTGAAATTCTTAAAATGTTTTACGTTATAAGAGATACAACAAATGCTTTTGAATATGATAACTTTAGAATAGTACATTCATCCCTCATCAAGCCATGAAAATCCCATGCTCGTATAAGTTTGAGTTACTAAACTAATTTAAATGAAATTAAAAGCAATTATTAAAATTGAAGAACATTCGTGTGATTATCCAAACCCTACTTAAGGAAATAAGTTAACTGCACAAGGATGAAACGGAACTTTACTAGTTAGCTACAATGACAAAATCCAAAATATATCATGAAACCTGTGAATATTTCAATTGATCTCGAAATATCTTTTTAAAATTTTTGTGTAAAGTCCACCAACCTCACTTTCTATGCCCCTTATACAAGTTAGAAATTAGGAAAATCGCAGGAATACCACCTTCATTTTCCGCTTAAATTACGTCTTCCATGGTCATAACGAATGGCGTATTAAAATATGATTGAAGTCCACAAAGTGAAAAGTGCTGTTTGGCCAGAAAGTGGGATTGGAATGGGGAATTTCATGAGCAATGACTTTTCAACAGCTTTATAACACACGACCGAAGAGTTCTCAGGACTGATCAAAGAAAGATGGCACAGATTGCTTCATCTTCGTCCTCTTCCTCTTTCAGCTTTTATCATTCCTTGGTGAGATTTTGTTGCCTACTCTTGGCTGTGATCCTTCTTGGCAAGTCATGCAGAAAAGGTGCGTGTCTTTTACAGTTTTGAACCGCATCATTGAACATAAACCTTGTGTTTGGGTCTCACAGTCATTAGCTTTTTCCAGTTAGCTGTTGTCATATGAGGTATTGAAAATAATCAATCGTTAAATTTCACTAGTTACAAATGTAGTTTGTGGTCGAAATGCTTACTCTCTCTCTCTCTCTCTCTCTCTCTCTCTCTCTCTGTCTCTCTCATGTATTTCTTATTTGAGTTTGCAGGTGTAGTAGATCCAGACAACCCAAATCCAAACCCTGGATGTCCTTGACGTAAAGCTCACTATATATGTAAGAGGTCCTTCGTCAGAAATGAAGATCTTCGTGCCGCCACAATTGTCACTCTAATAAACGAGAACTTCATAAACTCAATTTGCCTAATTTTTTAGTTTAACCCAAAGTTGGCGAACCAGGAGTTTGCTATAAATGAATAGAGGAATGCATAATTTTCCTTGATATGAAATATCAAAGTTATTTTTTCCCTTTTTCATTTGGCAACTTTTGTAGACTATCTGAAACTGTGAGCTATGCTCTGCGAAAAGAAGCTAATAACTTCTTTGATGTACTTTATCCGAAGCCACTAAATATTTTTTAAGTAGAACTTATCATGGATGTGGCGGGTTGTATGGGGCCGCCACCGACAAGACTGGCTTGGCAAAGAAATTAGGCCCGTTTGAACAAACTTGGCCCAGATTTTTGGACCTGATTAATTTTAGGATGGGGCCGAGGCAGGAGCGTTCAAGCCTTGGCTAGAGAGACCAATATGCTCCTCAGGTCTAGTCTGAACCCATCCCTAAACCTTCTGACTCGGTTTACTGGGTTTTCAATTAACTTAGGAGCATATTGCGAAAGTTCAGTGAATTTCGCCTCATACTCATCAACGGTTAGAGAACCCTGGCGAAGACGTTGGAATTCAGCCATCTTTACTTCTCTTGTAGTCTCTAAGAAGTACTTATCATTGAAGGCTTCAAGAAAAGTATTCCATTCTTGAACAGTGCCTTCTGGGAAGATCGTCTCTCGGGTGGTCATCCACCAAGTGTTTGCAACTCCTTCCAACTAGTAAGTTGCTAATACTACCTGCTCAGTCTCGTTGCACATCAGTAGTGCAAATGCTTTCTCGAGCTTCTGAACCCATGAAGATGCAGCTTCAGGATCTCCTATCTCGGTAAACAACGGTGGGTTTAGCTTCAGGAACTGCTCTACCAGCTTATGCATTGGTCTTTCAGTGACCACAATCCCTGGCAGTCCTTTGACATTCATTGCAACGGCTGGAGCAACGACAAGTGCGGCCCCAATAGGTGCGGCTTGAGCAGCAGCGGCAACTACAGCAGTAGCAGCGGCCTGAGCGGCGATTTGAGCTGTAGCGGCCCAGTACTGAACTTGCTGATCCATTTTGACACCCATAACTTCCAAGACACGCAAGATCCCATCCACCCTGGGATCATTAGGGGTTGCTACCCCGACATCTATGATAGGTGGATTCACTCCACTCGCGCTAGCTTGTGCCGGTGCTCGACCATGTCCGCCTCAGGTCCCGACACGAGTCGGAGCTCTACCCCAAATAATGGCCCTACTGGTCCTCTTTGCAGGAGTCGTCGGCTCCTAGTCACTCATGGCTCAGCTTACAACTGACCTACTCCCAATTCACGACAAACTAGAAACTGAGTGACCCAAACAACAAGCAATTCTAGCACTCAGCTACCACAGACATGCATTAACTGTGAATTTAAAGGCCTTTCCTACCAACTATCCCATGGTCAACGCTCCTTATCACTCCAATCTTTAAACTTTGCTCCGATACCATAAAAAGGGGGTGTCACGCCCAGATCCTCGGGTACGCACACATACTTCCACTTGGTCGATTTTAGAATGTGATATTCCAAGACTAAGCATCGCCGACCCATTCATTAATTAAGCACATGCAGAAGTAGTTAAAAATCCTCAGACAATAAAATAATGGGATAAAAAAGCAAGGCTATATTTTCATATTGAGAACGCATAACCAAACTTTTATACACTGCAAAAGCTAAGTACTTCACAACTATTTACAATCTCAAAGTCTCACTTTATCTACACCTAGGTAAGGTTCACAAAAAGGAGGATAACCCTAAATCCTCGTTAGGGTCATAATCAGGATCATCCTGATCCCCTTCAGGTTCTTCCTCATCTGGCTCATCCTCGTCGAACTCCTCATCTACCGGCTCCTCCTCCATTGGTTCCTCCTTAACAGGTACCTCCTCATCCTCCTCCCACTCTTCGTCCACTTCCTGGTCGTCATCTTTCTCTGGTCCTTCGGCCTCTTGCTCTGGGATCTCAGGTTCTCCTCCATTCCAATTGGCATCACCCACAGAGTACATAGAAGAGGTAGGCTCACCCGTCAATGCAGGATAACTAGCATTAACTACACCACCGCCCTCGGGATCAGCAGTCCATGTCCCAAAGGCTTCCTTTAGGACGATGAACGGTACTTCCTCTTCTGGTATGGGACCTATCTGTCTCCCGTCAAAATAGTGGTGATACCAGGATCAATACTCATAAGGCACCAGATCATCCCTGCCCTTATCAACCCAAACAGTAGACTTTATCAACACATACTCTAATCCTTCATGGTCAGGGTGAATGTGAAAATGAGTAGTCTTCTCGGAGATGCTTTCTAGAATACCAGACTCTTCAGGAGGAGGGAGAGGTGGAGGTCCTGATGCTGCCATCTAAGGGCCTGAAATGGTTTTATATCAACTAATGAGACTATGTCTCAGCGAGTTCTACCCCCTAAGATTCGATTAGGGAACCAATGTGCCACAAGGTTACCTAAGAGCACAGTATGAGTCAAAAGACTTACCTGGTTATCAGTCTCAACCTACAACTCAAGGTTAAGCACATATGCCTCATATATTACAACAAACAACAATCAATTCACAAATATGAATCACGGTCCTTAGGACACAGCTTATAACAAGTGGGAATTACAACTCCACCAAGCATATCTCAGTATTTAATGGCTTTACGGTCCCACTCAACGCTTTCAATATGTAAATGAGTTTATGGTTCCACTCGACCTTTTGCAATACTCAAATGGCTTTATGGTTCCATTTGACCTTTTTCAATATTCAAATGGCATTATAGTCCCACTCGACCGTTTCTCAGAAATCAGATCAGCATGAAATAAAGCTCAATTAAATAAACATATTGCACCATGATAATCAACATGAAATTTCGGTCACCGGTCGTCCCGAGTGAATTTCCAGAAAAATAAATAAATAAATAAATAATTTCGAAAATTAAATAAATAAATACAATAAATTCAATTTAGCACAATATAAAGCTCAATTAAATAAACGGGCTGCACCACGATCATCAGCATAAAATCCTGGTCATTGGCCATCCCAGTTGAATTTCCGTGAAATAATTAATTAATTAAATTAATTTCGAAAATTAGTATTTAATTCCTAAAAATTCATTTTAGGCCCGAATTACTAAATTGAAGCCCGATAAGGGTCGGGAAAAATCCCGAGAAGCATTCAATAATTAATAGGATATGTCTACTTGCTAAATGCACATTCAATTTAACTAACATGCACTAATAAGTCTCTAATTTAATTATTTTAATCTAATCTATCCACTTAATTGCAATTAAATAAATCTAATCAACCCTTAGGCATAATTAGTCCACTAAGAAAGCATTAGTGAGTAAAACTCACTTGTACAAAATGACGACTGGGACACTACGACGAGTACACAACGGCGGTCGAACTTGGGCCGGGCCAAGAACTTGGCAAGCCCGTAAGGATGCCGGGCTTCAAGACTGGGCTAACTTCTTTAATCACTTGGGCTTAAAAAATGTTGAATTGTGGGCCGCTTGTTGGGCCAGAATTAAACTGAAAACGGGCTCTCTCTTTGGGCTAAAATGAGCCAAAATCTTGCTGGGCTTCAATTCTATGATGGACTGGACTAGGCTGATCGAGTGTGGATTGACGTGGGCTACTCAACTAATTTGGTTGAGGAAAAGAATTGAAGAAATTGGGGCAGCTTCGATCTTCATGGACAACAATGGACGAGGAAGCAGCTTAGGGTCTTCATGGAGTGCATGGGCACCAACGTGGCAGCTTCACGAGGTCAACAAGGTGGGCCGATTCTTGCTGGAGTTAACCGTGGAAGCTGCAGCTTGGACGCGTGGCTAACGAGCTGGGAAAGAAACTCGGGTGTGGCTTGTTGCAGGCAAGTTCGCTGGCTTCAGGGACTCTCCTGCTAGCGACAGAAGGTAATGGAGTTGGGCACTGCTTTAGAGGTCAACAAAAGCTAGTTTGTTGACTGCATAAGGAGACAAGAAGCAGGGGTCTTCAACGCCAGAATTGGACCGAACGTGGCTGATGAAGACACGAGGCACTCAACAGCTTCGGTGAAGACTTTGCTGGACACACGAAGGAGTCGCGGTCAACAAAATCGAGAGGAGGCTGACGTTGGGGTTGATGCGGTTGATTTCGGACTGACGGATGTTGAAGATGCTCCTTCGAACGGTGCTTCTTCACTGGGTCTTCAAGCTATTGAAGCCAAAGGCATGTGGAGAGAGGTGTTGCTTTCGGTGGGTTGTGAGCTGTGAGGATTTGGGATTTCACGGCAGAGATATCAGGACAAAAAGTAGCTTCGGCTGGGAGACGTGCGATGGAGGTTTTGGGGGAGAGAGAGAATAGTCAAGACTTATCCACTTCCACCAATGCTTGGTCCCCCAAAGTCTACACATAAATATCTATTGTTCCCCCTTTTTCTTTCTTACTTTAATATTTACTAAATTAACCAAATTGAAGTCCAATTTTCCAACCCAATTCTAATTTCGAATTTCACCAAATAAATTAAATTTCTTTACTCAATTTCCCAAATTGAGGTCCAATTTCGATGTAGAAAAATTCCAAGTGATTGTCTATAAATCCCCGACACACAAAGGCTCGTCCTGGAAGTCCAATTTCCCATCAATTTAGCCAATCTGAATTTCTGCCAAATTTCCGCGACGTCCGAACCCAATTTCCGTAAAAATCTCGGGACCTCTGAAAAATCTTTTGAGACTGAGTCGATGTTCTTACAATAGCTCGTGATACCACAGAACTTTCAATTTCTGAAATCTGACTCAAATTCGCAGTTAATTTCACTCCGGCGTGCTTTTAGCGTGACTTAGACTACCGGGTAGTTTTCATAACTTTTCAGGGCAATTGACTCGTGGTCAATTTTCTTTGAGCCACAATGAACCCACTTGACACATTGGCGACTCTCGATTGTCATGAAAATCTCGAGGACTCAATTACAGACACAGCGTACCAAAACGACAGAAAAATCACATTAGTGCCGGTTGACGAGAATTTTTCAATTTAGCGAAGTTACCCACGATCGGCCACACATCTCAGTCGAACCAACCTATCTTTGATCTCAATCCGATTTTTAACTGTGCCGCAACGACCTCTAAAGATGAACATGGTCGATAAGCCGATTCTCAGTCGAATTTTCAAGTCTATTGCCTTAAAATTCTTTAATGGCTTACCCAGTTAATCTAATTATCTCGAGAGTGATCAGTTCTGAGAACAACCCTATAGACGCGTCAATGAAATGCCCAATTAATTTAATAGAAAACAGTACTGGAAATTCTGGATGTCACAAGATTAGTTTAGAATAATTAAATTAGAGACTTAATGATGCATGTTAGATGGTTAGGCATAGTCATTAGCAAGTAGAAAGATCCTAGTATTTATTGAACAAATCTCGTGATTTTTCCCAGTCCGTTTTGGCGTCCAATCAAGCATTACAAGCCTAAATTGGATTTATTGTTATTTAATAATTTTTATTTATTTATTTATTTATTTATTTTCCGGAAATTCAACCGGGATAGTCGGTGACTGGAATTTTATGCTGATTATCATGGTGCAATCTATTTATTTATTTGAGTGTTAAATCGTGCTGAATTGATTTAATTGTGATTTTAGGATTTATTTCTAAATTAATTGATTTAAGTAATTAATTAAAAAAATAACTGGGCGTCGATTCACAGTGCCAAAAATATTTTGGTGGACTACAGAGAACAGAGATATTTGTGGAAAGGAAATTATAGTATTTTAGCTGAGGCCGACCGTGTACCCACACATGGATAAGAATGTTGAATTGATTGTGATGATATACTATATCATCCTATGGGCTCTGATATGGTAGCTTAGTAGAGAGTAGTATACCTTATCGGTTTAAATTTAGTATTGTGATGGTATACTATATCGGCCGAAGGACGATATGTCAACTTAGCAGAGAGTAGTATCTCGGTATACTATATCATCCTACGGGCTTTGATATGGTAGCTTAGTAGAGAGTAATATACCTTATCAGCTTAGATTAAGTATTGTCAGTATACTATATTAGCCTAAGGGCAATATGTCAGCTCAGAAGCGAGCAGTATACCCGATCATCTCAGAAGCGAGCTATACTATCTATTTATAAGCTTAGCAGTGAGTAGTCCTGATATGAGCGGACTTTGTAGATAGTATGAGATAAGCTAACCAAGGAAGGGGTCATGATGACATGTAATTGACTAGGTCGATTGATCGATGATTTGATCTGTTGTTGTGCATTGATTGATTGATTGATATGATATGAGACATCTGTAAATAATCTTGACATGCAAGATGGAACTAAGGCCAAGGTAAGTCCTCTAACTCGTGTTATGCATAAGCAGCCTTAAGGTGTATTGGCTTCCTAATCGAGTCTTAAGAGGATAGAACTCGCTGATACGTAATCTCACTAGTTATTGTATAACCATTTTCAGGTCCATAAATGATGTTGGTAGAGGACCAGAAGTCTCAAAGTTTTGGGGTGTGAAGGAAACAGAATCGGCAAATCTCTCTGACTCGTTAGTCATAGGACAGTCTCTTTTTGATTAAGCTGATATTTTTGTAAGAGATCTGATGTTGTAAATAAACCTGTTTGTTATAAAAGGTTGATGTTGGTTTGAAAAAAATTATGACCTTACTTTTCTATTCCATTATTTTATTGTTTGGGGATTGTTTATAATTGCTTCCACATGTGCATACTAAAATGAATGGGTCAGCAATGTGTCCTGGGACGTTGCTATTAATCGACCAGATGCAGGGATGGGTGTGCGTCCGAGGATCAAGCGTGACAAATGTTACCACGACGCCAAAAACTTTAAGAAAAAAAAAAAAAGAGCCAAAAAACCAAAATAAAGCCAACAAGGAAAAAAGAAGAAAAGAACATAGGGGGAGAGAGAGAGAGAGAGAGAGAGAGAGAGAGAGAGAGATCACATGGACTCGAAGCAGTTCATGTATAATTGATCACTTAATGACATGAGGCTTAGTTATTGATCGTCGTACTATACTAGAAAATGAGGCACGACAATGTTTCGCATGAATAGATGATGCATTTTTCCTAAATACATCAACTTAAGTTAGGGGGTGATGCTCGCAAAATATATATATATATATATATATATATTTCAGTTCTGCTAGTGTGTTAAATACTGAATTATCTCTTATAAAAACTTAAATTACCAATGAAAACTATCAGCGACTCAAACTCTATATTACTTATTATAGGTGTAATATGAATGAACAAGTTTGATCTTATATGCGTTACAAAATATATGGGGAATAAAAAAATTATAAATGTCATAATTTTCAAATGATACTTACTTGAATATTATAATTATTCATTCGATCACTTCTTGTTTAAGCAAGCGCCCATTGAGTCTTTTACAAAGTGGTGGCACTAAACCTGCCTCTCTTGAGTGTTATTTCACCACTTTCCGTTGCTTGAGTGTTATTTAACCACTTTCGCAGCAATTCGCCGCCCCACAATCTCCCAAGCGCATGCGCATGCCACAGTGAGTAGAACTCATGGGACTCCAACAACCCGACGCATTTTGAGTGATGTTCTGATGCTTTTGGTGGCTTGTTTTAGAAAATCAACACCACCATCAGTTTTGACGTTCTCCAACGAGTCAAATTCCGGAGGCCACATCGCCCATCACCACCACACATGTCCGCGCATGCCATCAAGCCCCACTATGACTGCGATCCACGTGTCGTCACATGCCAGAAGCCTCCAACGCACTGCAAGTATCTCTCGCGTTCCGGCCATGTGCATGCTCTAGTCAATCACTAATGTCACCGCCACAACATCCTGCCACGTCAGTAGTTGACCTTGCCCAATCATCGACCGTTGACTACTGACCAGTTCCGCTAGACCAGCCGGACCATTGACCGATTGGTTCGTACGCTTTCCGACCGTTTGCTAAGGTATTTTGATGTGCTGAGTCTATTTTCGGCTTTATTTTCTCTACATGTCTTATAAGTGCCGGTTTCTTCGCATCTCTTCATCCATTATACTGATTTACACAGAAAAAGTGCATGTAATGGAAAAACTGAAAGTATAAAATTCAGACCATTTTGCAATGAATCAAACTATATATTATGGGCTCATCAAATATTTAATTTTTGGAGAGGACATAGATTTGCATAATGTTATCAGTAATATCCGTCGCCTACCTAAGATAACTGGTGAAACTTAGGATAATGTTGTGGGATGATTGGAGGTCTGGGATAGCAAGAATATCAAATCCTCATGTAGTTTTGAAACACTTCGATTTCATTTGACCGACTTCAGTTTGGTCGTCTCAATATAATATAGGAAGCTTGAGAGCTACTTGCCAACTGATATTCCGCCTTAGACATTATCCATTAGTATTCGCTAATATACCGTTGTCTAAAGTTTTCATCTGGAAACTGATAGAACAACACTATGGACTCCTTTCAATGTGCAGGCCCTCCTAAAAACTAGTTTTGGCAATTAGGTCTCAACGCTGATGTCTATGAATTTATTGTCTAACATGAGAAGTCTTCCTTTTTCAGGATGGGATACTAGCTCGGGTTATATTGCCCTCAATTTCACAATCCCACCTGTTGGATTATCTCTTTTAATTGCTGGAATATTACGTATCTGTTTGATGTCAATAAGATAGAAGAAAGATATCGAAAGCAGGCTTGCATTACTCTGCGTGAGTGATTGGCTGAGAATACTTTACGCACAGGGTGAATAAGATCCTATGTGAAACATTTTAGCAGCCAATATGTTCAGGCAGACTTCTTGAGAAACTATTAAGAAAGCTCAATATGCTAACGCCATGACGTGCCAAAGCTAGTAACTTTTCAGAAACTCAGAGGCTGGTGATTTCTCTCTAAATGATGACAGATTCAGTACGAGCGATGATTATAAAAGCTCACTGATTTCTCTTAAAAAACTTTTACAGGCTTAACATCATTAATGGTATCGGCAAATGTAGAGTCTACTTTTCATCAAAGGTATCCACTGTTGCAATCCTCTAACATAATCCTGGCAACGAAGATGTACTCTGAAGTTTACACACAATTTATCTGGTAATCTAAACAATGTATCGATCTAAATGATAGCCTCAAAATCTCGGTTAACGTGGACCTGGATCAGTATAATCCATGTAATTCAGAGATCCCAGCGACGTTATCTTGCAAATAGATTGGCCCACCTTGTAGTTTGATTGATCTGATTTCAGAACACAACGTGCCTGTTTGTACTTCCTACCAGGAAAAAAGAACGAAGGTCTTTGAGGCACTGGGATGCTAATAGAATCGCCGTTTAACATCAGAATAACCGAATCCATGGTAGGTCGATCTTCCATCTCATCTTGGACACAGAGCAAGCCAATGTGCATGCATCTGATCACTTCGCTCACAGAATAAGCATCACTTAAAGCTGGGTCCACTACTTTCAATGGCATTCCGTTACTCCAGTGCTTCCAAACCTAAGAGGATAGTTATATTAGTAATTTTTGCTCAAAATACTGTTGTAATTCTATTAAAAGTGATTTTAGCCAAAGGGGAATGGCTTTATTACGATACTCACATAGCCTAGCAGGTCCTCATCACAGTCCAGTGCAAAGAATTGGCTATTCTTTTTGCCAGTTATAATCTCCAACATAAACACACCATAACTGAAGACATCAGATTTTATGGAGAAGTGTCCAAACGTCAGATACTCAGGAGACATGTAGCCACTACATTGAGCACAATATGTTAACACAGTTGAGAGAATGTTTAATTATAGGCATATACTGCTTGAAACAAATTAGGATGAGTCTGCTTTTCTTGCTTGTCAAGAAAATGCTCCAAATCAATGCCAATGGCACATTGTTCATCGCCAATAACAAGTCAGATTAGTCCATGTTGAACTTACTATGTTCCAACAATTCTTTTAGTGCTCGCTTGAGTCTGGTCAGAACTGAAGATCCGAGCTGCACCAAAATCTGAGATTTTTGGGTTCATGTCCGCATCAAGCAGAATGTTGCTGGCTTTGAGATCACGATGAATAATTCGAAGCCGAGAATCTTCATGAAGGTATAGCAGTCCACGCGCCACCCCTACCGTGACCTTGTAACGTGTTGACCAATCCAATTGTCCACTGAGCTTAGGATCTGCACGTCAGTCAAACAATTAGTTTATGAGTTGCATCAATTCACATTGGCATAATGCTCATGCCCAAATCATCACATGTAGTCACTTTCATCAACTTTTGATCAGTCCTCTCATTATCACGTAATTCGTTTTTCCTATCTTCTTCTTCACTATGTAGAGATGAAGTGACAAGGAAAACTAAGCAAAATAATAACAGGATGTTTGCTTGAATTATGTCGTCCTGCTATCACTAATATCTCTAGTTTATCTTCATTTGGCCAGAATAATGTCTTATCATTTTCTCTGTGTGAAACGTATCATTTAGACTGAATCGCTGGTGAATCAACGTGGTGAAAAGGAGATAAAAGAGAGGCAAACCAAATAACAAGCGATCGAGGCTCCCGTTGGGCACGTATTCATAGACCAGTATTGTTTCATCTCTTTCCATGGAGAATCCCAGAAGCCTCACCAGGTTTCTGTGTTGAAGTTTGGCCACTAGTTCAACCTCAGTCTTGAATTCCTCCACTCCTTGTCCAGAGCTCCTAGATAGCCTCTTTGCTGCAATTTCTTGACCACCAGCTAGCGTACCCTAATAACAAAATAGACATAAAACAAATTTGCCCGAAATAGACGCATCTTATTGTCTCTTCGTTTTATTACACTTCTGGTTTTACTTACTAATATGCGATTGGGAATTGAAATAAGAGAACTATATGCATAATCTTGGACATTTTCCTATCTAACTAATGCGGATGAGAAAAGTTCTCTGGAGCTTCGAGAGGCCTCATTGTGAACCAAAATATGATAAGATACTACATTATAATTAATTATGAAAATTGCGATTATCAGCTTCTTGATAAGTTAAAAGCTGAAAGATTTGATTGAATGTCTTAATTACCTTGTAAACCGGACCAAATCCACCTTCCCCTAACTTGTTGTTGCTCGAGAACTTATTTGTGGCAGCTTCTATTGTTTGCAGATCAAATTGTATGGAATGGAGCTCAGAAATTTGCCTCCCAACTGGAAGTTAAATGGTTCGCATATCTTTAGACGCTAGTGAAATGAAATCAATAAATCGTATGTATGTAATAGTATTGTTTTGTCGAGTTACCAATCGGATGTTCTTCTGTGCAACTTTCACTGTCCCTCCTTAGAATTCTTCTTCTTCCTCTTAGTAAATGCTGAGCTATCATGTAAATAAGTAGCGTCAATCCTACAGTAGTGGCGAAAATTGCAGCGGATATTTTCCATGGAAAGGGCACCGTCCCTGCATTTGTAGTCGCTGTTAATAGTGTCATTGACATACATGAAAATGAGGCTCCTTCTAGTTATAAAATTTCATCTTCCAGCAAAAACATCAGAACAAGATATTCCCCAACTCCACTCGGAAGCTGTTTCAGACAATTAAACGGGCTGTACTTAACTAAAACGAGCTGTGAGTGATATAGCTGTAAAGATTTTATTTTTAGCAGAATTGAAAAGAAAAAATTTCTTTTGCTGGCAGAAAACTCCAATAACATCTGGAAGAGCAAAGACTCAGCTTAAGCGGACAACATGAATTCTGTTGGAATCTCAGAAGTAGTGACAAGCATGATATATATAGAAGAAGAATGCAGAAGAGAAATAGAGAACTTTCTATATATTTTCAAAATATATATATATATATATATAAGGACAACCTATTTATATGCTTAGATAGAGGAAATCAAGTGAAATCTAATCAGATGTGCATAATAATAATAGATATAGAAAATTATAGAAAATATCCTAAATATTTCTAAAAGATATTTTAATACCGCTAATATCCCTAATATCCCTAACACCCCCTCTCAAATTGAAAGTGACATTATCAACTGGAGTTTGAATTAATGTCAAACAGTGCCACAAAAATCTTGTTACTCTAACGACATTTCGGGCTTGCTGTGGTGGGGCGGTGTGTGAGGTAGCATCTTCTAGATCTAGATCATTTGAGGTCAGCAAGTCGTTTGGAGGTGATGTTGGCTTTAAAAATAACAAGCAGTCAATGCGGCTGACTTGCGAAACAATAATTGAGCAACGTGGCCTATACGACTGGCGTCATAGCATCAAGTAGCCTAAACGGCTGGCTTGGGAAGATATTTATTGAGTGATGTGGCTAGCACCAAAAGAAAGCCTCCTCCATAAAAATGGCTTGACTATGTGACACAATCGATGCGAATAGCATGAAAACACTAACTAATGTGGAATTGGCTCAATTAAGACTTTTGCGCAACACCGTTGAAATATGAGAATGAATTTATTTGGCTGTGCAACACGACGTTGGGGGCACGCAGGGATGAATGTATTTGGATGTGTAGTGGAACGCTTGGGTGCACCGGGTGCGATGTGCATTAGTGCACTTAGGTTTCCGTAGGAATGAAGGCTCTAATACTAAGTTAAATATAAAGTAGAAAATAAAAGTCGGAAATTTTTTGTATATTTCGATATATATATATAAAGGAATACAAGGACAACCTATTTATAGGCTTAGACAGAGAAAATCAAGGAAAATCAAATTAGGTGTAAATAATCAGAATAGATAAAGAAAATCAGAGAAAATATCCTAAATATTTTTAAAAAGATATTTTAATATCCCTAATATCCTTAATATCGCTGACAAGGTTCTACCTTACCTTTTGAGCTGCTCCTGTAAAACGGGTAAATCTCAAACCTGACAAAGCAACTTGGAAGCAACACTCGGCCCCCGATTTTCCCCTCCTGGACGCTTAAGAGGCTCGATGTGGCGTTGTGAAGGCACTCCGAACAATCGTTGTTGGAAAGATAAGGCATGCACTGTGCGAACGTGTACAATGTTTTCTCCTGATTAAACTTGGCGTCGCGATGGCCATACATTCTAGGAGGATGGTGAGCAGCCTCTCTAGCCGCGTGATCAGTCGTCTCGTTCAGTAGCTTCAGGAATTCATCTGACTGGTCTATGTTCTCTTCATTGTATCCAACTAATCGAGGTTCCAGCTCCACCTTCCTGGTAAAATTCATGTCGGAGTAGCGCAACATGCATTGATCGTACCACATGAAGGAGACTTTCGTCATCCGGCATAGCTGGGTTATCTCAAGCCTCGCATTTTTGACGCAGTCGGCACACTCTTTCTTCGAGACATCGCCTCTGCACATAAAGCTGCCGTAGACGGCCTCACTTGAGCTGGCTTCTCTCAAAGCGAAGTTGAACCCGTTATCAGGGTTGGCGCCCGTATCTCTGACGAGACAATCAAGAACATGATTGAGGTTGGCGTGGTAGGTGCCATTTGGGGCGAAGGTGCTTGAGTTGGAGCAGTAATGGCTGCTCATGGTGAGGGTAAATTCAGCAGCATTGATGGTGGAAAAGCTGAGCGTGCAAAGAAGTGGAAAAAGTGTCATTAGCATCTTCTCACTCTTTTGCTGTGCGTGTGGTATGTGAATTGTGATGAAGTGGGATTCGTTCTTTGCATTCAATTGTGAGGCCACAACATGGATTTTTAAATAGGAGGAGAATTCTAGTGTTCTGAATAGAATATGTTTTGTTCTTATGATTGATATATAATTAGAGGGTGTCTGGATATTTTTATGAACACCTTAAATATATCAATTCTTATACAAATCTACGACCTTCTATTTGTCTGACTTACATAAATAGTTCCAATTATAATTGTGGAACTTTGTAAAAAATGTGTGTAAATCCAAGATGTCGATAATCACAGGAAAAATAAATAAATAAAATGCTAACACAATAGAAAAGTTTATAAATTAACAAATAGATAAAGAATAAATGTACCAAGTGACTAAAAATTTGTCGAAAAAATGTAATGAAGTCCTAAAGCTTTTACAAAATAAAATTATTTCTAAAACATGACCAGTAAGTACAGTAATGAACTTCTTCAGCTTTGAGTAATGGAAAATGCTTAACGACGGCATTTATCTTAATATGACTTTTAATCAGATTGGGCAAACTTGTAGATAGAGCAATTTTTAACTAACACTCGCTTTTCAATTTGACGTTCCGATGAGATTTTGGATTAAGATGTAATGAAAGAAATTTACCTTTTTGTGGAAAAAAAAAAAATATGAGGACTGGTTTTGGTAACAAAAACCCAGTACAAGGACTCAAATTGAATATTCCTTATAGGACGTGGATCAATAGTGTAATTTTTATCGAAACTTGTACAGCAGGTACGTGGGCACCACATGCCAATATGTCAATGCTGGCTCAGCTTATTCCATTCACACATTGATCGTGATAGTAAATTAAAGGGGGAAATGTACTAAAAGTCATAAAATTTGTTATGAAAATATAATTTAATTATAAAACTTTCAAAAACTGCATCAAGTACTAAAATTTGACAAATTAGTGCAATTAAGTCTTTTCATTCACTCTGTCCAGCTTAACAAAAAGAAAATGCTAATAAATTTTAGCACTTAATTGCACTTTTTGAAAGTGTTATGATTAAGCGACCAAAAAAAAAAGTGTTATGATTCAATACTAGTTTTAAAACTTTTTTGGTACATTTATCCCTAAATTGAATTTTAATCCCATAATCATTGCCAAAGAAAAGTTGAGGCACTAAACTATAATGAAGTATAGTACAGGGACTGAAACTGAATTTGGCTAATAGTACGGGGACAATTTTTGTAATTTCCCCTCAAGTATACTAGACTTACAAACGTTTCTTTATGAGGGTGGACGCACCAGAATAATTAAAAATTTCGAGGAATTAAGACTGACTAGTAACATTGTATCGGCCCCATGCTTGGTAAAGGAACTCTATTATATATCCAAACATGCAATTCTTCGGTGGTAGGTTGCGTCACGGCTCTTTGATTCGTGGTAATGAAAAGAACACCAACTTTTTAACCGCCGACATTGGAAACATGCCTGGCTTTCTATTTAAAATGGACAATACCATAGAATAAGAAAAGCTCCACTTAAAGTAAAGTCATTGGATAAGACCATTGTTAATTGTGTGTAAGATTCATCAAAGCACGTCCTCCTTAATAAGAACTACATCAAGGGAGGAGACAGCCCCACTTAAAGTAAAGTCATAGGATAAGACCGTTGTTAATTTTGTGTAAGATTCATCAAAGCACGTCCTCCTTAATAAGAAAAGCACCTCCCCAATTATTAATTAGTAAAATTATTTTTTGATGGCCAATCGAACTCCTCAAATTAGTAAATCTCACAGGTCACACACCGTCCACTTTGTCATTTCAGAAGGCAAAAAAGGTCCAAAATTAAAAAAAGGTTTCGTGCTCAAACTTTTCTCAACCTATAAATTCTTGTGTAAGCTCCCACTTGCGGTTGCTTCCCAATTTATGACCAGAATATAATAAATTATTTAGAAGGAATAACCTTTCTTACACAAGTTTTAAAATCTTTGTCGTGATCAAGTAAGATTAAAAATGCTAGAAAGTCACTTCAATTAAAATTATCAGCTAAAGGGACTAATAACCAAGGTCAAAAAAAAAAAAAAAAAAAAAAAAAAATGTCATGTCTTGATCCTCCAAGCTCATGCCCATCCCTGTTTGGTCGATATAATAGCAATGTCTTAGGACTCATCACCGACCCTTTTTTTTTTAATATACGCATGCGGAAGCAGATATAAATCCTTAGACAATAAAACGATGGATAGGAAAGCAGGGCCAAACCTTTTTAAACTATAACAAGTCTTTCATAAACAAACGAGTTTATACACAAGACTAGGCTGGTTACAAAAATGTTGACTCATAAAAAATGAACCGACTTATGACTAACTAGTCATACAGGTTTGCCGATTATGTTTCTTCCATCTTCCCAAACTCCAGGACTTTTGGCTCTCCACGACCGTCACTTAGGGACCTTAAAATGTGATCCCATAATGGGGTGAGACTACGTCACAGTGAGTGCTACCCCTTAAAACTCGATTAGGAAGAAAATTACGCCCTAAGGGCTGCCTAAGCATAATCAGGCGTCAGAAGACATACCTTGGCCTCAGTTCCATCTTGCAAGTCAGTTCAATTAACAAATACTGAGAATCAGATCACTCAATCAAACCAGATCGAATTATCGATTAATCGACCTAGTCGATTACATGTCATCACGACCACTTTTTGGTCCACTCAACCAATACAATCTATAGTGTCCTATTAAATCAGGACCGCTCGCCCAAAGCTGAAAATATAGATAGTATAGCTCGCTCAAAGCTGATAATATAATTCGCTTACCGAAAGCTGACAAGTACATATATAGCTCGCCCAAAGCTAATAATAGTACATCACACATATATAGCTCACCCGAAATTGATAATAATATAAATCACTTATATAGCTCACTCAAAACTGATAATAAAATATATAGCTTTAACCATCAAATCAATTTATCATTTTTATCATACCCAATAAAAATAGCCGTGTGTGGGTATATTGTCGACCTAAGCCAAAATGCCAAAACTTCAAAATTTAAACTTCCCACTGACTTTAGTAGTCTAAAAATATATTTTTGGCATTGTAGACCCACACCCGGTAAGAATTCGATTAATTATTAAAATTAATTAAATTAAAGATAAATTCTTAATTTCACAATTAAATCGCAATTAGCACAATTTGAAGCTCAATTAAATAAATAGATCACATCGCTACAATCAGCGTAATTTTTTGGTCACCGGCCATCCCGGTATAATTTTCTGAAAATAAATAAATAAATAAATAAATGATTACGGAAATTAATTAATAAATACAATAATTGCGACTTAGGCCCAAAAAAGCCTAACTGGAAGCTGAGACGAGTCCGGAAAATTTCCGAACCACTCTAGTTAGATACTAGAGCTTGTCTAGGCTCTAATTGCACTAATTGTCCACCTAACATGCATTAGCAATTAATTAAATTCACTAATCTAATCTAGTCTAACCACCTAATCCATCTTAGCCTAAACTAATCAACCCCTAAGCATAATTAACCTACTAAACTGAGTGGTTCAAATCGACGGGAATGCAACGGGGCTTAACTTTCTCCAAAGTGATAAAGGCTAGTAAATACACCTAGAGGGGGGTGAATAAGTGTTCATGAAATTCTTTTCAAATCACTATGTAGCAAATGAGAGTTTTACAATCTACGATCTAGACTTCTTTTGTAGAAAGTCTATTCTACACCTTCTCGCAATTTCACACTGTAAGTATCTCTCCTTAGTACACAGTTTGAGTTCAAGAGATTTTTGAGAACAAGAAGCTTCAGAGGTTCGAACTTCGAAATTTTTCTATCTGCTCACTCATATTTTCAAACAACTTCAACACACCTTAAATATCCTTTCGTGCCTCCATAGCCGTTAGCACTTTTCAAGAATTCATCTAATCTACCTGTTGGAATAAATCAATTTAAGTGATATTCTCGTTGTCGAACATATAAGTAGAAAATAGCTCGTCAATCCTGCTCGCCCATACAATCAGGATCTTGAGTTTCCAAAAATAGATCATTCCAAAACTTGCTTGATCTTCAACGGATAAAATCCAAAGAAAAAAAATCTTTCGAGCTTTAGAATCACAGCCAGAAATCTTTTGAGGATAAATTTAGGAAGATAATATCCAAATCTTGATTTCCTTAACCGTAAGAATAAATTGCTGACAGCCTGGCAAAATCGTAAAACTAAGTCTGACTGTCTTCAAACTTTGATAGAGTCTGGAGATCATTAGACTGTAACTTCTGGGTCTAGTAACCTTCAGACGGAAACGCTTGGCTCTTGAACTCTTCAGACTTATGGGTCTTGAACTCTTCAGACTTAAGCGACTAAGTCTTGGATTCTTCAGACTTAACTGACGAGGATGTTTTGTTAACTTCAAAACTTATAAGGGATTTTTCTTCAACAATCTCCCCCTTTTTGATGGTGACAAAACACCTTGGCAGATTTGTAAACTCATAACCTGCAAAGAAAACTCATATATATTTTGAGGAATACTTCTGCAAACAGAAAAATGTTAGTCCAATAACAATTATCCTCACAAATATAATGATCCTGCAAATTCACAAATCTACAGATCCAATCATCAAACCAGTGCATAATAAAGTCATAAGTTCAGATATTTAAACAACCCAAAAGTTCAAAGTCATAAACATAAACAGTCTAAAAAACAAAACAAACGAAATAAAAGTTCAAATAAGTTCAAAAAATCTCAAATCTGCAAAGCTCTCCCCCTTTTTGTCCCATCAAAAGGAGGTAGAGTAGTCAAGAATGGGGTTGATAAAAGTCAGGGCTCCTTTGGAATGCGAACAAGATGGTATTCGCTGAGCGATTGCACTGTCTTCTCAAGACTTGTGAGAGCTTCCTTCACTAAATCCAACTTAGCACCCTTCACATTCGATTCCACTTGAAGTTTGAGGGCATTGATTTGGTCTTGCATGGATGTGGAAGTAACTAGCATTGCCTTCTTAAGATCTCTCAGCTCATAATCCATCCCAAAAACTTGCTTTTTAAGGTCCAGCATGATATCCAACAGTCTAGAAAAATCTGTTGAATTTGCATTACCTGAACTAGGACCAGCAAGTCTTGCTTTGTTCCTGAGTCTAAAAGCTAGGTGCTTCTTTTTCAGCACTGTGCCCATCAAAAGGAGAGGATTCATCAATCTCCGGGAAGTGAGATGCATAAATGTCTTCTGCATCAGCACCTGACCTACTAACATCACTGTTGTGTAGTGGCGAAATAGTTCCTTGATCTGCACCAGCTCCCCCTATTTTGTTGCCAGTGGGTGGAGTTGAGAATTCTTCGCAAAAATCCATTTCATCAATAGTGTGATGCAGTTCAGCCTCCTTTCCAGGGTGTTCTTGAGCATAGGATGGCTCAATTCCTTCAGCAAAATCCTCCTGAGCCTTGCCCTCCTCTTCATCTTTCCTTTTTCTCTCTTCCTCTTCTCTTCTGACCTCTTCTTCTTCTCTTCTCTGTGCTTCCTCTTCTTATCTCCTCTGTCTCTCCTCTTCTCTTCTCTGTTGCTCCTCTTCTCTCCTCTGTCTCACTTCTTCTTCTTCTCTCTCTTCCTTTCCTCTTCTCTCTTTCTCTGTTCTTCCTCTCTTCTCATTCTCTCTACTTCTTCTTTCTCTTCTGCTTCTCTCCTTGCCCTCTCTTGATTATTAGCTCTCAAACTGACTGTGCTCCGTAGCTTTGTAAGAGCAGAAAGAGTCATGGCATCGTCAAACTCTTCTTTATCATCCTCATCCTGCAGGATGACTTTCCTTCTCTTTTTCTCGAGAATAGCCATAGGCTCTTTGCCCTTTCTTTTGGTAGCAGCAGTAGCAAACCCTTTGAAGGGAGTCTTCTCCTTCAGTCCTTCCAATGCAATGTTCAGCTCTTGAAGCTTCATCTTCATCACCGTTTTATATCCCACAAGCATCAAGCTTAGGTTGGTCAGGCATAAAGGTGTAGGAATTTGTATCTTGAAGTGCCTGAACAACTTGGTGATAAGAGACGAGTAAGGCAATTAGCCTTTATCCTTAACCACTGTCCTGTACATGTGGAATAGGATAACATGGGGAAGTAAAAAGAGTCTGCCTTCATTGAGAGCAAACATGAGTTTTGCTTCTATTTTTGAGACGTCAGTTTTCGAGGTCACCTTTGGTCTGAGACAATTGATGATAATTTTGTGCAACAAAACATTTGAGGCATTCATCCTAGTGTAGGATATTTTGCCTTCCAAACTACTATCTCGCACAATCTCAAGAGTAGCATAGGCTGTGGACACTTTAATTGGTTGGAAACACTCTCTTTCCATCCCAATTATATAAGCAAGAGTGTCAACATCCACAACAAACTCTTTATCCATAAAGGTGAATGACAACCTATTTGCATCTAAAAACGACAAGTTGAAGTAAAAATATGTTGTCAATTCAGGATAAGTAATTGTCACATTTGTACAGAAATTCTCAAGTTGCAACCTAGAGAATTTTTCCCTGAGATTTACCTTGATTGAGTCAAGGAAACCAAAATCCACACTTCTAGGATTCACAACTCCTCTCTTCAGCAACTTGGTATACATCCGCTCATGTTCTCTTGATCGAAATAGACTTCCTTGGGGACAAATGATGTTCACTGCAACACCCATCCGTGGTTGGAATTGTGAGAATAGCCTTTCATCATCATCCATAGGCTAATTGGCGGTTCCATACCGCGGGTCACTAGGTATATTTTCAAGTGTGCTCTTAGCGAACCCTTTTCCAACAATACCTAAATCTTCCATTTCTTTCAAGAAAATATATTTGTTTCTATATCCTCTCTCCTTCAGAAACTCATCTATCAGCCTTAACTCTGTACCCCCATATTTCAACTTTCTATACAAAGAGTACGCAAGCTTGGGTCTCAAGGTTCTTACTGGTGCAGTCTCGGTAATTTCTTCTTCTTCAAACTATTGACTTGGAGTCTCCCTTTGTGGAGAATCTTCTTCGCCCATTAGGTCCACACTAGTAGGACCCTCTTGTCACCTATGTGGTCCCTTTCCAACAAGTCTTGATAATTTTCTCGAAGACATGCTTGAATCGTGAGCAAATACTCAACTTATTCGCAAAAAATTGGATTTTTACTGAGTAAAGTAATCGAACAGGGACGGTAGTGGAGAGTTTTTTAAGCTTTTAGGGTTTTAAAAAGAGAGAGTAAACGAGATGGCTTTTTAAACATTGTGGCAGATGAAGACGACGATTCGGAAGTATAAATAGCAAGAAAAGAAAAAAGAGATACTGAACCGTCGCAAGAAAGAAGAAAGAAAACTGCCAATTTTGAAAAAGTAAACCGCAATTTTGAAAAGAAAAGCGCCATAATTATGTCGAAGTTGAATAAAAAGCAGATTTCAATATTTCAAAAACAATTATTAATTTAATACATAAAATAAAGAAAGACGAGACACGCAACCATACTTTATATCAGAGTCTGAGAATATCCAAACTTTACCTCAGAGTCTGAACTTTTTTAGACCTTACCTTTGAGTCTGAACATTTTCAGATCTTACCTTTGAGTCTGAGCACCTTCAGACCTTACCTTTGAGTATGAACTTTTCAAGACTCTAGTTTTGAGTCTAAACCTCTTCAAATCTTACGATATTCAGTCTTGAGCAAATTGATTCAAAGTGAGCCTTTTTTAGGGGCTTTGTGAACATGTCTACCAATTGGTTCTTTGAATCAATGAACTGAATCATCACTTCAGTATTTTGAACATGATCTCTAATGAAATGATGCTTGATTTCAATATGTATTGCTCTTGAATGAAGTATTGGATTCTTTGTAAGGTTGATTGCGCTGGTGTTGTCACACTTGATTTCTGTGCAAGATTCTTCAACTCCAAAATCTTTCAATTGTTGTTGCATCCATAGTATTTGAGAACAGCAACTCCCAAATGCTATGTATTATGCTTCAGCGGTTGAAAGAGCTACGGTACTTTGTTTTCTTGAGAACCAAGACACCAGCCTGTTTTCCAATAGTTGACATGTACCTGTAGTGCTTTTCCTATCTACTTTACAGCCAGCAAGGTCAGCATCAAAATATCCAAGGAGAGTAAAGTCTCATTCTTTGGAATACCAAAGACCTAGCTTAGATGTGGTTGCAACATATTTGATAATACATTTTACATCAGTCATGTGAGATTCTTTAGGATTAGATTGAAATCTAGCACAAATACAAACACTAAATAAAATATCAGGTCTAGATATAGTAAGGTAAAGAAGTGAACCAATTATGCTCCTGTATAGTTTTTGGTCTACACTCTTTCATTCTTCATCTTTGTCCAGCTTTAATGAGCTTGACATTAGAGTTTATGTTTTCTTGCAATTCTCCATTCCAAACTTCTTGATGAGGTCTTTTGCATACTTTTCTTGGTAGATAAAAGTTCATTCTTTTGATTGTTTGACTTAAAGTCCCAAAAAGAAGTTTAATTCACCCATCATGCTCATTTCAAATTCATTTGGCATACAACTCGAAAAATTCTTACAAAGATTTTCATTAGAAGAACCAAATATTATATCATCAACATAAATTTGAACAAGTATGAAATCCTTGCCTTCTCTTTTAATAAATAAAGTAGTATCTACTTTACCTTTAGAAAAATCACTTTGAATTAATAAATTTCTTAACCTTTCATACTAAGCTTGAGGTGTTTGTTTTAAACCATACAAAGCTTTCTTCAGTTTGAAGACAAGATTTGGTTTTCTTAGATCTTCAAATCCTGGCAGTTGTTCCATATAGACTTCTTCTTAGATAATTCCATTTAGAAATGCACTCTTCATGTCCATTTGGAATAACCTGAAATTTTTAAAGTAAGCAAAAGCAAGAAGTAATCTTATAGCTTTTAACCTTGCTACCGGAGCATAGGTTTCATCATAGTCGATTCCTTCTTCTTGTGTGTAACCTTTTGCCACAAGTCTTGCTTCGTTCCTCACCACCTTTCATTGTTGATCCAGCTTGTTCCTAAAGACCCATTTAGTACCAATAATTGATTTATCTTTTGGCTTAGGAACGAGTTCCCAAACATTGTTGATTTTGAATTGATTCAATTCTTCTTGCATAGCTTCAATCCAGCTTTCATCTTTCAATGCATCTTCTACAGTTTTGGGTTCAATTTCAGAAACAAGTGCTAGAGCACTAGACTCTTCACATCTTTTGAATCTAGTACGAACTCCTTCATCAATGTTGCCAATGATGAGATCTGCAGGGTGACTGGATTTATGCTTCCAATTTGTAATTGGTTTGTCACTTTGATAAGGCTTTGTTTCAGTTGGAGCTATTGATTTGGTTTGCGGTTGAGAGTCTAAGATTTGATTTTCTTCAAGAGAATTCGTAGACGCTTGGCCAGATTCATAATCTTCAGGTTGAGTCTGAATTTGAACTGAGTCTTCGAACTTCACATTCATGAATTCTTCCATAGTTTGAGTCCTTTTGTTGAAAACTTTGAAGGCTTGACTTGTCATTGAGTATCCAAGGAAAATTCCTTCATCTAATTTTTCTTCAAACTTACCAATTCTATCACTTGAATTCTTTAAGATAAAGCATTTACAACCAAATACATGAAAATAAGAAACAATAGGTTTCTTACCTTTGAACAATTCATAAGGTGTTTTCTCTAAAATAGGTCTTAGAAAAACTCTGTTTATAATGTAGCAAGCAGTTAAAGTTGCTTCAGCCCAAAAATGAGTAGAAATATTATTTTCAATCAAAAGAGTTCTTGCTATTTCTTGCAAAGAACGATTTTTCCTCTCTACAACTCCATTTTGTTGTGGAGTGTATGGAGATGAAAAATTATGCTGAATGCTAGAATCATCACAAAATTTAGCAAAATCTTGATTTTCAAATTCACCACCATGATAAGTTCGAATACTTGAAATTGTATACCCTTTCTCAATTTGAATTTTCTTAGCAAATTTAATAAAGTAAGATAAAGCTTTAGATTTATTTGAGAGAAAGAATACCTAAGTAAAACGAGAATAATCATCTACTATTACCAAACAATATCTTTTACCTCCAATGCTTTGTGTTCTTGTTGGACCAAACAAATCCAGATGTAATAACTGCAAAACACGTTTAGTGGATACCTGATTTATTGATTTATAAGAGCTTCTAACCTGTTTTCCAAGTACGCAAGGTGTGCATAATTCATGCTTTTGATACTTCAGGTTAGAAAGTCCTCGGACAAGCTTTTTGGATGAAATTTTTGCAATTTGCTTCAAGTTGACATGTCCAAGCTTTCTATGCCAGAGAATGACTTCATCTTGAATCGATATCAAGCATTGAGAACTATCAGACTTTATATCCAGCAAATAAATGTTTCTATGTCTTCGTCCAGTAAAAGATTGTGAGAGATCTTTGATTGTTCCAGAACAAGTATCTTCTTGAAAGTTGATCCTGTATCTAGTGTCGCATAGTTGACTAATATTCAGAAGGTTATAGTTCAACCCTTCAACTAGAGAAACATTGTTGATTGTGAGGTTTCCAATCTTCACGGTTCCCCGACCAACAATTTTTCCTTTGTTATTGCCATCAAAGGAAACATTTCCTCCTTTTACATGAGAGAGTTTTGTGAAACAATTTGAATTTCCCGTCATGTGTCTTGAACATGCACTATCCAAATACCACTTAATTTTTTTCTTGATAGTGACCTGTATTTAAATGAAAAACTCAAGTTTTCTTTAGTACCCAAACTTTCTTGGGTCCATAATTGTTAGTACCATAAACAGTCTTTGCCCAACTTTTCTTAACAGGTTCCCAAACTTTGGGACAATCCTTCTCAAAATGTTCTAAGCTTTTACACTTTGAGCATCTAAGAGCATTTCTTCCAACAGGCTTTACAAAAACCTTTTGAAAATGATTTTTGTAAAAAGATTTTGTAGGCCTATTCTTGATTCTTTCTTTTACCTTCGAAAAATCAATCAAGTGAATGGTTTCATATGTCATTCTAGACCAAATTTATTAAAATAGGGTCTTTGAATTGAAAGAATTTTGTCCAATTTTTCAGATCCCATTGAAAATTTCTTTGTGACTTTCAAAAGATCTTCTTTCAAGCAAGCATTTTCTTTTGAAAGGACAATTTCATTTTCTTTTGAAACGGCAAGACACTTATCTAGATTTTCAACTTTTTCAACCAAGGTTTTTTCTTGTTGTTTCAATTTGAAATTCTCCCTTTTTAGTTCAGAAATCCTTTTAAGAGAGCCTTTAAGACTGAGACAAAGTTCATCAATGTAGTTCGACAATTTGGTAGGAATTTTTAAATTTCTAACCTTGACATTGTTGTTTGAGTCTGAGTCTGAATCTGAGCTTAAGTCTGAGTCTGAGTTTGAGTCAGCCATAAGACAAATATTGGCATACTCTTCATCACTCTCTTCGCATTCAGTGTCACTCCATGTTTCAGCTTTGAGTGCCTTCTTGAACTTTTCTGGTTTTCCTTTCTTTCTTTTTAATAAGGGACAGTTGGGTCTGATGTGTCCCTTTTTCTTACATTCAAAGCAAACAACATTCTTGTTGGTATCATCTTCTTCATTTGATTTCTTTTGAAATCTTTGATTGTTTTGTCTCTTTCTATTGAACCTTCTTCCTTTTCTATTTAACTTTCTGAACTTTCTACTCAGAAGTGCCAACTCTTCATCATCCAAGTCTTCTTCTGAATCTGTAACATCAGAATCATCATTAGATTTTAAAGTAATTGACTTCTTACCTTTGGTGTCAAAGTCCTCATTGAATTGCTCGACTTCATATGATTGAAGTGTGCCAACCAACTCATCTACAGAAAGAGGCATCATCCTCTGTGATTTTCTTATGGAAGTCTTTACGTGATTCCAATCTTTGGAGAGTCCTCTCAACAGCTTATTGACCTTTAATGGTCCTGAGATTGGCTGCCCTTGGTATGCTAAGCCATTTACAATTTCTGTAAATTGACTAAATATATCCGTGATGGATTCTCCTGGTTTCATTTTGAAGGCTTCATATTGTCCCAAAAGGATATTGATCTTGGTTTCTTTGACTCGATCTGTTCCTTCATAAGTGACGTGCAATCTATCTCAAGCTTCTTTAGCTGTTTCACAAGAATGAAATTCTCTTATACTCAGTACGAGATAAGGCACAATATAGAGAATAGATAGCTTTTGCATCAAGGGCTTGTCTCTTTGAGATTTCGGTTTTTAACAATCCCACTCCATTAGCTATTTCTTTCCCTGTGGTTGATACAACTTTAGGAACAATTCCTTTCTCTACTACATCCCATTCTTGAGGATCTTTGGATCTTAGGAATGCTTTCATCTTGTTTTTCCAAACGTTGTATTCCTTTCCATCGAAGTAAGGAGGTCTGGTGTTGCTTTGGCCTTCAATCAAACTTGGAGCCAAAATACTAGCCATAGATCTTTAGTTTTAGAAATTATAAACACTTCCAATAAAATAAGCAACCTGCTCTAATACCAATTGATAAAGGCTAGTAAATACACCTAGAGGGGGGGTGAATAGGTGTCCATGAAATTCTTTTCAACTCATTAACCGAAATCCTTTGGCATGAAATAAAATCAGAGATAAATGAATCACGCAGCTAAAAAAATAAATAGAGTAGAGTAAGAGAATTTTGACACAAAGATTATAGTGGTTCGGCTTATTGTTAGCCTACGTCCACTCTCCACGTTGGCAGCCAACTGGCTGTAATCACTATGTAGCAAATGAGAGCTTTACAGTCTACGATCTAGACTTCTTTTGTAGAAAGTCTATTCTACATCTTCTTGCAATTTCACACTATAAGTATCTCTCCTTAGTACACAGTCTGAGCTCAAGAGATTTTTGAGAACAAGAAGCTTCAGAGGTTTGAACTTCGAAATTTTTCTATCTGCTCACTTATATTTTCGAACAACTTCGACACACCTTAAATATCCCTTCGTGCCTTCATAGCCGTTAGCACTTTCCAAGAATTCATCCAATCTACCCGTTGGAATGAATCAATTTAAGTGATCTTCTCGTTGTCGAATATATAAGTAGAAAATAGCTCGTCAATCTTGCTCGCCTATACAATCAGGATCTTGAGTTTCCAAAAGTAGATCCTTCCAAAACTTGCTTGATCTTCAACGGATAAAATCCAAAGAAAAAAAAAATCTTTCGAGCTTTAGAATCACAGCCAGAAATCTTTTAAGGATAAATTTAGGAAGATAATATCCAAATCTTGATTTCCTTCACCGCAAGAATAAACTGCTGACAGCCTGGCAAAATCGCAAAACTGAGTCTGACTATCTTCAGACTTTGATAGGGTCTAGAGATCATTAGACCATAACTTCTAGGCCTAGTAACCTTCAGATGGAAACGCTTGGGTCTTGAACTCTTCAGACTTAAGCGACTAAGTGTTGGATTCTTCAGACTTAACTAACAAGGATGTTTTGTTAACTTCAAAACTTATAAGGGATTTTTCTTCAACGCAAAGCGGGCCTAGCTTTCGAGGCCGGGAATGACCTCAAAATGGGCCAACAAGCTGTTGGAAACCCACTAATTTTTCTCTTTGTTCTTGAATGGTTAATGGCTGAAAAGGTGAGGTGGTGGCTCGGTTGTGGCAAAAATGGATCGAGGGAGCAAAATCGGAGCTAGGCGGGACTCGGCAGAGCTTGAACGGTGGCCGGCAGCAGCTCACAGTGGTCCAGGTGTCCATGGCAGCTCGTTGGGCTCGAGCAGGGGGTAGGGATCATGTTGGTGAGGCGCGGCCAGGCAACGAGCACGCCCGCGAGCGGAAACGGCGCTCGAGGATGACAATTGTGACGACGGTGCATGCAGCGGCTTGGCGATCGGACGACTTCTTCTCTTGGTTGCTGAGTTCCAAAAATGGCAAGGATGAGGGGGAATGGATGTGGCGAACCAGCTTAAGGGAGAAGGAGGAAGAGATAAGGGGACAAGGGGGCCACCAAGGCTTCAATTCTCATCCAATTGGTCCCCTTGACCAATTCTCAACCTTAGCTGCCTTCCTCGGCTGGAAATCAGCCACCAATGCTCCAATTGCAACCTTTGAAATGGTCCAAAAGTCCTAGGCAAGGGGGAGCTACAAATTTCAAGTGATTTGGCTTCAAATTGAACCTAATTGCCTCTTGAATCCACCCACTTTGGCCCTCAATAATTCAATTAACACCTTATTGATCCAATTGGTATTTTTCCTCATCAATTGATCCTACTTGCTGCCCAACTGCGAGATCAAAAATGGTCCTTGACTTTTTCTGGACAAAAACGGCTCTAGGACGACTTCTTCCCAAAAAGTCTTGGTTTACAGAAAAATCTTCGGAGGTTGAGTCGACATTCTTAAAATGACCTGTGACATGAGAAAACTTTCAATTTCTAAAATCGGATTCAAATTCGTGGTTAATTTCACTCCAACGTGTTTTTAACGTGACCTAGGCTACTAGGTAGCTTTTAGAACTTTTTAGTGCAAATGACTAGTGGTCAATTTTCTTTGAGCCACAATGAACCTCTTTGACACATTGGCAACTCTTGGTGCTCATGAAAATCTCGAGGTTTCAAAAACGGACATAGGGTACCAAAACGATAAAAAATCAAACTAATGCCAATCGATGAGAATTTCAAAATTTAGTGGGATCACCCACGTTTAACCACTCATCTCAATCGAACCGACCAATCTTTGATTTCTAATCGATTCATATTTGTGTCGTAATGATCTTAGCAAATGAGTACGGTTGAGCAGCCGATTCCTAGTCAAATCCTCAAGTCTATTTGCCTTAAAATCCTTAATGGCTTCCATAGATCGCCTAGTTATCTCACGAGTGATTAACTCTGAGAATATCACTATAGTCATGTCAATGAAATGCCCAATTATTCAATTGAAAGTAGAATTGAAATTCTAGGATGTCACCACAAAAAAGAAAAAGGAAAACATAAAAAAGATGGTAAATTAAAAAATAATTAAAGAATAAATGTACAAACAAACCTAAAACTGGTTGCAAAAATGTATTCACGTCTTGAAACTTTTAAAATAGTAAAACCAAGTCTTAAAACTTGATCTATTAATATAGTCACAAACTTCCATTAACTCCATCTAATTTGAGTGATGAAAAGTGCTTAGCGTAATATATTTCAATATGTACTGATTTGGTCATATGGCGGTATTCTCTCTGCACGCTCTTACTTAATCTTTTTTGAATTTATGACCAGAATATAATAAATTATTTAGAAGGTATAACCTTTTTCACACAAGTTTAAATAAAATCCTTGTTGCAATCAAGTGAGATAAAAAAATGCTAGTAAATCACTCCAATTAAAATTGGTACTTTGTTAATAAGCTCAAGGGATTGATAACCAAGGCAAAAACACTCATCAAAAGATGGTAAATTGAAAAATAATTAAAGGATAAATTTACCAACAAATCTAAAATAGGTCGCAAATATGTATTCACATCTTGAAACTTTTAAATAGTAAAACCAAGTCCTAAAACTTGACCAATTAATAGAAAAATGAACTTCCATTAACCCCGTCTAATTTAAGTGATGGAAAATGCTTAACATAAGATGTTTTAGTTTGGACTGGTTTGGTCATGTGACAACATTTTGTCTGCATGCTCTTACCTAACCTTTTTTTAATTTATAACTGGAACATAATAAATTATTTAGAAAGAATAACCTTTTTTGTCATGCCCCGATCCTCAAGCGCGTGCCCATCCCTCGGTGGTCAATTAAAATTGCAACTTCCCAAGATGAGTCGTTGACCCTTTCATTTTATTGCACATGCGAAAACGAATAATAAATCCCCTGACAGTAACCATCTAAGGATAGAAAAGTATGACAACAAATTCACAAACAACACATGCTTTTATTAACATACTGAGTCATGTACAAAAGTCTATAATCAAAAGACTTCAAAAGACTGACTCTCAAAAGGAGATGTCCTATCTAACCTACACCTTAGACCCCCTTAGCTTGGTTCCAGGTCCTCCATTCTATAGCATTGAAAAGTTAAAGCCCATGACGGGTTGAGATATAAATCTCAATGAGTTCGCGCTCTAAGCCTTGATTTGGAAGAAAATACACTCAAGGTGGCCTAGCCACACAATATAGAGAATTTACCTTGCCTCAGTTCCCTCCTGCACGTCAGCACATTTTATATACACAATACATATAATCACACACACAACAATTGAAATGCTTCATCAACTTAATCAATCACAGGGGTCCTGATTATAAAGCCAAACCGTTATGACACGTTCATACCGTGTCATACAATTTTGTCTCATAATCAGGCACATCTAACTCAAACGGTCATGCATTCCAATTATTAATTAAGCTCCTCAAGGGCACGGTCGACTCCCATGTTCGGCTGTCTACTAGCTTAGCTAGGCATTGTCTCTTCCCCATTGAGCACGACTATGTCTCTCAAAGACAGCTTTCCCGAAGGAGCGTAGATCCATAATCTACTGCGACTTGCTACCTTAATGCATGGGTAACCCCGAAAAGGGATTTAGTAACGTCCGACCTAATCGCTCAAGACGAGTTCTCTTAACCAACACGCGACCAATCAATCTCGGCCTAGGACACCGTGCATTGCACTCAAATACCTCAATTAAAAAAGTGATCCTGGCCTTTTTTCTTCATTTTAAAAATACCTGGTGAAATTAGTCATATGTGGGTATGTGGTCAGATTGAACCCGAAAAATTCATAACCTCTTTTCTAAAATCTCACTGTTTTATACAGTATATAAAACTATTTTTGATATTAAAATTTGACACTTGGAATTTTCTGAAATTTTTTTGAAATTTCCCAAATTTTGGAATAAATGACCAAAATTCAATCAGCACTCAATTTGCACAAATTAACATCCAATTACATAAACTGAACACACCATTGAAATCGGCACAAAATTCCAGTAACCGGCTATCCTGATCTAATTTCCGAAAAGTAATTAATAATTAAATAAATTACTGGCAATTAAATAAATTACAAAATAAATAAATTAAAGCACTCAATTAAATCAACCTAAACTAACCAAGCTAATTAATCGAACTAACAAATAAATCTAACCATTCTATCTAATTTAATCTAATTACACTAATCGTATAGTCCAACTAATTCCTAACTAAATCCACCTAACTATTCTAATTAAACTAACTAACTAAATACTTACTCTAACTAAATCATCCTAAGCTTAATTAACTTAACTAACCCACCAATTAGCCAACTAATCCACTCCTAAGTGTCATTAGCCTACTAATTAGGGATTAGAACACGAATTGACTGGTTTAGCGCGAAAACCGATTTACGGCGATGGCAGCCAAGACTTGGGCTCATGGCGACGCCAACGGGAGCTCGGACCAAGCCATAAAAGCCTTGCAAGCCTGCGGCAAAACTGCTGGGCTCGGCTGATTTCGATGACGATTGAGAGAAATGGAGAATCGGTGGATGTTAATGGCAACGAAGGAAAAATGAAAGGAGGGTAGAGGTAGTTGATTTCGGCGGGGTAGGTCTTCGATGGACTTGCCTTCGTGGGCTGCTGGCATTGAACGTTGACTTGGCAAATCAACACTACGTGCAAATGGGTGAGACGGCAGCAAAATGGAGGGGGAACAAGCGATGGTGGTGGAGTGGGGTGATGAAAGGGTGGGGGCACGTGGTAGAGTTGAGGGAGAAGCCCGTTGATTCCGTCGATTTGCGAAGAAGGTCATGGACATCCTAATGAAAAGAAAAAGCAGTTGTTGTCTTCGGCTACAGGGAAATGGGTAAAGGCAGCAGCAATAGAGAGAAACAGTTGAGGGATTGCTTCAGTTGAGTGAATAGAAGATGGTGGGCTGTTGAATTCAAAGGAGAGCTACAGAGAAATGAAAGAAAAGGCAGAAGCCGCATTCAAGAGAGGAGGAATGAAAGGGAAGCAGTGGCAGCGATGGGATGAGGGAATTGACAGGGCTGGCATGTGAAGGAAGGTTGGAGAGAGGGAGGGCAAAGTCAAAGAAAATATCACACTTAATCAATGCTTGGTCCCACAAAAGCCTCCATGTCTATCCCTTAGTCTCCCCTATTATTTTATTGCAAATTAATCCACAAATACTTAATTTGATGCCAAATGTTGCAGCCCCCATCCTAGGCTCCGAATTTCACTACTTTGGACTTCAATTCTTCACTAAATTTCCCCAATTTGATGTCCAATTTTGCTAAGGAGGAAACCCACACAATTTCCACAAGTTCCCATCACCAAATAGCTCAATAAGGAGGCCAAAAATCCATTCAATTTGGCTTATCCGAATTTTCGTTCTTTTATGAATCGTCCTAATTGATTTTCCTTAAAAATCCTGAACCTTCCGAAAATTCTTCGAAGGATGAGTTGACGTTCCTAAAATAAATTGTGGCACGGCAGAATTTTCAGTTTCTGAAATTTGGTTCAAATTCACGGTTCATTTGAATCTGATGCAATTTTAGTGTAACTGAACTTACCAGGTAGCTTTTAGGAATTTTTTTGTGTGATTGACATGTGGTCGATTATTTTCGAGCCATAACGTACATCTTCGACACATTGGCAACTCTTGGTTGTCGTGAAAATCTTAAGGTTTCAGATATGAACATAGAGTACGAAAATGACAGAAAAATTGATGTAGTGCTGTTCGACAAAAATTTCCCAATTAGGTGGAATCATCCACGCACTATCACATACCTCTATCGAATTGACCAATCTCCTGTCTCTAATCGATTTTGACGGTGCCGTAATGGCCCTTGTAGATTAGCACAGTCGAGTAGTCGATTCTTGGTCGAATTCTCAAATCAATTGTGTTTAGGTTCCTTAATGGCTTCACCTAATAGGCTAGTTATCTCGTGGGTGGCCAACTCAGAGAATAGAACTATAGGTGCGTCGATGAAAAGCCCAACTCATCTCATCGAAATTAGACTTGAAAATCAAGATGTCATAATTCGTCGATGAAAAACCTATTACTAATCTTTAAACAAAAAGGTGAGGGCATAGTCGTCTCATCGAATCTTCACTTTCCCAGGTTATTCTTTCAGTGCCGTGGTGTTGCCAAACTACTTTGACCAATGGAATGGTCTTGGTGTGTAGAACCTGCTCTTTCCGATCCACAATTTGAATTAGGCTTTCCACGTACAACACTCTATCGTCCACGTCTAAATCTTCAAAGTTAAGCACGTGGGTCGGATCAAGCTCATACTTCCTAAACATCGAAACATGAAAGATGTCATGCAGTTGTGCCAACCTCAGTGACAATGCAAGATGATACGCTAGGATCCTGATTCTCTCTAAAATCTCAAAGGGATCTAAGTACCTCGAACTCAACTTTCCCTTCTTGCCAAAGTGCGAAGTACCCCTCATTGGTGACATATTCAAAAAGACGTGATCACCAACTTGGAATTCCAATGGCCTTCGATGCTTATCAGCATAGCTTTTCTGGTTGCTCTAAGCTGTCTTCAGTCTGTCCCTGATAACGGCAATTGCATCCACTAATTGCTGGACTAACTTTGGGCTTGTGATCTTTCTTTCTCCGACTTAATCCCAACACACTGGCGTTCTGCATGCTCTGCCATACAACGCTTCAAAAGGAGCCATCTGAATGCTCTGTTGATAGCTGTTGTTGTAGGCAAACTCAATAAGGTGAAGCTATTCCTCTCAACTTCCCTGAAAATCCAACACGCAAGCTCACAGCATGTCTTCAAGGGTTTGAATCGTCCTCTTAAACTGGCCATCCATTTGAGGATGATAGGTCGTACTGTACTGCAGGTTCATTCCCAAAGCACTCTGCAAACTTTTCTAGAAGGCAGCTGTAAACCTTGGGTCTCCGTCTAATGTAATCGTCACTGACACTCCATGCAGACAAACTATCTAACACACGTACAATTCTACGTGCCTGTCCAAATCAAGGTCCTTTCGTACTTCAATGCAGTGAGCTGACTTCATCAGCCTGTCGACCATTACCTAAATAGAATCATTACCTCTCTAACTCCTCGATAAGCCCATCACAAAGTCCATTGTGATGTGTTCCCATTTCCACTCAGGAATCTTGAGAGGTTGTGAAGTCCTCCTGACTTATAATGCCGTGCCTTCACTTGCTGACATTTCAGACATTTGGCGACATGCTTGGCGATATCCGCCTTCATATCAGACCACCAATAGTGTTGACACAAATTCTTATACATCTTTGTACTACCTGGATGAATGCTGTGACTGCTATGATGAGCTTCTAATAAAATCTCTTCATTAAGCGTCGCATCGTCAGGTACACACAATTGTCCTTGGAATCTTAGTGTTCCGTCATCAAGTCAGTCTTCCTCTTTTCGGTATCCTCTTGCAGGATCCTCTGAATTTCTTGGTCTATCCACTGAAGCGTCTTGATTCTTATCTGCACTTCCGGCTCAATTCTGAGGGTGGCCATAAAATTTGAAAGGCGGCCTACCTCAATTTTGAAAACCGAATCTCGAGCTTTCTCAAGCAAGGTCCATTCTTTAACCAGCATATGTGCAACTAAAGACTTCCAACTCAGCATATTTGCGACTTTATTCGCCTTTTCAGGGTGAAATAAAATATCACAATCGTAGTCCTTCGGAAGTTCCATCCAGTGATGTTGTCTTATATTCAATTCCTTTTGAGAGAATAGATACTTTAGACTTTGATGGTTAGTGAAGATCAGGAATCTTTCTCCACACAAATAATGTCTCCAAATCTTTAGAGCGAAAATGATTACTACAAGTTCTAAGTCATGCGTCGAATAATTCAGCTCATGGGGTCTCAATTGATGGGACGTGTATATAACAACCCTGCCATGTTACATCAGCACACAACCCAATCCTCTAAACGATGCATCACTATAGATCTTGTATCCTCTAGGACCAGATGGAATGGTCAGCACATGTGCGGTAGTAAGCTTCTACTTAAGCTTTTGGAAATTACTCTTGCAATTGTCTGTCTAGACAAACTTTTCTTCCTTCTTCAATAGTCGAGTCAACGGCAATGCCCATGGTAAAAACCTTTCCACAAACCTTCTGTAGTACCCTACCAAACCCAAAAAGCTTCCGATCTCTGACACGGTTGTCGGTCTTGGCCAATTGATAATTACTTTGGTCTTGGTTGGGTCCACGGAGATTCCTTCGCCTGAAATCACGTGACCTTGAAACGCTACATGAGTCAACCAAAACTCGCACTTGCCGAACTTGGCATACAACTCATGAATCCTCAGAGTCCGAAGTACCATCCACAAATGCCTGTCGTGCTCCTTAGCACTTCTCAAATACACTAGGATATCGTCGATGAACACGATCATAAACTGATCCAGATATTCCTTGAACTTATGATTCATCAGATCCATAAAGGCAGATGGGGCGTTCGTCAAACCAAACGGTGTTACGGTGAACTCATAAATGGCTGTATCAAGTACGAAACACTAACTTCGGTATGTCCTCCTTTCTGATCCTCAGCTGATGATACCTTGTCCTTAAGTCGATCTTTGAAAATATCAATGCTCCTTGAAGCTGCTCAAACAAGTTGTCGATTCTCGGGAGCAGATACTTGTTCTTGATTGTCACCTGATTGAGTTGATGATTGTCGATGCATAGGCGCAACGGACCATCTTTCTTTTTCATGAATAGAATTGGTGCTCCCCAAGGTGATGCATTGGGACTTATGAATCCCTTATCCAACAACTTTTACGTCTACACCTTCAGTTCTTTCAACTCAGATAATGCCATTCGGTAAGGAGCGTTAGAGATTGGCTCTGTCCCAGGTGCTAGCTCAATTACAAACTCGATCTCCTTCTTTGGCAGCAGGCTTGGCAATTCCTTTGGAAACATATATGGAAATTCTTGGACTACTAAGATATCTTCGATTGTCAACTCCTCAACTGTTGTATTGACGATAGTCGCCAGGTAAACGGATTGCTTTAAGTGATGAGATTAGGGTAATCAAGGGTCATCCTCAACTCCCAATAAACTCAAAACTTTCACTCATTAATGGGTTAAACTAAATTGCTTTACGATAGTAGTCCATCTTAGCTTGTTGCTTGGTGAGCCAGTCTGTGCCAATTATCAAATCAAAGTCATATATGGCTAGGACTAACAAATATATCCTCCCCTCTTGTCCACCAATCATTAACTTACAACCTAAACAACCCAATGCAGACAACACATTTTCCTTTAACAGTGTAGATATGCTAACCACTAACTCCAACAACTCAGGACTTAATCTTACTAGCTTAACATATTGCTTAGCAATAAAAGAAAAAGTCGTGTCAAGGTAAAATAAAGCATAAGTAGCATGGTCGTTCAGCGATACCATACCTGTAATCATGTCAGGCAAGTCCTCTGCCTAACCTCTTGTGATGGCATACACTATCCCTTGAGCTCGGGGTTTGATTTGTCCACCTTGCGGTGCAATCTGCGGCGCTAAACCCCTAATCTGACCCCTCGATGGCGGCGAAGGTAACTGCTATTGTTCTCTCGGTCTTCTACAACAATCTCTAGCCAGGTGACCCTGTCGGCCACATTCAACACAGGCACCCATCCTTAAAGGGTAGGAGGTTGAACCGCGTCACTTTCCACAAAAGCAACACGCGCCACTCTGATTTGGTGTTGACTTGCCAATTCCACCATTCCTATTGAGCGGAACACGGAACCTTCCTTCGATCATAGGCTTATTCCCAAACTGGTTCCCATCTCTATTTGAACTGAACCTCGATCCAAACAAGGTAGCTTGTTCACTCAAACTTCTCTTTATCAGCTGGGTGCAACTATACACTTCATTATAGTCCTTCAGATCAAATGGCACTAACGGATTCTTCAGCTCTAATCGAAGGCCATTCTTGAACCTTCAAGCTTTGTCTTTAGGATCCACTATCAGTCTTGGAGCGTACTATGATAGCTCCACGAACTTAGCTTCGTACTGATCCACGCTCATCATTCCTCGACAGAGGTGCTGAAATTCCTCAATCTTCCGTTCTCGAGCACTACTCGAAAAATACTTGTTGTTAACTGCTCTAAGGAAAGCGTTTCACACCAGGACTATGCCTTCTGGGAATACTATGTCTCTGGTGGCCCTCCACCAAGTACTCGCATTGCCCTACAGCTAGTGTACTTCCAGGACAACCTTTTCCTTGTCATTGCACATCATCAGTGCAAAAGCCTTCTCTAGGTCTTGAATCCAGAAAGATGCAATCTTGGGATCTCTAGCCAGTGAACCTTGGCGGGCTCAGCTTTAGGAACTATTCCACCAACTTATGAATCGGTCTCTCTCTCAGTACAACCATGATCTCAAGTGGAACTTTGGCAGGAGTGGCAGTGGCTGCAGCCTTAGTAGCGGCAACAGTAGCAGCAGCTTGAGTGGTGGTGGTCTGATTTTGGGCCTACTGCCCTATCAGGTCTCTCATTACCTCAAGCGCCTGCATGATCCCTTTGATCTTGGGATCACCATGGGCTGCTACCCTAGCACCAACACGAGGTGGTCCTACTCCACTAGCACTAGCCTGAGCTGGCGCTCGACCACGACCTTTTTGGGTATCGACCCTCATCGGCGTCCTACCCTAAGTCGCAGGTCCAATAATTCCCTTTCTAGGAGTCCTTTGCTCTTGATCACTCATCACACAAGTTCTCTATAGAAACCTGCCTTCCAATTCCAGACAAAATTAGAAGTTGAGTGATCTCCACAAACAATTTACCAAACAGCTATTACCGACGTGTACCAGTATGTAATAAAGCCATTTCCTACTAACTATCCCATAACTTATCGCATCTTATCATTCCAACTATCGACTAGCTTTGATACCACTCCAGGTGAGGATGTCACGCCCCAATCATTAAGCGCGTGCCCATCCCTCGATGGTCGATTAATTTGCGACGTCCCAGGACGTATCGCCGACCCCTTTCAATTAAATGCGCATGCGGAAACATATAAATAAATCCCTAGACAACACAAAGATGGGATAGAAAAACAAGGCCACAAATTCACAAACCACAACACACATTTATACAAAAATTGACTAGTTTATTCACAATACTAGTCTATAGACAAAAGTCCACAAAAGATCATCTCAACAAAAAGCATACTATCCTAAGGCCAACTACCCACACTAATTCGCCAATTCTTCAGTCTCCACCGGCTCCAGGGGCGGCGGGTCCTTCACAACACTATTAGGAGGGTTAACTGCAGCCTTGTCTAGAGTCGCATCAACTACCACAACGGAAATTTCAAAACCCCTACAGGGACCCTCCCCAAATCCATTGGGTCCGTAGCAAAAATACACCCTGAATCGATGAGGTACCCTATAAGATAGGTCCTCTTCGACCCAGACTGTGGTCACTACCAACTCATAGAACCAGTGGCTTTTGAGATCGGGGTAGCTTAAAACCTGCTCAGTTACCCTCATGGGCCGACCAAAACACTTAGAAGGTACAGCCACCTAAGGACTTGAAAAGGTTGAACCCACGATGGGATAAGACAATGTCTCAGCAAGTTCACCCCCTAAACTCCGACTAGGAAGGAAATATGTCTAAAGGTAGCTATACACACCAGTAAGAAGACTTACCTTGTAAGCCAATGAAGTGGTCCAAAAGTGGCACACCATGGGGGCTACAAATTTTGAAACATTTTCCCCCAAATTGAGTTCAAATTCTCTCCAATTGGATCCAATTCGATCCCCATAAATCCAACCAAGGTGTCCTTGACCAAATTAACATTTTTCCTCACCAATAGAGCCAACTTGCATCCAAAAAACGAGATAAAAAACGGTCCCCTGAATTTTCCGATAAAAAAAGGCCCTACTTTGAATTTTCGCCAAAGATCTCAGTTTGTAGAAAAATCTTCGGAGCATGAGTTGATGCTCCTAAAATGACTCACAACATGACAGAACTTTCAATTTCTGAAATCGGGTTCAATTTTGCGGTTAATTTCAATCTGGCACGATTTTAGCATGACAAAGCCTACTGGGTAGCTTTTGGGAATTTTTATCTCAATTGACCCGTGATTGATTATTTTCAAGCCACAATGTGCATCTTCAACACATTGGCGACTATCCGTTGTCGTGAAAATCTCAAGGTTTAAAATATGGACACGGGGTATAGAAATGACAGAAAAATCGGTCTAGTACTGATCGATAGAAATTTTGCAATTAGGTGGAATCACCCATGTACTAATCACATACCTTTGTCAAATTGACCTATCTTTAGTCTCTGATCAATTTTGATAGTGTGGTAATGACCCTTGCATATTAGCACGGTAGAGCAGTCGATTCCTAGTTAAATTATCAAGTCTAATGTATTAAAATCCCTATACGGCTTCACCTGATAGACTAGTTATCCCGTGAGTGATCAGTTCGGGGAAAAGAACTATAGGCACGTCAATGAAAAGCCTAACTTATTCAATCGAAACCAGAACTCGAAATTCAGGATGTCACAGCCATTGTTCAAACCGTGGGCACCACATTCTTGTTGTCGTGGCATAGTCGTCGCCTTTAGCTTGTTGTTGCTGTTAATATCACTAAAGGGATGATAAGCTATTAGCAATGAAGTGGTAAGTTATCAATAAAATAGCGATAAGCTATCATCAAAGAGGTGATAAGCTATTGGAAAATAGGTGCTAAATTATTACTAATTAGGCGATAAGCTATCATTGGTAGGGCAATAATTTATCAATGGTTAGGTGATAAGTGGCTATTATATGTGGTTCATATTTAAGTTAAAATGGTGAATTCATACACGATTTATGTTGTTTGAAGCATGTATTGCCATATGAAATGTTTACCTAATTTGAACCCCTAGTTACTAATTTTAAAGAAGGTTCTTATAGACATATAATTGGCGACTCACGAGGTGTTGTGTTTGGGTGCCATGTTTTATGTGTCGTATGGGGCAATGATGTTTTAAAATGAAAGTGTACAGAGTTCGACGGGTTAACTATATACATGATCACAAACCATGTCTACATTGGTTAATTGATGAGAAATGAAATTGGTATAAGTGGTTGGTGTGCTCGTGTGGTGACATAAAGCAACCCATCACTCAATGAGGGTTTAAAGACGATGCTCGATTTTATTGGATAACTAGTGGGGCTCTAAATGTTGAGTTGCAATTAAGGCCAGACCAATGCTCCTTATGGAATGCCCTTAATGGCGGGAGTACAAGATGATGCCGTGCTTGATGTGGTGGGACGATAATCACTCATGCTAGAAGACCGCCAACTCTTGTGTTGGTTATGGCCTTGAGTGGTCGTAATAACTGAAACACACATAAATGCATTGTGCATGGAAAAGTATGAGAAGAGTTGTGATTATATATTATGCTTATTGCATTGCTATGGGCATGTGCTGGTTGATGTTATGATTATATATGCTTGTTGCATTGCTATGGGCATGTGCTAGTTGATGCTATGTAGGGGTGTGCCAAAGCGAGGTAAGAATACCTGTAGGTTTATTTGATGGTTTTGATGTTTGTCTTTGGGTCAAATTACCTGATTATGGTTATAGTTAAGGCCAAATAGAGGTTGCATTGCTATTCATCTACCATCAATAAAATGCTGTATATGTAGGTTGCACTCGAGGCAAGTTAGCATTCTAAATGAGGCTTGTTAACTTACTAAGATTTTATCTCACTTGTTATTGTTTATTGTTTTTAGGCTCGTAGTATGGAGAACTGTTACATTTGGTTGGGAGTCCTATGGACCAAGACATTGTTGTGACCCCATACCTCGTCCTGGGGACCAACCATGTGTACGGGCTTTTTGTTACCATTGTTTGGGTAGACAAGGGATAGGACAGTTGGATGTCTCACTAGTTTAAGGTGTGATAAATTCGGGTTGGAGATGACCATTTTTGCTTGATTCGTGATTTTAATGGACTACCTGACCAGGGTCTCGGGGAGCAGATTTGAGATCCAATGGATATCAATACCCAAATGGTATCATAGAGGATTCAGAGACTAATCCGGACAAGGAGTACCCCTCCAATTACAACCCTAAGACGCCACTCAGATACCACGAATTGTGATGGGTGCGAGATGAATAACTTTCTGGCTGGCCCTTGCTTTAGAGAAGTTTAAATTAACCCTAACCCCCTATTGGTTTTTGTGTTGGTTAGTAGGAAGTTGCCATTATAAAGGCTTGTAATAATTAAACTTCCAAGGGTTAACAAGTATATAAATAAAAGTAGTGCATTTGGAAATATTTGTTGTTATGTTTACACTATCCTTACTATTACGATTGATTGGGTGATTATTATATGATTCTGCTTGCATTTAATCGAAAGATAAAACAAATGGGTCGGCGACGCATCTTGGAACGTCGCATTTAAATGACCAAAGTGAATTAGGGGTTGTCACATGCTCGAAGGTTGGGGCGTGACGAGAGAGGAAGAGGAGATCTTATGCTAACCCAAGAAGTTTACTAGTCACAAATCCCCTTTATGGTCCTTCAATAGAAAGTGGCTAACACTACAAAAAATTTCAAGCTAGTACACTTATGGTAAATTTATCTCAAACTAATTTTTCGATCATCAAAAATTCCAAACCAGCACATATGTGGCAAATTCTCCCTCAGTTAGTTTCTATTTAATTTTACTATCAAATTACTGAATTAGGTGACATGCAATTATTGATAGCTATATCAGTTGTAAGGTTTTATTCTATATTTGCCATGGCTATATGAGTTTTGTGGTTTTGTTGTACTAATTCAATTTAATGGAAATTAACAGATGGTATATTTATTACAAATGTATTAGAGGCAAATTTGTTACAATTTATCAATTTAGGATTTTTCGTAATATAAACTTAAAGGGAAAAAAGATAAATGAGTCAACAAGTAGGTAGACAAAATGATCAATATGGTAGATAAAAAGGAACGAAAAATGGGGGATCCAAATGGAGACGAGGAAGGAGAAACCCATGGAGGAGGTGAGTCAACGCTATAACTAGTATAACTAGTACGAAGGTTCAACGACATTTCCTGGAGTGGGTCGACACTTTCCACCACCGAAAAAAAGGCCTCTTTCCACAAGTCATAAACGCATTTCTTTTTATTAATAATCCATGTGAGTGTCACAACTGAAATGATTGACGACCCGACATGTCAAAATTGTCATTTTAGATGCCGTCTATTGCAAGTTTGCCCAGAACAAGTCAAGAAAGGACGCAAATATAAAGCTTAGGAGAAATTATAAAACTCAGTCTTCGTGCCAGTAGACGAATTTAATATTGATCTCTATACTATGCATTTAGCACGCGTGGTCTCCCAAAGTTTGCTAGATTTAAATGCGTTGCCTTATGAGTCAACACACCAAAATAATTAAACTTATCAGGACTTAGGACTGACTAGTAACAGTGTAATTTGATCACATTCTTGACTAAGGAACTCTATCATATATGGAAAAGTGCTTCACTTTAGGGTCATCATGATTCTATGACTTCATGGGAATGAAGAAAAGACCGATCCACCAACATTGGAAAACAATTCTACCATTAATTGAGAAAGGATATAATAGGATAGAATAGTCATGAAAGAGTGGAAAGTCACAGTTTTAGTTCTAAATTTTTCAATTTGTTTAATTTAATTATAAATATTTGATAATTTGTCTATATAACCATTCATCAACAACACATTGAACAAGATAGTTTATAAAGCAACAATAATTTTCAAAGTGTTTGTCCACTCATGAAATACATGTTCAATTAATTGAGAGTTATGAGACCTCACCACCCATCAATGCATAGTGTTCTTCAGAGCCCTTTTCCATACAACAATGGCATTAAGTGTTTATTCCGCATCAACATAAGACTAGTAATTCCTTCGTCACATCTACAGAGCTCCTTGTTGTTAGATTTCGTCTGTTCTAGTGGAACCAAATCCAATACTTTGTAGTTGGGCTTTTGTGTGTATGAAGCTTCTCTTCAAGCTTGAAACTTCTTTTCCATCTATGCTGGTTTTCAACATAGGATTTTACTTGGGGAGAAGTATACTACCAGTGCCATAAGTTGTATACGGTGCTCATTTTGGTGCCAAAAGTTTCCGTCGGATCACTTAAATGCCAAATCGGAGGAAAAACGATCACTTTGGTGCCACCAGCGAGAGATTCCTGCCAAAATGATTACATGGCTTTTATATTTAAAAAAAAAAAAGAAATCGAGAAGCCTTTTAAACGACGTCGTTTTTCCGTTAAATGTGGATGGCCTCACAAAAACGATGCCGCATAGCTAATTTGGAATTGAAATTAGGGTTTTTTCGGTTCAATCCTCGCCGACCTAGCTTGCTCGGCCACCGTCGCTTGGCCTCCGTCGTAGTTGCTCGACTAGGTGAGCAAGGAGAGGCTAAGGTTGTTTCTCGGGCAAGAACGATGGAAAAATAGGAGGCGAGGGCGAAGGAGGAGGAGGAAGAATGGGGGTCAAAGGTGTAGAGAGAGAGAAGACAAGGAGTGCGAGGGAAACGAGGAGGGCGTAGATGGAGATGATGGATAGGGCTTTGCTCAGAGAGTGGTTGGTGCTAGTGTTGTTCTTCGGGGAAAAGGACGATGCTACCATGCTCTCTCTCTCTCTCTCTCTCTCTCTCTCTCTCTCTCTCTCTCTCTCTCTCGATTTGGGGATTTAGGGTTTCAACTTGGGGGAAAGACACTAAACGACGTCATTTTGTGGTTTACATGCTGACTATACTCTCCGACGAACCACATTAGCGTAAAAAATTAATAAAAAAGTGCCACGTCGGATTTCCGGTCAATCTGATTGGAGTTGGCACTGAAATGATTGTTTTTCAAACTTTTTGGCACTTAATTGATCCGATGGAAACTTTTGTCACTAAAGTGAGCACCGTACACAACTTATGGCATTGATAGTGTACTTCTCCCATTGATCCTGTATCAAAGAAAGCATGGAAAGAGCATCTCAGTATTGGATCCACTAAGTGATTGTTACTTAATGCACAAATGCCTTTAATAATGGCTTTTGCTTAAACCACGTGGAAAACTTTGTTTGTTTCTAGTGCAATATTGAAAGCAATATTCCCTCTATGCAAACAACTTACTTCTTACGACTTGACTTTCCTATTGAACAAGGATATCTCCTTTGCACATTGCGTTGAAAACATGCCTTGTCTATCAATTACTTTCCTTGACTAGATAGAGGTAAGCATTTCCCATCAGTAGCCGACTTTGAAGAACAAGAAAAATCTTTGAAATTTGTATTTCTTCACCGGGCTTGGACCATGTGTGTCAAGCCTACGGCCGCACGAAACCCATGCCCATCGAACCTTTATCCTTTGGTCATTCAATCGCAATGTCCCATAAGGTGTCACCGACCCAAATCATAGTAACATCAAAACGCACAAGTAAAAACGTGAGCAAATCTTCAATTATCGAATAGCAGGGATAGTTAACACATAGTCATATATATATATATATATATATATATATATATATATCATATCATACATTCTTGACTAAGGAACTCTATCATATATGGAGAAGTGCTTCTCTTTAGGATCATCATGATTCTGTGACATCACGGGAATGAAGAAAAGACCAATCCACTTACCAAAAAGAAAAAAAGGAAAAGAAAAGATCGATCCACCAACATTGGAAAACAATTCTACCCTTAGTTGAGAAAGTATAATATAATATAATATAATATAATATAATATAATATAATAGAAAGAATATTATCGAGATCTCCATTGACTCGTGACCACTCCAATGTCATGAAAGAGTGGAAAGTCGCAGTTGATTTAATTTCTAAATTTTTCAATTTGATTAATTTAGTCATAAATATTTGATAATTTGTCTATATAACCATTCATCAACAACACATTGAACAAGATAGTTTATAAAGCAACAATAATTTTCAATGTGTTTGTCCGCTCATGAAATACATGCTCAATCAATTGAGAGTTATGGGACCTCACCACCCATCAATGCATGGTGTTCTTCAGAGCCTTTTTCCATACAACAATGGCATTCAGTGTTTATTTGGCATCAACATAAGACTAGTAATTCCTTCGACACATCTATGGAGCTCCTTGTTGTAAGATTTTGTCCGTTCTAGGAGAACCAAATCCAATACTTTGTAGTTAGGTTTTTGTGCGTACGAAGCTTCTCTTCAAGCTTGAAACTTCTTTTCCATCTATGTTGGTTTTCAACATAGGATTGATCATGTCTCAAAGAAAACATGGAAAGAGCATCTCAGTATTGGATCCACTAAGTGATTGTTGCTTAATGCACTGATGCCTTTAATAATGGCTTTTGCTTATACCACATGGAAAACTTTGCTTTTTTCTAGTGCAATATCAAAAGCAGTATTCCCTCTATGCAAACAAGTTACTTCTTATGACTTGACTTTCCTGTCGAACAAGGATATCTCCTTTTGCACATTTTGTTGAAAACATGCCTTGTCTATTAATTATTTTCCTTGACTAGATAGAGGTAAGCCTTTCCCATTAGTAGCCAACTTTGAAGAACAAGCAGAATCTTTGAAATTTGCATTCCTTCACCGGGCTTGGGCCATGTGTGTCATGCCCCAAACCTCTATGGCCGTGCGAAACCCACGCCCATCGAACCTTTATCCTTTAGTCATTCAATTGCAACGTCCAAGAAGGTGTCACCGACCCAAATCATAATAACATCAAAATGCACAAATGAAAACGTGAGTAAATCTTCAATTATCAAATAGCAGGGATACTTAAAACATAGTCATATATATATATATATATATATATATGTATATTGAAAAGCTTCATGAGTTATCATATCATACATAATGAGTTCAAAATTAAACAACTAGTTTCACATATCCAACACGCCCAACCACTTCACCACGACCTCCTCCAAAAAAGGGCCCGGGGTAAACCTATGCCTCTAATACTATAAGGGTGGTCCAAAAAAAGTGCTAGCAACCTCGCCACTACCTAAGCCCTAATGGTCTCTAGGGTCCAAACCTCCCACGTGGCAACCAACGCGAGGTCGATCTCAAGGTCAGACACCTCCTCATCAGGAACATCTACATCCTTGGCATCCTAACTGATGCCACCCCCAGATCCTCTGGCACTCGACAAACCGTCGAAGTCACGGATGGGATCGTGGCTCTTGCCGCCTAGCCAAAAGTACCAGTCAAATGAGTGAACTTCATAAACTTCATGTAGGGAAGTCATTCACCTTGGAAGTGCCCTAAATGTGCGATTGTCTATTGATGGCGAAACATGGCCACACACTTCTCACTTTACTCTCATCGATTTAGAAATAACTTGTCTACCATACAAGGCCATCAAAGTAGATGCATAAGCAATTTCATAACATAGACTCATATTCTCGAGCTAAACATAGGAATACACATTATCATCTAAATCACGCACTCATGCCATGTAATAATCCGGACTTCATCACATACGAATCTCACGTACTTCTCATACATAATTGTCCAAATTATTATGGCCACTTAGGACATAAAGAACTCGAAGGTTCACAAATCATTCGGCATAACTAGATATCGTCTCACCCCATCAAGCATGGCATCCCATTAACTAGGGGCATTCCTATAAGGCGTTTCATTCTAAAATCTATCCGTAAACGGCATCCCGTTGACTTGGGAGCATCCGATCTTAATTGGGCATTGTCTTGCATAAAACGTCTCAGGATTGGTTCACACCCCGCGTAAAACGCATTAGGGTCTTAGGTGATCACACAAGCATACCATCACATACTCAATTCATTATCTTTATTATTTAACCCGTATGATGCTCATGTCATATGCAACTTCACTTACCAAATGCCATCGTTCCATACATGCATATCACTTATATCACACACATATGCACCATTCACTTCCTAAAACTCATGACACATAATTCACATATCGTGTTTAACCACTAATTCACATGGCACATATTCCAATCATCATTTTTAACCATTAATCTACATGGCACATCATCCAAATAACATGTTTAACCCCTAAACCACATGTCACATAACCCAAATAACATGGATAACCACTAAACCACATGGCACATCATCCAAACATCATAGATAATCACTAATCTACCTAGCACATCATTTAATTGACATGGATAACCATAGAACCACATGGCACATAACCTAATTAACATGTTAGCCATAGAACCACTTGACACATAACCTAAATAACATGTTTAACAATAGGACCACATGGCACATAACCTAAATAACATGTTTAACCATAAGAAAACATGTTTAACCATAGCACCACATGGCAAATAGCCTAAATAACATGGTTAACCATAGGACCACATGGCACATAACCTAAATAACAAGTTCAACCATAGAACCACATGGAACATCCCTTAAATCACATAGATTACCATTATTCCACCCTAAACTACTTCCTAAATGCAACGAAAGCTCTAAACAAAGGCTAGAAAGCCACTTAGGATGACTCGAGCTTCAAAACACATCGGGGGGAGGAGCAACAAGACTGGACAGCAGCTAAAGGCTGCTGGTCGTGTGTCCACCGTGCGTGAGGGAGCTGGACGGTGGCTAGTCATTGCTCAAGTGGTGGCTCGGTGGCGGTACAACGGAATTTGGCATCGGTACAACCTCCGGTGTGTGAAATAAGTGAAGAACAAGTTTGCAATGAGAGAAAATGGAGGTGTGGTTCGGTTGAGACTAGGGAGAGGGCGAGAGTGTTTTCAAGATTGTAAGTGAGGAAAATGAGAGAGTGAGGAGGGGAGAAGGGGAGGAGAGAGAGAGTGGTCCTGTCCCTTATTAATGCATTGCCCTCCAAATCTTCCATATCTCTTAACCCTAGGCTTCCATTGAATGAAGATCTAACATTTTGAATAGGGAAAAGTGAGAGTGAGGGGATGAGGAGAGGTGGCCAGCGCGAGGAAGAGGAGGGAGAGGGAAAAAAGAGATATTGTCTACATAAATACCCATCAAATCCCTTGTCTCTTGTCCATCAAGGGTGGCTTGTGAAATAAGTAAAATCTTAGCATTAAATGAGAGATAGATCACACTCAAGTACATAGGTTTAGATTATGCTAGGGAAGCCCATGGTCTATCCCTTTGGGCCACCCACTTCATGGGCTTGGGCCTTTGGGCCGTCCATTAAGGGCATGGGCCCAATTGGGCCTTACACTATAGGCTTGGGTCTATTGGGCCACCCAACATGGGCTTAGGCCCACTTGGGTCCTTGCTTGTGGCTTGCTTCCACTTCTCCGAGCTCGTATGTCTTTATTAAAGAAAGACCGAGTTTTTCGCCCTTAAATAGCCTTTCTTGATGTCCTCATGGCCTATCAATCCTCAAGACACTCTCATCCAATGATCACTTGCTGAAATAATTTCGTTCATAAAAACTGAGCCAGAACGAGGATGTCACAATGTGTCTCGAGCAATCTTAATACATATCACGCAAGATGATTCCACATATCAAGGCATCCTTGCTCTATATGGTGAAGATGTTTGTCACGACCTCTCTTTTTCCATCTGAGGGAAAAGAAAGAAGGTTTAGGGGTATTTGCCTAAAAAGGCAAACCAACGGCCCTAGATTAGGCACGGGCTCTCCCAATCCCATACGTCGCATGACGTTAGATTTTGTTTTTTAGTTCTTAACAACCTATGTATTTTTAGGAGTCGTCAATAGCTTATTGGGGTCGGCAAAAAGCCAATCAAGACACGGGAGTGTTGTCTCGATTTTTATGCAACCAGAGATTTCTAGGAACAAGGATTTGTTTACGCTAATGTTTCTATTAGCGCTCTTGCGGTACCACTAACTTGGAAGGTTATTTATCTAAATGGCCACACAATCTAAATTACCAATTGTAATCTTTATGAAACCACTAAGTGTCCATGCAAATGTTTTTATAGGTTTTTTTTTTTTTTTTTTAATGTCTAGACTAATCCTAGCATAATTTAGAAAAGAAATTTACACTCAAATTTTTGAAAAGCGGTGTAGTAAATAAACATCCGAGAATTGGAAGGACTTGAAAGTACTGCAAAAAAGGAAGACCCAATACAAGTCGAGCAAATAATATTACATGGCTTTGTTATCATGCCCTCGGGATAGGACCCCATGAGCGAAATGAGAATTTAAATATGCATGAAATTACTCTAAATAATTTTAATCTACACAAAATAAATTATTTACAAAAATGACTATAGAATATCAAAATAGCATTAAGTTAGGACAACGACTTTATAAAATTAGGTAAATCTCATAAATGTCATTTATGCCCTAATTTGATACTATCTAACTTTTTTTGTATTTTTTGAAAATTTCAGATTTTTTATTACCTTTTTTTGAATAAAATTAATAATAATTCTTTAAACCGATCTATGCTAACATGGAATAACACAGCACATGAATATCACAATAATCAAGCTCAAATCGACCGTTTCAAGATTGAAACTTGATTTGGGCATTTCGTTGAACAAGTGGTGTACATCAACCCACCTTAAGCAACTTCCCTGAGCCGTATTTGTGACCTTCAATCTTGACCCATGAGCAATCCTATGTGGAACTAAAGTATCAAGATTATACTACCACATGCAAGGGGTAGTATTAGATAGAAATCATAACCTAAAACACGCAAGAACTAAGTTGAAATCGGTCTCAAATATGGAGATTTGGGCTGATTTTACAAATCTGGGTTTGAACCGAAGTCAAGCAAATAGGTTGCATGCCCATATTCAATCCCTAACACTCATCTAATACGAGATCTAAGGGAAACATTACTTGATCCATGTGAAAGTAGGTAACATGAACTTTTAAATGTAACAAACGTTACGGAGAGTAACCAACCGAACACATCAAAACGACCTCTCCAATAAGCACACATGCAAAGTCCACACTGACCAGCCATAATTCAATGTGGATAGGGTTGGTTTTTGGCCCAAGTTTTAGATGAACTCATAGTTCACACAGAGATTTAAAGACTAAACCGGGTTGACGTACGCATCATTTGTACTCTCATATAACATTAATCAAAATCATAAAGACAAGTAATGCACGAAAATGGGGTATGGTGAATCAAACATGCAAGACTCTTGAAGAGATTTCAACACTTGAAAAAATTCCACCCTCAAAATCAGTTTTTTAGACTAGTTTTCCTCTTGATTTTTCACCATTAAAACATGTTCAAACTCGAACAAAAATACATCTAGGATACTTACCTTGCTTCCTAGTTTCTTTTTCTAGTGGTTCTTGGCCGAGGAAACTAAGAAATTATCCTCAGAGGGTACGTGGAAGTTGGCTCCTTCAAACTAGAAATGAGATCTGCAGAAAAAAGAACTGACAACGAAGGTTTTAGCGCACCTCCAAAATTAGACCGCAAGACCTTTTTTGTTGGACAAATTAACACCGAACCAAACTATATATATATATATATATATATATATATATATTCTAGTTTGGGTTACAAGTCATGTATTGCCTCATTCATCTCTCAATTTTCTCAATAACACTCGCTTTCCCTCACTCGTGACCAACTGGGCTCAACACTTCATAAAAAATTTCAGACTTTCTTGGCCCGCCAGGAGGGTACTGTTTTGGGGGGCTTTAGGAGGCCTTTCCAATCTCCATTTGGGACATGCCACCTATGATTGGAAATATCTTAGTGAAGTTTCACTCTCTAGTTGAAGGTTTTGGCCAATTTTGGTTGCACGTTTGTGAAAATTTCACTTTTCTCTCCCAAGGTCGGTCTGGAATTTATGGGTTTTGGTTTTTCTGGAGTTGCTTCTAAGGGCCTTTTTGGGGGACGACCGTGAGCTCTCTCTCTTCTCCTTCTCATCTCCTACATTTCACGTTGTAAAAGAGCTTACTTCATTGATCTTATCCCCTGAATTAAGGGATTTTTAGTCGGTCTTTTGTCTACTTACCAATCCTATCAATAGGACTACTTCACCAACTTTCTGACTTGGCCAAATTTTCAATTTTTGCAGCTATTGAGTGTGCAGATTTTGCTATGATTTTCCCGTGCTTTCAGCAGCTTATCCATGACCAATTTTTGTCCACTTGCACTACCAATGGTCTTCTATCACATGCAGAGATCAAGCTGATTGGGCAGTTGAGTAGGATATGATGGGGCTACCAATATGCTTACTTAGCAAGTCCGAATTGAAACTTAATCATGGGCTGGGTTTTGGTAGTTGGTTTGAGTGCTTTAATCCAGTAATTTGACTGTGATTTTTTATCAATTAGGAAGCTCATGCATAGTAGTTTAAGATCTCGATCATTTTTCGCAATTGTCTCCACCCAATTTTGCAAGAGAGTTCCTCAAAGTTGGTCATTTTCTTGCTTGAAAATACCCAATTCAATGTAATTTAGTCCCTTTTGCCCGATTCAATTAATTAGACATGACCCAAGTTCAATTTCGACTCAATTGGGGGCCAAGATGATTTAAGGGCTGGCGCAAAATTTTGCAAAATTTGCGAATTGGTTCCTCAACTTTTGGAAATTGCATTTTAGCCCCAACTTGCCATTTTAATTCCAATCGACCTCCTTGGCTAGTCATATTTAGATCATTGGCCCCAACTTGTTTTTTTTTTTTTTTTTCCTTTCTTTCTTTCTTTTTTTTTTTTTTTAAATATTTTTTTAGGAAAAACATCTTCCATTTTAAAAAAAAAAAAAAAAAAACCTATACTAAACACCTAGATAATCTATATGCAAGGATTTAACATAAAATATTTTTATGGAAAAACAAGTTCACATTTTCGAAAATGATTTTTGGGCAAAAATTTAGCTGTCAACAATGTTACTAATTGTGAACCAATATTGGATTATTTACACAGAGGAATGGAAAAAATTATGGAAAATCAAATTGTTATACAATATTTACCTTATGTAACATGTTTTGATTATTTATCTATTATGTTCATACAAGCAATAATTCTCAGGGCAAGTACTTTTATGCATACCTCTTCCAATTGATCTACACCATACTCTTTTCTCATACGATGACACATAGTAGCTAATAGTCCAATCGGTGCTACATCATAAGTACATTGGGAACGTAGATAATTATAACCATATATATATATATATATATATATATATATATATATAATGATAGTAATGGAATGCCAATCCTCAGGCTTTATCTATAAAGTCTACATTCCTTATTTATCATGAGAAGTAAATACAACGAGTACACTAATCAGTAGGATTATGAAGTAGCAATTAATGCAAAAATAGCCAATTGGAAAGCGATAGTCATTTTTTCGATCCTCCAATCTACCAACAAACAAAAGAATTATACCATTTGATCTCCATTTGGAGAATGTAGTACAAAGGAGAGTTGTATGTTGTGACCAATAAGGATGAGTCGCTACCAAAAAGTAATCTATTAATTCTCTCCCGATTTTTTGGATTGTAGGTCTGATGAAGATTGGCCTATTATCCCTAGAGTAACTTTTATTTATTGAGCGATAACCCTTCTACTTGGCACTATCGAATCACTAAGATGACTTTCGTCCTTGCTCGAAGGGTGAGTCTTGCAATCAAGCTCCCAATTGACTAATCTAGCTACCATTGAACTTGATAAATGAAATGGTTCAATAATTGAAAATGAAATTAATAAAAAATTCACATCGAATGCTAAAATTATGCATTGAATTTTTGGTAATGTGGGTTCAATGTCCAATTATGAAACCCTTGGAAACAAGGATGAAGTGAAAAATAGCTACTACACCAAAACTAGGGGCAAAGAACCATCCAGAATAACCTAATGGATAAATCAGGAATACATAAACAAAAATAGCAATCGGACCAAAGAATGTGATTGCATTATAAGGCCGCAATTGAATAGAGTGGGCAAGTACAAATTGACGTACATGAAGCCTATTAGTCCAAAAGCATCATAACTTCTTCTTTTTTCATGAAATGGGTTGAATCAATGTTAGTCTAGATACAACAAAATAATTCTATTTAGGTTCACTAGGATTCATATTAGTTAGATCTTTCACCTATCTTGGTAAGAATTTGATATCTTTAGTTCTATCTCAACAAAAAAATTTTTTCCGCAAGGGATTGTGATCTCTTTCTATGGTATTACAAGTCTTTTTATTAGTTCCTATTTATGGTACGAGGACACTTATCAAGCTAACATTCAGATCCAGCTCAATCAAACTTTTTTTGGTTGGCCTTAAGATTCCCCACTTGTTAAATTGTTGCTGAGCATTTTTCGGATATCAAATTAACCTCCTTGAAAGGTATGCAAGCATACCTACGAAAATTCAGAAGTTAGTATCCTCTAAAGCTTAATGGTCACCTTTCATGCTAGAGCATGCGTTTAGAATTTACTCCTTATCACATCATATGATGAGAATTTTCAAGAAAGAAACAAAATTATTTTGTGAGATGTTGCTTTGATAAATAATTCTTTTGGTCGGAAAAGAAGAAATTTCATATCTTGCTAAGGTTTTGCAATAACACAATAGAAGACTCAAAGCAAAGTAAATTCCAAAACAGTTCAAGGGGATTGGCCAACCAGTCACAGGGTGGGCTTGTGTCATTGGGCCTTAGCTAGCTAATTAACAGCCTGATTTAAAAATCTATTGTAAGCTCAACGGCTTAGATCTGGCCTCATATAGAAGAAGATCAACTCCCCACGTGCAAATATCTTCACCTTTCATCGCCTCCACAAGAGATGAATAGTCTGACTCCATTACAATATGTTGTCCTCTTCTTTTGTATAGGCAATCTACCACAATTGCTCCTACCTCCACCATCATGGCCGAGTTCACCTTCACTATTTTGGCAAAAGCATCCACTAGGAGACTAAAGAAAACTCTACAAATGCTTTGTTGAGCCCTCCATGAATGAGCCGTCAATGTTCATTTTTAGAATTCCCTTCTGTTGCTAACACCAAGATTCATATAAGCCTTTGTCTCTTGCTTTGAGTTACTGTAACATCCTCGATTTCGACTCTTATTGTGGTTGTGACTACTGGGCCACAAAACCAACTACAGGACCAATCGATCGGCCCAAGGACTACCCAGAGGAATCGGCTGCGACATCCTGAATTTCAAGTTTTGTCTTCGATCGAATAATTTGGGTTCTTCATCGATGCGCCTATAGTTCTATTCCTTGAGTTGGCCACTCATGGGATAACTAGCCCATTAGGTGAAGCCGTTAAGGAATCTAAACGCAATAGATTTGAGAATTTGACAACGAATCGACTGCTCGACCATGCTAATCTGCAAGGGTCATTATGGCACCGTCAAAATCAATTAGAGACCAGAGAAAGGTCAATTCGATAGAGGTATGTGATTAGTGTGTAGATGATTCCATCTAATTGCAAAATTTTTGTCGAACGGCACTCGATCAACTTTTCTATCATTTTCGTACCCTGTACCCGTATTTGAAATCTCAAGATTCTCATGACAATCGAGAGTCATTAACATGTTGAAGATGTACAATATGCTTTGAAAATAATTGAGCACGGGTCAATTGCACTAAAAATTCCAAAAAGCTACACGCTAGGTTAGGTTACTTGTCCACCAGCGAACAACCACCTCCACCAAATTCTCCCATCGCTGCCGCACATCCGTCTCTCTCTCCACCAAGTCAACTCTAGGATTCCAGCGAAGCCAGAAGTTAACTCGCAAGCTAGCTACCATCTCCACCGATTCGCTCGCTCGCTGCTCCACCATCCACGTAGCACCAAGCTCCTCCAACTGGTTTGTTGACCCCGTCGACGCACCTGCTCCATTCCTTTCGCGTGCTGCGACCACAACACACCAGCAGCTCCTTCGTCTCGACCCATCTAGCAGCTCCCTCAAGTCAGGACCAAGCCAGCAGCTTTGCTATGGGCTTGCTAGGCCTTTTCGACCCCGTCCAAGCTCCCTTCGGCATCGCCGTAGGCTCGAGTTTCGACCACTGTCACGGTGAACCGGTTTTTACGCTAAACCGATGAGTTTATTAACTAAACTCTCATTAGGGTGCTAATGATGTTTATGGAGTGTTTAGATTAAATTAAGATTAGATTATGGTAGTTATTAGCTTGTTTAATTAATTTAGGTTAGTTATATTAGTGAATTAGGTGGTTAGAACTTGTAATTAGTTAGTTATTATGTAGCCTTGCAGTTAGAATGGTTAGGTTAGCAATTTTTTAGCCTAAGTATGCATTTATTGATTTAATTTGCATTATTTAATTAATTTGGTATTTATTTAATTATTAATTATTTCCGAGAAATTAGACCAAAATAGTCGACGACCGGAATTTCGTGCTCATTGCAATAATGTGTTCAGTTTATGCAATTGAGTGTTAAATTGTACAATTGAATACTTATTGAAATTTTGGTTATTTATTCCAAAATTTGTGAATTTTGATATTTATTCAGAAAATCTCGCGTGTTGGGTTTTAACACCGAAAATGGTTTTATATACTATATAAAATAGTGGGATTTTAAAAAGGAGGATATCAATTTTTTAGATTCGATCTGATTGTGTACCCACACACTATTATTTTTATCGTGTATTTTTAATACGAAGCAAATAGGCCATGTGTTGGTTAAGAAAAGTCGTCTTGAGCTGTTGAACTGGATGTGCCCCTATATGGGATGCCCTACCAATGGACGTTGGTCGCAATAGATTCTGGATCGTTACTCCTTTATGGAATGCCGTTGACGTAGTGACATTGCCGTGCTCAATGAGGCAAAATGATGCCTTGCTACGCTAGTAGACCACCGAACTTCGAGTAGATCATGCCCATGTGTGGCTGTGATTAACAATTGGAATGCATGCTGAGTGAAATTTATGCACCAGATTATGGGACAAAATTGTGTGTGTGGAATGGGACGTGTTATAATAATTTGGTCCTATAATCGGGACCCCTTGTGTTGTTGAGGTGAAAGTGTTGGCGTGCCAATTGGTTGAGCATGAATACTATTTATGTCTGAAATATGAACTTTGCTGACATGCAGGAAGAATGTGAGACGAGGTAAGGCTCTATGATTGTGTGGTTGTGTGGTTAGGACACCTTTAGGCGTATTACCCTCTTAATCGGGGTTTAGAGCGTGAACTCACTAAGATTTTTATCTCACCCCGTTGTGGACTCAATTCTTTTCAGGGCCGTAGAGTGGAGGATCTAAGGCTGAGCTGAGGGGATTTGAGGTGTAGGTCAGATAGGACAACTTCTTTTGAGAGTCGGTCTTTTGAAATCTTTTAGTTGTAGACTTTTTTACATGACTTAGTGTGTATATAAAAGCATGTTTTGTTTGTGAATCTGTTGTCCTGCTTTACAATCTCAAGATGGTTACTGTAAGAGGATTTGTTATTCGCTTCCGCATGTGCAACAAAATGAAAGGGTCGACGACACATCCTGGGAAGTCGTAATTTTATCGACCACCAAGGGATGGGCAAGCGTTCAAGATTCAAGGCGTGACATCGGCCCACGAACCTAGGCAGTGAACCAGCCGACTAGGCTAAGGCCTGGCCAGCGAACCTTGTCATGAGCCCTTTTGACTCGGCAAAGAAGAGCTTGAGCTCGATTTTGCCAATTGAGCCCGGTTGCATCTAGCTTCGTTTGGTCATGGCTTACGCACGAACCTCGGGCCAAATAAGGTAGTCAGTCGCAGTTAGACTCATTCAACTCCCACTCAATAAGATGGCCTTCAAACTTGGATGTTTCCCTAGATGCATTCAATGCTCTTGGAAGGTAGTTAATTAATGCTTGTTGACTAAGTATGACACTTGGCACAAATGGTCTTGTCTTTTGAAGGTAATCATGAAACTTTGGACTTTTTTTCATTAAGAGAGAGGATGAGTCATAAGCCTATTAAGAGGACTTGGAGGACAAGCTAGATTGGCCAATCTTCTTGAAAAAGAAAAAAACAAAACAAAAGTCAAAGGCACTAAATGGGGATAGTAAATAAGGAGGCATATGTGTCCCAAGTAATTAATGAAAGGGGGTGACTTGTGACCTAAAGGAATTAATGCCAAGTGATCTTGCAAGCCAAGTAGGGCGCCACCTCTCCTCCATAGACTTGCCACCATTGGTTTTATAGGTTCTAATTTTCCAGTTTTTTGGAACTGCTGGACCTTTGCTGCTTTTCAATTTTATAGAGCTCTTCGTGGCACAAATTTAGAGAAACTTCTTTCATAAAAGTTGTTCAAAACATCTTAACCTACAATATATTTAAATTTCAGATTTTTTTGAGCTAAAATGATTGATACAAACGCCCAATTACTTACTATGTTAAAATTGTCTAGTGCAACAAAAGCGATAACCTTGTTGTCTTCTCGATTTTTTTTTTTTATAAAATATTTCCTCCTAAATCTAGACATGCTTCCTTCATAAAAAAACACATCCATTTCTACAACATATTAAAATTTCAAAGGGTTTTATGAAGATTTTTATGTCCAAAATGGATTTTCCTTTACGGTCATTGAATCTATTCAACACACAAATTGTAAGGTTGTGCTCAATAATTTGTTTCTCTTTTCACAAACCGAATTTGACTTGTCTTCCTGCATGAGAAATGTTAATTAAGTTCTTCTCCATAACATATTAAATTTTTATAATTGTTCAAATCTTTTTGGTAAGGTAATGACACTGATTTCAAAAGTTACTCGAAACCATTCTTCACCTTAGAATGAGAGAGCCGCAAGCCCAAGCTTGGAGGGGAAGGGGCTGAACGCCCAACTTGATGAGGAAGCCAATCTAGAGACTTTTTGGCTTGAAGATAACAATGCATTATATAGTTTTGGACCTTAGTGTGTTAAAGAGAAGAAACTTGAAGAGCAAGTTGGGTAATGTGAACACATCTAAGCCTAATGATTGCATGAAATCTTGACAATTAATGAGAGAGGTGAGTCATATGCTTAGGTGTCCCCTAATGATTGAATGTATTTAATGAAGAGGTGAGTCATATGGTTTAGGTGTCTCCACAATCATTACATAAAAACATTCCATGATGACTCAATCCCTTAAGTGGACCGATGGAAAGAGGATTAAGTGTCTCCCTTAGGAACTAGACTTGCCACCCATCTCTTTAGCTTGCCACCTCCTCATCCTAGGTTGTCCACCTAAAGAAATGTGATTGGTCCACTTGGAAGGGAAATTATGAGGGGTTTGCCTATAAATAGAGGCATTTCCCCCCTCAATTCCACACCACACATGCCACCTCATCTCTTCTCCCTCACTTATTATCTCTTTTTCTCTCATGCCCTCTTACTGTCGCCCCTCTCCCTCTCTTGGCCTTGCTCGCCCACCACCTCACAAGACGGCCCTCTCTTGGTAAAACCACCTATAGTTTATCAAAGTTCATCAAAGGTAAGTAGTATCGTCAACTCTTGGCTAGCACGATAGCTTATGTCATCAAATTTAGTAGTGTGCTCACCCACGTGTGTATGTTGCAATGTTCTTTTGTATGGTTTGCTCATATCTACATGCTTGAATGTGTTCATGCCTCGGGATGAGGTAGAGGTTCACTCGGATTAGAATCAACGTCAAGTCGTGATGGCCTAAACCACAAGGCCCTAGATCGGTATTGAAGCATGTCGGTTCCAAGTCTTGCTTGGTGCATACATTGGCCTAGGTGTGCGGCTCAAGTTATGAACCGAGAATCATGCCTGACATATCATATAGTATGATGTTAAGAGTCATGGCACACTTACTTGAATGAGCACGCCTTCAGGCCATATATGAGTGGACTAAGAAGAAAAGTAAGAATTGGCTTGTGTGATGCACTTTTATAATGCACTTAAAGAGGAAAAAGCATCCATCGCCACATAGCATTAGTCATGATGCCTCCTCGTTCATTGAATAGGATACCCTAGTTGAGCCAGGATGCCTGGGTTAAGCCCAAATGCCTTGGTGAGCTAGCGCCAGGATGCCTCGATTCAGCCGAAATGGCCTAGTTAAGCCAAGAAGCCCAATAAGAAGTTGGAAGCCCCAGTCGAACTGGGAGGGCCTAGTCAAGCCAAGACGATGGTAAATGAATTTGCACGAGTGTTGGTTATGCTTAGGTATGATATGTCAATATGTTTCTTGATAAGCCAAAGGTAAGCACGCATTGAGGTATGTAGTAATGGACATTTGCATGTAGTCGAAGTGTAGCAATAAGTTTGCTATTGATTTGTCATAAATATTGTATTGCGAGTCTTGTACCTGTTAGACTTTGATGATGAGATGTTCTCCTAGTAGAGAATTAGGGGTTTTACTTACTAAGTCCATGACTCACCTAGTTATTTTTGAAAATTGTAGGTATGAACGAGTTGCAGTCTTGCTAGAGGAGTTAAAGTTTACCTCGGCCTTTGGAGTGGAGCATGGAGTGGTTGTAAATATAATGACCCATGAAAAAATGACTTGTAAATATAACTGATATAATTATGTGTTTGTAAGTGGTCGTTTTCTTAGTTGTTTGTTATTGTCTGGGTGTTGTATATATGTTTCCGTATGTTCTTAATTGAAAAGATAAAAGAAATGGAAGGGTGATGAGCTTGGGATGTTACAAAAATAGCCTTTGCTGCTCGAGACCTTGGAGATGAAGCTGGAGTCATGACAGTTACTATCCATACAAGACCACCTACTAGTCGTTGAGAAAACTTCCCATCAAGATTTTAAAGTTGACAAAACTTTCTACTTCTAATGCTTATTTTAAGTACAAATTGCATGTGAGTTGTTTTCGAGGACTTATCAAGGTTCTATCGAAGAATCTTTCTCAAGTCTATTCCACTCTAGAAACATTTCCCATTCTGATGAAATCCAAACCGAGATCGTGTCCAGAACGAGAAAGAGTCTAGAACTAGAGTTAGCAACATGCAAGACAAATGAACTTTATTTGAAACAAAAGACTCTTTCAACAGTTATCTTCTAGGCAAGGATTTCATTTTCCTTATAAATATACATACATACATACATACATACATACATACATACATACACATTGATTAAGTTAATCACAAATTTGACAAAATCAATCTTGATGATAAATTCCTTATGATGAAGTTCTACTTATGGCGACTAGAATTAATGGAATTTCCATCTCTATCTTCAAACGGCTACAAGATCTTTTTAATAGATTCTATCTAACGGGTTGATTGAAAGAAATTCTTTAGGAGATTGTCAATAGCCAATTTGGTGTGGAAGAGTATTTAAAGGAAGTCATTCAATCAAGTTGAAGGGGGGACGTGAAAATTAGAATTCTAAAGTTTGAAACTTTTCTAAATTACTTGTCTTATTTACTGTGCCTTACAAATTGTGTTTAAGATAGAAAAATACAAAAAGAGTGATTTAGTGAGTTAGAAGGTTCTATCACTGAGTACTTACACTAAGTTGTAATTCCCTGCTAATACTGCAGTGAAATCTTGCTAGTAGGTTGTTAGCGTAGGAGAGTGGACATAGGTTTAATCTAAGCCGAACCTGTCATGTCCCAATCTTACGAGCACGTGCCCATCCTTGCTTGGTCGATAAAATAGCGACGTCCCAGGACACATCGCTGATCCATTCCTTTTAATGCACATTCGGAAACAACTAATAAATCCCTAGACAACAACAAGATGGGATAGAAAAGTAGGGCCATAAATTTTTTAACTGAAAACACAACCACACTCGTGTGTGTGTGTGTGTGTGTGTGTGTGTGTGTGTGTTGTGTGTGTACATAGCAATCCATGTCGTATATAATACAAACTAGTCTATTTATAACGTTTACAACACTCGGGGGTTTTCCCAAAACTACAGATCATCATCCTCCTCATCATATCCCTCTACACTCTAGTTGGAACCTATAGCGGAATACACCAGAGATCCTAGATCTTCAAGCTTAGGGTCGATTGCGTCTACAACTGAACATTTTGGATGATCTTCAGTGCCTTTCCCAAAAGCAACCTCCATCACATACAGAGGTATCTCCAATTCCAGTATGGAGCCCTTTCTTTGACCATTACGATCTTGACGGTACCATGACCTGTATCGATAGGGCATCTATTGGGATAAACCCGCATTGACCCAAACCATAGTTCGTATAACTTTGTACTCCCATCTCCTAGGGTCCCCATGAAACGGAATGAAATTACTATGTTCTGTGATTTCCTTCGGTTTTCCAAAATTCTCAAAAGGAACTGTCATCTATGGGCTTGAAAATGTTATCCCACAACGAGGTGAGATAACGTCTTAGCAAGTTCAACCTCCTAAAACTTGACTAGGAAGAAAATTCTCCCTGAGGGCTACCTAGGCACAATCATGAGTCAGAGGACTTACCTTGGCCTCATTTCCTTCCTGCAAGTCAATATAATTCAAATAACCATCCACTTCACAATCAATTTATCTAGCTACATCGAATTATCGATCAATCAACTCAGTCGATTACATGTCAATGAGACCATTCCCCGGTCATCTCAATCAATACTATCTATAAAGTCTGATCATAGTCCAGAATTGCTTACTTTAAGCTGATAATAGATAGTATAGCTCGCCATAAGCTGCCTTAAATACTGATATAATATACTATATATATGCTCGCCATAAGCTGCCTCAATTACTGATATAGTATATTATATATGCTTGCCAGAAGTTGCCAGATATACTTTCATAGTATACTAATAATAATAATGCTCACCAGAAGCTGCCAGATATACTGTCATAGTATACTGAAAATGATAATGCTCTAATCATCATTTTTATCCTTCCCAATAAAAATATTCGTGAATGAGTAGACGGTTGGCTTTAGCCAAAAATACAATATTTTCACCTTTGAAAATCCTACTAATTTCAACAGTTCACAAATCCATTTTTGGCGTTGTAAACCAACGTCCGGTGATTTTCCAATTAATTACTGAAATTAAATAAATTTAGGAATGAATTCCCGAAATCACAAATCACCCACAGTCAGCACAAATTAAAACTCAATTAAATAAACAGATCGCACTGCTCTAGATAAATACTAGAGCTTGTCTAGGCTCTTATTACACTACTTTAACCACCTAACATGCAATAGCGATTAATTAAATTGTTAATCTAATCTAACTATTGACCTAATATATACTTAATCTAAACTAATCAACCCTTAAACGTAATTAACTTACTAAGCAAGAATTGATGAGTTAAACTCACTTGTTTAATGATTCGCTCGGATCAAAACAACGAGGACACGGTAGGGAACGAGAAACTCCAAAGCCGGAATGCCTTTCGAGATTGGGAAACGGGCCAAAGTGGGCCAAATCGTGAGCTGGAGACCCACTCGATTTGAGTTGGTCGGGAGCTCGAAGAAGCTACACCGATGCTGGCTTGGGCTGGAAACGAGTAGAGATGGGCGGAGGGGCTAGTCGTGGGTCCAAGCGGAGGCAAGTGGTGGCTCCGGCAACTCAGGCAGTGACGCACGGCCTTCTGGCGACTTGCTAGACGGCAAGCTAGGCAAGAATAATGTAGCTTTGGACGTCGAGATGGGGGCGGCTTGTGTGGGATGCGCGGGCATGCATGGATGTGGGACAGCGGCTGCTCGAGCTTTGGTAGCGGCAAGGGTGACCGGCAAGTTGCTGGCTTGATTCTCTAGAATTTGTGAGGTCTTTAGCTACTGGGAAAGGGAAGTGCTTGACCAAGATAGGGGAGGGAGGAGAGGGGGGAAACCGGCTAGTCTTGAGAGGGCCACCAATGGTCTTCTCTCATCCTCTTGTCCTCTTGGAAGACCCTACCACAACCCAGCTAGAGTCCATGGCCAATTTTCAGCCACCCGACACTCTTCTAGAAGCTTGAAATGGTCCAAAGGTCATGGGCTATGGGGGCAAACGAAATTTGATTGAATTTCCTTCAATTGGGATTCTCTTCCTTCTTGAATCAATACCAAATGGCCCTAAAAATTTCCAATATCGAGTCCTCAATCAAATTGGTATTTTTCCTGTCCAATTGATCCTATTTGCTTCCTAAATGCGTGATTAAAAACGATCCCCATTATTTTTTGGACAAAAACAACCCTACCTCGACTTTTTCCCAAAAAGTCTCGGTTTGCAGAAAAATCTTCGGAGATTGAGTCGACATTCCTAAAATGACTTGTGACATGACAGAACTTTTAATTTCTGAAATCGGATTTAAATTCGCAGTTAATTTCAATCTAGCACGATTTTAGCGTGACCTAGGCCACCAGGTAGCTTTCAGAAATTTTCAGTGCAAATGACCTGTGGTCGATTTTCTTTGAGCCAAAATGAACCTCTTCGACACATTGGCGACTTTCGGTGGTCGTGAAAATCTCGAGGTTTCAAATACGGACACAAGGTATCAAAACGATAGAAAAATCAATCTAGTGTCGATTGATGAGAATTTTACAATTTAGTGGAATCATCCATGTTTAACCACACATCTCAGTCGAAGTGACCTATCTTTGATTTTTAATCGATCTTACTGTGCCGAAATGATCTTTGCAGATGAGCATAGTCGAGTAACCGATTCTTGGTCGAATCCTCAAGTCTATTACATTAAAATCTCTTAATGGCTTCCCCAGATAGTCTAGTTATCTTGCGAGTGATCAGCTCTAAGAGTAATATTATAGGCGCATTGATGAAATGCTCGATTTATTCAATTGAAAATAGGACTAAAAATCCAGAATGTCATAGAACCACTATAAAAATCATATGCAATATTCTCTTCCCTCAACTCTCTTTACTTAAGTTTGTTGCAATATTACGGGTTATCGTAGAACTCTGTTCCATCGCATCATAGATTTTGAACATCTTCTAGAAGTCTAGTGTTTTGTGAATTTGATTTTTTTTCTCATCCAAACTTTATTTGCAACTTATCCGCGATTATTTGTTAAGATTTCTTTTAAACACTTATTCACACCTCTAGATAATCTCACTAGCGTTATCAATTGGTATCAGAGCCCTATGCTCATCTTTTTGAAGTGTTTTTGCTTTCGAGCTAAAGATCTTCTGTGGCTAGTATCTTAGTATCAGGACTCTTGGAAGGTTGGAGCAACACCAAGCCACCTTATTTTGATGGAAAGAAATATAATGTGTGGAAAAACAAAATGAATGCTTTTCTAAGATCTAGAGATCTTCTAGAGTGGGATGTTGTTGAAAAATGACTAAATCCAAAGGCTGCTTCTACTTCTAAAAATTGAAAAGAAATCTTAGATAAGGATGCTGAAGGAATTGATTGAGCAAAAATCACCAAGAGACATGCTCTTGATGCAAAAATCATTTATTCTTTATATTGCGATTTATTTCCTGTTGAGTATAATATAATTTCTTCATGTGAAATGGCTAAAGAAGTTTGGGATAGACCTCATGTCACTTATGAAGGAACAAATTGCATAAAGGAGACAAAAGTGAACATCCTATTTAGCCAATATAAATCCTTCAATATGAAACCCGGAGAATCGATTGGAGATATGTTTAGTTGTTTTACAAAAATTGTAAACAGTTTGGCGTATCAAGGTTAGCTAATTTCTGCCTCAATGAAGGTCAACAAACTTTTGCGATGACTCTTAAAGGACTTGAATCATGTGAAAACCTCAATCCAAGAGACATAGAGGATTATGCCACTCTCCATTGATGAATTGATAAACACTCTTCAATTCTATGAAGTGGAACAAATCAACAACAAAGAGGATCCTAAATATAAGAAGTCAATTACACTTAAATCTAATGTTGATTCTGATGATGTAAACTGAAACGATAACATGGACAACAAGGAACTTGCTCTCTTAATCAAGAAATTCAAAAAACTAAATAGAAGGGGAAGAAGATTTAACTGGAAAAAGCAGAACAAGCAAAATCTCCAAAAAAAAAGATCAATGGAAGACAATGAAACTAATAAGGATGTGATATGTTTTGAGTGTAAGAAGAAGGGACACATCAAACCAAACTATCTCTTAATGAAAAAAGAAGAAAATAAAATATGAGAAGTACAAGAAAGCTCAAAAAGCATAATCTGGAGCGACGCGGAACATGAGGAAAGTGACGAGGAGTTTGCAAATAGTTATCTAATGGCTAACTTAGACTCAGAATCACAATCTGATTCACACATAGACTCTTGAGTCTAACAAGAAAATTGAGGTAAGCCATTCTAAGATTCCTATTAAAGTATCAAAATACATAAACGAGCTTTATTTAAATATCATTCCCGAATTAAATAAGGAAAATTCTAAACTCAAACAACATGATATTTCTTGGAAAGAAAAGTTTGAGAGTTTGAAAAATAATTTTGATGATTTAAAAGAAAGTTGTGATTATCTTTCCAAAGAAAATGAGATTTTGAAAAATGAAATTTTTGATATTACTACAAATTTTTTGAAAGGCTCAAAAACTTTAGAACACATTATTTCTGCTCAAATTCCGTATTATACATATGGTTTGGGTTTTAATAGAGTAAGTAATTTTTTGATTGATTTTCCGAAGGTCAAGGCGAGATTCAAAGACATCTTAGACTTGCTTACAAAAATCATTTTCAAAGAATTTTTGCAAAACCTATTGGCCGGAATGCTATTAAATGTTCTAAGTGTGGAGACTCAAAAACATTTTGAGAATAAATGTCCTAAAGTCTGGAGACCTGTTAAGAAGGATTGGGCAAAAATAGTCTATTTCGCTAACTCTTTAGGACCTAGGAAAATTTGGGTACCAAAAAAAGTTTAAAATTTCTTTTTAACTTAGGTTACTATTAAAGGGAAAATGAAATGGTATTTGGATAGTGGTTGTTCTAGACATATGTCAGGAGACTCAAATAGTTTCATCAAATTAGAAAAACAAAAATGATGAAATGTTTCTTTTGATGGAAATATCAAGGGAAAAAATTATCGAACATGGAACGGTGAGAATTGGCAGCTTAATCATCAATAGAGTTTCTCTAGTAAAAGGTCTTAACTACAATCTTCTGAGTATAAGCCAACTATGTGATATAGGGTTCAGAATCAACTTCCAAGAGAATGTTTGTTCTTGAGTCAGTCAAGACTTCTCTCAAACCTTCACCAGTTGAAGACATGACAACATTTACCATCTAGACATAAATCCAGAGAGTTCTCAATGCCTTATCTTAATTCAAGATGAAGCAAATCTTTGGCACCCAATTAGGACATGCAAGCATGAAGCAAATTGCTAAACTATCTTCTAAGAAGCTGGCCTGCAATCTCCCTAAAATGGTGTACCAGAGGTCTGTGTTGTGTACTCATGCACCTTGGAAAAATAGGTCAAAAGTTCATTTAAATCCATAAATCATGTTTTGACTAATCACATCTTGCAGCTTTTTCACATGGACCTTTTTGGGCCTAGTTGATTTCAAAGCATTAGCGATAACAAACACTGTTTGGTAGTTGTAGATGACTATTCAAGATTCACATGGGTTTTCTTCTTGGCAAATAAAGCAGAAGCCTACTCTTATTTTTCAATATTTGCTAAAAAGGTTTGAAATGAGAAAGGTTATATTATTTTTAGCATCGAAACTAATCATGTGGGAGAATTTGAAAATAAAGATTTTATAAGCTTTTGTAATGAAAATGATTTTCAACATGTTTTCTCTTCTCCACACACTCTAGAACAAAATGGAGTTATAGAGAGGAAAAATTGGTCTTAACAAGAAATAACCAGAACTCTATTAATTGAAAGTAGAATCTCTTTCCACTTTTAGGCAGACGTAGTCTTTACTGCTTGTTGCATAATCAACAGAGTCTTTATAAGGCACATCCTAAAGAAAACCCCCTTATGAAGTTTACAAGGCAAAAGGCCGAATATTTCTTATTTTCATATTTTTGATTGCAAGTGTTTTATCTTGAAAAATGGAAATGACCATCTGGGCAAATTTAATGAAAAGTCATATTAAGGTATATTTCTTGGATATTCTACGACAAGCAAACAATACAGAGTCTTCAACAAGAACACATAGACTGTTGAAGAATCAATGAATATCGAGTTTCAAGAAGTCAACCAAAACCAACAAGATTAGACTCAACTTGAAGAATCTAAGTTAGTTTCAAGAAGTCAACCAAAACCAACAAGATTAGACTCAACTTGAAGAATCTAAGTTAGTTTCAAGAAGTCAACCAAAACCAACAAGATTAGACTCAACTTGAAGAATCAATGCTCATGGCTTAGGCAACATGATCTTTCTCGAAAAGAAAGTTCAAAATTTTGCAAAAAGATTTTCTAGAAACAAAAGAAAGTCGAGATTTGCTTGTCAAAGAAAATGGTTCTTTAAAGAAAGAATTTCAAATATTTCAATAAAATTTTTAAAACGTTCAAAATTATTAGAGCATATCCTTTCCATACAAGTACCTTATAATAACAAGTCGGGACTTGGTTTTAATAAGGAAAGCGATTCTCTAATAGACTTTCCTAAAGTCAATGAGAGACTTAAACAAAGACCTCCTAGACTTGTGTACAAAAGGCATTTTCAAAGTATCTTTACAAAGCCTGCTAGTCGAAATGCCCTCGAGTATTTAAATTGTGGAAACTTGGAACACTTTGAGAAAAAAAAAAAAAAAAAAAGTCCTAAAGTTTGGAGACCTGTTACGAAAGATTGAATAAAAACAGCATACTCTATTAACTCTCATAGACCCAAGAAAATTTAGGTGTCAAAGAAAAGATGAGTTGTTTTTGCAAGAAATAAAGGAAAAGAAGAAAGAGAATTTGATAAGGAATGTATATTTTTAAATTCTCAATTTGGTTTGGGTACACAATTTAAAAATTCTCATTATACTTGATATTTGATATATCCACTCAGTGCCTCGATTGATTTAGACTCTATAATGACTGTATTCTATGATTTCTCACATTCAAGGAAGAATTGTGTGATATAATTTTCATAATTCGTAAGATGAAATTTGTTTAAATAATTTGATTGATTGATATCTTGCTTTCAAATAATTCGGTTGAATGGGTAGATACTCAAGGATTTTATTCTCTCCAATTTTATCATGCTTTGACTAAGTAAGAATTTTTTTTTCAAGATATTATTGTGCATAATGTTCTTTCCTTAAAATAATATGTTATGATGATTTAAGAAAGAATATTTGATTATCTATGAAGATTGCATATTTTTCTCTAAGGAAAATGAATTATGCAAATTCATGGATACTAGAAAGGAAGTGAGTTGATTGTAGGAAATTCTATAGGGAAAGAATGATTGTGAATCTACGAAAATTTTGGTGCAATCAGAAAAGTATTTCGTGCGAAGATTGGCAATGATCATTTTCAATCAATGGTATATTTCAAACATATACCTTGGGGGGAGAAAGTGAATCTAAAATAAATGGGAATAATCGTGATCACCTAAAAAGGCAACTAATTGAGGGCGAGCATTGATTAATTATGGAAAAATCTTTTTGAATTGATCATGATTTTGATTATTATGGAACAAAGGTGTCACGCCCCGAACTCTGAGACACGTGAACAACCCGCCATGGTCGTGAAATTTGCGACATTCCCAGGTGGTGTCGCCGACCCAAATTAATTTAATAATCGCATGCGGAACGTATTAAGAACCCCTGACAAATTAAAAGCGGGATAGAACAGCAGGAATAAAATCAATTTAATACAAACCAACATGCTATCATAAAATCATCCAAAGTTTACATACAACCAAAATGAGTCAGAGTCTATGTGCATCAAAAAGGGGTCAGACTGCACACTAGGGGTCGATCTACTAAAAAGAAGAAACAGTCCTAAAGCTACTAGTCGGACTCGATTGTCGATCCCCCATCTTCAAGCTCTGCGACTCCTTGGACGACCACACCGGCAGTCCACCATCCTCCACTGGTACCGCCACCTACGGCCCTGAAATATTTTTCCCACAACGGGGTGAGACATTGTCTCAGCAAGTTCACCCCTCCTAAGCCCCTATTAGAAAGAAAATACACTCCAGCATGACCTAGCCACACATCGAGAAGACTTACCTCGCAATAATCCGTGCCAAAAGGCTAGTACAGTTCATATCATTCAATCATGTGCAAATGTGATAATTAAATAAAGCACGGCACAATCACATCATCAACCAATCAACCACTTGGATCATCTCAGCGATCAATTGGTTCGGCCGATTACATGTCATTCAATCAAATCAATCACTGTTCCCAACCACGACCCTAAGGGTAAACTCAACCATCGGTGGTAATCACGGCCCCACGTCGCACGACCTTTAATAAGGTGGTTAAACAACTAGTGGCATCACGGCCCTACTCGGCACGGCCACTCATAGGCGGTCAACAACTAGTGGCATCACGGCCCCACTCGGCACGGCCTTTAATAGGTGGTCAACAACTAGTGGCATCACGGCCCCACTCGGCACGGCCTCTAATAGGAAGTCAATTACAGCCAAAATCCCCACAATTGCTACACATGGAATTTCTACACATAACCCCTATTTACGCAATTATACTCAATTCGCCATCAATCAAGCATCAAATTTAAATTCTAACATCACAAAGCAGCGATCGGCCACGAAATTCGAGCAACCGGGGCAAAAAATAAATTTTTCCGTTTTTTTTGTTTTTAAATAATAATATTTAATTAATTTCGAAATATTTTAATATTATTTTAATCATCCGAATTTCCAAAAATTAAATAAATCTAAATTAAATTCCAATTATGTCACATCAACACTTAACTTTAATTAAACCATTCTTAACTTTAATTAAACACAATTAAACTTAACCCAATTTCTTAATCCAACTTAGAATAAAATAATCTAATCTAACCACCTAAACATACTTAATTCAAACTAAATATACTTAGGGCATAATTAACCGTCTAATCAAGGATTAGTGAGATAAACTCACGGATTTGGACGCCGCTTAGCTCAAAACGACGAGGGCGACGCCGGGATCGACTTTCCCCAAAGGCGGGCTCGCATCCGGGGCCGGGAAGGTGGCCAAAACGGCCCTTCAATGGGCTGCCATACCCATTTCTTGAGCTGCTTTCTTGGGGCCGAAGGAGGGCCGAACGGAGGTGGTTCGGCGGCGGACGGCGCGCAAGGACGGCGAGGGAGGAGCGGCGGCGAACGACGGCGGTTTACGGCGGCCGGAGGAGGCACGACGGGCTGGACGACGGCTGCTGGGCGCGGCTGCTGGGCGCGGAGAAGGACTGCGGGACGCGGGCGGTGAGGTGCGATGGCGGCTAGGCGACGCGGCGGCTAGCGATGGCGAGGCGCGACGACGGGGGCGAACGGTGCGGGCTCGGAGGGGGTGGGGGCGACGGACGGCAACTTCTGTTTTTCTTTCTTTTCTTTTTTTTTTTCCTCTCTCCTTTCTTCCCCCTTTCTCTCTCTTAGTCCATAGGTTGAAGATGCAATCTCTACCCTCCACTTGTCACCATCTCAAGCCTCCAAGCCACCTCACCATGAGGTCATCCCCATGACATCACCATCCACTATCTCCTCTTCCACCACTTAATTCAATGGGTGCACTTATTTTTCCGCCGGGGTCCAAAATTTCACGCACTTAATTTCTTCAATTTCTCATTCAATTCTCTTCTAATTGAGCCAATTAAAATCCATGAAATTAATCCAAGATCCTATTAAGACTTGTGACATAACCGGGCCTCCAATTTTAATTTCAATTTCAATTTTCACGGTTAAATTCAATCTGGTGCGATTTTAGCACGCCTGGTCCACTGAGCAGCTTTCAGGGAATTTTCTTGCATCCGACCCGAGGGTGATCAGTCTCCGAGCTTGACACATCAAAATCCCTTAATTGCTTCACCCAATAGACCAGTCCTCACACGAGTGGCCAACTCAGAAGGACGACTACACGCACAGATGAATCGCCCAGTTCAATTGACTGAAAATAAATTTAAGAAAATTCGGGATGTCACAACTCTTCCCCTCTTATAGAAATTTCGTCATCGAAATTTAAACCATTACAAATTCTTAAGCAAGAAGATAGGGGTACAATTGTCTTATCGATTCTTCGGTCTCCCAGCATTGCTCCTTGGGCCCGTGGTGTTGCTGGACCACTTTGACCATTGGGATGGTCTCGGTGCGCAGGACTTGTTCCTTGCGATCCACAATCCGAACTAGGCTTTCCACATACGACACCCTATCGTCCACGTCTAATTCCTCGAAATTTAGAACGTGGGTCGGGTCGGGTTCATACTTTCTCAACATCGACACGTGAAAGACGTCATGCACCTGTGACAACTTCGGCGGTAGTGCAAGACGATACGCTAGAGTCCCTATTCTTTCCAAAATCTCAAAGGGACCTACGTACCTCGGGCTCAGCTTTCCCTTTTTGCCAAAGTGGGAAGTACCTCTCACCGATGACACCTTCAAGAAGACGTGCTCACCAACCTAAAATTCCAACGGCCTTCGGTGCTTATGCGTAACTTTTTCGGCGGCTCGAGCGGTCTTTAATCTATCTCTGATAACTGCAACTGCTTCCACTGACTGTTGGACCAACTCTGGACCAGTGATCTTTCTTTCCCCGACCTCATCCCAGCACACTGGCGTCCTACACGCTCTGCCATACAACACTTCAAAAGTGGCCATATGAATACTCTACTGGTAACTGTTGTTGTAGGCAAACTCAACTAGATGAAGCTGTCCTTCCCAACTTCCCTTGAAGTCCAAGACACAAGCTCTTAGCATGTCCTCAAGGATCTCGAATCGTCCTTTCGATCGGCCATCCGTCGCGGGTGATAAGCCGTACTATATTGCAATTTCGTCCCTAACGCTGATTGGAGGCTCTTCCAAAAGGCGGCGGTGAATCTTGGGTCCCTGTCTGAAGTGATCGTGACCGGCACCCCATGCATACGGACTATGTGACGCACGTACAATTCTGCGTGCCTATCCAAACTGAGGTCCCTTCGAACCGCGATAAAGTGTGCCGACTTCGTCAATCTATCGACCACTACCCATATCGAATCATTTCCTCTCGGCTCCTCGGTAGTCTGTCACAAAGTCCATCGTAATATGCTCCCATTTCCACTTTGGGATCTCCAGGGGTTGCAGAAGTCCTCCTGGCTTGCAATGCTGCGCTTTCACCTGCTGACACGTCAAACACTTGGCGACATGCTTAGCGATGTCTGCCTTCATGTCACACCACCAATAGTGTTGACGCAGATTCTGATACATCTTGGTACTACCAGGATGAATGCTGTAACTACTACGATGTGCTTCTGATAAAATCTCCTCCCTAAGGTCCACATCGTCAGGTACAACCAATCGTCCTTTGAATCTCAACGTTCCATCATCAGAAATCTGGAAGCCAACTTTCCTCTTCTCTGAATCCTCTTGTACGATCTGCTAAACATATGGATCTATCTGCTGAAGCTCCCTGATTCTGACCTGCACTTCTGGCTCAATCCTGAGGGTGGCCATAAGGCTCAAAAGGTGGCCTATCTCGAACTTGAAACTCGAATCTCGAGCTCCCTCAAGTAGACTCCACTCCTTGAGCACCATATGCGCAACCGAAGACTTTCTACTCAAGGCATCGACGACCTTGTTCGCCTTTCCAGGATGGTACAGGATCTCACAGTCATAGTCCTTTAGGAGCTCCATCCATCTAAGTTGTCTCATATTCAACTCCCTTTGAGAGAACAAATACTTAAGACTCTGATGGTCGGTGAAGATCTAAAATCTTTCCCCGCACAAGTAGTGCCTCCAAATCTTAAGGGCAAAGATGATGGCCGCAAGCTCCAAATCATGCGTCGGATAATTCAACTCATGGGGTCTCAACTGTCGGGACGCATACGCGACAACCCGACCATGCTGCATCAACACGCAACCCAATCCTTTAAACGACGCATCGCTGTAGATCTCAAATCCTCCTGAACCTAGTGGAATAGTGAGCACCGGTGCGGTAGTTAGCTTTTGCTTGAGCTTCTGGAAACTACTCTCGCACTTATATGTCCATACAAACTTCTCTCCCTTTTTCAACAGTCTTGTCATCGGCGATGCCAACCTTGAAAACCCTTCCACAAACCGTCTATAATACCCTGCTAAACCCAGGAAACTTTTGATCTCTGTCATTGTAGTCGATCTCGGCCAATTGATCACCGCTTCAATCTTGGCTGGGTCCACTGAGATTCCTTCTCCAGAGATAACATGACCTAGGAAAGCCACATGGGTTAGCCAAAACTCGCACTTACTGAATTTAGCATACAACTCATGATCCCTCAAAGTCTGGAGCACAATCCTCAAGTGCCTTTCATGATCCTTCACACTCCTCGAATACACCTGGATGTCGTCGATGAAGACAATTACAAACCGATCCAAATACTCCCTGAACACCTGGTTCATCAGATCCATGAAAGCAGCTGGGGCGTTCGTCAACCCAAACGGCATCACAGTAAACTCATAATGGCCATATCGAGTGCGAAATGCCGACTTCGGTATATCTTCCTTCTTGATCCTTAGCTGATGATATCCCGTCCTCAAGTCGATCTTAGAAAATATCGACACTCCCTAAAGCTGATCAAACAAATCATCAATCCTTGGCAACGGATATTTATTCTTAACTGTTACCTGGTTGAGCTGTCGGTAGTCGATGCATAGACGCAATGAACCATCCTTCTTCTTCACAAACAACACCGGTGCTCCCCAAGGTGATGCACTCGGACGTATAAACCCCTTATCCAGCGACTCTTGCATTTGCACCTTTAGCTCCTTAAGCTCCGACAAGGCCATTCGGTATGGTGCTTTGGAGATAGGCTCGGTCCCGGGGGCTAGCTCAATTACAAATTCTACCTCCCTTTCTGGCGGCAAACCCGGTAACTCCTTCGGGAACACGTCTGGAAACTCTTGCACCACTGGAATGTCCTCTAACTTCGACTCCTCTACCGTCGTGTCCACGACAGTCGCTAGGTAACCTTGGCAACCACTGTCTAGCAAGCGAGTTGCCTCAAGTGAAGAGATTAAGGAAATCGAGGGTCCTCCCCGACTCCCAACAAACTCGAAACTCTCACCCCCTAATGGGTTAAACTGAATCGCCTTGCGATAACAGTCCCTCTTCGCTCGTTGCTTGGTGAGCCAATCCATGCCAATTATCACATCAAAATCATACATGGCTAGGACTATCAAATCTATCCTCCCCTCTCTCTCACCAATCACTAACTTGCAACCAAGGCAACCCACCGTAGCGACACATTATCTTTCAACGGCGTAGATATACTCATCACAGAATCCAACAACTCAGGAATTAACTCTACCAACTTAACAAATCTTTCAGCTATAAACGAATGCGAAGCTCCAGGATCAAACAAAGCATAAGCAGGTTGGTTGTTCAGTAAGACCATACCTGTGACCACATTAGGCGCATCCTCCACCTATCCTCTAGTAAGTGCATAAGCCCTTCCCTGAGCTGGAGGTCGGTTCGGTCCACTCGGCGGCATGATCTGCGGCGTGAATCCTCTGTTCTGACCCAGCGGTGGCGGTGGCGGCAACTGCGGCTATCTCATCGGCCTCCTGGGGCAAGCTCTAGCAATGTGGCCCTGCTGGCCGCACTCAAAACAGGCACCCGTCCTAAGAGGGCACGGGGCTGAGCCACGTCGCCTCCCACATGCACGACATGCTCCACTGAAGCTAGATGACGACTTCCCCACTCCACCCTTCTTGTTGGGTGGAATAGGGTACCTCCCTCCAAGCATCGGCCTCTTTCTGAACCGATTGTCATCCCTATTCGAACTAAACCGCGATCCAGAGGCGGCAGCTCTCTCATTATGATCCTTCTCTATCATCTGGGCCCGCTTGTAGAGGTCGTTGTACTCCTTCAGGTCTAGAGGTACCAACAAGCTCCTCACCTCAGGTCGGAATCCATCCCTAAACCTTCGAGCTCGGTCGGCCGGTCGCTGGACCAACTCAGGGGCATACTTCAACAGGTCGGCGAACTTCGCCTCATACTGATCGTCCGTCATCATACCCTGACGAAGACACTGAAACTCGGCCATCTTCACCTCCCTGGCACACTCAGAAAAATACTTGTCATTGAAGACTTCAAGAAAGGCGTTCCACTCTGGAACCACGCCCTCAAGGAATACGATCCTCCTATTGGTCCTCCACCAGGTAGCTGCGGTCCCCCTCAACTGATAGGCTACTAGGACAACCTTTTCTGCTTCAGTGCACAGCAGCAACTCTAAAGCATTCTCTAGCTCTAAAATCCATAGCGATGCTGCTTCGGGATCTCCAGCTCCCGTGAATGTTGGCGGGTTCATCCTCAGGAAATGCTGCACCAACTTCTGTCTAGCCCTCCCAGCTTCCACATTCTCAGGTGGAATCTCATCAGGGTCCTCCTCCTCCTCTTGCTCGGCAACTGGCGCAGCGGCAGCTGCGGCGGCAGTGGCAGTGGCATTAGCGGCATTGGCTGTATTCACTGCAGTGGCGATAGCGGCGGCTTGCTGATCCATCCTATCCCTCATCGCCTCAAGCATGTGCATGATCCCCACAAACCTCTGATCCTCCTGGGTTGCTGCACTAATTGGAGCTACAGCTGCACCACCTGCACTGGTCTCGGCATTGGTCCTGGCCTGTGCTCCTCCCAAGGCACCGCGGGCACCAACCCTCAGCGAAGACCCACCTCGAAACATGGGCCCTACTGCTCTCCTCCGAGCAACTCTTGGCACTCGGTCACTCATGCTGGAGGCTCAATACAGACGCCAACTGGCGAATTCCAATACCACATTAGAATTGAGTAACCTCACAATCAAGTTAACAAACAACTAACAATCACATGCATTAGAATAAGTAAAGTCTTTCCTACTAACTATCCCATGACTCATCGCCCTTATCACTCCATACACAAACCATGCTCTGATACCACTTAAACGGGGTTGTCACGCCCCAAACTCCGAGACACGTGAACAACCCGCCATGGTCGTGAAATTTGCGACATTCCCAGGTGGTGTCGCCGACCCAAATTAATTTAATAAGCGCATGCGGAACGTATTAAGAACCCCTGACAAATTAAAAGCGAGGATAGAACAGCGGGAATAAAATCAATTTAATACAAACCAACATGCTATCATAAAATCATCCAAAGTTTACATACAACCAAAATGAGTCGAGTCTATGTGCATCAAAAAGGGGTCAGACTGCACACTAGGGGTCGATCTACCAAAAAGAAGAAACAGTCCTAAAGCTACTAGTCGGACTCGATTGTCGATCCCCCATCTTCAAGCTCTGCGACTCCTTGGACGACCACACCGGCGGTCCACCATCCTCCACGGTACCGCCACCTACGGCCCTGAAATATTTTTCCCACAACGGGGTGAGACATTGTCTCAGCAAGTTCACCCCTCCTAAGCCCCTATTAGAAAGAAAATACACTCCAGCATGACCTAGCCACACATCGAGAAGACTTACCTCGCAATAGTCCGCGCCTACAGGTTAGTACAGTTCATATCATTCAATCACGTGCAAATGTGATAATTAAATAAAGCACAGCACAATCACATCATCAACCAATCAACCACTTGGATCGTCTCAGCGATCAATCGGCTCGGCCGATTACATGTCATTCAATCAAATCAATCACTGTTCCCAACCACGACCCTAAGGGTAAACTCAACCATCGGTGGTAATCATGACCCCACGTCGCACGACCTTTAATAAGGTAGTTAAACAACTAGTGGCATCACGGCCCCACTCGGCACGGCCTCTCATAGGCGGTCAACAACTAGTGGCATCACGGCCCCACTCGGCACCGCCTTTAATAGGCGGTCAACAACTAGTGGCATCACGGCCCCACTCGGCACGGCCTCTAATAGGCGGTCAATTACAGCCAAAATCCCCACAATTGCTACACATGGAATTTCTACACATAACCCCTATTTATGCAATCACACTCAATTCGCCATCAATCAAGCATCAAATTTAAATTCTAACATCACAGCAGCGATCAGCACAAAATTCTGAGCAACCGGGGCTAAAAATAAATTTTTTCGTTTTTTTTGTTTTTTAATAATATTTAATTAATTTCGAAATATTTTAATATTATTTTAATCATCCGAATTTCCAATAATTAAATAAATCTAAATTAAATTTCAATTATGTCACATCAACACTTAACTTTAATTAAACCATTCTTAACTTTAATTAAACACAATTAAACTTAACCCAATTTCTTAATCCAACTTAGAATAAAATAATCTAATCTAACCACCTAAACATACTTAATTCAAACTAAATATACTTAGGGCATAATTAACCGTCTAACCAAGGATTAGTGAGATAAACTCACGGATTTGGACGCCGCTTAGCTCAAAACGACGAGGACGACGCCGGGATCGACTTTTCCCAAAGGCGGGCTCGCGTCCGGGGCCGGGAAGGAGGCCAAAACGGCCCTTCAATGGGCTGCCATACCCATTTCTTGAGCTGCTGTCTTGGGGCCAAAGGAGGGCCGAACGGAGGTGGTTCGGCGGCGGACGGCGCACGAGCACGGCGAGGGAGGAGCGGCGGCGGACGACGGCGGTTTACGGCGGCCGGAGGAGGCGCGACGGGCTGGAGGGCGGCTGCTGGGCGCGGCTGCTGGGCGCGGAGGAGGACTGCGGGACGCGGGCGGCGAGGTGCGACGGCGGCTAGGCGACATGGCGGCTGGCGATGCGGCGGCTGGAGACGGCTGGCAACGGCGAGGCGCGACGACGGGGGCGAACGGCACGGGCTCGGAGGGGGTGGGGGCGACTAATGGCAGCTTCTGTTTTTCTTTCTTTTCTTTTTTTTTCCTCTCTCCTTTCTTCCCCCTTTCTCTCTCTTAGTCCATAGGTTGAAGATGCAATCTCCACCCTCCACTTGTCACCATCTCAAGCCTCCAAGCCACCTCACCATGAGGTCATCCCCATGACATCACCATCCACTATCTCCTCTTCCACCACTTAATTCAATGAGTGCACTTATTTTTCCGCCGGGGTCCAAAATTTCACGCACTTAATTTCTTCAATTTCTCATTCATAAAATTAATCCAAGATCCTATTAAGACTTGTGACATAACCGGGCCTCGAATTTTAATTTCAATTTCAATTTTCGCGGTTAAATTCAATCTGGTGCGATTTTAGCACGCCTGATCCACTGAGCAGCTTTCAAGGAATTTTCTTGCATCCGACTCGAGGGTGATCAGTCCCCGAGCTTGACACATCAAAATCCCTTAATTGCTTCACCCAATAAACCAATCCTCATGCGAGTGGCCAACTCAGAAGGACGACTACACGCACAGATGAATCGCCCGGTTCAATTGACTGAAAATAAATTTAAGAAAATTCGGGATGTCACAAAAGGAAAAGATTAATGTGTTAGAATTTGTTAAGTTCTACAAAATCCAGTTAGTACATCTTATATTGCCTTTTGTCATTAACGAATCTCTTATTTACATTATTATTTTATTATGACAAAAAGCGTAAGTGAAGTTTACAATGCATCCGTGATTTTTATTAGATATTTGCTAATACATATGATTGAAGTGAGATATATGACATATCTTTGATGTTTGACTTACTTTGTAAAAGTTGATGCATTTGGAAATTGTGCTTCATGTAAAATATATTTATTATCACTTTATATTCTCTACGTAAAATCATTTCCATTGTTGTCACTTTTTAATTATGATAAAAAAGGAGAGAAAATATAAATATACATATGTGTTGATTTTAGTTATTGAGCTGCGATTATCTTTCCATATATTATTATGCACAATCTGTTTGTTATCTTCTGCTATCTTCTGATTTGAATTACATGCTTTAAATATCTCATGTTCAAAGACTATTTATGTGCTTAAGATTGCCTTGATTTATTATTATCTTTAAAAGCATGTTTACACATCCACATATTCAGAGATTGTTTTGTCATTATCAAAAAGGAGGAAATTGTTAGGGAAATCCATTATGATGTTCTGAAGATGGCAAAATAAATCAAAGGCTACTAATGTGTTTAATGATTGAGTAGAAGACTATGTAGATGATAGAACGTATAAATGATATTATCAAGGTTTATACTTGGAAGAACTAGAAGATAGGATCTATGTTGAAACTGAACTTATTCTGACTGTGTCTAAACCTTAAGGCTAAATATCTTCAGAAGCAGACTCTAAGGATGGATATGTTTAGATTTACATCCAGATTAAAAAGTCTCTTCAAACAGAACACGCTCAGACTTTACATATAGAACGTGACAAGGTCCAAAACAAAATACAAGTCCAAAATGTGATGTCTAGAACGACACAAGTATAAAACATGATCAAGAATGTGACAATTTCAGAATGAAGCATGATAAAAAAACGTGACAAGTTCATAACATAGTAGATTTCAAACGAAACATGTTTAGAACGAGATAATTTAACAAAATGTAACACAAGCCTAAAACATATAATGGCTAGTGATCTGCTTTAGATTCTGCATCAAGATAGATTTGATTGACATGATCTGATTGATTGACAATTGGATCTTGAAGACAAGAACTTTCTAAATGAAGAATCTTTACTTAGGAAACCAATATTCTATTTGTATGGGCGATCAGAATCAACATGAGATTCTGCTTCTGTCACTCAATGGCTACTAAATCTTCTTGGTATAGATCTGTCCAATAGATAAATTGGAAGACGATTCTCTATATACTATCCAATGGCTAGTTTGAAAGTGGAAGAGTATTTAAGGAGACCAAGGATTGATGAGCAAGTAAGAGACGGAGCGTAGAATCTAAGATTCCCAAGTCTAAGGGAGCTTCGATCATATACTTGTCTTTTGTGAACTTAAACATTTGTGATCATGAGAGAAATACCAAAAGAATGACTTAGTGAGATAGTGTGATTTACCACTGAGTGTTTGCACTCAAAGTTATAATCTCTTGTTGATCATATAGTGAAATCCAACCAGAAGGCTATTAGTATGGGAGAGTGGACGTAGACTTGATCTAAGCTAAACCATTATAAATTTTGTGTGCAACATTCTCTTCCCTTAACTCTCCTTATTTAAGTCTGTTGCATACCTGTAAGTTATTCCAGAAATCTATTCCATCGCTTAACAAATTCTAAACATCTATAAAAAAATCTGGTGGCTCATTTATCATATTCCGTTCCTCTTTCAAACTTTGCTCGCAACTTATTTTATTTTGCATTTATTCGTCAATATTTCCTTTAAACATCTATTTACCCCCCTCTAGGTTTTCTTACTAGCTTCATCAAGAAGTAGAATATGTTGCTCTTGATAGTTGTTATTTTCAAATTATATGGATCATGCAACAAATAAGAGACATTAGAACAGAAAAGTCCTACACCGAAATCATATGTAACAACACAAGCGCAATCAATCTCACCAAAAATCTCATTCTCCATTCAAGAGTGAAGCACATTGTAACCCAACATCCTTTTATAAGAGATCATGTACAAAATGGTGAAATCAACATTCAATTTATTGATTCAAATAATCAACTAGCAGATATTTTCACTAAGCCCCTGGAGAAAGGTTTGTTTAAATTCATTCATGAAAAATTGAATATTACTTATACATTTGGTTAAAGTCTATGCAAGGCAAACTCATCAGTTTTATCTTCTTAAAGAGACATCCTTCTCAAAGAATTTTCACACTTAATTAGTTTTATTTTAAATTTTAGCATGTATGGTCCTATTTTTTGTGTTCATGAACACAATAAAAGTTTTTTTTTCGGGAAAAAAAAAAGAACAGAAACGTGTTTGTTTATGTTTTTGTTCCTGGTAATAAATTTGAAACAGAAAGAAAAAACAAATAAAACTTATTTCTTGTTCTTATAACACTTCCGAGAAATAATTTTTCCCTCTCCTATTCTTTCCTTCTCTTTCTTTTCTTCTTCTCTTTTCTTTGGCCGATCGCCAGCCTCGGTCATAGCCGTCGAGGGCTGATGACCTCACTAAAGCATCGCTAGCCCCTAGCGACGACAAGCTCACCCAGCCACCAATGAGGCACAGCTGCGCCAGGGGCCAGCAAGCCTTGCCGTGGCTGGTAGAGGCTGCTAGCCCTCATCGGCTGAACTCCGGCCATGGCAGAGGCCGGCAACCAGCCAAAAGGAAGAAAAAATAAAAAATAAAAGAGGAAAAAGAAAACAAAAATATTAAAAAATTAAAAGAAACAAAAAAATTATATAAGTTTACCAAACATGTTTTTGTTCTTTTTCTATTCTAGGAACAAGTTTACCAAACACCTTCTTCTGTTCAAAAATTGTAACGCCCCGATCCTCAGGCACGTGCACATCCCTTATCTTTGGTCAATTTTAAAATGTGATATCCCAGGACAATGTATCGCCGACCCTTTCTTTTCATTTATACGCACATGTGGAAGTAGTTATAAATCCCTAGACAATAAAACAATGGGATAGAGTAGCAGGACTACAAACTTTTCAAACCAACTCAAAACTTTTTTATAAACAAACTTGTTTATTTACAACAGCAAACTAATTACAAAATCTTTCGACTCCACAAAAGGTATTGGTTTTATGAACCACTAATCGGACACGTTGCTTAATCTTCAATTTCCACCTTTCCAAACTCCAGGGTTCCCGGTCCTTCATGACCGCCATCTAGAGACCTGAAACATAATCCCATAACCGAGATGAGACTATGTCTCAGCAAGTTCTACCCCCTAAGACCCAATTAATAAACTAATACACCTTAGGGCTGTCTAAGCACAACATGAGTCAGAGGACTTACCTTAGCCTCAAATTCCACCTGCATATTAGCACAGATCAAATAGGCACCCCAAACAATCACATCACAGATCGAAGCATCAATCAAATCGACCTAGTCGATTACACACCAATAAGACTACTCACGGTCATTCCCATTCAATCAATCAATTCACAACATTAGATCAAAGCAATAATCAATCAACCTAGTCAATTACACATCAAATAGACCATACAATCCCAACAATGCATATCAAGATGTCGAGCACACGTGCATTCTCTTAGGCACTAGTTCACCAAAGTGATGCATCAAATCACCAAGCACACGTGTCTCTTCTATGATGCCATACTTAAGTCTCTAGGCCCACGTGCCTTCTCTTAGGTACTAGTTCACCAAAGTGATGCATCAAGTCACTAAGCCCATGTGCCTTTTTTACGATGCCCGAGCCCACGTGCCTTCTCTTAGGAGCCAAGTCAGCCAAAGTGATGCATCAAATCACCGAGCCCACGTGCCCATTTTAAGATGCCATACCCTGTCATCAAGCCACGTGCATTCTCTAAGAAGGCATATCGAGTCTCCGAGCCACGTGCATTCTCTAAGGCTACCTTTTCGCCAAGGTGACATATTCAACCACTGAACTCACGTGCATTCTCCAGGTGATATCCCAATTCACCGAGCCCATGTATCTTCTTTCAGGTGGTTATCAACTTACTTTCGATACCAACAGCCAATATCCAACGATTTCTCAATTAAATAATTAACAATCAACTCAATAAGAGTAAATCCTAAAAATTCATAATTAAATCCATTTGACATGAATTAAAGCTCAAATAAATAAACAGACTGCTCCACGACAATCAACATGAAATTCCGGCCACCGGCCATCCCGATTGAATTTCCGGAAAATAAATAATTAAATAATTAATTTTGAAAATTAAATAAATAAATACAATAAATTCAATTTAGCACAATATAAAGCTCAATTAAATAAATGGTCTGCGCCACAATCATCAACATAAAATCCCGGTCACTGGCCATCCCAATTGAATTTCCGAGAATTTGAAAATTGATATTTAATTTCTAAAAATTCCACCTAGGCCCAATTTGCTTAATTAGCACCCGATAAGGGATGAGAAAAATCCCAAGAAGCAACCAATAAATACTATAGGCAATTCTCTATCTAATTACACTAACCAAACAACTAACATGCAATGTAATTAACTAATAATCACTAATCAATTCTAATCTAACCAATAATTACACTTAATTAACACTAATAAACCTTTAAGTATAATTAGCATATTAAGAAGGCATTAGTGAGTAAAACTCACACAAAACGACGGGCTCGACGCGAGGATCGACTTTCCTCAAAGCGGGCCGAGCATTCGGGCTCGGAAAGGCGGCCAAAACGGGCCTCGAATGTGCTACCATACCCATTTTCCAGCTACTGTTCTTGGCTGGTTGAAGCAATTTCAGCAGCTGAAATGGTGAGACAAGGGTGGCGGAGGCAGCAAGGGTTGGCCACGGGTCCAAGCGGCAATGAACGGCGATGGAGAGAGCTCTGGCGGTGGCCTGAGTTGTTCGAGGGAGCTGCTGGAATGTGGCTGCAGCGGGGACAATGGTCGAGATGGAGGCGGAGACACACGATGGTAGCGGCGCGCGAGTGGCACATGGGCGGCGGCACGATGGCGGCGAGAGGTGGTGTGCGGCGTGCGACGGCTCCCGGCGTCCTCGGTTGCTGCTTCTGCTCGGCGTCCTACCAGATCTGGAATCTCAAGCAACAGACGGAGGGGAAGAAGGAAGGCAGTCGCGCGGCCAGCACAGGCGGAGATGACATGACTCTGACAAGGCTGCGACGGCGTGCTACGACGGTGGCTCCAGCTTTGGCTACTGGTCGCGATGGTGACGAGAGAGGTGCTGTCTTCGGCTTCCATGGAGGCCAAACCGAAAAAGAAGATGAGGGGAAAGAGGCAACGACGGGGGAGAGAGAAGGGAAGAAGAAAAAGCCAATTTTCCTTTCTTTTCTCTCACTCTCTCTCTCTCTCTCTTAGGTCAGCCACACGTGGTCCACCAGCAACTGTCCACCACCTTCATTTTTTTACAAATATGCCCCCTTCTAGAAGCATTTAGGTAGGCCAAAGTAGGGGGTAGAGGTGGCATACAAATTTTGCTAAGTTTTCTTCCCAATTGGACCTTAATCCCTCTTGATTCAATTTAAATTGACTCCCGTAATTTCATTCAACACCTCATCATTCCAATTGGTAATTTTACTTACCAATGTAGCCCACTTGCATCATAATTTCGCAATCCTCGGCTTCAACTAAACAAAAACGGCCCCATTTATCTAGTCGAAAGTAGAACCCGAAAATCTGGATGTCACAACTCTTCCCCTCTTATAAAAATTTCGTCCTCAAAATTTAAACCTTTGCCAATCCTTATACAAAAGGTGGGGGTATTGTCGTTTCATTGAGTCTCACTATTCCATGCTAATCCTTCGATCTCGTGGTGTTATCCGACCATTTTGACCAAGGAGACCATCTTGGTATACAAAATCTGCTCTTTTTGAACCAACAACTAAACGGAGCTTCTCATATATGATACTCTGTCGTTCACATCTGATCTCTTTTTCTCAACTCCCTAATGAATCTTTGAAGTTCAACGATTCAAAATTTCTAACAGTTCTGTTTAGTCTTTACTCTGACATTGATCTGACAACTACAAACACTGATTTCTGAATTGACTCTGGTTTGTGATCTTTCTTCACTTCACTTTCTTTTCACCACTAAAATTCTATACCCTTTGCTATGCATTGCTTAAGAAAGAACCCTCTAAAAACCCTGCCAAACTTGTAACCTTTGATTTAGATTCGAAATATAATTCATCCCCGGCACTCCATGCCGGTGAATTATCTGATGCACACACACTTGTGGTATACCCACTCTGTGACATGACAGAATCTTCAATTTCTGAAATTGAATTTAGATTGGCGGTTAATTTCACTCCGACGCACTTTCAGTGTGACCTAGGCTACTGGGTAATTCTCAGAACTTTTTAGGACAAATGACCCGTGGTTGATTTTCTTCGAGCCACAGTGAACCCACTCGACACATTGTTGATTCTCGATTGTCGTGAAAATCTCGATGATTCAAATATGGACACAGGGTACCAAAATGACAGTAAAATCAAATTAGTGCCGGTCGACGAGAGTTTTCCAATTTAGTGGAGTCACCCACGATTGATCATTCATCTCAGTCGAACCGACCCATCACTGATCTTAATTCGATTTTTAACTGTGCTGTAACGATCTCTAAAGATGAACACGGTCAAAAAATCAATTTCTGGTTGAATTCCCAAATCTATTTTCCTTAAAGTCCTTAATAACTCACCCAGCGAGTCTAGTTATCTCGTCAGTAGCCAACTCAGAGAAAAGCATTGTAGTCGCGCCGATGAATGCCCAATTTATCCAATCAAAGTCAGAACCCAAAAATCTGGATGTCACACACTCAAAACAAGATCTATTCGTACTGTACCAGAGTGGACCAACTCCAACTATCGATCGACCACTATCCTCAAATGGTATCAGTAATCCCCTGAATCCTTAGTAAGCTCGTCACAATGTTCCTTTGTGATATATTTTCATTCCTACTAGGGACTCTTAAGTGATGATAAAAGTCCTGGTTTGCATTATTAAACTTCCACTTACTGACAACTCTAGCACTTGCAAACTGCCTGGCGGTATCTATCTTCATATCAGCTTACTAATCTAGCTGACGTTGATTCTGACTTACTCGTACCATCTGGTCAAAACTGCAATACTATAGTGAATTTCTAACAAGATCTTTTCCCTGAGTGCTACACTGTCAAGTGTATCCAATCACTCATGGAACCCGAACTTTCCATCCTAAGAAATCTTAAAGTTAGTCTCTTTCTTACTAGTATCCTCTTATAAGATCTTCTGAACATCTTTGTCTATCAACTAGGCGCCGATTCAAACTTAAGCATCTGGTTCAATTTTGAGGGCGGCTATAAAATTCAAAGGGTAGCCTACCTCAATTTTGAAAACCAAATTTCAAACCCTTTTTAAGTAGAGTCTATACTTTAGTCAGTTTGAGCACCATTGTAAACTCTCGAATCAAAGCATTAGTGACTTCTTTCATTCTCCCAGGTAACACCAGATAACACCATTATAGTCCTGCCGAAATTCTGATTCACGACACCATCTCATATTCAAATCCTTTTGAGAGAATAAAACTTGAGACTTTAATAGTCGATGAGGATCTGGAATCTTTCTTCATCTCATTGATGACTTTAAATCTTTAAAGCAAATTTTTGATGCTATGAGTCCCAAGTCATGCGTTGGTAATCTAACTCTTGAGATCTCAACTGGCGGGATGGGTATGCAACAATCTTCTTATGTTGCATTAATGTGTATCCAGTCCTCTGCAAGATACATAATTAAACTCTGAGAACTTTCCTCGTACTTGTCTATGCCGACGAATTTCTCTTCTTTCTTAAGAGGTCAAGTCCACAATGATTGTGATGCTAAAAATTCTTTCATGAACCTTCTGTAGTAATCTGTCTAATCCCCACGGCTTCTGATCTCTGATGTTGATGTCGGTTTCGATCCATTAACAACTAATTCGATCTTGGCTGCGTCCAAGAAGATTCCTTTACCTGTAATCACATGACCATTCTTAGGGCCTCTCATGACCCTTAGCACTTAATGAATACCCTAGAATGTCGCTACACCACACGATCACCATTGATCTAGATATTCTTTGAACACTCGATTTGTCAAATCTATGACAGCGGTTGGAGCGTTCATCAAATCAAATGGCTTTACATTATTCTCGCAAGGGCTAAATTGAGTGCGAAATGTTATCTTCAGTATAACCTCCTTCCTGGTTCTCAACTGACGATGACCTATCCTCAAGTCGATCTTTGAAGACATCAACACTCTTTATAACAAGTCACTCAATTCGTCGATCTTTGACAATGAACACTTATCCTTGATTATCACCTAATTGAATTGACCATGGTTGATGCATAACCACAACAAACCATCTTTCTTTCTTTCTCACTATGAGGCTGAAGTTTCCCTTAGGTAATGCACTGATATGCATGAATTCCTCATTCATCAATCTTCCCATCCATACCTTCGGCTCTATCAATTCAAATGACAATAATTGGTAAGAAGCCTTCGAGAGTGGCTCTATGCTGGTGCTAGCTCGATCGTAATATTTATCTCTTTCTTTGGCAATGATGTGACAGTTCTTATGACAACACATCTAGAAGTTCTTAGACCACTGAGATATCTTCTATCTTCAATTCTCCAATTTGTCTTAACTATAACCCTCACCAAGTAACCTCAGCAATCTCCATCGAACAAGTGGGTTGTCTTCAATAGACGAGATTAAAGAAATCGAAGATTCATTTCAACCCCTAATAAACTTGACACTTTCATGTGTTCCTGGACTAAGTTGAATTACTCCATGACCATGATTTATCACCACAAGATGCTCCATGAGCAATTCTTTCCACACTTGACGAATAAGTCGTACACCAATAGCCAATCAAGTACAACTCTAGTCAGTGGTTCTTTTCCTACGGCCTTAACAAACAATTGAAATTCCACAGTGCGTTCTATGGCACACTTATTCTGATCTGTCCTATCGACGGTGACAGCAATAACCATTGTCAAAATTCCATCTACTTATCTGGATACCCCATAAATCATCGTCCGTGCTAGTGACACTTACCACAACTTCTTGTCCTCAAAATACACGAGACTGATTCATACCATCTCTCATAGAACAACATGTTCCATTTCTCTGAATGCTGACCTGACTATGCCACCCCTCCTATTGGGTAAAGTATAATACTCTTCCCTCAACATCAATCTTTTCCTTGATCGAATTCCAAGTCTGCTTGCGTTGAATCCTGACTTAAATATCAAAATCTATTCCCTAATCAACCTTCCAAGTTGGACTCAGTAAAGGTAGCAACAACAACTTGATTCTGACCTTACTGACTCATCCAGATCCCAAGGAACACTTGCATCAGATCGATCTTATCGGACTTAGGATCATTCAACGTTGCTACACTAGTACCAACCTACGATGGCACTCTTACGCTCGAGCTGGCCAGAGTCAACACTCTACCTTCCGAAACAACAAGCTTAAAAGCAAGCGATTCACACACAATAAACAATTCTACCAATCAGTTATCAAAGACATGCACCAGTTATGAATTTAAAGACCTTTCCTACTACTATCCCATAGGTCATCGCACATTATCACTCTAATATCTAACCATTGCTCTGATACCACAAAAATGGGATGTCACGCCCCGATCCTCAGGCACACGCACATCCCTTACCTTTGGTCGATTTTAAAATGCGATATCCCAGGACTATGTATCGCCGACCCTTTCTTTTCATTTATATGCACATGCGGAAGCAGTTATAAATCCCCAGACAATAAAACAATGGGATAGAGTAGCAGGACTACAAACCTTTCAAACCAACTCAAAATCTTTTTATAAACAAACCTGTTTCTTTACAACAGCAGACTGATCACAAAATCTTTCAACTCCACAAAAGGTACTAGTTTTATGACCCACAAATCGGACACGTTGTTGAATCTTCAATTTCCACCTTTCCAAACTCCAGGGCTCCCAGTCCTTCATGACTGACATCTAGGGACCTGAAATATAATCCCACAACCGAAATGAGACTATGTCTCAGCAAGTTCTACCCCTAAGACCCGATTAGTAAACTAATACACCTTAGGGCTGCCTAAGCACAACATGAGTCAGAGGACTTACCTTGGCCTCAGATTTCACCTGCATATTAGCACAGATCAAATAGGCATCCCAAATAATCACATCACAGATCGAAGCATCGATCAAATCGACCTAGTCGATTACACGCCAACAAGACCACTCACGGTCATTCCCATTCAATCAATCAATTCACAACATTAGATCAAAGCAATGATCAATCGACCTAGTCGATTACACATCAAACAGACCATACAATCCCAACAATGCATATCAAGATGTCGAGCACACGTACATTCTCTTAGGTACTAGTTCACCAAAGTGATGCATCAAATCACCGAGCCCACGTGTCTCTTCTATGATGCCATACTTAAGTCTCTAGGCCCACGTGCCTTCTCTTAGGTACTAGTTCACCAAAGTGATGCATCAAGTCACCGACCCCACATGCCCTTTTTACAATACCGGGCCCACGTGCTTTCCCTTAGGCGCCAAGTCAGCCAAAGTGATGCATCAAATCACCGACCCCACGTGCCCATTTTACGATGCCATACCCTATCACCGAGCCATGTGCATTCTCCAGGAAGACATATCGAGTCTCCGAGCTACGTGCATTCTCTAAGGCTACCTTTTCGCCAAGGTGACATATTCAACCACTAAACTCACGTGCATTCTCCAGGTGATATCCCAATTCACCGAGCCCATGTATCTTCTTTCAGGTGATTATCAACTTACTTTCGACACCGACAGCCAATATCCAATGATTTCTCAATCAAATAATTAACAATCAACTCAATAGGAGTAAATCCTAAAAATTCATAATTAAATCAATTTGACACGAATTAAAGCTCAAATAAATAAATGGACTGCTCCACGACAATCAGCACGAAATTTCGGCCACCGGCCATCTAGATTGAATTTCCGGAAAATAAATAATTAAATAATTAATTTCGAAAATTTAATAAATAAATATAATAAATTCAATTTAGCACAATATAAGGCTCAATTAAATAAACGGTCTGCGCCACAATCATCAACATAAAATCCCGGTCACTGGCCATCCAGTTGAATTTCTGGGAAATAAATAAATAATTAATTAATTAATTAATTTTGAAAATTAATATTTAGTTCCTTAAAATTACACCTAGGCCCGATTTGCTTAATTAGCACCCAATAAGGAACGGGAAAAATCCCAAGAAGCAACCAATAAATACTATAGGCAATTCTCTATCTAATTACACTAACCAAACAACTAACATGCAATGTCATTAACCAATAATCACTAATCAATTCTAATCTAACCACCTAATTACACTTAATTAACACTAATCAACCTTTAAGTATAATTAGCATACTAAGAAGGCAATAGTGAGCAAAACTCACACAAAACGACGGGCTCAACGCAAGGATCGACTTTCCTCAAAGCGAGCCAAGCATCCGGGCTCGGGAAGGTGGCCAAAACGAGCCTCGAAGGTGCTACCATGCCCATTTTCTAGCTACTGTTCTTGGCAGGTTGAAGCAGTTTCGGCGGCTGAAATGGTGAGACAAGGGTGGCGGAGGCAACAAGGGTTGGCCACGGGTCCAAGCGGGGATGAATGATGGTGGCCTAAGCTGTTCAGGGGAGCTGCTGGAATGTGGCTGCAACAGGGACAATGGTTGGGAAAGAGGCGAAGACACACGGCCGTAGCGGTGTGTGAGTGGCACACAAGCGGCAGCACGACGGCGGCGAGAGGCGATGCGCATCGTGCGACGGCTCCCGGTGTCCTTGGCTGCTACCTCTGCTTGGCGTCCTACGAAATCTGGAATCTTGAGCAACAGACAGAGGGGAAGAAGGAAGGCAGTCGCGCGGCTAGCACAGGTGGAGATGACGCGACTCCGACGAGGCTGCGACGGCGTTCTGTGGCGGTGGCTCCAGCTTCGGCTACTGGTTGCGACGGTGACGAGAGAGCTGTTGTCTTCGGCTTCCATGAAGGCCAAACCGAAAAAGAAGATGAGGGGAAAGAGGCAATGACGGGGGAGAGAGAAGGGAAGAAGAGAAAGCCAATTTTCCTTTCTTTTCTCTCACTCTCTCTCTCTTTGGTCAGCCACACGTGGGCCACCAGCAGCTGTCCACCACCTTCTTTTTTTTACAAGTATGCCCCCTTCTAGAAGCATTTAGGTAGGCCAAAGTAGGGGGTAGAGGTGGCATACGAATTTTGCTAAGTTTTCTTCCCAATTGGACCTTAATCCCTCTTGACTCAATTTAAATTGACTCCCATAATTTCATTCAACACCTCATCATTCCAATTGGTATTTTTACTTACCAATGTAACCCACTTGCATCCTAATTTCACAATCCTCGGCTTCAACTGAACGAAAACGGCCCTATTTATCTAGTCTAAATTAGAACCCGAAAATCTGGATGTCACGAAAATTGTTCTCTGGAACAGAAATAGCTTTTTCTATTTCTATTCCCTAGAACAATTTTTGAACAGAAACGTTATCAAACACGTCCTAAGTTTCCATCCTTCTCAAACATGTCTAAATATTTTAATCAAATTTTTACTTGCTAGTTATGATTTTTGGAAATTGTTATCTTTTATTTACATCCTGATTTTTTGGATTCAATATTTCTAAATTTTTTACATTTATTTTTTCTAATTTCCAAAATGGAAGTTATTTTTTTCGTTGTGTGCATTCATTTGCCTCAATTCAATTCCTTTAAATAAACCTACTAGTTTTCTTCTTCTGACTAAAAAATCTTTCATAATCCCTAATCTCTGTAAACTCTCTTTTCTCTCTCATTCTCGATCATCTCTTGCTTTGCAAACCCTAGCCTCGATCAGTTGCCATCATGTCTTCAAATCCTCCAAGTTTGTCTCGATCTTTACAGTGAAAGTCATCCCACATTGCCTGTAACGTCTTGAAATTTGAGCCCTTTGAGGGATGAATGAACGTAAATTTCATCAATCCATTGTTGGTTGATCTCACTCGGAATTGATCATTCCCGAGATACTTACCTTGAGGGGAAAGGCTAATGAGGGCAAAACTCGTGCAACTAAAGAACTTGACTTGGGGAAAACGACTTGAGACTTATGTGAGGACAATCATGTGGATAGGCAACCCGATTTCGGGGATGACTAGAAGTCAATTTGCAGACAGAACATAATGGGATGACGGTGATTCTGTTTACTATTATCGAGCCCACGAACAACCTTATGTCAATCCTCGGTAATCATGTACTTTGAAATAAGAATATATCCTTCGCAATTTTATGTATTCAACGATGTCCATGTGTCGAGATGTCTTGAATGTGGTTTGACATGAGTCGGTTATGCGTGAGTCCTCAAAACCGCCTGTTAGCCTAAGTTGTACCAAAATGGTATTTTGGCGAAATTGACATGGCATGAGAGCCCAAGATTGGACTTTGAATTTTCGGAAACGTTCGGGATGGACTATTGGATGATGCTACTTCGATAGTTGATAGTGCCAGTTAAGCTGAGTATGGGGGAAAAAGGACTTACAGACTGAGGAAACAAGCCTGTGAGGATGTAGGCTAAGCAAGGCCAATGTAGGCCTCAAGCCTAAGGTGGGACAAGCACCATGGTAAGCCTAAGGTGAGCAAGTGAACCCATTGGGCTCAACCAACCATTTTACCTTACAAGCCCATTGGCTAGCCTTGAGCCATTTCAAGCCCAATCAATTTCCAAGCCCGTTCATATTCATTTCCTAGCCCATTTCCTAGGTCCGACCTTCATTTTAGCCCAAGGGAAGATTGGGAATTGTGCAAGGTTGAAATGACCATTTTGCCCCTAGATATTATGTGGATAAGTCAAAAGAAGAGAGAGGAGATGATGTCTTGTGCATGAGGACTTGAAGCAAGCTTTGAAGGGCCTTAATCAAACTTTGACTTCAGCTCTTTCTTCACTCTCTCTCTTCCCCTTTAGCCCAAAAATTCGCAGCCCTCCCTCTCCCCTGTTTTCCTTCCCTTCCTTCTTCTCCTAAAAAACCTTCCTCCAAAAACCTGAGTTGTTTGTTACCTTCCCATGCAAATCACCGCCTGTGCCACCCACCACCATGCTCAAGACATCCAAATCGTACGCCCCAATGCGGCCGTTCGTCGATTGGAGCCGCTAGATGACCCATCGATCAGTCAAAAGCCACCGCTTGCCTTATCGCTTGACCTTGCTCTGTTTTGCCCAATTCGATGTTTTCCTCCTGTTTCAACCCAACCTCTACCCAACCTAGCCACCAACCAGTCCCCCTTGGTCCCTAGGTGCTACTAATTGCTAGCCAGCCCCTCGCTGGAGCTTTGATCAGCCTACTCAGCTCTTTTTCTCCTCCGGCAGTGCAGTTTTCCAGAGTTGCAGTGAGAGGCAGAGTTTGTTGCTACTGTTTCAGCCTTGGGACCGCCTTGGATCACTATGGTCGAGGTCCCTGTGTGTAGCCTCCGTTGTCACCGCCACGTCCATGTCTCTGACTTGTTTAACGAGTGAGTTTATCTCCTAATCCATTGATTAGTGCTTAAACTTGTTTAGGGTTGGTTTAGTTAGGGCTAATTCTAGTTTAAGGGGTTTAATTAAGTTGCTCTGGCCCTAAGATATGTGGTTAGATAGGTGGTTAAGATTAGTTTAGGCTAATCTTGCTTAATGTTGCTTAATTGTGGTTTATGTGTTATTAAGCATGTTTTGCCTTGATTAATTGATTCTTTGCTTTAATTAATTTTTTATTGATTTTTGGATTTAATTTATTAATTATGGAATTCTAAAATTTTACTTCTCATTGTGCACTATTTGCAAAATACTGTTCACGTGTACTGTTCACGCGGTACTGTTCATCCAGAAGAAAAAAAAAATTGTCTAAATTCATATGTTTTAATCTTATGAGGTGAATTGGATGTGTAAATGCATAGACATCCACATGAATCGTATGGTTTTCACAAAAAGGGGAAAATGATTTGTCCAAGGAACGTTGGAAATGGACTACTTTTATGAGAACATGATTTGAGGTTGTATATGCAAATATGTGTGCATTGACTAATGCTCAAAAATAAAAAGTGGGTTGTGGTGGTGTACTTACGTGATCGCTAAGTTGAACCGTCATCCAGTGGGAGTTTGGAGACGATGCCCGATTTATTGGATGCCCGACGAGGGTTCGAATGCGGAGTTGCGGTAAAGGCCAGGCCCATGCTCCTTCAAGAATGCCGTCTAGGCAGGAGCCCTAGATGTTACCGTGCCCGACAGGGCGGGATGATGCCTGATTGTTACGAATGCCCGGCAGGGGTCCAGGGGATCACCGACTGGGGAGTTGAGTGTGGCCGATGGGCCATAATAACTGGAATGTGTCTAAGTAATTAAGATAGTTGCGCCTGATTATGGGGTAAAATTGTGTGGCATGGAATGGGACGTGTCATAACGATTTTACTTTATAATAAGGACCTATGTGATTGATTGATATGTGTTATGTGGCGCACTAATGTGCAAGAGCATATGAGAATCATGGCATCATTGGTTCCAGTTATGCATGAGCTAATCACATTGTTTATGGTACGCACGCATGAATCAATAACGTGTCGGATGTGGCAATGGCCAGGTGAGATCGCTTGTGACGCGACTTGTATGTGATTGATGAACTAAATCATCTAATGGCCATGTGCATTGCGTGTATTGTGCTAAGATATAACGTGCCGGGTATGGCATATCGGGTAAGGTTGCATGCGAATCGACTATTTCATTGTTAGTTGGCCCTTGCTGTTGTTATTTGTTGGTTGTTGGTCATTGGCTTGCTCATGGGGTGGCTTTGGAGAGATTTTTAGTTGGTGTGCTAACCGGGGGCTTAGGGGGAGGATTTGCTGAGATTTTTATCTTACTGTTTATTGTATAACCACTTTCAAGTCCTTAGAATGGCGCATCCGCTAGTGAGATTCAGGATTCCTAAGGACTAAGATACCATTGTGACGCACCACCACTTCCCAGGTTGGGCACATCTTTACAAGAAGTATCTCTCCACCATTTGCGTGGATGAAGGACTGAGGTAATGGATACCCCATCGGTTCCTGGCATGGTTCATCCGGGATGGCGATATGCTGATCAGTCTTTTGCGAGGTTTTGACGAACCACTCGGTAGGGACCCTGAGGACGCCGATTGGGATCCCATGGAGCTAGACCCTCCTGACGATACAGTGGAGGATGTTGCCCTCGCTCCACCAATGATTGACTCATACGCCTCCGACTATGACTCGACGGAGTCTAAGTCCGTTGGATCCAAGTGACAATAGTGGAAAACCCAAGGGTTCTTTTTGTGTATAATTGGATTAGCCTAGCCTAGTTTCTTTTTTATTTGGCTTAGAGGATGGATCAGCCCCTCTGTTAGGCTTCTAAATCGGAAACGATCCTCCATTGGTTAATCCAATAAGAATGTATATACGAGTAGTTGTGGTTGTTCTTATTGCTCATCTCTCTATCCCTATTTGATTGCTTGATTGTTTGTTTGACGGGGAGATGGTTCATTTTCCACTTGCACATAATGAAAGATTAAAATGAATGGTTGTCGATGAGACTTGGGATGTTGCTTTCTATCGACCAAGGAAGGGGTTATTGCATGTCCGAGGTTCGGGGCGTGACATTGCTAGTGGTAGGCCTCGTTTCATGAAGGATACTCAAACACACTTTGATCTCACTATAGAAGAATCACCGTGGAGCACAAATCGACCATCTATAGAGGAAGAAGTTACTTAAGATGCAATTCCCACCTCGGTAAGGAAACCTGATGTTCTCCTTAAGCATTACAATTTCTTAAAGAAAGGAGGGAGTCCTATGGATTTATCACGAATTTCTTGAAAGAAAATGGGTACGGAAATGAGACTATGTTTTTGAAAGCCATGGAGAAATTAGGGTTAGTGAAACCTGGAAAAGCGGAGGAGTTTATTGTTTTTCCCACTGATCCTAGATTTGGAACGGAAAGTCATATTGAAGGGAAGAAGGAAGACAACAATAAGATGTTTAAGAATTTCCAACCCAAAATGGGTGTTGTTACTGAGATCACTAGTTCTAAGGGAAAGTCATTTAGGTCTAAAGGACACAAAAAGGTTTATGCATATATATTGAACATAGGTGTTATCAATTCTCGCACGGTCGACTTTGATTTTCTATATTCAACCAAAGTACATTTTGATAATGCTAGTACAAACATCTAGATATGGGTGAATAGGTGTTTAAAAGAAATTTAAATAAAATAAATTTCAAACAAAATCGGAGTCTCAAATAAGTCATCAGACTTCTGATGAATGCTCAGAATCAGATAAGAGATGGAACTATTTTTGCAATGCCTACAAGAATGCAACAAATTTAAATAAAGAGAGTTAAGGAAAAAGAAGATCGCACGCGAAATTTATAGTGGTTCGGCTTAGATCAAGCCTACATCCACTTCCACACTAATAACCTTCTAGCTGTAATTTACTATAGAATCAACAAAAAAGTACAATTTTTTAGTGTAAACACTTAGTGGAAAATCCATTTTCTCTCACTATGTCACTCTTCTTGTGAGTTTCTCTCTTGAATACAATTTGCAAGCACCACCGATGAAGAACGAGTAGTTGGAAAGACTTATGACTTTGGAATTTTAATTTTCATGTCTCTATCTCCTTAAATATTTCTCTATGCCTCACTAGCTGTTGGCATTTTTCAGAGGAATTTATTCTAATTAATGCGTTGGACATAATCGACTAAGGGGATCTTATAGCCATTTGAAGATTGAGATAAAAATCCATTAATTTTGATCGCTCATACAATCAAAATCTAGGTTTCCATGAGTAGATGTTTCCCAAAATGGAACTTGTCTTCAAGATTGATTTCATCAATTTGTGATTGATTCCATCAACACGTTTATAGAAAGTAAGTGAGATTCCTCGCCAGAGAACTAGATGTTGTAGAACAAATTCTTAATGTGTTCATTCTGAATTCTTGTCGTAAGATCAATAAATCTAAGTCTGATTTTATCCTCGCTCTCGACACGGTTTCAATTTGGATATGTCAAAGTGGAAAATACTTATGGAATGAATGGATTTTGGCAAGAGTCTGTGATATAACTTCAAAAGTATTTTGTTCTTCAAAATAAGAATAAGAACTAGAAAATTTTGTCAACTTCAAAACTTGGTTGGAGTTTTCTCAACACATTTGAGGGAGAAATTTGCTTAATTTCAAGTGAAGAAGTTTTGTGTAGAGTCATCTGATGCTTATCATTAATTAACTACCTACTTTTACTCAAACTTGTCTGTTCTGGTTCCCTCACATGTTTAATTCATTATACGTGAGAAAGTATTTGACGTTGATGTTGATTTACTAGTTGATATTTTAGCAGTTGAAAGAAGTGGTTTTATGTCCACAAATGCCTCGAATGATGAAATAATTAAGTTTTTGGTGAAGGACAAGATTCCTAGAGAAAGTATAACTTATTACAAGCTGTTCGCTTATGACATTTTGCTTCATAAGATTGTCATCAACTACATTAGACTGAAGGCTGCCTCCAAGACTAATGTCTCAAAATTTGAAGCCAAAATGATGTAGGCCATTTGCAATGAAGTTGCCTTCTCTCTGCCTCACATCATTCTACTAGACATATACAAATAGTAATGAATGAGAATAGTCAATTTCCTTATGCAACATTGATAACTAGTCTTTTTCAACACTTTTGGATTCAACCTCTTTCTACCCTTTGCTTCAGAACCACCCTTCCTATACAAATTGGACTTAGAATGATCTCCTAGATGAGATTAAAGGATCTCTTTGGTGTTTTGACGCTTATGTAAAGTGAATCTACTAGTTCAACTAAGACAAGAACTGCAGTTGACAAAAAGAGAAAAGGAAAAAGTGTAGTCTCTCAACCACCCAAAAGAAAGAGACCTGTCCTACTGTTACGAGATGAGGATGAGGAAGAAGATGAAGATGAAACTATTTCTGATATTGTCGCAAATATTGCCATGAGAGACCCTATTACAAGTATAGCAAATTCTGAAGACGAAGCTGAAGAAAGCAAGAAAGAACTAGAAAATGAAAGTGAAGAAGAAGAAACTAGAGAAAAAGAAGGAGATGAGGACAACCTAGACGAAGAAAGGAAGATAATGATTAAAATAAGGAACAAGAATATTCTGACAAAAAAAGAGATGATGTAAGGGAACATGCCGAAGATGCTGCTAGAGATATAAAAAAAAACAAAAAAAAAAAACAAGGGAAATAATCAACAAATCAGTTCTGAAGGTGTTGGAAAAGGAAGTATTCCAGAATGTAGAGATATTATTCCTTAGACTGAGGTTACTAAGACAAGGGGAGTTGATAAGAAAATTCATTTTCGGGACCCATTTGCAGAATCAACCATAAGTGATGGTATCAGTCACTTTCCACCAGACGTAGAGGACATTCACATCTCCCATTTCCCTGAGGAATCTCTTGGAGCTAAGGACCAATAGGCTGATGTTTAGGGGGAGAAAAATACTTCCACAGTACAGACTGATCTTTCTTCAAATTTTGATATCCCTCTAGTTCACTTTGCAGAAGCTAGTGCTCAAACCAAACAAGACTCAATATATCCTCAAATAGTTTAGCTCCTTCTGGAGATTAGGGTACAATAGTATGGAATGGAGGTTAAAATCCAAAAGTTGCATGCCTCTCTTGACACTACTACAGAATCTCTTAATGAAAAGATACAATCACTTGATGACAAAGTTCAAACCATCAACCAGCAAGCAGTTCAGAATTTGGCTAAGGTCGAGACTATCTTTGGTCATTGCTTGACAAAGCTTGAAGAGACCATGTAGAATATGGAGGATTTTTGTTTTGTTCAAGTTCTTAAAAACCCCTGATCTTTCCGAAAAACTTCATTTATGTTTTTGGGCTAGTATGATTTTCTCTTTTTACTGCTGACGAAAAGGAGGAGACATTACAGATTTTAATGTTTTGGTTGTTGGTATGCTTCTTGTGTAGATTTTCGCAAACTTCTTGAGTTGTGATTGCTTTCAATAAGTATTATGCTTATCTAATGTTTGCTTATTCATAAACTCTATATATTGTGTGGCTAAAGTGTTGTTTCGTAGGGTAACTTAAAGTGTTATTTCGTAGGGTAACTTAAAGTGTCGTTCTCTAAATCTGCATGAAAGTTGTGACATCCTGAAATTTCAATCATGTTTTCATTTGAAATAAATAGGGCCTTTCATTGACGTGCCTACAGTGCTATTCTCTGAGCCAATCACTCATGAGATAACTAGACTATCTAGGGAAGTCATTAAAGCATTTTAACGGAATAGACTTGAGAATTCAACCAGGAATTGACTGCTCGACCGTGCTAATTTGTAAAGGTCATTACGACACAATTAAAAATCAATTAGAAACTAGTATTAGGTCGATTCGATAGAGGTGTGTGATTAAGTGTGGGTGATTTCACCTGATTGCAAAATTCTCGTCGATCGGCACTAAACCGATTTTGTATTGTTTTGGGTACCCTATATCCATATTTGAAACCTCAAGATTTTCATAACAACTGAGAGTTGCCAATGTGTCGAAGATGTACATTGTGGCTCAAAAATAATCAACCACGAGTCAATTGCACTAAAAATTCCTAAAAACTACCATGAAGGTTAGGCCACGCTAAAATTGCATCAAATTGAAATTAACCATAAATTTGAACTCGATTTCAGAAATTAAAAGTTCTATTATGTCACGATTCATTTCAGGAATGTCTACTCATCCTTCGAAGAATTTTTGGCGATTCCAGGATTTTTACGGAAAATTGATTCAAACATTTTGGAAAAGAATGGAAATTCGGATTAGCCAAATTTAATGGATTTTTGGCCTCCTTAGCGAGCTACTTGGTGAAATGAAATTTTGGAAATTGTGTGGGCTTTTTCTTATATAAAATTGGACATCAAATTGAGGAATTTGGGTAGAAATGGAAGCTCAAAATGAGAAAATTTGGAGCAATGGTTGAGGGCAGCAATTTTGGCTTCAAAATTTATTATTTGTGGAGTTTACTTTGCAAGAAAGTATTTGTGGACAAGTAGGATAAGATTGAATACTTTTGGGGGACCAAGCATTGCAGAGGTTGGATAATTTATTTTAACTATTCTTTCCCCCTCAATCTTGACAAGTATGTCTTCACGCCGACCCCCCCTTCGTTGCTTATCCATTTCATTTTCATCTTCGCACTTCTGCTTCTCTTTCATTTTTCTTTAAAGACCCCAGCCGTCTTTGTCTGCCATCATTTTTCCTTTGCCTCGCTGCTCCACTCACCGAGTTCTCTTTCCCAACCGTTGCCACACGTCCACAAGTCAACAAACCAGTGTCTCCTCCACCAAAGTTGACCGCCACATGTTCGCACATCTGCCAACTCCCCCTTTATTCGACTCTGTAGCTACTCCCTCTTTGAAGATCGCCCATCTCCACTACCATTTGTCCCACATGAGTCAACTTCCCCAAGTAGACTTCAAGTGTTAACTCCAGCAACACCCCACATGATCAATGCCACCCATTCCTCCTCCGCCCAGCTCACATTTCCAACAAATCGAGCCCAGCATCTCCACAAAAAGTCAGCCGCAAATTCCAGCCCTTGGTCGTGACTTACGGGCCATTTTTCGGGCTCGATCCGTGCCCCGTTGGCGTCACTGGTTTGGAAATTATCGCTCGTCATCGCGCCACTATCGTCATGAACTCACCAACTCTCAAATCCAGTGAGTTAACTCACTAAACCTTGCTTAGAAGGTTAATTATTTTTAGAGGGTAGTTAGTTTAAGTTACTTAAGGATTAGGTGGTTAGTTAGATTAGATTAGTGATTTAATTATCCAATTTTGCATGTTAGGTTGTTAGATTAGATTAATTAAGGCCTACATAAGTTGTATTAATTATCTAGATTGATTCCGGAATTTTCCAGGCCCGTCTTGGTATTTAATTAGGCAATTCCGGCCAAGGTTAACAATTTTGGTATTTAAATTGAATTATTTAATTAATTTTGGTAATTATGTAATTATTAATTATTTTCTAGAAATTATACCGAGATAGACAGTGATCGAAATTTCGTGCTAATTACAATGGTGTGTTCAATTTATGCAATTAGATGTTAATTTGCGCAAATTGAGTGCTGATTAGATTTTTGGTAATTTATTCTAAAATTTGGGAAATTTCAATATTTATTCAGAAATTCCTAGGTAACGGGTTTTAACACCAAAAATGGTTTTATATACTATATAAAATAGTGGGATTTTAAATTGGAGGTTATGAATTTTTCGGGTTCAATATGACTGTGTACCTACATACGACTATTTTCACATAGTGTTTTTGATATGAAGAAAATAGGCCAAGATCACCATTTTTAATGGAGGCATTTGAGTGCAATGCACGGTATCTTGAGCCAAGATTAATTGGTTGTGTGTTGGTTAATGAGAACTCATCTTGTGCTTTTAAGCCAGACGTTACCCTATATGGGATACCCATTCATTGGGACTCGGGTCGTAGTAGATTCTAGACCTACGCCCCTTCGAGGAAGCCGTCTAATTGAGAGACGTCGCCATGCTCAATGAGGGTGAGACAAAGCCTGGCTACACCAGAAGACACCGAACTTTGGAGTAAGTGGTACCCTTGAGGGATGAAATTAACAATTAGAACACATGGTTGATTGAGTTAAATGCCCCTGATTATGAGACAAAACTATGTGGCATGGTATGGGACGTGTGATAACGATTTGGCTTTATAATCGAGACCCCTGTGATTGATTGAGTTAATGATGCGTTTCAATTATTGTGTGCATTAATTATATGCATTTGGAATATGAACTGTGCTGACATGCAGGAAGGAACTAAGGCAAGGTAAGTTCCCTGTTCTAATTGTGTGGTTGTGTGACTAGGCCACCCTTGGAGTATTTCCTTCTTAATAGGGGTTTAGGGGGTGAACTTGCTAAGACATTGTCTCACCCCATTGTGGGCCTAAATTTTCAAGTCCTTAGATGGTGGTCGTGGAGGACCGAAGCCCCGAAGTTTGTGGAGGTGGAGTCTGAAGGATTAGCGTATGTGTCCGACTAGTTGTCATAGGATAGCTTCTTTTTGGGAGCCGATATTTTGTAGACCTTTACCTAGACTCTTTTTGTATATAAACCCAGTTGTTTACAAATGTGTGCTTTTGTGAAATGTTACCCTACTTTCCTATCCTATCACATGTTGTTTGTTGTTAGGGGTTATTGTTCGCTTCTGCATGTGCATTAAAAATGAAAGACTCTACGACTCGTTCTAGAAAGTCGCAATTGTATCGATTGCAGTGGGATGTGTCCATGCTCGAGGGTCGGAGCGTGACATCCCCGTTTAGTGGTATTAGAGCAAGGTTTGTGTCTGGAGTGATAAGGTGCAATGAGTCATGAGATAGTTAGTAGGAAAAGCCACTTTTCATTTGCCGATGCATGTGATTGATAGCTGATTGGGAACTTGTTTGTGTGGTCACTCAAATTCTAATCTTGTGTTGGAATTAGAAAGCAGGTTTCTATAAAGAATCTGCGGAATGAGTGACTAGGAGCCGATGACTCCCAGGAAAAAGGCAATAGGCCCTGCAACTTGGGGTAGAACACCAACAAGAGTCGGTACTTGAGATGGTAGTAGTAAAGTGCAGGCTAAGACCAGCGCAAGTGGAGTAGCACCGCCGCCGATTTCGCTGGTTGGTGCTGGGGTAGCAGCCCCTAGTGATCCCAGGTTTGAAAGGATCATGCAGCACTTCAAACGATTGGAGATCTGATGGGGTAGCAGGCCCAAAATCAAGCCGCCGTTACTGCCGCAGCCGCTACCGCACCTGCTGAGGTTCCACCGAGGAACGTGGTTGCTGAGAGACCAATCCATAAGCTCGTTGAGTAGTTTTTGAAGTTGAACCCGCCAAGATTCACAAGAATAGGAGATCCCAAGGCTGCAACCCTCTGGATACAAGACTTAGAGAAAGCATTTGCATTACTGAGGTGCATAGAGGAAGAAAAGGTCACCCTTGCAGTATATCTGCTACAAGGGATTGCTAGTACTTGGTGGAGGGCCACCAGAGAAGAGGTATTCCTAGAAGGTGTGGATCCGGTGTGGGACACCTTCGTTAGAGCGTTCAACAGCAAGTATTTCTCCAGCTATGCCAAGGATCAGAAGATAGCGGAATTTTATTGGCTTCATCAAGGCTCAATGACAGTGGACCAGTACGAGGCGAAATTCACCGAGTTATCGCAGTACACTCCAAGATCGATCGAGGATCCCAAGGAAAAATCAAGAAAGTTTAGGGATGGCCTTCGATCGAAGCTGAAAAATCCGCTGGTACCGTTTGATATAAAGAATCATAATGAGTTGTACGGACAAGCCTAGCTGATTGAGAGGAATGTAAATGAACAAGTCGCCGCATCAGGGTCGCAATTTAGTTCTAATAGAGATAGTAATCGATTTGGAAAGAGACCGATGACTAGAGGAAGGTATCATGTTCCACCCAATAGGAAGGGTGGGGTAGGAAAGTTAGTGAATCAGTTTAGAGTGTGTCATTCCTATGGAGGATAGCATGGAATAGCCCTATGTCCAGCTAGGACGAGTGCTTGCTTTGTATGTGGCCAACAGGATCACATAGCCAGGAACTGTCACAAAAGACAAACGGGACTGCATTTACCACCGCCGCCACTGATAGGTCAGATCCAAGGAATTGCACCACCGAATGCACCATAGGATGGTTTGAACTGATCCCCATCTTAAGGAAAGACGTATGCTATCACAAGAGGACAGGCGGAGGATGCGCCTAATGTGATCATAGGTACGGTCTCATTGAATGACCACACTACTTATGCTTTATTGACCCTAGAGCTACTCATTCATTTATAGCCGAGCAATATGTTAAGTTGGTAGGATTAATTCATGAGTTGTTGGAGTCAGTGATCAGTATATCTACACCATTAAAGGATAAGGTGTTAGCTACAGTGGGTTATCCTGGTTGCACATTAGCGATTGGTGAGCGAGAGGAGAAGATAGACTTGATAGTCCTAGCCATGTATGACTTTGACCTAATTATTGGCATGGACTGGCTGACCAAGCAACAAGCTAAGTTGGACTGTTATCGCAAGACGATTCAGTTTAACTCGATAGAGGGTGAGAGCTTCGAGTTTATTGGGAGTCGAGGAGGATCCTAGATTACTTGAATCTCGTCGCTTGAGGCAACTCGTCTATTAGACGAGGGTTACCAAGGTTACCTGGCAACTGTCGTGATTACGACAGTTGAGGAGCTGAAGATAGAAGATATTGCAATGGTTTAGGAATTTCCAAATGTATTCCCGAAAGAATTGCCAAGTCTGCCGCTAAAAAAAGAGATTGAATTCGTGATCGAGTTAGCCCCCAAGACAAAGCCAATTTCTAAGACTCCTTACTGGATGGCATTGTCCAAATTGAAATAACTGAAGGTGCAGATGCAAGACTTGTTGGATAAGGGATTCATATGTCCCAATGCATCACCTTGGAGAGCACCAGTTCTGTTCGTAAAGAAAAAGGATGGCTCAATCAGGGGATGATTTATCCATCGCCGAGGATCGATGACTTGTTTGATCAGCTTCAAGGAGCATTGATATTTTCTAAAATCGACTTGAGGATGGTATATCATCAGCTCAGGATCAAAAACGAGGATACACCAAAGTCAACGTTTCGCACTCGATACGGTCATTATGAATTCACGGTCATACCGTTTGGTTTGACGAACGCCCTAACTGCTTTTATGGATCTAATGAAATGAGTGTTCAAAGAATATCTAGATCAGTTCGTGATCATGTTCATCGGCGACATCTTTGTTTACTTGAGAAGTCCTGAAGAACACGAGAGGCATTTGAGGATGGTACTTCAAACTATAAGGACTCATGAGTGGTATGCCAAGTTCAGCAAGTGCGAGTTTTGGTTGACTCGTGTTGTTTTTCTAGGTCATGTGATTTCAGGTGAAGGAATCTCTGTGGACCCATCCAAGATTGAAGCAGTGATCAACTAGCCAAGACCGACTATAGTGACAGAGATCAGAAGCTTTCTGGGTTTAGCAAGGTATTACAAAAGGTTCGTAGAAGGGTTTTCAGCCTTCACTTCGCCTTTGACTCGACTGTTAAAGAAGGAAGAGAGGTTTGTATGGATAGATAAGTGCGAGTGTAGTTTCCAAGAGCTTAAGTGGAAGCTGACTACCAACCTGTATTGACCATACCATCTGGTCCTGGAGGATATGAGATCTATAGTGATGCGTCATTCAGAGGACTGGGTTGCTATTGATGCAGCATGGCAGAGTTGTTGCACACACGTCCCGTCAACTGAGACCTCATGAGCTGAACTACCCAACACATGACTTGGAACTCACAGCGATCATTTTCGCTTTGAAGATTTCGAGACATTATTTGTGCGAAGAAAGATTCCAGATCTTCATTGACCATCAAAGTCTCAAGTATATATTCTCTCAGAAGGAGTTGAATATGAGACAACGTCACTGGATGGAACTCCTGAAGGACTATGATTGTGATATTTTGTATCACCTTGGAAAAGCGAATATGGTCGCAGACGCGCTAAGTCAGAAATCTTCAATGGCGCAGTGTTGATCAAAGAATGGGCTTTGCTTGAGAAAGTTCGGGCATCGGTTTTCAAGTTTAAGGTAGGCCACCTTTCAAGTCTTATGGCCACCCTCAAAATTAAGCCGAATGTTCAGATCAGAATCAAGGCACTTCAGCTGACAAATCCAAATGTTCAGAAAATCCTATAAGAGGATACCGAGAAGAGGAAGACTGACTTTTAGATTTCTGGAGATGGAAGACTGAGGTTCCAAGGACGATTGTGTGTACCTGACGATGTAATGCTTAAGGAAGAGATTTTGTTAGAAGCTCATTGTAGCAATTACAGCATTTATCCTAGTAGCATGAAAATATATCAGAATCTGCATCGGCACTACTGGTGGTCTAGTATGAAGGCGGACATCACCAAGCATGTCGCCAAATGTCTGACGTGTCAGCAGGTAAAGGCACAACATCATAAGTCGGGACAATTTCTGCAACCTCTCGAGATTCCCGAGTGGAAATGGGAACACGTCACAACCAATACGACATAGTTAAAAAGTGATTTGAAATAAGAGATAGGTCGGTTCGATTGAGATGTGTGACCGATCGTGGGTGACTCCACTAAATTGAAACATTCTTGCCAACCGACACTAGTTTGATTTTACTATCGTTTTGGTACCTTGTATCCGTAATTGAATCCTCGAGATTTTCACGACAACCGAAAGTTGCCAATGTGTCGAGTGGGTTCATTGTGGCTCGAAGAAAATCGACCACAGGTCATTTGCCCTAAAAAATTCTGAAAACTATCCGGTAGCCTAGGTCACTCTAAAAACGCGTCGAATGGAAATTAACTGCCAATTTGAGTGCGATTTCAGAAATTGAAGATTCTGTCATGTCACAATAAATTCTAAAACCCACCACTCAATCTTAGAAGACTTTTCTGCCAACCTAGACTTTTTGGGAAAAAGATGGTTTAGGACCGTTTTTGTTCAATTAAGGCCGAGGATTATTTTTGATCGCAAATTTGGGAAGCAAGGTGGATTCATGGGTGAGGAAAAATATCAATCGAAGCATTTGGGTGCCAATTGAAATAATTGAAGCCATATGATATTGATTTGAGATGATATAAGTGTCCAATTAAGAGAGATTTGTTGAAAATTCGTAGCTCCCCCTTCCCTAGCCAAAATGGACCATTTCACATGTCCTAGAGTGAGCAAGGGTGGCTCAATGGAGACCAAGCAAGCCATACTTGGTTGTGGTTGAAGAGTGGGAGACAAGTTTGTGGAAATTTAAGGCAAGGTGGCCCTCAAACCCCATCCCTTCTCTCTCTCTCTCCCTTGGCTGGCCAAACCAGCATCCCCTCTCTCCCTCCTCATCCATTTTCGCACCAACTGAAGGAGAAAAGCCAAGCAGCCAACCGAAGTAGCCGCACGCCTCGCAGGAGCCGCTCATCGCTGCCTCACGCCACTGTCTGCCTCACCCGCGTGCTCCGCTGTCAACACAAGCCATCCGCCCCGGCTCGCCTTCCCTTGCCGATTCAGCAGCTGCCCCGTGGTCAGTGGAGGTCCGCTAGAGCCCGTTCAACCCCCATGAGTCCACATTTATGCCTAGTTTGTCCTATTCCCTCTTTCTCGATCGATCCTCGCTTTAAACTAAGTTGTTTGGCTTCTATTTCCAGCAAGAGTAGATCAAGTTTTAGTGGGTTTTCAGCCACCTTCTAGGCCTGCTTTGGAGGTGTTCCGGGCCCCGGATCTTAGGCCCGCTTTGGAGAGAAACGTCCCTCGCAACGTTCCCGACGTTTCAATCCGAGCAAATTGTTAAACAGGTGAGTTTAGCTCACTAATCCTCGTTTAGTAGACTAATTATGCTTAAGGATTAATTAGTGTTAATTAAGCATGATTCGGTGGTTAGATTAGTTTAGAATAATTAAATTAGAGACCTAATGATGCATGTTAGATGGTTAGACATAGTCATTAGCAAGTAGAAAGGTCCTAGTATTTATTGAACGAATCTCGGGATTTTTCCTGGTCTATTTTGGCGTCCAATCAAGCATTATGGGCCTAAATTGGATTTATTGCTTTTTAATAATTAATTTTTGTATATATTTATTTATTTATTTTTCGGAAATTCAACCAGGATAGCCGATGACTAGAATTTTATGTTGATTATCATGGTACAATATGTTTATTTATTTGAGTGCTAAATCGTGCTGAATTGATTTAATTGTAATCTTAGGATTTATTCCTAATTTTATTGATTTCAGCAATTAATTGAAAAAAATACCGGGCATCGATTGACAGCGCCAAAAGTATTTTGGTGGACTACAGAAAATAGTGAGATTTGTGGAAAGGAAATTATAGTATTTTGGCTAAGACCGACCATGTACCCACACACGACTATTTTATCGAAAATGATAAGAATGTTAAATTGATTGTGATGGTATACTATATCATCCTACGAGCTCTGATATGGCAGCTTAGTAGAGAGTAGTATACCTTATCAGTTTAAATTAAGTATTGTGATGGTATACTATATCGGCCGAAGGGCGATATGTCAGCTTAGTAGAGAGTAGTATACCGATATACTATATCATCCTACGGGCTCTGATATGGCAGCTTAGCAAAGAGCAATATACCTTATCAGCTTAGATTAAGTATTGTCGGTATATTATATCAGCCCAAGGGCAATATGTCAGCTTAGCAAAGAGCAATATACCCGATCATCTCAAAAGCGAGCTATATTATCTATTTATCAGCTTAGCAGTGAGCAGTCATGATATGAGCGAACTTCATAGATAGTATGAGATAAGCTAACCAAGGAAGGGGTCGTGATGAAATGTAATCGACTAGGTCGATCGATCAATGATTTGATTTGATGTTGTGCATTGATTGATTGATTAATTGATGTGATATGAGGCATCTATAAATAATCTTGACTTGCAGGATGGAATTGAGGCCAAAGTAAGTCCTTTGACTCGTGTTGTGCATAGGCAGCCCTAAGGTGTATTGACTTTTTAATCGAGTCTTAAGATGGTAGAACTCGCCGAGACGTAGTCTCACTGGTTATTGTATAACCATTTTCAGATCCATAGGTGATGTTGGTGGAGGACCAGAAGTCCCGAAGTTTGAGGGAGTGAAGGAAACAGAATTAGCAAAATCTGTCTGACTTATTAGTCATAGGACAGGCCCTTTTTTATTAAGCCGATATTTTTGTAAGAGACCTGATGTTGTAAATAAACTTGTTTGTTATAAAAGGTTGATGTTGGTTTGGAATAAATTATGACTCTACTTTTCTATCCCATTATTTTATGGTCTAGCTAATTGTTTATAATTGCTTCCACGTGTGCATACTAAAATGAATGGGTCGACAATGCGTCATGGGACGTTGCTATTAATCGACTAGATGCATGGATGGGCGCGCATCCGAAGATCGAGGCATGACAAAATGTTACCATGGCGCCAGAAACTTAAAAAAAAAAAAAAAAAAAAAAGCCAAAAAACCAAAATAAAGCCAACAAGGAAAAAAGAAGAAAAGAACATAGAAGAGAGAGAGAGAGAGAGAGAAAGAGAGATTGCATGGACTCGAAGCAGTTCATGTATAATTGATCACTTAATGACATGAGGCACAACAATGTTTCGCATGAATAGATGACACATTTTTCCTAAATACATCAACTTAAGTTAGGGGGGTGATGCTCGCAAAAAACAAAAATATTTCGATTCTGCTATTGTGTTAAATACTGAATTATGTCTTATAAAAACTTAAATTACCAATAAAAACCATCAGCGACTCAAACTCTATATTACTTATAATAGGTGTAATATGAATGAACAAGTCTGATCTTATATGCGTTACAAAATATGTGGGGGATAAAAAAATTATAAATATCATAATTTTCAAATGATACTTACTTGAATATTATAATTATTCATTGGATCACTTCTTGTTTAAGCAAGCGCCCATTGAGTCTTTTACAAAGTGGTGGCACTGAACCTGCCGCTCTTGAGTGTTATTTCACCACTTCCGCAGCAATTCGCCGCCACACAATCTCCCAAGCGCATACGCAAGCCACAGCGAGTAAAACTCATGGGACTCCAACAACCCGACGCATTTGAGTGATGTTTTGATGCTTTTGGTGGCTTGCTTTTAGAAAATCAACACCACCATCAGTCTCGACGTTCTCCAACGAGTCAAATTCCGGAGGCCACATCGCCCATCGCCACCACACATGTCCGCACATGCCATCAAGCCCCACTATGACTGCAATCCACGTGTCGTCACATGCCAGAAGCCTGTACCGTATTGCAAATATCATCTCTCGCGAGGCCAGCCGCGTGCATGCTCTAGTCAATTACTAATGTCACCGCCACATCATCCTGCCACGTCAGCAGTTGACCTTTCCCAATCATTGACCGTTGGCTAACTGACCAGTTCCGCTAGACCAGTCGGACCATTGACCGATTGGTTCGAACGCTTTCCGACCGTTTGCTAAGGTATTTTGATGTGCTGAGTCTATTTTTGGCTTTATTTTCTACACATCTGTCTTATAAATGTTGGTTTATTCACATCTCTTCATCCATTATACTGATTTACACAGAAAAAGTGCATTTAATGGATAAACCGAAAGTATAAAATTCAGACCATTTCGCAATGAATCAAACTATATATTATGGGCTAATCAAAATATTTAATTTTTGGAGAGGACGTAGATTTGCATAATGTTATTAGTAATATTCGTTGCCTACCTAAGATTACTGGTGAAACTTAGGATCATGTTGTGGGATGATTGGAGGACTGGGATAGCAAGAATATCAAATCCTTATGTAGTTTTGAAACACTTCGATTTCATTTGACCGACTTCAGTTTGGTCGCCTCAATATAATATAGGAAGCTTGAGAGCTACTTGCCAACTGATATTCCACCTTGGACATTATTCATTTATATTCGCTAATATACCGATGTCTAAAGTTTTCATCTGGAAACTGATAGAACAACACTATGGACTCCTTTCAATGTGCAGGCCCTCCTAAAAACTAGTTTTGGCAATTAGGTCTCAACGCTGATGTCTATGAGTTTATTGTCTAACATGAGAACTCTTCCTTTTTCAGGATGGGATACTAGCTGGGGTTATATTGCCCTCAATTTCACAATCCCACCTGTTGGATTATCTCTTTTAATTGCTGGAACATTACGTATCTGTTTGAGGTCAATAAGATAGAAGAAAGATATCGAAAGCAGGCTTGCATTACTCTGCGTGAGTGATTGGCTCAGAATACTTTACGCGCAGGGTGAATAAGATCCTCCATGAAACATTTTAGCAGCCAATATGTTCAGGCAGACTTCTTGAGAAACAATTAAGAAAGCTCAATATGCTATCGCCATGACGTGCCAAAGCTAGTAACTTTTCAGAAACTCAGAGGCTGGTGATTTCTCACTAAATGATGACAGATTCAGTACGAGCGATGATTATAAAAGTTCACTGATTTCTCTTAAAAAACTTTTACATGCTTAACATCATTAATGGTATCGGCAAATGTAGAGTCTACCTTTCATCACAGGTATCCACTGTTGCAATCCTCTAACACAATCCTGGCAGCGAAGATGTACTCTGAAGTTTACACACAATTTATCTGGTAATCTAAACAATGAATCGATCTAAATGATAGCCTCAAAATCTCGGTTACCGTGGACCTGGATCAGTATAATCCAGGTAATTCAGAGACCCCAGCGACGTTATCTTGCAAATAGATTGGCCCACCTTGTAGTTTGATTGATCTGATTTCAGAACACAATGTGCCTGTTTGTACTTCCTACCAGGAAAAAAGAACGAAGGTCTTTGAGGCACTGGGATGCTAATAGAATCGCCGTTTAACATCAGAATAACCAAATCCATGGTAGGTCGGTCTTCCATCTCATCTTGGACACAGAGCAAGCCAATGTGCATGCATCTGATCACTTCGCTCACAGAATAAGCATCACTTAAAGCTGGGTCCACTACTTTCAATGGCATTCCGTTACTCCAGTGCTTCCAAACCTAAGAGGATAGTTATATTAGTAATTTTTGCTCAAAATACTGTTGTAATTCTATTAAAAGTGATTTTAGCCAAAGGGGAATGGCTTTATTACGATACTCACATAGCCTAGCAGGTCCTCATCACAGTCCAGTGCAAAGAATTGGCTATTCTTTTTGCCAGTTATAATCTCCAACATAAACACACCATAACTGAAGACATCAGATTTTATGGAGAAGTGTCCAAACGTCAGATACTCAGGAGACATGTAGCCACTACATTGAGCACAATATGTTAACACAGTTGAGAGGATGTTTAATTATAGGCATATACTGCTTGAAACAAATTAGGATGAGTCTGCTTTTCTTGCTTGTCAAGAAAATGCTCCAAATCAATGCCAATGGCACATTGTTCATCGCCAATAACAAGTCAGATTAGTCCATGTTGAACTTACTATGTTCCAACAATTCTTTTAGTGCTCGCTTGAGTCTGGTCAGAACTGAAGATCCGAGCCGCACCAAAATCTGAGATTTTTGGGTTCATGTCCACATCAAGCAGAATGTTGCTGGCTTTGAGATCACGATGAATAATTCGAAGCCGAGAATCTTCATGAAGGTATAGCAATCCACGCGCCACCCCTACCGTGACCTTGTAACGTCTTGACCAATCCAATTGTCTGCTAAGCTTAGGATCTGTACGTCAGTCAAAAAAAAATAGTTTATGAGTTGCATCAATTCACACTGGCATAATGCTTATGCCAAAATCATCACATATAGTCACTTTCATCAACTTTTGATCAGTCCTCTCATTATCATAAAATTCGTTTTTCCTATCTACTTCTTCACTATGGAGAAATGACGTGCCAAGGAAAACTAAGCAAAATAATAACAGGATGTTTGTTTGTATTATGTCGTCCTGCTATCACTAATATCTCTAGTTTGTCTTCATTTAGCCAGAATAATATTTCTTCTCATTTTCTCTGAGTGAAACATATCATTTAGACTGAAATGCTGGTGAATCAACGTGGTGAAAAGGAGATAAAAGAGAGGCAAACCAAATAACAAGCGATCGAGGCTCCCGTTGGGCACGTATTCATAGACCAGTATTGTTTCATCTCTTTCCATGGAGAATCCCAGAAGCCTCACCAGGTTTCTGTGTTGAAGTTTGGCTACTAGTTCAACCTCAGTCTTGAATTCCTCCACTCCTTGTCCAGAACTTCTAGATAGCCTCTTTGCTGCAATTTCTTGACCACCAGCTAGCGTACCCTAATAACAAAATAGACATAAAACAAATTTGCCCAAAATAGACGCATCTTACTGTCTCTTCCTTTTATTACACTTCTGGTTTTACTTACTAATATGCGATTGGGCATTGAAATAGGAGAACCAGATGCATAATCTTGGACTTTTTCCTATCTAACTAGTGCAGATGAGAAAAGTTCTCTGGAGCTTCGAGAGGCTTCATTGTGAACCAAAATATGATAAGATACTACAATATGATTAATTATGAAAATTGCGATTATCAGCTTCTTGGTAAGTTAAAAGCTAAATGATTTGATTGAACGTCTTGATTACCTTGTAAACCGGACCAAATCCACCTTCCCCTAACTTGTTGTTGCTCGAGAACTTATTCGTGGCAGCTTCTATTGTTTGCAGATCAAATTGTATGGAATGGAGCTCAGAAATTTGCCTCCCAACTGGAAGTTAAATGGTTCGCATATCTTTAGATGCTAGTGAAATGAAATCAATAAATCGTATGTATGCAATAGTATCGTTCTGTTGAGTTACCAATCAAATGTTCTTCTGTGCAACTTTCACTGTCCCTCCCTAGAATTCTTCTTCTTCCTCTTAGTAAATGCTGAGCTATCATGTAAATAGCTAGTGTCAATCCTACAATAGTGGCGAAAATTGCAGCAGATATTTTCAACGGAAAGGGCACCGTCCCTGCATTTGTAGTCGCTGTTAATAGTATCATTGACATACATGAAAATGAGGCTCCTTCTAGTTATAAAATTTCATCTTCCAGCAAAAACATTAGAACAAGATATTCCCCAACTCCACTCGGAAGCTGTTTCAGACAATTAAACGGGCCGTACTTAACTAAAACGAGCTGTGAGTGATATAGCTGTAAAGATTTTATTTGTAGCAGAATTGAAATGAAAAAGTTTCTTTCGCTGGCAGAAAACTCCAATAACATCGGGAAGAGCAAGGATTCAGCTTAAACGGACAACATGAATTCTGTTGGAATCTTAGAAGTAGTGACAAGCATGATATATATAGAAGAAGAATGCAGAAGAGAAATAGAGAACTTTCTGTGTGTATATATATATATATATTTATATTTATATTTATAAGAGTATAAGGACAACCTATTTATATGCTTAGACAAAGGAAATCAATTGAAATCTAATTAGATGTGCACAATAATAATAGATATAGAAAATCATATATTTTTAAAAGATATTTTAATACCGCTAATATCCCTAACATCACTAACATCCCCTCTCAAACTCAAGGTGACATTATCAACTGGAGTTTGATATAATGTCAAACAGTGCCACAAAAAACTTGTTCCTCTAACAACACTGCGGGATGGGCATGCCGTGGGGCGGTGTATGAGGCAGCATCTTCCAGATCTAGATCATTTGAGGTCGGCGAGTCGTTTGGAGGTGATGTTGGCTTCTTGAAACAACACGCCAAATGTCAAGGATTGGAGTGGAAATAACAAGCAGTCAATACAGCTAACTTGAAAAACAATAACTGAGCAACGCGGCCTATACGACTAGCATCATAGCATCAAGTAGACTAAACGGCTAGCTTGGGAAGATAGTTACCAAGTGATGCGGCCTATGCAGCTAGCACCGAAAGAAAGCCTCCTCCGTAAAAATGGCTCAACTATGTGACACAATCGATGCAAATAGCATCAAAACATTGACTATTGTGGAATTGGCTAAATTAAGTGCTTCCTCAAATAAGACTTTTACACAACACTGTTGAGATATGAGGATGAATTTATTTGGATGTGCAGTGGAATGCTTGGGTGCTCTGAGTGCAATGTGCACTAGTGCACTTAGGTTTCTATAGGAATGAAGGCACTGATACTAAGTTAAATATAAAGTAGAAAAAAAAGTTGGGAATTTTTCTATATATTTCGATATATATATATAAGAATACAAGGACAACCTATTTATAGGCTTAGACAGAGAAAATCAAGGAAAATCAAATTAGATGTGCATAATTAAAATAGATATAGAAAATAAGAGAAAATATCCTAAATTTTTTAAAAGATATTTTAATATCACTGATATCCTTAAAATCGCTGAGAAGGTTCTACCTTACCTTTTGAGCTGCTCCTGTAAAACGGGTAAATCTCAAACCTGACAAAGCAACTCGGAAGCAACACTCGGCCCCCGATTTTCCCCTGCTGGACGCTTAAGAGGCTCGATGTGGCGTTGTGAAGGCACTCCGAGCAATCGTTATTGGAAAGATAAGGCACGCACTGTGCGAACGTGTACAATGTTTTCTCCTGATTAAACTTGGCGTCGCGATGGCCATACATTCTAGGAGGATGCTGAGCAGCCTCTCTAGCCGCGTGATATGTCGTCTCGTTCAGTAGCTTCAGGAATTCATCTGACTGGTCTATGTTCTCTTCATTGTATCCAACGAATCGAGGTTCCAGCTCCACCTTCCTGGTAAAATTCTTGTCGGAGTAGCGCAACATGCATTGATCGTACCACATGAAGGAGACTTTCGTCATCTGGCATAGCCGGGTTATCTTAAGCCTCGCATTTTTTACGCAGTCGGCACACTCTTTCTTCGAGACATCGCCTCTGCACATAAAGCTGCTGTAGACGGCCTCACTCGAGCTGGCTTCGCTCAAAGCGAAGTTGAACCCGTTATCAGGGTTGGCACCCGTATCTCTGACGAGACTATTAAGAACATGATTGAGGTTGGCGTGGTAGGTGCTGTTGGAGGCGAAGGTGCTTGAGTTGGAGCAGTAATGGCTGATCATGGTGAGGGTAAATTCAGCAGCATTGATGGTGGAAAAGCTGAGCGTGAAAAGAAGTAGAAGAAGTGTCATTAGCATCTTCTCACTCTTTCGCTGTGCGAGTGGTATGTGAATTGTGATGAAGTGGGATTCGTTCTTTGCATTCAATTATGAGGCCACAACATGGATTTTTAAATAGGAGGAGAATTCTAGTGTTCTGAATAGAACATGTTTTGTTCTTATGATTGATATATAGTTGAGGGTGTCTGGATATTTTTATGAACACCTTAAATATATCAATTCTTATACAAATTTACGACCTTCTATTTGTCTGACTTAGATAAATAGTTCCAATAATAATTGTGGAACTTTGTAAAATGTGTGTAAATTCAAGACGTCAATAATCACAGGAAAAAGAAAAAGAAAAGAAAAGTAAAATGCTAAAGCAATAGAAAAGTTTCTAAATTAATAGATAGATAAAGAATAAATTAACCAAGTGACTATAAACTTACCGCATAAATGTAATGAAGTCCTAAAACTTTTAAAAAGTAAAATTATTTCTAAAACATGACCAGTAAGTACAATCGTGAACTTCTTCAGCTTTGAGTAATGGAAAATGCTTAACAATGGCATTTATCTTAATATGACTTTCAATCAGATTCGGCAAACTTGTAAATAGAGCAATTTTTAACTAACACTCGCTTTTCAATTTGACGTTCCTATGAGATTTTGGATTAAGATGTAATGAAAGAAATTAACTTTTTGTTGAAAAAAAAAATTGAGGACTGGTTTTGGTAACAAAAACATAGTACAAGGACTCAAATTGAATATTCCTTATAGCACGAGGATCAAAGTGTAATTTTAATCGAAACTTGTATAGCAGGTACGTAGACACCACATGCCAATCTGTCAATGCTGGCTCAGCTTGTTCCATTCACACATTGATCGTAAATTAAAGGCAGAAATGTACTAAAAGTCATAAAATTTGCTATGAAAATACAATTTAGTCCTAAAACTTTCAAAAAGTACATCAAGTGCTAAAATTTGTTAAATTGGTGCAATCAAGTCTTTTCATTTACTCCATCCAACTTGACAAAAAGAAAATGTTAATAAGTTTTAGCACTTAATTACACTTTTTGAAAGTGTTATGATTCAATTGCATTTTCATGACTAGTTTTAAAACTTTTTGATGCATTTATCCCTGAATTGAATTTTAATCCCAAAATCATTGCCAGAGAAAAGTTGAGGGACTAAACTATAATGAAGTATAGTACAGGGACTGAAACTGAATTTGGCTAATAGTACGGGGACAATTTTTGTAATTTCCCCTCAAGTATACTAGACTTACAAATGTTTCTTTATGAGGGTGGACGCACCAGAATAATTAAAAATTTCGAGGACTTAAGACTGACTAGTAACAATATATCGGCCCCATGCTTGATAAAGGAACTCTATTATATACCCAAACACGTAACTCTTCGGTGGTAGGGTGTGTCACGGCTCTTTGATTCGTGGTAATGAAAAGAACACCAACTTTTTAACCACCAACAATGGAAAGATGCCTGGCTTTCTATTTAAAAAGGACAATACCATAGAATAAGAATAGAAAATATTATCGCGTTTAGGCTATCAGGATCAGCTCGTGCGAACGCCGGAGACTCCTTTCACTCATGACTCTTCCAATAATAATGTATTTTTTATGATATATTGACTAGGCATGTCGAAATTAGAACGAAATGAACAATTAGCATCTGATTCATGACATGTGACGTGTGAAATAACGCAAAGTACATGTTATGACAACGGGAAAAACAAGATCTCTCAGTTTTTGTAGTAGTGTTTTTCGTTTCAAATGTTCCTTTTCCTAGGACCATTATCGCATGTCTAAGTTAAATAATGGATAAAAAAATTAATAAATTGTAAATGAAAATGATCGGATTATTGCATCAAGAAATACGACGATGGAGCCACGATATCAAGCAAGAAGGGTCAATCATGTAGAAGCATTGTGTCACAAAGTTTACAATTCAGCACGAAGCACTTATACTGCCATTTTAAGCTTTACTTAACGACTCCCAAAATCAAGGAAAGTGATAATTTCATAAAAGAGTTTGTAAATTGAAACGTTGATTGGCCAAACAAATAAAATCTGGTAAAGCAATTAGAAAAGCTGATATGTGCATAAAAAATTCTAAAAACACCTTGATAAGTAACTCAAATAAGACTTGGTAACTTAAACCAGCAGAAACATGTCTAGATAAATTTGTTAAGCATCATGTGAGAATATCAGCACAAACCTCATTCGAATAACTAAGAATGAGAACAAACTTCCCATGATAGCCAGAAAATGTCGTTTACTTAATTATTTGTTTGTTTAAATGTCTTCTGTTGATTTTTAATGGCATTCCATGATCTTTTCAAGTAATTTTCTTAATGAAATGATATGTTATTTACAGATTGGTAGTGCCTGCGATGATTATAGAAAAAGTTAATATGTCCAACCTCTATATATATATATATATATATATATATATATATATGAAGTATACAAATGGTATAAATCCTGTAAACAAGCGACATGAGGTACTTCAACATTCCATTATACTCACGAAGTGAATTAATAACAAGATTTGAAATTTTCTTTTGGAAATTTAAGAAATTGCACGTACTGATTTGGTCATGCGATATTATTCTCTTCGTGTGCTCTTACTTAATCTATTTCAAATTTTTCATTAAAAAATAACATATATTGTTGAGTGGCTGGCTAATTAATATGTATATATACTTAGTGCGTCTTGTTTTGATCTCCATCAAGTGATTAGATTTAATAAATGAAATGTTTTCTTCCGACCAAAAAGGGTTAGGGTCTAAGAACTACAGAAAGGGAGGAGACAGCCCCACTTAAAGTAAAGTCATGGGATAAGACCGTTGTTAATTTTGTGCAAGATTCATCAAAGCACATCCTCCTTAATAAGAAAAGCACCCCCCCCAATTATTAATTAGTAAAATTCTTTTTGATGGCCAATCAAACTCCTCAAATTAGTAAATCTCACAGGTCACACACAGTCCACTTTGCATTTCAGAAGGCAAAAAAAGTTCAAAATTAAAAAAGTTTTCGTGCTCAAACTTTTCTCAACCTATAAATTCTTGTGTAAGCTCCCACTTGCGGTTGCTTCCCAATTTATGACCAGAATATAATAAATTATTTAGAAGGAATAACCTTCTTTACACAAGTTTTAAAATCTTTGTCGCGATCAAGTGAGATTAAAAATGCTAGTAAGTCACTTCAATTAAAATTAATAAGCTGAACGGACTGATAACCAAGGCCAAAATAAAAAAATAAAAACATAAAAAATATGGTAAATTGAAAAATAATTAAAGGATAAATGTACAAACAAACCTAAAACTGGTCGCAAAAATGTATTCACGTCTTGAAACTTTTAAAATAGTAAAACCAAGTCTTAAAACTTGATCAATTAATATAATCACAAACTTCCATTGACTCCATCTTATTTGAGTGATGGAAAATGCTTAGCGTAATATATTTCTATATGTACTGATTTGGTCATATGACGGTATTCTCTATGCACGCTCTTACTTAATCTTTTTTGAATTTATGACCAGAAGATAATAAATTATTTAGAATGAGTAACCCTTTTACACAAGTTTTAAAATCTTTGTTGCGATCAAGTGAGATTAAAAATGCTAGTAAGTCACTTCAATTAAAATTAATAAGCTGAATGGACTGATAACCAAGGCCCAAAAAAAAAAAAAAAAAAACCATAAAAAAGATGGTAAATTGAAAAATAATTAAAGGATAAATGTACAAACAAACCTAAAACTAGTCGCAGAAATGTATTCACATCTTGAAACTTTTAAATTAGTAAAACCAAGTCTTAAAACTTGATCAATTAATATAGTCAGAAACTTCCATTAACTCCATCTAATTTGAGTGAAGGAAAATGCTTAGCGTAATATATTTCAATATGTACTGATTTGGTCATATGACGGTATTCTCTCTGCATGCTCTTACTTAATCTTTTTTGAATTTATGACCAGAATATAATAAATTATTTAGAAGGTATAACCTTTTTTACACAAGTTTAAATAAAATCCTTGTTGCAATCAAGTGAGATTAAAAATGCTAATAAGTCACTCCACTTAAAATTGGTACTTTGTTAATAAGATCAAGGGATTGATAACCAAGGCAAAAACACTCATCAAAAGATGGTAATTGAAAAATAATTAAAGGATAAATTTACCAACAAATCTAAAACTGGTCGCAAATATGTATTCACATCTTGAAACTTTTAAATAGTAAAACCAAGGCCTAAAACTTGACCAATTAATACAAACACGAACTTCCATTAACCCGGTCTAATTTAAGTGATGGAAAATGCTTAACATAAGATGCTTCAGTATGTACTGGTTTGCTCATGCTTAACATTCTGTCTGCATGCTCTTACCTAATCTTTTTTGAATTTATAACTGGAACATAATAAATTATTTAGAAAGAATAACCTTTTTTACACAAGTTTAAATAAAAATCTTTGTCACGATCAAGTGAGATTAAAAATGCTAGGAAGTCACTCCAATTAAAATTGGTACTTTGTTAAAAGCTCAAGGGACTGACAACCAAGGCAAAAGAAACCCATAAAAAGTTAGTAAATTGAAAAATAATTTAAGGGTAAATGTACCAACAGATCTAAAACTAGTCACAAAAATGGATCACATCTTGGAACTTTTAAATAGCTAAACCAAGTCCTAAAACTTGACCAATTAAGACAGTCAAGAAATTTCATTAACTCCGTCTAATTTGAGTGATGGAAAATGCTTAATGTGATATATTTCAATACGTACTAGTTAGGTCATGTGACAGTATTCTCTCCGCATGCTCTTATTTAATTTTTTTTTTTGAATTTATGACCAGAATATAATAAATTATTTAGAAGGAATAACCTTTTTTACACAAGTTTAAATAAAATCACTGTCTCGATCAAGTGAGATTAAAAATGCTAGTAAGTGACTCCAATTAAAATTGGTACTTTGCTAATAATCTCAAGGGACTGATAACCAAGGCAAAAAAAAAGTTGGTAAATTGAAAAATAATTAAAGGTATCAACAAGTCTAAAACCAGTCACAAAAATGTATTCACATCTTGAAACTTTTAAATAGTAAAACTAAGTCCTAAAACTTGACCAATTAATATAGTCACAAACTTCCATTAACTTCGTCTAATTTGAGTGATGGATAATGCTTAATGAAATATATTTCAGTATTTATTGATTTGGTCATGTGACAGCATTCTCTTTTTCCATTTTGAGTTATAGAAATTTAAGAAATAACATGTACTGGTTTGGTCATGTGACAGTATTCTCTCCGCATGCTTTTACTTAATTTTTTTGAAAATTTCATAAAAAAAAGTTATATTGTTGAGTGGCTGGCTAATTGATATGTATCTATACTTAGTGCGTCTCCTTTTGATCTCTATCAGTTGATTAAATTTTAATAAATGAAATTAAGTTAGGGTCTAAGACCTTCATAAAGGGAAGAGACAGTCCCACTTAAAGTAAAGTCATGGGATAAGACCGTTGTTAATGTTGTGCGAGATTCGTCAAAGCGCGTACTCCTTAATAAGTCAAGCACCTCCCTAATTATTAATTAGTAAAATTCTTTTTTGATGGCCAGTCAAACTCCTTAATTTAGTAAATCTCACGGGTTAAACATCGCCCACTTCGTAATTTTTTAAGGCAAAAAAGTTCAAAATTAAAAAAGGTTTTATGCTCAAAATTTTCTTAACCTATAAATTCTTGCGTAAGTTCCCACTTGCGGTTGCTTTCCAATTTATGACCAGAATATAATTAATTATTTAGAAGGAATAACCTTTTTACACAAATTTAAATACAATTTTTGTCACGATCGAGTGAGATTAAACACGCTTGTAAGTCACTCCAGTCAAAATTGGTACTTTATCAATTAGCTCAAGGGACTAATAACCAAGGCCAAAAACCCAGACAAAAGATGGTAAATTGAACAATAAATAAAGGATAAATATACCAACAAATCTAAAACTGGTCGCAAAAATTTATTCATGTCTTGAAATTTTTAAATAGTAAAATTGAATCCTAAAACTTGATCAACTAGTACAGTCATAATCTTTCATTAATTCCATCAAATTTGAGTAATAAAAATGCTTAACGTGATATATTTCGGTACTTTTTTTCTTGAAAAAATATGGTATCTTTGTTGTTTTTGCAATATTTCCGAGGAAAATGCTAGCTTGACCAAGTCAGGCATCATCATAGCTATAGCAAAGATATGACAGCTACAACTAAAAAGCAAAGGAAATACCTAATGAGGATTAATACAAGTTTTATGCATGCAAACGCTGTTATCATCCAATGACAGGACATCGCATGAGATAGAAGAAAAAGCTATGAACTACTTAAGCACGGGTTAATTTTCTCTTCTATAAACTAATGGAAAGGGGAAAGACAACCAATGCTACAACCCCTTTAAGAGTTGTCATAAGGCCAATTCTTATTATAGAATGTTCGATTTAAGATATAACTACTCTACGCTAGCCGTGACTCAAAAGTTCGAGGTTGGTGAGCCTATCACTACAATCCTATTAAGATGTATGCTAACAGTTCAGAAATCTTTACACATGAGATATGCCACAACTAGATAATGCAATCGAGTCATTTGAAGTTTGCTTATAACTTGAATCAGTGATGACCCCGCTGAAATGTGTCCCCTCGACCGTCGGGGCCAACCACTGTGGGGTTTAAGGATGGGTTTTTTAATGCCCGCTTTGTACCAATTTGCAGTTTAATATAGTAAAAAATAAGTGAGTGGACAATCCCACACGGTGTTGCTTCAGTAATTAGGTGCAGTTTCGACCACATTTGCTGGAGTGGGATCCAAATGGACAATCACATACGTTTACCAATCGTGGAGTAGGTAAGCCAATAAAATATAGAAAAGGAGTACGTTGTGGGTCAACCACTGTGGTGGCTAAGAATGGGTTCGTTAATGCCCGCTTTGTACAAACATGCAGTTTAATATAGTAAAATAATAATAGTTATAATAATAAGTGAGTGGACAATCCCACACGGTATTGCTTCAGTAGTGGGGTGCAGTTTCCACCACATTTTCTGGAGTGGTCAACTCTCTCCACGAGTGGTAAACGTTTCTTTTTTTTCTTTTTTTTCTTTTTTCCAATAAATGAATCGATGGGAACTGCCACAGGAAGCTTCATATATATTAGGTTAATACAAGCAACAGTATTAACACACTTTAGATGGGTACATGACCGAGGAATGGCGTTCCTACGTTCGCTAGTGTCCACAATCTGATTGACAGCCCCAACTAGGATTAATTCCATCACATGCAATAACTTAACATCCGCATTTTCAGTTCAGATTCATACAAAAGTATGTAGGGGGACTTTTAAGGAAAAAAGATGGTTTCAAAGTAATTTAATGACAATTTAACTCTCTATTTTATAGCGTAATATTTGTTATAAAGTTTGTATTAAACCATCAAACTTTATTACCATAAGCAACTCCACATCATATTAGTTGTAACAATTTACATACAATAATATATATCTTAATAAGATTTTCAATCTTCTAGAACATTCCTATCTCAAAAACTTCATTCACAAGTGTCAACTAATCGACAATTTCATTACCAAAATCAATACCATAAAATTTTGGAATATCTCTCTTGATTTCCTTTTCCCAATCTAGCTCACAAACTTCTTGTGTGCGATATGAAGCATTCCTTTTTTAAGGAAACGATTGAACACTTTCTAAAGAAGAGGAATCGCCATTGGATTCTCCAATTCTGGAATGAGGTTCAGCCCTTAAATGTTAAACTTCTTGAGTCAAGTCATCAATTTGTTGTTGCATATATTGTTGCAAATTCTCAGCAAGTTTTTGTACTTTGTTCAATGGAATGGTTCTGCCACCTTGACGCCTTGCTTTTATTGGATGTGTTGTCCTCTCCTCCAAAGCTCTGATACCAAATGATGTAGCCCAAGGTTAGCTATTCAAATAGTAGGACCAATAGAGTGACTCACCCACACGGAAACTTAGTCACAAAATCGAGCAGAAATTTCTGTTCTACACATGGATGGGAAAATGGCATAACTTTGCCAATTCAAATCAGAATGACTTGATTCCAAAACCAAAAGAACATAGACTCAATGATCTACAAATTTTATGTTTTGAGTTTTCTCATATTAGCACTATAGGCTTGGAGCACTGTAGGCTTATCGAATTTTGATGGAAGTAGGTGAAATGGGTTTGGATAGAATGAAGAAAGAATAGGAACTTTAATGGTTGCTCTTCTAGGCCTCCAATAAAATTGAAATGGCATCAATTCTTCAAGATTGATGGCTGTAACTCTTCAAGGATGCATGCTTTTAGAGTCCCGACACTTCAAAAAATGAGTGAAAATTCTTCTAGATTTTCAAGGGAGTTTGAACTCTTCAAGGTTCGAGGGAATTGCACTAAGCAAATTTCATTTAATCAAATTTGGTGTCCATTTACAGAGGTTCAATGACCTAAAACAAGAAAAGGCTAGATTCAAACCTAGAAACTAATAATCATTTATGTACATAGAAACTAGGAGATATTACCCACCCGTGGACAGTGTAGTTGATTGAGAGCTCCCCTTCCAACTCATGGAGGTCAAAAGTTCGAAACCCTACATTGCTAGCGATTCAAGCAGGGGGCCCCGACGGTGGGTCGCTAGGCCAATTTGGTATAGTCACTGTAGGTCCTCCACCGTGAAGGTCTGAGAGACTCCAAATCAGCGTAAGCTGACACGCGCATGCTCCGGCGGATCTTCGGTCTCCAAAAAAAAAGAAAAACTAGGAGCAATGTACAATATTTCGAATACTTGTGAATATTCTTAAAGTGTTGATGCAAACTTCGATGCATGGGAAATGACAAAACCTTTATGACAAAGTCAAAGATGATGCTCTTCACTTGTGGATGAGGTTTATTGACATTATGTTTATCAATGGGAGTGTCGTCAATCTTGAATATGCACAGATCTTCTTGGTTGAATGAGTTGGTTTTAAATACATAATGCATCATATTCTTTCAACGTTTTGATGGATAATTGAATTTTGTTCCGAATTGTAGCCAGAAATAAGTTGGGAGGCTAAATTATAAGGACATACAGGGACCAAAACTGAATTCGGCTCAAAGTACGGGGACAATTTTTATAATGTCCCATCAACTTCTCTAGGTGTACATACTTTACGAGCATGGACACACTAGAGTTATTAGACTTCAAAGACATAGGATTGACTAGTAACAGAGTATTTGATCACATTCTTAATAAAGAAACTCTATGACGTAAGGAATAATCCGATTCTTTGGTGGTAAGACTTCTTTGATTCGTGACTCAAGAAAAGACTAACCTTTTCACCACCGTCCTTTGAACCATCCCTGCCTTTCAATTAAAAAAAAAAAAAAAAAAAGAAGATAATATAATTGAATATAATCGGAAAAATGATTAACTATTATCTATAATAATCAGCTTGTGCAAATTCCAGGGTCTTCTTTGACTCGTGACTATTCCAACGTGAGGAAATAAATTGTGTCGGGTCAATTCCGACGTGATTTGTGTAATGTCCTATCAACTTCTCTAGGTTTACAAACATAGTTTACATAAACACACCAGAATAATTAGACTTTGAAGACTTAGGACTAACTAGCAACAGTGTGTTTGATCACATTCTTAAAAAAGAAACTCTATGACGTAAGGAAGAATCCGATTGGTTGTAAGATCTGTTCCGATTCTTTGACTCGTGGGACTAGAGAAAAGACTATCCTTTTCACCACCGTCCTTTGAACCATTCCTGCCTTTCAATTAAAAAAAGAAAAAGAAGATAATATAATGGAATATAAACAAAAAAATTATTACCTATTATCTATGAAAATCAACTTGCGCAAATTCCAGGATCTTCTCTGACTCAATGACTATTCCAATGTGAGGGAATAAATTGTGTCGGGTCAATTCTGACACAATTTTGTATTGTCCCGTCAACTTCTCTAGCTTTACAAACATGCTTTATGAGCATAGACACACCATAGTAATTAGACTTCAAAGACTTAGGACTGACTAGTAACAGTGTATTTGATCACATTCTTAGTAAAGAAACTCTACGACGTGAGGAAGAATCTGATTCTTAGGTGGAAAGATCTGTCATGATTCTTTGATTCGTGGGACTAGAGGAAAGACTAACCTTTCCACCACCGTCCTTTGAACCATTCCTGTTTTTCAATTAAAAAAAAAATAATATGATCGAATATAATCGAAAAAATTATTACCTATTATCTATAATAATCAGCTCCTGCAAATTCCAAGATTTTCTCTGACTCATGACTATTCCAATGTGAGGAAATAAATTGTGTCGGGTCAATTCTGATAAGATAATGTAATATTTTTATATATTATGAACATGTGCCAAAACTAGAACAAGAAGAACAATTAGCATTTCATTTATGACCTTTGGAACAGCACATCGCACACGTTACGGCAACGAGAAAAACAAGATTCTTCAACAGGTAGATATAAGAGTGTTTCTCCTTTCAAAGTGTTCCTTCCTCTCTTTTTTTCTTTTTTTCTTTTTGGACCATTATCATCAGTCTACGTTCCATAATGGATGAAACATTTTAGCATGAAAAATTATCAATGAAATTGTTCGAATATGTCGCAAAAAACAAGCAATTGAACACAATAATATATAGATCAACGGAATAGATCAGCCACTTTGACATGGTTTGGTCGGAGAGACCAACTCAATAGGAAGAATGGTAGAAGATTTCATTATAGATTAAGCGAATATAAAAGATTTACAACCACAATCAAGTTACTCGAACACTCTCCATGTGTCCTATCCCCAATTGTATCCAATAATTCATATAATATTTAGCTCTCACAAATTCTAAAGAAACAATCTCTCAATCTTGTAAGTGAATTCACAAATTTTACCACATGATTATTGATTTCAAAACACTTGCAATTTCTTCAAGATGTAGTTCACAAGCACTCTGCACAATTAATTGTCATGGCAGAAAACTACTCCTCTCTGATGGGCAAAAAAAACCAATGCCTACGACATTTATAAAATATAATATAAAAAATTTGGATTCAAAATAAGAAACCCCTTATTGGAACCGGCTCAAACTAGAAAACCTACTTGAATAGGTCTTCTTTTCGGGGTCAAAATCTAAAATTATCAACAAACTTTACCTTGACTCATGACTATGCCGGTGTGAGGAAATAATTTGCATTGTGTAGATTCCTATGAGATAACATAGGGAGAAGTACCAAAAAAAAATAAAAAAAAAAAGAGATAAATCTCTTGCATTTTTACTATTTCATTCCTTAAACTTTTCAATAGACCGATTTAATTATAAACCTCTCAATTAGACTAAATTTAAATATTGTCAATTATATATTAATCACATGTGTCAACCTACAATGAAAAGAATAGTTTGCATTTCATTTATCACAAACCACATACTACAACGATGGGAGAAACAAGAGTTCTTGATAGATATGAGAGTGTTTTCTCCTTTCAAATGTTCCTTGTTTTATTACCATCATCATATGTCTAAGTTCCTTTTTCAGTATGGAACGTTGTAAATGATTGATGGAATTCGTGCATAAACTAATTCAGGAACAAAGCCAGTAGAAGTACTATTTTATAAAGATCTCAATTCAAAATAAAGATTGTACTGCCATTGTCAAGCTCCATTTCATCACCCCAAAATTGGAAACTCCATGCTCATTCTGTTGGGAGCATGCAATAGAAGTGCAATACCTTCACCTAGGGAGATTGTCCAGAGGAAATCCAAATCCAAGCCCATTAATATATTCAGTTGAACCTACCTTCACTCAAAAACTTAAGTTAATGAGTTATGGACCAATTATGATATATTAATTGCTCTACACCACATCAATTTGCTGATGTAAAATTTCTCTAACACAACCCACTTACGTGTATATCCTAATAGTCCATATTAGGTGGTCTTAGGCCACTCTCACCTAAAAGCCAGCGCAAAATATGAGGCCTTTTGACCGGCTTTGCAAGCAAGTGATCGTGGCCAACTGAGAAGTGACAAATAGCAAAGCGGAGTGTGTGATTGATACATTTGTACGTTTTACAAGAGCTCAGATGACTAGATAATCGCACGCACACATCATAACTAGGAAAGTTCCCCTAAGGATCCAGTCCCACTCTCTTTCTATCTATAACTCATTCCATTCCCTAGGCAGACTTTCCTCATACTTATAAATCGACCATCAATCCATTTCTCAACAACATTCCCCTCACACCAATAGTAGGTGGTTTTGGGCCTTTCTCACCCCAAAAGCTAGTTTAAAGGGTAAGACTTTCCCTCACACTTATAAACTGACCACCAACCCCTTCCACAACCGATGTGAGACAACCTCAACATATTTTAGAAATTGATCTTAATTTTCAATTGATTAAGTTCAAGAAAAGGTCCATGAAGTACTCAAATTGCTTATAACATCCATTAAAACTCAACTTTAAATAATGTGGTGTCTTTGTTTCAATGAAAATGAATGATTTAATAAATATTATTTAAAATATGATTGTTTGCGTTGCTTACACAAACAAATGAACAAATAATGTATTCATTATCTACAAAAATATTTAGGCTTAAATTGTCGATAACGAAAACATTCTTAATTGCCTGATTATTTCAAGTGATACAAGCGATTTATCTTTAGGAAAATGTTATCCAAATTATTCATTTTTCGCGAAACAAACGGAGGCTTAGTGCTAAATCTCATCATTCGAGTAGATACCTAGAACCAACCAAAAGAATGGACGCGAGGTTGGGTAATTATCAAACTAAGTTCGAGTAACTCCCAAGTAGCTCGAAATTTCTCACGTCAGCGAGCACAATGTACTTTTAATTTGCAATGTCTAAGAAATAATTAAGAAAGCATCACCTAAGTATTGGGTAGATTGGTTGCTATTATTTGGGCCCATATATGCACGGTCCAATTTCTCAAGAGGACTTCGGATACGTTTTGATCATAACCGGCCTTTTTAACAAGAGGAGATTTAGCTACGTCACCTCCACATTCTCGTTTTCCTTCATGGCCTCATGGGTCAACGAAATCGAGCTGTTCGGAATGTTGTTCGAGGTTGGAATGGAGAGGTTCACCACCGTGAAGGAAGGGTGTTTGAGACGTATACTTGGCCATATGTAAACTGCGAGGAGGGTTAAAAGAGTAAAGATTTGAAGCTGCCATCGATAGAAGCTCCTTGTCTCAGCAGTGATGGGTAAAATTAGAGAAAGACCATGCCCTTTTTATTGAGGAAGATATTTATTTAGTGGAGAGAAATAGACCTGGTGAGAGAAAAAAGAGCTAAATGTGATGAAGTGCAGTGATAATTTAGCTGTGGAATCTCATGTGTTTGCCTCAGGCATGAGCCAAGTTCATTGAGATTAAAGTAATGGAGAAGCATATGCTCTCCTCCTCAAGTATGATCACACTATATCTCTTTAGGGGCTTGTAGGGTTAGCATTAGAGTTTTTGTTTCATGGACAAAGTCTCTGAATTGATCAAACTTGGATCCCGGCAAATTCTTCCGCTCATTTTGTCCCTTTTAATCCTCGCGTGCGTATCATTTGCGAAGACTCAGAATGGTAAGCAATGTCTTCGCTGGACAAATCTATGCCCTTGCTTGTTGTCCTCACGTTTGTGCTCATCAAATTCAAGCCCATCGCTTGCCAACCAACCTACAATTACCATGTCTGTTTACGCCCATCTAATGATACAACAAACTCTACTTTCGGTTCCAATCTTGCCTCACTTTTAGATTCTTTATCCTCTGAAGCATCCCTCAAGAATAGCTTCTACAAGAATGGCTCCAACGGCATCTTTGGCCTTTTTCTCTGCCGGGGCGATGTTTCGAGCAGCTCCTGCCAGTCCTGCGTCGAGAATGCAACTCAAACGCTCCCCAATCGATGCCTGTCCTACCAGGAAGCGATCATATGGTATGACGAGTGCATGCTGCACTACTCAGATGCCAACTTCTTTGGAGTGATGGCGACATACCCAATGGTCTTCATGTGGAATGTCCAGAACAACACATCACCCAATGATCCGGATGTTAACGCTCTTGCTTTGATATACAATCTAGTGGCTAACGTTCCGTATACTTCTACGATGTATGAAGTGCATCAATCCGATAGAGGCAACGGCTCACAGCAAAGATATGGACTTGTGCAGTGTAGTAGAGACATCAATAGTACTCAGTGCGAATCTTGTTTGGCTCAGCTGACAGAAGAAATCAAGCAGTGCTGTGAAGGGAAAAAGGGTTGGCGAATTCTGAGCCCGAGCTGTAATCTCCGATATGAGGATTACCTTTTCTATCAGCAACAGGCGGCTTCACCTCTTCCGAGTCCATCTACAGATAAAGGTCAGTACTCAAAAAAGCATATGCAATGTAAAGCAGGCTCGTTCGTGGGACTGGAAAAGTATAAGATTATTTGGTGTACAAGTTATGAGTCATAGAATTAACCAATCTTGATGCTTAGAAAGTGAACGATTAGTCTTGTTTACGTGGTCATGGACATTTGTTTACTCTTTCTGTACCCTAATTGTAGGCTCTGATGTAGGGGTCCCTGTTTTTAAAGCAGAATTAGTCATGTCTAGCGAATTAATTCAGGGAATTTCTGGCTAGGTAGAGAAGAAGTTCCTTATTTGACCATATAAAACCTTAGAGAAGGTCAACATCAGTAATTTGGTTTTCCCGATATATGGTAGATTCAATTCTGGTCACCATGTGCATGGATATATGGAGATTTCAGGTATCAACTGCTAGTAGACGTGTGCCTTTTGTCGCTATAAATTTGTTTTTGCTGAATTCCAATAATGGCAGCTAGAGAATCACTTCCTTTAGGCTCACTCTCTATTTCAAATTCATATGCAATTCGAATTGTGGTCCCATTAGTTTTAGCGATATTTCTGATCCCCAGTTTCATGCACCAATTGTAAGCAGGAAAGGGACGAAAAAACACAACGAAGATCATCGCCATTACTCTGTCACTGATTTTGGTAGTGGCATCACTTCTGGTGTCTTGTTACTACTTATCCAGGCGTAGAAAGAGTCGGCAAAGAGGTACATGTAATGATTAATCCAGTATTGAGTAACACTAGTTTAGTCATATTCTAACACATAGTGATTATACAGATGGAGAAACAAGTGAACATATACTTTTGCGAAGCATGGAGGATTCTGCGCACAGGACGAGCTTGAAGGAGGGAAGCGCACCCAATGGATACCAAGACGAAAGCGGCGAGATACGCTATTTTGACCTGCCTACTATACTAACAGCTACAAACAAGTTCGCCGATACTAATAAACTTGGAGAAGGTGGCTTCGGGCCAGTCTACAAGGTCAGGAAGCCTACTTTCCACGATGGACTGATATAGTTAATACTGATGTCTACTTTCTTGTCAGTGATATCGTTGTCTGCAATTTACTCTCCCTCACTCCTTATCGAGGAACATGACTACCAAATGCAGGGCAAGCTACCTGATGGGAAAGAAATTGCAGTCAAGAGGCTTTCGATGAGATCGAGCCAAGGCATTGAAGAGTTCAAGAACGAAGTGATGCTCATTGTTAAGCTTCAACACCGAAATCTAGTGAGGCTATTGGGGTGCTGCTTAGAGCGAGGCGAAAAGCTTCTTGTATACGAATACCTAGCAAACTCTAGTCTCGATGCCTTCCTATTTGGTTCAGTCTCTTACCTCTATCTACCCATTTGTCTATTGTGTTCTCTATGAAGCATTTCTCGCTATATACTAAAAAATTTTCCTATTCTCCCAATGCAGATCCGGTGAAAAGGAGCAAATTAGACTGGACAAAGCGTGCGCACGTTATCAGGGGAATAGCGAGGGGCCTTATGTATCTGCATGAGGATTCTCGGCTCAAAATCATCCATCGAGATTTGAAAGCGAGCAATGTGCTGTTGGATGACGAGATGAACCCGAAGATATCAGATTTTGGCACTGCTAGAATCTTCAAAGGCAATCAAATCGAAGCTAACACTAACAAGATCGTCGGGACATAGTAAGTTGCTCACATTTGTATTTCCATTGAGTTCATTATTATATAAAAACTTGGATCATATTATTTTCTTACATAATTGGAATAGAGAAAAGATTTTGAGTGTGTTTGGTTCAACATTTGCAAAGCCCTTTAGGGCCTAAAGCCCTTTCGGTAAATGCAAATACCATTGAGTAGTCAACCTACGGCCGATGACACTGGCCAATTTGGCTCGCCGTCGGTGGCTTAGTTCTGTCGGAAAATAGTTCAAGGTTTTTTATAAAAATAAAATAGAAAAAATACATTACAAAGTGTAGTTTCAAATCACATTTATATCAAAGTTGCTTTTCAATATATTTTTAAAATATATTCTACCAAACACTACTTGCATTTGGAAAGCCCAAAGGCCTTTGCATTTTCTCCTACCGTATTTCCTTTTATTTTGCTTTCTTTCCCTTGGCTCAAATGTTATTCTTTCTTCCTTATTAATGTCGATTATCAACAGTGGGTACATGGCTCCAGAATATGCTATGGAGGGTCTCTTTTCAGTGAAATCTGATGTCTATAGCTTTGGGGTTTTACTGCTCGAAATCCTCAGCGGACAAAAGTGCAGCTCTATTTTTAATAACTGTGATCATGGTCAGAGCCTAGTATCAAGTGTAAGCCACATATTTCATCATCTTTTGCAATTAGGCCATATTGAATGTTGTAATATCTATGTTTCTTTTGTCAGTTAAAAGTAAGAGAAGGTAGGATTTTGACAGGCATGGTGGCTGTGGAAAGAAGACAAAGGGCTAGAGTTAGTAGATGCAAACTTGATCGGATCCTGTCCGAGAAACGAAGCTCTAAGATTGATCCATATATCGCTGTTGTGCGTTCAAGAAGATCCGAGTTTTAGGCCTACTATGTCGACAGTCGTCCTCATGCTCGAGAGCGAATCAGACCTTCCTCACCCGAAATCGCCTCCCTTCTCTATAGGCAAATCTTTCATGTTGGATCAATCTTCCACCGATGCCGGCACTGGATGCCTCTTTTCCGATAAATCTTCAGCAAGTGCATCAAACTGATTCGGCATATGGTAAAATTCTGTATGTAAAGTCCATGAGATTTAATTATCCCAATTTCATATACATGGATTTACCTCCTTGATACAATACCATTTGTGGAACATTTTAGTTGAATTTCATTTGAATAACATAGGGTGGAAATGGTAATCAGTGAGGTCGCTACTTCAGTATACTTTTCTTCTCGAATACGAAGTGCTAGGTCCAACATGCAATACCACAAAAGGATTAGGGTTAATACTATAAAATTTAAAAAAAAAATCTTAAACTGATATATTTCTGATAAATTTAGCTTAAACTAATTTTTTAACCAAACCCCAAACTGATATATTTGTGACAAATTTATTCTAAATTAATTTTTTTACTACAAAAATCATAAATCGGCATATTTTTGACAAATTTACTCTTAGTCAACTTCCGTCAAATTTTACTGCATGGGTGACATGTGGTAATGTGTTATGGTGACGTGATAAGTTCATGTGAAAATCCACAAGGTTCAAACTATGAAAATCCCTAAACTAATAAAGTCAATTTACTACAGGTTTGTCAATTTTAGGATTTTTCGTGGTATGGATTTCCACAGTACCACATCATCCAAGTTAGTAAATTTAATATGGCAATTTGACTAAAGTTAACGAATGAAAAATTTATCATAAATATATCAGTTTGAGATTTTTTTATAATTAAAAATCTAAATATAATTTGGACTTTTCGTAATATTAATCGATGGATGAAGACAAAATGAGCATGCAGAAAGTTTCCGTCTTAAAGTAACAGATGAGGTTTCGACCAAAAAAAAAAAGTAACAGATGAGGCAGGCCAATTTTGGACATGTGGTCCAATCTCCTGCTCTCAAACCTTAGCCTCATACAAAGGTAGGTTTCGGAGCAGTAGGGAAAAAAGGTAGGAAAGTGCAGGAAGTAGGTTTCGTTTTTTATGTAAAGGCCCTTGGACTCAATCATTTCTGAAAGAAAATAGTTTCTGCAAAATCCCAAAAATCTAATCTTTGTAGAGACACGGTGGCGATTGAATTATACGAGAGAAAGTGTCACCTGTTAATAAAAATTTTCTAAACTTTTGTGTGAATTACGGCGCTTTAAATAAAAGTTAGGACAAAGAACTCATAAAATAAATCATGATCGGTGAGAATGGGGGATCGATCCCAGTGGACCATAGAAGGTCCCCAAAAAGAATAATTTCTTATATTCTAGCAATGGCGCAAAAATGGTGGGGAAAAAGTTTTAAAATGTGTACAGAAAGAGAATTTTCTTTTTCAATATTTAAGTGACTTAGAGAAAGTGGAATTAAATATTTGTTTGGTTTTTTGTGGAACTTTCTAAAAGCTTGTGCTTTTGGAAAATGACAATGGTTTGATTCAGTTTTGCATTGTATATATGTATAATACATAGTATAGGTATTTATTGAATAAATTACATTCTTTACATTATCAATCACAATGGAGAAAATTTACGTAAAAATGATTATTTGTGGGAGATCTGCATGTTTGACGTGTGATTTATTTCATCTAGGGGGATAAGTCCAGATAAATTATCCTACTGTTTCTTATGGCGTCTTACTCATCAGCCATAACTATCAAATCATTGTCAGATTAGGGGACATAACTGGGGTCGGGCTTCCCATTATAATATAAGGTTATGTCATCAAAACAAAAAATATATATAATGATTAAATTCTTTTTTTTTTTTAAGATAATCAAATGTAAAGGATGTTCACCGTGTGGAAAGTCATTAACTATTACAATTTGAAACAAAAATTTTGGTCCAATCTGAAAAGGTTTATAACTAAATTGGTCCAATTAAACTAAATTGATATTAATGATATAGGTTTAAGACTTTTTTAATACTTTTCTCCTCTACAGTGCATATGCCTCGGACATTTGCCAAAAAAAAGAAAAAGAAAATCCCATCATTTATTTTATTAGTTAATAAAAAAATTCTGATTAATAGTTCCATGCTTGTCTAGCGACGGCAATTGGTGTTGAGTTTGTGGCTCAAGTAAATGAGACCTGGAGAATGGAATAGGCCGAAGTCATGTTTAGAGGGGTCAAGATCGCGTGGATGTGGGGGACTAGGAGACCGGGTCAGCTACCTAGCATCCAGCATTGGGCGGCCGCCCAGGCATCACAATCCACGCTCATTGACAAAGCATTTTTTAAGTATTATCTTGACATATTTTGTTTAGAACATGAACGCAGCTTCGTGGAACTTTCTCTTAATTCAAAATGCCAGCATTAAGTTTCTAATTCTGGAGCCAAACCGACTTAAAATCGTTCTCTCTAAAATATGAATTTTGAGATGTAAGATCTAAGCACCGCATCACCCTCAAATGAGCAAACCCCTCGGTGGTGTGCACTGTTGCTACTCGGTCCTCTCCTCTAGATGTAAGAAGAAGCGTTGCATCTTTTCAGTCAATTGGAGAAGTCACATTTATCAGGAAAAAAAAATTGTTATATGGAGGGAAAAGGGCTGAACATTCAAGGTTTTCAAGATCTTTTCCTGACTCGGCTTAAGGCTGGTTTCAAAGAAAACCGGGTAGGTTCATGGGTTTAAAACACTACTCGACCCTTGATTCAATCTTGACCCCATGCAGATGTGAACTAGCTAGGGCGGTTCCTAGGTAAAATCGATCTTGAACAAGTGAGCATATTTCCCAAAAATATATATATTTTATTACCAAGTTAATAACTCAAATAACGAAAAGAGATTTCCGGAAACAAAGTTTCAACTCAATAAAAAAAATGATTATTTTAAATCTAACATACCAAAATTTAGGAAAACAGAGTTCAAGTTTCTAGTTCTACTAGACAGACAGTTTGATTCCAGACACTTTGATTCCAAGTTAGTTATGGAGTAGACCAATTTAATACCAAATCCTAGATTTTCTGGAATCATTCCAATTGTTCCGTTTCCAAATTCGGCTGCACATGCACTCGCTAGTGGTAGCATTCTCTCTAAAATAAACCAGAAGCGTCAAAATATCATTCGCCCAAGCAGAGAATTTTACAGCAAGAAACCTTCTCTCTCTCTCTCTCTCTCTCTCTCTCTCTCTCTCTCCGTTAGCGAAGCTTCAATCTTCCCTTGGGAGCAGCCCTCCACAACCTTTTTCATTAGTCACGTCTCAAAAGATACACAAATCTCTCTCAACGGTTTTTCACTAACTTTGAGACTGTTTTCAGTCACCGAGAGTAAACAGGAAATTCCCATATCTGGAAGTGGGCGTTGCTATTGATAAGTTCATGAATGGAGCCGACCTTTATCATCGACGAATTGCACGATTTGCTTTTCCTCGCCCGACTTGAACGACTTGCTCTTCCCTCACCAAACTTGGATGGTATTGGGACAGCTGGTACTCTCCCTACTTTTTTTTTTTTTTTTAACAGAGTACTCTCCCTACTTTCACATTCTTTAATAATTATTTTCACTTTCTGCTGTGCGGATGAGCAATCATAATCACTTTTGAACTATTTATTTACGAACTCCATTTTTGTCGGTTTCGTCACTAATGCCAGGCAAAAGACCGAATATGCTTCCCTGCCCGGGTATAAAGAGAGTGCAGTTTCCTTTTTTGTCCATTTACTGGAGTCCCCTCAACATGAACACTCGATTCCTACTCTCAGCCCTCTTCTTCTTCTTCACACTCCTAAGCGTTGCACATGGTCAAGGAAGGGTACCCGTCTCAGGAATTACGAAAATTCGTGATCTTGCCAACCAAACTGGTCAATGGAGACACACCCAGATGACGAAATCACGGGAGAATCGTGTCAAGTTCAAGTCTTTTTCACCTCCAATGGTGCTGGCAGGTGTCTTGTGCTTCGTAGCAGCTGCTATTTCAAGCGCTGGCGGGATTGGTGGCGGCGGGCTTTTCATACCGATTCTCGCTATAATTGCAGGCCTTGAGCTCAAGACAGCCTCGAGCATCTCGGCTTTCATGGTCACTGGTGGATCGATTGCGAATGTCATCTGCAATTTGGTCATCAAGAGCCCCAGGTTTGGTGGCAAGTGCCTGATCGACTATGACATTGCGCTCCTCTCAGAGCCATGCATGCTGTTGGGAGTGAGTGTTGGGGTCATATGCAATGTTGTCTTCCCTGAGTGGCTCATCACTGTACTGTTTGCAGTCTTTCTTGCTTGGTCCACCTTCAAGACCTGCGGAAATGGGGTCTCGTATTGGAAGCTGGAGTCACAGGAAGGGAGAGAGATAGTACACTTGGAAAATGGGTCTGTGAAAGAGGGGGTTCTTGATGGGTCTGAGGAAGCCAAAACTGCAAAAGAGCCTCTTTTGCGTGTTGAACCAGAATGTCCAGACAAGTTTCCATGGATGAAATTGGGGGTTTTGGTTCTGGTCTGGTTTTCATTCTTCTTGGTGTACGTTCTTCGTGGAAATCGATATGGACAGGTTTGTTTCTTCTTTTATTCTTTTTTTGTTGTTTTCTTTTGTATCTTCTTTAACTCCACTATCATCTTAGATAAGGCTAAAGAATTATCATGCCTCCTGTGACTGAATTAGGTGAATGAATACAATATACCAGAATATCTGTCCATTTTGTTTTCATCCTCGTTTTTTATTTTGCAATTATAGATCATTCTCGATATAAAGATTTTAGACAGATCATGCTGGATCTTGTTGCCTTGTTCTTATCTAGTGAGTCACCTCTTGAACTGAATTTTTAAGGAAATGATGATTGGGATATTTATGGACTTATCTTAAAAATGACATTGCCCCAGACTTGAAAGGAATTTTGTGGAAAAAGTCGTTGCTCGTGCCGGGGACACTTCGCCATGTCACAGAACAGCAGATATGTTTGCTTTGTGTTCTATAATCCAGGGATGACTCGCTTGATTCTTAAATGTGGGACTCCTGTGGGTCTATATTTTTAATATTCTAATCCACCGTATCAGACGTTTAAAAAAATAATGATTATTTTAAAGATACATATGCAATTTTATTTTTATTTTATTTATTTGGCTTTTTAAACAGATTACTGGAAGTTGATGTTTGATCGAGCAAAAGAAGATTGATAGACTCGAAGCTTAAGATGAAATCCCTTTTTACTACAAAACAAAGCCAAGAATCAAGAATCAAAAGCTCCACAACCATTTCCAAAAAGAAATTAGATCCATTATTTCTTGTTTTTGTCTCCTTAGGATGGTCCTTTTAACAGATCTTTTGACATTCACTCTGGTGGTATATCGAAAGCTTCTTTCTTTTCTTCTTTTCTTTTTCCAAAACTGAAGCATCTCATTCCACACATATAGAGTACATGTTTGTCTATGGATGGTGACTCATTGGTCATTAGCTTGCTCTAAATCAATTTTAAAGTGTCAACTGACGGAAGTGATCTACATAGACTTCAATATCGGTTTGAGTTGCTTTCAGTGCATGCCAGGTGGAAGATGCTTTCAGCTAGCAAATCAAAACCTAGGAAGAAAAAAACAAATAAGCTCCGGTCTCGCAATCTCGGATGTTGCCATGAAACTGCTATACTGATACCATGGTCCTCTTTCTTGTCTTGTATCAGCATGGCACTGACCATAAATGGCCACTTCATGATGAAGCTGCCACTCATCTCCGGCCCAACGCACCATTTCTTGCTTAAACTCTACATATCACTAGCCTGCTGCTTAATTTTCTTCTTTTCTTTTTCCGCCTTCCTGAGTAAATCTTTGCAAAGATTCTTCATGTGACTGTCCTGCAATACGATACTTCCCTCCAAGTTTGTACGACAGATTTGATGTGGATGGTCTTTGAAATTATGTGCAGAGTATCATCCCAATTGAGCCCTGTGGTCCAGGGTATTGGATACTTTCATCCATTCAGATTCCACTAGCTGTGGCCTTTACTTCATGGATCCTTTTCAGGAAAGAAAGCATCCAAAATCAAGTTTCAAGCCAGCAGGTCTTTGCTTATATACTGAAAAAGATTAATAAGAGCCGTAAGAGTTGTTCTAGTAAATTAAGCTCCATAACTTGAACTTCATTAAGATGTGGTTCTTTTTTAAAGGACATTGATGACCTGAACAGAGAAGAACCAGCCAACAGGCTTATTTTTCCAGTGATGGCACTGTTAGCTGGACTTTTGGGCGGAATTTTCGGAATAGGCGGTGGAATGCTAATAAGCCCACTCCTCCTGCAAGTGGGAATTGCACCTGAGGTAACTTCTTGGTCACGTATCATTTGCGACTCTATCATTTCCTCACATGAGCTGGGATAAATTATTAGGTGAAGTCACTTGAATGTCTAGCATCATAGACGAAGCCAATTGTAGAAAACCCGTGAGGTCCATATCCTACATGAAGGCTGAATCTGTCAGGCCGAGCCCAATTCAGATTTTGTTAGGCATAAGCTGCACTTCATCTTGCAGGTTACAGCAGCGACTTGCTCATTCATGGTTTTCTTCTCGTCCACAATGTCGGCGCTCCAGTATATCCTATTGGGGATGGAGCACACGGAGATAGCCCTGATATTATCCTTTATTTGCTTCGTCGCATCACTTCTGGGAATAATCGTGGTTCAGAGGGCCATAAGCATATACGGGAGGGCCTCGCTCATCGTGTTCTCCGTCAGCATTGTGATGGCATTGAGTACGGTTCTCATCACCGGATTCGGAGCTGTTAAGGTCTGGAACGACTACATTTCGGGCAAGTATATGGGATTCAAACCTCCCTGTTGACGACTCTTGCACATGGATTTTTGGCTAAGCGCGCATGCTGTAAAAGTTACAAACAGCTCGCTTCTATTCAGCTAATATGGAATAAGGATCAGGCCTATCCCATTTGTGGGATCAGGCCAACATATTAGAACTCGTCTCTCTACGGGAGATTGTTCCGATAGACTAGTTTACGATATCGGGTATTTTCTTGTGTAAATTCGGGAGCGGAAGGGCCGTGCATGGAGATTTCTTGACCTGGAAAGATGATCCTTTGTATAATCTTGTAAGACAAGTATGATAATCCTTGCCGTGAGACTGACTTTTCAATGTTAAGCACAATAAAGCATGCAATTCCACGACGTATCTTATTGCTCCAAATTAGAAATAAATCCCACTACCCCGATCGAAATAGAACTATAAAGGGAATTATTTTGATTCAGTCATCTTGGTTTGGATTTGGTCAGTTGAATATTTAATGTTAAGCACAAAAAAGCATGTAATTCCACGATGTATCTTATCGCTCAAAATTAGAAATAAATCCCACTACCCTAATCAAAATAGAACTATAAAGGGAATTATTTTGATTTAGTCATCTCGGTTTGGATTTGGTCAGTTGAATATTTAATGTTGAATACGGAGTAATCACATAGTTCCCCCGTTACTGTGATATCTTTTATGTGATTCAAGTTTAGCAAGTGATTCCAGAAATCAAAGTAATGCACAGACGAGACAAGCAATTTAGTTCACTGATGACGAAAGACACAAACATTGACATGAGACTCCCATCTTTAGAGGTGACTTCAGTTGCATGAGGGGGGGCAGACTTTAATTTCTACATCACATGCAGTCGAAAGATCAATACATTGTGAAGATTGATGCAGGCATTCTCCAGGAAGTATCAGGAAATATTCAGCTTTACAATTCAAGTGGCCGTATCATCCACGGAATTAGCATAGTAAAAATTTCAAGTGATTATCTGCGGAATTCGTGTGTATACCTTCTTCTCAAAGGTTCTCGCAAACTAACAATGGATGAGATATTTTGATGTTAACAATTTATTGAGAGATGATGATCTAAAATCTCAAACTATAAGGTAGAGAGATCGGCAGAGGATGAATGTTGTCCATAAAACTCCAAAGACAAAGGTAAAAGATAGTTGTGATGGGAATCACATACCAATTCTAGAAAAACAATACAAGTAAATAATTCACAAGAAAATCTGCTATTGAAGTTCATCTAGACTTGAGCTACTCTGCATCCCTTCAAATTAAATTAGACTTCAAAAAAAGTAGGTATACAATGATAATCTTCTCTCAAAATTAACACACAGAGAAAACACTCACGAATAAAAAACCACTTTTTTCTTCTTTCTTTGCCGCACACATTCGCATTTTTCTTCCTAATTGGCCGTCACTATCTCTCTTTCGTCTTTTCTCTCTAGTTTCTTCTTAGCCATCACAACTGTCACCTCTCAATAGCTAATATGTGAAGTGTAACTTTTAACCTAAAAGTAAAATGAAGAGCAAAGATAGGAAAACCCTTAATAAAAAAGTCTGGCTTCACCTACCAACAATCTTCTACTTAAAGATAAATGCACTTAATGCACCGAACAACTTTGCATTCATCCACTCTTTTTTTTCTTTTTTTTTGGGTCAAGCGTGCATCCGCTTCAAAAGCTAGTAGTAGGAACTTGGGCCTCTACAATCCAAGTCATCAACTAATGTGGAGTAATACAAATGATACTAGGACAAAAAGTATACTTCTCTATGTCTACTTCCTTTGTAAACATATCAGATGGATTCTTTGCGTTACCTATTTGATATCTGCACACGTTTGTTTCGAGTCTACTCAATCTCTCTTAGAAGATTTTCTTTAATTCTTTAATCAATACCAAGCCTACATTATGATCCTTGAAAAGACCTTTCCACATTAAGAAGATGTAGCTGTGTATGGACGTCATTGAGCATTCAACTTCTTTTTTAGGAAAATATGTAGTGCTCGAATTTTATGACCATGTCCCAACTATTTTTTGTCTAAAGAGGATGTGTCTACTTTTATAAAAGGAGCCGTCCTTGATCCTTGAGCCTGGATTTTGCTAAAGTGAATTTGGCATTATTGAAAGATGTCACCATGAATTTTCTCGTTTTGAGATCAAACCGGTCGATGACAGCTAAGCACCAGATCGCCCTCCTCAAGTGAATGACCATATCATAGAAAATTGGTTTGCAAAACCTAGTTTTCCACAAAAAGGAACATGAAGTGTGCTCCAGTCCAATGATTGATTGCCACGTAAGCCATTCCATCGATGCGGCCAGATGGAAACGGCGGAAGAGGGAGAGAGAGAGAGAGAGAGAGAGAGAGAGAGAGAGAGAGAGCGGTGACGGAGAACGCGAGGAAGTGGGCACCTGAAAATCGGAGAAGTGGGGGCGTGCTCCGACACGTGGTGAACAATTACTGGACTGGAGTGTGGCCTACGTGGCACTCCTAAGCCTGGATCCGACCAGGTCGGATCCTCGGATCTTGAAACGTCTCTGACCTAGTGAACATGTTTTGACCCAAAAAAAAAAAAAAAAAAACAAGAGAGAGAAATCTATTGTTAACAAGTTATCAACTCAAAATAATAATAATAAATAGGCTTCCGGAGACAGAATTTCAACTGAAAAAAAAAAAAAGATTGGTTGTTGTGTTTTAATACATTGAAACTATAAAATAATAGACAAGTTCATGGTTCTACCAGGTGGCCACTTGAGGCAGACCCATTCGACTTATGATTCTAGATTTTGTCGGAATCAATCTCTTAAGCTTGTTTTTTTATTCAACATCTAAATCAGATCACCCGAACCCCGTTGATTATAATATTAGCATTATTCTTAAAATTATGAAGAAGGGCCAAAATAAAATTAAATAAATAAATCAGTCCCCCCGACAGAACTAGAATTTGACAACAAGAAAGAATCTGCCTTCTCTCTCCCAATCCATCTAAATCTCTCACTCTCTCCTTAGCCATAACCGAAGCTTCAACAGACAGACCTCCACAACCTTTTTGTTAAAATTAAAAAATCAACATTCTCTCCGTCTATCGAAGACTTTTCTAGTCGTCGGGAGTAAAGAGGAGTCCGAGGAATTTGCATGCTTTTGCTTTTCCTTCACCCAACTTCAATGACATAACGACACATGGTAAGTCTGTGGTTTCACCAATTCCACATTCTTTGATCTTTTACTTCGCCCCTTGCTGTGCTAAGAGTTGATAATAATTGCATTTTACATTTATTTATTGTCAGCGCTATTTCCATCACTTATCCATCTCATTTTTATTAAAAACATAACATTGCCCTTGATTATGAAATTGTAATTTAAAGTAGCGGCTCCAAGTTTATTTACTTTTTTTCTATTTGTAGGTAGCATCAAGTTGCATATTAAAAATATCACATGTCTTATTTTTGCTTATCGTGGGTATCTATGTATGTTAAAGGCACTATGTTTTGTTTTCTATTGTTGGATTTTACTTCCCAAAAATTTACTTTTGCTGAAAAGAGATTTTCAACAAAACCTAGTTCTTGTTTTACACTGTTGAGCAAATGTATGAATTAATTATCAAGTGGAATCTAGAGACTAACATTGTTAACCAAGTCACGTGTTTATAGAATTTTAGTTTTATTGTGCATACCACCATCAAACCATTTTTTTTGGGGGGTCTGAAATGTAAATACTATTTATAAGATGGCGTCCCATCAAACCATTTATTATCAGTTATCTTATATATATAGACACACACACAAAGGGGTGATTGGATGAAAAAAAAAAATTATCTTTAAAGATTTTCCAGCACAAAATCACAATTACCTTCCTGAACATGAAATTTTAAATTTAATCGAATCGAAACTTTGCACAAAATAAGCAATTGTTTTTAAATGCCAATGAAATTTCATCATTTTGGATTAACAAAAATTAATATTATGTGTGACTAAATTCATGGAAATTCTTTTATGATGGTACAAGTAAAAAGTTAATAAATGTCTGAATAAGTTAAAAAGTTGTCTCTATTAAATTTCTTCTAAATTCTATTTGACAATTAATTCATAAATTTGCTCGATAATGTAGAAAAAAACCTAGCTTTTTTGAAAGTTTCTTTTTTTGATAAAGCTAATCTTGACGAAAGCGAAATATGAAAATAAAGAAGAGAGCATAATAAACTTTAAAAGACATGGGATAAAGTAAAAGGAAGATATGTGATATTCCTTGGATTCTACACATCAATAAAAAAACTAAAAAAGGAAAGTAAATTAAACTTCCACCATTGTTAAATCCAATTAAATGGTTGAGCGTAATTTTGTTATTTTAGTGAATACGGGGTGGTTTTTTTTTTTTTTTTTTTTTTTTGGTTGGATTCCGGGTGGGTTGAGAAAGCACGATCCTCATTTATTTTCTCACTTCAATGCCATGCAGAAGATCAAATATCTCTCGCAACCGCTGTATATCAGGAGAGTGCAGTTTCCGTTTCCGTCCATTCGCCAAGCTCTCTCAATATGAAGAACCAGAGACTCTCCGCTCAATTGCTACTCTCGGCCGTCGCCTTCTTCGTCTTCTTCTTCACAATCCTAAGCCTTCATCATGCTAAAGGAAGGGAACCCATCTCGGGAATCACAAAAAGTCATGATCTTTCCAACCAAACTCATCAATGGAGACACACCCAGATGAGGAAATCTCGAGAGACCCGTGTCGAGTTCAAGTCACCGGTGGTGCTAGCAGGTGCCTTGTGCTTCATAGCATCTGCTATTTCCAGCGCGGGTGGGGTTGGTGGAGGTGGGCTTTTCATACCGATTCTTGCTATAGTCGCCGGCCTTGAGCTCAAGATGGCCTCGAGCTTCTCCGGTTTCATGGTCACTGGTGTGTCGCTTGCGAATGTTGTCTGCAGTTTGATCATCAAGAGCCCCAAGTTTGGTGGCAAGTGCTTGATCGACTATGACATTGCACTCCTCTCAGTGCCATGCATGCTGTTGGGAGTCAGTGTAGGGGTCATATGCCATGTCATCTTCCCTGAGTGGCTCATCACGATACTATTTGCAGTCTTTCTTGCTTGGTCCACCTTTAAGACCTGCAAAAAAGCGGTCTCGTATTGGAAACTGGAGTCAGAGGAAGGTGGAGAGAGAGTCCACTTGGAAAATGGGTCTGAGAGAGCGGGGGGTCTTGATGGGTCAGAGGAAGCCAAAATTGCAAAAGAACCTCTTTTGCGTGCCGCATCAAAACGTCAAGAATCGTATCCATGGATGAAATTGGTGGTTTTGGTTCTGGTCTGGTTTTCATTCTTCTTCGTGTATATACTTCGTGGAAACCGACATGGACAGGTGTGTTTCTTCTGTTACACTTTTTTTGTTGTTTTGTTTTTATATCCTTTAATTCCATCATCATCTTATATAAGGCCTAGAGAATCATCATGCCCCTGTGACTGAATTAGGTGAATGAATACGGTATACCAAAAGATCTGTCCGTTTTGTTTTCGTTCTTATTTTTTGTTTTTCAACTAAAGACCATTCTCAATAAATAGACAGATCGTACTAGATCTTTTTGCCTGGTTCTTATCGATTGAGTCACCCCTTCCAACTGAATTTTAAGTTACTGATGATTAGGATGTTTATGGATTTATCTTAAAAATGATATTTCTCAGACGTGAAAAGAATTTCGAGGAAAAACCTGTTGCTCATGCTGGGGACATTTTTATTCATCTTATAGAACAGGAAATTTGTTTCCTGTGTGTTCTATAATTCAGGGATGACTCGCTTGATTCTCAAATGTGGGACTCCTATGGTTCTAGATTTGTAATATTCTGTATCTTTTTTGGGGCTTTTTAAACAGATTACTGGAAGTTGATGTTTAATCACATTAGGATGAGCAAAAGATGATTGATAGACTCGAGGCTTAAGATGAAAAATTTTCACTAACAAAACAAAGCCAAGTATTACGAATCAACAGTTCCACAGATAGTTCCAAAGAAGATGAAATTAGATTCATTGTTCCTTTGCTTTTGTCTCCAAAGAAGGGTCCTTTTAATAGATCATTTGTCATTCACTCTGGTGGTATACCGCAAGCTTTTTGTTTCTTTCTTTCCTTTTTTTTTTTTTTTTTTTTCCAAAATTGAAGTGTCTCATTCTACTCATATAGAGTTCATGTTTATGGATGGTGACTCTTCAGCTTGCTCCAAATTAAATTCTAAGTGTCAACTGATGGAGGTATACTACGAAGACTTCAGTATTCAGTTTGTGTTGCTTTCAGTGAATGCAACTTGGAAGACGCTTTGTGCTATCAAATTAAATCTAGGAAGAAACCAACAAATAATCTCTGATATCGCAATCTCATATGTTGCCATGAAATCCAATACTGATAGTACGGTCCTCCGTTCTTGCCTTGTGTTCACATAACACTGACCATAAAGGGTCGCTTTATGATGATGATACTCTTCATCTTTGGTCCAATGCGCCATTTCTTGCCTAAACTTTACATCACACTAACTTGCCACGAAATTTTCTTTTCTTTTTCTGCGTTCTTCAGTAAATCCTCGCAAAGATTTTTAATGTGCCTGTCCTGTAATACTATCTTTCTTCCAACTTTATACTACGGATTTATTGTGCATGATCTTTGAAATTATGTGCAGAGTATCATCCCAATTGAGCCCTGTGGTCCAGGATATTGGATACTCTCATCTGTTCAGATTCCACTAGCGGTGGCCTTTACTTCATGGATTCTTTTCAGGAAAGAAAGCATTGAGCATCAAGTTTCAAGCCAGCAGGTGGTTGGGTTATATATAGAAAAAGATTAATAAGAACTGCAAAAGTTACTGTAGTAAAATTGCTTGCAGTCATTAAGATGTGGTTCTTTTTTGAAGGACATTGATGATCAGAACAGAGAAGGACCAGCCAAGAGGCTTATTTTCCCGGTAATGGCACTGTTAGCTGGACTTCTGGGAGGATTTTTCGGAATAGGCGGTGGAATGCTTATGAGTCCACTCCTCCTGCAAGTGGGAATAGTTCCCGAGGTAACTTCTTGCTCGAAATATCCACTCGTGACTCTACCTGTTCCTCGCACGAGCTGGGTGAAATTATTAGGTGAAGTGACTTCAATGTTTAGCATCATAGACTAAGCCAATCGTAGAAGACCTGTGAGGTCCGTATCCTATATTACGGCTCCCACCCACTTCTGATCATACCGTTCCTGAAAGGCTGAGCCCAATTCAGATTTTGTTAGGTGTAACCTGCACTTCATCTCGCAGGTCACAGCAGCAACTTGCTCCTTCATGGTTTTCTTCTCGTCCACAATGTTGGCACTCCAGTATATCCTATTGGGGATGGAGCACACAGAGGTCGCCCTGATATTTTCCTTTATCTGCTTCGTCGCGTCACTTCTGGGAATAATCGTGGTTCAGAGGGCCATAAGAGAATATGGGAGGGCCTCGCTGATCGTGTTCTCTGTCAGCACTGTGATGGCTTTGAGCACGGTTCTCATCACCGGGTTCGGAGTTGTCAAGGTCCGGAAAGACTACATTTCAGGCAAGTATATGGGATTCAAATCTCCCTGTTGACGGTGCTAGCGCATGGAATTTTCCCTAAGCGCGCATGCTGTAAAAGTTAGAAACAATGCATCTCCCCTCAACCAATATGGAATAGGTAGAGTTAGCCATTTGTGGGATGAGGCCAACATGTTTGAACATGTCTCTCTACAGGAGATCGTTCCAGTAGATTAGTTTCATGATGTGGTGTATTTTCTTGTGTAAAAATGCGAGTGGAAGGGCCTTGCATGGAGACTTCTTGACCTGGAAAGATGATCCTTTGTGAAATCTTGTAAGATAAGTATGATAAGCTTTGCCATGAGCTTGACCTTTGAATGTTAAGCACAAAAGAGCACTCATGTGATTCTATGACATCTCTTGTCGCTCAAAATTAGATGTCGATCCAGACGCCCCGATTGAAATAGAATTATTAAGGGAACTTTTTTTATTCAACCATCTCTTTTTCAATTTGTTCAGTTGAATATCTTATGTTAGATAATAAGTAATCACATAGTTTCACGATTATTTTGATCTCGTTTATGCGACTCAAGAGTACTAAGTCTTTCCAGAATTTATAGGAATGCACTGATGACAAGAGACAGAGACATTGACCTGAGACTCCCATCCCTAGAGATAGGTTCCCTTGCACATAGGGAGACTAGAATTTCTACATGGTCTGCAGTTGAAAGATCAAAACAATGTGAAGATTGATGCATGACATTCTCCATAAAGTGTCAATAAACATGCAGCTTTCCAATTCAAGTGGGCCTATCGTCCATGGAATTAGCATAAGTACAAATTTCAAGTGATCGTATCATCTGCGGAATTCGTATATTTACCCCCATTCACTTAAATACTCGCAAATTGACAATGGTTGAAAGCACTTCAATGTCGCCAATTAATTGAGAGATGATGCTTTTAAAAACTCGAATTGTGGGTTGTAGAGATCAGCGCGGGATGAATGTTGTTGATGAAACTCCAAAGACAAAGGTAAAAGATAACACGATGCTCACTGTCACGCCTCGAACCTCGAGTGCACGGATATCCCTCGGTGGTCGACTAAATTGCGACGTTCTCAGGACGTGTCACTGACCCAATCGATTCATGCACCTACGGAAGCAAAATAAACAATCTTCAGACAATAAACAAACATAGGATAGAAAAGCTGGACAGTCAATTCACAAAAGCCACACTTTATAAACAACCCAGGTTTATATATACAAGGGTCTAAAACCAAAAAGGAACTATTGAGCTAACCCTACCCCGAACCCTACCTACTTGGGATCTGGGTCTATCACAACACCGTCAGGGATGTCGATGTCTAGAGGATCAGCTACCTCTACTGTAGGTTCCTCAACCTCGAGTCTCGAGTTCGCCTTGATATCAGCTATAATATCAGCGTCATGCACGAGGTCGAGCTCCTCAAAATACTCGCCATCAATGGCAAGTCCGTCGAAGCCATCCAAGGAGCCCTCTCGAATACCATTAGGCCCGTGGTGAAACCACGCTTTGAATCTATGAGGGACCACTGAGGTAGGCCCTCATAGACCAAAATTGTAGTAACCACGAGTTCACGGGTCCAATCGGGGTTCCGGTGAATAGGGAATATAGTGCGCTGTTCCTCAACCTCTCGCAGGCACCCAAAACGAACGGGTCGAACCTCCATCTAAGGACCTATAAAATTGTAATCTACGACAGGATAAGACAATATCTCAATGAGTCTACACCCTAAACCCCAATTAGGAAGAAATTCATCTAGAGGCAACCTAACAACACATCATACAAGACTAACCTCACTTCAGCACCTCCCTACACATTAGTACAGCTCTTATACATATGCATACCACAAACACATGAAACACTGGAACACTGCACATCAATCACCAAACACTCACAGGAATCCTGATTATAAGGCTAAATCGTTATGACACGTCCCATTCCGTGCCACACAATTTTGTCCCATAATCCAATGCCGTTATTTCACTCATTCACATGTGTCCCAGTTATTAAGACCTAATGGTCAAATCCAACTCAACAGTCGGCAGTCTTCTGGCATAGTCGAGTGCTGTCTCGTCCCACGAGCACGGCAATGTCTACCTCTAGACAGCATTCCTGAAGGAGCATTGGTCTGGCCTCTACCGTGATTCAGCATCCGTTGATGCGGGGCATTCCATATAGGAGCGTCGTCCACCCAACTTTCCTCGGGTAATGGGTTCTCATAGCGTTCACTGGCACATCCAATCTCGGCCAAAGACTTCATCCTTTGCACTTAAATGCCTCAATTTCAAATAATGTACTCGGCCTTTTTTTTTTTTTCATATTAAAAACACCTAGTAAAATAAGTGTGCATGGACACACGGTCAAGTCGGACTATAAATTGTTATATTCTCCCATTTTAAAATTCTACGATTTTAGATAGTACTTAAAACCTTTTCGGCATCAAAAACTGACACCCTATATTTTTTTGATTAAATACCAAAATTCATATTTTTGAAATAATAAATCAAAAATCAATACACAGCATCAAATTGCACAATTTAGCACTCAATTGCACAAACTAAGCGCACCACAACGATCAGCACATCTAACAACTGGCTATCCCGGTATAATTTCTACTAAATAATAAATATTTAAATAAATTACAAAATAATTAAATAAATTACAAAATAATTAAATAAATCACTAATTGATCTACCTAAGCTAATCTAAACACCTAATTGAACTAATTAAATTACCCTAACCAATCTAGCTACATCATAAACTGTTAAATATGTCTCGAGTTTTTCGCAGGAACGGATTTACTGAAATAGGAAAGTCCAACTTCGACTTGGATTTGGATTTTGTTTTGGATGAAATCGTTTAAAATAGGAAACATAATCCTATGAGAAGTTGGCAGGTTTCACTTATATATAGACCTGTGGCCGTGGGTGGTATGTGTGGATCACAAATTGTCTTGAAGCGCCGCGTGAGTGCTTGGTGTTCCGCCGTTGATCATGAAGAATTGGTCTTGAAGCGCCGTCTTGTCGTCGAGTGCTTGTGAGGGATTTTCTTTGTCGTTCTTGTTCATACAATTACATCCAAGAAGATTTAGTGTTTGTAGCCGATACAAATCTTGAGGTAAGATTTGTGTGTAAATTCCTTTGTGAGATTGAGAGATTATTTTGTGAGGAATTTTGGGGCTAAACACTGTGTGCGTTTTTGGGTGTAATTGGGGCTTGGGAAACACCGAGTGAGTGTTTGAGTGACTTGAGTGTGTAATCTCCTTGTATCGCTTGATCTATAGTGAAATTCACTGCTACTCTCCCCGTGGACGTAGGTCTTTACGACTGAACCACGTAAATCCTTGTCCGATTTATTTTCTTCTTTTGTCTATATTATTGTTCGATCGCTCGCCCTATCGCAACAAGTGGTATCAGAGCCAGGCTTGGCTAAGTCGAAGCGAATCGATGGCGACAGAAGAAGTAAAAGTGAGAATCGAAAAATTTGACGGGAAGGATTTTAGTTTCTGGAAGATGCAGATTGAAGATTATCTTTACCAGATGAAACTGCACTTGCCATTGTTTGGGGAGAAACCAGAGACGATGAAGCAAGCTGATTGGGATTTGCTGGATAGACGAGCTATGGGTGTTGTTCGGTTGACGTTGGCTTGTAACGTCGCGTTTAATATCTTGAAGGAGAAGACCACTGCTGATTTGATGCAAGCCCTATCGGATATGTATGAGAAACCCTCTGTGATCACCAAGGTCTATTTGATGCGACGTCTGTTTAATTTGAAGATGAGCGAAGGTGCGTCAGTTGCTGATCATAACAATGAATTCAATGTAATTGTTAGTCAATTGAGTTCAGTTGAGATTGACTTTGAAGATGAGGTACGTGCTTTGATTCTATTATCCTCATTGCCTGATAGTTGGAATACTATCGTTACTGCTGTTAGTAATTCCTCTGGGTCAACAAGTTTGACGTTTGATGGAGTTCGAGATTTAATTCTGAACGAGGACATTCGTAGAAGAGAATCTGGCGAACATGTACCTACTGCTTTAGTAGGTGAAAATAGAGGAAGATCTAGAACACGTGTGAGTAATAGTAGTACTAATATGAACAGGCGTAGTCAGTCTAGGACTGCTAATGTTGTCTGTTGGAGCTGTGGCAAGAGGGGGCATCTTAGAAGGGATTGCCTTAAGCTGAAGAATGAGAAGGGTAAGGGAATTATAGTTGATTCTGCAGATAATGTTGCAGCTGTAGCGAGATAATGCCGATTATGTCTTGTGTCACTAATGATTCATCGCTTGATGGATGGATTATGGATTCTGGTTGTTCTTTTCATGTCTCGCCAAATAGAAACTGGTTTATCACTTATCAATGCATGGGTAGTGGTAAAGTTCAGTTAAGGAACAACGCTGAGTGCGATGTTGTGGGTGTTGGTGATGTTAAAATCAGAATGCATGATGGTATCGTGAGGACATTGACCTGGAGTGAGGCATGTTCCGAGTTAAACAAGAACTTAATTTCCTTGGGTGCCCTAGATTCAGTTGGTTGCAGGTATTCTTCAAAAGGTGGAGTTTTGAAGGTTGTTCGAGGTGCCCTGGTAATAATGAAAGGAATCAAGCACAGAGGCCTATATAAACTTCAAGGTGAGATAATGACAGGTTTCGCTCCGGAGACGTTGGATGCATCTGTTCGAGGGTCTATGGACTGCTCGAGGAAGACCTGGGTGTTTGTGCCAAGGCACCAGTTTGATGCTGGTGTCAGGATCATGCAGTCGAGAGCTTTGATCGAGACGGAGACTGGTAAGTCGATCAAGCATGTGCGGATCGACAATAGCATGGAGTTCGCTCGGAGCGACAAATAAATTCTGCATGAGAGAGGGCATAGTGAAACACCGCACTAGTGCCAATAAATCACAACAATTTGCAGAATTGATGAACAGAATATTACTAGAGATGGCCCGAAAAATTATCTGTAGTGCTGGTGTTATTAGGAGAATCCTAGCTGATGTGCTAAGTACGATAAACTGCCTAGTGAATAGATCCCCATCAACTGCTATTGAATGGCGGACTCCTGAAGAAGTATGGTCAGGTAACGTTGCTGATTATTCTATTTTTAGAATGTTTGATTGCCCATGTTATTTTCGAGTGAGTGATGGTAAGCTCGATGGGAGGGCAAGGTGCATATTCCATGGCTATGCACAAGGTGAGCGAGGTGATCAGTTGTGGTGCCCGGATATAAATTCACCTGTTAATAGCAGAGAAGTTACCCTTGATAAGTCTCCGATACTTCTGGCTAAGAGTGTTTGTGGCAGTGTTAATACAGATCTGGACGGTGTTCAGCTTGAGGTGGAGTTGCGACCAGAAACTCCTGAGGTAGCAAGTACGAGTACTAGCAAAGTAATTGACACAGATGGTGCTCATAGCGAGATGGAGCCTATAGAGCCAATGGTTGCTGTAACTGCTGAAATTAACAAGGTACGTATTCGATCTCCTGACAGATATGGATGCAACAATGGTTTTGCTTTATCTGCGGTTAGGGAGGTTGTGTCAGAAAATCCTTATGGAGCAGTAAAAGGTGCATGTGGAGTTGGTATTTTGATGAGGTCCTCAGTTATGACGAAGTTCAAGCGAGGCTTGGACTTGGATAAAATCTGTGGCGGTTGAGCCCATCGGGGGCAATGGGAAAGTAGCAGCAGAATTTGAATTTTTGCGAAGCGATTGCAATTTGGCTCAAACGTCGAGCCAAGGTGGAGATTGTTAAATATGTCTCGAGTTTTTCGCAGGAACGGATTTACTGAAATAGGAAAGTCCAACTTCGACTTGGATTTGGATTTTGTTTTGGATGAAATCGTTTAAAATAGGAAACATAATCCTATGAGAAGTTGGCAGGTTTCACTTATATATAGACCTGTTGTAACACCCCAACTACCCTTGAGGCTGCCACAGACCTATTAACCATCCTTTTAAATTTCCAAAAGAGTTATAACTTTTAAGCTCATATCATTTTTTTTTTTTTTTTATTGAAACAATGGTCCCTGCGCATTATGTGAAAATAGCGGAAGCAAAACTCACAGCCACCCCAAACACAGAATATGAGGGATCAATGCACATACTATAACAAAGACATATACCATGAAACAGCCCCTGCTATTATTTACTGAAAAATGGATAGTTTTTCCCGATCACCGGGGTAGGAAACATCATCGTCATAACACCGAAATGGCTCTACACTACCCCGATAAGCTCATCAAAAATGTAGCCTATACATGTGACTAGTCAAAAGAAAGCAAAGAAACTATCCATCCGTTAGCAAAGACCGGTCCGGCTTCAAAAAAACCCGCCAACCTCCCCGGATGCCCTCATGGTCTATCGCCACCCCGGGAGGGCTAGGCGGCGACGGCAAAGCATGCTTCCCATCTCCCCATCTTGGCAAGGGAAGATCGAAACATATTCTTGAAAGATTGGGCCACCGAGCAGGCCCACTTCATAACGTACCCTGACCGTAACACGAAAGTAACAACGTCCTGGTATCACTGGACTTGGGAACTGGATGACTCTAACCTCAAAATCGCAAGGGATTCCATAAAACATCCCCGGGGCCACTGGCGGTACCGACATATCTTCTAAGCTGAAAAGATAAGTCCCCAAAGGGGTGAGTACAACCACTCAAAGCAAAGATAAAGTTTCTAGAATGCTCATGCACGGCATTGCAACTAAACCACCACATCACACAACATCATAATCAAGCATTCAATCATCAAGCTATAAATTTCTCATATTCAAAAGCCCCACACTCAAATATAGTATATGTACATCCAACTTGGAAATCAGGATGCAGCTCATTCATGACGCTCATTCGATACATCGCCCATGCACATGACAACTCGACATAGCAGCAATGACATGCACATAACAATGTCTCCAGTCATATGCAAACTTACTGTCCCATTTCTCGCTTAAGTGCAAATACATGACTCAGTAAAGTCGTGCACAATTTTCACCATACCTCATGCCATTGTGTCTCAATGTATCAGGCACACACATATATGTATCAAGTCCATGCAAATTTCACATGTAAACCCCGGTAAGAACCAACCGGCTTCCGGCCCCCCACATTCCGGGCATCTCACACCCAACACTGGCATCGTGAGGTATCACGGCACACACCATCCGTGCTTCCGGCATTTACACTCCCGGCCGGGCATCTCGCACCCCAACCGGCATCACGAGGCATCCACGGCTCACACACTCCGTGCTTCCGGCACCCCCAACACCCGGGCATCTCAACTCCGAGGCCATCCAGATTTACGCACACAGGGCTACTGGGCATCCGGCATTTTTACTCCCTGGCCGGGCATCTCGATACTCCCGAGGTACAAACAATGCATGTCATGCAACAATTCTTTTTTTTTTTTTTTTTTTTTTTTCCATGCATGATTCACAAATATGCCCATGGAATACAAGCATGACATTAATGTATATGCTTATTCACATTCACATGCCAACGGTTTACATGCTCAGCCAATTGTTCGGTCACAAATCCAGCATGTACAGCATGCAAATCAAGTAAATGTAAAAGTAAATATCCCTTTATCAACCATACATGGCATATATACATACACCACAAGGAAGTATTCCATCAATTCAGCATGCACATGGTGAATTCAGCATGCATAATCATCAAAATAATCCATATTATAATCGGCATAAGATGTCTCCAAGAAATTTCCATAAATCCAGCTCACGATCAAATTACAATACTCTTAATGCATCATATAAATTGCTATTAGACACATAAGCCTAAGTTCATACATAAAACAGAGAACAAGGTTGCCATTTACATGTAAGAAAACAACTTTAGAACATATAATAGTGCCACACTCATTTTCGGCCACATTCAGCACTTGTCCAGGAAAATTCCAGTTTTACACTACCTTCAGAAATCACGAAATTGAGGCACTAATTTGCCCTTAAAAATTCCCAGAAATTCATATGTCATAGACAAGAGAAAAAAAAAACCTTTCATCAGAAGAAATCATCTTCAAATTCGACCTATAAATTATATTTTAAAAATCAACAACTTCCAACTGTTATTCAGTTATACACAGTTACACGGCTAACAAGATAAATTCGAAACACCCACTTACACTAACCCTTTTTATCTCATTTTTGAATATGTTATAGCCAGAACCATTTCCTACAACTTCTCTTTGATGGTCGACATCAAATTCCTCAAAGAAAATATGGTTTACAAGCTCACAAGTCACTGACCTTTTTCTCGGATACAATTCCAGTACACAATCAAACAAAGGAAATTCGAAATCATAAGCTACACACACTGGAATAGGGTCAAATTTTACCACAAGATGCATCATGGAGTCCTCAACAATTCATTAGAAGACATCGAATTGAGATACTACACAGAACCACACGAACAACACGCATTAAGCCAACAGGGTTAGCTGATACTCTATCCAGCAGCTTCCAGATTTCAACGGCTGAAAGATTCAGGAAATTCACATAGCTACCCTCAACGAAACATGCTCAAATTTTAGTATGTGATTACCCAGGATGTCTCTAACATTTCATCAGAAGAAATCGACTTAAAATTCCCCCTGTAACCATGTGAACAAATAACAATCATCCAGACGGGTTCACTGGTTCACCCGAGAACACCCCGTCTCCGAAGAATTTTATTTTCGCCGCTTAAATCACCTTCAAAAATTCTCATTTTTGACTATGTTGCAGATCAGGAAGTGTACAACAACTTCCTTGAAGAACTCGAGACTCAATTCTCCCTCTAACACACTCTACAGAGACATGCAAGCAAACCGTGCAACCTGATTCTTAGAGGTCCGAATGTACCCGATTTTGATTCTCCTCAAAATCTCATCAATCCAGCCGGTGAATTCACGATTTTCTACCTCTAAATCACAACACAAGAACATGAGAAGACTAGAAGAATTATCTTGCCTTTTGATTTTGCAGAAATCGGTGAAGAAGATGGCGGTCCACAGTGCAAGCTCTCGGTTCCTCTCCCTTTCGCCGAGCTCTCTTCCTCTCTCACTCTCCCACTCTCTCTCTCTTTTGTTTAGCCGACTTTCTCCACTAAATGGCCGGCTCCTTCTCTCTCTTACACCTCACGTCCAACTCACCGAGGCTAAGCACCTATACTTCTTTAATTGATGACATGTGGCGCCACCATGCACACACCTCACTCGGCTTCTCTTCTTGGCCGAAGTCTTCTCCACATGGGCTTAATTAGCCCATTTAATCTAACTAAATTAAAACTTAGTCCATCAAAGTAACACTCGGCCATAAATTTTATAATTATACCCTCGTGTACAATAAATTCCAACAACAAACCAAGTCACACACCATGGCTACTACGGCCACTAAAATGACTGTCATTACAGCTCAACAAGCCAACCTTTGCCGTGTAGCATAATCACCAAATCCACCAAATTGAGCAAATTATAACTCAATTTACTATACTTTAAATCCCTCAAAGTCTCGTGCATATTTCTATATCACAATGCACCCGTAAATCCACACAATTCCAAACACCAACTTGGCCATATGATATGGTCACCATGTCCATCCAATTGCGCCATTTGTAGTTCAAAACTCAATGACCAAAATCTTCTAAATCTTATTAGCCAAAATTGTCACATTACAAATAAAATAGTGTCCAACTTAGAAATGCCATCTCAATTTGCCAAAGAATTGAAATCCTACAATTATCTCTTCCATAATCCTCACATCTTCAATAACCTTCAATATTTGAGGATGCCACACCTGTGGCCGTGGGTGGTATGTGTGGATCACAAATTGTCTTGAAGCGCCGCGTGAGTGCTTGGTGTTCCGCCGTTGATCATGAAGAATTGGTCTTGAAGCGCCGTCTTGTCGTCGAGTGCTTGTGAGGGATTTTCTTTGTCGTTCTTGTTCATGCAATTACATCCAAGAAGATTTAGTGTTTGTAGCCGATACAAATCTTGAGGTAAGATTTGTGTGTAAATTCCTTTGTGAGATTGAGAGATTATTTTGTGAGGAATTTTGGGGCTAAACACTGTGTGCATTTTTTAGTGTAATTGGGGCTTGGGAAACACCGAGTGAGTGTTTGAATGACTTGAGTGTGTAATCTCCTTGTATCGCTTGATCTATAGTGAAATTCGTTGTTGCTCTCCCCGTGGACGTAGGTCTTTACGACTGAACCACGTAAATCCTTGTCCGATTTATTTTCTTCTTTTGTCTATATTATTGTTCGATCGCTCGCCCTATCGCAACATAAACTACTAAACTAACTAATTACATTAACTAACCACCTAATTGACCTATCTAATTAATCTAACTAAACAAGCTAACTAATTACACTAATCTCACTTAGCCTAATATAATCCACCTCTAAGAGTATTAGCCTCATAATCAGAGATTAGGAAATAAACTCACCGAATTAGCGAATAAATCGGACCATGGCGAAGGCGACGCGACAGCAACCACAACTCAAGTCTACAGCGACGCCAAGGGAGGCTAGGAAAAGGCTGAAAATAGCCCACAAAGCTCTCAACCCACAGCTGAGAGTTCGGTTTTGGAGGCTGCTGGACCGACTGAATCAAAGGCTAAAACGGGGCAGGCGAGTAGCGGACGGCAATGGGGACGAGCAACTAGGCAAGCAAGGGTTGGTGGCAGTGGCTGGCGACGTTGGGCCTAGCGAATGGAGCTGGTTAAAGCAGCTGGTGTCACTGGAGTTGGACGTACGTCGAGCACGGGCTGCCATCGACTCGAGATGGCTTGGGCATGGGGACAGCGTGCAGGAGGCTTGTGGTTTCGGCGGGCTGGCTGACGACGGCACAAGGGTTGGCAAACGGAGCAACAAAGATGGAGGGGCTGAGCTGGTTTGAAAGCTTTGGAAATTGAGGTTGATAGAAGAGCAAATGAAGAAGAAGCTGAAGAAGAAGAAGAAGAAGAAGATGGAGTTGCTGCTGTTGAAAGGAGGACAAGGAGCCTCTAAAGTCCAACTTAAATATCCAAACACTCAAGTGCAAGGCCCCACCAGCATCTATCTAGCAGCCATTTCCCCTCCAAATCTTCTCCAACAAGCCAAGATGGATGCCCAAATGTTGTAGGCCCTTCCCCCCCCACCCTTCTAGCCTACGGATTTCATGAATTTCCCTCACCAAATGAACTCAATTTTACACCAAATGACTTCTATTTCATGGCCAAATTGCTGAGGAGGAAGCCCACACCAAATTCCACAATTTCCTTCACCATTTGATCCAACTTGAAGGCCAAAAATACACTCAATTTGGCCCATCCGAATTTCCTGGTTTTAATTCACCCAATTTTGAATTTTTGCCAAAAATCCGGGCTCACCGAAAATTTTTCAAAGGATGAGTCAACGTTCCAAAAATAAATTGTGACACGCTGGAAGTTTCAATTCCTGAAATCAAATTCAATTTCGTAGTTAATTTCGATCGGACGCGATTTTAGCGTTACCTAACTTACCGAGTAGCTTTTAGGAATTTTTAACGCGTTTGACCAGTGGCCAATTATTTTTTATCCACATTGCACATCTTTGACTCATAGGCAACTCTCGGTTGTCGTGAAAATCTCAATGTCTCAATTATGAACACAGGGTACAGAATCGACAGAAAAATCGGTTTAGTATAGTTCAACGCGAATTTTGCGATTAGGTGAAATCACCCACAATTTAATTACGCCATTCTATCAAATTGACCTATTTCTGGTCTTTAATCGATTTTAACGGTGCTATATTGACCCTTGCGTATTAGTACGATCGAGCAGTCGATTTTTGATCGAATTCTTAAGTCGATCGCATTTATATCCCTTAACGGCTTCACTTGATAGATTAGTTATCTTGTGAGTGATCAGCTTAGAGAAAAAGACTATAGGCACGTCGATGAAAAGTCTATTTCATTTAAGTCAGGACAGGGTTGAAAAAAATCAGGACGTCATGCTTACAAGATCAATGATACTGCAACACAAATTTAATTTACAAACAACATGCTTGCAAGTATTAACACCATAGCATACTCAAACCCCCAACCTTACAAGGAGCAAAGCATGTGATGTCAACCCTATCGAGGCAAGAAGCTGTTACCTACTATAGATAAGAGTTAAAGAAAATGGTTAATATTATGGAAAAACTCCAAATTGATATATATATATATATATATATATAATAAATTCACCCTCCATTAATTTCCGTTAAATTTTACCATCAAATTACTTATTTAGATAACATGCACCAGTTAATAGATGTACTAGTTTTGAATTTTACCCTCTATTTATTATATGTATACTAGTTTGGAGTTTTTTGCCATCTCATTCTATATTTATCCTTAAAATTGAGTGACATTACTAAGATAGAAATAAAAAAAAAAAAACAAAAACAAAATCAACCTAGCAGAACTAGAATTTTGACAACAACAAAAAAAGCTCTCTCTCTCTCTCTCTCTCTCTCTCTCTCTCTCTCTCTCACAGTACCAATTCCAGTCCTCCACAGCCTTTTCATTGGTTGGATACTCAAAACCAAAAATCTCCCTCTCTCTCATAGTACCAATTCCAGTCCTCCACAGCCTTTTCATTGGTTGGTTACTAAAAAACAAAAATCTCCCTCTCTCTCGAGTGATTTTTTGACTAACTGTGAGACTGTATAGTCATCGAGAATAAACAGAATGTCCACAATTTTAGAAGTTGACAGCGACTAATCAGTTCATTAAATAGAAATCCCTCAGAGGCAGCCCCATTCTCTAATAATTACTTCACTTGTTGCTGTGCTTATAAGCGACAATGATCACGTTGTACACTCATTTATTTTACTCACCTTTTGTTGGTTCCCTCAATAATGCCATGTAGAAGACGAAAGATCCTTCCCAACCCGTGCATAAGGAGAGTGCACTTTCAGTTTTTGTCCATTCACCAAGCTCTCTCGGTATGAAGAATCAGAGACTGTCTTCTCAATTCCTACTCTCAGCCATCTTCTTCTTCTTCTTCACAATCCTAAGCCTTCCTCATGCTGACGGAAGAGAACCCATCTCGAGCATTGCAAAGATTCATGATCTTTCCGACCAAACTCATCATTGGAGGCACGCTCAGATGATAAAATCTCAAGAGATCAATGTCAAGTTCAAGCTTTTTTCACCTCCAATGGTGCAAGCAGGTTGTGCTTTGTAGCAGCTGCTGTTTCAAGTGCAGGGGCGATTGGTGGAGGTGGGCTTTTTGTTCCAATTCTTGCTATATTTGCAGGCCTCCAGCTCAAGACGGCCTCAAGCTTCTCAGCTTTAATGGTCACTGGTGTGTCAATTGCTAATGTCATCTACTACTTGATTATCAAGAGCCCCCAGTTTGGTGGCAAGTGCTTGATCGACTATGACATTGCACTCCTCTCAGAGCCATGCTTGCTGTTGGGAGTATAGGGGTCATATGCAATGTTGTCTTCCCTGAGTGGCTCATCACGATGTTGTTTGCAGTCTTTCTTGCTCGGTCCACCTTCAAGACCTGCAAAAAAAGGGGTTTTCGTATTGGAAAATGGAGTCAGAGGGAGGGAGAGAGATAGTACACTTCTAGAAAAAGGGTCCGTTAGAGAGGAGGCTTTTGGTCGGCCAAAGTTGCAATAGAGCCTATTTTGCATGATGAACCAAAATGTCAAGATGAGTTCCCATGGATGAAATTGGGCATGGCTCGCCCCATTAGGGCCCATGGGCCTTGGCCAACCCAAGGCCCAGCCGGTTACAGGCCTAGGAGCAGAGGGTGTATTGCACCGCCCTTCTCGACCTTGGGCTCAACAAGACCACGACTCATTCTCGACCTTGGGCTCAACAAGACCACGACTCATTTAATGCAAGGTGATCAGCCTGGTCCAGTCTGACTCCAAGGTGGAACTTGTAACCGAGGACCAAACCAGTAGGTCCTAAGACCAAGAACCAAATATCTTATTGTCTAAAGCATGACTAAGAATAAATTTAAAACTCGAGATAAATCATATGCTTCAATCCAGATATCTTATTGTCCAATTACAAACTTCTATTTTCCCGGAAATAATAAACTAAACCAATATATGTAGTCAGTTCAATCTAATTCCTTGTGAGAATCAAATTGCTCGAACACTAGTCAAGACTTGGACTAACACTCCGAGGACTGAACCAACACTCTTGGAAACCATACCCAACCAACTAATTCGGATTTCTAATTCGAGCAATCCATATTACACACTCTTAGTTTAACAGGTCGTGACTTGGCTAGTGCTAGGCTTTCCCACAAAAAAAAAAAAAAAAAAAAAAAAAAAGTAACTATATAATAGCAACATCCCGTGTTATCAATTAAAAAAAAAAAAAAAGAACTCTAATCCGTTCGTTTCACGGAAAATAATTTCCGGAAAAATATTTTCCATCAAAGGAAAAAAAGTCTTCTAAAGTAAGGGAAAATGTTTTCCATTTTTGAAAAGTGGAAAACATTTTCCCCACTTGATGCCTCTTATCTCACTTCTCTACAAACCTCACTTCCTCCTCCAATTTTTGTCTTATTCTTCTTTTCTTTTTCTATTCGAATTATTTTTTAATTTTCTTTTTCTCTTTTAATTTGAATTATTTTTAATTTCCTTTTTCTTTTATTTTCTTTTTTTCTTCTTTTTCTTTTTCTCTTTTTTTCTTTTTTTTTTTTTGTTTCTCATTTTCTTCTTTCTTAGCTAGTCGTCAGCCCGTTATTAGGTGAACCCAAGCTCGTCGATCTCAAGCTCGAGCGCGCTTGTCGATCTGGCGAGTCTCAAGCTTGACGCTCACGCTCATCAATCTGGTGAGTGGAAAATATTTTCCTTACCGAACACTGGAAAATATTTTCCAAAACATTTTCAAATTTTAGCCGAATACCAGAAAATATTGTCATTTTCCTGGAAAATGACTTCTTGAAAAATATTTTTTGGAAAGCCTATTTTTTGCGAAACGAACGGAACCCGAGAAATGAATGTTGTTTTGAAATTTATAATCACGTCACCACTTCCTTTCGCTTCAAAGGACATGTATACTATTTAAAAAGAGCCACCGTCGGTCCTCGAGCCTAGATTTTGCTGAAAGTAAATTTAACGCCCATGGTCGATATTAATTTTACTCTTTCGGGTCAATCTGCCCCGCTCGTTGTCGCCGCACGGTCTCCCCTCTCTAAATTTAAGAACGACCATCGTACTTTCAGCTAATTGAAGGAGTTTTAGCCTAATCCGAAATTTGTTGAGGAGTAACAGAAAACATCCGGCTGACCGGCAAAAAGGATCATATGCAATGTTGTCTTCCGAGAGGGGCTCATCACTCTACTATTTGCAGAAAAGGGGTCAAGTATTGGAAACTGGAGTCAAAGCAAGGGAGGGAGATAGTAAACTCGTAAAACAGGCATGTGGGAGAAGGGGGTTTCGGCGGGTCAGAGGAAGCCAAAATTGAGAGCCTGCTTTGCATGATGAACCAAAATGTCAAGAAAAAGCTCCCATGGATGAAAATGGGGGTCTTTGGTTCTGGTCTGGTTTTCATTCTTCTCGGTGTATATTCGTCGTGGAAATCGATATTGACAGGTGAATTTCTTCTGTTACACTTGTTGTCACCGTTTTTGTGTTCTGATCTCCTTTAACTTCATCATCTTAGTTAAGGCTAAGGATGTTTCATGTCCCCGTGACTGAATCATGTGAATGTATACCGCATTCCAAAAGATCCCACCATGTTATTTTCATCTTCATTAGTTAATATTATTCAATTGCATATCAAGTTCAATACATAGGCAGATCATACTAGATCGTTTCGCCTTGTTCTTATCTAGTGGGTCACCGTCAACTGAACTTCTAAGGGACTGACATCTGAGATGTTCGTGGGTCTATCTTGAAAATGACATTTTCTATAGAAAAACTTTGTCGCTCATGCTGGGGACATTTAGGGCCACCTATTTTCTTTTATCTTTTCTTTCATCTTGTTCCTCTTCCTTTTTTCTTCTTCTTCATATGCTGTCACCACCACCGGTCACCAGCAACTAGTCCGACGAGCTCACCGGTGGCCAAGCGGGTCTTGCTCAAGCCTCCCCCGACCACTGGCAAGGCTCAGCCAACTCCACCGAGGCTCGGCCGAGCCATGGCTGGGCGAGCGGCCTGCCCAGCGCTAACGAGGCTCGACCAACGAGGGTCGGCAACGCTTCGATGAAGTCACCAGCCCTTGTCTGGCCGGTCACCGGTCATCCCAAGGTCGGTGAACAACGACTTAAAAGAAGAAGAAGATAAAGAAAGGAAAGAAAGGAAAAAATTAACAAAATTATTTAAAAATTAAAAGAAAATTATTTGGACTAAAAATTTTAAGTTCAGTACCAAACACAATTCTATTCCGTGAATTGAAATTTTGGATAGTTACCAAATGGTTTTAAATGCTTAGAAATTATTTTCGGGGAATGTAATTAAAAAAAAAAAAAAATATATATATATATATATAATCATTTCTGATCAGAAATTGTTCTCACGAACAGAAACGTTACCAAACACGCCTTTAGTCATGCTACAGGAGTGCAAATTTGTTTCCCTTGTGGTCTATAATCGAGGGATGACTTGCTTGACTATTGCACGTGTGACTCGTGGGGGTCTGGATTATAATATTCTAATACACTGTGTAATTCTTTCATTTATCTTAGATATTACAAATAACCTTCAGTATCGCCATCTCGAATCTTGCCATGAAATCGCTAAATCGATCCCATGGGTCGCCTTTCCTGTCTCACATGCCGGAAATGACCGGCTTATTACGATGATGATACCACTCGTCTTTTAGGTCCGCTGCGCTATTTCTTGCTTGAAGTTTACATTACACCAACTTCCCGCTAGAAATTCTTTACTTTTCTGTTAATTTTTTCCACATTCGCCGAGCAAATCCTTGCAAAGATTCTTCATATGACTGTTCTGCAATAGCATCTTTTCCTTCAACATTTTTTTCCAGATTTAGTATGCATGATCTTTGAAATTATGTGCAGAGAATTATCCCAGTTAAGCCCTGTGTGGTCCAGCATAATGGTTACTCTCATCCGTTCAGATTCGTCTAGCTGTGGCCTTTACTCAGTTTACTGCGTGGATTCTTATCAGGAAGGAAGCATTCCACATCAAGCTTCAAGTCAGAAGGTGTTTGGTTATTTACAGAAAAGAGATACATCAAATATGATTGTTAATGTAATAAATTAGCTTGCTATGAATGAACTAGAGAAGCTCATTAAGATTGGGTTCTTTTTCTCAAAGGACGTCGATGACCCGGGCAGAGAAGGACCAGCCAACATGCTTCCATTTCTGGTAATGGCACTGTTCACCGGACTTATGGGTGGAATGCTTATAAGCCCTCTCTTCCTGCAAGTGGGAATTGCACCTAAGGTAACTTCTTGGTCACTGTAATGTCTAGCATCATAGACAGAGCGAATGGTAGAAAACCAGTCGGGTCCGGGTCCAGTATCATGGGTCGCATCGACGACTGTTCATACCGTTTCTGAAAGGCCGACATAACCCGCGGTTCGTCTCGCAGGTTACTGGAGCTACTTGCTCGTTCATGGTTTTCTCCTACTGGGGATGGAGCACATGGAGACCGTCCTGACATTTTCCTTCGCCTGCTTCGTGGCATCGCTCCTGGGATTATTCGTGGTTCAGAGGGCCGTAAGGTTATACAGGAGTGCCACGCTCATCGTGTTCTCCGTAGGCATTGAGATGGCTTTTGAGCACGAAAGTTAGATCGGCTAATTCCTCGAACAACTAACATGGAATAGGGGAGAGTTAGGCATTTTTGGGATAATGCTAACATACTTGAACATGTCTCTCTACAGGAGATTGACCCAACGGACAAGTTTTGCGATGTCTGTAGTTTTCATTGGCCGCACGGGGAAATTTCTTGACCTGGAAAGATGATCCTTCGTAAAATCTGGCAAACTGACTTATGAGTAAAAAGAACGAAAGCGTACTCACGCAATTCCATAGCGTATCTTATCGCTAGACATTAGATATCGATCCCAATGCCTAGACAGAAACAGAACTTTAAAGGGAATTATTTTGATTCAACCATCTTTTGTTCAATTCGCTTAGTTCAATTTTTTACTTTGGATACTAACTATTCAAGTGGCTGCATCATCCATGGATTTAGTATCAGTTCAAATTTCTAGTGGTTGTACCGTCTACAGAATTTGAGTATATACCCTGTTCTGTCATGTTGACACGAATTAACAATGGACGAAACACTTCAAATGTCAACAATTTATCTCAGAAAAGACGATCTAAAAATTCAAACAGCAAAGAACAGAGATGTGCACAGGATGAATGCTGTCAATGAAACTCCAGAGACCAAGGTATGAATACTTGTGGCAAACCACCATTAAGACATTTGACACTTACCGGAACGATATACCACAAGACAAATTTACAAACAACATGCTTGCAAATGCTGACACCGTGGCAAATTTACAAACAAGATGCTTGCAAATGCTGACACCATGGCAGACTCAGACCACAAATCTTAGGAAGACCGAAATGCACAGTGACGTCCCCGTCAGGGGGCAAGAAGCCGTTACTAGGCAACGCTGGTGCAGGACTGCACGAAACCATCTATCCTTTTCCTGATCTCTTCAGGATTTGCACCCACCAGCTTGTCGACCGGAGTTTTGTCCTTCAGCAGTAGAAACGTTGGCATGGCTTTCACCTCCATTCTAGTCGCTACCTCCTACGAAAAGCAAACCTTAAGAATGATGTTTCCTCACAGGCAAGGCTTGGCATAAACATATTGGTTAGCCAGAGGAAAAAGTGACGATCTTTCAAACACATATCGTTGCAGACTTATCATGACTAATAAGCCTCCTCTACTCTTCGATGGAAGATCAAGACGACAAGCTTTGCAACGCAAAAATACTTCATATATCCCAACTACATAACAAAAGAGACACATCGATGCTGGAATGCGAACTTCTAAAGCTTCGAGTGCCAGTATCAAAAGCCTAAGTTACTTTCAGAACCACGAGACCGTCCCAGACAACAGACATTCTAACTCACAAATGGAAAAAGATAATCGTTCCTGCTGAGAAATTTCAGCGACTATGCATCCTACTTTGGAAGTTTCTCTTGCTTTCCAAAGAATTCGAAACAGCTCCACCACAGATCAAGAATGAACTCCCAAGTTTTCCACTGTGTAGTAGCTTTAATACCAAAGCAAACATTCAGGAGACAAACACCAACAAAGCAGATTCAAGTTGCAGCAGAAAGTACAGAGTCGTCAAACGGGAACAAAACTTTCAAAGTGGTAGGGGAAATCGCTTGTTGCTTTAATGAAAATCATAATCCCGACCCTAAGCAAAAGCAAACATATTCTAATCTTGCTAGACACGAAAAGAAAAAATTTCATATACTGCAGTTCACAACGTATATTATGTCACAAGCTCATGTACAAGAAGAAAAGAGTATAAACACCTAATGATCTCAATGACATCCCAAGTCTAAACTGTAGGTTCCCAACTGCCGAAAATGGATTCCATCCTAATGTAACGAGCTAAAACTCAAGTCCCCCTGCACAAATTACCCCAAGACAAGACCTGGGCGTTACCTTAACATCGTCAACATCAACCGTGAGAAACAGAACATCTGGGTTCGCCGAGGCCAGCTCCTCAAAGAACGGGTTCATGGCCACCGAAGGCATGCACCAAGCAGCGGTGAAGTGCACCACCACCTGCATCAACACCAACCCATCACGCCACTCCTTCGAAATTCATAGCCCAGAAGGAAATTCCCAATCTCAAAACCGAAACAGGGGTTCGCAGCAAGCAGCAGTCATCGGGAGGCACGAAGTTCGAAACTTTGACTGACACCCAAGTCGAGATTTTTCTGAATCACGACAGGGAAGACGCAACGGTACGAGAAGAAGCAGGAAAAAAAGCTGTACAGGGCAGGCTTGAGCGGCGGCCTGAGTCAAGTAGGTTTCCCACGACTCGGGCGAGTCGACCTTCACGACCCGGGACTTGTTCTGCTGGTCATATTGCCCTTCCATTCTTGCTTTTGCCCTGAAAGAGATTTGCCCTAGTGCTGGTGCTGGCGCTGGCGCTTTCCCTGGCCTTCTCCTTCTCCTTCTCCTCCTCCCTCCTGCTCCTGAAGCTTGAAGAGAATTTCCATTGTAATTTAAGCAAGGTGGCCCATGCCTTCTCTGGTCTGATTGCAGAAGAAGAAAGAAAGGCAAGGGGGTAGGGCCCACTTTTGGATATGCATCGTCGAGGAAGGGAAATATTTTTTGTATTCCAGGAGCAGCATCATCACCCTGGGGGCGCCCACCTTATTCTCCATTTCAGGCCCATGGGCCCACTTCCTTTTCCTCCGGGCCCACCTGCATGCCAATCCTTCAATCTGTCCTTGAGCAATGAGGGGGGCCAGGGGAAACGATTGCGCTCAGATCATGAACGTGATCTGCAAGCTGTCATGTGTCGAGCTGACGTGGGAGTTATCTAACTTTCGGGAGTATCGATTCTGGACCGGACTAATATAACTAATAATGCGAGAAAGTCATTCGGATCTTAATAGATTACGCTAGGGCTTATCCCGAATGGCGTGGGTATTCGTTTAGAGGTGGTGATGGGATTTGATTAATGGGTGTTTTTTAGCCTTGCTCTTGGCATTTGAAAAATTAATGTTGAGTTCGGCGAAAAATTAGAATATGACTTTATTATCTCGGCATATTTCAATTCTATGCTGATAAATGAAGCAGTGTTGCCCTCGTTACTTGCAATGCAAGCAAAGAAAGTCAAAAGTATTTCACATCATTTTTGTTGTTTGATGGATAGGTATTGGTACCAGGTACTATCAGCCTTCGTTTTTCTTCTGTTTTTTTTTTTTCCCAGTCCAATGTACTATCAACCATTTAAATACAATATTTTGTACATCAAATGAAGCTACAGCTGTTCTCCAGTAGCCATCATTTGCAGCTGTTGTTGTCCTGGCATTGGTCCCTCTCCAGTTTCCTAATTGGGAAAAATATACATATATGTTAAATTGGAGAAACATTTGATGGTGTTAACAATAGTTAAACAGAGTCCCCTCTTTTCCCTCTTCCCAAGGCAAATTTCTTATGAGAATTTCGCATAGATCTCACAGGTAAAGTTTACATAATCAACAATTGTGGTTGATCCACTCCAATATATTCAAATCCAGATAAGAAAATCCCCCTATTGAGAGAGGCAAACAAAGCAAAGCCAAATTGGGTATAAAACCATATTAAGTACAGAATATCCATAAGATAATGTTCTGAATTTTTATTAGGCAATAAATATCATGTCCTTTTTTGAGGCCCACTAATGATTGGTTATATTATGTAGCGTGTCAAGTTTGTAGATAGACTTGGTCTTAATATCGATGTCATTACATACTATTTTAATGCTTTGAGATCTTTTAAATCACCCGAAAGCAGCATCATGATGAAGAGTTGAGGGTGGGCAGACCATGATGGGGTACCTAGGAAATCAATTCACTCTGGATTGCGGCTGGTCATGTCTCTCATCTCACGAGATGATGATGGCGGCAAAAGGCATTGGGCAAAGGCCCAAGTGTTTTGATGATAGCCATGGCCAGGCCCCATCAGTTAAATTAGCCTGATTCTGCAGAGATCAGATAGCCCAATTCATTCTTAGTTGAAGCCCACCTGACCCAGCCCCAAGCTTGGTTTCCCGAAGAGAAAGATGGAACGAACAAAAGATGCGTCTCGTTTCTTGCTTGTTAATGGCAGTCATCACCAGTCATCTTCATCATCTCTTCACTCTTTGAGCTGCCTGCTAATCCAGCATGATTAATCCCCTCAGTGATGCTTAAGGTGGGGTTATGCTAGGGATATGCAAAGGAATCGGGACCCGCCCGGAACCGTTCGGAACCAAACCGAACCCTCCCGAAACCAATGGTTCTTAAGGAGATCAGTCCAATTCCCGATTCTAATTTATAAGAATTGGTGCGTACTGGTCTGATTCCCAATTCCATGGACGGATCCATCCACCCAGACCAAACCGGTTATATTATAATAGTATATTAATTTTTAATATTAAAAAAAATCGAAATAGTAAATCTAAAATATTTGATTGAGCTCGAACATAACAGCTTCTTCGATTTAGATTCTAACAAACACCCATCATGCCATTGGTTCTCTAAGTTAGACAAAAACGTTTTTTTTCGCGGAACTTGATGTGGATTTTTTTCAAACTCGCTCTCAATTCAACTCGTCGATGCAACCTACACTCGAGGTGGTGATGGAAAAATTCGAAAGCCAATGCTGAATCCGAAATTTTTCATAGGGGAAACATGAGATTTCAAGGGGCTTGTTGTATCTAGAGGAGAAAAGCCGTCCGAAAGGAGCAACATATAGGTACTAGAATGTTTTTTTCCTTCTTATCATTGTTTGAGTTAGACTTAATGTTGGCTGCTAGCTTCTGGTTGTGCAAGTCTAGATTGGTAATATTTCATTGATCTTTGATGAAACCAACTCCATAGATCCACCCGAGAATTGAACTAGACCGGTAATTTGGTTCTCAGGTGGATCCATGCAGCTAATTGGTTTTTAGTGGGCAGTTCCCGGTTCTAGGGTTTCTTAGTGGGTGATTCCTAGTTCTAGGGTGAGAACCGCCTATCCAAACCATGCACACCCTTAGGTTATGCACACCAGTGTCTTCTTCAAAAGTTCAAAAACTTACCGAGGGCATGGATGGAAGTTCCATTAAATGTGAATTTGCAGACATTCTTGTATCCTCTACTTTTGATTTTGATCTTACAGGAACTTTGCACTAAAAACAATTTATGATTCAGACCCAGTTACTCAATTTCATTTATGAGTAGATATCTTCCGAAAGAAAGAACAATTCAAGAAAATCATATGGCAGTCGAAAGAATATGGAGGGAGAAAGAGACTATTGACAGCGACACAATCAGAATAAGAGCTCAGGAAAGCAAGGTCCGCAGCTGTAACTGCTTGGCGTCCTGAGCCAAAATCATTCCCAGTCCACGTGTCGAAATACAAGCAGCCCATTTCCCCAACCCAATCCTACCTGTCAAATTGAAACACCCTCATAATCCACGTGGCGGCAGGGGGGTGGCCAGGACCATATCCAAGTTATCCAAGCAGGAAAATGGCAGATAAGGTGGTGTCCCAGATCACTTCACACCACATAACCTCGTGGCCTAGTCGAGAGACTTCATCCAATTCACAGAAATATATTTCCTCATTTGACCCTCTCGAATCAGAACTTGCCGAGCAATAGCACTTGAGAATTGATATTGAAGGTGAATATGGCCCATGCTATGGCTTCAATGGCTGGCTTACGGGGCTCCTCGCAGGCGGTGCTGGAGGGCAGCCTCCAGCTTAGCGGCTCGACCCGCCTAAGCGTCAGCGGTGGCAACAGGGTCGGCTTGGCCAGGCCTGGCTTCAGCATTAGAGCTCAACAGGGCTCGGCCGAGGCCGAGACTAGCCGGAGGGCAGTTCTCGGTCTGGTCGCCACCGCTTTGGCTTCGGGTTCTTTTGTCCAAGCAGTGTTGGCTGAAGCCAGGTCAATCAAGGTAGGCGGGCCTCCCCCACCATCCGGCGGACTGCGTAAGCCTCTTCCCTTTTTCTCTTCTTCTCTTAGTCTACATCTACGAGCGTTGCAGATAAATCTTGCCCGAGAACTAGACAAGAATGTTGCATTGCACTGAAGATTGTTCCCTTGCAATTGCTTCTCTGGTGAAAAAAAATTGAGACTGTTTACACACAGCTAGATCTGCGTTGTTCACATACCCGGTTGTTTTTGGAGACCAATACCAACTTGATTGTAATTATCCTATTGTTCATGTGTGATTAGATCTAGAGATGTATCTGATATGGATATTTGGCATCCTGCTTTGAAAGCATTTAGTTCCTTTCTGATGAAACTGTTGCTTTGGAGAGGTCCCTAATTTTTGGCCAAAATTCAGCAAATTTGAAATTCAACTCGGCTCTATCCATGGTCGGTAATGACCCTATGTACCCGGCATTAGAATAGTGACTGAATTAGTGCTCGAGTTCTTGCATTGTTCAGCGAGATTCTGATTTCTCTTTAACCTTGAGGACTGTAGAATGTGAATATAAGGAAGAACTGTAGCATTCGAAGTTGTGGCTTAACGAATAATGGCAGTGAAATGCCTTCTCTTTATGTAGCTGGAACCCTGAACTCTGATGAGCCAAGAGATCTCAATCTCCCATTGAAGGAGAGATTCTTCCTTCAGCCACTGACTCCGGCACAGGCGGCAGCCCGGGCAAAGGAGTCAGCCAAGGAGATTGTTAACGTGAAGTCATTCATAGACAAGAAGGCATGGCCATATGTCCAGAACGATCTCCGCCTCAGGGCCGAGTACCTCCGCTATGACCTCAACACTGTCATTTCCGCGAAATCCAGGGAGGAGAAGAAGTCGCTCAAGGAACTTACTGGCAAGCTCTTCCAGACCATCAACAATGTGAGTCGACAGAGAAAATCTTGAAACATGTCTTGCTCATTCAATTCGCCTATGAAGATACCTGACTGACGCGATTTTAATTCCATGTGCTTTTTGAGCAGTTGGACTACGCGGCAAAGATCAAGAGCACCCCGGAAGCAGAGAAATATTATGCTGAGACTGTATCTACCCTTAATGATGTTCTTGCCAAGCTTGGCTAAATCAAGTTTGTGTATTTGTCACACTTTATTGGACACTTTGTTAAGGGCATTTGAAGGGATCTCTTTTCCAATCCAGATAATGCTTTGTTATCTTCTCCTTCACTATCGCTACGATTCCTTTTTCTTGAAGATAAATGCACAACTCTTGTACTTCATGTTCAGAGAGCGAGAGAGAGAAAGGGAGAGAGTTGTACTAGAGGGACCAGCTTATACCTGAGAAGCATTACATATCAACTTGGAGAACACGCCCATTCATTCAAAATTAACATCATGCCGAGTTAAGTCCTATCAATTCTTTTTGTGGAACAACTTCACAGGCCACCGCTAGGCATGCGATTAGAAAGCATCTCGATGAGAGCCTTTTCAAGCAGTAGGGATTGTGGCATCGAACGTCGCTCACATGGTTGAACGTGAAGCAGCAGGAAACTTGCAATCTTATGAGCCAAATTTTAACAATTTGCATCATCTCATGCCTTCATTGCATTAGCTTAGGTGTCTCATCAGTGTATTCACTATGAATTTTACATTTCTCAGCCTGAAAATGTCTCGTTATAGTTTGATTTGCTCATTCTTCTGCTTTCATATCATCGGGGTGTACCTTCAAATCCACTGCCAAAATTTCGCAGCAGGGTTCCGCCTGCCTGGCGAGGCTCTGCAGTCCTTTGCCACGCGCTGTCTCCAGATGAGGTCGACAAGCTCGGCATGCTCATCTTGCTACCCTATTTTGCTGATCACAGCCTTGGCAGGCCATATGATCGGGAACGTCTAGTCTAATGTCATGTCGTCATCCTTGGTATGCAATTGTTCATCCATGTTATAGCAGATCTCTGAAGCAGTGTGCGACGGTTGCAGGCTCTGGTCAAACTCTACATCCGCAATGTATCCCACTGGCAATGTGCCCCGGTACCACGGTCCACACACCGGTAACATGAACGAACAAAAGACTAGCGTCATCCAAAACGTTCTGTTGCACCCGTCCAATATATCAGTGCATTGCAAATATATTCTATCCATGAAATTTGTCGAACTTGTCCGAATGATTGTGTCATGTCATGTGGCATGGCTAAACTTTCAGTGGAATCAATTTGACGGATATGAGAAAGATGGAGGTGATGGTTGATTACTTCAACAAGGAAGTAATCTTGCCAGATACATTGCTTGATGTCCCAAGACACTGGTCGAAGGAAGTGTGAGAAGATTTCAGCATCGACCGTTTTGATGTCATGGTGGACGCAATCACTGCTTATCCATGCAATGTTCGACGGGTTGAATTTGAAACTGAAGGGTCACACTCGTTGTTGACGTCGATTCAATCAGACACCGAGAGAATAGAGAAACTTTGAAACCGTTCTTTAGTGTACTTGGGGCGAGCGAAGAATACTAATTGAGGAATAGCACCTGAATATTTCCTTTGTTTGGTTTGATTTTTTATTGTGAATATCACTTGTTTCTACTTTGCTAAAACATGGTTCAGCATTACACTCTTATTACATAAATGGTTCAGTATGCTGCTCTCTATTGGATATGCCAATTAAGTGGCAATTCCTATGTGGAACAATAAATTCTGCACAATGTAACAAAATAATGATAATTAACCATTTGGTTAAGGATGATGACCGAAAACTAGGTAATTCCGTCCGATATAATGTACGTTTTGCTGAGGATTTGGTGTCCTCTCTTTATCTGGTAACTAATCATAGCCACAAGAAAGAATAGCATAACTGACTTGTATCAGTGTGAACAGCTGAATGGTGATAACTTTGATATCTGATACCAACAAGCACCAACAAAGATATGAACCAAATCATGAACGACCCTGACAAGGACGACGCTCAAACTAGGAGAGATCAACAGACATTTAGAGCCTGGAAGAATAAGGGTAACACGGCTCATGCTGCATTGATCAGCTGTATGCAAGATGATATTGTAGCAGAGTCCAGGCGTGTTCCCTAGTGCTCGTGAGATGCAGCTTGCGCTGGAAGAGAGGTAGATCTCTCTATAGACATTAAGAAACCTCAACCTCAATAGAGCAACCAGAATTTGTTTCAAATCCTGAGATAAAGAAATCTTTCAACTCACGCTAACATAAATTAGCAAGGATTTGTGTCCTTGTTTAACCACATGTCCACGGCTTTTCTCAAGCTAATCAACGATGAATCTGGCAGTGGTCAAGCAACCTCAACCTCAATAGTGCAACCGGCATTTGTTTCAAATCCTGAGATAGAGGAATCTTCCAACTCACGCTAAAATAAATTAGCAAGCATTCGTGTCCTTGTTGAACTATATGTCCATGGCTTTTCTCAAGCCAATCGACCACGAATCTAGCAGAGGTCAATCGCACTTACACCTTAAAACAACGAGAACAAAGTAACCTTTAGCCAACCCACTATCCATAATGCACCAGAAGAAGATTTAAAAACATTGCACGACAAAACTAAAACCCAAGCTTGGCATGATCTTACCTAATTCATCTCCTATCCAATCTAATCTGATTTGTATACTCTGTTGTATCCCCCTGATTCATGTTTGCTTTAGACTATAGATGTCCATGCAAACAAAATAGTGGGGACTACGATGTTAAGACATCCCTATGCTTCTTACCAGCCCTAGGTGTTTTTCAATAGAACAATACGATAAAATGTTTGCCAATCAAAACAATAAACGGGCCAAGCAACTCTGATTTACCAGAGATGAAGTAATTCATCAGCAACATAACTTGCTTCAGAAACCAACACAAGTGATCATGACATCGGTGTCAAGAGAAAGGATGACAACAAACCAGCTCACTCATGACTGAGAACCGGCAGATAGCAATAGCAGGCACTAGCAACAGGCCAAAGCATTTAGAGAATATCATCAAACTTAAGAGGACAAGCAAAAATCCAAGGTTTACATGCATTAAACTTACAATACGATCGAAAAAGAGTACCGACATGAACCCAAAACCTAAGTAAACAAGATATATCACCTACACATTTTTTGCACAAAAAAGAAATGGCAGTCCCATCCTACTTTCCATTAGCCCGCTCATAAGCCCCTAAAACAAGATTGGTTTGATCACTAATCAATGCGGCCCTCTCAGCCAATACTCGCATCTCAGCCAATTGCACTTTCCTCCATCGCTCCTTCAACTCCTCCTTCCTCGACTGATCCAACATCTCCCACCCTTTCTTCATAAAGTCCTCATCCAAGCCAGATATTTGGAACATCTTATTATCACAGAACAACATGCTTCCAGCATCAATATGCTCGGACGGCACTAGTTCACCATTCTCCTTCGGCCTCTCCACCGATGTCTCCATCTTCAACTTGGGCACCTTGGCAGCAGTAGCAGCCTTACTCTTCTTAGCAGTACCATTCGCCTTCGGCACGGGCGTCTGCTCACGGCTCCCACCCGCATCGCCGCTCTTATTGGCACCCCAGATTTTCTTAGACAATTCGAAAACTTTCTGCTCGTGAGGCTTCGAGAACGACCTATCCTCACCATCCTTCCCCTTCCCTTCATTGTTGCTGTACTTCTTCTTCAAAACCCGGATCTTGTTCGCCAATTGATTATCGGTAAACTCTTGCCCGAGCGACTTCTTGACAAAATGATGAAAGGCGTTAGTGTTGGCAATAGGGTCCATACCTTTCTTCTCCCGGAAATCGATCATGCCCTGCAACAGGGCTAGCTCGTCTTCGTCGCCCCATATCCTCTGGAACAGCTTCTTCGACTCCTCCCCGGATTTCTGCACCGCCCCGTTCTCGGCCGCGTCCTTCTTCCTCCCTCGCTTCGGCTCCTTCTCCTTGGCGTCCTCCAGCTCGACCTTCCGCTTCGCCTTCGAGCCACCCTCCGGCTCGGCCTTCCGCTTCCCCGCCGCCGCCGGGGGCTGCTGCGGCTTCGACGAGGACGGCGGCTCTGCCTTCTGCTTCTTCGCCGGCGGGGTCTCGACCTTCTCCATGGGCTTCGAGGCTATGGGCTTGACGGTGTAGCGGCGCGAGTCGGACTCGGACTCGGACTCGGTCCCCGACTCAGACCCGGACTCGGATTCCAACCCGGACCCTGCCGCCGCCACCGAAGACCCACCCTGAGACTTCTGCTGCGGCGGCGGAGGCGGCGGGGGAGTGGGCTTGGGCTGCGGCTGCTTCTTCCGCTCGCCCTTGCCGTCCTCGTCGCCGGACGACTCGGAATCGGCCTCCGACTCTCCGGATTCCTCGTCCTCCTCGTCCTCCTCCTCCTCCTTGGGTTCTTCCTCTTCGGAGCTGCCGGCAGGCTCGTCGTCGTCGGAGGACGCCGGCGGCGGATCCTCCGTCGGAGGAGGACGCTTCGGGGCCATGGAGAGCTACCGCTTTTAGGGTTTTAGCGTTTCGGTCGATTCGCGAGAGACGCAGGGAACGGGGCGAGATCGGTGCGCAGCGGAGACAGTGTGTGAATATATATATATATATATATATATATATATATATATATATATATATATATATGAAGCAAGGGTATAAAGGTAAAACAAATAATAAAAAAAGGAGGAGGAAACCCAATAATTTATTTCCTCTCTTTTTTCGTCAGCAAATTATTATTATTTTTTTTCTGATTATACATGGCTTTTCTAGGTTTCATGATGGTCGTCATCGTTATTTTTCTGGTGTAATTTTGTGAAATTTACCTGTTTAATTTTGAAATCATATCGAGGTGCTATGTGAATGTCTTTTTTCGTAAAATAGAGATGAAAATAATTTAGTTCCGAGATTTTTCGATTTAATGGGATTCTTAGGTTATTTCATTATAACCGCTAATTATAGATTTTGAATAAGTTTGAAAGGAGATTTCGGCATAAATTTAATGCTAAAGTTTCATAAAACCCTTTGTTATAGGTCTTTTTCAAGGCAAATTGATGACAAGCTATATAAGTTTTAGAAGCTCGATTTGCAAGTTCATAATAAAGTCGTATATTTTATATAATTAGTGCGATTAATGAATGTACTAAGAATATTATGAATTAACGAAATTGAATGACAATCTATAAGTTCATTGTCATTAATAACACATGAATATTGTTTGAATAATTTGATTTTCACTAATTTCATACTAGGGTTGAACACTCACTTAGTCATGTGCAAAGTTGTATAATATATAGAAAGACCAAAAAAAGTTAACAAATCAGGACGTCATCCAAAAAAGGTAATTACTTTTTATAGTAGAATGAGAAAGTTGCTTTGACGGTGAATAGAATTTAGTCGTAAATATGTTTTATATATGAAAGACTAGGTGAGTGTTCAAAGTAGAATATCATGAGTAATGCAGCTATGAATTTCTTGGGGAGTTCTATGCCAGCTTGGGATGAATGTTGGTTTCATGCTTACTATATGTAGGTTGGACAGGATTTGGTGTTTTCAGCTGCCTTCGTGTGTGCCGGCTCTCGTCTTCTTGGTAATTAATTGATGGCAATCGATTAATAGCACTGGCATATCAGACTTTGCCTTACCAACTTTTGCGGGAAATAACCACTGGTGTGTCCCAGTAATCACCATTCCAATATGGAAATGAGAGTTGAGGGTTCAAATCCCCAACTTTACAAAAGAGTTGGGGTGGGGATGAGTAAGTTTCACGAGTGGGTTTTGACTCTCATGCCTTACATAAGACAAGACAAAAGTTTGAATATGAGTATTAGAGTAAGAATAGAGTAAAACTGATAAAAAAAAAATTATTGCGGGAAATCATTAAAGGCGCATATTGTATAACCAATATAACGGAACAAATTAATTTGTGTATTGGATTTTTTTATTTTGATTGAAGAAACATTTAATTTATTTCCACCAAAATACAATAGAGAAACGCAGTCCAAATGAAAATTAACACAAATTCCAGATAAATCCTAAATAAAAACATGAATCATCACAATGAAGATTATGAGTTTCACGCTCTTATTTGTAAATTCTTCAAACTGAAATTGGTAGTTAATCAGCAAGTCCGTCTTCAATGATGAGCAAATATTGAGATATTTCATCTACGGCGACGGTGTCATCTCTTGACGGTGTATGCATAAGTTAAGCCTCTCTTAAACAAACGCTATTCATAATATTAAGGTTGAACACATGCACATCCAACATCAGTGAGAGTAAAACCTTAACGAAATTATCCTGATTTCATTTGAAATTGGACTTGTGTTCTAGAAATTGCTGGAAGTGAAATTTGAAATCATACATTCGAAAAAGCTCAAATCTTGACTAGATCGATACCTCCTCAGAATAGGAGAGAAACTTATTAATCTAGGCTAAATCAAAAGACAAAATTTGCACAAAATGGGAGGAGAGCAAGGAAAAAAAAAAGAAAAAAAAGAAAACCAAACCAACCAAAGAAAATGGGGAGAAAAAGGGCAGGTGACAGAGATTTGCCTCGTACCGTTTCCTCCATGGAGGTTGAGGAAGAAAACAATATATATTGGATCACAATAAGGAGCAATCGCGAATATTATATGAAAGCGCAAAAAAAAAAAGAAAAAAAAAGAGAGAGAGAGAAATTTTAAAGTGCGTTAATCGAGCGCCACGTGTAAAGTGCTACAGCCGTGACACGTAATGAACCGAAACGACGCCCCGTCTGGGAGCAGCGAGCGGGGAGGCGATGCTCGAAGCTGAACATGCGCGGCCCCCGCGCCACGTGGCGGGGAAACCGCATTATGAATTGACGAACGTTGGAAGAGAAGACGCAGTTCTAGAATCCCCTCCCATCTTCTCCATCTTCCTCCCCGATCGAACCGAGCTATAAACTGAAACACGATCACGATCACGATCACGATCATTCCCGCAGAGAGAGAGAGAGAGAGAGAGAGAGAGAGATTTGCAGCTCCGATTGAATCTCCGGCGAACCGGCGGGCGGGCGGGCGGGGAGGGAGGGATGGCGGCGTACCGGTGGAAGAGCTTCGAGGAGGACGAGGACCGCCCCGAGAAGCCGCGGCGGTACGGCGTGACGGAGATCAGGGGCCCTCACTACTCCTTCTTCAACCAGAACCTCCTCCAGGTCCCGCCTCCCTCCCCTCCCCCTCGTCTTCTTTTAATTCTTCTGCTTTCTTTTGTTCTCGGCTTCGTGCATGCGCCGGTGATCGGGCGGGCGCCGCGGCGGCGGCGACGGCGGAGGCTGCGGCGGCGGCTCCGGTGGGGCTCCTGAACCGTCCGATTTGTCGTGGATTCGAGACGATTCGATCGGAGAGTGTTTAGACAGTGCGAATCAGCGAATCGGCATCTGCAGAGTGAATTTTTTTTTGTTTTTTAATTATTATAGCTTTGGACGGTTGAGACGAGGTCGAGTGTTGGAGATCAAAAGCGGTTGGCGCGTGCTGATGATTAGTTCTAGGAGCTGTTCTTAGTTGGATTCTGGCTTTTATGGAGTGCCGCCACGGTAGGAGCGGATTAGTGTAGTTGTTTTGAGTCGATCAAGCAGCGTGCCGAGGCGGCTTGCCTCCTGCTGCTAAATTGGGGAGTAGTGTTTTGCCGTGTAGCGTGCGAGGATTGTTTTTCGCCGAATTAGAAAGAAATTGGCCGATACCTTAATCGCCGCAGATCAAGCTGCAGCTTTTCTTCAATAAATGCACCTTTCCATAGGATATGTATTATTGTTTCCAAAGAATGCTCGCTTTGGTTAAGCTAATTTGCGATCCTAAGGGGTGACTTTGCTGCTCGCGCACTTCCTGTTAATAAGTAATGTGTCGTGCGATGCAGGATATTTTTGAGTCGATGGGGCCATTTGTTGATGGGTTGAAGTTCTCTGGGGGTTCACACAGTCTAATGCCCAAGTCTTTTATCAAAGAGATCACCGATATAGCTCACGAGCATAACGTGTATGTGAGCACTGGGGATTGGGCTGAGCATTTGCTGCGCCGGGGTCCATCGGCTTTCAAAGAATATGTTCAGGTGAGATGCGCTGGAGAGCTTCTTTTCTTGTCTTTCCTTTCCTTTTTCGAGTTTGTATGCGTGTTGCCGATGCAATATGCTGTTCATGGATATTAATCAGGAGTGCAAGCAGTTGGGATTCGACACGGTTGAGCTAAATGTGGGGACTCTGGAGATTCCAGAAGAGACCCTTCTGAGATTCGTGCGAACTGTTAAGAGTGGTGGTCTTAGAGTCAAGCCACTGTTTGCGGTGAAGTTTAACAAATCTGACATCCCTAAGGCTGGTGATAGAGCTTTTGGGGCATATGTAGTTCCAGAGCCTCGAAGTTCTGGTAAGAAGCAACTTATTTAAATTTGCATAGTTTACTGAGTGCAATATTGGTATTAATGATGCATTATGGGAAAATTTATACCAGAGATACCTAGATGTGCATTTTCCTGTACAGATGATGAAGCGTGCTGGCAGTGATGGTTATGAAATGAGTGACTGATGTGGCCACTGGGATATTTTGGAGAGGATGTGAAGTCCTCTCATGGTATTCTTGCTAATGTCTCGATGAGATCAACATCTTAACTGGATAGTCGTCCTTGTGAAAAGTCACTTTGAAAGAAATATGTCTCACATTTTTGGTTGCTAGCAGTTTCGTGTTATGAATATTCTATTTGATAATTAATGATATGTACCTTTAATTGCATGGGAGAAGTTTTGCTGAGTTTGCTCATCTTTTCAAGTTGGTTACTTAGTTGCTGCTTTGTCCTCAATATGTGTGACTGTGGGTTTCATGGCTTTAAAAACAATTATTGCCTAAACTTAATACGCGTGAATGTGAGCTCTAGAACTTCAAGATTATGTGTTATGTGTTTTGTTCTTTTCAGAAGCAGCATTTGAATCCATGTGTCTGGTTATTCCCCCATTCTTTGTTCCACAATAGGTAGCAAGATTTTATTCTTCTAATGCTGTAATTTTTATCCTTTAGACTATTAAGTTTTAAGGAAGGTTTAAATAGTTTTTTAGGAATCATTGTTAAAGTACTTTTGTAATCTTGCTATCATTTGTGAAGAAGTGACACTATCTTTTGGATTTTGAATAAGATATTTCACATCTGCTTGCTTTTGTGGGTTCTGCTTCTGTAGAATTTGTTGAAGATGTTGATCTCTTGATCAGAAGGGCAGAGAGATGCTTGGAAGCTGGGGCAGACATGATAATGATAGATCCTGATGATGTCTGCACTGCTGATGCTGTCCGAGCAGACCTTATCGCGAAGATTGTAGGTCGCCTAGGTCTTGAGAAAACCATGTTTGAAGCATCGAATGCCAGAATCTCGGAGTGGTTCGTCCAACGCTATGGGCCCAGGGTATGTACGTCCTGGAATGCAAACTGTGCTTTTGGATTGGCTTTCATTTCTTCAATGATCACTGCGTGTTTTTCACATGCGATATTTTCAGGTTAACCTTTTTGTTGATCACTCTCAAGTCATGGATTTGGAGTGTCTTAGAGGGCGCAAGCTGGGTAAAAACCATTCATCAGTTCTTGGATCCTCCTACTTCCTGTTCTGAATAGGAGATTGTAAAGATGTGTATACCATGTTGGAAACTCCCTTTGTTACAGAATTCTGCTGTTCTGTGTATTGAACCATTGGCTGTGACGCCACAAATATGATCAGAGTGTAACGTTATAAGGAAAAGTGTTGCTCTTTTAGCAGGGTTCTTTCAATTGTCTTTATACAGTTGCCTGCAATGAGCTCAGATTTATTCTATCTTGTGAGGAAAAGTGTTGATTTGCAAAAGTTAAATTTGTCCATCTTGAAATCTGATGGCTAAAACAATGAAGTAGTGGGAGTTGGTCCATCTGAAACTGCATCTTTTGTAACGAGAAACCAGTCTGGGAAGGAGGAAGTGAAGAAAGAGGGAAACAACTACTCAAAATCACTCGTGCTTTTACCCGTCCATCCTGCGGTCTGCGAACATGGTGCATCACTTCATAATTTGTATTGCAAGTGTTCTAATGAACCGATGTTTACAGCTTACCTATGTTCTGCAATCTAAGTGCAGAAATAGTAGATAAGTTTGTCCAGAAAGATGGAAGAGGGAAAGCTTAGTTTGAAAGATCGCCTGGGGCCATCCAAGACGATGCCAGTGGCCAAGCCTATCTTCCGCTGTAAGTAGACTGGCCCTTTTCTCTTTGAATGGGCAATGGTACGAAGGGCGGTCATTCCCAGAAGTGGCCCTTTTCTCTTTTAATGGGCAATGGTACGAAGGGCGGTCATTCCCAGAAGTCCGAAATCAAGCGAAGGAGCTACTAGTCGTCCCTTTCATGAAATATCATGTGTGCCACCCGCGAGAAAGGATAGAAGTTTAGAGGTGGTTCTTTGCCGTAGTTTTTAGCCAGCAGATGTTCATGCTTCACGTTGTGTCATATAATCAGACAAATTTGCAAAATTCTGCCAGTCGTAAACGCATGAGTTCACAAACATCTGCATGTACACTTTCTATAATCAGACAAATTGGTCAGATCGCTTTTGTTCTTGCGGTTGACCAGTGCAGTTGTTCCACTCGATAGCAGTGTCAATTATAAGGGGCTGACGCCGGATATTTTGTTCCTTCTACCTTTCCTGTGCCGGAGATGGTACTTGTGCTTACCACGATTCAGATCAAGAATGATTACTGGCTGCCTTTGCACTAGAAGAACAACTGGGTTGGGACAATGTCCGGCCAGTTTAGATCAATCCAGCAACCCGGATCATCGGAAAACTATTTTCTCCGATGATGAACGGCTGTCTTCTTGAGTACAATGGTTAGGTGGACCGTGCTACCGGGTCGTGCATGCAGGAACGTATGGTTGCCGATCAAGCGAATGAAGAACGTGACAATCCAATTCTCTCCCTACAAAACAAGTGGAGGAATGTGGGCATGTGCTCCATCTATTCTTGACGGCAGGTAAAAGCATTTACTGGTAAGGAATCTATTTCTCGGAAGTCGGGACCGATCGCTCTCAAACTTCTGATTGGGTAGGGGCCCGTTTCGTACGATCTACTTGTGTTATTTGGTTAATATCTCCTATCATTTGTCTCTCATATTGATTAGCGCCCATTTGTCGCATTGAGACAAGATTCTGCGATCTTCCGTCTCATGCGTGAAAGAGTCGCATATCGACCCAGTAGATGGACTATAAAAATCGGGTCTAAGAGCGTGGGAACGTCGAGCGAGCCGACACGTTTTTTCCAATAAACAGACAATTTCATCAATCAATCCGAAAGATACAAACAAAAACGTTTGCCCGTTCGAGTGGGACTTTCAACAATTAAGTAACGCAAGAAAACAAAACTTAGGTCCGATGTGGTTATGGCGTGACCAAGTAAGACTAGAGACTGTTTTGGCTTTTCTAAGGCGCCTGTCCGTGAGATGCTGGCCAGCAGGTTGTTGGTAATAACCCTTTGGGTCTACGCTAGTCGCTAACCCTTGACGTCGATTTTACAATGTCGCCTCATCGCGTGTGAAGGATGAGCAAACACTATCGTCCCGCTTGACGACGTAAATGCACGGTCTCCAATCAAATTGATGAACGCGTATTAGCCGTAATTGAACTTATAGCTTCTATGTAGTTGTGAAAAGTAAGTGCCCGAATGCAATAATGCACGGAACAAAAGAATTTACCCAATCTGGATCTGCGTGGTCCGGCCGTGAGACCTACTTTACTTCATGAGAAGACTGGCATGGGACTTCTCTATAGATCAAGTGATACTATGAAAATTAAATCCATGCTTGAATTACTCAAATACTTTTAATGTTTCCAATTATGTTTAGTAATTAGGGTTAATACCCTAAAAAACCCTAAACTGGTACACTTGTGACAAATCTACCCCAAACTATTTTTTTGACCATTAAAAACCCCAAACTTGTATACCTTTGACAAATTTACCCTAAAGCGCATACACACTTGTGACAAATTTACCCTCTGTTAGTTTTAGTTAAATTTTCTTGTTAAATTATAAAGTTAAATGACACGTGACAATTAACCGGTATACCAATTTGAGATTTTACACTTTATTTGTCACAGTTTACAATTTTTGTGATTTTTTTGTGGTATTAATCTAATTTAGTGGGAGGTATATTAGTCACAAATTTATCGTTTGGGGTTTTTTTTGTCAAATAAATTAGTTTTGGATAAATTTGTCATAAATGTATCGGTTTAGGGATTTTTATAGTTAGTCGGGGTAAATTTTATCACAAGTGTACCGGTTTGGGGTTTTTCATGGTTAAAAAAATAGTTTGGGGTAAATTTGTCACAAGTGAACCAGTTTGGGGTTTTTCAAGGTATTAACCCTAGTAATTAATATAATTCTTTTATCCCTTATAATTTTTCTTGAAATAATCTATTGATCTTATAGAGGAATACACAAAATCTTACCCAAAAAACTCATATATTTCCCTTTTATATATAGTGATTGAATTCAAGATACAAACCACTTTTAGGAAATTTACTCAAATTAGGAAAGCATTCGAATTAAGAAACTTATTAAAAAACTTACTTGGATCAAAGGATTGAGTTTCCTTTACGAGCTTAAACTCATAGGATATTCCCCATACATAGTTCAAGAGTCTTGGGCAAGCACAGCCCCCTACCCATCTAGTGTAAGGAAACGTTCAATCAAGCCAAGATGCTGTATTAGAATATACCTAACAAATTATCCTCAGCAGTCAGCACGGAGTCGTCTATAATGATTTTCGATAGGTACACATGTCCACTTCTTAATCTCTAAGCCAACTCTATGATCAGATATAATAATTACAATGATAACCAATTAGCAAAGTGAATATTTCAGCGAGGATTTTGGAATCCGAGGAAGTATGCATCGTGCTAGATTCATTCGATCGAGTAAGTTCAACGTCATCGGGTTTGGTAACGTATTGTGTGCATACAGTAGATCGGGCAAATTAATCAATCCAATCGGAATGATGAGCAGGTCATCCTCGATTGACACCAATTTTTCCATAATGAACAGTGCCATCGACAATCACCAGAAATCATGACATGTCTGCACTCGAGACTTTCTATAACAAGATCCTCGTCCCTCTCAAAAGCTTTGTATAAAAGCATAAGACATCCTTCAATGCTCGCTGGTCCTAAGGAAATCAAGGCATGTCTTCCTCCTCCTTGCCCGAGTCACATCTCCTTTATTGCCTCAACTTGTGCACAGGGTTGATGGCAAGCCAACACCCTCTGCCTATTCCTCGCTCGACCCTTTCCGTACTTGAAGATTTGGAGAACTGAAGTCGTGAGAGAAACACGAGAGAAGAGCGAAGGACGGCGAGCGAGCGAGGGGATCGGTACAATGCCGGCGGTTTGGTTCGCCCTCAAGAGGTCACTGGACTGCAAGTCGAGTCGTCAGTCGGATGTTCATAAGCCGAAGTTGAGAGGCCTCAACAACATCATCGTGAGAAGGCCAAGGTGCGGTTGCTCGAAGTCGATGTCGCATCTCAGAGATGTTGTTCATGGAAGCAAGAGGCAGGCTGCTCAGAAGCCGCCGAGCTGCAGCCCAAGATCCATCGCCAGCAGTGAGTTCATCAACCCCATAACCCACGAAGTGGTCTTCAATAACTCGAAATGCGAGATTAAGATCATGGGCGTCGGAGACAAAGTCGGCGGGAATCACAGCAGGAGTGATTCGACTTCGCCGGCTTTCATCGGCACGCTTCATCCCGGAACGCCTGGTCCTAGAGGCCAGTACATGGTTCCAAGCAGTTACAGTTCCCTAAGGTCGACGAGTACTCCCTCGAGGAAGATTGGCGGGAGTTCGGCCACGTCTGGCGGTTCCAGAAGCGGTGGTTTCCCAAAGTCCAGGACGATGGCGGGCCCTGATGCTCATTCGGGATCTTCAGTTCTCATCTGCCACAAGTGCGGGGAGCAATTCAAGAAATTGGATGCTGTTGAAGCTCATCATCTCTCCAAACATGCTGGTAAAATAACATCTTACCTTGAACCACATGATCGTATCTGTTTCTGCATTGCCTTGGCAGTTTCTCATTCTCTGGTCTAGATAAATATATAATCTTTTTTGGAGTAGTCTGAACGAACTGGGGATTGAACTTCTGGTTTTTAGCTTATATGAGGATGGAAATTCTTGGACTGAACTGTCAATTTGATTAATGTCATTGCAACTTTTTCTTCTTCCAGTAACTGAACTAAGTGATGGAGATTCATCCAAAAGGATAGTGGAAATAATCTGCCAAACGAGCTGGTTGAAGTCTGAGCACAGCAGTTGTGGACACATTGAGAGGGTCTTGAAAGTCCACAACATGCAAAGGACTCTCGCCCGGTTCGAAGAATATCGAGAGATGGTCAAGATCAGAGCCAGCAAGTTATCCAAGAAGCACCCCCGCTGTTTAGCTGATGGGAACGAGCTCCTAAGATTCTATGGCACGACTGTGACTTGCTCGCTCGGCGCCGATTCCTCCGGCCTATGTGATCTCAACAATTGCGCCGTTTGTCGGATTTTGAGACACGGTTTTCCTTCGAAGAAGGAATTGGCGGGTGGTGTAGGGATTTTTACTTCATCCACGAGCGGAAGAGCCTTCGAATCGATCAAATTAGGTGAAGGAGATGAGTGTCTCAGGAAGGCTCTGGTGGTTTGCAGAGTAATTGCTGGGAGAGTCCACAAGCCTGTCGAAAATATTCACGAAATGGCGAGCCTATCTGGGTTTGACTCATTGGCCGGGAAAGTGGGTCAGTATTCAAGCATCGAAGAACTTTATTTATGGAATCCGAGAGCTCTCTTGCCTTGCTTTGTGGTAATTTGCAAAATCTGAAACGGGATTGAAGTGGGGGTTATAAACGAAAAATCTTCCAGTTTCCAGACACAGTTCTTCTGCAACATTTGTAATGCTTCTTCGAACAGATGCAATAATAATATTGATTTTATTCTTATCATGTTCATCAACACTAAAACAGATCCTTCACTTTTGCTGTTCTTCTGTGCTTAAGAAGTTGTCTTCGAAATGCCTGGTACTGAGTACTGTCAAGTATAATGATCCGACGGATGAAAGAGCGAATAATTCAGATGTTGCCCTCTCACTTTATTTGATGATTTGCTTTCAGTTGCTTTCATGTAAAGTTGATGGTTTGAATAAGTAGGTTTCTACTAGGAGAGTAAAAGAAAGAGAGACCGCAAAAAAATTTGTGAGCTTGAACGTGTTTGTACAGAAATCGGAGCATAAAACTCTCAAGCGAATTGTGAAATTAAGCAACTTAATTGATGAACAGTTTAATATACATAATCCACGAAGAACTATGGTATCGGGGATGTAATGTCGTGAGTCAGATGCAGAGTCCGGTTATCTTGCATTTACTGTCGTAGCTTTGGTTGTCAGATGAGCCTTTCTGTCCAGTCTGGGGAATGTTGACCTCCATCGTAGGTGAAGCATTCATTTATATCGTGGAAATCTCTTCTCTCTCTGCCTGTCAATGCCGTGCTACTCACCTTTCGATTCGCCACGAAAGATGAACTGCACTTCCATTGAAAAGAACATGCTCGGCATGTCATGTTTCTACAGCATCGTCAATGGTAATTCATCAGCAAGTTCTTCGGCAATAATACCGTTCATAAGGATTGCGCGTGGACTTCAGTAGATCGTGCTGTGACTTGTAGTTACCGCGTTGACAGCGCCTTCGGAATTAGCTAACTCTGGCCCTAACTAAAGGCGACCATCAGTGAGTGTGTACTTAAAAAAGTTCGATTGGCCATCCGTCATCTTGATGGAAAATGTTGATCACCAGGGACTGCAATGTAGGGAAAAGTCCAAGAGCTTGTGAATTGCATTAAAGGAAGGCTTCTTTCAGTGGACCTGCTCGGCATGTGCCCTCGACTTTGCAAATGCTGAAAGATCTTTCGTCGATGTCTTTGCCAGAGGATAGAGTGGCAGGGACCATCTTATGCTGATTTATGAGCTAGTAAGGAGCAGAGGAAAGCAAGAGCAATTTGGATATTTAATGGCAACACCCATCTCTCTCTCTCTCTAGATGTCTGTGCCAACCGCGAATTATCTCACTTGTTGTCACTTTCTTGTCATCTGTCCTAGTTTCTATATGCATGTTCCCGTTTAATTCCCGCCCTTTCAAACAGCGATGACGAGCTCCGCTTCAGTGCAGGTATTATGTCCTGGAAAAAGAGAGACGTGGATAAATGGGTCATGAGAAAGTGCACATGTTGAGGAGCTCAACATTTGGATGGAGTTCGTCTAACATAAAATGAATTGGTTGGGAAAAGTATTTTCTATCGATGGCTAAAATAGGGGAAATTTTTCAAATAAGAACATGAAATGGTCTTATTTTCTTAATTATGACATGAAGTGAACCTTATATTGAATAAGGGCCTAAAGTGGTTATGATAGTTTTAAAAAATGCCTGACCTTGTTGATTGCTGGTCGACTATATCTTCCAACTACTTAAAGGCATTTTCATCAAAAAGACAATTATAATGGGATAAGTACACTAATGGTGTCAAAAGTTGTGTACGGCGCTCACTTTGGTGCCAAAAGTTTCTGCCGAATCACTTAAGTGCCAAATCGGAGAAAAACGCTCACTTTGGTGCCACCGACGAGAATTTCTGGCCAAAATAATTACGTGGCTTTTATATTTAAAAAAAAATCGAGAAATCTTTTAAACGACGTCGTTTTGCGTCTTCCTTAAGAAAACGATGTCGTTTTGCCATCCTACGTGGATACCCTTGCAAAAACGACGCCGTTTTTTTTTTTTAATTTTGTTTGGAGATTGAAATTAGGGTTTTTTTTGTTCGCCGTCGCTTAGCCGCCGTCCCTCGGCCACCGTCACTTGGCTGTCGTCCTTCGGCCACCGTTGCTCAGCCGCCATCCCTCAACCTCCATCGTAGTTGCTTGCCACAGCAAGACAAAAGAAAAAAAAAACGAACAGAAAATCTCAAGAGAGAGGGAGGTGTCGACGATGAGGGTAGAGGAAGGGATGGCGGGGCCATGGCTGCCGCCTTTGTAGCAAGCGGCTTCGCCGACAACCTTTGTAGCGTTCCAGATCTTCGCGGCTACCATTGGCCGGATCGCTTGTGCTTCTAGAGATTCTTCAAGCTCGCGTTTCCTCTGCACCCAATGATATTCCTTGGGAAAAGGCGAAGGTGGGACTGAGATTCGGGGATTTGAAAGGTTGATAAGGTGATTGAAAATGGGGGAAAACTACTGGGGGAGGGCGAAGGCAAATGCGTGGTTTCTTTTCTGGAAAATTACTGGTGTTGCTGGTTCTGCGTTGCTGGTGTTGCTGGTTCGGAGAAGAAGAGGCGTTTCTGGTTCTGCGTTGCTGGTGTTGCTGGTTCGGGGAAGAAGACGACACAAAATGGTGTCGTTTGGGGAATTTAGGGTTTTGAATTTGGGGGAAAGACACAAAACGGCGTCGTTTTGGTGTTAGGATGCTAAAATGACGTCGTTTGAAGGCCTAAGTGATCCAATGGAAGCTCCGGCGAGCCACATCAGCATAGAAAATTAATAAAAAAAAGGCCACGTTAGATTTCTGGCGGATCCGATCGGCGTTGGCACCAAAGTGAGCGTTTTTCAAAATTTTTGGCACTTAAGTGATCTGGCGGAAACTTTTGGCACCAAAGTGAGCGCCGTACACAATTTTTGGCACCATTAGTGTACTTATCCCCAATTATATAATTGTAATTTATTTATTTTATTTCTTTTCATTTTTCTCTTTTCTCATTTCTTTTTCCCCCTTTCTAGCAAGAGCAGGCGAAGGCCTAGTGACCCTCCTCGGTTGCTAACAAAGGTTGCCTAGCCAACTCCTAGTGAGTCAACCCTCGGCTAGATTTGGCAAGGGCCGGCCTTGCTTTGTAGTTAATGATGATGGCCCCCTCTCTAGGCATCGCTAACCATCGCTTGAGACTAGCCATTGGCGAAGACAAGCCACTGGGGAAGAAGAAAAGGAAAACCAGAAAAAAGGAAAAAGGAAAGAAAAGAGGAAAAAAAGAGAGTAAATGACAGAAATGTTATTGACTAACTAGAAAGTCAAGTCCTTCTTTGAAACTAATATAGTTATTTTGGACCCATATTTGAAGCAAAATCCACTTTATGCCCTTCTTTAAAAAAATGATGGCACTTTATATCTTTATTTATAACAATATATGCTTCAAGTTATTATTTAAGAAAATGATGATACTATAGATCCTTATTTGGAATTTTTCCTAAAATAGAAGAAAAACATCTTCCTCACTAACTCTTTCTTATTTCACACCCCTGCTTGCCCCCCTCTTCTTTCTTTTTCTTTTTAAAATTTTAACTATTTTTTGTTTTCTTTCTTTCTTTTTTCCTTCTTTCCAAGCCAATCATTGGCCATGGTGACGGTTTGCGATCAGCCATGGGCGAGTTTGGGCTCGAGGCCTACGATTGGCAAGCGTGAGCCTCAGGCTCATCGATTTGGAGCCTTTTTAAGGCCAGCTTGTTAGGAACATGAATATATGAATAGAAAAATTGAGAAGAAAAATAGGTGACAATTTTTACGTGAAAAACCCTTCCCAAAATCAAGAAGGGAAAAGAATCTCTCTAGTATTAGTATCAACATTACAAGCTCTAAAGTTATAAGCTTCAATGTTTCAACTATAAAAGATATTGCCTTTGTATATAGTAGGAATCTATGGCATACATAATCATGATGGAAATTACATGTATGCCATTAACAACAATAAAAGCCTGGTTATCTACTTTAACATCATAGGATGAATGAGTTACTGGGAAATGCTTGCCCAAAATAAATTGTTTCTACACTTGAATATTGTTTTCCTCTATTATACTCCACAACTCTATCAATTGCCCACTTAAGGGTTGATCTTCAAAAAAATAGCAATAATCTTTCATTGTATTTATCTCTGTGGCCCAAATTGTCCAAGTGCGGTGGCCCCTCTCATCACTTACCATGGAGGCCAAGCGAGGCAATTATTGATGCAGAAGGATGCCTTATCACGCATGATGGGGAGATCATTATGATGCACACGTGGGTGGATTATGCTAGAGAAATCACACATCGGAGAATTAATGTGGTGGAGAGATGTTGAGTAATTAATATATCCTAATTGGCTCAAAAATCATTGATTTAAATTTTCGAGTTAAGGTGGGTCTAACTGGACATATTACCAGCTCATATTTGGGCTCTTTCTTGGCAATTCCTTCAAGTGAAGGTATAGGATTTTTGCTGCGTGCTCTCAACAAATGCTATTAGAGCTCATGATTGCAGTTTCCAAACAAGTGAGCCTTGTGATGTAACAACGTGGGCTCGTTGGAAGTTGATGTAGAAGTATACCTGAATTAAGAGGGAGTGGACCTAACTAACACTAAGCTAACATGTGAGGAGAAAATTATTAGGATGCTCATGTGAGTGGGTTATATTAGAGAAATCTCACATCGGGAATTGATATGGTATAAAACAATTAATATATTTTAGTTGACTTATAACTCATTAACTCAAACTTTTGAGTGAATATGGATCCGATTAAAGATATTGATGGGCTTGAACTTAGGCTTCCTCTAGGTGATCTCCCGAAAGAAGGTATCGGGCATCTGCTATGTGCTTCCAACAAATGGAATCAGATCCCATGGTTGTGGTTGGATGGCAAGTAGATGTTGTGGTGTGGCAATGGAGACCCATAGGAAGTTGATGCAGAATAATGCCTAATCACATATTAAGGGGAGATTATTAGGATACATGTGTGAATTTGTTATGTTAAAGAAATCTCACATCGGATAATTGATGTGGTGTAGATGTGTATAGCGGGTATAATATTTATACTAGTTTTTGAGTGAAAATGAGCCTAATTGGAATATATTGATAGCCCTATATTTGGACTCTTTTTAACGATCTCCCAAAGTAAAGGTATTAGATTTTTGTTCCGCACTTCCAACAAAGTAAGCTTGAGACTCATCGAAATCTAGCAAGCCTTGAGCTTGCCTTTGGCTGGTTGCCAGCTAGCATTATGGTTGATGATCGGCCATAGAAGAAGAAAAAGAAGGAAAATTAAAAAAACAAAAAAAAAAAAAGAAAAAATAGTAGAAAGAAAAATAAAAAAATTAAGAATTATTTTTTTAAAAAAAAGAAAGAAGAATAAAAATTATTAAAAAGAGGGTAGGGAGGAAAATCAAATTCAAATCAAATTTTCTATATTGAACAATGGAAAATATTTTATAGTTCATTTTTAAGTTTCAATCGAATATAAAAAAAAAAATTATCTTTTTCCTTGAATATGACTTCTCAAATAATATTTCTCAGATACGTTATATGTTTTGTCAAATGAAAGGAGCCTAATTATAATAATGCATATTCACATGCCCAATTGATTAAAGAAGACAAGGAAGCATCAACTTTGAAATCCTCAAAAGATGACAATTTGATATTTCGATCAGTCGCTGGCATCATCTTGTCATTTCGCGTTATATCAACGGCAATTTACAACCTAACAATGCAATCATAATTAACGTTCGGGTTCGTGTTAGGTTTCCGTTCGTAAAGGTATGCAAAAATCGACGGGTAGTTCACCTACCCTTCTCTAAAAACTTGAAGTAAACTACAAAATGGACCGAAGGGAAGTTACCATGTCATGAGTTGGGCTTTGGGCTGATCGGATTTAGGAGGCTTGATTTAGCCTCGGATCTGAATTTGACGAGCCCGTTTACATATCTCAAGTCCGCTTCAAACCCGTGTTGGGTCCTCGAATGGGTCTCCCAGAATTGTCTCAGATGCGTCTACAAGATCACGGGTAGATGAGAAAAAGAAAAAAGAAAAAAAGAAAGAAAAAAGAAGCTCTAAACTTATTTCTTTGGTATAAATTCAATTATAAACTTTTTAATTTGACAAATTTAATCATAAATATTTTCACATGGATACCAGTTCAATTTGTTCAATCAATTTATGTTGGAAATTATTGACGTGATACCAACCGTTCTACGTGGTACAGTAGGCACTAATGTCACTATTTTTAATTATATATATTTAATTTTTCTTTTCTTTTTTATTATTGTTTTCTTTTTTTCTTTTTCCTCCCTTCATTTTTTGGCTGGTGAAGCTATGAAGGCCCTTGGGCAAATCTAAGTGAGGGCTGTGACCTTGCCGATGGTGGGTGAGGGTGCAAAGGCCCTTTGTCAGATTTGGGGCGTGGCCCACCTTGCCCATTGTCGGTGAGGCTATGAGGGCCTCACTAGATCTAGGCTATAAGTTCACGTCAGTGTTAGTTTTGTCATGTAAGGGTGTGTTTGTTTCGCGAAATACATTTTCGGGAAAACATTTTCCTCATTTTAGGCGTTTGGTTCACTTAGGAAAATGAGTCAACGAAAACGTTTTCTAGTCAACGGAAAACGTTTTCCTAACAAAGCTTAAATTCGGGAAAATGATTTCCTTTGAAAGGACCGGAAAACGTTTTCCGAGTCTACCAAAGTCTAGATTTGATGCTTAGTTTACAAACAATTATTTTTATAAAAATATATTTTTAAATTTTTATAATTCTTTTTAAAATATTTTTATAAAAATCGAATTTTTAATTTTTTAATATAATATTTATTTATTTTTAAAAAATATAATTTTTAATTTATAATCATTATTTTTCTTTTTCTCTTTTTTCTTTTCTTTTTCTTCTTCTTGGTGGCGCCTGGCCACGATGATGGCGGCGATTGGCCACAGGCGAGATCGAGCTTGTCGGTGTTGGGCGGGGCTCAATCTCGCCGATCCGGTGAGGCCGAGGCCTCGGCCAACGCCGGAGAGCTCGAGCTTCACCGGTCGTCAACGAGGCGGAGCCTCGTCGGATCTAGCGAGGCTCGAGCTTGTTGGCATCGGGCAAGGCTTGATCTCGCTTGGCCTATCGTCGGCCGGTGGCTGGTTGTCACCCCGCCGACCACCGGCTAAGAAAGGAATAAAAGTAAAGAAAAAGAAAAAATATTGAAATATGAAAAATAATTATAATTTCGATTTTTATGAAAAAAATATTTTTATAAAGTTAGAAAAGGTCATGGACTTAACAATTTAATTTGGAAGTAAGAGACACACTATTGTCAATTGTTAAATCAAATGTTATTCAATTATTTTTCAAATGTGATCCAAACACCGGAAAATACTTTCAATCACACATCACCAAACAAAGGAAAAGTAACCATTTTTCGGAAAATGATTTCTCGGAAAACATTTTTCAAAAACGTCGCGTTTTCCATGAAACAAACACATCCTAAAATAATCAATGTTTACGTCAATGATTTTCGGTCTAAATTGACCAAATGGATTGAAAGTTTATAATTAAATTGATCAAATTAAAAAATTTATCATCAAATTAATAATAATATAAAAAGTTTGAGATTATTTGTGTCATTCAATGCAGAGGGACAAAAGTAAAAGCAGTAATAATCTCCACGCGATTGAAGATCATAATCATAAATATATTGACAATAACACACCACCATCGAAAGGAATCGTTTTTATGGTTTAACTGTATCGCGAAAAACAAAATTCTGGACAGTAAAGCCAGAGACCATGAGATGAAGACAAGTGGCATTTTCTAGAATACCTTCATCTCGCGGGCCTAAGTGATTGGGCTAGCAACCTGGCTTCACGGGAAAATCTCGAATTTACGAAGCATCTCGCTAACCTTGGAAATAAAGCCAAATGCGAGCTTACACATGAAAAGATGGTCCAAACGCGATATCTCTTTTTTTCTTTTTGGGATTTAATGTCGTACGAAATGGACACTTTACATCGGGTTATCGTTTGCACATGTGCAATCCGTCCAGTAGAATTGATGAGATGATGCGGACATTTCGAAAATATAATTTGAAATGTCACATTGCGGAAGTACAAGAGTTTGTTAGCAGTAAAAATGGATAAGGGTATTAAAAAGAAAACACTTTCATGAGAAAAACCTGGACAAAGGGGAAAAAGAAAAAAGTTAAAAAAAAAATCTTCAGGACCAAGCTAGGTCAGCATCTTGCCTTTGTCCATCTTGATTTAAAATGAATAATAACGCCAATATTAGTAACCAATGAAGGGACAGCGATAGATATCATTACAAATAATTAGAACTTTTTTTTTTTTTCGGAATTACAGAAGTATAGGGCCACTTATCTATTTATCCAATAATTTTGTTTGTTTTATTTATTTCTAAATATTGTTATCTTAAATACTGCAGGAAGTGCATTGCAGTCAGAGACTAGCAGGAGATGCGTCCTTCTCTGCTCAGAAGCTCACCTAACTCAAATTTGTTCACGTGATGCTCCTCTACCCCGTTTGAGTCGACAACTACCCCTCCTCGCTTCGCGACAAACACCTTTCCTTCACCCTTTTATATAAATATATATATATATATATATATATATATATATATATATCTTTGAAAATAATATTTAGGGAAAGTTTGGGTCGTGAACCCCAGACGCCCGGTAAGAAATGATTGTAGATAAGATTATTAGGTCCTAGATGATGACCTCGAGGAGCACAATTCTTTGAATCTGTTTCACATGATGAAACATCTTTTAAGAATATGGATGGATCGAGATGAATTGATAAATGAGGTGAATGATCTTTTTATAATTTTGTAAGTGAACTTGATCGAGTTCTCTTTCCCTAACGCTTGAGGAGGAGTTCAAATCCCCTCAAATGAGTGTGGCGTCGGGGTGGTGAATCCTCCGAGCGTCGGGTTTTTTATAATTTTGTCGGCCGTGTGCGAACTCAAAAAAAAAAAAAAAACTTGACAACAGTTATAAAAATAATATAAGAAAGTAAAAAATAAAAGATAAATTTATAAAAAAGTTGAGTTCTTTGATGGATCTAGGATTTACAATTAATACACTTAAGATAGTTATAATCAACGACAGGATTTGTATACAATTATTACTAAATTTGAATTAATAAGTAAATAAATAAATTTCTAGCCCTCTCCGAAATTACAAGAAATTACACAACCGCATATTATCTGGCAATAAATACAAATAAGAAGTTATAAAGATTTTAAAATAGGGACAATAAACATAGCCCTCCAATAATGATCTAAGTGACGTTGTTGTCTGATTTTTGATTGGACTGTGACGAGGATATAATAAGACAAAACCGAAGAAAAGGTCTTTTCATCTAATTGTCAGATTGGGAAATTCAGTGTAGAGGGTCAATAGGACCAAAGTCAAGTTATGTAAGCTCATACGGACTTAGAGATCATAAGGAGTCCAGCTTTCAATGTAGTTTGACAAAATCATCGAGCTCCTTATTAAAAAGAAAAATAAAAGAAAAAAAGAGAAGAATTTGAATATTAGATTATTCATTTGGTCCGATTGGATCGTATTGCAATTTCCTCATTGACCCTACAATTATAATTACAATATGCATTCTTTTTAAATGATTTCATTAGCGCTTAAAAACGATTACCTTTTGATCATTATCGATAAGTGATAGACTTAATCAATAACAGCAGAATTTGCAAAAACAAAAAAGTTGTTAATAAATTGAATGATCGACGATGCACAATGTGAAAGTTATCACAAGAGTGATAAAAAAACATTTTTTTTTTTTAAATATAGTGTATCGGTACCAATTTAGTTTTTAAATTTTGACTAATTCAGTCTTAAACCTTTTTTGTATTTATGTTAATTGAGTCTATCTGGCCAATTTTGAATGAAAATTGTTAATATGAACATTGGCCATTTTATGTGATATGACTGATGGTAATATGAATAAATTTTATAGTTTTAAATATATATTTTTTAATATTTATTATTTTTCAATGTGGCTAGCAAGGATTGTTGATGACCCTTATCAGCCATTGAGCAGGGGCTTGTGAGCCCTCGCTAATCACTAGCAAGGGTCACGGCTCTCGCTTAGGACATCTCGATTATGAGTGAGGGTTGCCATGCCCTTGCTAAAACCCACAAGGGTGGTTGAAGGTTGGGCCTTACGGCCTTTGGTGAGAGCCGCCCTCATTGGATTGAAAGAGGGCTAAACGGCCTTCACTCGTAGTTGGCAATGGCTTGGGGAGGGTTGCTGGGCAACCCTTGTTGGCCACAATGAAAAAAAAAAATTAAAGTTTGGAAAAAATATTAAACAATCACAAATTTGTACACATTCGCTCAAAATTGGCCGAATAAATTTGATTGGCACAAATGCGAATAAGTTTGGTATTAAATTAGTCCCATTGAAATGTTTATGACTTGATTAATATCAATATATTATGTTTAGGACTTTTTGAGTATTTTTCTCTCTCTCTTGATAACTTTCACATTGTGCCCAATCAATTGTTCAGTTCATTAACAACTTTCTATTTTCACCAAACCCTACTTTTATCAATTAAGTGCATCACTTGTCAATAATAATCAAAAGGTGATCATTTTTAGGTTTTAACAAAATAAATTAAAAAGAATGCATTTCATAATTATAATTTGTAGGGTCAATGAAGAAATTACAATATGATCGAACCGAACCGAACCGGAAAGGGATGGATGATCTAATACTCAACTTCATCTCTCTCTTTTAATAAGGAGCCCAATGAAATTGTCGAACTATATTGAAAGCTGGACTCCACATGATCTCCATGTCCCTCCGAGCTCATTAACATAGCTCGACTTGGGTACATTTAACACCCTGCACTTAATTTTCCTTCGGTCCTGCGTTATTATATGATCTATATCCTCGTCCCGGTCCAATCAAAAACCAAACAGCGACTTCGCCTTGAGGTAGACACCTGATGACGTCAAGAGGAGCTGGTATTCATAGGTATTTCCTTTCTTCCTTCGGTCGGCGAAAAGGAAAGTTCAATTCATTGTGGGTCGAATCAATCCGGCTGGCTGCACGATGGTGCTTTGAGTCGTAGGTAAAGGGCACCAAGGAAGGGCACGTGCTCACCTTCTTCCCTCCGGTTAGCTGGGGGAATAATAACATGGGGAAGGACGATTCTAAGGCCTATTTAAGAGAACCAAACTCACCACCAAGAATTCCAGCACATACCCACCGTTAGATTCTTCTTCTTCTTCTTCTGCTGGTGCTGGTGCTGCTGCCTTTGCCGCTGCTGCTGCTGTCACCGTTAGAGAGAGATGGCCACAGAGATTGGAGGGAACAAGAGGGCGTGTGTCATCGGAGGGACTGGTTTTGTGGCTTCTTTGCTGGTCAAGCTTCTGCTCGAGAAGGGCTATGCTGTGAACACCACCGTCAGGGACCCAGGTTGATCTCTCTTCTACTTCTTCGTCTGTTTGGTCTGTTGGGACAGGTGAATGCTCTGTTTTTGTGGCATACGCATTCATTGGTTGCTGATCAGTTCCTTGCGGTTAGACCCCCATCTGTTTGGGGAAATTCCCATTAGCCCTCAAAACTTTCGTTTCGCTCACTTCATACTATTGCCAATTCACCCATAGATGAAACCGAGTTCCTCCATTTAACTAAATCTGAATAGCCCCCAACTCGGGCTGTTGATACTATAGTCTGCATTTCGCGTTATCAAGAAGGATGGCAAACATATTTAAATTGGCCGCGATGTAGTTCCGACTTTAAAAGCCGTGTTTTAGTAATTTGGTGGGGTTGACGTAGCTTGATTGCTAGGAAGCTGAGGAACTAATGAATTAGGCGCTTTAGTTGGAACTGTTCGTTGATTTGCTATCTTATATTGCTGCAGATAATCAAAAGAAGGTGTGCCATCTCGATGAGCTCCAGAACTTGGGTGACCTTAAGATTTTCAGGGCGGATCTCACCGACGAATCAAGCTTCGATGCTCCTATAGCCGGCTGCGACTTTGTCTTCCATCTAGCGACCCCGGTCAACTTTGCTTCCAAAGACCCTGAGGTATGAAACTAGTGCATCATTTGGGGCTGACTGTAAATTTCGACGAGACATTATATTGGTTCTGAAACTTCTTCTCCGATTTTACAGAATGACATGATCAAGCCGGCAATCCAGGGAGTCCTGAATGTTCTCAAAGCCTGTGCCAAAGCGAAGACGGTGAAACGTGTCGTGATGACTTCATCAGCAGCTGCAGTTTCAATCAACAATCTTCAGGAAACGGGCTTGGTCATGGATGAGAAAAACTGGACGGATGTCGAGTTCTTGTCCTCTGTGAAGCCACCTACCTGGGTAAAATCAGCTGGCGATAGGATACAGATTTGACATTTGAGCTGTTAAAGAAGAAAAATTGAAATCGATGGGCTTTTCAATTTCACTATTTTCAGGGGTACCCTGCTTCCAAGATGCTGGCGGAGAAGGCGGCATGGAAATTCGCGGAGGAAAACAATATCAAACTTATAACTGTCATCCCATCCCTAATGGCTGGCCGTTCTCTCACTCTGGATGTCCCTAGCAGCGTCTGCCTCGCAATGTCTCTGCTGACAGGTCCGCAACCATACACAGTACTATAATTTCACTAACTTGGGAGGGCAGACAGAACTAATCCCATGTTGAAACAAAACTAATCACAGAAAAGCATAAGAGAAGAGTGCTTGTCCTAATGACTCCAATATTTCTTTTGCAGGAGACGAGTTCTTGATGAATGGCCTGAAAGGCATGCAAATGCTGTCGGGTTCTATTTCCATAACGCATGTTGAGGACGTCTGCCGTGCCCACATTTTCCTGGCTGAGAAGGAATCTGCTTCAGGACGATACATCTGCTGCGCTGCTAACACCAGTGTTCCGGAACTCGCAAAATTCCTTAACAAAAGATACCCACAGTACAAATCCCCAACAGAGTAAGTCACTTGAATGTTGACCAAAACTTTCTGGTAAATTTGTATGCACAGATTCTGGACATCCAATGATCCAATCAGGAGGTCGTTCTGATTTTGTGCTGATTGCTGCATGCAGATTCGGGGATTTCCCATCCAAGGCCAAGTTGATCATCTCTTCAGAGAAGCTAATCAAGGAGGGCTTCACCTACAAGTACAGCATTGAGGATATCTATGACCAAGCTGTCGAATACTTCAAGGAAAAGGGACTGTTGCAGGTGTAGTAATTTCTGTTGGGATTGCGGTTCTGCAGAAATCAGAGGAATGCTTGACCAGGAAGAGGGTGAAAGAATAACAGGTCATTGAGATCTATCAGTTAGCTTGTTCCAATTGAATGATTCACCGATGTGAATTGAAAAGTGTAGCTCTTGCAACCATGAATGTCAATGATGCCACAACGTTTCTAATTGGGACTCTTTACTAAATGTAATGGATCTGTTAACTCTATAAGAGAAGTTGGTTCACCTCTACTGCATCTATCAGCTTAGTTTTTTCTCTTCATCTTTTGCAGTGAGCAGCAATGACACGATATGAATAATCATGATTATATGCTTCCACATTCAGAACTTGGTGAATAACCTCTGAAAATCAAACACAATAAATCAAACACAATGAAGTGCAAACAAAACTATTTTGAGTGAGACGAGACACAATACGGGATGAAATGAATCACATGCGAAATTATAGAAGATCCCCTTTAAGATCAAACAATTATATCGAATTGAGTATGGTTATACGTGTGATAGCATCCACTATACTAGGAATATCAACGAACCCTACTATTGCAAGTGCTTGGAGTATTCTTTTTTAAGGTTCGGAATGTAGAGTTTAGGATTTATCAACATAAGCAGGCCCAACAAATTTGAAGCTAAATCCTAAACCATCGATTGTTTAGTGAAAGCAATGTATGAGCGTCTACCAAGTTGATGAATTGGTAGCTCCCAAATTCTGAGTTCTGCTTGCATATACATAGAAGGCACAAAAATGAGATCAACTAAAAGTCCAATTCTGTCTATTCTAGAGGCCCCTCCTTTATGTGCATTCCTGCCTGTGATCCATAAAATCAACCATATTATTTTGCATCAGTCTACATGGTTTGAAAAGGGCTTCGGACAATCTCAGCACATTTCAATCTTTTATGAGGTCCAGTGTCTTCTAAGTCTTAACGACAATGCTGTGACTCATTGTTTCTCGTAAATACTAAAGTGATATAGCATAGAAGCACAAGGAGGGCCTTTGTGGGATACACTGGTTCAGAAGATTAGAGGGAGCCCATGAAGATGACCAATGATGTTGTTCAAGGCCTAGCTTTCAGCTTTTGGGCTGACCACAAGCATTCTTATTGTGGGGCAATGTGAAACTTACTAAATCAATGATTGTGATCCACACGGTTCGAGTAGGTAAGAAAAATTTCAAGAACCATCCTCTTAAAAAGCACGGTATGTCATCCTACAAGTGTGAACCACGTGAAGGATGGGGTAAAATGACAAATTATATTTGAAGTTTATGTAAATAAATAAACTAAAATTATAGAAGAAATCTATGAAGATCGAGGTGACCATGACTTGGCGGTGTGCACGGACCTAGCCATGCTCGATCAACTGAAAGGGCAACATGGGCAGCCGTAGGCTAAAAATTCCATTCATGAACTGAGCCCTACCCACTTTAGGCCGCCTAGGCCCGATCAATGTTATGTAGAGTAGTAAAAAACTTTTAATCATTGATAGAGTGAAAAGACATTGTGTAGTAGGGGTGTCCATTGGTCTAGTTTAATCTGTGAATTGGACTAGATTGGGCATGGCTGCTTCTAGGTGATTCATGTGGGAATTGGTTCAGTTTCTGATATAGTGTATTATTAATTTTTTATTCACTAAGGGAAACACGTTATTTGTAGGAGTAATTGTTTTATTTACTAGTGACTTCCCATGATTAGCAATTTTACCCAACAATAAAGTAACTTTTCATCAATTCATGAACTTTAGAAAGAAGGTAAAAATTAAAAAAAGGGAACATCATTAGTTCTTAGGACAACTTGGGAACTAGATAGAGACTAGCAGGTTTTTAGGGTGGACAGGGTCAGTCCTTAGAATCAAGAACTGACCCTATCTATTATGGTTCTCGATTCTAGGGATAGATCACCTGTATGGTGTAGAGATTTTCAAGCATTGTCCTACGTATTGATCAAGCCTTGTATAGTAACTTTTTCTTCCACAAATTGTGTCATGTGAAAGTTTATGTAAAAAACAAAACAAAGCATGTAATGGAAATTCAAATTTTATCATCGATTGATTCTGTCATTAGATCTACTTGCCCATCACGAGAAAATTACAAAAAAAAGTCATAAACTTACTGCAGCTGTATCTATTTAGTTTTAAATTTTTTAACTATGCTAATTGAGTTCCTAACCTTTTCATAATTTCCATTTTTTGTCGAAAAGTGTTGACATGGACGCTAATCATTTTACATAACACATTCTATGTTGATAATTTGTACAATTGTTTTTTTTAAATTTTGAAATTTAAATAATTTTTTATTTTATTTTTTCTTTCTTTTTCCTTTTTCTTTTTCCTCCGTTGGTTATCGTGCCTTGGCAACGGCTGGAGATCGGCTACTGTTTTGACTTCTCAAGTAACGAATTGCATAGAAAATTAAGAGTTAAATTTTAGCCCCTAAACAAAACAGTAAAGAGAAGGGGGCGTTGGGGGTGGATGGGGATGGGTTTAGAGAAACCGAACTCCGTTCTCAGTTAAGCGCTACTCAGCAATCTTGCTGCAATCTGCCGACCTTTAGCCAACGCCCTCGAGTCTGCAACCTCCTCTTCCGCAACGCCCAAATTTCCAGTGAGTTTTCTTTGGGTTCGATCCACTTTTATCTTGAGGATCCCAGCTCGAAAACATCGAGGAGAGGATCTTGGCTCGGAGAACATCGAGGTGACCGACCATATCTTGATTTGCTTTGGGTTTGCCTTCCAGCCGTCATTGCCGAACTGGGTAAGGACCCACGGCTGAGGCTCTTTGGGTGTTTTGTTCTTCCCTTGTCTCGGCCAACCTGGGCCGAGACTCATCGGTGCTGGCTCATACTTGATTCCGAGCTTTGGCGAGTTGGGCCCAGTCACTGTGGCGTGTTATTACCTAGCCTGTGTTGACCTTTGATGTTGATCCTAGCTCTAATTGGCACCATTTCGCTTTTCCAATTGGTGCCCGCCATGTGTTTTTTGAAATGCCACAATGAGATCCAATTTTAGTTTCCTCGTTTTGGATGAAATCAAGTTGGCCGCGCATGGCCTGGATTTGTTAACGTGTTCTAGCGATGTTTGGCAACCCTAGGTGTCGACTATTTATGGCACGTTTGGTAACGTTTCTGTTCAAGAATTGTTTTCTACTATTTCTATTCCCGGGAACAATTTTTAAACAGAAGAACATGTTTGGTAATCGTACAAAATTTATGTTTCGGAATAAAAAGAAAGAAACACGTTTGGTAAACTTGTATAATTTTTTTGTTTCTTTTAATTTTTAAATATTTTATTATTTTTTTCATTTTTCTTTTTCTCTTTGGCTGGTTGCTGGCCATCGCTGTGGTTGGTGATTAGCCGGGCGATGTCTGGCGAGCTCACTGGAGGCCAGCCTGGCCCTGGTGAGGCTCGGCCTCGCCCAAGTGGCGCAAGGTTGGCCTCGCCCTTGCCTGGCAAGGCTCGGCCTCCCGTCGGTTGGCCTCGTGCTAGCTAGGGAGGTCGCGCCTTGCCATGGTCGTGTGAGGCTTAGCCTCGCCGGGCCACCGCCTAGCGATGCCGTCCTGGAGGTGGCCCGGTGAGGTTGAGCCTTGTCGGTGGCTGGTCAAGGTCGGCCTCATCATGGCTCGGCCTCTTCGAGGGTCGGTGACGCTCTAGTGAGGTCGCTGGCCATCGTCTGGTTGGTCGCCAACGCCGGCCATGGCCAAGGTCGGTGACCGGCAAAAGGAAGAAGAAGAAGAAAAAAAAAAAAGAAAAGAAGAAAAAAAGAAAGAGAAAAAAGAAGAAGAAAAAGAAGAAGAAAAAAAAATGTTTCTCGGAAGCATTCTCGATAACAAGAAATAATTTTTTTTCTATTTCTTATTTCTGTTCCAAATTTATTCTCAGGAACAAAAAAATAGATTTTTTGTTCCCGGAAACAAAAGTGTAAACAAACTCGTTTCTGTTCTTTTTTTATTCCCTGAAATAAAAGAACAAAAATTTGTGTTTCGGAGAATAGAAACAATTGTAATGGATTTTGAAATTAAACCAATGCGAAATCACCAAAGAAATAAACGAGAAACAATAAAGATATCGGAGATTTATGTGATTTGATTCGAGTATCGGTATCTACATCCACGTAGAGAGCTAGCAACAAATAATTTATCATAATAAAAAAATTATAAAGTTATAATTACTCACATGCTCAAATATTTCCCACGCCTAAATTATACCAAAATCTACATTATTTATAAGTAAAACAACTCAATTTAATGTAAAATCATGATACAAAATCATCGTGTGTTCAAGTCCAAATCAAAACGTTCATGCACGGCCGAAAACAAGAACGTCCCATGCGTTCCTTTTCTCTCCCTTCGAGCAACCGTGGCTTCTTCATTGTAGTTGTTCAGAATGGGGAGCCCACAGAGTCTACCTCTTTTCATTTTGTATGCATAGTGCGCCGATCTTAGAAGGCTGGTGGCGATTGATCATTTGAAAATTCTTGTAGTCTCAATTTGACTTGACATTGAATATCTCAATGTCGCGTAATGTATGAGCTTGGGAAAATCCGCACTTAATTGAGGGCCGTAGGCCTACCTTTTTAGGCAATTTCTCTAAACTTATATTTTTTTCGGTTTGGATAGAAAAGTTAGGTCGCGATAGTCACAGGAGAGAGCCAACGAGATTCCACCTTGGCCTAAACTCCCCTTGTCACACCCCGAACCCCGAGACACGTGAACAACCCGCCATGGTCGTGATAATGCAACATTCTCAGGTAGTATCGCCGACTCAATTTAATTTTTTTTTTTATAAGCGCATGCGGAACGTATTAAAAATCCCCTAACAAATTAAACACGTGATAGGATAGCAGGAACAAAAATCAATTTAATACAAACCACATACAATCATAAAATCAAACAAGGTTTACATGCAGCCGAAATAGGTCGGAGTCTATACACTAGGGATCGCCCACCAAAAGAAAGAACAGTCCTATGACTACTAATCGATTCAATCCTCCATCTTCTTGGCTCGCACTCCTTGCCCAACTTCACCAAAGAAGTCCACCCGACTCCGCTGGAATCCTCATCTGCGGCCCTGAAATATGTTTCCCACAACGGAGTGAGACATTGTCTTAGCAAGTTCACCCCTCCTAAGCCCCTATTAGAAAGAAAATACACCCCAGCATGGCCTAATCACACATCAAGAAGACTTACCTCGCAACAGTCCGCGCCTGCAGGTTAGTACAATTCATATCATTCAATCACGTGCAATTATGACGATTAAATAAACCAAGGCACAATCATGTCATTAATCAATCAACCACTTGGACCGTCTCAGCGATCAATCGGCTCGGCCGATTACATGTCATTCTATCAAATCAATCAATGATCTCAACCACGACCCTAAAGGTCGACTCAACAATCGGTGGTATCACCGGTCCATGTGGCACGACCTTCGAAAAGGTGGTTCAACACTAGTGGCATTCCGGCCCCACTCGGCACGACCTTCAGAAAGGTGGTTATCACGGCCCCAAAGGCATGACCTCTAATAGGTGGTTCGGCCTCACAAGGCACGGCCTCTCATAGGCGGTTCAACAACTAGTGGCATCACGGCCCCACTCGGCACAGCCTTTCCTAGGCGATTCAACAACTAGTGGCATCACGGCCCCACTCGGCACGGCCTTTCGTAGGCGATTCATCACGGCCTCAATAGGCACGGCCTCTAATAGGCGGTCAATCATGGCCAAATCCCCATCAATTCATACAATTGGAATTTCTACACATAACCCCTAATTTACGCAATCACACTCAATTCGCCACTAATCAAGCATCAAATTTAAATTCTCGCCATCACACGGAGCGATCAGCACGAAATTCGAGCAACCTAGGGGCTAAAAATAAAATTTTCCATTTTTTAATAAATAATAATATTTAATTAATTTCAGAATATTTTAATATTATTTTAATCAGCCGAATTTCAGACCATTTAAATAAATATAAATTAAAATCCAATTATGTCACATCACCACTTAACTTTAATTAATCTCTTTTAAACTTAATTAAACACCATTAAGCTTAATCTAATTTCCTTAATCCAACTTATATTAAAATAATCTAATCTAACCACCTAAACACACTTAATTCAAATTAAACACACTTAGGGCATAATTAACCGGCTAATCAAGGATTAGTGAGGTAACTCACTCGATTAACGCGCCGGACGGACTAAAACGACGAGCGCGACGCCGGGATCGACTTTCCCCAAAGGCGGGCTTGCGTCCGGGGCCGGGAAGCTGGCCAAATCAGCCCTCAAAGGGGCTGAAAAACCCATTCTTGGGTCTGCTGGACGGAGGCTGGCGGAGGGTTGAACGGCGGCGGGATGGCGGAGAGGCGGCGAAGCGACGGTGCGGCGATGCGACAGAGGCGGTGCGGCGGCGACTCGGCGGACGGCGGCTGGCTGACGGCGACGAAGAAGCAGCACGGCTGGGCGAGCTGGACGCGGGCTGAGCTGAGGGCACGCGCGCGGGCGGAGGCGGAGCTGCGGCGGCGAGCTGGAGCGGCGGGGTGGCGGTGGCGCGCGGTGCGGCGGCGAACGGGCGGGGCTGGACGAGCGGCGGCGTGCGCGGGTCTTCTCCCCCTCCGTCGAGCTCCCCCTCCCATTCCTCTCTTTCTTTCCTCTCTCTTCTTCTTTTTCCCAAGGTTGAAGAAGAAGAGTGGGTCCCACCACTTCTCTCTCTCTCTCTCACCATTTCTTTTCCTTTTTCTTTTTTTCTTTTTCTTTCTTTCCTCCAAAGGGGGCCCACCATGACCTCATATGAGGTCATCCTCCACTAAGCCCCACAACCTCTTCAATAGGTCCAATTAATCTTTCCGCCGGGGTCCAAATTTGGTGCATCTCAATTCCTTCAATTTTTCTTTCAATTGAATCCAATTAAAGTCCACAAAAATTATTCCAATGTCACCATACTTTAATTCACATCTTGGCTTGTCTATTGAACCAATTTAAATCCTAAAAGTACGACCATAGGCGAACCTTATAATTTCTCTTAATTCCATTCAAATTGACTCCCATAAAATCAATTGATGTCTCACTTATCAAATTGATTATTTTATTTATCCAAAAATTCCCTATATTCCTCAATTTCACAACCCCCGGCTTCAACTGGACGAACACGGCCCTATTTATCCAGTCGAATTTAGGACCTGAAAATCGGGATGTCACACCCCTAACTTGAGCCTTGCGAGCCTTGGGCAAGGCTCCAACGAGGTCAAGCCTGCATGCCCTAGTGAGCTCAAGCCTCGCCTTGTCTCACCAACCTCCGATTCTGAAAACTTAGCCGACAGATTCTCCTGTGTGTTGATACCTAAATTTTGATAACCTGATCATTCATATATTGCATAACAAATTAGGAATTGAACTTTAGCCCCTGAACAAAAATATTAAATCGTATTGCATTTTGCATTGGACTGGTAATAAATTAGTTTAAATTGATGTTTCTGAGCTTTAACCTGATGAGATTAAAGCCTATGGTGAGGAAAATTTTTGGCCAAGTCCATGGATGTTGAGATTGAGGAGAATTTGAAAAAAAAAAAAACAATATTTTAAAATCTTTTGATCACGTGGCAGAGAGTGAAACAATCGGCGTAATCCTCGTTTTGTTTGTGTGTAGTGGGCTATTTGAACAAAAAATATAAAGAGGGAGTGACATATATGCGGCCACCGATTGCAAATGAAGAGGCCATTCATGTGCGCTTGGTCATTAAAAGATTTAGTTCAATATGAAAATTGACTGAATATCTCTGCCAAATAGAAAAGGAAATAAAATATGTCAAGATAATGCACAGAAAACAGAAAATATAATTGAGACGCTTGACTCAAAGGGGGTTGGCTAATTTTTTTTCGGAGCACATACTATAGAGACACACAGAGAGATTCACGTTCTGCCAGAAGAGAGAAAAGGGAGACGGCGGTTTTGTCTTCTTAGATGGTCCCGTTGTGAGTTAGAGGGAAAATCATGAAGTTCTCTTGGCAATTGCACGTGGTCTTCACGTCGTGGCTTTTCTTCATGCCATGTGCACCTTTTGCCATCGAGTTCACTTATTCCGAAGACGCTGCCCTGACGACCAACGAAGCACAGCACTCGCCAATTTCCCAACGTGTCAGAGATTGTCCTCGCCATGTCATTCCTTTAGGCCCAAGTGAATTGTTCTCGCTACAGGTTTGCTTAAGTCAAATTGCAGTCCAATCATGACGCTGCCTTCAAAGTTTGTTTAGCAACTTCCGTGGTGATTTATTGCCATCACAGGTGATATTTCTTAGATGATTACACGGCTTCTCAACAACCATTAATTATTGAGGTTTATCCCAATGGCCGCCCTTCCATATTTGGAAGGGAGAGATGGGGGTTCGAATGTCCACCTTCTTAAGAGGTTTGGGGGTGGGGATGAATTAATTTTAGGAGTGGGTTTCGATTCTCATGCCGAGGTAGGACAAAAGTCTGAGAGTGAGAGTTAGAATAGGCGTAAAGCAAGACCGACCAAAAAATAAATAAAATGACCAATAGCTTCCAACTACCAAAATCAATTGTGTCGAAATCCCCAACCGTGTAGTCTTACATGCTGAGCTGCAACTCTTACGAGCCACTCGTGATCCACTGCGAGACAAACAATTGTCCTTGTCGTCCTTGACTATCGTGTGATCGTGTCACACCAAGCCGCCAACTCCCCCATTCATGGTGTATAAGCAGTTAATGAGTCCTCCTTGGCTGTGAATTGCCAATCCCCAACTGTGGAGTCCTATGTGCTAAGCTGGAACTCTTATGAGCCACTCGTGATCCACCACGAGACAACCGGTTGTCCTTGCCGTCCTTGACCATCGTGTGATCGTGTCACACTGAGCCACCATCTCCCCCACTCACAGTGCATAAGCAGTCAATGAGTCCTCCTTGGCCATGAACTGTTGTGCCACGACACCCACTAACACGTCGCTGTCGCTTGCTGCCATTCATCGCTGTTCACCGTCGAATCGCGATTCTAGTCCGATTGCATTGCAAGCAAATTTGGAAATAAAATCCTCAAAATAGGTAAGGTGCACATCTCTAATATATTTGCAAATATTTTATTGCCTTATTTGAGTAGTTAGATATATTTTGAAATTGTATGGTATACTCCATTGGATGTTAGAATATTTCGTTAGATATTTACTTAAATAATATAATCCACAAAATCCTAAGATACCCCATCAAGTTAGGAAACTTTCCTGATTTAATAACATACCTGGATGACACGGAAAATCTTCCATCCTATCCATAACCATTTGGATACGATAGTTGTCGCGACCCCTTTTTTTCGGGGGCGCCCGGCCGGATCGGGTTCGAGCACCTAAAGGAGGCTAATGGCTTGGCTGAATTTAATTAAAGCCTGGACTCTCCCAAGTCCGCCAATTCACGACTTTAAAATATTTGGTTTGTAAATTGATTTTTAAAACAGAGTCGCCACTAATCAATTTGGGGTAGGTTGATTAGAAACCTAAGCAAAGTATCGGGAGAAATACTTGCTCTGCGCAACTGAGAGAAATTAGGATCGGGGACTTGATTACACTAGTTAATCACTAATGCCCTTTCGGTACCTAATCTTGTTTAAACTCTAAGGCTTTTTTGGATGTTTTGGAGATTTTTCATGCATTTTTGGAAAAATCACATTTTTTTTGGTATTTTCCTCATTTTTGGACATAAAAGGGTATTTTGGATTTTTTGGGGTATTTTATGAGAAAATACAAGTATTTTTGGGCATTTTATGAAAATTTTGGGCTTTTTATGAATTTTGGCATTTTTTGGAATTTTTGACATTTTTTTGGATTTTCTGGAAAATATTAAAATATTTTAATACCTTTGGATATTTTGGAAAATAATAATATTTTTGATTTTTGAATATTTTTGAAAATAAATGATTTTTGTTTTGATTTTTGGGAAAATAAAACATTTTTTAAAACATTTTTTTGATTTTTTGGAAATTAAAAACTTTTCTTCTTTTTTTTTTTAAATAATAAAAATATTCATAAAAAAGACCCGGTCCGATCCACGGGTCGGATCCGCCTCGGGCCAGCCCGAAACGCGGGCGGGATCCGCGTTTCGGAGCGGGGCGCCAAAACGGCGTCGTGGCCGGGCGAGGTGCCCGACCCGACCCGACGACCCGTTCCGATGACTCGGTTCTTGCTTCTCCGTGAAACGGTGTCGCGGCAGCTCCTCGCAAAACGGCGCTGTTTTCGCTTCTCGCGAAACGACGCCGTGGAGGAGTTGAACTGTGTGCGACCCACGGGTCGCGCGTCCGACCCGCTCCACGACCCGGTTCGTGATCTGCCGAAGCGATGCCGTTTCCTTGGCAGCTCTGCCCGTACCCGACCTGGCTCCGACCCGGCGAAGCCCGACCTCTAATTCCCCCTTTTAATCGTGGAACCCTACCCGGTTCCTGGTCCGGGTCCGACCCGATGACCCGGGATCGTGACCCGAGAAACCAGGAACCCTAGGGTTCCCAATTTGGGGGCGCCGAGGAGGGGACGACGACGGCGACGGCAGAGACGACGGCGATGGCCATGCTGGTAGGGGATCATGGCGAAGACGGCGACGACGATGGCTACCTGTATGGTGGCGCGGTGGTGGCGGTAGCAGGGCTCCGCCTTGTCCCGTCTTTCTCTCTCTCTCTCTTTGCTCGATCTCGCTTCCTCTCTCTCTCTCCCTCTCTTCCTCTCTCTCTGCTTCCGCCTCCCTTGACGCTGGCCGACCTCAGATCAAGTGCTGCTCGTCCTCGGCCCCCCTATCTGAAGTCTCTCAGTTGGGAGGATTCGAGGATCTGCAGCCCAAGATCTTCGCCGTTGCCTTCTGTGTTCAAACCGAAGGGGGGGAGGGGGTATTTATAGGCCGTGGGAGGCCGGCCGACGAGGGCTCAACCGGGGGATGGCCGCGGCTCCAACCGGCCGGACCGGCGTCCCATCCGACGCGTCCCATCGGCCGGCTACTCCCCCTGCTCTCCCACGTGCCCCTGCTGCCGCTGTACGCCGGTCCAATCGTCTCACTTTTCTCCGGTCGTCGCGGCTCGGGCGCGTGCTACGCATGCACTTTCGGGTGAAGGAGACAACGCCCGCGGGTCGGGCGTCGGGTTGGGCTGACTTGCGGGAGCGAGTGCGGGCTTCGGATCGCGAAAGCCCGTTGGCCCCCCTTTTTTTTTTTTTTTTCAGTTTTTTCGGTTTTAATTCATTTTTTTGCCGTTTTTTTCTTGGTTTTTTTCTATTTTTGTTGCTTTTTTTTTTTTTCAGTTTTAATCAAAATGCAATAAAAGCCAAAAATTAATTAGAAACCCCTAAAAATTAAAAACTAAAAATTAGGCGTCAACAATAGTTGATTATCCCGTTTCCAAATTTGAATGGATAAGCCTTCCATCAATATCCATAACCACTTAGATATGATCGTTGGTTTATTTCACACCCTTATTGAGATAGAAAACATAAGATTGTGGATTGCATTATTTAATTAAATATTTATGCTTATTTGATTGCTTGCTTTAAAAAAAAAAAGCCCAAAAAATATCTTTAAATTAGATTCAATTCTTGCTAGAATATTGCTTGTTCTAGGCTAGATTGCATGATTAGATTAGATTATTTATTTGTTCCGAATTTTTTAAATAAAAAATACAATAAAATTGCTTTAGGATGTTAGATTTCCTTAATTAAAATTGCATGTTTAATTATTAGGTAATTTTAATTTCGAATTTCACTTAAAAAAGAAAACATAAAAAATATCATGCATGTGTCACATAAAATTAGGTCATCCCTTGCACGTCATTTAGTTCTTGCATGCTTAGGATCATTTAGATTAGGTCACAAAGCCACATTGCATGACATATAGTTTGCATATTAGGATATAGATTTATTTTTGTACATCATTGCATTGCATTGCACGTAAATTAGGTTGAGTAATTGCGCATTAATTAGAAATCATATATAGGACAGTTGATGTGAATTCTGAGCTAATATTGCAGATGGTCTTGCAATTTATTTATTGTTTTATTGGGTGTTAAATTGGTGAATTATGCACCCGCATGATCATCTTACATGTTAGAGAGTAATAAAATGAACTCAATCTTTCCAATAAACATTCTTTTTTATGAAAGAACGATATCGAAAGGACATTAGAGAAATCATATAGGACTGTGTACTTTGCAGCAAAGATGAAGAAGATGAGGGGGAAAAAACGAAAAAAAGGGAACTGACTCGAACTGTAATTGGTTCTAGTTAAGTTCTCAGGTCGGTTTGGGTCATAATTTGCTTAAGTCCTTTGTATATCACGGATCCCGAAATTGAACCGAACCGTTAACACTCCTAGTTAAGAAATGGCTCAACTAATCATCACATGTTTATTTCCAATTTAGAATTAAAATTAAGAGATTTAATTTATTAAAAACTTGGTTGGATCCATGCGAAATCCCCTATGTGACATTACAACTTGTTAAATAAGTAGTAATTGAATTGTCGAGACATTGAATGCAAACTTAGGTTCCTATGAGGACCGTTTGAATATGGAAAAAGAGTATTGAAGTTCTACAAAATTAGATTTTTAAAGGCTTTTGTTAGCATAATAGTTTTTGATTTACCATGAGAGTAATAGATTATTGTGAATTACAAATTCTTGAAGGAGTGGACCTCATGACAATTTATAAATTATTTGTTATTTGATTTTTTGATCTAGAATATATTGTTATTTTCACGGTAAATTGTTCATGAAATTCTAAATGTAGGTGAACATGTCAAACAAGTAATATAATGATAAGAAAGAGTATCATCCCACGGAGATCGATGATTAATAAACTAATTAAATACTAAAATAGATTAATTATAAAATTTATTTAACAGATCAAAATATAAATGAGAATAAATTAAAAACAAAATTTAGAGACTAAATGCAGTAAATCAATTATATTAATATGTTAGAACATCCGATTTTACCATAATCACTAGATATGAATTTCTAATTGTTGTGGGTATAACAACGATAGTGATATCGGAATTTCCTAATCTAAACCTACTCAGTTTACTAATTCACTATATTTTTATGTGAATTAAAATAAACATAAGTGCATTAAAAACTATGAATATTCCCAATTTACAATGAGTCTTTTGGATCACCTTATCACCGAAAGCTATACAAATTATGCAGTATATCTCTATCCACGTTTAATTCATGATTATATATTATAATGAACGATTGCATATTATCACTTCTTAGTCTCAAACATGCACATCGGATTGGCTAGTCACTAAAAAACATTATGCACAATAATATATAACTTACATGAATGAAATTAATTGTAAAACATAAAAATTATGAAATTCACATCATCATGGTTAGGTTACATTATAGCCATAACAAAAGAAAATTAGAACATAGTAGAAGAAGAAATCAAAATATAAATCAAACCCAGCATCTTGAATCAAAGAACAAGAATTCTGTCATTATTTTTGTCTTCTCTTCAAAATACTTGAAAAACTCTCAGAACAATAAAAAACGATCTAACAAAAACCTAACTGCTCTCTTAGGCTCTCAATGTTCTTCTATTTATAGGATATATCCAAGATCCTTATCTCCAAGCAATTGCACATAAAATTAGGGAGTAAATCAAAGGATTTTTGATTTGATATCTATCTCCCAATATTTGCAGATAATATTAGGGAACAAAATCAATGATTCCTTGATTTGATATCCATCTTTCACTGCTTTTTGAATTAAATTCTTAATTTTTGCCATTCTTTTCCTTATCTTCTCCATATCTCATTATTTTGTATAAACAAAAAAAAAAAATTCAAAATAATTAGAAGGAAATCTAAATATTTTCTCATAGATATTCCATTATTTGTTGCATAAAATATGTAAAATAATTCTATTTTTATAGAGTTATCATAAATTAAAATTGCCACCCAATCATTTTTCATTTGTAAACTTCTTCTGTCGCGACCTAATCAATAAAACTCAAAGCACACGCTTATGTCCTTCTCTTGAATTAGTAAGCCCTCGACCATGCGTGATTTGAAAAATCTTGGTGCTCCCCGGAGGATATTTCTAAAGGAGAAAGTTGTTGTACAGGCTTGGTTCCCGTTGATCGACACGCTGGATTCTTTCCCAAAAGGTCACCAATAATGCTGCTTGTCCAATGGAAAGCTCAGCCACTGGGAATTTCAGTGCATCGCGTTCTCATTTGGTTTCTCATGCATGCATGGTTCGAAGTTTCAGATCGACTGATTGAGCAAGAGATGTTCAAATGGTGCACCGCGGAGCAAAGTGGAGCCACATCAAGGATTTGCCAAGTTCATGAGGGCGTTATCAGGTGACAAAATTTTCCGATCTACTGCAGTAGAATCAGATCATCAGCTGAATGTGGCCATGTGACGTGTGGCCCAGCACTGAAATGAATCGGTAGGTCCCCTGACGTTTCTTCGTTTTCAGCCTGCTGTAGTCGCTTAGCCATCAGTGGACATGTATCTTCTTGAAAGGGGTAACCTGGACGCCTATCGCAATCCAATGTCAGATCGATGTGTACATGTTAGTGTCGCATGTCTCTTTATCTTTTTTTTTTTTTTTTTTTTTTTTGATACCCAGGACTCCACCTGTTAGGCTATTGACTTCGCCGACCACCTAGTGCTGCTTGGCTATCGACTGGCGTCGCCGACCATCCAACGGAGAAGCCAGCACATGACCCCACCACCATAGCTCTTCACTTAAGAAATGTTAGCAACGCGGAGATTTGAACTTATTCCCTCAGCACTGAGGTAGTAAAGCTCAACCAGTTGCGCTGTCCACCGGTGGGTTGAGACAATTAATTATCAACCCTTACTTCAATCGCTAGCAATGCAAGGATTCGACTTCTCGACCGCAGCGTTGCAGGGGAGGACAAATACTACTTGCGCTGCCTACGGGTGGGTAGTTCTAGGCATTTGTTCATCTTGTTTATTTAGCCTAATAAGGTTTGACTAACCTTATAGCCTTCTAAGTTTAGCATAATTAATCACGGATGTTGCGCCGGTGGCTACTCTTCTCACATAAAAAAGAGAGGTGGGAAGTTTGATTTCCACTTTTTATGGTAGTTGGGGTTGTGAACATTTAGTTTTAAGTGTGGAGTTCAACTCGTATGCTTTATAAAGAGACAAGATAAACATCTGAGAGTGAGTTGGGAGTTAGCATATGACATAAAAAAAGTTTAGCATAATCAACCAGCCAAAAAACAAAAAATTCATCATTAATTCCATTAATACACACTAACTCGTTGTGAAGAAGATCCATATATGTGAGTGTATGTGGAAGGTAGATTGAGTTATTTTTGCATGAAAACAAAGTTGGATTAAAGATTTTGAATAATTCAACTAAAGGGAACATAGGCACATAAATCGCCACAAAGTTGGCATTTAATATCATAGAGTAAAGCATAGAAACTAATTTTTCTAGTCTAGCAGGAGGCATGGATCCTCTACTAATTTCATATTGAATCACGCCAATAAATTAATGAATGAACAAGTGCAATTTATTGTGAAAAAAGATGAGATCAGACAATAATAATCTAGAAAATTGAAAGGTAAATGAAACATCGAATTTTCATAATTCGGGGGTGTGAATTACTTTAGGAAGAGAAGTATTGAATTTCATTATAGATCTAGCGAAAGAATGGACATTACAGACACATTTCAATTCCTCGAACGTTTCTAGTAGCTTGTATAGTGTTTAGCCCTCACAATTCTTAACGAAACAATATCTCATTTTACAAAACAATACACAAAATTGATCAATGACAAAAGGTTTCTCCAATTTAGGTGCAAAGTGAAATCTCACGAGAAGAATTTTTCTACACGTTCTTGGAACAAACCAAGGCACAAAGCCAAAAAATAAAAAAATTAAAAAATCCCTAATTAGAGAACTTATATTAATCTCATGAGACTGACTCCAATACGAACTTGGGCTTCGTTCAATGGTTTCAATCTCAACATATATTTATAAACACAAACAATGATTAATTGTGCACCCACTTTATTCCCGACTGATTTCTCAAATTCAACTTTTTAGCTAGACGAATGTGGCCTGCGTTTTGCCAGGTAGGCATTTGTAGACATATCTAGTTTGGTTTGGCCTTACCGCGAACAAGCCCTCTAAGCTTCGGTTTCTAGATATTTTGTCGTGCTCTCAACACGTGGCCGGAGGCGGGACTCGGTACCGAGGTTGCCGTGTGGGTCCCGTCGTGAGAACCAAATCGAAACAGTTGCTCTCAAGCCCCATCCACACTCCCCCTCGAACTCGCCTATATAAATCGAAGGATTGTCATTAACAATACTCACACTCATTCCATCATAAAACTTTTAGAAATTCGCGATCTCACCGTTCTTCTCAACTTCCACTCACGCTTCATGGAGTACGGAACAGAACAAGCCCAGTCCCAAACATGCCAAACGAATCAGCAGGAAGTCGTGGGCAAGATGCATCAGAGAAGATCAGCCAATTATAAGCCTAACATTTGGAATTACGATTTCCTGCAGTCGCTTAGCAGCAAACACGACCTCGTAAGATTATAATTTGTAGCTTCGGCACCATTTTATTGTCTTTTTTAACTCTGGCCATCTCTTCCTCATACGAGCGAATGGACATTGGCATGCAATCATGCAAGTATTTGCACATGAGACGCATATTAAATGTTTGAAATAGTACTTTGCTCCAAATTCATTTGTAACATCACGATGCATGTACCTATTTGGTGTAGCAAGCAACGTTAGAGTTTTGGTCAGTGCTATCATATGTATCGACCATCGCATCCAGACTTGAGCTATCGTATGATGTACCAAAACCAATTCATATAGCTCTACATATGCATGTACTAAAATAAAAATATCTTGACATTGCTCTATAGATTGAATTATCTGAGGCCTTTTCAGGGTGGATTTTGATCTAACAAATATGACTCAATTCTGCAGAAAGAGGGAATTAAGGAGCGGATGGAAGGGCTCGTGGAAGAAGTAAAGCCAATGTTATTGGAAGCAATCGATTCACTTGCCAAGTTAGAGTTAATTGACAACATGACCAAACTGGGGTTGTCCAACCTTTTTGAAAATGAAATGAAAGAAGCTCTTGAGAGAGTTGCGTCTATCAACAGTGGCGTTTTCACCATGGAAGAACATCTCTATGCCAGTACACTTCGATTTAGACTCCTCAGACAGCATGGCTATATCGTTTCGCAAAGTGAGTTCAAAATATGGACTTGTGTGAATTTCTAGGTGTAAGATGTTACTATCAAATCACACTAGAATTAAAAAAAAAAAAACAATAAATAATCCTATAGATACTAAAGATTACTATACAAAAGTTGGTTCTTTATGGAGATATCATTGAAAAGTTGACACACATCGGCTTCAATATCAGTTGTTGAGATTACAATTGAATTTTTTATTCATCGTATTGGAAAATTCCTACAATCAACATACCTATATGGACTTAGGGTGCGTTTGTTTTACTTTTGGGGAAAGTTTTTGAGAAAATATAAAAGCCTTTATGTTAAAGGGGTTTCTCGAAATGCAAGTAGTGCTTGGTTAATTATAATTTAAAAGTGCATTGGAAAATAACTTTGGTTTAAATAGTGTTTGGAAAAATCACACTTTGTAAAGTACTTGTACTTTATTCTTTTCGAAAAAAGAAAATTTCAAAACCGGCAAAGGACTTAGTAGCCAGCAGGCAGCCGGCGAGGCCAAATCTGGTTGCCGACGAGCCGGATCTGGAGTTGGCAGCCCGTTGCGTGATATGGAGAAAGGACAAAGAAATTGTAAATGTAGATTAAACGGTGGAGAAAGTGTCGTCCCCATAGAGGTACTATGAAATTGGATGCACATAGGCCACTCAGCTCACGTGTCATTATTCCTTGACGGTTATTCTTATAAGTCATCAGTCATCGTAGTTCTAATATTGAGTGTTATCAGCAATTATTCTCGGTTCTGTCCGGTCATAAATCTTCGACTTTCAATCTTTAATCAGATGAATTAAGACGCTTCAAAGAAGGAAGCATCTTATTCAACAGAAGCAATGGCGAAGATGTGGAAACTATGATAGAGCTTCTTGAGGCTTCACATCTGGCTTTGGAAGGTGAAAACATTTTGCATGAAGCGAAAGCCTACTCAACTGGGATTCTCCGCGAGAGGGTCTCCAGTTTGGATGGTCAGCTCTTCAAACGCGCCGTCCATGCTTTGGAGCTTCCGATGTATTGGAGGGTCCAGTGGTTTGACATCAAATGGCAAATAAGCTCGTACGAGCAACGGGAGGACAAGCAACGCAATCTGCTTGAGCTTGCCAAGCTCAATTTCAACACGGTCCAAGCCACACACCAAAGAGATCTTGCAGAGCTATCCAGGTAATTTTATATGTATTCACAAATGATGTAGAAAATGTAGCGATTCATTCGACTTTTAAAGGATGTCATGTTCTATTTTCGACTCATCTCAGGATGAAAACTCAACAAACTCGGTCATGATATATATGCTGTAAATTCACCCTGGAAACGTGCCTATTTTGAAGATACCTCCACCAGACATTATGTGATTTTCCTAGCTTTTGATTTTTGATTAGTTGCTTCGGTAAATTCAGGTGGTGGGGGGACCTGGGACTTATGGAGCACGTGGACTTCACGAGGGATCGGCTGGTCGAGAGTTTCTTGTGTGCCCTTGGACTCTCTCAGGAACCACGGCTCAGCTCGCTCCGCAAATCTCTCACTAAAGTCGTCATCTTGATATTGGTGATCGACGATGTCTACGACCTTTATGGTTCGTTGGAAGAGTTGGAATGCTTTACCAGCGCCATTACCAGGTTGTCCACGATGCCTCCCAATCTCTTCCTTTCGTCTCTGTTCAGTTTATTTTCACTAACTGGAAAATCTGATGCTTCTAGGTGGGACTCGGAGCAGATTCAACAGCTTCCCGAGTGCATGAGGGTCTGTTTTCGAGCGCTCAACGATGTTATTCACGAGATCGCTTATGATATTGGCAAGGATGGAGATTGGCATCGAGTGCTACCACATCTCGTGAAAGCCGTAAGAGAAAAACTTGTGGATAATTCCATACACATGCACGTCACCCCAAAATTTTTTTTTTTCCTTACATAATTGATCATCTCTGAATAAGTATTTTTTTTTTCCTTATTTTTTTTAACAGTGGGCAGACTTTTGCCAAGCCTTACTTACTGAAGCAAAGTGGGACAATATGGGCTACACACCATCGCTGGAAGAGTACTTGAGCAATGCGTGGACATCATCTTCAGGACCACTGATCATGTCTCACGCTAGTTTCTTTGTGGGACATATGAATTGGGAGGATGTAGCAGATTTGCTGGAGAGAAACAAGGATCTGATTTACAATGTGTCCATGATAATTCGACTCTGCAATGACCTTGGAACGTCAACGGTAATTATCAAACTTCTGCACCGAAGTTATAAACCAACTGAATTTGACATGATGTTAAGAATTCTTAGCCTGCGAAAAGAATCTTGTACTAACATGGCATATGGTGTAATTGAATTAAGGAGATCGAATCCGATAAGCACATTAAATTAATTTACTTGTTCAGGCCGAAAGAGACAGAGGAGATGCTCCATCGTCAGTGGTGTGTTACATGCGAGAAGCGAATGTTCCGGAAGACGTCGCTAGGAAGCACATCAAGGAATTGATAAACCAGGCATGGAAAAGCATCAATGCCCATGCTCATTGCTTTGGCAATGTCGAGACGCCCTTTGTCCGAACCTTCATCGATGTCACCGTGAACGCGGCTCGTGTTGCAAATGTGCTTTACCAGTTCGGAGATGGGTTTGGCGTCCAGGATGGTGATATTAGGCGGCAAATTTTATCTGCAGTGATCCACCCTGTCGCTCTTAACTGAGATATGGCGCAAATGTAATCACATAGCAAGTGCATAACGTAGACTAGCTGCTGCCAGTCAAAAGATTGACTACTACGCGCAAATTGTATCCTAAGCTGCATAATCATCTACTTGGGTTTAAAATGGTCAAATATCTGCAAGATGTCCATCTTACAATATCGCATGAAGTAACTATGTGCCTATTCAGTCTGATCCACATGAATTGCACTCTTGAAAGAGATACTCGAGATCATAATAATAGCACCGTTCTTATCCGATGTGATATTGAATATTGTAATGGCCAGTGGCGGTACATTATTTTCTCAATAGAATTGAAATAATGATGAAACTTATTCTATTGAATCAAGTTAATTGCACGTAAAAAAATAATTGGCCCACAATGGGTATGGGAAAATGAATGCGTTTCTTATAATTTCTCATCTTGTTATAGGATGATTTGCGAGGTTTTATTGGTGGGATCCGTTATCTACTAGCACGCAGCCTTATCATATGTCAATGCATTTTCCCCTCGAAAGTTTGTCATTAGGTCTCTGTCCATAGAAAATGCTTCTTCAAGTTAGTAGATTTGAATTTTATGTCGTATTGACATGGTGAAAATGACAAAATTTGCAACTTGCATCAACTAAATATGTTAAAAAATCAACCACCGTCGTACTTGAATTGATTTTAAAGAATATCCTTTCCATTATATTATGACACCTAATTTATGGTGACCCATTAATAATTCATTGCGTAGAAAAATTAGGGATTGATTTCGACCCCTAAATAAATAATAATAATTAAATTGCATACAGGTGTTAAGAGCATTTTTAGCATTAAAACCACATAAACTGCATTGAACTTGAATTTCGGTCATGCCCATCAAATTTCGTGATGTGGCCGAAAATTTCACATGTGCATTGCACATAAGGTGTTCTTAACTAAGAGGGTTGGATCTTTGATCTAGAGGGCATATTCTTAATAATGAAAAGGGTAGACACCGCAAATATATTCAATGTCGGCTAAATATGTGTGATTTTTTTCCAAGAAAGGAATAACGGGCGGAAAGATAGGCCACTCATGGCAGAGAGAGATTCACGGCCAGGTTAGATGCAATCAAGAGTGAAACATGATCAAGCCAAGTGTATAGTCGGAAAGCAAAATACAAAACGTATGGATGTGATCTTTGGAATGAGCAGATTGGCCATTATTTGATCCATAACCAATTAGTGGTGGCACTTAGAGGTAAGAAAAATTATATAATTAAATCAAATATCAAGTTGCATTTGATAGGATTTAGGAGAGCCCGCGCTAAGTACCGTGCTTAGTAATCCATTAAATTTCTCTGGAAAGTTCATCTCTAGAAAGGTTATGACATATATTAAACTTGAAGTCCAATGAAAGGTCGTGTTGATTTGACTCAACTTAGTCATAATTGTAGTTTCCTATTTTTCAAAAATAAAAATTTATTAATGTGTATGGTAGGGACTTTATCTTGAACTCATCGCTTTGCGTTTGTCACTGTAAATAAGACGCCCGCACAAATAAGAGAGACCATACTTTTCTGTAAATAAGACACGCCCACACAATCTTGCTTCTTTGTTCCCGCCATGTCCATTTATTTGTTATGACCCATGTTGTAAAATTAAAGTGGAAAATATAGGATTTTTCAATTAAATCAACATGAAAGCATAAAAAAATAAATGAGAACAATAAAGGACAATAAGTGGTTTGGTCTGAATATCAATATCTACTATATGAGAGAGTCGGTGATAAATGATTCATTAATAATTGTATAATCAAAGTTACAATTACTTTTATGCTCTTAAAATAGATCTAAATTTATGATGTTTATAAATAAGCAACTCAATATGGATGTAAAGCTCGTGGCAAACAAATTTTCGTGTTCTGACACAGCGGCCAAGAGAGAACTTCCCTGTGCGTCTCTTTTTATACTTCAAGTCTTGGCCAGAACATCTCAACAAGACCCACGAAGTCCAGCCTTTGTCTTGGTCAACCCTTTTTCTTGAAAAGGGAAATCCCTAATTTTTTTTTTTTTTTTTTGTGTGTCCATTCCTTTATGCAATTTAGTACACTCTTTCAACGGAGAGATTCTAAAACCGTTTTGGGATTTTTTTCCTCAACAAATTCAGTTTATCATATGGATTGAATCCTCCAATCAGACCGAATATCATATAGGGCTCAAATTCGATATATACTTTAATAATTCTTAGGTCATAAAGGACTTTTAACCAAGCATAAAAGTCAAAATCTCCGGCCTTTCTCCGTTCCCACTGACCTTCCTGTATCGAGTTACTTAGTCCAACTCTTCACTTATTTCCCTCGTGGGAAAGATCCCCAAAGTCCTATCTTTTTCATATGCAATTTTTTTTTTCTTTTCCAGTAAGCAGTGAAGTTTTATCTCTAAATGTGTTTCTAGCTTGCAGCGTGACATCCAGATTTTCGGGTTCAAATTTCGACTGGATAAATATGACCGTTTTCGTTCAGTTGAAGTTAGGAATTAAAATTGAATGCAAAATTGAGGTGCAAGGTGGGTTATTGGATGATGAAAAATAGCAATTGAGGCATTGAGGTATTGATTTATTTTATGAGAGACAATTGGGAATGTCATGAAGAAATTAGAGTCAAAAATTAAGAAAATTCGGAGTTGGATCTTGGGGTGGCATAATTGGCTTCAATTTAGTTAATTGGTGGGAAATTATTGTTGGAAAGTTTAAGGGAACATAGTGATATACATGGAGACAAAAGGGGAGACCATGCCATCAATGCAAGGGATAAAAATTCTGACTTTTCCCTCTTTTTCCAAGACCTCTCGGTCACGCCTCTGTCGACTTCATCTTCGTTGCCGTCTCTATTTTGCTTTCATCCCCTCAATCTCTCTCTGTTCGTAATCCACCGAACAAACTCTCCCTTCTTTCATTTTTCTTCACCCAACATCCACCAAATTCAGCTTTTAATCCACCGCCCTTCTCCACTATAAATTGTCTCCCATGGTCAACAAACCCATGCACAAATACCTAGCCGTTGACCCCCACATCTACATGTCCGAAGCTCTCCTCATCATGGTCCACGCGTCCAAGCATCCACACGTCTTCAGCGTGGTAGCCTCGATCAACAAACGAACCAACAGAAGCCTCCGTTGACTCCTCCACGCGGCAAGAAATTGGCCGCTAGCTCGTGTCTCCCTCGTGCGTCCAGCGAAGCCGAAGCCCACCGTTCTTCTTGCTTTCGTTTCCTTTGAAGACTCTGGCCGTGCGTCCTTCACCCATCAACCCAGGGAGCGTTAGTCCACGTCTCAGTCAAGTTCGGTGGTCCCTCGGCGATTTGTTGACCCAGCGTCCGCGTGTCTCTTGCGGCTCAGACGAAGTTGCTCCTTTTCGTCCATGCGTCGAGCCAATCCCAGCAGTTGTGTGTCTCCGGTCAACTGATTTCTTCCTTGTTGACTCTTGCTCATCTACTGAAGTCGCATGCCACACGGATCCAGTCCACGAACCGCTGGAATTTGGGCCAGCATCAGTGCATGTCCAGCCCACGTGACCCTTTAGCCGTAAACTTCTTTGGGCTGTGACCTCATCCCAGCTTCAACACAAGCCAATTTCAGTCAATTTTGGAGGTCCAAATCAGTGAGGCCCAAGCTGGTTCGGCCCATCTTCAGCCCATTGAAGTTGCTTTTCCGCCCAGCTTGCAAGATCAGCCTGCAAACCATTGGAGTTTAGTTTTAAGCCCAAGCTCAAGCCCAAGTTCAGTTGTGTTCAGCCCAGAGTTTCTTCAGGCTAGTGTGGTTTCTTGGCCCGGTCCAAGTTCGGCCGCCGTAGCATCGTCGTCGCCGTGTCTTGGTCTCTGCTTTGTGCAAGTGAGTTTTACTCACTAATGCTTTCTTAATGATCTAATTATGCCTAAAGGTTGATTAGATTTATTTAATTACAATTAGGTGGATAGATTAGATTACAATAATTAAATTAGAGACTTATTAGTGCATGTTAGTTAAATTGATTGTGCATGTAGCTAATAGACATGTCCTATTAATTATTGGATGCTTCTTGGGATTTTTCCCGACCTTTATCGGGCTTCAATTTAATAATTCGGGCCTAAAATGAATTTTTAGGAATTAAATATTAATTTTCGAAATTAATTTAATTAATTATTTATTTCCCAGAAATTCAACTGGGATGGTCAGTGACTGGGATTTTATGCTGATGATCGTGGTGCAGTCTGTTTATTTAATTGAGCTTTATATTGTGCTAATTAAATTTATTGCATTTATTCATTTAATTTTCGAATTTAATTATTTAATTATTTATTTTTCGGAAATTCAACCGGGATGGTTGGTGACTGGAATTTTGTGCTGATTGTCGTGGTGCAGTTCGCTTATATAATTGAGCTTTATTTTGTGCTGAATTGAATTATTTGTGAAATTGGAAATTATTCTTTAATGGAATAATCTTTGGTTATTAATTATAAAATAACCGGGTGTCGGTTGACAGCACCAAAAGTGTTTTGGTGGACTACAGAAAATCTGGGAGTTATGGAAAGGAAAATATTATATTTTGGCTAAGGCCGACTATGTCTCCACACACGGTTATTTTATCGAGAATGATAAAAGAGGGAATTGATTGAATGATCAGAACAGTATACTATATCATCTTAAGGGCTCTGATATGTCAGCTTAGTGAGAGCAGTATACTGGTGTATTATATCAGCCTACGGGCGATATGTTAGCTTAGCGCGAGCAGTATACTTTATCAGCTTAGAGTGAGTATCGGGGGTATACTATATCAGCCTGCGGGCGATATGTCAGCTTAGTGAGAGTAGTATACCGGTATACTATATTAGCCTACGGGCGATATGTCAGCTTAGCGAGAGCAGTATACCTTAACCCTATTAGCTTAGTGCAAGCTATACTATCTATTTATCAGCTTAGAGTGAGCAGTCCTAGACTATGGTTGGACTTATAGATAGTATTGAATGTGCCGACCAAGCATGGGTCGTGATGACATATAATCGACTAGGTCGATTGATCGATGATTCGATTTGAGTGTGATTTGATGTGATTCATTGCCTTGATCTGCTGTGTGAATTGATTGATTGAATGGGAATGACCGTGAGTGGTCTTGTTGGCGTGTGATCGACTAGGTCGATTTGATCGACGCTTCGATCAGTGATGTGATTGCTTGGGTGCCTATTTGATATGTGCTAATATGCAGGTGGAATTTGAGGCCAAGGTAAGTCTTCTAACTCATGTTGTGCATAGGTAGCCCTAAGGGGTATTAGTTTACTAATCGGGTCTTAGGGTGTAGAACTTGCTGAGACATAGTCTAATCCCGATTGTGGGATTATATTTCAGAGCCTTAGATTTCCCGAAGGTTGGCCGGCATTTGAAGTTGAGGATGAGTGAGAAGAAGGAGATGAAGAGTTTGAAGAAATTGAGCCTAGTGGTGAAAGACATGAGGAGGACTGGGATGATAATCCCGAGCATGGTCCTATCCTCTTTTGTGAACCTTATACTTATGTAGTTGTGAATTTCAATAAATAAAATTATGGTCTGCTTTTCTATCCCATTATTTTATTGTCTGGGGATTTATAACTGCTTCTGTATGTGTGTATAATTAATGAAATGGTCGGCGATACTTAGTCCTGGGATATCGCATTTTAAAATCGACCAAAGGTAAGAGATGTGCGCGTACCTGAGGATCGGGGCGTGACATGCAGTCTTCTTCTCCAACAATTCCAAGTATGCTGCATTCATGAAGTGGATGTCAATGGCCTTGAGACTTCCCTGGTGGACAAGGTAATTACTTGCTCTGGCTTTGTGGTTTATTATTTTCTAATTTGGTGCAATACCTATTTAGCACATGCTAATTTCACACAAACGAAGGGAAAAGGGAATTTCGCCGAATTCCTTAAATAGGTTCGACTCACTCAACTCGTTAAGAGTGATTGATTTCTAGATGAGTTGGTCTTGGCCTAGAACCACAAATTGATCTTGTGGCTTTCAATTCCAAAATTTTGGAAATGGGAGTCAGTTTGGAGGGTTTTTGAATCCGGAATTGGGATAAAATACAATTGTCGGGAACTATATTTTATGTTCTTTTTAAAATAATTTATTAATTTAACCAAATAATTAAAAAGAAAGATATCTCATTAATTTTTTTAGTCTTAGTGGGACAAAAAAACATTTTCCCCAGGCAAGTGTGCAGAGAGGGAACTAACACACACTACAAGGAAAATATTTTTGGCAGACTCATTGTTTCTCGTAAAGTGATGTAGCCAGACTATAGAAGTACAATGAGTGCCTTTGTGGGATAGAATGGTTTAGAAGATTAGAGGGAGCCCATGAAGATGACCAATGATGTTATTCAAAGCCCAGCTTTCGGCTTTTGGGCCGACCACAAGCAATCTTATTATGGAGCAATGCAAAACCTACTAAGCCAATGATTGTGATTCACATAATTCGATTAGGTAAGGAAAATTTCAAGAATCATCCTCCTAAAAAGCAGGATATGTCATCCTACAAGTGCGAGGCGTGGAGGATAGGGTAAAATGACAAATTATATTTGAAGTTTATGTGAATGAATAAAATGAAACTACAAATGAAACCTATGAAGATCAAGGAGATCCTGGCTCGGCACCATGCACGGGCTTGGCTATGCTCGATCAACCGAAAGGGCAACATGGGTAGGCAAAGGTTAAAAATTCCATTCATGAACTGAGCCCTACCCACTTCAGGCTGCCCAGGCCTGATCAATGTTATGCAGAGTATTAAAAAACTTTTAATCGTTGAGATAGTGATAGGATGTCGTGTAGTAGGGCTGTCCATTGGTCTAGTTCAATTCGTAAATTGGATTAGACTGGGCCATGGTTGGTTCTAGGTAGTTCATATGGGAATCGGTCCAGTCTCTAATTCTTGGAGAAGAATTGGACTAATTGGTCCGAACTAGCGGAACCAGTCCATAGTGTATTATTTTTTATTCACTAAGGGAAAAGAGTACATGTCATTTGTAGGAGTAATTTTTTTATTTACTTGTAACTTTCCATGATTACTAATTTTACCCAACACTAAAGTAACTTTCAATATATATATGAACTTTAGAAGGAAAGTAAAATTTTTTAAAAAGTAACGCCGTTAGTTTTTGGGACAACTTAGGAACTACATAGAGGCTACATGGTTTTTAGGGTGGATAGGGTTGGTTCCTAGTTCCATAGACTGAAAACTAATCTTGTCTGATTTGGTTCTCGATTCTAGAGACAGATCACCTTTATGGTATAGGGATTTTCAAGCATCATGCTACTTGTTGATTAAGTCTTGTATAGTTACTTTTTTTTTTCCTCACAAATTGCGTGGTGTGAAAGTTTATGTAGAAACATAACAAAGCATGTAATGGATACCCAAATCCTGTCAGCGATTGATTTCGTCATTAGGTTTACTTGCCCATCATGAGAAAATTATTAAAAAGTCTTAAACCTATTTTATTTATATTAAGTTGCTCTTAAACCTTTTAATTGTGTTAATTGAGTCATAACATTTTAATTATTTTCATTTTTTGTCGACAATTTCTGACGTGGGTGCTAATTATTTTATGGGGCACAATCGACGCTAACGTTGATAATTTTTACAATTTTTTTTTAAAATTTTTAATTTTAAATAATATTTTATTTTATTTTTCTTTCCTTTTTTGTTTTTCTTCTTCCTTTTCTAGTTAGTGTACCTTGGCAACGGCTGGCGATTAACCACTATTGACACCCAAATTTTAACTAGTCATTTAATAATAAATTGTATAGAAAATTAGGGGTTAAACTTTAGCCCCTAAACAAAATAGTAAAAAGGAAAGGAAGAGGGGGATGGGCTGAGAGAAAGTGAAGTAAACTTCGTTTTCGGCCGAGCGTTGCTTGGCAACCTCACCGCAAACTGATGACTTCTAGTTGACACCAAGTCTGTAGCCTGCTCTTCCACAACGCCTAAATTTCCGGTGAGTTTTGTTTGGGTTCAATCCACTTATATCTCAAGGATACTGGCTTGGAGACATCGAGGTGACTGACCATATCTCGATTCACTTTGGGTTTACCCAGCTGTCGTTGCCGAACCGAGTGAGGACCCAGGGCCGATCCCTTTTAGGTGCTTTGTTCTTCCCCCATCTCAGCCAACTGGGGCCGAGACTTGTCGGCACCGGCTCATACTTGATTTCGAGCTTTTCAGAGTTGGGCTCGGTCGCTGTGGCATGTTGTTACCTACTCTGTGTTGATTGTCGATTTTGACCCTAGCTCTAATCAACTCTGTCTCGCTTTTCTGGTTGGTGCCTGCCATGTGTTTTTTGAAATGCCACAATGACACATAGTTTTAGTTTCCTCATTTAAAATGAAATCGAGTTGGCCGCACATGGCCTCGTTTTGTCAAAGTGTTCCGGTGATGTTTGGTGACCCTAGGCATTGGCCATTTAGTCGTTTGCCACATGTTCGTACTTCTGCCGTTGTTTCATGTCAAGAATATAATGCGAAAACACTAATGGACTTTGCAATTGAACCAACGTGAAATTACCAGAGAAATAAACAAGAAATAGCAAAGACACCAGAGATTTACGTGATCTTGTCTGAGTATCAGCACCTATATTTACGTAAAGAGTCAGGGCAATCCGTAATAAGATAATTACAGAATTATAATTGTTTACATGCTCAAATATTTCCTATGCCTAAATTACATCCAAATTCATATTGTACTCAATTAAATGTAAAATCATAGTATGAAATCATTGCGTGTTCAAGCCCAAATCAAACGCTCGTCTATGGCTGTAAACAAGGTGCTTTCCTTTTCTTTCCCTTCGAGCAACCGTGGCTTCTTCATTGTAGCTGTTCAGAATGGGGAGCCCACAGAGTCTTCTGTTTTCCTTTTTGCATGTGTCACGGGCCGAAAGAAGGCCAATCCAAGAGGTTCCCGGAGCCCGACCGTGACATGTCCGTGGAGGACCTCTTGCTCTCACTTGGATTATCTCCAAGTCTTATCCCCGAAGTTTCCCAGAGAGGACGAGACCGTCATTGAGCCATCTTTTAGAAGCCTTCTCATTTATGTCGGTAGTTGATAGCTGATAGCTTCTATTTATGTTGGTCGCTAGTAGTTGGTATTTATGTCGGTTGTTGAGGCGGTGCGATCTCGCCCGTCGGATGAAAAGTAGATCAACGGTTGTAAGCCGAGGCCTTCAACTATAAAAGGGGTGTCGTCCCTCATTTGTAATCATCCAACATTTTAGCAATCCAAACTCGCTTTCCTTCCAGAGCTTCTCTCTCTAAACTTTCTCTCTCTAAAAGATCCCGGTTGTGCAAGCGAGTTGAGCGATTGATCAAGTAAGGCTTGGCTTGGGTGATCCAAAGTTGCCCAAGTCGCCGCACGGTTCGATCCCAAATCGATCGGCCCGTGACAAGTGGTATCAGAGCAAAGGAGAGTTCCGTTTGGAGAAGGAGCGCCAGCTGTTCGAAGGAATGTCGAGCCAAGAAGTTGTCATGGATGGAGAGGCCGCGCAAGTCAAAGAGACCCGTGGCCGAGCAAAGAAAAGAGATGCCTCGATGGAAGCCGTAGCTGCGTTCGATGAGAAGATCGGGAAGGTCCGGAGTGCCGTGCTCGAACTCATGGAAGGTCTTGACGATGTGCGAGACCGGATCATGGAGGTTGAGACCTCGCTCCGTGAAGACTTCATGACCGGCCTCAACGAAGCTACCGCCCCATTGCACGAAAAGGATGAAGCCCTTGAAACATCGATCGATGTCTTAAAGGAGCGCGTCCAAGTGATCGAGGAAGAAGGTCCACGTAGGGACGAGGTCGAAGCCATGAAGGCGGAGATCCAAGAGCTCAAGACTGAGCTAGCCCTATGCAAGATGAGCATCGCCAATGAAGCGATGCCTACTCAAGCGGTGCCCAAAATCGAGGTGCCAAAACCCAAAGAATTCAAAGGCGAACGATCCGCCAAAGAGGTGGACAACCGTCCGGAGCATGGAGCAATACTTTGGCGCGCCAACATCCAAGACGAGGCGATCAAGGTACGAACCGCTTCCATGTTCCTTATTGATATGGCAATGCTTTGGTGGCGAAATAGGTGCGACGAGACTAGACGTGGTGCCAATCCCGTGGAAACATGGGATGACTTCGTAAGGGAGTTCCGCGACTACTTTTTCCCCGAGTTTGCTCATCAAGAAGCCCGTAGCAAGCTCCATCGCCTCGAGCAAAGAGGTGCGATCCGAGAGTATGTGAAAGAGTTCACGGAGCTCAAACTCCAAATTCGCAACATAAGCGAAGAGGAGGCTCTCGGAGCGTTCATGGATGGGTTGAAGCCATGGGCACTTCTCGAGCTCAAGCGTCGGGATGTGAGTAGTCTTGTGCGAGCGCTAAGCATGGCCGAGTCGCTCGTTGACCTCACCAAGACCGAACCAAGGAGTCGATCGTGGAGGTCGGATCGATCCGAGGACGAAGGAAGAAACACTCTCCGAGGCGCGCACGATCAAGGCGGCCGAGCCAAAGCATGGGGAGAAGGGTCTTCCAAGCCATCCTTCCAAAGGGGTCGACCACAATCGGACTGCACGACAAGTAAGTTCGATCAATCCCCGCCTTCTCCTTGCTTCATTTGCCAAGGTCCACATTGGACCCAAAAGTGCCCGAAGAAGGGCCGAATCAACACCTTCCTTGCCATCGAGGAAGAAAAGGAGGAGCCCAAAGAGGATAAGCGGCATATCCGGATTGGAGCTGTAAGGATGGTCAACTCGGTCCAAGCAAAAGAAGAAGTTACACCAAACACGGACATGTTCTTCGTGGAAGTCGAAGTGGGCGGCCGAACGCTTTACGCCTTGGTCGACACCGGCGCATCGAACATGTTCATGTCGACCGAAGTAGCCAAAGCCTTGGAACTTCACGTGGAACCATCTGGGAAGTTGTACAAGCCCATCAATTCGGGTGACTTCAATGGCATAGGAGCAACTCCCGACGTGGATGTCAAAATTGGAGGATGGAAAGGCAAGATGGCATTCGAGGTAATCCCTCTTGACGATTATGACCTCATTCTTGGCATGCAATTCTTTGAAAGTGTGGGAGCCATGATCGACATGAGGACCAAGTGTCTCATGATCCTCGATCAAAAATGCTCGTCGATGATCCCCATGGTCAAAGGGGTGGTCGACACCAAGACCATCGCGTCGATCTGACGCCTCGACAAGAGCTTGAAGGCCGTGATGCGCATCAACAAGCTATCCGAGGTGAAGCCAAAGGTCAAGTTGGATCCTACTCCAACACACTCTATGCCGATCCAAGTGCTCTTCCTTGAGGTCGAGTGCTCACCGCATGCCACGCCTAAGCCGAAGGTGGAGTCGCATGCCAAGCCTGAGCGGACCATAGAAGGATGTGGCCCTTCATTCGTGAGCATCCAAGCGAAGAGAAACAAGAACAAGAGAGCTCGTGCCAAAGCCCGTGCTCGCGCCAAGAAGGCCAACCAAGCTGAGAGCGACGAGGACGTCGCTCGATTGAGTGGGGGAGAATGTCACGGGCCGAAAGAAGGCCGATCCAAGAGGTTCCCGGAGCCCGACCGTGACATGTCCGTGGAGGACCTCCCCGCTCTCACTTGGATTATCTCCAAGTCTTATCCCCGAAGTTTCCAGAGAGGACGAGACCGTCATTGAGCCATCTTTTAGAAGCCTTCTCATTTATGTCGGTAGTTGATAGCTGATAGCTTCTATTTATGTCGGTCGCTAGTAGTTGGTATTTATGTCGGTTGTTGAGGCGGTGCGATCTCGCCCGTCGGATGAAAAGTAAATCAACGGTTGTAAGCCGAGGCCCTCAACTATAAAAGGAGTGTCCTCCCTCATTTGTAATCATCCAACATTTCAGCAAGCCAAACTCACTTTCCTTCCAAAGCTTCTCTCTCTAAACTTTCTCTCTCTAAAAGATTCCGGTTGTGCAAGCGAGTTGAGCGATTGATCAAGTAAGGCTTGGCTTGGGTGATCCAAAGTTGCCCAAGTCGCCGCACGGTTCGATCCCAAATCGATCGGCCCATGACACATGCATGCGGCTACTCAGGCAAAAGAAATAATAAGACCAAACCCTCGTAGGGACCATTTTGCCCCCATTGGTGAAATAGATATGATAAAGTAAAATTTGCCGACCCAGTAGGTTAGTGGCGACTCATCATTTAAAAATTCTCATATATTTTATAAATATTTGTTATTTAGTTTTTTGTGTGGTCTATAATAAATTGTTATTCTCACAGTAACTTAAAGGCTGTAACCCAATCATTTCTCATTTATAAACTTCTTCTATTGCGACCTAATCAAATAAAACTTGAAATACGCGCTTATGTCCTTCGCTTGAATTAGTAGAGCCTCGACCATGAGTGATTTGAAAATTCTCGGAGCTCCCCAGAGGATATTTCCAAAGGAGAAAGTTGTCGTATAGGCTTGGTTTCCGTTGATCGACACATCTGGGGCCGGACTCTCTCCCAAAAGGTCACCAATAATGCTGCTTGTCTAGTGGAAAGCTCAGCCATTGGGATATTTCAGTGCATCACGTTCTCATTTGGCTTCCGATGCATGTATGGTTCGAAGTTTCAGGTCGACTGATTGAGCAAGAGATATTTAAATGGGCACTGTGGAGCAAAGTGGAGTCACATCAAGGATATGCCAAGTTCATGAGGGCGTTATTAGGGTGATAAAATATCGCGATCTACTGCACTAGAATTAGATCATCAGCTGAATGTAGCCATATAACGTGTGGCCCAGCAATGCAATGAATCGATAGGTCCCCTGACGTTTGTTCGTTTTCAGGCTGCTACAATCGCTTAACCATCAACGAACAAGCATCTTCCTGGAAGGGGTAACCCCGATGCCCATCGCAATCCAACATTGGATCGGTGCGCCTGTGTTAGTGTGATACAGCTCTCTCACGTTCCCTGGATGACTTTTCTACACTAGCGCTCGTGCTCTCATGTAAGGCGCTAGCACTCCCACCTGACGCACGGGCTCCATCTAACATCATCGGCATGTTTTCAAGATTGAATGCATAACCCATTAATTATAAAAATGAGCATGTTTGCTTTCATTGTTTAGAAAGTTAGGGTGCGAATGGTAACGCTTCTTGGTTGGGGAAGAGTTTTTTTTTTTTTTTTGCTTCAGAAATGCTTCTTTTCTATTTCTATTCCGGGGAACAATTCTTGAGTAAAAAAACTCGTTTGATAACTACACAAAATTTATACTCCAGAAATAAAAAAAGAATAGAAATGCGTTTGGTAAAAAATAGTTTCTTTTTTATTCTTGGTAACGGATTGCCACCGGACGCCGTCGCCGCTGACCACCGGTTGATCGCCGCCCACCGTTCCACGTTGCCGCCGACCGTACGCCGGTCGCCGACTACCATCGCCGACCGCCACCGCACAGCCCATTGGCCCCTGTCGATCGCCAGCCCATTAGCCGGGCGGTCGCCGGCGGTGGCGGCGGGTGACGGTTGGCTAGCGGTCACTGACGGCGACGTCCGGCGGATGGTAGTTGCGTGCGGTCGGCGGTCGCGGGAGGTCGGCGGCGGTGGTGGTGGTGGCGGCCGGCGTCCGGCGGGCGGCGGGCGGCAGGCGATGGGTGATGGTCGTCGCAGCAAGAGAGAAAACAAAAAGAAAAATAAAAAAGAAATTTAACTTATTTCTAGAAATTGTTTCTGGGAATAAGAGGCAACTTTTTTTTACTTCTCATTGCTATTCCAAAATCAATCTTGGGCTAATTTTTTGTTCTCAGGAGCAAAAAAACAACTTGGCATTACCAAACGGATTTCTGTTCTTTTTTTGTTTTGGAGAATTAAAGAGCAGAAATTGGGAGGAAGAGAAATGTTACCATGCATTGCCTTAGTTTCCATTGTATGCCCAAATTTGTTTTTTTGGGAGGGGGGACTTTGAGAAATTTCAAAAGAAACGAAAATAATACCATGTTTCGTGTCTTGGAAATATTTTAGAACATGAGTTGACATCATACCTCGAGTGCTGAAATGATAGGGAAAAAGGGAATACGAGGAATATAGAACTGACACCTCATTTTTATTGAAGAGTGTGATAAAGATGACACGTGAATCAATAAATAATAAAATCATTCACGTGAAATAAATTTAAGATGGAGCATTGCATCGAGACCATATTATATGTGTAAATTGAGCTTTTACTTGGAATGCGATGGCAAGTGCATGCCCATAATCCCATAAATAGGTGATATTGTGTAGAGGTGGCAAATGAGTGAGGCAGGTCGGGTATGGGTCGGGTCGAAAATGAGTCGACCCATATTTGATCCATTTAACTCGTTTTGACTGATATTATTGTAGTGTAAATCTAGTGACCCATACCCGACTTGACCCGTATCCAATCTATACTTGACCAGGACCCGACCCGTATTGCTAAAACCTATTTATTGTTAAAACATTTTTATGTAATACAAATTTTTTAACAATTTTTATGCAATACAAATTTAATGGAAACTTTTTATAATTCTTTTTAAAATATTTTTAAAAAATCAAAATTTTAATTTTTTAAATATATAAATTTTAATTTTTTTAAAAATATAATTTTTAATTATTTTAATTTTAAAAATATAATTTTTAATTTTTTAATTTTTAAAAATATAATTTTATTTTTTAATAATTATTTTTTGTTTTTTTCTTTTCTTTTTTTTTTTTCTTCTCCTTCGGTGGCCGTCGGCCACGATGACGACCAATGACCGGTCACGGGCAAGATCAAGTTCGGCGGCGTCGGGCGGGGCTCGATCTCGGCCGATTCGGCAAGGCCGAGGCTTTGCCCGATGCCGATGGGCTTGAGCCTCGCCGGCGTCGGGCGGGGCCTCGGCCTCGCCGATCGGCGGTGAGATTGGGCCTCGCTAGTCGTCAACGAGGCTCGATCCGGCGAGACTCGCGCTGCCGGCGTCGGAAGGCTCAATCTCGCTAGATCGGCGAGATCGAGGCCTCGCCCGATGCCGGTGAGGCCTGTCGTCGATGGGCGGCCGACCATCGCCCTACCGGCTGCCGATAAGGAATGAAGAAAAAAAGAAAAAAAAAAAAAAAAAAATTGAAATATGAAAAATAATTATAATTTCGATTTTTTATTAAAAAACATTTTTATAAATTTAAAAAAGACTGATGGTTTAAACTTTAAAATGGGTTTTCTTATAACCCATTTAGACTATTTCTTTTTGTGTTTTACATTCACTGACTCATTTTTGACCTATATTTAACTTTCACTTAATCCATTTTAAAATTGTATTTAACCTTCACTTGACCCATTTCTGACTTATATTTAACTTTCACTTGACCCATATATGACTCATTTAATTAAAAATCAGTCATAATTTAGATTTTTGACCCATATTGCCAATTCTAAAATTTGCGGCCATGTTTTGATTACAGAGAATTCCCATTTGGGCAATGCTTTATCAACACTGCCCCAAAAGTCAAAACACAGAAACTCGTTTTATATCATTACTATTATTATTTTTTGCTAGGAATTGTTTTATATCATTATTGGTATGAAAATGATAGAACTCTTGGAGTACGGGATAAAAACTCTCTTACTATTTGCTTTAATTACGTGCTTCCACGGTCAGCGCATGGCCATCGACTCAAATTGCCATCCATCGAATGAAAAATCACTGTAGACACGTGACTAACGTTGCTCGTATGAGGTTAAAAGAGCATAGACACCCGAGGAAGGTCTCCCATCCTTGAAAAATCACTATCCACATGTGACGTTGTCCCACGTACTTTTTTGTTCTAGGCATTTATTCATCTTGTTTATTTAGCCTAATAAGGTTTGACTAACCTTATAGCCTTCTAAGTTTAGCATAATTAATTACAAGAGTTGCGCCAGATTACCACTCTTCCTACATGAAAAAGGGAAGGTGGGAATTTTGATTCCTTGACTTTTTAGAGGGGTCGGGAGGGGGAACATTTAATTTTAAGGGAGGGGGAACGTTTAATTTTAAGTGTAGAGTTCGACTTACACATTTTGCAAAGAGATAGGGTAAAATTCTGAGAGTGAGTTAGAAGTTAGAGAATGATATATAAAAAAAAGTTTAGCATAATCAACAAGCCAAAAAAAAAAATCATCATTAATTCCATTAATACACACTGACTTGTTGTCAAGAAAATCCATATATATGTGTGTGTGTGTGTGAAAGGTAGATTCAGTTATTTTTGTATGAAAACAAAGTTAGATTAAAGATTTTGATTAATTCAACTAAAGGGAACATAGTCATAGAAATCACAACAAATTTGGTACTTAATACCATAGAGTAAAGCATAGAAACTAATTTTTCAAATCTTGTGGGAGGCACGGATCCTCTACTAGTTTTATATTGAATCATTCCTAGAAATTAATGACCGCATAAGTGCAATTTGTTGCGAAAAAAATGAGATCAAATAATAATAAACTAGAAAATTAAAAGGTAAACTGGACATCGAATTTACATAATTCGGGGGGTGTGAATTACTCTAAGAAGTGAAGTATCGGATTTCATTATAGATCTAGTGAAAGAATGAATATTAAAAACACATTCAAGTTACTCGAACGTTTCTAGTAGCTTGTATTCACAATTGTTAAGGAAGCAATTTCTCAATCTTACAAAAGAATACACAGAATTGATATATGACAAAAGGTTTCTTCAATTTAGGTGCAAAGTGAACAAAGCTCATGAGAATAATTTTCTACACTTTCTTGGCACAAACCAAGGCACAAAGCCAAAAAGAGAAAAATAAAAAAAACTAATTAGAGAACTTATATTAATCCCACGAGAACGACTCCAATACGAACTTGGGTTTCGTTCAATGGTTTCAATCTCAAGACATATTTACACAAACAATGATTAATTGTGCACCCTGGTCAACATGTACAGATTGGGCACCCATTTTATTCCCAACTGATTTCTCAAAATCTGATTTTTGGGCTAGACATATGTGGTTGCGTTTTGCCAGATATGCGTTCGTAGATTCGTCTAGCTTGGTTTGGCCTAACCCTGAACAAGCCCTCTAAGATTTGGTTTCAAGAGATCGTGTCGTGTTCTCAACGTGTGGCCGGAGATGGGACCCAATCCCGAGGTTACCGTGCGGGGCTGTCGTAAGGACCAAATTAAAACAGTTGCTCTCAAGCCCCATCAACACTCCCCCTCGGACTCGCCTATATAAATCAAAGGATTGTGCTCAACAATACTCACACTCATTCCATCATAGAACTTGTAGAAATTCGCGGTCTCACCAATCTTCTCAACTTTCACTCACGCGTCATGGAGTACGGAACAGAACAAGCCCAGTTCCAACCATGCCAAGCGAATTTGCCCGAAGTCGTGGGCACGATGCATCAAAGAAGAACAGCCAATTATAAGCCTAACATTTGGAATTACGATTTCCTGCAGTCGCTTAGCAGCAAACACGACCTCGTAAGATTATAATTTGTAGCTTCCGCACTATTTTATTGTCCTCTTTGACTTTGGCCATCTCTTCCTCATACAAGCGAATGGACATTGGCATGCAATCATGCAAGTATTTGCACATGAGACGCATATTGATGTTTGAAATAGTACTTTGCTCCAAATTCATTTGTAACTTCACAATGCATGTACCTTTTTAATGTAGCAAGCAATGTTGGAGTTTTGGTTAGTGTTATCATATGTATTGGCAATCACATCTAGACTTGATTTATAGCAATCATATGATGTACCAAAACCAATTCATAGAGCTCTACATATGCATGGACTAAAATAAAAACATCTTGGCATTGCTCTATAGATTGAATTATCTGAGGCCTTTTTAGGGTAGATTTTGATCTAACAAATATGACTCAATTCCACAGAAAGAGGGAACTAAGGAACGAATGGAAGGGCTCGTGGAGGAAGTAAAGCCAATATTATCAGAAGCAGTCGATTCACTTGCCAAGTTAGAGTTAATTGACAGCATGACCAAACTGGGGTTGTCCAACCTTTTTGTAAATGAAATGAAAGAAGCTCTTGAAACAGTTGCATCCATCAACCACGGTGTTTTCATCATGGAAGAACATCTCTATGCCAGTGCACTTCGATTTAGACTCCTTAGACAACATGGCCATATCATTTCGCAAAGTGAGTTCAAAATATGGACCTGTGTGAATTTGTATGTGTAAGATGTTACCATCAAATCACAACAAAATTAAATAAATAAGTAAATAATCCGGCATATACTAAAGATTACTATACAAAAGTCAGTTCTTTTTGGAAATATCATTGAAAAGTTGACACCCACTAGCTTCAATATCACTTGTTGAGATTACAATTTAATTTTTTTTATTCATTGTATTGGCAACGTCCTACAATTGACATACCTATATGGATTTAGGGTATGTTTGGTTCGGTTTTTGAGGAAAGTTTTTGAGAAAATACAAAAGTTTTGAAGTTAAAGAAGTTTTTCGAAATGCAAGTAGTGTTTGATCAATTGTAATTTAAAAATACATTGAGAAACAACTTTGGTTTAAATAATATTTGGAAAAATCACACTTTGTAAAACACTTTTTCGTTCTTTTTTTTTTTTCTTTTTAAATTCAAACCGGCAAAAGACTTTGCAGCCAGCAGGCAGCCGCCAAGGCCAAATCTGGCTGTTGACGATGGCAGCCCGTCGTATGATCTGGAGAAAGGACAAAGAAAATGTAATTGTAGATTAAACAGTGAAGAAAGTGTCGTCCCCCTACTGGTACGATGAAATTGGGTGCACAAAAGCCACTCAAAGCTCATGCGTCATTATTCACTCCTTTACGATATAAGATCTTCCGAGTCATCAGTCATCGTGGTTCTAATATTGAGTATTATCAACAATTATTCTTGGTTCTGTCCGGTCATAAATCTCACTTTCAATCTGTAATAAGATGAATTAGGGAGCTTCAAAGAAGGAAGCATCTTATTCAACAGAAGCTATTGCGAAGATGTTGAAGCTATGATAGAACTTCTTGAGGCTTCACATCTGGCTTTGGAAGGTGAAAACATTTTGCATGAAGCGAAAGCCTTCTCAACTGGGATTCTCCACGAGAGAGTCTCTGGTTTGGACGGTCGGCTCTTTAAATGTTGAACTTTGCGGAAACGTGGTACAAATATAACTCACGAAATATGACTTTCACTAGTACAATATTTTCTTACATCACATACAATACTCAGACAACTCTACACAATTTCTCTCACTCACGTGCATACATAGCACACTCTACTCAACACACTCTCAAGAGCCCTACACACACACACCACACTCTACACTCACGCCACCCACTACACTCACGCACACCCTCTTGGACTTCTTATTCACACACTCTTAGTTGGACACACAAATGAAGAGCAAGTTGCTCCTATTTATAGGATGGAAAGGTGGTGACTCCTAGCTTTCTACACTATTTTAGAAGTATTTTATTATAGCCTCACAACTAGATTTCTTTGGAGAAGTCTAGAAGTGGTGCAGCTTTTCTTGATGGATTTTGCTAGAACATTCTGGAGAAGGGAGAGATCTAGAGAAATCTAGAGAGAGAGAGAGAGAGAGAGAGAGATATGGAGAACTCTAGGAGAGAGAGAGAGGCGGTGATCTTCAACACTCCCCCTCACCGACTACTCTCTCTCGATATAGTAGCTGTGCCGATATTACTTTTGGTCTCTTCAACTGTCTTCCTCCATTCAGCATATTGCGAAGCTTCCTCGTATGTGGATGGCTCTATGGCTCCATCTTCAGTTGCTTCTCCTGCTGCAACTTTCCATTGGGTTTTGTGATTCTTAAATTTTTGCAATGCCAATTCTTTTTGCCCTTTAGCCTCCTTTTCCTTCTTCTCACTCAATTCGGACTTCGTATTTAACATATCTCCTCTAAGAATTTTGAGATTGTAGCTCATCCGATCAACCCTCTCATTCGTGACTTTCATTTCGTGCTTTAACCGATTCAATCCCATTCGAAGCACTTTAGTGTAGACCTCATGATCCTTTTTCTCATAAAATTTCTTCTCCTTGATCTTATTCCACCGATTTTTGCCACACGGGGTGTAAGGTGTAGATGGCCTCCTTTTCTCAAAGAAAACTTTCTTTTTCTCCTTCATTTGCTCATTGTCTCTTCCAATATGATTAATTCGGAACATCATAGTGGGCTTGAGGTCCTGAAGCTTCTGTGGCTTCTTGAACTCACATCGGAACTTCTCTAGCTCCCTTTCTTTTGCCTTGAGCTCTCGATCCTTTTGCCTTATGATCTCATCCCTTTTCTTCAACATATTCTCCATCTTTGCCTTCTCAACTTTTAGTTTCTTTATCATCTCCTGCATCTCTTGCAGTCTCTTTTCACAACTGCTTGTTGGCATTGTTAGTTGCTTCTTCGAGTTCTCCCTTGGCTTGCTCTTATTCAGGATTATGATAGAACCTGTCGAATTATCCAACTCAACTATACAAGCTGTTGCAAGCTCTTCTCGTTCCTTCATTGCAAAGGCACTTGAAAGTCCCATTCTTCTTATTTGTCAATCTCCTTCTTGCAGGAAATGACGACATTTCCTTCTTCCTGCTTGTACCAACAAAATTTGGCAATATGTCCTACTTTGCCACAAACGTAGCACCGTTTTCTACACCTTTTGTTGCTCTTGTCTTCATCATCATCATCGTTGCAATCTTGACGAGCTCCCCCTGGCTGATAACCCTTCTTTTCTGGTTGCCTTCTCCAATCTCCATGACTTTTCCATGGTTTGCCGTCTCTTGCACCTACTCTATTTCTATTCTAGCCCTTGAACCCTCTTTTATTACTGAAGAGGGCACTTTCATCCTCCTTAATTGAGACCTTAGGGATTTGTTTATCTAAGACCTCTTGATTGGCCAATATATTTTCCAACTCTGTTAGAGTTGGCTCATTTGCCCATCCACGGGTGGCCATAACAATACCATTATATTCCGGCCTTAATCCGTGAATTATTATTCTTCTCATTCTTGTCTCAGAGATGGCATTCTCAGGATCTAATTTTGAAATTTCTTCGCAAATAGATTTAACTTTAGAAAAGTATTGACTTACCGTCATACTTTGTTGCGAGATTGAGAGGAGCTCGTTCTCCAAGCATTGTAACTTGGCATCATTTGTCCTCGCAAACAACGTCGCCAAGTTATCCCAAGCCTCCTTCGGGGTCTTCGCACTCTTTATGTGCTGCAATAATTCATCTTCAACAGTCACGGCAAGAACGTAAAAAGCCTTACCTGATTTGACGTTCCACTTTCTTAAATCACCATCATTTGTGGGTGGTGTGGTGTTGTTTTTTTTTTTTTTTTTTTGGTAAAGATAAGAATTTATATTGATTTTGCACAGGAAATACAAGAGGGAGGCCTGGCACCAACAACAGACACTCACAAGGACAAAGTCAATGAAGAGTATAAGAGTGCCAAGGTTCCCAAAAAAAGAAAACAAGGAAAGCAGGAACAGAAACAAACAAGGACAACAAGAGACCCTCTGTCAACTAAAAATAGTAGTCGGAAGATCCCAGCATCTTTGAAGTCTTCTATTCCTCGGTGTGTCTTCCACATGATTAAAGGACAAAGCCTTGTCCTTAATGGCCTTCTGCAAGTGAAGCTTCATAGCTGGGCGGAAGTGTGGTTGGCTCCGGAAAATGATGTTGTTTCGTTCCTTCCATATTATGTAAGTCATAGCTGCAAAGCTAAAACGGCCAAGCACATGATAAAAGCTTTTATCCTTAAACCGATTGGCAGCCCAAGCAAGGTTTTCACGCCAAGGTTTGTTGCTCCAAACAAGGTTGAACTTTGCAGCCCAATAGGAAGCTAGGATAGTCGAAGAGTGACAGGCAAAAAATAGATGATCAATCGAATCGGGTCTACAAGAACAGAAGGGGCATACAACATGATCGAGTCTACCATGAGAAATTAACAGCACCTGAGTAGGAAGTCTATTAAGAGAGGTGAGCCGAGGTGCGTCGGTATCTTGGTGGCAAGGCGGTACTCCGGATGAACTCAGCCCACCGAGATAGGCGTGCCTCTAGGCCTAATAAGCTCCCAAGCCGATGCAATGGAGAAGCGGCCAGAAGGGTGATTATTCCATTGAAAAATATCCTTTTCAGCATTTAGGACAGGAAGAGGATCCCACCAATCGGCAAGAATATTCAGGACATACCACCCGGGAGGTGAAGAAAATCCTTCTGCCACCATAGCATCTCGGTGAATCCCTGATCGATAGATATCTCGATTCGAGAAAACATGGTTCAAGGGACCCCGGGGATGCCAGGGATCAAACCAAAAGGAAGTGGATCGCCCATCACCAATTTTCCATCTAAAATGGCATTGAAAGTGTCCACGAAGGCCAAGAAGCTTCCTCCACGCCCATGAACGAAGGAAGGACAAGGAACCACCCAGGAAGTTCTTCCATTTTAAAAATGTGGAGTGAATCCACTTGCACCACAAGGATTCCTTGTCAGAAAAAAGGATCCAAATATGTTTCAACATACATGCAGTGTTATTCTCCCTTAATGTTCTCAAACCGAGGCCCCCTTCTTTCCTCGGGAGGCAAATTTCATTCCATGAGACCTTAGCTCCCCCCGCCCCCATTCCTGGGCCTTTCCAGAGAAATTGGCGAAAAATCTGTTCAATGCGGTTAATCACCGAACAAGGCAGAAAAAAAATACTAGCCCGAAAGACCTGGATTGAATGGAGAACAGACTTCACTAACTGGAGGCGCCCTGCAAACGAAAGAAATCTGTGCGTCCAGGCTTGAATACGGGCCGTAATAGCGTTAACCAACACAATACAATCAGCTTTTTTTAATCTAGCCGAAATTACCGGGACCCCAAGGTACCGAAAAGGGAGAGTTCCCATTCGAAATCCCAACACCTCCTGGATATCCAAGTGCAAGGAAGGATTACCTCCCGCAATGTATACTTCGCTTTTATTCAAGTTAGGAACTAGTCCACTCCAACTTGAAAACTTATCAACCCCAGCTTTAAGTAGATTAATAGATACCATATTGGCTTCCGAAAATAGCAGCACATCATCAACGAAGAATAAATGAGAGAGACTTGTAGACTTACAACGCCAATAGTACTTGAACTCCGGCTTTCTTGTTTGAATATCCAGGATACCCGAAAAAACTTCCATCACAAGAGTGAATAAATAAGGTGACATTGGGTCTCCTTGCCTGATGCCCCTTCCACTTCCAAAAAAACCATGCAATTCGCCATTTACCGCAATGGAAAATTTTGGAGTTCGGATGCACACCATTATCCGAGAAATGAACTCCATCGGGAATCCAAAAGCTTTCAGACATATTTCAATGAAGTCCCAGTTAACCGTGTCATAAGCCTTTTTAAAATCAACTTTCAAAGCACATTTAGGGCGATACGGATCATGATGGAACCCACATAATAGCTCTTGAGCAAGAAGGATATTGTCACTTATGTGCCTCCCTTTCACAAATGCATTCTGAGCGGGGCTAATTATGGAAGGCAATACCCGAGCAATTCAGATGGCAATGAGCTTAGTAATGCACTTATAAATAGTGTTGCAGCATGCAATTGGCCGAAAGTCATTTACATTGCAAGCATTTGGAATTTTGGGCACCAAGGTTAAGATGGTAGTATTGATCTCCTTTAGAAGCATACCTATTGTAAAGAAGTCCTTTACCGCCAGAATCACCGAGTCACCAACAACACTCTAGGAATGCTTGAAGAATTCGACAATAAAGCCATCGGGTCCCGGGGCTTTTCCTACCGCAAGCAAGAATAAGGTTTCACGAATTTCATCATCAGTAATAGGAACAGAAATAGATTGAACCTGCTCCGCATTAAGGGTGCGGTTTAGCACCAAATTTGACTTCCTCCTCTGAGGGTCGAACTGCAACAGGGGAGGAGGCTAAGAGTTCCCGAAAATGGTTCACCAAAATCCCCTGGACTTCATTCGGGATTGAAGTGGAAAGCTGCCCATCCGAAATTGAGATGATTCTATTTCGAAGGTGTCGTCTATTCACAGATTGGTGAAAGAATTTCGTGTTCAAATCACCTTCCTTAAGCCAGCGAATTCTAGATTTCTGTCTATAGAAAGACTCTTCTTGAAGCCGTAGGGTGGCAAAGGATTGCATTTGAACTTTTTCCGTTTCCGCAAGCATCTCATTGAACGGGTCAAGATGAAGGGCTTCTTGAGTGGACCGTAAGGCTGCCCTGGCCTCAGAAGTTCTAGCAGATAAATCCGAGAATGAGTCCTTGTTTAATTGCTTCAATCTCCCCTTTAACAATCGTAACTTGCAGCATAAGGAGAACATTGGAGTTCCAGCAATATCCAAGCTCCATATTTCATTCACCAGATCAGAGAAAGAGGGATGAGTTGTCCAAAACATAAAGAATTTAAAAGGCTTGCACGATCTTGGGGGGGAAGATCTTAACAACCATCGGGGTATGGTCCGAAATACCCGGAGCCAAAAATGAAGCCTCAGAAAAGGAGAACTCCCCACTCCACCAGGCATTGATAAGAACTCTGTCAATCTTCCTTTGCTTGCAATGGATACCCGAAGAGGATGCCCATGTGTATCTATAGCCATTAAATCGAAGATCTTCTAGCCCAGCACGACAAAGGCAGTCCCGGAATTCATCAAAAGTATTAGGCCACGAGTTAGAACCACCCACCCTATCCGACGGGTCTCTGATGGCATTAAAGTCACCCGCAAGAATCCAGGGACATCCAGAAAATTTCAGGCTTAAACGAAGAATGTCAGCCCATAGAGGACGATGAGCCGTAAAGCTATGCTCCGCGTATATTACCGAAATATGGAACGACTTTCCAGAGGACACCAGAGAGATTCGTCCATTAATAGCTTGCGTAGAGTACGAATCCAAGCAAAAGTTGCTTCAAGGGGATTCCAACCAAGTAAAATTCTACCCATAGGAGCAAGATCAAAATTGTTGAACCAAGTCCAACCCGGCAGTAAACTAGCAGATATCGAGTCAAAAAACACTTGAGAACACTTGGTCTCAATAATACCCACACAGCAAAGGTTATTAGTACGAACAAAGTTTCTAATTTCCGCTTGTCTAAGGGGATGACATAGTCCCCTGATATTCCATACTCCAAAATTCATAGAAAAAAAGGGAATTACCGTCTTTTCGGAGGCCTTCTACGCCCCGCCCCATTGGATTTCTTTGGAGCAGAGGTCCCAGGGGGAGTCGGTGCATCCTTTTTGATAGGCCGAATGGCTAGGTCAATCGGACCATCAATGTGAGGAGATAAGGCACATGGTTGAGCAGATGAAACTTCCTTAGAGGTATTTCCCTTCCCTTCCCCTGCCTGGGGATTTTGAATGGGAGGTACTACCGGCGATGCCTCCTCCGAGGAGCTACTAGCCCCACTCGCCTCCTCCTCCGAGTCCTCCTCCGAAGAAAGAGCAATAAGCTGGGCCTCCGTCGGATTAGCAATGACCAAGGCCAAAGAAGATTTTTCAGCTGGAGATGCCTTCGGGCCATCAAAGATTTGAATGGCTTGAGATGCCATCGGCTCCTTTTGCTTTAAGCCAGTCACAGGGGGCACTATTGGAGTCTCCTTAGGCTTAATCTGATTTTTCTTATAAGACACTTGCTGCCACTCTTCAGCCCTAGCAGCTTTAGAAGATTCCACCCGAGGAGCAGGGACAGGGACCGCATCCTGGATCAGCGATTCCCCTGTATCCGGAGCAGAGTCTATCTTCTTCCCGCAGTTGTGCCCAAAAGCACCACATTTTGAGCATGATTCCGGTCTCCATTCATAAATAATAGGGACAGTAAAGGATTCTTCATCCACAAACACTTCAACGGATTCGCATCTTTCCAATTTAGCCGATATTTCCACACAAACACGGGCAAACGAAAGCCTTCTCATCTGTTCGAGTCAATGGATCAACATAAAGGGGTCTCCCAATTCCACTAGCAATTTCGCTAATTCCAGCCGCGGACCAATATGGATAAGGAATATTTTTGAGTCGAACCCACACAGGGACGGTGGATTGCAACTCCTTCTTAAGGACTAAAGAGTGAGTCCATTGTTTGAAGACCAACGGGACCCTTGCCACTGTCATCGGCCCCTCCTCCAGAATTTTGCGTCGAAAATCAGGGTTGGGCACAATGAAGAAATAAAACCCATCATCATTTGCTAAAACTTCCGTAAGGTTGTCTCCCCAAGCTTGTTTCAGCGTAGTCTCAGTCAATTTGAATGAAATGTGCTTCCCCACATAGTAGCCGACAAGGCAATTCTCCCATTTCGGGTCAGCCGCATGCTTAACATTATCAGATAAATGAACCACTGCCTTCTTACCTATAGAGGTTGGAGGAACATAGCTTAAGTCGTATCCCCTAGCCGAGAGACGAGCTACATTTGCCCACGATCGAGCTTGCGGGGCCTTAGGGTTATGGTCCATAGCTGGACGGCCAGATGCAGGGCCACGTGAAGCTGATCTAGGCTGACTCCTGCTTCGAGCGGCATTAATTTGTTCTTTTCCCTTAGCTGAATCCACCTGGCGGGCTGGTACAGATGACGAAGCCATTCCCGACATCCAGAACCAGTTTCGAGAACCAGGCGGTCCGAAACCCTATCTACCAGTCAGCATAATGAATGATCAGGATTTTACCAGGAAAAAAGCTTTGGTATAGATGAAGTCCCTCACTAGACGAAGCTTTCCTCAGAAAATCAAGTCCACCCGTCAACAATCGGGTCCACGGGAGCTTGGAGACCGAACGCGCGGGAACAGTAGCCAAATCGCCCAGAAATCGCCCAAAATGAGAGGATGATGAACAGTACCATCAGCTGTATTCCTTTGCTCATTTACGGGTGGTGTGGTGTTGTTGCCACCAACAATATCCCATAAATCTTGTCCAAGCAAATAATGCCGCATGCGGGTACTCCAATTATTATAATTGAAGTTGTTGAGCTTCTCCATGCCGTTCCTCGAACTCGAGAAATCCGCCATCGTGACTTAAGTATAATGCCTTGCACTATACCAAGCAAGCCTGGTCCCAGACCAACCGACTTCACAATCCCGGATTGTGCACTTTGGCGAGAACTCCGACGTACTCGCTCCTTGGCTCAACGATCCTCAACAACCTTGCTCACTTACAATGGTCCCCGACCACTGTCTTCGCACGACCTCTGACAACCCGCTCTGATACCAAATGTTGAACTTTGCGGAAACGTGGTACAAATATAACTCACGAAATATGACTTTCACTAGTACAATATTTTCTTACATCACATACAATACTCAAACAACTCTACACAATTTCTCTCACTCACGTGCATACATAGCACACTCTACTCAACACACTCTCAAGAGCCCTACACACACACACACCACACTCTACACTCACGCCACCCACTACACTCACGCACACCCTCTTGGACTTCTTATTCACACACTCTTAGTTGGACACACAAATGAAGAGCAAGTTGCTCCTATTTATAGGATGGAAAGGTGGTGACTCTCCTAGCTTTCTACACTATTCTAGAAGTATTTTATTATAGCCTCACAACTAGATTTCTTTGGAGAAGTCTAGAAGTGGTGCAGCTTTTCTTGATGGATTTTGCTAGAACATTCTGGAGAAGGGAGAGATCTAGAGAAATCTAGAGAGAGAGAGAGAGAGAGAGAGAGAGAGAGAGAGAGGCGGTGTTCTTCAACATTAAACACGCTGTACACGCTTTGGAGCTTCCGATGCGTTGGAGGGTCCAGTGGTTTGACATCAAATGGCAAATAAGCTTGTACGAGCAACGGGAGGACAAGCAAAGCAATCTGCTTGAGCTTGCCAAGCTCAATTTCAACACGGTCCAAGCCACACACCAAAGAGATCTTGCAGAGATATCCAGGTAATTTTATATGTATTCACAAATGATGTAGAAAATGTAGCGATTCATTCGACCAAGGTCATCTGTTTAAAGGATGTTATGTTCTATTTTCAACTCATCTCAGGATGAAAACTCAACAAACTCGGTCGTGATATATATATGCTCTAAATTCACCCTAGGAACGTGCCTATTTGAAGATATCTCTACCAGACATTATGTGATTTTCCTAGCTTTTGATTTTTGATTAGTTGCTTCAGTAAATTCAGGTGGTGGAGGGATCTGGGACTTATGGAGCACGTGGACTTCACGAGGGATCGGCTAGTCGAGAGTTTCTTGTGTGCCCTTGGACTCTCTCAGGAACCACGGCTCAGCTCGCTCCGCAAATCTCTCACCAAAGTTGTCATCTTGATAATGGTGATCGACGATGTCTACGACCTTTATGGTTCGTTGGAAGAGCTGGAATGCTTTACCAGCGCCATTACCAGGTTGTCCACGATGCCTCCCAATCTCTTCCTTTCGTCTCTGTTCAGTTTATTTTCACTAACTGGAAAATCTGATGCTTCTAGGCGGGACTCGGAGCAGATTCAACAACTTCCCGAGTGCATGAAGGTGTGTTTCCGAGCGCTTAACGATGTTATTCACGAGATCGCTTACGATATTGGCAAAGATGAAGATTGGCATCGAGTGCTACCACATCTCGGGAAAGCCGTAAGAGAAAGACTTGTGGATAATTCCATACATATGCACATGTCACCCCAAAATTTTTTTATCCTTACATAATTGATCATCTCTGAATAAGTACTTTTTTTTTTTTTTTTAATAACAGTGGGCAGACTTTTGCCAAGCCTTACTTACTGAAGCAAAGTGGGACAATATGGGCTACACACCATCGCTGGAAGAGTACTTGAGCAATGCGTGGACATCATCTTCAGGACCACTGATCATGTCTCACACTAGTTTCTTTGTGGGACATATGAATTGGGAGGATGTAGCAGATTTGCTGGAGAGAAACAAGGATCTGATTTACAATGTGTCCATGATAATTCGACTCTGCAACGACCTTGGAACGTCAACGGTAATTATCAAACTTCTTTGCTGAAGTTATAAAACCAACTGAATTTGACATGATGTTAAGAATTCTTAGCCTGCAAAAAAAACACGGCATATGGTGCAATTGAATCAAGGAGATCGAATCTGATAAGCACATTAAATGGATTTACTTGTTCAATTAGGCCGAAAGAGACAGAGGAGATGCTCCATCGTCAGTGGTGTGTTACATGCGAGAAGCTAATGTTTCGGAAGACGTCGCTAGGAAGCACATCAAGGAATTGATAAACCAGGCATGGAAAAGCATCAATGCTCATTGCCTTGGCAATGTCGAGATGCCCTTTGTCCGAACCTTCATTGATGTCACCGTGAACACGGCTCGCGTTGCGCACATGCTTTACCAGTTCGGAGGTGGGTTTGGCGTCCAGGATGGTGATATTAGGCGGCAGATCTTATCTGCAGTGATCCACCCTCTCGCTCTTAACTGAGATAAAGCGCAAATGTAATCACATAGCAAGTGCATAAGGTAGACTAGCTGCTGCCAGTCAAAAGATTGAGTACTACGCGTAAATTGTATCCTAAGCTGCATAATCGTCTACTTGGGTTTAAAATGGTCAAATATCTGCAAGATGTCCATCTTATAATATCGCACGAAGTAACTATGTGCCTACTCGGTCTGATCAACATGAATCGCACTCTCGAAAGAGATACTCGAGATCATAATAAACTAACCGTTCTCATCCGATGCGACATTGAATGTTGTAATGGCTAGTGGTGGTACATTATTTTTTCAGTAGAATCAAATTTATTATGAAATTTATTCTATTGAATCAAGTTAATTGCACGTTAAAAAATAAATGGACCACAATGGGTATGAGAAAATGAATGCGTTTCTCATAATTTCTCATCTTGTTACAGGACGATTTGTTTATTGGTGGGATCCATTATCCACTAACACGCAGCCTTATCAAATGTCAATGCATTTTCCCCTTGAAAGTTTGTCATCAGGTCTCTGTCCATAGAAAATGCTTCTTCAAGTTAGTAGATTTGAATTTTATGTCGTATTGACATGGTGAAAATGACAAAATTTGCAACTTGCGTCAACTAAATATGTTAAAAAAAAAAATCGTTACCAAAAGAAAAAATATATATGTTAAAAAAAAAATCAACCTCCGTCGTACTTGAATTGATTTTAAAGAGCATCATTTCCATTATATCATTACACCTAATTTATGGTGACCCATTAATAATTCATTGCGTAGAAAAATTAGGGATTGATTTCAACCCCCATATAAAAAATAATAATTAAATTGCATACAGGTGTTAAGAGCATTTTTAGCATTAAACCCACATAAACTGCATTGAACTTGAATTTCGGTCATGCCCATCAAATTTCGTGATGTGGCCGAAAATTTCACATGTGCATTGCACATAAAGTGTTCTTAACTAAGATTGTTGGTTCTTTGATCCAGAGGGCATATTCTTAATAATGAAAAGGGTAAACACCGCAAATATATTCAATATCGGCTAAATATGTGTGATTTTTTGGGCGGAACGATATGGCCACTCATGGCAGAGAGATTCACGGCCAGGTTAGATGCAATCAAGAGTGAAACACGATCAAGCCAAGTGTATAGTCGGAAAGCAAAATACAAAATGTATGGATGTGATCTTTGGAGTGAGCAGATTGGCCATTATTTGGGCCGTAACCAATTAGTGGCGGCTCTAAAAGGTAAAAAAAATTGCACAATTAGATCAAATATCAAGTTGCGTTTGATAGGATTTAGGAGAGCCCGCACTAAGTACCATGCTTAGTAATCCATTAAATTTCTCTAGGTAGTTGATCTCTAGGAAGGTCGTGACATATATTGAACTTGAAGTCCAATGAAAGGCTGTGTCAATTTGACTCAACTTAGTCATAATTGTAGTTTCCTATTTTTCAAAAATAAAAATTTATTAATGTGTGTAGTAGGCTTTATCCCAAGCTCATCGCCTCGTGTTTGTCACTGTAAATAAGACACACCTGCACAAATAAGAGAGACCATGCTTCTCTGTAAATATCGCTCACACAACCATGCTACTTTGTTCCCTCCATGTCCATTTATTTGTTATGACCCATGTTGTAAAACTAATGTGGAAAATATAGGATTTTTCAATTAAATCAACATGAAAGCATCAAAGAAATAAACGAGAACAATAAAGGATAATAAGTGGTTTGGTCCGAATATCAATATCTACTATATGGGAGAGTTAGCGACAAATAATTCATTAATAATTGGAGAATCAAAGTTACAATTACTTTTATACTCTTAAAATAGATCCAAATTCACGGTGTTTATAAATAAGCAACTCAATATGGATGTAAAGCTCATGGCAAATAAATCTTCGCGCTCTAACACAACGGCCAAGAGAGAACTCCCCTGTGCGTCTTTTTTTATACTTCAAGTCTTGGCCAGAAGATCTCAACAAGACTCCCGAAGTCCAGCCTCCATCTTGGTCAACCCTTTTTCTTGTAAACGAAAATCCCCGATTTTTTATTTTTTTTGGTGCCCTTTCCTTTATGCAATTTAGTACACTCTTTCAACGGAGAGATTCTAAAACCGTTTTGGGATTTTTTTCCTCAACAAATTCAGTTTATCATATGGATTGCATCCTCCAATTGGATCGAATATCATATAAGACTCAAACTTGATATATACTTTAATAACTCCGTAGGTCATAAAGGACTTTTGACCAAGCATAGAAGTCAGAATCTCCAGCCTCTTTCTGTGTTCCTACTGACCTTCCTGTATCGAGTTATTAGTCCAACTATTCACTTATTTCCCTCGTGGGAAAGATCCCAAAAGTCCTGTCTTTTTCATATGCAAATTTTTTTTCTGAGAAGCAGTGAAGTTTTATCTTTAAAGTTGTTTCTGGCTTGCAATCTTCTCACCAACAATTTTAAGCATGTTGCATTCATGAAATAGATTTCAATGGCCTTGAGACTTTCCTAGTGAACAAGGTAATTACTTGCTCTAGCTTTGTGGTTTATTATTTTCTAATTTGGTGCAATACATCTTTAGCACATGCTAATTTCAGGCAAACGAAGGGAAAAGGGAATTTCGCCAAATTCCTTAAACAAGCTCAACTCGATTGACTCGTTAAGAGTAATTGATTTTTGGGTGAGTTGGCCCCGGCCTAGAACCACGAATTGATCCTATGGCTCTCAGTTCCAAAATTTTGGAGACGGGAGTCAATTTGGAGGGTTTTGGAATTAGGAATTGGGATAAAATAAAACTGTCCGAAACTATATTTTATGTTCTTTTTAAAATTATTTATTAATTTAACTAAATAATTAAAAAGAAAGATATCTCATTACCTTTATGAGTCTTAGTGGGACAAAAAATCATTTTCCCATCTACCCACGCATAGCTACATTGGTGGGCCGTTACCCCTTGAACCAAGAGTTCAAGAGTTCGACCCCTAGGTATGCTCCATGATTTAAGTGAGGGCCCCGATGGTAGGTTGCGGGGCCAATCTCCCCCGAGATATAGTCGGTGTTGTGCTCTCAGAAGGTGAGCTAGGCCAGATCCTTGGTATTAAAAAAAAAAAAAAAAAAAAAAAACATTTTCCCGAGGCAAGTGTGTGGAGAGGGAACAAACACACACAAGGAAAATATTTTTGGCGGTTTTCCTTTTCCTTTTATTATTAAAACACCCACATCTCACTCTCTCCATTTCTCTCTACTTTCTCTCAGCTGCATTAAGCACCCAATGGTTCCTCCGATGATGAACCTCTTTCATCTTTCTCTTTCACCCTCAGTTTCCACACGATGAGCTTTACTTTCATCTAACTTCACTGTTATGGTGACTTTACTTTCGCCTAGCTTGGCTGTGTGCATGAGACCTTGGAGGTGGTTGCATGAGAAGGAGGTGAGCATACCGAACGCAAGAAAGGGAGGCGAGGGGCGTTGATTGTCGAGCGTGAGAAAGGGTGGTATAAAAGAAAGAGAACGAGCTCTAATTTTTATTGAGGTTAACCTTTGGCAAGTTTCGTCGGTTTGGTTCAATTCAGCATGAGGAATTGGGAATCGGGCTGGTATTAGGTTGGATTAGACCGATGCACACTCCTAGGGCTTGTGTGGGCTTAACCTTGAAAGTTCAGCAAGTTTAGGGCCCAAATTCAATGTGGGATCACATATTGGGCCAATTTAATGCAATTAATTGGAAACACGGTATTCACAAATAAAAATGTTCCAAATTTTTAAATATAGATGAATGTAGTAGAGAATGAAAAAGTAAGACAATGCAAATAGTGATGGGCAGCGCTATTTCCACCCTCATTTTGGTTAAGAAACTATTTTTTTTCAATTAACCAGCCAAATTAACCTTCTTTTTCTCTTTAATTTACTATTTTTTTTATCGTGCTAATAAAAAAAAAACTGCATTTATCTCTGTCATCTCTCTCATCAATTTCTTAATATAAATGTCCAATTACATCCAACAAGATATCATATTATCTTATATCCTATTATCACTTTGTCTAGAGAAGATCGTTAATTTTAATTCATGGTCTCATATTTAATTCAAACGCCACATAGAAGATGTTAAATTTATATTTCTAATGACTTATGAATACACAATTAATTTCTTATTTTTAATCAAATCGTTTGAGCAAACCTTTGTTTGTCTAGCTGATCTTGACCTCGTGGTTGTTTTTCCGAATAATATCTTCTAAAGTTAAACTTTGTTTATTTTGTGCTTTCTTTTGAGTTTTTCACATTTTAATCTAAATTGCAAGATTGGGGTTGAAAGTCTTGTTACACATTCTTCACTTTCAAACTCACATTAGATTATTTAAGAGAAAAGTTTTAAGCATCATTTATACTTTTGATCCACTTGTTATGAGATTGAATCTACAATCTGTAATATTTGGCTGGTGGGCCCAAAAGAAGAAAACAAAAGAAGGGTTGAAAAGTCAAAAGAAAAAAAAAAAGAAAAAAACAAAGGAAAGAGAAAAAGGGGTGAGTGGTGGTTGCTCACTTTAAAGAGCCGAACCACTTTGAGAGAAAGAGAAAAGAAAGGAAGGAAAGAGAAAAGAAGAAGAAGAAGGAAGAAGAAAAAAAAGGAAGAAAAGAAAGGGGTTTTGGCACGTACATGCTGTGGATGCCTCACCAAGCCAACTCGACTCCATAACGCAGCGCCCTATAAAGATTAGGCCCCTCGTTCGTCCAATCGAAGTAATTTGCGGGTTTAGAGCTCAAATTTGGAAATTTTGGAAAATCGAGCGGCAAAGTCTGATTTTGGAGTTGTTAAGCCATGTATTTTTTTTTTTTAATAGAGATCATAGTTTAGGGTGTTGTGGAGCAACATGATTATACGGATCGTGATTTGAGCCTATGGTTTGTCCGAAACAAAATTTCAAAATTTCCTGCACACAGTGAACAGTACGCGTCTAGCAATTTTGGGCCTGTATTTTCTCCTTTTTTGGCTTGATTTTAGGACAGTCAAGTTGGGATAATTTGACTATAAATATTTTTGGAATGGGGTTGGGAGGAGGAAGTTATAGTGTAACTAAGTTTTGCGCTTAAGCTCCATGTTACGAATAGCTTGAACAATTGCTTTTGGTTATGTGATTTATTAGCGCATAGGAGTCCTTTTGTTAGAGTTAAGGTGTAATTTAGTCGTTTTGTAGTTGAGATAGAATTTTATTTGATTTAAACATTATTCCTCGGTTATTTGATAGGGCCGTGAGTTCGACGATATGAGTACCGTTTGTTGTTTGGTTGTAAAAAATGAGGTGAGTGGTTTATAAAACCATGTCTTGAAGTATATATGTGTGTATATATATATTGAATTGGGGAACATTTTTATTGCATAAAAGCTAGATTGAACATTTGCTACTATTTGGTTGATTATGAATATTTGAATGTTATACAAAGTTTGTGGAGTAATATATATGAAATTACTTTGCGACTGATTTATGGAAATGTTTATGATGATTTGAGAAATGGATAGGAAATGGATGATGGGTTATGGTGCAAAATGTTATATGCTTGATTTAAGATATTAATTTCTGGATTGTATTTTTGGTATTGGAGGATGGTTGTTTATGTTCAATATGATTGTGAACCTAGTGAAAGGTTTTTGGAGTATGCATACTAAGTTTAAGATATCCTTCTAGGTCAAGCCACCGACTTTGTAGGTGGAGACCTTACTAAGGGAAATCTTGATCGCCTTATCTCCAAGCGTTGCGTTGTGACAATAGTAGGGTATTGAGCAATAGATTAGTCAATGGATGGACCATTGATGTGTGATATTTGATGGAGACTATTCAGTGGACTTGACCATTGATACTTGAATTGTGATTGTGATTTAAATGAGTTTTTCATATTAGTATAAAGCTTTGACAATAAGGAATAACTCTTATATGATTCGATATGCATTTTATATATTAAGTTTGAGTTATGAAGTTTGATATTACTTTGTATACATGCATAGTGGTTACTTGATTTGTTTAGAAAATATGTATTACTCATAAAGTTATGGTGCTCATTCCACTCATGCTTTAATCTTTTCAAGTTTCTCGGTTAGTGGCGAGTAGAGTGAAAGCGTCGTCGGTGGGAAACTTTTGGAAGTGCTATTTTTGGGTATGGTTTAAGGAAATGGTGTACATGGTTATTGTTAGTGGTTGGGTTGGCTGAGTTCTAATTGTATATTTCTTTTTGGTGGAGTATAGAAACTCTGATGTTGCAACCAATTTATTGGTTTATGTGATATGTATATATATAGTTTGAGATATATATATATATATATATATATATATATATTTATTGTTCATATTAAGTTGTTGGCTGTATTTGAGGCTGCGTCCTTCGTGTGGAAGGATGGCCGAGTCATCCCTATTCTTTGTAGTTTTGAGGTGTGACACAATTGATATTAATTACTTTCTTTATCGTAGGAGTCAAACAACAAGAAATTCCTTTCATTTTTTTTCCTTTTTTGCTTATTTTTTGTTAATATCTAGATATAAATTAATATGTTTAACATTTGATCATGCTTGTAAAAATAAACCTTTTTCATATTTTGATTATTTTTTCTCTTCCAAATTTGATCAAGATTGACTAGACAATTATATTGAATTTTATTTTTGCACTTTGAAACATGGTTTCTCTCAAACTACTTTATAAATAAAAAGGCAATTAATTGTGTGTTCATAAGCTGTCAAAACTAGAAATTTCTAATTTTTTATGTCGCTTTTGTGATTAAAAATATGCTACCACAAAGTGAAATTAACAACTTTTTCTAGGCAAAGCGGAATAAGATGATATCTTATTGGATGTAATTGGGCATTTGTATTATGAAGCTAATGAGAGAGATGATAGAAAGAAAGACAATTTTGTTGGTTAGCTTATAAAAATCATGAAAAAATAATTGAACAAAAAGAAAGGGTCAGTTCTTGGTTCAATTCGGTCTTAAACCTTTTAATAATGCTAGTTGAGTCCTTAGCATTTTCATTAGTTCCATTTTTTTGTCGACAATTGCTGACATGGATGCTAATTATTTTATGTGGCACATTTGAGGCTGACGTTGATAACTTTTACAATTTTTTTTAAATTTTGCATTTTAAATATTTTTTTTTTTTATTTTTCCTTTTTTTATTTTTTTCGTTTTTCTTCTTCCTTCACTAGTCACGTGCCTTGGCAATGGGTGGTGACCAGCCATTGGTGATACCTAAATTTCAACTACTCATTTAGTAATAAATCGTTTAGAAAATTAGGGCTACGACCAGCCATTGGTGATACCTAAATTTTAACTACTCATTTAGTAATAAATTGTTTAGAAAATTAGGGGTTAAACTTTAGCCCCTAAAGAAAATAGCAAAAAGAAAAAGAGAGGGGGGGAAGGGTTGAGAGAAAGTGAACTTCATTTTCGGCGAGCGATTGCCCTGGAGGGGGGGGAGAGAGAGAAGGGCTGAGAGAAAGTGAACTTCATTTTTGGCTGAGCATTGCCCGGCATCCTCGCCACAACCGACAACTTCTAGCCGACACCACATTTGTAGCCTACTCTTCCACAACGCCTAAATTTCCAGTGAGTTTTCTCTGAGTTCGATCCCCTTATATCTCAAGGATACTGGCTTGGAGACATTGAGGTGACTGACCATATCTCGATTCGCTTTGGGTTTGCCTTCTGGCTGTCATTGCTGAAATGAGTAAGGACCTGTGACATCTGGATTTTTGGGTTTTAATTTCAATTGGATAAATAGGGCCGTTTTCGTTCAGTTGAAGCCGGGGATTGCGAAATTGAGGAGTATGAGGGATTCTTGGATAAAAAAAATAATCAATTTGATAAGTGAGACATCAATTGATTTTATGAGAGTCTTTTGAGAGAGAATTAAGAGGGAAATTGGATGCGGAAATGCAAGAGGGGAATCAAGAATTCTAGTTGGAATTTCCTTTGGGATTAATTGAGCTTATTCAAAAGAAATTGGGATAAGAATTTTCCATTCTAGGAAATTCTTTTGTTTAATCTCCTTCCCATTTCCTTTTTCTTTTTCCATCTTGGCCAAACACTCTCTTCCTTTTATTTCCTTTTTCTTTTTCCCCCTACCCCACTTGGCCAACTCTCTCTCTGTCCCTCTCTTTTCTTTTCCCTCGTGCGTTTTCCCCCTTCACCGACTGCCCCCTTATCAATTTCAACTTTGCTTCTCCTCCTTCACTTTTTACTTTTGACTAGTCAAACACACTTATCTCTTCTTCTCACTCTTATCCCTCATCTTCTCTCTCCCTCGGTACTCTCCCTCTCCCTTTGGTTCGGAAAAGGGGACAGAAAATAGAAGCAGAGGCTGCACGAAGAGGAGCAGCTCGTCGAAGACAGAAGCTGCTTGTTGTCACTGTCGCACACTACCGAGCCACCGTCTACTCCGCCCGCGTGCTGCCCGCACCCTTCGCCTCTCCTCACTCGTCTCAACCGTTGTCGACACCATCTGTGTTCCCCTCCATTTGCTGCTCGGAGTTGCAGATCTGGGAGGATACCGAACCAAAAGCAGTAGCTGGTGTCGCTTGGATTGGAGCTGCTGTCGTCGCCGGTAGCCCTCCTTGCGCGAGCACGCGTGTGGCCATGCTTGGCCGTGTCTCCCATTGCCTCGCCATGCTACCTCAACTTCTAGCCGCCTCTGTTCAGCCTCTGTTTAGCTTCGTTTTGGCCATCACTGGCCATGGTTCGGCCACCTCCGGCCACCGTGAAGCCTCGCCTAAGTCTTGTTCAGCCCCTCCGTCCATCTAGGTCCGTTGTTGCTTCAATTTGAGCTTGGATCCGCCCCCAATCAGCAGCAAACAGAGAGGAGGAACGTGGGTATGACAGCAAGTTCAAGGCCTGTTTTGGCTGCCTTCCCGAGCCTGGATGCTCGGCCTGCTTTGGGGGAAATCGATCCTCGTGTCGAGCCCGTCGTTTTGTGTGAGTTTTACTCAGTAATGCCTTAATAGTGTGCTAATTATACTTAAAGGTTGATTAGTGTTAATTAAGTGTAATTAGGGATTAGATTAGAATGGATTAGCATTTATTAATTTGTTGAATTACATGTTAGTCGTTTAGTTAGCTTAATTAGATAAAGAATTGCCTATAGTATTTATTGGATGCTTCTTGGGATTTTTCCCGTCCCTTATCGGGTGTTAATTAAGCAAATCGGGCCTAGGTGGAATTTTTAGGAATTTAATATTAAATTTCGAAATTAATTTATTTATTTCCCGGAAATTTAACTTGGATGGTCAGCGACCGGAATTTTATGCTGATGATTGTGGCACAGACCATTTATTTAATTGAGCTTTATATTGTGCTAAATTGAATTTATTGCATTTATTTATTTAATTTTCGAAATTAATTATTTAATTATTTATTTCCCAGAAATTCAACTTGGATGGCTAGCGACCGGGATTTTATGCTGATGATTGTGGCGTAGACCGTTTATTTAATTGAGCTTTATATTGTGCTAAATTGAATTTATTGAATTTATTTATTTAATTTCGAAATTAATTATTTAAATATTTATTTTCCGGAAATTCAACCGGGATAGTCGATGACCGAAATTTCGTACTGATTGTCATGGTGCAGTTCATTTATTTATTTGAGCTCTACATTGCGTGGGATTGATTTGATTGTGTAATTTTAGGGACTTATCCCAAATTGATTGAAATTGAATGAATGATTGGTTGATGGCCGAGTGTTATTATTTAGCATCGATGATGTTGTGATGAACAGTAAAGTAGAGGGAACTGTGCAAGAGAATTGGGGAAATTCTCGGCTGAAACCAATCAAGAACGATGTAATGAGACATACGTGGTTCGGTGATTAAAGGATATCACTGGTGAAAATGGCGCCTTAAAGAACGCACGAATGCTGTCTATTACATGTAGCAGTATGGACATACGTGGTTCGGTGATGGAGGATATCACTGGTGAAAACGGCGCCTTAAAGAGCGCACGAGTGCTGTCCATTATACACGTCACCTCGGCGGAAACAGCGCTCGAGAGCATTAATGAGGCTCTATGGCTAAGTGTACTGCTGGAGGTTATCATGATCGGTAATTGGTACGTCACCTTGGTGAAAAAGATGCCCGAGAGCATTCATCTGGCTTTGTGACTGAGTACCCGAATGGAGGTTATAAAGTATGGTGTTGATGTGACCGAGAGGTGGCCCGAATGACATGTAATCGACTAGGTCGATTGATCATTGTTTTGATCAGATTGTTGTGAATTGATTGATTGATTGGGAATGACCGTGAGTGGTCTTGTTGGCGTGTGATCGACTAAGTCGATTTGATCGATGCTTCGATTTGTGATGTGATTACTTGGGTGCCTATTCAATATGTGCTAACATGCAGGTGGAATCTGAGGCCTAGGTAAGTCCTCTGACTCATGTTGTGCTTAGGCAGCCCTAAGGTGTATTAGCTTACTAATCGGGTCTTAGGGAGTAGAACTTGCTGAGACATAGTCTCATCTCGATTGTGGGACTATATTTCAGGCCCCTAGATTTCCCGAAAGTTGGTCGGCATTTGAAGTCAAAGATGAGCAAGAAGAAGGAGATGAAGAGTTTGAAGAAATTGAGTCTAGTGGTGAAAAACCTGAGGAGGACTGGGATGATGATCCCGAGCATAGTCCTATCCTCTTTTGTGAACCCTATACATGTGTAGTTGTGAATTTCAATAAGTAAAATTGTGGCCTGTCTTTCTATCCCATTGTTTTATTGACTGAAGATTTTTTTTAACTGCTTCCGCATGTGCATATAAATATAAAAGAAAGGGTCGGCGATACATAGTCCTGGGATATCACATTTTAAAATCGACCAAAGTTAAGGGATGTGCGCGTGCTTGAGGATCGAGGCATGACATCCCCTTTTTGTGGTATCAGAGCAATGGAAGTATTGGAGTGATAAGGTGCGATGACCTATGGGATAGTAATAGGAAAGGGCTTTAAATTCATGACTGGCGCATGTCTTTGATAGCTGATAGGTAGAATTGTTTGTTGTGTGTGAATTGCTTGCTTTTAATTAGTGTGGTTTCAAAAGGCAGAGTGTCGACTTTGGCTAGCTCGAGCGTAAGAGTACCATCGCAGGTTGGTACTAGTGTGGCAGTGTTGATTGATTCTAAGTTTGATAAGATCGATCTGATGCAAGTGTTCCTTGGAATCTGGATGAGTCAATAATATCAGAATCAAGTTATTGTTGCTACCTTTGCTAAGGTCCAACCTGGAAGGATGATCAGCGAATAGATTTTGATATCTGAATTAAGATTCAGCGCAAGCAGACTTGGGAATCGGTCAAGATAAAGACTGATGTTGAGAGAAGAGTATTCTACTTCACCCAATAGGAAGGATGAAATAGTCAGGTCAGCATTCAGAGAAATAGAACATGTTGTTCTATGGAAGATGATACGAATTAGTCTCGTTTATCTTGAGGACAGGAAATTGTGGTAAGTGTCGCCAGCATGGACAGTGATTTATGGGTTATTCGCATAAGTAGATGGAATCTTGACAACGGTTACTGCTGTCACCGCCGATAAGACAGTTCAGAAGAAGTGTGCCATAGAATACGCTGTGGAATTTTTGGGATAGGTTTCCGGTACAAGAAATAGTGTATGTTGACACTTGGCAGGAGGTAGAAAACTCACCAGATGGGTGTTGAAATTGTGAAAGGAATCTTGGATGAATTCAGTGTCTGGATATGGCGAGAAGAACGGAAATGGAATCGACTTAGCATTAGTCAAAGAAAGGATGTTTTGGGAAAGATTCTATCAGAGTATCGTAGCAGAGTTTTGATGAAGTTTGGGGAACCTAAGTTTATTGAAATAAGTGAAAGAAATGGGAATCGCTAGTAATAGTCATGCTTGACTAGTTGCTAAATTATCACTTTGGCACTACATGAGTAGAATGGGCTCATGTAGTAGTAAATCATGGTCATGGAACAATTCAACTTAGTCCAAGAGCACATGAAGGTGCCGAGTTTATTGGGAGTTGAAATGAATCTTCGATTTCTTTAATCTCGTCGATTGAAGACAACTCACTTGTTTGATGGAAATTGCCGAGATTACTTGGTGAGGATTATAGTTAAGACAGATTGGAGAATTAAAGATAAAAGACATCTCAATGGTCTAAGAACTTCTAGATGTGTTGTCATAAGAACTGTCAGACAATTGCCAGAGAAAGAGATAGAAATTACGATCGGGTTAACACCAGCATAGAGCCACTCTCGAAGGCTTCTTATCAGTTAGTGTTGTCTGAATCGATAGAACTAATGGTGCAGACATGAGGATTGATGAATGAGGAATTCATGCATATGAGTGCATCACTCTAAGGAACATCGGTGTTGTGGAGAGAGAAAGAAAGATGGTCCATTGCAATTATGCATCGACTATAGTCGACTCAATCAGGTGATAATCAATGATAAGTGTTCATTACCAAAGATCAATGAATGGTATGACTTGTTATAAAGAGTGTCGATGTCTTCAAAGATCGACATGAGGACAGGTTATTGCCAGTTGAGAACCAAGAAGGAGGCTATACGGAAGACAACATTTCGCACTTGGTTTAGCCCTTGAGAGAATAATGTAAAGCCATTTGATTTGATGAACGCTCCAGCGGCTGTCATAGATTTGACAAACCGAGTGTTCAAAGAATATCTAGATCAATGGTAAAGAAATCTTCATGGACCTAGCCAAGGTCGAATCAGTTGTTAATGGATCGAGACCGACAACCATGTCATAGATCAAAAGTTGTGAGAATTAGACAGATTACTACAGAAGGTTCGTGAAAGAAATTTCAGCATCAATATCATCGTGGACTTGACCTCTTAAGAAAGAAGAGAAATTCATCGGCATGGACAAGTACGAGGATAGTTTCCAGAGCTTAAAGGACTGTATACCTATTGAGGCAACATGAGAAGATTGTTGCATACACATCCCGCTAGTTGAGATCTCAGGAATTAATTTACCAACGCATGACTTGGGACTCGTAGCATCAAAAATTTGCTTTAAAGATTTAAAGTCATCAATGAGATGATGAAAGATTCCAGATCCTCATTGACTATTAAAGTCTCAAGTGTTATTCTCTCAAAAGGAATTGAATATGAGATGGTGTCGTGAATCAGAATTTCGGCAGGACTATAATGGTGTTATCTGGTGTTACCCTGGAAGAACGAAGAAGCCACTGATGCTTTGAGTCGAGAGTTTACAATGGTGCCCAGACTGACTAAAGTATAGACTCTACTTAAAAAGGGGTTCGAAATTTGGTTTTCAAAATTGAGGTAGGCTACCCTTTGAATTTTATAGCCGCCCTCAAAATTGAACCAGATGCTCAAGTTTGAGTCGGTGCCTAGTTAACAGACAGAGATGTTCAGAAGATCTTATAAGAGGATATTGGTAAGAAAGAATATGACTTTAAGATTTTTAAGGATGGAACGTCTAGGTTCCATGAGTGATTAAATACACTTGACAGTGTAGTACTCAGGGAAAAGATTTTTGTCAGAAGTTCACTATAGTATTGCAGTTTTGACCAGATGGTACAAGTAAGCCAAAATCGGCGTCAGCTAGATTGGTAGGGTAATATGAAGATAGATATCGCCAGGCAATTTGTAAGTGCTGGAGTTGTCAGTAAGTAGAAGTTCAATAATGCAAACTAGGACTTCTATCATCACTTAAGAGTTCCCAATGGGAATGAAAAAATATATCACAATGGAATATTGTGATGAGCTTACTAAGGATTTAGGGAATTACTGATACCATTTGAGGATAGTGGTCAATCGATAGATGGAGTTGGTCCACCTTAGCCCAGTACGAATAGATCTTGTTTTCAGTGTGACATCCAGATTTTTGGATTCTGACTTTGATTGGATAAATTGGGCATTTCATCGGCGCGACTTCAGTGCTTTTCTCTGAGTTGGACACTCACGAGATAACTAGACTAGTTGGTGAGTTATTAAGGACTTTAAGGCAAATAGACTTGGGAATTCGACCAGAAATCGATTTCTCGACCGTGTTCATCTTTAGAGATCATTACGGCACAGTTAAAAAGCGAATTAAGATCAGAGATAGGTCGGTTCAACTGAGATGAATGACCAATCGTTGGTGACCCCACTAAATTGGAAAACTCTCGTCGACTGGCACTAATTTGATTTTACTATCGTTTTGGTACCCTACGTCCGTATTTGAATCCTCAAGATTTTCACGACAATTGAGAATCGACAATGTGTCGAGTGGATTCATTGTTGCTCGAAGAAAATCGACCACGGGTCATTTGTCCTAAAAAGCTCTGAAAACTACCAAGTAGCCTGGGTTACACTAAAAGTGCGTTGGAGTAAAATTAACCGCCAATCTAAGTTCGATTTCAGAAAATGAAGATTCTGTCATGTCACAGAGTGGGCATACCGAAGTGTGTGTGCATCAGATAATTCACCGGCATGGAGTGCCAGGATTAATTATATTTCGAATCTAAATCAGAGATTACAAGTTTGGCAGAGTTTTCAGAGGGTTCTTTCTTAAGCAGTGCATGGTAGAGGGTACAGAATTTCAGTGGTGAACAGAAAGTGAAGAAAGATTACAGAATAGAGTCAGCTCAGTAATCAGGGATTGTAGTGGTCAGTTCAGTGTCAGAGTGAAGACGGCACAGAACCATAAGAAATTTTCAGTCATTGAGCTTCGAAGGTTCATTAGAGAGTCGAGAAAAGGAGATCAGATGTGAACGACAGAGGGTTATATATCAGAAGCCCAGTTCAGTTGTTGGTTCTGAAAGAACAGATTTTGTATACCAAGATGGTCTCCTTGATCAAAATGGTTAGACAACACCACGTGACCGAAGGATTAGCATGGAATAGTGAGACTTAATGAAACGACAATACCCCCATCTTTGGTATAAGGACTGATAAAGGTTTAAATTTCGAGGACGAAATTTTTGTAAGAGGGGAAGAGTTGTGACATTCGGATTTTTGGGTTTTAATTTAGACTGGATAAATAGGGCCGTTTTCGTTCAGTTGAAGCCGGGGATTGCGAAATTGAGGAGTATGAGGGATTCTTGGATAAAAAAATAATCAATTTGATAAGTGAGACATCAATTGATTTTATGAGAGTCTTTTGAGAGAGAATTAAGAGGGAAATTGGATGCGGAAATGCAAGAGGGGAATCAAGAACTCTAGTTGGAATTTCCTTTGGGATTAATTGAGCTTATTCAAAAGAAATTGGGATAAGAATTTTCCATTCTAGGAAATTCTTTTGTTTAATCTCCTTCCCATTTCCTTTTTCTTTTTCCATCTTGGCCAAACACTCTCTTCCTTTTATTTCCTTTTTCTTTTTCTCCCTACCCCACTTGGCCGACTCTCTCTCTGTCCCTCTCTTTTCTTTTCCCTCGTGCGTTTTCCCCCTTCACCGACTGCCCCCTTATCAATTTCAACTTTGCTTCTCCTCCTTCACTTTTTACTTTTGACTAGTCAAACACACTTATCTCTTCTTCTCACTCTTATCCTCATCTTCTCTCTCCCTCGGTACTCTCCCTCTCCCTCTGGTTCGAAAAAAGGGACAGAAAACATAAGCAGAGGCCGCACGAAGAGGAGCAGCTCATCGAAGACAGAAGCTGCTTGCTGTCACCGCCGCACGCCACCGAGCCATTGTCTTCTCCCCCAGCGCGCTGCCCGCAACCTTCGCCTCTCCTCACTCGTCTCAACCGTCGTCGACACCATCTGTGTTCCCCTCCATTTGCTGCTCGGAGTGCCAGATCTGGGAGGATACCAAACGAAAAGTAGCACCCGGTGTCGCTTGGACTGGAGCTGCCATCGTCGCCGGTAGCCGTCCTCGCGTGAGCACACGTGTGGCCGTGCTTGGCCGTGTCTCCCATTGCCCTGCCGTGCTACCTCAACTTCCAGCCGCCTCTATTCAGCCTCTGTTTAGCTTCGTTTTGGCCATCACGGGCCATGGTTCGGCCACCTCCGGCCACCGTGAAGCCTCGTCTAAGTCTTGTTCAGCCCCTCCGTCCATCTAGGTCCGTTGTTGCTCCAATTTGAGCTTGGATCTGCCCCCAACCAGTAGCAAACAGAGAGGAGGAACGTGGGTATGACAGCAAGTTCGAGGCCCGTTTTGGCCGCCTTCCCGAGCCCGGATGCTCGGCCCACTTTGGGGAAAATCGATCCTCGCGTTGAGCCCTTCGTTTTGTGTGAGTTTTACTCACTAATGCCTTATTAGTGTGCTAAATATACTTAAAGGTTGATTAGTGTTAATTAAGTGTAATTAGGGATTAGATTAGAATGGATTAGCATTTATTAATTAGTTGCATTACATGTTAGTCGTTTAGTTAGCTTAATTAGATAAAGAATTGCCTATAGTATTTATTGGACACTTTTTGGGATTGTTCCCGTCTCTTATCGGGTGTTAATTAAGCAAATCGGGCCTAGGTGGAATTTTTAGGAATTTAATATTAAATTTCGAAATTAATTAATTAATTATTTATTTATTTACCATAAATTTAACTTGGATGGCCATCGACCGGGATTTTATGCTGATGATTGTGGCACAGACCGTTTATTTAATTGAGCTTTATATTGTGCTAAATTGAATTTATTGCATTTATTTATTTAATTTTCGAAATTAATTATTTAATTATTTATTTCCCGGAAATTCAACTTGGATGGCTAGAGACCGGGATTTTATGCTGATGATTGTGGCACAGACCGTTTATTTAATTGAGCTTTATATTGTGCTAAATTGAATTTATTGCATTTATTTATTTAATTTCGAAATTAATTATTTAATTATTTATTTTCCGGAAATTCAACCGAGATGGCTGGTGACCGGAATTTCGTACCGATTGTCGTGGTGCAGGTCATTTATTTATTTGAGCTCTACATTGCGTGGAATTGATTTGATTGTGCAATTTTAGGGACTTATCCCAAATTGATTGAAATTGAATGAATGATTGGTTGATGGCCGAGTGTTATTATTTAGCACTACGATGCTGTGATGAACAGTAAAGCAGAGGGAACTGTGAAAGAGAATTGGGGAAATTCTCGGCTGAAACCAATTAGAAACGATGTAATGAGACATACGTGATTCGATGATTAAAGGATATTAGTGGTGAAAACGGCGTCTTAAAGAACGCACGAGTGCTGTCTATTACATGCAGCAGTATGGACATACGTGGTTCGGTGATGGAGGATATCACTGGTGAAAACGACGCCTTAAAGAACGCACGAGTGCTGTCCATTATACACGTCACCTTGGCCGAAACAGCGCCCAAGAGCATTAATGAGGCTCTGTGACTAAGTGTACTGCTGGAGGTTATCATGATCGGTAATTGGTACGTCACCTTGGCGAAAAAAACGCTCGAGAGCATTCATCTGGCTCTGTGACTGAGTACCCGAATGGAGGTTATAAAGTATGGTGTTGATGTGATCGAGAGGTGGTCCAAATGACATGTAATCGACTAGGTCGATTGATCATTGTTTTGATCAGATTGTTGTGAATTGATTGATTGATTGGGAATGACCGTGAGTGGTCTTGTTGGCGTGTGATCGACTAAGTCGATTTGATCGATGCTTTGATTTGTGATGTGATTGCTTGGGTGCCTATTCGATATGTGCTAACATGCAGGTGGAATTTGAGGCCTAGGTAAGTCCTCTGACTCATGTTGTGCTTAGGCAGCCCTAAGATGTATTAGCTTACTAATCGGGTCTTAGGGGGTAGAACTTGCTGAGACATAGTCTCATCTCGGTTGTGGGATTATATTTCAGGCCCCTAGATTTCCCGAAGGTTGGCCGGCATTTGAAGTCAAGGATGAGCAAGAAGAAGGAGATGAAGAGTTTGAATAAATTGAGTCTAGTGGTGAAAGACCTGAGGAGGACTGGGATGATGATCCTGAGCATAGTCCTATCCTCTTTTGTGAACCCTGTACATGTGTAGTTGTGAATTTCAATAAGTAAAATTGTGGCCTGTCTTTCTATCCCATTGTTTTATTGTCTGAAGATTTTTTTTAACTGCTTCCGCATGTGCATATAAATATAAAAGAAAGGGTCGGCGATACATAGTTCTGGGATATCGCATTTTAAAATCGACCAAAGTTAAGGGATGTGTGCATGCCTGAGGATCGGGGCATGACAATACCCATGGCCAATCCCCTTTAGGTGCTTTGTTCTTCCCCCATCTTGGCCAACTGGGGCCAAGACTCGTTGGCGCCGGCTCATACTTGATTTATAAGCTTGTTCCTGTGGGAATTGGTTCTGCAGAAATAAGAGGAATGCTTGACCAGGAAGAGGGTGACATAATAACAGGTGATTGAGATCTATTAGTTAGCTTGTTCCAATTGAATGATTCATCGATGTGAATTGAAAAGTGTAGCTCTTTCATCTTTTCTAAACCATGAACGTCAATGATGCCACAACGTTTCCAATTAGGACTCTTTACTAAATGTAATGGATCTGTTAACTCTGTAAGAGAAGTTGGTTCACCTCTACTGCTTCTATCGGCTTACTTTTTTCTCTTCATCTTTTGCAGTGATCGACGATGACACGATATACATAACCATGATTATATGCTTCCAGATTCAGAACTTGGTGAATAACCTCTAAAAATCAAACATAATGAAGTGCAAATAAAACTATTTTGAATGAGACGAGGCACAATATAAGATGAAATGAATCACATGAGGAATCATAGAAGATCACCTTTAAGATCAAACAATTATATCAAATTGAGTATGGTTATACGTGTGATAGCATCCGTTACACTTGGAATATCAACGAACCCTACCATTGCAAGTGCTTGGAGTGTTATTTTTTAAGGTTCAGAATTTAGAGTTTAGGATTTATCAAGATAAGAAGGCCCGACAAATTTGAAGCTAAATCCTAAACCATTGATGTTTCGTGAAAGCAATGTACGAGCGTCTACCAAGTTGATAGAAGGCAAAAGAATGAGATCAAGTAGAAGTCCAGCTCTATCTATTCCAGAGGCCCCTCCTTTCAGTGCATTCCTGCCTGAGATCTGTATAATCAACCATATTATTTTGCATCAGTCTACATAGTTTGAAAAGGGCTTCGGACGATCTCAGCACATTTCAATCTTTGATGAGGTCCAGTGTCTTCTAAGTCCTAACGACAGTGCTGGACTCATTGTTTCTTGTAATTACTAAAGTGATATAGTAGTCTATAGAAGTACAAGGAGGGCCTTTGTGGGATATCACAGCCAATAATCTTTGACGGATAAATTAAGCAAGATAATATCCAATTCTTGATTTCCTTAATCGAACGGATAACCTGCTGTCAGCCTGGCAAAATCGCAAAAACTGGGTCTAACTGACTTCAGATTTTGATTGGGTCTGGAGATTATCAAACCGAAACTCTGGGTCTGGTAACCTTCAGACGGAAACGATTGGGCCTTGAACTCTTCAGACTTAAGCAACTGAATCTTGGATTCTTTAGACTCAACTAACGAGGATGTTTTGTTAACTTCAAAACTTATAAGGGATTTTTCTTCAACAATCTCCCCATTTTTGATGGTGACAAAACTCCTCGGCAGATTTGTAAACTCATAACCTGCAAAGAAAACTCATATATATTTTGAGGAATATTTCTACAAGCACAGAAAAATGTTAGTCCAGTAACTATAATCCTTACAAATATAATGATCCTGCAAGTTCACAAATCTACAAATCCAATCATTAATCCAATGCATCAAGTCATATAAGTTCAAATATTAAACAACCCAAAAGTTCAAAGTCATAAACAAAGACAGTCTAAAAACATAAACAAATGAAATAAAAGTTCAAATAAGTTCAAATCAAATAAGTTCACATCTGCAAGGCTCTTCCCCTTTTTGTCCCATCAAAAGGAGGTAGAGTGGTCAAGAATGTGTTTGATAAAATTCAGGGCTCTTTTGGAATGCGAACAAGATGGTATTCGCTGAGCGATTGCACCATCTTCTCAAGGCTTGTGAGAGCTTCCTTCACTGAATCCAACTCAGCACCCTTCACATTTGATTCCACTTAAAGTTTTAGGGCATTGATTTGGTCTTGCATGGACGAGGAAGTGACCAGCATTGCCTTCTTGAGATCTCGCAGCTCATAATCCATTCTAAAAACCTGCTTTTTAAGGTCCAGCATAATATCCAACAGTTGTGAAAATGCTGTTGAATTGGCATTACCTGAACTAGGACCAACAGACTTTGTTCTTGGAGTTTGAAAGCTTGGTGCATCCTTTTCAGCCCTGAGCCCATCAGATGGAGAGGATTCATCAATCTCTGGAAAATGAGATGCATAAATGTCTTCTGGATCAACACTAGACTTACTGACATCACTGTAATGCAGTGGTGATAAAATTCCTTGATCAGCAGCAACTCCCCCTGTTTTGTTGCCAGTGGGTGGAGTCGAATATTCTTCGCCAAAATCAATTTCATTTTCAGCACTGTGATGCAGTTCAGCCTCCTTTCGAGATTGTTCTTGAGCAAAGGATGGCTCAATTCCTTCAGCAAACTCCTCTTGAGCTTTGCTTTCCTCTTTATCTCTTCCTTTTCTCTCTTTCTCTTCTCTTCTGACTTCTTCTTCTTCTCTTCTTCGTGCTTCCTCTGCTTCTCTTCTCTATTTCTCTTCTTCTTCTTCTCTTCTCTTCTCTTCCTCTTCTCTCTTTCTCCGTTCTTCCTCTCTTCTCATTCTCTTTGCTTCTTCTTTTGCTTTTGCTTCTCTCCTTGCCCTCTCTTGAGTGTTAGTTCTCAAACTAACTGTGCTCCTCAACTTTGTGAGAGCATAAAGAGTCATGGCATCGTCAAAATTTTCTTCATCATCCTCATCCTGTAGGATGACTTTTCTTCTCTTTTTCTCGGTAACAGCCATGGGCTCTTTGCCCTTTCTCTTGGCAGCAGCAACAACAGATTCTTTGGAGGGAGTCTTCTCCTTCAGTCCTTCCAATGCAGAGTTCAACCCTGGAAGCTTCATCTTCATCACCATTTTAAATCCGACAAGCATCAAGCTTAGATTGGTCAGGCATAAAGGTGCAGAAATCTATATCTTGAAGTGCCTAAACAACTTGGTGATGAGAGACGAGTAAGGCAGTTGGACTTTATCCTTAACCACTGTTCTGTACATGTGGAATAGGATAACATGGGGAAGTGAGAAAGGCCTGCCTTGATTGAGAGCAAATATGAGTTTTGCTTCTATTTTGGAGACGTCAGTTTTAGAAGTTGCCTTCGGCCTGAGACAGTTGATGATAGTCTTGTGCAGCAAAACATTTGAGGCATTCATCCTATTGTAGGATATTTTGGCTTCCAAACTCCTGTCTCGCACAATTTCAAGAGTAGCATATGCTATGGACACTTTAATTGGTTGGAAACTCCTTCTTTCCACCCCAATTATATCAACCAAAGTGTCAACATCCACAACAAACTCTTTATCCATAAAAGTGAATGACAACCTGTTGGCATCTAAAAAAGACAAGTTGGAATAAAAATATGCCGTCAATTCACTATAAGCACTTGTCGCGTCTGTACAGAACTTCTCCAATTGCAGCTTAGTGAATTTTTCCCTGAGATTCACCTTGACTGAGTCAAGGAAATCAAAATCCACGCTTCTAGGATTCACAACTCCTCTCTTCAACAACTTAGAATACATCCGTTCATGTTCTCTTGATTGAAAAGGACTTCCTTGAGGACAAATAGCATTCACAGCCACACCCATCTATGGTTGGAATTGAGAGAACATCCTTTCATCATCATCCATAGGCTGATTTGCTGTATTTTCCCGTGGATCACTAGGTATATTTTCACGAGTGCTCTGTGCGAGCCCTTTATCAACAATACCTAAATCTTCCATTTCTTTCAAGAAAATATGTTCTTTCTTATATCCTCTCTCCTTCAGAAAATCATCGATCAGCCTTAACTCTGTACCCTATCCTTCAACTTTTTATACAGAGCATACGCAAGCTTGGGTCTCAAGGTTCTTATCGGTTCTGCCTCGGTAATTACTTCCTCTTCAAACTGTTGACTCGGAGTGAATCTTCTTCACCCGTTAGGTCAACTCTTGTAGGACCCTCTTGTTGTCTCTGTGGTCCCTTTCCAGCAAGTCTTGACGATTTTCTTGAAGACATGCTTGAATAGTGAGCAATTGTCCAACTTGTTCGCAAAAAGATTGGATTTTTGCTGAGTAAAGAAATCGAACAGGGACGGTAATGAAGAGTTGCTTAAGATTTTTGGGTTTTAAAAAGAGAGAGTAAACGAGGTGGCTTTTGAACGTTGTGGCGAATGAAGACGACGATTCGGGAGTAAAAATAGCAAGAAAAGATAAAAAAAAAAAAAAAGATACTGAACCGTCGCTAGAAGGAAAAAAGAAAAACTGCCAATTTTGAAAAAGTGAACTGCAAATTTTGAAAAAGAAAACTGCCATAAAAGAAATGTCAGAAATCGAATAAAGGCAGATTTCGATATTTCAAAAACAATTAATAATTTAATGCAAAAAAAATAAAGAAAGTCGAAACACGCAATCAGACTTTATATCAAAGTCTGAGAGTATCCAGACTTTACCTGTGAGTTTGATATCATTCAGACCTTACCTTTGAGTCTGAACTTTTCAAGACTCTAGTTTTAAGTTTGAACCTCTTCAAAACTTATAATATTCAGTCTTGAGCGAATTGATTCAAAGTGAGCTTTCTCTAGGAGCTTTGTGAATATGTCTGCCAATTGGTTCTTTGAATCAATAAACTGAATCACCACTTCACTATTTTGAACATGGTCTCTAATGAAATGATGCTTGATTTCAATGTGCTTTGCTCTTGAATGAAGTATTGGATTCTTTGTAAGGTTGATTGCGCTGACTTTGTCACATTTGATTTCTGTGCAAGATACTTCAACTCCAAAATCTCTCAATTGTTGTTGCATCCATAGTATTTGAGAACAGCAACTCCCAAGAGCTATGTATTCTACTTCAGCGGTTGAAAGAGCTATGGTACTATGTTTTCTTGAGAACCAAGATACTAACCTATCTCCCAAAAGTTGACAAGTACCTGTATTGCTTTTTCTATCCACTTTACAGTCAGCAAGGTCAACATCAGAATATCCAAGGAGAGTAAAGTCTCCTTTTTTGGAATACCATAGACCTAGCTTAAATGTGGTTACAACATATTTAATAATACGCTTCACAGCAGTCATGTGAGATTTTTTAGGATTAAATTGAAATCTAGCACAAATGCAAACAGTAAATAAAATATCAGGTCTAGATGCAGTAAGGTAAAGAAGTGAACCAATTATGCTACTGTATAGTTTTTGGTCTACACTCTTTCCTTCTTTATCTTTATCCAGCTTTGATGAGCTTGACATAGGAGTTTCCGTCTTCTTGCAATTCTCCATTCCAAACTTCTTGATGAGGTCTTTTGCATACTTTTCTTGGTGGATAAAAGTTCATTCTTTTGATTGTTTGACTTGAAGTCCCAAAAAGAAGTTCAATTCACCTATCGTGCTCATTTCAAATTCATTCTACATGTAACTTGAAAAATTCTTACAAAGATTTTCATTAGAAGAACCAAAAATTATATCATCAACATAAATTTGTACAAGTATGAAATCCTTGCCTTCTCTTTTGATAAATAAAGTAGTATCTACTTTACCTTTAGAAAAGTCACTTTGAATTAAGAAACTACTTAACCTTTCATACCAAGCTCGAGGAGCCTGTTTTAAACAAGACAAAGCTTTCTTCAGCTTGAAAACAAGAATTCGTTTTCTTGGATCTTCGAATCCTGGCAGTTGTTCCACATAGAGTTCTTCTTGGATAATTCCATTTAGAAATGCACTCTTCACGTCCATTTGGAATAACTTGAAATTTTTAAAGTAGGCAAAAGCAAGAAGTAATCTTATAACTTCTAACCTTGCTACCGGAGCATAGGTTTCATCATAGTCGATTCATTCTTCTTGTGTGTAACCTTTTGCCACGAGTCTTACTTTGTTCCTTACCACCTTTCCTTGTTGATCAAGCTTGTTCTTGAAGACCCATTTAGTATCAATTATTGATTTACCTTTTGGCTTAGGAACAAGTTCCCAAACATTGTTGATTTTGAATTGATTCAATTCCTCTTGCATGGCTTCAATCCATCTTTCATCTTTCAATGCATCTTCTACGGTCTTGGGTTCAATTTCAGAAACAAGTGCTAGAGCACTAGATTCTTCACGCCTTTTGGATCTTGTACGAACTCCTTCATCAATGTTCCCAATGATGAGATCTGCAGGGTGAATGGATTGATGCTTCCAATTTGTAATTGGTTTGTCACTTTGATGAGACTCAGTTTCAGTTGGAGCTACTGATTTGGTTTGCAGTTGTGCGTTTGAGATTTGATTTTCTTCAAGAGAATTCGTAAATGCTTGGCCAGACTCTTCAAGAGAATTCGTAGATACTTGGCCAGACTCATAATCTTCAGGTTGAGTCTAATTCTAAACTGAGTCTTCGAATTTCACATTCATGGATTCTTCCACAATCTATGTCCTTTTGTTGAAGACTCTGAAGGCTTTACTTGTCATTGAATAACCAAGGAAAATTCCTTCATCTGATTTTTCTTCAAACTTACCAATTCGATCATTTGAATTCTTTAAGATAAAGCATTTACAACCAAATACATGAAAATAAGAGACAATAGGTTTCTTACCTTTGAACAATTCATAAGGTGTTTTCTCTAAAATAGGTCTTAGAAAAATTCTGTTTATAATGTAACAAGCAGTTGAAGTTGCTTCAGCCCAAAAGTGAGGAGAAATATTACTTTCAATCAAAAGAGTTCTTGCCATTTCTTGTAAAGAACGATTTTTCCTTTCTACAACTCCATTTTGTTGTGGAGTGTATGGGGATGAAAAATTATGCTGAATGCCAGAATCATCACAAAATTTAGCAAAATCATGATTTTCAAATTCACCACCATCATCAGTTCAAATACTTGAAATTGTATATCCTTTCTCAATTTGAATTTTCTTAGCAAACTTAATGAAATAAGATAAAACTTCAGATTTATTTGAGAGAAAGAATACCCAAGTAAAACGAGAATAATCATCTACTATTACCAAACAATATCTTTTACCTCCAATGCTTTGAGTTCTTGTTGGACCGAACAAATCCAGGTGTAATAGCTGCAAAACACGTTTAGTGGATACCTGATTTATAGATTTATAAGAATTTCTAACCTGTTTTCCAAGTATGTAAAGAGTGCATAATTCATGTTTTTGATACGTTAGGTTAGGAAGTCCTCGAACAAGCTTTTTGGATGAAACTTTTGCAATTTGCTTCAAGTTGACATGTCCAAGCTTTCTGTGCCAGAGAATAGCTTCATCTTGAATAGATATCAAGCACTGAGAACTGTCAGACTTTATATCCAGCAAATAAATGTTTCCATGTCTTCGTCCAGTAAAAGATTATGAGAGATCTTTGCTTGTTCAAGAACAAGTACCTTCTTGAAAGTTGATCTTGTATCCAGTGTCGCATAGCTGACTAATACTCAGAAGGTTATAATTCAACCCTTCAACTAGAGAAACGTTGTTGATTATGAGGTTTCCTATCTTCACGGTTCCTCGACCAACAATTTTTCCTTTGTTATTGCCACCAAAGGAGACATTTCCTCCTTTAACTTGAGAGAGTTTTATGAAGCAAGTTGAATCTCCAGTCATGTGTCTTGAACAGTCACTATCCAAATACCACTTGATTCTTTTCTTGATAGTGACCTGCATTTAAATGAAAAACTCAAGTTTTCTTTGGTACCCAAACTTTCTTAGGTCCATCATTTTTAGTGCCATAAACAGTCTTTGTCCAACTCTTCTTAACCGGTTTCCAAACTTTGGGACAATCCTTCTCAAAATGTTCTAAGTGCATTTAAGAGCATCTAAGAGCATTTCTTCCAACAGGCTTTACAAAAACCTTTTGAAAATGATTCTTATAAAAAGACTTTGTAGGCCTATTATTGATTCTTTCTTTTACTTTCGGAAAATCAATCAAGGGAATGGTTTAATCTGTCATTCCTAGACCAGATTTATTAAAATAGGGTCTTTGAATTGAAAGGATTTTGTCCAATTTTTCATAATCCATTGAAAATATTTTTGTGACTTTCAAGAGATCTTCTTTCAAGCAGGCATTTTCTTTTGAAAGAACAATTTCATTTTCTTTTGAAACAGCAAGACACTTATCTAGATTTTCAACCTTTTCAATCAAAGTCTTTTCTTGTTGTTTCAATTTGAAATTCTCCCTTTTTAGTTCAGAAATCCTTTTAAGAGAGCCTTTAAGACTGAGACAAAGTTCATCAATGTAATTCGACATCTTGGTAAGAATTTTTAAATTTCTAACCTTGACATCGCCGTTTGAGTCTGAGTCTGAGTCTGAGTCTGAGTTTGAGTCTAAGTCTGAGTCTGCCATAAGATAGATATTGGCATACTCTTCATCACTCTCTTCACATTCAGTGTCACTCCATGTTTCAGCTTTGAGTGCCTTCTTGAATCTGTCTGGTTTTCCTTTCTTTTTCTTTGATAAGGGCTAGTTGGGTCTTATGTGCCATTTTTTCTTGCATTCAAAGCAAACAACATCCTTGTTAGTATTGTCTTCTTCATTTGATTTCTTTTGAAACCTTTGATTGTTTTGTCTCTTTTCATTGAATCTTCTTCCTTTTCTATTTAACTTTCTGAACTTTCTAATCAGAAGTGCCAGCTCTTCGTCATCCAAGTCTTCTTTTGAATCTGTGACATTAGAATCATTATTAGATTTTAAAGCAATTGACTTCTTACCTTTGGTGTCAAAGTCCTCATTGAATTGTTTGACTTCATATGATTGAAGTGTGCCGACCAACTAATCTACCGAAAGAGGCATGATCCTTTGTGTTTCTCTTATGGATGTTTTTACGTGATTCCAATTTTTGGAGAGTCCTCTCAACAGCTTATTGACCTTCATTGGTCCTGAGATTGGCTGTCCTTGGTATGCTAAGCTATTTGCAATTTATGTAAACCGACTAAACATATCCGTGATGGATTCTCCTGGCTTCATTTTGAAGGCTTCATATTGTTCGAGAAGGATATTGATCTTGGTTTCTTTAACTCGATCTGTTCCTTCATAAGTGACGTGTAATCTATCCTACACTTCTTTAGCTGTTTCACAAAAGGAAATTCTGTTATACTCAGTAGGAGATAAGGCAGAATATAGAGAATAGATAGCTTTTGCATCAAGGGCTTGTCTCTTTGAAATTTCGGCTTGTGACAGTCCGTTCCATCAACTATTTCTTTCCCTATGGTTGATGCAGCTTGAGGAACAATTCCTTTCTCTACTACATCCCATTCCTGAGGATCTTTGGATCTTAGGAATGCCTTCATCTTGTTTTTCCATACGTTGTACTCCTTTCCATCGAAGTAAGGACGTCTGGTGTTTCTTTGGCCTTCAATCAAACTTGGAGCCAAAATACTAGCCATAGATCTTTAGCTAGAAAGTATAAACACTTTCAATAAATAAGCAATCTCGCTCTGATACTAATTGATAAAGGCTAGTAAATACACCTAGAAGGGGGTGAATAGGTGCTTATGAAATTCTTTTCAAATCTTTAACAAAAATATCCTTTGGCATGAAAATAAAATTAGAGATAAATTAATCACGCAGTTATAAAAATAAATAGAGTAGGGTAAGAGAAAATTGATACAAAGATTATAGTGGTTCGGCTTGTTGTAAGCCTACGTCCACTCTCCACGCTGGCAGCCAACTGGCTGTAATCATTATGTAGCAAATGAGAGCTTTACAGTCTATGATCTAGACTTCTTTAGTAGAAATTCTCTTCTACAGCTTCTCGCAATTTCACACTGTAAGTGTCTTTCCTTAGTACATAATTTTGAGCACAAGAGATTTTGAAAACAAGATGATTCAGAGGTTCTAACTTCGAAACTTTTCTATCGGCTCTCTCATATTTTCGAACAACTTCGACACACCTTAAATAACCCTTCGTGCCTCCAAGCCGTTAGCACTTTCCAAGAATTCATCCAATCTACCTGTTTGAATGAATCAATTTAAGTGATCTTCAAGTTGTCGAATATATAAGTAGAAAATAGCTCGTCAATCCTGCTCGCCCATACAAATAGGATCTTGAGTTTCCAAAATTAGATCCTTCCAAAACTCGCTTGATCTTCAACGGATAAAATCCAAAGAATAAATCTTTCGAGCTCAATATCACAGCCAGTAATCTTTAACGGATAAATTAAGCAAGACAATATCCAATTCTTGATTTCCTTAACCGTACGAATAACCTGCTGTCAGCCTGGCAAAATCGCAAAAACTGGGTCTGACTGACTTCAGACTTTGATTGGGTCTAGAGATCGTCAGACCGAAACTCTGGGTCTGGTAACCTTAAGATGGAAACGATTAGGTCTTGAACTCTTCAGACTTAAGCGATTGAGTCTTAAATTCTTCATACTCAACTGACGAGGATGTTTTGTTAACTTCAAAACTTATAAGGAATTTTTCTTCAACAATCGTGTGGTAGGGGTGTCCATTGGTCCAATCCAATTTGTGAATTGAATTAGACTGGGCCATGGTTGGTTCTAGGTAGTTCATGTGGGAATTGGTTTGGTTTTTTATTCTTAGAAAGGAATTGGACTAATTGGTCGGAATAGCATAATCGGTTCATAGTGTATTATTAATTTTTTATTCACTAAGGGAAAAAAGTACATGTTATTTGTAGGAGTAATTATTTTATTTACTCATAACTTCCCATGATTACTAATTTTACCCAACACTAAAGTAACTTTCAATATATATATGAACTTTAGAAAGAAAGTAAAAATTTAAAAAAAAGTAACACCGTTAGTTCTTGGGACAACTTGGGAATTATAGAGAGGCTACCTGATTTTTAGGGTGGATAGGGTTGGTTCCTAGTTCCATAGACTGAAAACCAATATTGTCTAGTATGATTCTTGATTCTAGAGACAGATCACCTCTATGGTGTAGGGATTTTTAAGCATTGTGCTACCTATTGATTAAGTTTTGCGTAGTTAATTTTTATTTTCTACAAATTGTGTGGTGTGAAAGTTTATGTAGAAAACATAACAAAGCATGTAATGGAGATTCAAATCTTGTCGGCGATTAATTCTATTATTAGATCTACTTGCCCATCATGAGTAAATTATTGAAAAAGTCCTAAGCCTATTGTAGTTATATCTATTTGGTCTAAAACCTTTTAATTGTGTTAATTGAGTCCTTAACATTTTCATTATTTTCATTTTTTGTTGACAATTGCTGACATGGATGCTAATTATTTTACGTGACACAATACACGTTGACGTTGATAATTTTTACAATTTTTTTTTTAAATTTTAAAATTTATTTTCCTTTCTTTTTAGTTTGTCTTCTTCCTTCACTAGCCAGCATGCCTTGGCAATGGCTGGCGACCAGCCACTGTTGACACCCAAATTTTAACTACTCATTTAATAATAAATTGTATAGAAAATTAGGGGTTGAGATTTAGCCCGTAAACAAAATAGTAAAGAGGAAATGAAGTGGGGTTGGGCTGAGAGAAAGTAAAGTGAACTTCGTTTTCAGCTGAGCGTTGCTCAGCAATCTCGCCTCAAACTGATGACTTATAGTAGACACCAAGTCTGTAGCATGCTCTTCCACAACGCCTAAATTTCCGGTGAGTTTTCTTTGGGTTCGATCCACTTATATCTCAAGGATATTGGCTCGGAGACATCGAGGTGACTGACCATATACGGATTCACTTTGGATTTGCATTCCAGCTGTCATTGCTGAACCGAGTAAGGACCCGTGGCCGATCCCTTTTAGGTGCTTTGTTCTCCCCCCATCTCAGCCAACTGGGGCTGAGACTCGTCGGCGCGGGCTCATACTTGATATTGAGCTTTGCAGAGTTGGGCTTGGTCACTGTTGACACCTAAATTTTTGGGGTTGATTTTTGCTAAAAAATAAAAAAATAATAAAAAATCACATGGCATGTAGTTTAGGAAAATTTTATTTTTTCTTAAGATTTTTTTATAGATTTAGGTAATATACACCGGGATATGTATTTTTGCGCAAGAGGGAAAATTTTTTGATCAAATATGCAAAAGATATTGCGCAGGGTGCCAAAATATATCCGAGGGAATATTGCACGAGCAAGATTGGAAACGAAATATGTAATGAAGATTCAATTTTTCACCCTATAAAAGGTGTCATGAAAGAATGTTTAGGGGAGTCTCTCGGTTTTCTTTGGAAAAAAAAGAGAAAAGAAAGCCGAAAAAAGGCGAAAAGGAGAGGGAGAGTCGTCCGTGGGGGTGCTCTTCCATCGGAAAAGAAAAAAAAGAAGAAGCAAAAAGCAAAAGGTGAAAAAAGTGAAAGGGAGAGAGAAGGGACGTGAAAATGGGGAAGTCAAAAGTCAGAAAAGAAGGCAGAACGATACAAAAAGTCTGCAGAGAGAAGACAGACTGGGACGCGTGAGGGGACCGGCCAGCAAAAGAAAAAAAAGAAAAAAGAGAAAAGGGAAGAGAGGAAGACCACTGTTCTTCTTCTTTGGTGCGTCTGCTGCCCAAGCCACTGCTTGCAGCACCGCGCCTCCCCCGGCCGCTGTGCCTCGCCGCACCACCCAGCTCCACCGCACCTCCGTGTTCGCCGAAGTCCTTCACCGTGTTGCCCCCGCTTGTCCGATCTGCTCCCGCTCAAAGCCGCAGCCCGCGTCACCCTCCATGCCCTCCTCCGCGCCACCGATCCGTCGAGCCCCGACGCCCTCTGCAGCCCGCGACGTCCCTGCCGCCTCGACGCTCTCGTTACCGCTGCCAAGCCCTCTGCGCGCCCCCTCGTCTCCGATCCGCCGTGCCTAGAGCCCCTGGCGTCGCGCCGTCCTCGGAGCGCCTGCCGAAGCCCTAGCCATCGGCTCCTTTTTTTTTCCTTGTTTTTCTTTTTCGAAAAAAAAGAAAAAACACAAAAAGCAAAAAAAGAAAAATTAGGTAACTTTTATTTTTATTCTTATTTTTATTGTTATTCTTTTATGTTATTTATTTTCTGTTTTATTCATTATTACTGACATTGCATATTATTTGTTATTTTTAGCGTAATTCCCCCTTTAATGTTAAATTGAAACTCCATGATATGAATTTGCCATGAAATTAGTAATTGTCAGTCCGATTTTCGCGCCCGAAATCCGACTCGCAATTACTTAAAAAGGTTGCCAATCCGATCTCCAGCCCGAGATCCGATTTGCAATTTTTCGTGAAATTGGCCAACCCGATCTCATGCGCGAAATACGGTTCGTCAATTTAGGAGATCAATTTTGCTTGATTTGCTGGGGTTGTTTGAATTAGTTTTCTTTAAAAAAATCAAAAAATAAAAAAAATGTAGTTTTAGGGTTTGCATGCTTAGGATAGAAATTTCATTTTTTTTTAAATAATAAGAAATCATAAAAAAAATGATATTAACTGGTTTAGGTTGCATGTTTAATTATTGAGAATTGTTAATTTCAAAATAAAAAAAAAAGGAGATAAAAAAAACTCAAAAATTGTTGAATTAGGATTAGGTTTGTTTTCTATTGTCTTGCATGTTTAGATTAAGGATTTTATTTTAGGTCGTAAAAAAAAAAAAAAAATCATCATGCATATGTCATGTAGAATTAGGGCATATTTTGTACGTCATTGCATATTAGGGTAAATCGCATGTTTCATTTTAAGTTTAAATTGATTTTTAGATAGATTGCATCCTAGATTAGAGATTGCTAAGTTAAGATAATATTTTAGTTTAAATTAGGTTTCTGGCTCAACCTAATTCCTAATATAAACTAAATGGGATCTTAACCTAGTTAGATAATTTTCACATTTACCCAATTTCAAATTTCATGAAAAAAATCCAAAAAATGTCTTAGGATAAGTTATTTCCATTTTTAGGATAAATTGCAATTTTTAGGAAAAAGAAAAAGTAAAAAGTGTCATGAACATGTCATTTAGGAATAGAAATATCAAATGCACGTCATTTAGTTTTTAGGCCCATTTAATTAGAAATTGCCCGTAAATAGAATTAGATCATTTAGATTGCATTTAATTATTGCATTTCTTTATGATTTAATCTATTCATGTCATATAGTTTAAATCATGTTGCAATGTCATGTAATTTAAGTCATGTTGCCATGTCATATTAGATTATTAGCATGCATTGCATATAGAATAAGTTCTCATTAAATAAAGTGAAAACAAAAAAAAAAGAAATTGCATGTTAATTAGAAATCATATCTAGGATTGATGATGTGAATTCTGATCTAACGATGCAGATGCTTTCGTTGCTACAAAGTAAGTCCCTTAACCTTTTCATTATTTTATTGGGTGTTAAATTGGTGGATTTTACACCCGCATGATCACCTCATATGTTAGGGAGATAAATTGAAATCAATTCAAGCTGCTTACTAAACAATTTTTTTCAAAATAAAATAATGGTACCGAAAGGGCGTTAGAGGAATCTAGTGTAACCAAGTCCCCGTATCTAGAATCTTTGGTTCGCAGGAGTAAAGTAAATCTCCCATTACTTTACTTGGGTTTCTAATCGACCCACCAAAAATGAATTAGTGGCGACTCCTAATTGAAAATCAAGTGCATGCTAAGAACTTGAACCTAAGTCGCGAATTGGTATGGGCTTGTGAGAGCTCGAGTTAAGTCCAGGCTTAACAATCCATTAGCCAAACCATAGGTGGTTCACACCCGAAAATTTGGTCGCGACAGTCACCATGGCATGTTGTTACCTACTCTGTGTTGATTGTCGATTTTGACCCTAGCTCTAATTGACTCCGTTTCACTTTTTCCAGTTGGTGCCTGCCATGTGTTTTTTGAAAGCCACAATGACACATAGTTTTAGTTTCCTCATTTTGGATGAAATCGAGTTGGCCGCACATGGCCTCGTTTTGTCAAAGGGTTGCGATGATGTTTGGTGACTCTAGGCATCGGCCATTTAGTAGTTTGCCACATGTTCCTACTTCCGCCGTTGTTTCGTGTCAAGAATATAATGCGAAAATGCTAATGGACTTTGCAATTAAACCAATGTGAAATCACTAGAGAAATAAAAAAAGGAATTATAAAGACACCAGAAATTTACATTATTCGATTTGAGTATCGGCACCTATATTTACGTAAAGGGTCAGAGTAAACTGTAATAAGATAATTATAGAATTATAATTGTTCACATGCTCAAATATTTCCTATGCCTAAATTACATCCAAATTCATATTGTACTCAATTAAATGTAAGATCATAGTACAAAATCTCTGAGTGTTCAAGCCCAAATCAAAACGCTCATCTATGGCTGGAAACAAGGTGCGTTCCTTTTTCTTTCCCTTCGAGCAACCGTGGCTTCTTCATCGTAGCTGTTCAGAATGGGGAGCCCACAGAGTCTTCTATTTTCCTTTTTGCATGCATGCGGCTACTCAGGCAAAGAAATAATAAGACCAAACCCTCGTAGGGACCATTTTGCCCCCCACAGTGAAATATATATGATAAAAATAAAGTTTGTCGACCTAGTAGGTTAGTGGCGACTCGTCATTTGAAAATTCTCATAGTATCAGTTTGACTTAATATCGAATATCTTAATGTCGCGCAATGTATGGGCTTGGGAAAACCCGCGCCTAATTGAGGGTTGTGAACCCGCATTTTAGGTAGTTCCCTTATACTTATGTAATTTCCGGTCTGGAAAGAAAAGTTAAGTCGCGACAACCACAGGAGAGAGCCAGCGAGGTTCTACCTTGGCCCAAACCCTACTAGCTCGAGCCGTGAGCCTCATGCAAGGCTCCACCTCTCTTGGTCAACCAAGGTCAAGCTTGCACACCCCAGTGAGCTCGAGCATTGCCTTGCCTCGCCAGCCGCCAATTCTGAAAACTCAGCCAACAGAGGCTACGTTTGGAATTAACTTTTGCAAGTATCTTTAGGCCTTCAAAGCCCTTTGGGCTAAAAAATGGTGTTTGGCAAACCATTTTCTAAAGATACTTGGCCAAATGTTGGCCTTGTGAAGGCTGAAAGCACAAGGCAGGGTGGGGGCTGCCTTGGGCTTTCAGCATGCCGAAAATGCTGAGGGGAGGGGGAGAAAAAGAAAATTTTCTTCCCAAATTATCCTTGTTGTTTTTTCGTTTTTCCGGTTTTGCCCTCTCATTGTTGTCCCCTTCTGCCGCGAGTGGTACTGTTCATCTTATTCGCGGATTCAACCTTGCCCGCGCCGGCACCACGCTCGCACCGGCCATTGTGCTGGCAGCCCTCAAGCTCACCAGCACCACCCGTGCCAGGGACCCGCGAGCCCCCTCTGCTCCACCGCCGTTCCGCCGGCCTCGCCAGCCACCGTCGCTGCACCTCTACCAGATTTGAACCCGAGCGGACCGCTGCCCCTTTCGAACAGAAGCCCCCGCAACAGATCGTGAAGCTCGCAGCGCCGATCTCGCTCGACGACCGCGTCAGCACTGACTGCTGCTCGCCTCCGCCCGACGCCGTCGTCGCTCAGCAGCTCGCGACCTAGCGCCTGAGGCCCTCACCGCTTGATTGCTGCTGTCCCGATCTCGCTGCTTGAGTGCCCCAAAACCTGCAGATCTGAGCTCGCCTTCGCCCTACGCCGTCGCCGCCCAGCAGCTCGCGACCCAGCACCTGACTCCGCGTCGCCGGCCATGCTTCAGGCGACCTCCGTGGAGGTCGCGACCTTTGCGCGATCCATCTGGTTGCATATCTGGTGTCGCAACCAAATATTTCGGGGTGTGAACCACCTAAGGTTTGGCTAATGGATTGTTAAGCCTAGACTTAACCCGGGCTCTCCCAAGCCCATACCAATTCGCGACTTAAGGTTCGAGTTTTTAACATGCAAATGATTTTATCTAGGAGTCGCCACTAATCAGTTTTTTGGTGGGTCGATTAGAAACCCAAGTAAAGTAATGGGAGATTTACTTTACTCATGCGAACCGAGATTCTAGATACGGGGACTTGGTTACGCTAGATTTACCTAACGCCCTTTCGGTACCTTTTCTTTTTATTTTTGAAAAAATGTTTGGCAGGCAGCTTGAATTGATTTTAATTATCTCCCTAACATGTGAGGTGATCATGCAGGTGCGCAAACCACCAATTTAACATCCAAGTAAAGCAGTAAATAAATTGTAGGACTTACCTCATAGCAACGAAAGCATCTACATTGTTAGATCAGAATTCACATAATCAACCCTAGATATGATTTCTAATTAACACGCAATTTATTTTTGTGTTTTCACTTTGTTTAATAGAATTTAATCTAAATGCAATGCATGCTAGTAGCCTAATGTGACATGGCAAAATGATCTAAGTTATATGACATGAAATGCAATAATTGCAACTTAAATGACTTAATATGCAAATTTAAATGAAATGGTCCTAGAATGCAAATTGATTAACATGCACCTAATGTTTTTTGGATCTTTTTACCTGAAATTTTGAATTAACAAAAGTCCTAATTGAACTACCCTAAAAATGTGATTCTAAAAAAGAGTCTAATTTACTAGCCTAAATGCTTTATTTACTAAATCTATATTTCTAATTCTACATGTTATCCTAAAAGGTGGAAATAATTTATCCTAAGACATTTTTGGATTTTTTATGAAATTTGAAATTAGGTAAATGTGAAAATTATCTAACTAGGTTAAGATCCCATTTAATTTATATTAGGAATTAGGTTGAGCCAAAATCCTAATTTAAACTAAAATATTATCTTAACCTAAATGATCCTAAAATGCCAGCTATCTAATATTATTTAAACTTATAATGAATTAAAAAAAAAAAACTAACATCTAGAGTTAAGATGCATGCAATTTTACCCTAAAATGCAATGACGTGCAAAAAATGCCCTAATCTTATATACATGATGATTTTTGTTTTTTTTTTTTTTAAATTCGAAATTAAAATTTAACATGCAAATCAAATAAAACTAACATTCTATATGCTCTCTTTTGTTTTCTTTTTCATTATTCAAAAATAAATATGCAAGACAAACCTAATCCTAATTCAACATTTTTTGTGTTTTTTAAATGGAAATTCGTAATTAAAAATCACTAAAAAAAAACTAATTAAAGTGAAAAATTAAGTGACATGTTATCTATTCTAAATGCCTTCTAAACATGCATTAAAAAAAAAAAAAAAAAAACTAACTAACCTATCATGCGATCTACATGGAACGCAGAGTGCGATTTTTGTATTTTCGGGATAAATAAAGCAATTAAATCAAGATAAGCACCAAATCATTCCCCGTCATCAAAGATATTATCAAATCAATGTGAATAAGGAAATAACATTCGATCAACCTGTAATTTCGCGAATAAAACCGATGGATTGATCTTAAGCCTTAAAGATCAAAACATCAATTTTAAAGATTCCCGCGGAATCAATAATTCCATCTAAAGCCTTATAGATAGAATCAAAGATTATATGCGGTTGCGAATTAGGGGGTAAATTGGATTTTCCAATCAAGGCTTAATGTTATTAACAAAAATAGAATAACAATAAGATAATAACAATAAAATAACAATAAAATAATAAAAATAAAATAAAGTAAATAAAAGAAAGGAAATCTACCTAATTTTTTTTTTGCCTTTTTGCTTTTTTTTTTTTTTTTTTTTTTTTTTTTTTTTCAAAAAAAAAAAGAAAAAAAAAAAAAAAAGGGGCCGGCGAGGGGGAACGGCTAGGGTCCGGCGGCGGCGCGACGGTGCGGGGGCGCGGCGGCACGGCAGCGGCAACGTCGGGAGGCGCCGGTGACCCGGCGAGGCGTCGGCGACGGAGGCGCGGCGGCGGGGGGAGAGTGCGGCTCGGGCGGCCCGGATCCGGCCTCGGGGAGCAGATCTGGGACGGCGAGGAGGCGGAGGACCTCGAGCGACTGCGGGGTCCCTCGGGGCGGCGCGACGACGGCACGACGAGCGGCTAGGGCGGCGTCGCGGCACCTGCTCAGGCGGCGAGGAGGCTCGGCGGTTCGGGCGCGCATAGACAGAGACGGGCGGCTCCTGGGCGCGGGGCGTCGCTGCAAGGGAGCTCCGGCGTCTGGGCGGCGCGAGCTGTGGAGGAGTGCGATGGCAGGGCAGGCGGCGGCGATGGCGTCGCTGGCTCGGCGGCGGCAACCTCACAGGCGGAGCGAGGGTCGCGGATCGAGCCGAGGAGGTCGTCGGGGCTGGGCGACGATGGCGAGGGGCGCGGCGGAGATCGCAACTACGGCGAGGGGCTCGGCGTCTAGGCGGTGCGAACCGTGGCACGGCGGTGATGGCGTCGACGGCGACGGCGACGAATTCCCCCCCTCGGGGAAGACGAAGAGACCCGAGGAGAGAGGGGGGCTTCGGCCCCTTTTTTTTCTTTCTCTTTTTTTTTCTCTCTCTCTCTCTCTTTCCCTCAGCTCACCTACTTCCGACCACTCTCTCTCTCTTTTCTCTCAGCTGATTTTCTCTTTTTCTTTCTTTTTTTTTTTTTTTTTTTCCAAAAGCCTCCCCGCTCACGAAAAATTATGGCCCTTTTATAGTGATTTTTAGACGGCCACTTTTCTAGCAACTTTCAAATTTCCATTTTCTGTTGCATTTAATCAAGCATGCAAATCGTAGAGTGATTTCGCAATCAACTCGATTTTGCTTGATTTGTTCCATTTTATTGAAATCCTTGCCAATATTCACCTGATTTTTGATTGTTTCGCATTTAACAACAATCCGAATGCTCATCGGAATTTTAATTTTCCTTGCACAATTCAATCAAATCAATCTCCCCATTTTTTCCATTTTTCACTTATTTGTCCAAAATGCAAATTTTATTTTTCTAAAATTAAGTGTCAACAGCTGCCCCTCTTTGAAGGTAAGCTCGTAGAGGTTGCCTTCAAAGACAAATTGAGACTTAATTTTAGATCATGCACATGCACTAAATGACCTTTTTTGGTAGGAAAATGAATTCCATTTTTTGAAATGCAATTTATAAAGGAACTTACCTGGAATGACTTACCTTCAAGGAGGGTAGAGTAACTCAAGATAACCGGTGTTACATGTCCAGACCCGTACCATTCTACGGTCGCCTAGAACAAGAATATGACTTTACAAAGAGATCGCTTTCCCAGGACTCGTACCATTCTACGGGCCGCCTAGTGGGGCATTGTTTGGTTGTGTCTTGGACCCGTACCATTCTACGGTCGCCTAAACGAAAAAAGGTTTTCCAGGACCCGTACCATTTTACGGTCGCCTAAACGAAAAAAAGGTTTTCCGGGACCCGTACCATTCTACGGTCGCCTGAGTGCTGTCTAGGACCCGTACCATTCTATGGTCGCCTAAACCGAGGTTTTGCTTGACTAGGACCCGTACCATTCTACGGTCGCCCGTCTTGCACGAGATTACCCGACTGGACTCGAACCATTCTTCGGTCGCCTTAATCGATTGAATCTGGAGAAAAATCTTTGGGGGCAACTCCATCGAGTGCCGATGCTTGAAAAGGAATACCCGCACAATGCCAGGTATTTAAGGTTTGGATAGAGATGTACTTACCTGGTGACATCTTCGTTCCTTAGTGGGTATGTCTCCTGCAAAACACAGTTATAGGGGAGGCAACATGCATTCACGTACATGAGGTTCATGTGTGATGATTTCTATCAATCTTGTATTACCCAATCTCATTTGGAAGTATTTCAGAAGAATATCCAAATATGAATTCATGAGTGTCATGGACATGTCAAATGAGGGATCTTTCGGTCTGAAAGGACTTTCCACTCATTCTCACGAAAAGGCTAATTTGTCCTGACCTTTGATGCAGGAATGTGACAATCACTCTGTCTTTCTATCATCATGCCGAATAGGGGTCCCAGTAATCTTGCAAGTGGTACGACTTTACCAATATGAGAGGTCTTTAACATGGACCGTAATTTGGGCTTGGTCAATGGCTTAACAAAGGGGACTCTTTGAGTCAAGGCTTAATGAAGAATGATATTGCTGAAATCATCTTTGGGTTTACAAGTCAAGAGACATGCGAAATGAAGTAGAAATTGCCTTACTCACACTTCTTCGAGCGATGCTTTCGAACATATGAACCTTTACGTTAATTCAAGTGCCCTAATCGAAGAGACTTTGTAAGGGACGTAATGTAAGCTTGGTTTATGGGTTGAGAAATGAAAGGATCATTGAACTCAAAAAGTGTTTAAGGGGTCAAAGTTGGTGATCATCTTGACATTTCACCAGTTTACTTCTCAACTGTTGAGAATTCTTTTTCCTCTCTTCTTGTATTAAAAACTCCATTGAGTGTAACATCTCAGCTTTTGAGCTTTTAGTACCGCCTTGTTGGGGATACAATTTCAACTCATGTTTGAATTTTTTTTTCTTTTTTGGGCATTGGCCTTGCTTTTACCAGGCACACTGTTTTTTCATGCCCCATTCTTGCATTTTTTGGACTCACATAGTCTCCACCTCTGGTCACTCAATTTTTGCCTTGCCCCAGTGCGGGGATGATCACCAACTGGGTTTAGTATGAACTGAATTCATAGGCACAAGTGGGCTATGCAATGGTTAAAAGTGTGTAGGATAAAGAAAGAAGCGCTCTTCGTCATCCTAAGGCACTTGAATTACCGCATGAGTTACACTGCGAGAGCAATACTCGAAGATTGATGCAAGTGTGAGTAAGAGAATCCCTACCATTCATTTCAAATTTGGTCCCAGTGTGTGGGATGATCCTTGACAAGGGTAAGTTTCGAAAACACCTCATGTGTGTGGGCTCAAAGGGCTAAACAATGGGTATACATGCAAAGTGTTTAGGATAAGAGAAAAATTGCCTCTCGTCACTTCGGTTGTCGTACCCTTTGCGAGATTACCCTTTACCTTGTGGACATGAAAATTTTTCCACACAACTCACCGGGGATCGTGTATTAGAAGTGTATGAAATAAGGCTCGCCTTTCATCATTCCAAAGTATCCCATTTGTCACATTCAATTTTTCTCACGCAATTCATCATAGAGAACATGCAAAATTTGCAACAGATTTGAATAATTGAATTTGCAACTTATTGGGGCAATTTATTGATCATAAAAGTGCTTGCAATTCAAAACATGACACAGCAAATTCAATCATGGTAATACTTCCTGATAGCATGCGAATTAACTAGAGTGGAAAAACTCACGACAATCCCGTTTCGCCGAGATTGAAACACTTCCAGTAAAATTCACCAAATATGGTCCACTGTGATTTGGAGTAAACTTGCCCCTAGGACTTAGAATTGGATTGGATCTCTTCCACATCTTTACATGCTATAAGATTATCCCCGAAACAGAAGTAGATAAATCGAAAAACAAACAAAGTAATCTGTATTTTTGAAAGATTTTTTTGAAAGATTTTTTTGAAAGACTTTTGGAAATGATTTTTTTAAACATTTTGACACAGGGAAGCATGATGAAGCCCAGGCCTCGAATTCTCCTTGGATTTTTCTTTTGTTTCATCGGCTGGATATCATCACCGGGCTGGTTTGGTGTACCTCATCATGCCCTCAAAATAAAACTTGTAATTTTATTGATATTCATCAATCAATTACATTTATTGAATGGAAAATACAAATCCAAAAAGAAAAGAAAACGAAGATAATCGCTAGATAGCGATAATTATTCCTAGAAAGCAAATAAAAATTCCCACGCAGGGGAATGCGAGAAATCAATAAACGAGTTACTCTTGTGGGCTAGGGCCCATCTCTTCGGGGATCCTTCACCAATGGCTCCTATGACGATGTCATCGAACAAGCTTGTTACTCCTTCCAAAGATGTCTTCAGGATCCTCGTCTTCGGGGGTGTCGGATTATCCATGCCACCCCATCCATCCGGGACAATGCTCCGGGGATCTATGTAGAAGCTTGGAGGGGCCGAATATTTCACGAGCTAGTCAAACTTGCTGCTCAGCTGCCCCAGGGTGTCTATCACTTCCACCTCATCTTGCATCATTACCGGAGGACCAGGGAATGTTTCATGAATACTTGGGGGCAACGGGTTTTGCCTCCCCTGCCTTCGGTTAGGTACCAGGCTCTGTCCTTCCTATCTTCGTCCTCCAGGATTTTGTCCCCCTCTTCCAGCAGCATGGGGCCTCTGAAGGGCTTCATTGAGACTTTGAATACCCTGACCATTCCTTCCAAGGCCACTATCAGGAACAAAATCATTCCCATCCATGACCCCTCCCATCATAAAGGCAGCATTTGAAACTTCGTGGAGTGGGTGGTGGTGAGTCTCGAGATGCATCGTCCGGTTCCGTGGATAGCATTAACCATACCCTCATGTTCCAAGAGCGGATTCTTCGGACATTCGGCCGAGCGGTTTGGAATGAAAAGGCCTTCGTGTCCAGGAGGTTTTGGATCTTGTACTTGAGGGTGAAACACTCATCGTTGAATGCCCCAATTCCCCACTATGGTAATCACACTTCTTTGTTGGATCATAACTACGAAGGGTTTCGCGGTTAGGGCGCTTTGGTTCACTAGTAAGCAAACCTTTCTTTCTTAAGATTGCCAACACGGGATGGAGATCCGGGGAGAGGAGCGAACTTCCTTTGATCATTTGCAAATGGTTGACAACCGGTGGTTTGTTGTTGCCTTGCATTGATCTCGGACAATCGAGCCACGGTTGGTACTTTCTTGGCCATAAGCCATATTCACGTCTTCGATGCCTTCTTTCTCCTTCTTAGCAGAGAATCTTTTACTTGACGGTTCAGCAAACAATCCTTCCCTTATTCCCATTTCAATTTGTTCTCCCACTGGAATCAGTTGGTTGAAACTCTCGACATAAGTGCTTGCCATCCAATTACGGAACTCAGATGGGAGGGTCCTTATGAAGAGCTTCATCAACTCCTTGTCGGTAGGCTCAGGAGTGATTTGAGCAGCCAAATTCCGCCATCTCACGGCATACTCCTTGAACGACTCGCTCCTCTTTTTCTCCATTCTCTCAAGATCTTCTCGGGAAGGCGCAATGTCCATGTTGAACTTGTACTGCTTGAGGAATGCATCAACCACTTCATTCCAAGTATCAAGAAGATTGATATTTTTCATCACATACCAGTTCAATGCAGGTCCGGTCAAACCGGCATGGAATGATTGGATCATGAGGGGCTCATTTTTGACATCTTTGGGCCATGCGTACATGATACATCCGCAAATGAGACTTTGGGCAAGATGTACCATCGTACTTCTCAAATTCTCGGCATTTTGAACTTCTTCGGCATCTTGACCTTTTCGTAGACCGACAAGTCAAAAGGGAGTGAGTTACGTGACTCCGCAATTGCTTCACCTTTTCTTCAAGTTTGCGAAGCGTTCATCCGGCTCGTCTTGGGAGGTCAACAAACTTTCCCTTTTCCACATTGATCCGGATTGAGTCTTCTTCTAAATCAGGTATGCCATTATTACTTGATCGGGGCTTATCTCGCTATCTTCGGGATAACAGTACTGGGAAGAACGGGTGGAGGAGTCGATTGACTTGGAATGCTCGAATTGAGTCATCATAACCTCCATGGAGGCAGCTAACTGACGGAGCTGATCTTCCATATTGGACATACGATCATGCATCTCATTTTGTTCCGCCATTTTGGCCTTTGATCGCGTGATAATGGGTGAGCGTGGAGGGTCCGTTGTCACCTAATTTGAATGAATGAAGATATGTTAGCATGAGGAGCAGATAAAGAATCAATCCATGACAATGATCTAATCAATTTTTTTGATTTCATGAAAAGCTTGTGCAAGAATGGAATTTCCTAAAGAAAGCTAGAAAAATAGACACCCTAGCAAGATTAAATTTCCTAGAAAACAAATTCTCTTATTTTATTTTATTTTCCAAATGACTCATTGCATGGCAATTTCTTTATTTCATTCCTAATTGACAAATGAATTAAATCAAATGACTAACCTAGATTATCATGGACCTACCAAAAGCACGACAAAATAAATTGCAAGGTATAGGAATAGAAAACTTACTTCACCAAGGAAAATCAATGGCAATCACATAGACATGCGCATGAGATGTGAGGTTCGATTTCTAACTAGGAAGGCTAAGCAAGGTGGAGCTAAAAGGGTGGGATGACTTAGTTGTAGCCTCGCATACTAAGTCAAGCCCTTCTAACTGGCTCGAGTCAAGAATGATACCCCAATGCGACGCAGCCTCGCGGGCGAGGTAAACATCCTTGACACCAAGAAAGAAACTTTCGGGATTGAGTTGGGCAACCTCTACTACGCGGCCTCGCGGTCGAAGTCGTATCCAACTCAATACCATCCTAAATGTCCTAGTGCGGCCTGAGTCCGGCGGCGGGTTGTGTGTGCAAAAGTGTAGTGTTAAATGCAAGGCATGCACAACAGTTTATATCAAGCAACATTTCATACATAAAAATAAACCATTCATTCCTACGCCTCCCTGCAAAACAAAGTTAGCAAACACTTCCCCTTATACCTCCCAATCTGCAAAAACATTTAACACCTTAAATGTTATGGACATACCTGGAATCCTCGCTGCCAAGTAAAAACATTTTTCAAAAGAAAAGAAAAATTGGCCTAAGTCCACTAAGAGTTTTAACTCTAATTCCCAGCGGAGTCGCCAAGCTGTCGCGACCAAATATTTCGGGGTGTGAACCACCTAAGGTTTGGCTAATGGATTGTTAAGCCTAGACTTAACCCGGGCTCTCCTAAGCCCATACCAATTCGCGACTTAAGGTTCAAGTTTTTAACATGCAAATGATTTTATCTAGGAGTCGCCACTAATCAGTTTTTTGGTGGGTCGATTAGAAACCCAAGTAAAGTAATGGGAGATTTACTTTACTCATGCGAACCAGAGATTCTAGATACGGGGACTTGGTTACGCTAGATTTACCTAACGCCCTTTCGGTACCTTTTCTTTTTATTTTTGAAAAAAAGTTTGGCAGGCAGCTTGAATTGATTTTAATTATCTCCCTAACATGTGAGGTGATCATAAAGGTGCGCAAACCACCAATTTAACATCCAAGTAAAGCAGTAAATAAATTGTAGGACTTACCTCATAGCAACGAAAGCATCTACATTGTTAGATTAGAATTCACATAATCAACCCTAGATATGATTTCTAATTAGCACGCAATTTATTTTTGTGTTTTCACTTTGTTTAATAGAATTTAATCTAAATGCAATGCATGCTAGTAGCCTAATGTGACATGGCAAAATGATCTAAGTTATATGACATGAAATGCAATAATTGCAACTTAAATGACCTAATATGCAAATTTAAATGAAATGGTCCTAGAATGCAAATTGATTAACATGCACCTAATGTTTTTTGGATCTTTTTTACCTGAAATTTTGAATTAACAAAAGTCCTAATTGAACTACCCTAAAAATGTGATTCTAAAAAAGAGTCTAATTTACTAGCCTAAATGCTTTATTTACTAAATCTATATTTCTAATTCTACATGTTATCCTAAAAAGGTGGAAATAATTTATCCTAAGACATTTTTGGATTTTTTATGAAATTTGAAATTAGGTAAATGTGAAAATTATCTAACTAGGTTAAGATCCCATTTAATTTATATTAGGAATTAGGTTGAGCCAAAATCCTAATTTAAACTAAAATATTATCTTAACCTAAATGATCCTAAAATGCCAGCTATCTAATATTATTTAAACTTATAATGAATTAAAAAAAAAACTAACATCTAGAGTTAAGATGCATGCAATTTTACCCTAAAATGCAATGACGTGCAAAAAATGCCCTAATCTTATATACATGATGATTTTTTTTTTTTTTTTTTTTTAAATTCGAAATTAAAATTTAACATGCAAATCAAATAAAACTAACATTCTATATGCTCTCTTTTGTTTTCTTTTTCATTATTCAAAAATAAATATGCAAGACAAACCTAATCCTAATTCAACATTTTTTGTGTTTTTTAAATGGAAATTCGTAATTAAAAATCACTAAAAAAAAAAAACTAATTAAAGTGAAAAATTAAGTGACATGTTATCTATTCTAAATGCCTTCTAAACATGCATTAAAAAAAAAAAAAAAACTAACTAACCTATCATGCGATCTACATGGAACGCAGAGTGCGATTTTTGTATTTTCGGGATAAATAAAGCAATTAAATCAAGATAAGCACCAAATCATTCCCCGTCATCAAAGATATTATCAAATCAATGTGAATAAGGAAATAACATTCGATCAACCTGTAATTTCGCGAATAAAACCGATGGATTGATCTTAAGCCTTAAAGATCAAAACATCAATTTTAAAGATTCCCGCGGAATCAATAATTCCATCTAAAGCCTTATAGATAGAATCAAAGATTATATGCGGTTGCGAATTAGGGGGTAAATTGGATTTTCCAATCAAGGCTTAATGTTATTAACAAAAATAGAATAACAATAAGATAATAACAATAAAATAACAATAAAACAATAAAAATAAAATAAAGTAAATAAAAGAAAGGAAATCTACCTTTTTTTTTTTTTTTTTTTTTTTTTTTTTTTTTTTTTTTTCTTTTTTTTTTTTTCAAAAAAAAAGAAAAAAAGGAAAAAAAAAAGGGGCCGGCGAGGGGGAACGGCTAGGGTTCCGGTGGCAGCGCGACGGCGGTGCGGGGGCGCGACGGCACGGCAGCGGCAACGTCGGGAGGCGCTGGTGACCCGGCGAGGCGTCGGCGACGGAGGCGCGGCGGCAGGGGGAGCTGCGGCTCGGGGCGGCCCAGATCTGGCCTCGGGGGAGCAGATTTGGGACGGCGGGGAGGCGGAGGACCTCGAGCGACGCGGGGTCCCTCGGGGGCGCGACGACGGCACGACGAGCGGCTAGGGCGGCGTCGCGGCACCGCTCAGCGGCGAGGAGGCTCGGCGGGTCGGGCGCGCACGACAGAGACGGGCGGCTCCTGGGCGCGGGGCGTCGCGGCGAGGGAGCTCCGGCATCTGGGCGGCGCGAGCTGTGGAGGAGTGCGATGGCAGGGCAGGCGGCGGCGATGGCGTCGGCGGGCTCGGCGGTGGCAACCTCACAAAGCGGAGCGAGGGTCGCGGATCGAGCCGAGGAGGTCGTCGGGGCTGGGCGACGATGGCGAGGGGCGTGGCGGAGATCGCAACTACGGCGAGGGGCTCGGCGTCCAGGCGGCGCGAACCGTGGCACGGCAGCGATGGCGTCGACGGCGACGAATTCCCCCCCTCGGGGAAGACGAAGAGACCCGAGGAGAGAGGGGGGCTTTGGCCCCTTTTTTTTCTTTCTCTTTTTTTTCTCTCTCTCTCTCTCTCTCTTTCCCTCAGCTCACTTACTTCCGACCACTCTCTCTCTCTTTTCTCTCAGCTGATTTTCTCTTTTTCTTTCTTTCTTTTTTTTTCAAAAAGCCTCCCCTGCTCACGAAAAATTATGGCCCTTTTATAGTGATTTTTAGACGGCCACTTTTCTAGCAACTTTCGAATTTCCATTTTCGTTGCATTAAATCAAGCATGCAAATCGTAGCGTGATTTCGCAATCAACTCGATTTTGCTTGATTTGTTCCATTTTATTGAAATCCTTGCCAATATTCACCCGATTTTTGATTGTTTCGCATTTAACAACAATCCGAATGCTCATTGGAATTTTAATTTTCCTTGCACAATTCAATCAAATCAATCTCCCCATTTTTTCCATTTTTCACTTATTTTTCCAAAATGCAAATTTTATTTTTCTAGAATTAAGTGTCAACATCTGGTCGCGACTAGATGTGGTCGTCGGCCTTCGACCTTCGCGCGCGACTAGATGGGTCGCCGACAACCTCCGTGGCGCGGTGGGTCACGCAACGGCGCAACGAGGGTCGCCGCAACCCTCGCCGGATCGCCTACCCTTGGCCGGCGGTGACCGATGAAACCCTTGGCCGACGGTAACCGGCAAAGCTTTGGCCGGCCAGTTCCTTTCTTTTTCCAATAATAAAAAGTCTTTTGCAAATTTCATTCATCCAAACATTATTTTGCATAAAGGTATTTCATAATGGACTTTCACAAATAAATTTACCAAACACACTTTGCATTTTGAAAAATACCCTTAACCCAAAGACCTTTACATTTTCTCAAGGACTTTTCCCAAAAGTCTTTCCAAACGCACCCTACTCCCACCAGCAGCCGCACAGTGCACGACCCCCAGTCAACCACTAGTTCTGACCATTAGGTACAAGCGTGCTGTCGCAGGAGGAGGATGCCTTACAGATACTAAGAATAATTCCCATCATTTTCCACGTAAAGAAAATGGGGATATTAGTTGTTATTGAAAACAAGACTGACGAGATGCGAGATTAGCATTAGAAGCACACTCGGGGTGCACCAATTTCCTCAAGATCACTCAATTCTTATATCAAGATATATAAACAAATAAATAAATAAATATATGCAAAAGAGAAATGTGAAATTTCTGTATATTTCAAGGTGTTACAATAAAAAGCATATGGGCATTGTATGTTTTATTAGATGAGACTATCTAAAGTATCAGGGTAATAAAATATCTATCAAAATCAATTATGGATATACACAATTCTAAGAAATATAGAGAATCAAATGAAATATAAGAAACAAATATAACAATACGCATCGCCCTCTCCCTTCATTCGTCTTCTCTTTCCCCATTACTTTTAGCATTTTAAGATATGACATCAAAACTTTCCAAATAAGCTGCAACATCAGTGGAATGAGTCTGACTACTACATGGAAGTGTTAGCACTACCGTGTCCTCCTGTTGACGTGGAGACTGGAGCCACGTAGAATTCATTCGGCAGTGTGAAAGAGACATGCCATGATTTTCACGACATGGCCCGCGGTGCTTCATTCGAGTGTCTCTCGATCAAGTATTCGCTATAATGAGCCAAATGCGAAAAGTGATGCACCATTCGAACGTTTCTCGATAAAGTCGTCACTCAAAAGCTTAGGGCCACACGTCCACATTAAGCCAAATGCGAATGTGATGCACGAGGGAATCTTGGTGTGTTCGGAAGAGGCTTGAGGGGATGACTTTGCACTCAGACCGAAGGCTTTGTCTCCAAGGACTTGGGGCTTCACAAGCAAGCTTTCTGTCTCTCCTGTCGCTATTAGTTGACAACTCATCTTTAAGATCAGTGTAGATCAGACAATGTTAAGATCACGGGTGCCTTCGTGGCCACACCAGCCGAAGGTGAGGCCTTCGTAGCAGGCAAGCGACCCTCACCGGCATTGAAAAAAAGCAAAAACAAAAGGAAAAAAAATATTCAAAATAAAAAATTCAAAAAAATAAATAAAATATCAAGAAATAATAAAAAATTAAGAAATGTTAAAAAAATCCATGTGGAAAGGGAAATTGATTAAAAAATCGACATAGGGTGATTTGTTAGAAATGACACTTAAATGATCGATTTATTTCGATGTGGCATTAAAATGAGCGAAAAAAAGTTATGACACTTAAGTAAGTATCGTACGAAAGTTATAACACTCATCCTATTTTTATCCCAAACAAAATGTGATTAGAGAGAGAGGGGGGAGTGCTCTTGAGTTGAGAATCATTGTGCACATGAAGCTAAAGAAGACGAGGGGAAAAAAATCAGAAAAAGAGAACCGACTAAAACTGTAACCGGTTCAGGTTTGGTTCTTGGGTCGGTTTGGGTCGCAATTTGCTTGTGTCCTTTGTATTTGGTTCAATTCGAGCATCACGGATGTCAAAACCGAATTAAATTGTTCACCCCTAGTTAAGACATGGCTCAACTAATTAATCACCTTTTCTGAACATGTTTATTCCCAATTTAGAATTAAAATTAAGAGATTTAATTTATTAAAAACTTGGTTGGACCCATGTGAAATCCTCTATGTGACATTACAATTTGTTAAATAAGCCGTAATTGATTTCTCGAGATAGTAAGCGCAAACTTAGGTTCCTATGAGGACTGATCAAATATGGAAACAAGAGTATTAAGGTCTTACAAAGTTAAATTTGTAAAGGGTTTTGCTAGTATAATAATCTTTGGTCTACTTTGAGAATAATAACTTGTTGTGAGCCACACATTCTTGAAGGAATGGACCCTATAATATTTTATAAATATTTGTTATTTAGTTTTTTATGTGGTCTAGAATAAATTGTTATTCTCATAGTAAATTAAGGGCTCAAACTCAATCATTTATAAACTTCTTCTATTGTGACCGAATCAATTAAACTGAAAGCACGCGTTTATGTCCTTCGCTTGAATTAGTAAGGCCTCGACCATGAGTGATTTGAAAAAACTCGGAGCTTCCCAGAGGATATTTCCAAAGGAGAAAGTTGTCGTATAGGCTAAGTTTCCGTTGATTGACACATCAGGGGCGGACTCTCTCCCAAAAGGTCACCAATAATGCTGTTTGTCCAGTGGAAAGTTCAGCCACTGGGAATTTCAGTGTATCACGTTCTCATTTGGCTTCTCATGCGTGTATGGTTCGAAGTTTCAGATTGACTGATCGAGCAAGAGATATTCAAATGGTGCACGGCGGATTTAAGTGGAGTCACATCAAGGATTTGCCAAGTTCATGAGGGCGTTATTAGGGTGACAAAGTATCCGGATCTACTGCACTAGAATCAGATCATCAGCTGAATGTGGCCATAAAACGTGTGGTCCTGCAATGAATCGGTACGTCCCCTGACGTTTGCTCGTATTCAGGCTGCTACAATCGCTTAACCATCATTGGACAAGCATCTTCTTGGAAGGGGTAACCCCAATGCCCATCGCAATCCAACGTTGGATCGTTGCGCACATGTTACCGTGGCACGTCTCTCTCACACTCCTAGGATGACTTTTCACGCTCCTAGGATGACTTTTGACTTTTCTACAATAGCGTTTGCACTTCTATGTGAAGCGCTAAGACTTTCGTGTGATGCGCGGATTCATTCCAACTTCATTGGCATGCTTTCGAGATTGAATGCGTAACCCGTTTATTATAAAAATGAGCATGTTCGCTTTCATTGTTTAGAGTGTTAGTTTCTATTTTATGTCCAGATTTATGGGGGAGAATTCTGAGAGATTTGGAAAGAAATGGAAAGAGTTCCATTTTTTTGTGTCTTGGAAACGTTTGGGAACATAAATTGATGCCGTACCTCAAGTGTTGAAATGATAAGGAAAAAATGAATGTGATGAATGCAAAATCAGCACCTCTTTTTGAATGAAAAGTGTGATGGAGATGACGCACGAATCGATAAATGAGAAATCATTCATGTGAAACAAATTTAAGACGGAACGTCGCACCAAGACCATATTATTATATGTCGAATCGAAATGATCGAGCTTTTACTTGGAATGAGATGGTAGTGCATGCAATGGCTCAATCATTATCTCGTAAATAAGTAATATTACGATCATGTTTTGATTAGAGAGAATTTCCATTTTGGCAACGCTTTAATTTTCCAGTCGAGACAATTAATCATCGACCGCCCCAAAAGTCAAAGAAGAGAAACTCGTTTTATATCATTATTTATTTATTTTTCTTTGGCTAGGAATCGTTTTATATCATTAATTGTATGAAAATGATTGAACTCTTGGAGTACGGGATAAAAACTCTCTTGCTATTTGCTTTAATTACGTACGTCCACGGTCAGCGCGTGGTCATCGACTCAAATGGCCATCCATCGAATGAAAAATCACTGTAGACACGTGACTAACGGTGCTCGCATGAGGTTAAAAGAGCATAGATGCCTGATAAAGGTCTCCCATCGTTGAAAAATCACCATCCGCATGTGACGTTGTCCCACCTGCTTTTTAGTTCTAGCATTTATTCGTCTCGTTTATTTAGCCTAATAAGGTTTGATTAACCTTATAGCCTTCAAAGTTAGGAATAATTAATTAAAGGAGTTGCCCTAGATGGCCACCGTTCCCTCATGAAAAATGGGAGGTGGGAATTTCAATTCCTCAATTTTTTAGAGGGGTTGGGGGTGATTATGTTTAGTTTTAAGTGTGGAGTTCAACTTTTACACTCTGTGAAAAGACATAGTAAAAATATAACTCGTTGTGAAGAAAATCCATATATACACATGTGTATGTGAAAGGTAGATTGAGCTGTTTTTGTATGAAAACAAAGTTAGATTAAAGATTTTGAATAATTCACCTAAAGGGGATGTAGTCATAGAAATCACAACAAATTTGGTATTTAATATCATAGAGTAAAGCATAGAAACTAATTTTTCAAACTTGTGGGAGACACGGATCCTTTACTAGTTTTATATTGAATCACGCCAAGAAATTAATAACTGAACAAGTGCAATTTGTTGCAAAAAAACATGAGATTGGACAGCAATAAACTAGAAAATTGAAAGGTAAACTAGATATCAAATTTACATAATTCGGGGGATGTGAATTACTCCAGGAAGAGAAGTATCAGATTTCATTATGGATCTAGTGAAAGAATGGATATTACAAACACATTCAAGTTACTCGAACGTTTCTAGTAGTTTGTATTCACAATTATTAAGGAAGCAATTTCTCAATCTCAAAAACGAACACACAAAATTGATCAATGACGAAGGGTTTCTTCAATTTAGGTGCAAAGTCAACAAAACTTGTGAGAATAATTTTTCTACACATTAGGTAAAAAGCCAAAAAAAAAAACAAAAAAACAAAAAACCCTAATTAGAAAACTTATATTAATCATACGAGACCGATTCTAATACTAACTCGGGTTTCGTTCAATTCTTTCAATCTCAAAACATATCTATCAACACAAGCAATGATTTATTGCGCACCCTGGTCAATATTTACACATTGCGCACCCAATTTATTCCCAACTGATTTGTCAAAATCTGATTTTCGGGCAAGACAAATGTGGTTGCGTTTTGCCAGATAGGCGTTTGTAGATTCGTCTAGTTTGGTTTGGCCTTATTGTGAACAAGCCCTTTAAGCTTTGGTTTCAAGAGATCGTGTCGTGTTCTCAACGTGTGGTCCGAGACGGGATCCAGCCCCGAGGTTGTCGTGCGGGGCTTTTCGTATGGACCAAATTAAAACAGTTGCTCTCAAGTCCCATCAACAGTCCTCCTGGGACTCGCCTATATAAATCAAAGGATTGTGCTCAACAATACTCACACTCATTCCATCATAGAACTTATAGAAATCCGCGATCTCACCAATCTTCTCAACTTTCACTCACGCGTCATGGAGTACGGAACAGAACAAGCCCAGTTCCAACCGTGCCAAGCGAATTTGCCCGGAGTCGTGGGCACGATGCATCAAAGAAGAACAGCCAATTATAAGCCTAACATTTGGAATTACGATTTCCTGCAGTCGCTTAGCAGCAAACATGACCTCGTAAGATTATAATTTGTAGCTTCCGCACTATCTTATTGTTCTCTTTAACTCTAGCCATCTCTTCCTTATATGAACGATTGGACATTTGCATGCAATCACGCAAGTGTTTGCACATGAGACGCATATTGATGTTTAAAGTAGTTCTTTGCTCCAAATTCATTTGAAACATTATAATGCATGTACCTATTAGACGTAGCAAGCGATGTTAGAGTCTTGGACAATGTTATCATATGTATCTGCCATCACGTTCAGACTTGATTTATAGCTATCATATAATGTACCAAAACCAATTCATATAGCTCTACATATGCATGTACTAAAGTAAAAACATCTAGGCATTACTCTATAGATTGAATTATCTGAGGCCTTTTCAGGGTAGAATTTGATCTCACAAATATGACCCAATTCTGCAGAAAGAAGGAATTAAGGAACGGATGGAAGGGCTCGTGGAGGAAGTAAAGCGAATGTTATCGGAAGTAGTCGATTCACTTGTCAAGTTAGAGTTGATGGACAGCATGACCAAATTGGGGTTGTCCAACCTTTTTGAAAATGAAATGAAAGAAGCTCTTGAAACAGTTGCATCCATCAACAATGGTGTTTTCACCATGGAAGAACATCTCTATGCCAGGGCACTTCGGTTTAGACTCCTTAGACAACATGGCCATATCATTTCGCAAAGTGAGTTCAAAATATGGACCTCTGTGAATTCGTAGATGTAAGATGTTACTATCAAATCACAAAAATATAAAATAAAAAATCCGGCATATACTAAAGATTACTATACAAAAGTTGGTTCTTTTTGGAAATATCATTGAAAAGTTGACACATATCGACTTCAATATCACTTGTTGAGATTATCATTGAATTTTTTGTTCATTTTATTGGAAAAGTCATGCAACTAACATACCTATATGGACTTGGGATATATTTGGTTCAACATTTGAAGAAAGTCTTTAAGAAAGTACAAAAACTTTGAGGTTAAAGGAATTTTTCGAAATACAAATAGTTTTTAATCAATTGTAATTTAAAAGTGCATTGACAAACAACTTTGGTTTAAATAATATTTGGAAAAAGTCACACTTTGTAAAGCACTTTTCTTTTTAAATTCGAAACCGGCCAAAGACTTAGCAGCCAGCAGGCAGCCGCCGAGGCCAAATCTGGCTGTTGACGCTGGCAGCCCGTTGCGCGACCTGGAGAAAGGACAAAGAAAATGTAATTGTAGATTAGACGGTGAAGAAAGTGTCGTCCCCATAGTGGTACGATGAAATTGGGTGCACATAAGCCATTCAAAGCTCATCGTCGCTATTCACTCCTTTACGACAAGATCTTTTGAGTCATCAGTCATCGTGGTTCTAATATTGAGTATTATCAGCAATTATTCTCGGTTCTGTCTGGTCATAAATCTGACTTTCAATCTGTAATCAGATGAACTAAGGAGCTTCAAAGAAGGAAGCATCTTATTCAACAGAAGCAATTGCGAAGATGTTGAAGCTATGATAGAGCTTCTTGAGGCTTCACATCTGGCTTTGGAAGGTGAAAACATTTTGCATGAAGCGAAAACCTTCTCAACTGGGATTCTTCGCAAGAGAGTCTCTAGTTTGGACGGTCGGCTCTTTAAACGCGCTGTACACGCTTTGGAGCTTCCGACGCATTGGAGGATCCAGTGGTTTGACATCAAATGGCAAATAAGCTTGTACGAGCAACGGGAGGACAAGCAAAGCAATCTGCTTGAGCTTGCCAAGCTCAATTTCAACACGGTCCAAGCCACACACCAAAGAGATCTTGCAGAGATATCTAGGTAATTTTATATGTATTCACAAATGATGTAGAAAATGTAGCGATTCATTCGACCAAGGTCATCTGTTTAAAGGATGTCATGTTCTATTTTCAACTCATCTCAGGATGAAAACTCAACAAACTCGGTCGTGATATATATATGCTCTAAATTCACCCTAGGAACGTGCCTATTTTGAAGATATCTCTACCAGACATTATGTGATTTTCCTAGCTTTTGATTTTTGATTAGTTGCTACGGTGAATTCAGGTGGTGGAGGGATCTGGGACTTATGGAGCACGTGGACTTCACGAGGGATCGGCTAGTGGAGAGTTTCTTGTGTGCCCTTGGACTCTCTCAGGAACCACGGCTCAGTTCACTCCGCAAATCTCTCACCAAAGTCATCATCTTGATACTGGTGATCGACGATGTCTACGACCTTTATGGTTCGTTGGAAGAGCTGGAATGCTTTACCAGCGCCATTACCAGGTTGTCCACGATGCCTCCCAATCTCTTCCTTTCGTCTCTGTTGAGTCTATTTTCACTAACTGGAAAATCTGATGCTTCTAGGTGGGACTCGGAGCAGATTCAACAACTTCCCGAGTGCATGAAGGTGTGTTTCCGAGCGCTTAACGATGTTATTCATGAGATTGCTTATGATATTGGCAAAGATGAAGATTGGCATTGAGTGCTACCACATCTCGCGAAAGCCGTAAGAGAAAAATTTGTGGATAATTCCATACATATGCACATGTCACCCCAAAATTTTTTTATCCTTACATAATTGATCATCTCTGAATAAGTATTTTTGTTCCTTTTTTTTTTTTTTTTTTAACAGTGGGCAGACTTTTGCCAAGCCTTACTTACTGAAGCAAAGTGGGACAATACGGGCTACACACCATCGCTGGAAGAGTACTTGAGCAATGCTTGGACATCATCTTCAGGACCACTGATCATGTCTCACGCTAGTTTCTTTGTGGGACATATGAATTGGGAGGATGTAGCAGATTTGCTGGAGAGAAACAAGGATCTGATTTACAATGTGTCCATGATAATTCGACTCTGCAACGACCTTGGAACGTCAACGGTAATTATCAAACTTCTGCGCTGAAGTTATAAAACCAACTGAATTTGACATGATGTTAAGAATTCTTAGCCTGCAAAAAAAAACACGGCATATGGTGCAACTGAATCAAGGAGATCGAATCTGATAAGCACATTAAATGGATTTACTTGTTCAATTAGGCCGAAAGAGACAGAGGAGATGCTCCATCGTCAGTGGTGTGTTACATGCGAGAAACGAATGTTTCGGAAGACGTCGCTAGGAAGCACATCAAGGAATTGATAAACCAGGCATGGAAAAGCATCAATGCTCATTGTCTTGGCAATGTCGAGACGCCCTTTGTCCGAACCTTCATTGATGTCACCGTGAACACGGCTCGTGTTGCGCATATGCTTTACCAGTTCGGAGATGGGTTTGGCGTCCAGGATGGTGATATTAGGCGGCAAATCTTATCTGCAGTGATCCACCCTTTCGCTCTTAACTGAGATAAAGCGCAAATGTAATCACATAGCAAGTGCATAAGGTAGACTAGCTGCTGCCAGTCAAAAGATTTGAGTACTACGCGCAAATTGTATCCTAAGCTGCATAATCGTCTACAAATGGTCAAATATCTGCAAGATGTCCATCTTATAATATCGCACGAAGTAACTATGTGCCTACTCGGTCTGATCAACATGAATCGCACTCTCGAAAGAGATACTCGAGATCATAATAAACTAACCGTTCGCATCCGATGCAACATTGAATGTTGTAATGGCTAGTGGTGGTACATTATTTTCTCAGTAGAATCGAAATTATGATGAAACTTATTCTATTGAATCAAGTTAGTTGCACGTTAAAAAATAATTGGGCCACAATGGGTATGAGAAAATGAATGCGTTTCTCATAATTTCTCATCTTGTTACAGGACGATTTGTTCATTGGTGGGATCCGTTATCCACTAACACGCAGCCTTATCAAATGTCAATGCATTTTCCCCTTGAAAGTTTGTCATCAGGTCTCTGTCCATAGAAAATGCTTCTTCAATCTCTTCGTCAATGCATTCGCCCCAGTGGCCACTCTTCCAACATGGAAGGGGGAGGTGAGGGGTTCAAACCCCCACCTTCTCAGGGAGGGATGGGGTGGGGACGCGCAAGTTTCGGGAGTGAGGGCTGATTTCCACGCCCGCAAGAGGCGGGGGCAAAAGTCGAGAGTGAGTGTAGAGTAGGTATAGAGTAGGACTGACCAAAAAAAAGTTAGTAGATTTGAATTTTATGTCGTATTGACATGGTGAAAAATGACAAAATTTGCAACTTGCGTCAACTAAATATGTTAAAAAAAAAAATCATTACCAAAAGAAAAAATATATATGTTAAAAAAAAAATCAACCTCCGTCGTAGTTGAATTGATTTTAAAGAGCATCATTTCCATTATATCATTACACCTAATTTATGGTGACCCATTAATAATTCATTGCGTAGAAAAATTAGGGATTGATTTCAACCCCCATATAAAAAATAATAATTAAATTGCATGCAGGTGTTAAGAGCATTTTTAGCATTAAACCCACATAAACTGCATTGAACTTGAATTTCGGTCATGCCCATCAAATTTCGTGATGTGGCCGAAAATTTCACATGTGTATTGCACATAAAGTGTTCTTAACTAAGAGGGTTGGTTCTTTGATCCAGAGGGAATATTCTTAATAATGAAAAGGGTAAACACCGCAAATATATTCAATATCGGCTAAATATGTGTGATTTTTTGGGCGGAAAGATATGGCCACTCATGGCAGAGAGAGATTCACGGCCAGGTTAGATGCAATCAAGAGTGAAACACGATCAAGCCAAGTGTATAGTCGGAAAGCAAAATACAAAATGTATGGATGTGATCTTCGGAGTGAGCAGATTGGCCATTATTTGGCCCGTAACCAATTAGTGGCGGCTCTAAAAGGTGAAAAAAATTGCATAATTAGATCAAATATCAAGTTGCGTTTGATAGGATTTAGGAGAGCCCGCGCTAAGTACCATGCTTAGTAATCCATTAAATTTCTCTGGGTAGTTGATCTCTAGAAAGGTTGTGACATATATTGAACTTGAAGTCCAATGAAAGGCTGTGTCGATTTGACTCAACTTAGTCATAATTGTAGTTTCCTATTTTTCAAAAATAAAAATTTATTAATGTGTGTAGTAGGCTTTATCCCGAACTCATCGCCTCGTGTTTGTCACTGTAAATAAGATACACCTGCACAAATAAGAGAGACCCTGCTTTTCTGTAAATATCGCTCACACAACCATGCTGCTTTGTTCCCTCCATCACCATCTATTTGTTATGACCCATGTTGTAAAACTAATGTGGAAAATATAGGATTTTTCAATTAAATCAACATGAAAGCATCAAAGAAATAAACGAGAACAATAAAGGATAATAAGTGGTTTGGTCCAAATATCAATATCTACTATATGGGAGAGTTAGCGACAAATAATTCATTAATAATTGGAGAATCAAAGTTACAATTACTTTTATGCTCTTAAAATAGATCCAAATTCACGGTGTTTATAAATAAGCAACTCAATATGGATGTAAAGCTCATGGCAAACAAATCTTCGCGCTCTAACACAACGGCCAAGAGAGAACTTCCCTGTGCGTCTCTTTTTATACTTCAAGTCTTGGCCAGAAGATCTCAACAAGACTCCCGAAGTCCAGCCTCCGTCTTGGTCAACCCTTTTTCTTGTAAAGGAAAATCCCCAATTTTTCTTTTTTTTTTTTGGTGCCCTTTCCCTTATGCAATTTAGTACACTCTTTCAACGGAGAGATTCTAAAACCGTTTTGGGATTTTTTTCCTCAACAAATTCAGTTTATCATATGGATTGCATCCTCCAATCGGATCGAATATCATATAAGACTCAAACTTGATATATACTTTAATAACTCCGTAGGTCATAAAGGACTTTTGACCAAGCATAGAAGTCAGAATCTCCAGCCTCTTTCTGTGTTCCTACTGACCTTCCTGTGTCGAGTTACTTACTCCAGCTCTTCACTTATTTCCCTCGTGAGAAAGATCCCAAAAGTCCTGTCTTTTTCATATGCAAATTTTTTTTTTTCCGAGAAGCAGTGAAGTTTTATCTTTAAAGTTGTTTCTGGCTTGCAATCTTCTCACCAACAATTTTAAGTATATTGCATTCATGAAATAGATGTCAATGGCCTTGAGACTCTCTTGGTGAACAAGGTAATTACTTGCTCTAGCTTTGTGGTTTATTATTTTCTAATTTGGCGCAATACATCTTTAGCACATGCTAATTTCAGGCAAACGAAGGGAAATGGGAATTTCGCCAAATAGTAAATTAAAGAGAAAAAGAAGGTTAATTTGGCTGGTTAATTGAAAAAAATAGTTTCTTAACCAAAATGAGGGTGGAAATGGCGCTGCCCATCACTATTTGCATTGTCTTACTTTTTCATTCTCTACTACATTCATCTATATTTAAAAATTTGGAACATTTTTATTTGTGAATACCGTGTTTCCAATGAATTGCATTAAATTGGCCCAATATGTGATCCCACATTGAATTTGGGCCCTAAACTTGCTGAACTTTAAGGTTAAGCCCACACAAGCCCTAGGAATGTGCATCGGTCTAATCCAACCTAATACCAGCCCGATTCCTAATTCCTCATGCTGAATTGAACCAAATCGACGAAACTTGCCAAAGGTTAACCTCAATAAAAATTAGAGCTCGTTCTCTTTATTTTATACCACCCTTTCTCACGCTCGACAATCAACACCCCTCGCCTCCCTTTCTTCCGTTCGGCATGCTCACCTCCTTCTCATGCAACCACCACCAAGGTCTCATGCACACAGCCAAGCTAGGCGAAAGTAAAGTCACCATAACAGTGAAGTTAGATGAAAGTAAAGTTCATCGTGTGGAAACTGAGGGTGAAAAAGAAAGATGAAAGAGGTTCATCATCGGAGGAACCATTGGGTGCTTAATGCAGCTGAGAGAAAGTAGAGAGAAATGGAGAGAGTGAGATGTGGGTGTTTTAATAATAAAAGGAAAAGGAAAACCGCCAAAAATATTTTCCTTGTGTGTGTTTGTTCCCTCTCCACACACTTGCCTCGGGAAAATGTTTTCTTTTCTTTTCTTTTTTTTTTTAATACCAAGGATCTGGCCTAGCTCACCTTTTAAGAGCACAACACCGACTATATCTCGGGGGAGATTGGCCCCGCAAGCTACCATCGAGGCCCCTCACTTAAATCACGAAGCATACCTGGGGGTCGAACTCTTGAACTCTTGGTTCAAGGGGTAACGCCCCACCAATGTAGCTATGCGTGGGCAGGTGGGAAAATGTTTTTTTGTCCCACTAAGACTCAAAAAAGTAATGAGATATCTTTCTTTTTAATTATTTACTTAAATTAATAAATAATTTAAAAAAGAACATAAAATATAGTTTCGGACAGTTTTATTTTATCCCAATTCCTAATTCCAAAACCCTCCAAATTGACTCCCGTCTCCAAAATTTTGGAACTGGGAGCCATAGGATCAATTCGTGGTTCTAGGCCAGGGCCAACTCACCCAAAAATCAATTACTCTTAACAAGTCAATTGAGTTGAGCTTGTTTAAGGAATTTTTTTTATCGTGCTAATAAAAAAAAAAACTGCATTTATCTCTGTCATCTCTCTCATCAATTTCTTAATATAAATGTCCAATTACATCCAACAAGATATCATATTATCTTATATCCTATTATCACTTTGTCTAGAGAAGATTGTTAATTTTAATTCATGGTCTCATATTTAATTCACAAAAGCCACATAGAAGATGTTAAATTTATATTTCTAATGACTTATGAATACACAATTAATTTCTTATTTTTAATCAAATAGTTTGAGCAAACCTTTGTTTCAGAGTTGAGAATTAAAATTCAATCTAATTATCTAGTTGATCTTGACCTCGTGGTTGTTTTTCTGGAATAATATCTTCTAAAGTTAAACTTTGTTTATTTTGTGCTTTCTTTTGAGTTTTTCACATTTTAATCTAAATTGCAAGATTGGGGTTGAAAGTCTTGTTACACATTCTTCACTTTCAAACTCACATTAGATTATTTAAGAGAAAAGTTTTAAGCATCATTTATACTTTTGATCCACTTGTTATGAGATTGAATCTACAATCTGTAATATTTGGCTGGTGGGCCCAAAAGAAGAAAACAAAAGAAGGGTTGAAAAGTCAAAAGAAAAAAACAAAGGAAAGAGAAAAAAGGGTGAGCGGTGGTTGCTCACTTTAAAGAGCCGAACCACTTTGAGAGAAAGAGAAAAGAAAGGAAGGAAAGAGAAAAGAAGAAGAAGAAGGAAGAAGAAAAAAAAAAAGGAAGAAAAGAAAGGGTTTTGGCACGTACATGCTGTGGATGCCTCACCAAGCCGACTCGACTCCATAACGCAGCGCCCTGTAAAGATTAGGCCCCTCGTTCGTCCAATCGAAGTAATTTGCGGGTTTAGAGCTCAAATTTGGAAATTTGGGAAAATCGAGCGGCAAAGTCTGATTTTGGAGTTGTTAAGCCATGTATTTTTTTTTTTTTAAATAGAGATCATAGTTTAGGGTGTTGTGGAGCAACATGATTTTACGGAGCATGATTTGAGCCTATGGTTTGTCCAAAACAAAATTTCGAAATTTCCTGCACACAGTGAACAGTATGCGTCTAGCAATTTTGGGCCGGTATTTTCTCATTTTTCGGCTTGATTTTAGGACAGTCAAGTTGGGATAATTTGACTATAAATATTTTTGGAATGGGGTTGGCAGGTGGAAGGTATAGTGTAACTAAGTTTTGCGCTTAAGCTCCATGTTACGAACAGCTTGAACAATCGCTTTTGGTTATGTGATTTATTAGCGCGTAGGAGTCCTTTTGTTAGAGTTAAGGTGTAATTTAGTCGTTTTGTAGTTGAGATAGAATTTTATTTGATTTAAACATTATTCCTAGGTTATTTGATAGGGCTGTGAGTTCGACAATACAAGTATCGTTTGTCGTTTGGTTGTAAAAAACGAGGTGAGTGGTACTATATCTTCTTTAGTTTTGTAAAACCATGTCTTGAAGTATATATGTGTGTATATATATATTGAATTGGGGAACATTTTTATTGCATAAAAGCTAGATTGAACATTTGCTACTATTTGGTTGATTATGAATATTTGAAAAGCATGTTATACAAAGTTTGTGGAGTAATATATATGAAATTACTTTGCGACTGATTTATGGAAATGTTTATGATGATTTGAGAAATGGATAGGAAATGGATGATGGGTTATGGTGCAAAATGTTATATGCTTGATTTAAGATATTAATTTCTGGATTGTATTTTTGGTATTGGAGGATGGTTGTTTATGTTCAATATGATTGTGAACCTAGTGAAAGGTTTTTGGAGTATGCATACCACGTTTAAGATATCCTTCTAGGTCAAGCCACCGACTTTGTAGGTGGAGACCTTACTAAGGGGAATCTTGATCGCCTTATCTCCAAGCGTTGCGTCGTGACCATAGTAGGGTATTGAGCAATAGATTAGTCAATGGATGGACCATTGATGTGTGATATTTGATGGAGACTTTTCAGTGGACTTGACCATTGATACTTGAATTGTGATTGTGATTTAAATGAGTTTTTCATATTAGTATAAAGCTTTGACGATAAGGAATAACTCTTATATGATTCGATATGCATTTTATATATTAAGTTTGAGTTATGAAGTTTGATATTGCTTTGTATACATGTATAGTGGTTACTTGATCTGTTTAGAAAATATGTATTACTCATAAAGCTATGGTGCTCATTCCACTCATGCTTTAATCTTTTCAAGTTTCTCAATTAGTGGCGAGTAGAGTGAAAGCGTCGTTGGTGGGAAACTTTTGGAAGTGCTATTTTTGGGTATGGTTTAAGGAAATGGTGTACATGGTTATTGTTAGTGGTTGGGTTGGCTGAGTTCTAATTGTATATTTCTTTTTGGTGGAGTATAGAAACTCTGATGTTGCAACCAATTTTTTGGTTTATATGATATGTATATATATATATAGTTTGAGATATATATATATATATATATATATATATTTATTGTTCATATTAAGTTGTTGGCTGTATTTGAGGCTGCGTCCTTCGTGTGGAAGGATGGCCAAGTCATCCCCATTCTTTGTAGTTTTGAGGTGTGACACAATTGATATTAATTACTTTCTTTATCGTAGGAGTCAAACAACAAGAAATTCCTTTCATTTTTTTTTCCTTTTTTGCTTATTTTTTGTTAATATCTAGATATAAATTAATATGTTTAACATTTGATCATGCTTCTAAAAATAAACCTTTTTCATATTTTGATTATTTTTTCTCTTCCAAATTTGATCAAGATTGACTAGACAATTATATTGAATTTTATTTTTGCACTTTGAAATATAGTTTCTCTCAAACTACTTTATAAATAAAAAGGCAATTAATTGTGTGTTCATAAGCTGTCAAAACTAGAAATTTCTAATTTTTTTTGTGGCTTTTGTGATTAAAAATATGCTACCACAAAGTGAAATTAACAACTTTTTCTAGGCACAGCGGAATAAGATGATATCCTATTGGATGTAATTGGGCATTTGTATTATGAAATTGATGAGAGAGATGATAGAAAGAAAGACAATTTTGTTGGTTAGCTTATAAAAATCATGAAAAAAATAATTGAACAAAAAGAAAGGGTCAGTTCTTGGTTCAAGTCGGTCTTAAACCTTTTAATAATGCTAGTTGAGTCCTTAGCATTTTCATTAGTTCCATTTTTTGTCGACAATTACTGACATGGACACTAATTATTTTATGTGGCACATTTGAGGCTGACGTTGATAACTTCTACAATTTTTTTTTTTTTTTTTTTAAAATTTTGCATTTTAAATATTTTTTTTATTTTTCCTTTCTTTTTCGTTTTTCTTCTTCCTTCACTAGTCACTGTGCCTTGGCAATGGGTGGTGACCAGCCATTGGTGATACCTAAATTTCAACTACTCATTTAGTAATAAATCGTTTAGAAAATTAGGGGCTACGACCAGCCATTGGTGATACCTAAATTTTAACTACTCATCTAGTAATAAATTGTTTAGAAAATTAGGGGTTAAACTTTAGCCCCTAAAGAAAGTAGCAAAAAGAAAAGAGGGGGGGTGGAGAAGGGTTGAGAGAAAGTGAACTTCATTTTCAGCTGAGCGATTGCCCGGAGGGGGGGGAGAGAGAGAAGGGTTGAGAGAAAGTGAACTTCATTTTCGGCTGAGCATTGCCCGGCATTCTCGCCACAAACTGACAACTTCTAGCTGACACCACGTTTGTAGCCTGCTCTTCCACAACACCTAAATTTCCAGTGAGTTTTCTCTGAGTTCGATCCCCTTATATCTCAAGGATACTAGCTTGGAGACATTGAGGTGACTGACCATATCTCGATTCGCTTTGGGTTTGCCTTCTGGCTGTCATTGCTGAAATGAGTAAGGACCCATGGCCAATCCCCTTTAGGTGCTTTGTTCTTCCCCCATCTTGGCCAACTGGGGCCAAGACTTGTTGGCGCTGGCTCATACTTGATTTATAAGATTGTTCATGTGGGAATTGGTTTTGCAGAATTCAGAGGAATGCTTGACCAGGAAGAGGGTGAAAGAATAACAAGTGATTGAGATCTATCAGTTAGCTTGTTCCAATTGAATGATTCATCGATGTGAATTGAAAAGTGTAGCTCTTTCATCTTTTCTAAACCATGAACGTCAATGATGCCACAACGTTTCCAATTGGGAATCTTTACTAAATGTAATGGATCTGTTAACTCTGTAAGAGAAGTTGGTTCACCTCTACTGCATCTATCAGCTTAGTTTTTTCTCTTCATCTTTTGCAGTGATCGACAATGACACGATATACATAACCATGATTATATTCTTCCAGATTTAGAACTTGGTGAATAACCTCTCAAAATCAAACGCAATGAAGTGCAAATAAAACTATTTTGAATGAGACGAGACACAATATAAGATGAAATGAATCACATGAGGAATCATAGAAGATGCCCTTTAAGATCAAACAATTATATCAAATTGAGTATGATTATACGTGTGATAGCATCCACTACATTAGGAATATCAATGAACCCTACCATTGCACGTGCTTGGAGTATTATTTTTTAAGGTTTAGAATTTAGAGTTTAGGATTTATCAAGATAAGAAGGCCCGACAAATTTGAAGCTAAATCCTAAACCATTGATGTTTCGTGAAAGCAATGTACGAGCGTCTACCAAGTTGATAGAAGGCACAAGAATGAGATCAAGTAGAAGTCTAGCTCTATCTATTCCAGAGGCCCCTCCTTTAAGTGCATTCCTACCTGAGATCCATATAATCAACCATATTATTTTGCATCAGTCTACATAGTTTGAAAAGGGCTTCAGACGATCTCAGCACATTTCAATCTTTGATGAGGTCTAGTGTCTTCTAAGTCCCAACGACAGTGCTGGACTCATTGTTTCTTGTAAATACTAAAGTGATATAGCAGTCTATAGAAGTACAAGGAGGGCCTTTGTGGGATAGAATGGTTCAGAAGATTAGAGGGAGCCCATGAAGATGACCAATGATGTTGCTCAAGGCCCAGCTTTCAGCTTTTGGGCCGACCACAAGCAATTTTATTGTGGAGCAATGTAAAACCCATTAAATCAATGATTGTAATTCACATAATTCGATTAGCTAAGAAAATTTGAAGAATCGTCCTACTAAAAAGCAAGATATGTCATCCTACAAGTGTGAACCGCATGAAGGATAGGGTAAAATAACAAATTATATTTGAAGTTTATGCAAATGAATAAACTAAAATTATGAAGGAAACCTATGAAGACCAAGGCGACCATGGCTTGGCGCCATGCATGAGCCTGGCTGTGCTCAATCAACCGAAAGGGCAACATGGGCAGGCGATGGCTAAAAATTCCATTCATGAACCGAGTCCTACCCACTTCAAGCTGCCTAGGCCTGATTAATGTTATGTAGAGTATTGAAAAGCTTTTAATCATTGAGATATGATAGGACGTCGTTGATAAAGGCTAGTAAATACACCTAGAGGGGGGGTGAATAGGTGTTTATGAAATTCTTTTCAAATCTTTAACAAAAATATCCTTTAGCATGAAAATAAAATCAGAGATAAATGAATCACGTAGTTATAAAAATAAATAAAGTAGGGTAAGAGAAAATTGACACAAAGATTATAGTGGTTCGGCTTGTTGTAAGCCTACATCCACTCTCCATGCTGGCAGCCAACTGGCTGTAATCACTATGTAGCAAATTAGGGCTTTACAGTCTACGATCTAGACTTCTTTAGTAGAAATTTTCTTCTACAACTTCTCGCAATTTCACACTGTAAGTGTCTCTCATTAGTACATAATTTTGAGCACAAGAGATTTTGAGAACAAGATGATTCAGAGGTTCTAACTTCGAAATTTTTCTATCGGCTCTCTCATATTTCCGAACAACTTCGACACACCTTAAATAACCCTTCGTGCCTCCAAGCCGTTAGCACTTTCCAAGAATTCATCCAATCTACCCGTTAGAATTAATCAATTTAAGTGATCTTCAACTTGTCGAATATATAAGTAGAAAATAGCTTGTCAATCCTGCTCGCCCATACAAATAGGATCTTGAGTTTCCAAAATTAGATCCTTCCAAAACTCGCTTGATCTTCAACGGATAAAATCCAAATAATAAATCTTTCGAGCTCAATATCACAGCCAGTAATCTTTGATGGATAAATTAAGCAAGATAATATCCAATTCTTGATTTCCTTAATCGTACAAATAACCTGCTGTCAGCTTGGCAAAATCGCAAAAATTGGGTCTAACTGACTTCAGACTTTGATTGGGTTTGGAAATCGTCAGACCGAAACTCTGGGTCTGGTAACCTTCAGACGGAAATGATTGGGTCTTGAACTCTTCAGACTTAAGCGACTGAGTCTTGGATTCTTCATACTCAACTGATGAGGATGTTTTGTTAACTTCAAAACTTATAAGGGATTTTTCTTCAACAATCTCCCCATTTTTGATGGTGACAAAACTCCTCGGCAGATTTGTAAACTCATAACTTGCAAAGAAAACTCATATATATTTTGAGGAATATTTCTGCAAGCACAGAAAAATGTTAGTCCAGTAACTATAATCCTCACAAATATAATGATCCTGCAAGTCCACAAATCTACAAATCCAATCGTCAATCCAATGCATCAAGTCATATAAGTTCAAATATTAAACAACCCAAAAGTTTAAAGTGATAAACAGAGATAGTCTACAAACATAAACAAATGAAATAAAAGTTCAAATAAGTTCAAATCAAATAAGTTCACATCTGCAAGGCTCTCCCCCTTTTTGTCCCATCAAAAGGAGGTTGAGTGGTCAAGAATGTGTTTGATAAAATTCAGGGTTCTTTTGGAATGCGAACAAGATGGTATTCACTGGGCGATTGCACCGTTTTCTCAAGGCTAGTGAGAGCTTTCTTCACTGAATCCAACTCAGCACCCTTCACATTTGATTCCACTTAAAGTTTTAGGGCATTGATTTGGTCTTGCATGGAGGAGGAAGTGACCAGCATTGCCTTCTTGAGATCTCGCAGCTCATAATCCATTCCAAAAACCTGCTTTTTAAGGTCCAGCATAATATCCAATAGTTGTGAAAATGCTGTTGAATTGACATTACCTGAACTAGGACCAGCAGACTCTGTTCTTGGAGTTTGAAAGCTTGGTGCATCCTTTTCAGCCCTGAGCTCATCAGATGGAGAGGATTCATCAATCTCTGGAAAATGAGACACATATATGTCTTCTGGATCAGCACCAAACCTACTGACATCACTGTAATGCAGTGGCGATAAAATTCCTTGATCAGCAGCAACTCCCCTTGTTTTGTTGCCAGTGGGTGAGTCGAATATTCTTCACCAAAATCAATTTCATTTTCAGCACTGTGATGCAGTTCAGCCTCCTTTCCAGATTGTTCTTGAGCAAAGAATGGCTCAATTCCTTCAGCAAACTCCTCTTGAGCTTTGCTTTCCTCTTCATTTCTTCTTTTTCTCTCTTCCTCTTCTCTTCTGACTTCTTCTTCTTCTCTTCTTCGTGCTTCCTCTACTTCTCTTCTCTATTTCTCTTCTTCTTCTCTTCTCTTCTTTTCCTCTTCTCTTTTTCTCCGTTCTTCCTGTCTTCTCATTCTCTCTACTTCTTCTTTTGCTTTTGCTTCTCTCCTTGCCCTCTCTTGAGTATTAGTTCTCAAACTAACTGTGCTCCTCAACTTTGTGAGAGCAGAAAGAGTCATGGCATCGTCAAAATCTTCTTCATCATCCTCATCCTGTAGGATGACTTTTCTTCTCTTTTTCTCGGTAACAACCATGGGCTCTTTGCCCTTTCTCTTGGCAGTAGCAACAGCAGATTCTTTGGAGGGAGTCTTCTCCTTCAGTCCTTCCAATGCAGAGTTCAACTCTGGAAGCTTCATCTTCATCACCATTTTAAATCCGACAAGCATCAAGCTTAGATTGGTTAGGCATAAAGGTGCACGAATCTGTATCTTGAAGTGCCTGAACAACTTGGTGATAAGAGACGAGTAAGGTAATTGGCCTTTATCCTTAACCACTGTTCTGTATATGTGGAATAGGATAACATGGAGAAGTGAGAAAGGCCTGCCTTGACTGAGAGCAAACATGAGTTTTGCTTCTGTTTTGATAATGTCAGTTTTAGAAGTTGCCTTCAGCCTAAGACAGTTGATGATAATCTTGTGTAGCAAAACATTTGAGGCATTCATCCTATTGTAGGATATTTTGCCTTCCAAACTCCTGTCTCGCACAATTTCAAGAGTAGCATATGCTATGGACACTTTAATTGGTTGGAAACGCCTTCTTTCCACCCCAATTATATCAGCCAAAGTGTCAACATCCACAACAAACTCTTTATCCATAAAGGTGAATGACAACCTATTGGCATCTAAAAAAGACGAGTTGGAATAAAAATATGCCGTCAATTCAGGATAAGCACTTGTCGCGTCTGTACAGAACTTCTCCAATTGCAGCTTAGTGAATTTTTCCCTGAGATTCACCTTGATTGAGTCAAGGAAATCAAAATCCACGCTTCTAGGATTCACAACTCCTCTCTTCAGCAACTTAGAATACATCCGTTCATGTTCTCTTGATCGAAAAAGACTTCATTGAGGACAAACAGTATTCACAGCCACAACCATCCGTGGTTGGAATTGAGAGAACATCCTTTCATCATCATCTATAGCCTGATTTGTTGTATTTTCCCGTGGATCACTAGGTATATTTTCATGAGTGCTCTGTGCGAGCCCCTTATCAACAATACCTAAATCTTCTATTTCTTTCAAGAAAATATATTCGTTCTTATATCCTCTCTCCTTTAGAAAATCATCGATCAACCTTAACTCTGTACCTCCATCCTTCAACTTTTTATATAGAGCATAAGCAAGCTTGGGTCTCAAGGTTCTTATCGGTTCTGCCTCAATAATTACTTCCTCTTCAAACTGTTGACTCGGAGTCTCCCTTCGTGGAGAATCTTCTTCACCCGTTAGGTCAACTCTTGTAGGACCCTCTTGTCGTCTCTGTGGTCCCTTTCCAGCAAGTCTTGACTATTTTCTTGAAGACATGCTTGAATAGTGAGCAACTGTCTAACTTGTTCGCAAAAAGATTGGATTTTTGCTGAGTAAAGAAATCGAACAGGGACGGTAATGAAGAGTTGTTTAAGATTTTAGGGTTTTAAAAAGAGAGAGTAAACGAGATGGCTTTTGAATGTTGTGGCGAATGAAGACGACGATTCGGGAATAAAAATAGCAAGAAAGATAAAAAAAAAAAAAAAAAAAAAGAGAGATACTTGAATGTCACTAGAAGGAAAAAGAAAAACGCCAATTTTGAAAAAGTGAACTGCAAATTTTGAAAAAGAAAACGCCATAAAAGAAATGTCGAAATCGAATAAAGGCAGATTTCGATATTTCAAAAACAATTAATAATTTAATGCAAAAAAAATAAAGAAAGTTGAAACACACAATCAGACTTTATATCAAAGTCTGAGAGTATCCAGACTTTACTTGTGAGTCTGATATCATTCGACCTTACCTTTGAGTCTGAATTTTTTAAGACTTTAGTTTTGAGTTTGAACCTCTTCAAAACTTACAATATTCAATCTTGAACGAATTGATTCAAAGTGAGCTTTCTCTAGGGGCTTTGTGAATATGTCTGCCAATTGGTTCTTTAAATCAATAAACTAAATCACCACTTCACTATTTTGAACATGGTCTCTAATGAAATGATGCTTGATTTCAATGTGCTTTGCTCTTGAATGAAGTATTGGATTCTTTGTAAGATTGATTGTGCTGGCATTGTCACATTTGATTTCTGTGCAAGATTCTTCAACTCCAAAATCTCTCAATTGTTGTTGCATTCATAGTATTTGAGAACAGCAACTCCCAAGAGCTATGTATTCTACTTCAGCGGTTGAAAGAGCTACGGTACCCTGTTTTCTTGAGAACCAAGATACTAACTTGTCTCCCAAAAGTTGACAAGTATCTGTAGTGCTTTTTCTATCCACTTTACAGCCAGTAAGGTCAGCATCAGAATATCCAAGGAGAGTAAAGTCTCCTTTTTTGGAATACCATAGACTTAGCTTAGAGGTTGTAACATATTTAATAATACGCTTCACAGCAGTCATGTGAGATTCTTTAGGATTAAATTAAAATCTAGCACAAATGCAAACACTAAATAAAATATCAGGTCTAGAAGCAGTAAGGTAAAGAAGTGAACTAATTATGCTCCTGTATAGCTTTTGGTCTACACTCTTTCATTCTTCATCTTTATCCAGCTTTAATGAGCTTGACATAGGAGTTTCCGTCTTCTTGGAATTCTCCATTCCAAACTTCTTGATGAGGTCTTTTGCATACTTTTCTTGGTGGATAAAAGTTCTTTCTTTTGATTGTTTGACTTGAAGTCCCAAAAAGAAGTTCAATTCACCCATCGTGCTTATTTCAAATTCATTTTGCATGCAACTTGAAAAATTCTTGCAAAAGATTTTCATTAGAAGAACCAAAATTTATATCATAAACATAAATTTGTACAAGTATGAAATCCTTGCCTTCTCTTTTGATAAATAAAGTAGTATCTACTTTACCTTTAGAAAGACCACTTTGAATTAAGAAACTACTTAACCTTTCATACCAAGCTCGAGGAGCCTGTTTTAAACCGGACAAAGCTTTCTTCAGCTTGAAAACAAGAATTGGTTTTCTTGGATCTTCGAATCCTGGCGGTTGTTCCACATAGACTTCTTCTTGGATAATTCCATTTAGAAATGCACTCTTCACGTCTATTTGGAATAACCTGAAATTTTTAAAGCAAGCAAAAGCAAGAAGTAATCTTATAGCTTTTAACCTTGCTACCAGAGCATAGGTTTCATCATAGTCGATTCCTTCTTCTTGTGTGTAACCTTTTGCCACGAGTCTTAATTTGTTCCTTACCACCTTTCCTTGTTGATCAAGCTTGTTCCTGAAGACCCGTTTAGTATTAATTATTGATTTACCTTTTGGCTTAGGAACAAGTTCCCAAGCATTGTTAATTTTGAATTGATTCAATTCCTCTTGCATGGCTTCAATCTAGCTTTCATCTTTCAATACATCTTCTACGATCTTGGGTTCAATTTCAGAAACAAGTGCTAGAGCACTAGATTCTTCACGCCTTTTGGATCTTGTACGAACTCCTTCATCAATGTTCCCAATGATGACATTCGCAGGGTGACTGGATTTATGCTTCTAATTTGTAATTGGTTTGTCACTTTGATGAGACTGAGTTTCAGTTGGAGCTACTGTTTGGTTTGCGGTTGTGCGTCTGAGATTTGATTTTCTTCAAGAGAATTCGTAGATGCTTGGCCAGACTCATAATCTTCAGGTTGAGTTTGATTTTGAACTGAGTCTTCGAATTTCACATTCATGGATTCTTACACAGTCTGTTCCTTTTGTTGAAGACTCTGAAGGCTTTACTTGTCATTGAATAACCAAGGAAAATTCCTTCATCTGATTTTTCTTCAAACTTACCAATTCAATCACTTGAATTCTTTAAGATAAAGCATTTACAACCAAATACATGAAAATAAGAGACAATAGGTTTTTGAACAATTCATAAAGTGTTTTCTCTAAAATAGGTCTTAGAAAAATTCTGTTTATAATGTAATAAGCAGTTGAAGTTGATTCAGCCCAAAAGTGAGGAGAAATATTACTTTCAATCAAAAGAGTTCTTGCCATTTTTTACAAAGAACGATTTTTCCTCTCTATAACTCCATTTTGTTGTGGAGTGTATGGGGATGAAAAATATGTTGAATGCCAGAATCATCACAAAATTTAGCAAAATCATGATTTTCAAACTCACCACCATGATCAGTTCGAATACTTGAAATTGTATATCCTTTCTGAATTTGAATTTTCTTAGCAAACTTAATGAAATAAGATAAAGCTTCAGATTTATTTGAGAGAAAGAATACCCAAGTAAAATGAGAATAATCATCTACTATTACCAAACAATATATTTTACCTCCAATGCTTTGAGTACTTGTTGGATTGAACAAATCCAGGTGTAATAGCTGCAAAACACATTTAGTGGATACCTGATTTATAGATTTATAAGAATTTCTAACCTGTTTTTCAAGTATGCAAGGAGTGCATAATTCATGCTTTTGATACGTTAGGTTAGGAAGTCCTCGAACAAGCTTTTTGGATGAAACTTTTGCAATTTGCTTCAAGTTGACATGTCCAAGCTTTCTGTGCCAAAGAATAGCTTCATCTTGAATCGATATCAAGCACTGAGAACTGTCAGACTTTATATCTAGCAAATAAATGTTTCCATGTTTTCGTCCAGCAAAAGATTGTGAGAGATCTTTGCTTGTTCCAGAACAAGTATCTTCTTGAAAGTTGATCTTGTATCCAGTGTCGCATAGCTGACTATAATTCAACCCTTCAACTAGAGAAACATTGTTGATTATGAGGTTTCCTATTTTCGCAGTTCCTCGACCAATAATTTTTCCTTTGTTATTGCCACCAAAGGAGACATTTTCTCCTTTAACTTGAGAGAGTTTTATGAAGCAAGTTGAATCTCCAGTCATGTGTCTTGAACAGCTACTATCCAAATACCACTTGATTCTTTTCTTAATAGTGACCTGTATTTAAATGAAAAACTCAAGTTTTCTTTGGTACCCAAACTTTCTTGAGTCCATCATTGTTAGTGCCATAAACAGTCTTTGCCCAACTCTTCTTAACCGGTTTCCAAACTTTGGGACAATCCTTCACAAAATGTTCTAAGCGCATTTAAGAGCATCTAAGAGCATTTCTTCCAACAGGCTTTACAAAAATCTTTTGAAAATGATTCTTATAAAAAGACTTTGTAGGCCTATTATTGATTCTTTCTTTTACTTTTGAAAAATCAATCAAGGGAATGGTTTAATCTGTCATTCCTAGACCAGATTTATTAAAATAGGTTCTTTGAATTGAAATGATTTTGTCCAATTTTTCAGAACCCATTGAAAATTTCTTTGTGACTTTCAAGAGATCTTCTTTCAAGCTGGCATTTTCTTTTAAAAGAACAATTTCATTTTCTTTTGAAACAGTAAGACACTTATCTAGATTTTCAACCTTTTCAATCAAAGTCTTTTCTTGTTGTTTCAATTTGGAATTCTCCCTTTTTAGTTCAGAAATCCTTTTAAGAGAGCATTTAAGACTGAGACAAAGTTCATTAATGTAATTCGACACTTTGGTAGGAATTTTTAAATTTCTAACCTTGACATCACCGTTTGAGTCTGAGTCTGAGTCTGAGTTTGCCATAAGACAGATATTGGCATACTCTTCATCACTCTCTTCACATTTAGTGTCACTCCATGTTTCAGCTTTGAGTGCCTTCTTGAACCTGTCTGGTTTTCCTTTCTTTTTCTTTAATAAGGGGCAGTTGGGTCTAATGTGCCCTTTTTTCTTGCATTCAAAGCAAACAACATCCTTGTTGGTATTGTCTTCTTCATTTGATTTCTTTTAAAACCTTTGATTGTTTTGTCTCTTTCCATTGAATCTTCTTCCTTTTCTATTTAACTTTCTGAACTTTCTAATTAGAAGTGCCAGCTCTTCATCATCCAAGTCTTCTTCTGAATCTATGACATCAGAATCATCATTAGATTTTAAAGCAATTGACTTCTTACCTTTGGTGTCAAAGTCCTCATTGAATAGTTCGACTTCATATGATTGAAGTGTGCCGACCAACTAATCTACTAAAAGAGGCATGATCCTTTGTGTTTCTCTTATGGATGTTTTTACGTGATTCAATCTTTGGAGAGTCTTCTCAACAGCTTATTGACTTTCATCGGTCCTGAGATTGGCTGTCCTTGGTATGCTAAGCCATTTACAATTTCTGTAAACCGACTAAACATATCCATGATGGATTCTCCTGGCTTCATTTTGAAGGCTTCATATTGTCCGAGAAAGATATTAATCTTGGTTTCTTTAACTCGATTTGTTCCTTCATAAGTGACGTGCAATCTATCCTACACTTCTTTAGCTATTTCACAAGATGAAATTCTGTTATACTCAGTAGGAGATAAGGCAGAATATAGAGATTAGATAGCTTTTGCATCAAGGGCTTGTCTCTTCGAAATTTCGGCTTGTGACAGTCTCGCTCCATCAGCTATTTCTTTCCCTGTGGTTGATGCAGCTTGAGGAGCAATTCCTTTCTCTACTACATCCCATTCCTGAGGATCTTTGGATTTTAGAAATGCCTTCATCTTGTTTTTCCATACGTTGTACTCGTTTCCATCGAAGCAAGGAGGTCTGGTGTTGCTTTGGCCTTCAATCAAACCTGGAGCCAAAATACTAGCCATAGATCTTTAGCTAGAAAGTATAAACACTTTCAATAAATAAGCAATCTCGCTCTGATACCAATTGATAAAGGCTAGTAAATACACCTAGAGGGGGGTGAATAGGTGTTTATGAAATTCTTTTCAAATCTTTAACAAAAATATCCTTTGGCATGAAAATAAAATCAGAGATAAATGAATCACGCGTAGTTATAAAAAATAAATAGAGTAGGGTAAGAGAAAATTGACACAAAGATTATAGTGGTTCGGCTTGTTGTAAGTCTACGTCCACTCTTCATGCTGGCAGCCAACTAGCTGTAATCACTATGTAGCAAATGAGAGCTTTACAGTCTACGATCTAGACTTCTTTAGTAGAAATTCTTTTCTACAGCTTCTCGCAATTTCACACTGTAAGTGTCTCTCCTTAGTACATAATTTTGGGTACAAGAGATTTTGAGAACAAGATGATTCAGAGGTTCTAACTTCGAAACTTTTCTATCGGCTCTCTCATATTTCTGAACAACTACGACACACCTTAAATAACCCTTCGTGCCTCCAAGCCATTAGCACTTTCCAAGAATTCATCCAATCTACCCGTTGGAATGAATCAATTTAAGTGATCTTCAAGTTGTCGAATATATAAGTAGAAAATAGCTCGTCAATCCTGCTCGCCCATATAAACAGGATCTTGAGTTTCCAAAATTAGATCCTTCCAAAACTCACTTGATCTTCAATGGATAAAATCCAAAGAATAAATCTTTCAAGCTCAATATCACAGCCAGTAATCTTTGACGGATAAATTAAGCAAGATAATATCCAATTCTTGATTTCCTTAATCGTATGAATAACCTACTGTCAGCCTGGCAAAATCGCAAAAATTGGGTCTAACTAACTTCAGACTTTAATTGGGTCTGGAGATCGTCAGACCGAAACTCTGGGTCTGGTAACCTTTAGACGGAAACGATTGGGTCTTGAACTCTTCAGACTTAAGCGACTGAGTCTTGGATTCTTCATACTCAACTGACGATGATGTTTTATTAACTTCAAAACTTATAAGGGATTTTTCTTCAACAGTCGTGTGGTCGGGGTGTCCATTGGTCCAGTCCAATTTGTGAATTGAATTAGACTGGGCCATGGTTGGTTCTAGGTAGTTCATGTGGGAATTGGTTTGGTTTTTGATTCTTAGAAAGGAATTGGACTAATTGATCGGAATAGCGGAATCGGTTCATAGTGTATTATTAATTTTTTATTCACTAAGGGAAAAAAGTACGTGTTATTTGTAGGAGTAATTATTTTATTTACTCATAACTTCCCATGATTACTAATTTTACCCAACACTGAAGTAACTTTCAATATATATATGAACTTTAGAAAGAAAGTAAAAATTTTAAGAAAGTAACACCGTTAGTTCTTGGGACAACTTGGGAATGACAGAGAGGCTACCTGATTTTTAGGGTGGATAGGGTTGGTTCCTAGTTCTATAGACTGAAAACCAATATTGTCTAGTATGATTCTTGATTCTAGGGATAGATCACCTCTATGGTGTAGGGATTTTCAAGCATTGTGCTACCTATTGATTAATTTTTGCGTAGTTAATTTTTATTTTCCCCAAATTATGTGGTGTGAAAGTTTATGTAGAAAACATAACAAAGCATGTAATGGAGATTCAAATCTTGTTGGCGATTAATTCTATCATTAGATCTACTTGCCCATCATGAGTAAATTATTGAAAAAGTCCTAAGCCTATTGTAGTTATATCTATTTGGTCTTAAACCTTTTAATTGTGTTAATTGAGTCCTTAACATTTTCATTATTTTCATTTTTTGTTGACAATTGCTGACATGGATGCTAATTATTTTACGTGACACAATACACGTTGACGTTGATAATTTTTACAATTTTTTTTTTTTTAAATTTTAAATTTTAAATAATTTTAAATTTTATTTTCCTTTCTTTTTAGTTTGTCTTCTTCCTTCACTAGTCGGCGTGCCTTGGCAATGGTGGCGACCAGCCATCGCCGACACCCAAATTTTAACTACTCATTTAATAATAAATTGTATAGAAAATTAGGGGTTGAGATTTAGCCCGTAAACAAAATAGTAAAGAGGAAAGGAAGTGGGGTTGGGCTGAGAGAAAGTGAAGTGAACTTCATTTTCGGTTGAGTGTCGCTCAGCAATCTCGCCTCAAACTGATGACTTATAGTAGACACCAAGTCTGTAGCTGTCGCGACCCCTTTTTTTCGGGGGCGCCCGGCCGGATCGGGTACGAGCGCCGAAAGGAGGCTAATGGCTCGGCTGGGTTTAATTAAAGCCTGGACTCTCCCAAGTCCGCCAATTCACGACTTTAAAATATTTGATTTGTAAATTGATTTTTAAAACGGAGTCGCCACTAATCAATTTAGGATAGGTTGATTAGAAACCTAAGCAAAGTATCGGGAAAAATACTTGCTTCTGCGCAACCAGAGAAATTAGGATCGGGGACTTGATTACACTAGTTAATCACTAATGCCCTTTCGGTACCTAATCTTGTTTAAACTCTAAGGTTTTTTGGATGTTTGGGGATTTTCCATGTATTTTAGGAAAAATCACATTTTTGGGTATTTCCTCATTTTTTGGACATAAAAGGGATTTTTGGATATTTTGGGGTATTTTCTGAGAAAATACAAGTATTTTTGGCTTTTATGAAAATTTTGGGCTTTTTATGAATTTTGGCATTTTTTTTTTTTTGGAATTTTTGACATTTTTTGGATTTTTTTGGAAAATATTAAAATATTTAATATTTTTGGATATTTTGGAAAATAATATATTTTTGATTTTTCTGAATATTTCCGAAAATAAATAATTTTTTGTTTGATTTTTGATTTTTTGGAAATTTAAAACATTTTTAAAATTTTTTTTATTTTTGAAATTTTAAAATGATTTTTGAAATAATAAAAATATTAAAAAAATGACTGGGTCGGATCCACGGTTCGGATCCGCCCCGGGCCGGTCCAAAACGCGGGCAAGGGGGCCGCGTTTTGGGACTAGCCAAAACGACGCCGTAGCCAAGCGCGGACGCCCGACCCGGCCCGTCGACCCGGCTCCGCAACCCGGCTCCTTCCTTTCTCGCAAAACGACGTCGTCCCCGCCTCTTCGTCAAACGGCGTCGTATTTCCTCGGCCTAGAGACCCGGGTCCTCAGGCGGAACCCTACCGGATCCGACCCGGTTTTCGTGCAAGTGACGAAACGACGCCGTCTTGAGGGTGGACGACCCGACCCGACCCGACGACGACGACCCGGACTCCCCTTCAGCGAAAACGACACCGTACCTGACCCGGCTCCTCAAAACGATGCCGTCTAACTCGGCTCTTTACACCGCGTGGAGCGACGCCGTTTTTACGGACACCCGACCCGACGACGACCCGACCTCCCCTCTCAGCGCAATACGACGACGTGTCGGGGGGAGCCGACCCGATTTGATCCGACGACGGCATGAGATGATGCCGTTTCTCCCACGCCCGACCCGGATCCGACCCGACTCTCGACCCGACCTCCAATCCCTCCTTTATGTGTGGAACCCTACTCGATTCCTGGTCCGGGTTCGACCCGGTGACCCGGGATCGTGACCCGGAAAACCAGGAACCCTAGGGTTCCAAATTGGGGAAGAAATGGGCGACGGCGAGGACGGCAGCGGTGGGGGAGATGATGGCGAGGGTGGCTATGGCGGTGGTTACCTACGGCGGCGAGGCTTGGACGGTGGCAGGGCTCCTCCGCCTCCTCCTCCTCCTCCTCCTTCTCTCTCTCTCTCTCTCTCTCTCTCTCTCTCTCTCTCTGCGACTGTCGCGGCCCCGGCGAAGTTGGGATCGGGAAGTCGCGAGCTTCTGGCCCCCACTCTGAAGTCTGTCAGTGGGGTTCCAGGAGTTGCGAGTCTCCTTCTCCTCCCTGCCGTGCCTCGGTGTGTTGAAATCGACGGGGGGAGGGGGTATTTATAGCCGACGGGTGGCCGGTTGGCGAGGGTTCGGCCGGGGTGGATGCCACGGCTTCCACCGGCCGAACCGGCGTCCCATCGACCCTCAGCCTTATCCGGCCACGTCCCCTCGCCGTTGCTGTTCATCTGCACCTTCACTGTGCTCGCCGTACGCCACGTCGTCCACGCCGCCGCTCGCCTCGCTTTTCTCCGGCCGTCGCGGCTGCTCGCGCGTGCACCGCACGCGATTTCGGGTGAAGAAGGCGGGTCGCGCGGGCGTGGGTCGACCCGCGGGTTTTGGGCCGCGCGGTCTTCTGGGCCGTTTGGGCCGTTTTCTTCCGTTTTTGGCCGTTGGGCCGTTTTTTCTTTTTTTTTTTTTTTCATTTTTTGGTTTTGGGCCGGTTTTTCATTTTTTCTTTTTTTTGTTTTTTCAGTTTTAATCAAAATAAAATAAAATGCAATAAGAACCAAAAAATAATTAGAAACCTATAAATAAAATTGAAAATAAAAAATTAGGCGTCAACAGCTGCCCCTCTTTGAAGGTGAGCTCGCAGAGGTTGCATTCAAAGACAAACTGATGCCTAATTTTTACCCAGCGTGGGCAGCAGATTATATCTTTTTAGGACATACTATCCTATGCAACAAGAGGAATGTAACAGATAAGAAGATACCTTGAGTTACTTACCGGGAATGAGTGAGATAGGGTGTGAACCCTGGGTTTTGGTAAGTATCAAGGCGTCGTCTTACCTGGTGATATGAGAAGGTTGCTTTTCCAGGACTCGAACCATTCTTCGGTCGCCTGTTGGAGCAATCAAGGGGTTGTCTCGGACCCGAACCATTCTTCGGTCGCCGTGACGGGAAATTACTTCTTCAGGACTCGAACCATTCTTCGGTCGCCTGTTGGAGCAATCGGGGGGTGTCTCGGACCCGAACCATTCTTCGGTCGCCGTGACGGGAAATCACTTCTCCAGGACCCGAACCATTCTTTGGTCGCCTATCGGAGCAATCAGAGGGGTGTCTCGGACCCGAACCATTCTTCGATCGCTGTGACGGGAAATTACTTCTCCAAGACCCGAACCATTCTTCGGCATCTCATTTCGGGGCAATCGAGGGGTGTCTCGGACCCGAACCATTTTCGGTCGCCGACCATTCTCGGGAGATGCGCCGACCTTTCTCAGGGCATCTTATTTGGGGGGTGTTTGATTTCTGTCAGGGACACCAGTTGGTACCTGACCATTCTCAGGAGATGCACCGACCTTTCTCAGGGCATCTGTTTTTGGGGGGTGTTTGACTTCTGTCAGGGACACTAGTTGAGACCCGACCTTTCTCGGGGGATGCGCCGACCTTTCTCAGGGCATCTTCTCTGGGGGGTGTGTGACCTCTGTCAGGGACACCTGTTGAGACCCGACCTTTTCGGGGGATGCGCCGACCTTTCTCGGGGCATCTTCCGGGGGTGTGTGACCTCTGTCAGGGACACCTGTTGAGACTCGACCTTTCTCGGGGGATGCGCCGACCTTTCTCAAGGCATCTTCTCTAGGGGTAAGAGTACATGGATATTCACAAGTACTAACCTGACGGATATTTGGGCCTTGGCAGGCATCATAAGCATTGAAGGGGTACTTGGATGATCACAAGTACAAGTTTTTAGGGATACTCGGACATTCACAAGTATCGAAAGGGGTATTTGATAATTGAAGACATAGAGAGCATACCTTAGGTATTTGTGAAGGTCTCTTTCTTTATGGAAATAGGGAATATCGAGGACGTACACTGAGATATTCGCGGAAGCTTCTTACCTCTTGGGAGTTGGGAATATCGAGGACATGCCTCGCATATTCATGAAGGCCTCTCACCTCCGGTAGTGGGAATATCGAGGACATGCCTCGCATATTCATGAAGGTCTCTCACCTCCGGTAAAGGGAATATCGAGGACGTACCTTGGATATTCATGAAGGTCTCTACCTCCCGATAATGGGAATATTGAGGACATGCCTCGCATATTCATGAAGGTCTCTCACCTCGGTAAAGGGAATATCGGGGACGTACCTTGGATATTCATCAAGGTCTCTCGGTAAAGGGAATATTGAGGACATGCCTCGCATATTCATGAAGGTCTCTCACCTCCGGTAAAGGGAATATCGGGGACGTACCTTGGATATTCATGAAGGTCTCTCACCTCCTGGTACTTGAGAATGCCGAGGACGTACCTCGGATATTGGTGAAGGCCTCCCGCCTTCTGGAAATTGGGAACATCGAGGGCGTGCCTGAGATGTTCGTGAAGGCCTCCTGCCTCCTAGAACTTGGGGAACATCGAGGGCTTACCTGAGATGTTTGTGAAGGCCTCCCGCCTCCCGGAACTTGAGAATGCCGAGGACGTACCTCGGATATTGGTGAAGGCCTCCGCCTCTCGGAAATTGGGAACACCGAGGGCGTGCGAGATGTTCGTGAAGGCCTCCCGCCTCCTAGAACTTGGGGAACATCGAGGGCTTACCCGAGATGCTCGTGAAGGCCTCCCACCTCCGGGAACTTGGGGAACATCGAGGGCTTACCTCGAGATGTTTGTGAAGGCCTCCCGCCTCCCGGAACTTGAGAATGCCGAGGACGTACCTCGGATATTGGTGAAGGCCTCCCGCCTTCGGAAATTGGGAACATCGAGGGCGTGCTCGAGATGTTCGTGAAGGCCTCCGCCTCCTAGAACTTGGGGAACATCGAGGGCTTACCGAGATGTTTGTGAAGGCCTCCCGCCTCCCGGAACTTGAGAATGCGAGGACGTACCTCGGATATTGGTGAAGGCCTCCCGCCTTCTGGAAATTGGGAACACCAAGGGCGTACCTGAGATGTTCAAGAAGGTTGCTACCTTCTGGCAATTTTGGATGCAACGCGAGGCTTACCTGGATGGCCGTGGGTACGCAGGTGTACATAGTAGAGGGATATTTGGATGAACACAAATATTTATCAATATGATCAGGGACTATCTGACTAGTCCAAGTGTGAGAAAGCATACCTGGGTAATCGCAGGAGCATGATGTGGTGGAATGCTTGAGGAGCTTGCTAGCATCCAATGTCATGATTTTGAGGACAACTCTAACAGATCGAGTGTCATAAAAAGGGGTACTCGAACAATGGTCAGTATTTAAAGATGAGAGGATACTTGGACAGTCGCAAGCACCTAAACTTTAATGACAGCATGAATAGGTCGAGTGTCAACAGAGGGAGCACTTAAGTAGTGGCAAACACTCGAAAACAGGGGGATGCTTGGGTAATTGCAGATGTCGATATTTGAGGGACAAATCAAGCAAGCTGAGCATCGGTACCTAGACAGTGGTAGGTACTTGAAGATAGAGGGATACTTGGCCAGTCACAAATATCAATGCTCTAGGGACAACTCGCACAGGCTGAGTGTCAATAAGATGGGGGGGACCTAGACAAGTAGTAGGTACTCAAACACAAAGTTCGGAAACAGAACGAGGAAATACTTTTGGTGACATTTCTAATCTTTATGAGTATGCTTGCTATTTATACAATATGCAGACATGTATGCAATGATTGTATGTGCTTGTAAAGATGTGATTTATGCATGATGACCATGTCAACTCTGCATCATTTGAATTCCATTGGGGAAGATTTTGAAAGACAACTTTTGTTTAGAATGCAGATGTCTTTGAGCATGCCAGATGAGGGATTTTCAGTCTGAAAGGACTTTCCACTCACTCTCATGGGAAAGACTGTTTTATCCTGACCATTGATCCAGGGTTTATAAGGACTACACTATCTCACTGTCATCATGTCAGCAGGGGTCCGAGTATTCTTGCAAATGATACGACTTCACCAACGTGAGAGGTCTTTTTTGAGTTGTGATGAAGGCTTGGCCAATGGCTCATTAAAGGGGATCAATAAGGTCATGGTTTTGTAGGAAAGATGTAGCATGGTTATCTCTGGGTTTGCAAGTCGAGGATCCTGCGAAAAGAGATAGAATAATCTTGCTCGTACTTCTTCGAGCGATGCTTATAAACATATGAAATCCTACGTTAATCGAAGTGCCCCTAGTTTGAAGAGACTTTTTACAATAAGATGCTGCGTAGGCTTGACTCTTGTGACAGCTGGTGATCGTCTTGGCGTTTGTCACCGATCTCTCTTCTTACAATCTGGTAAAGGTTCCATGGATCTTGATGGCAACTCCTCTTGGGGATACAAATCACTGTCTTTTTGTTTGGGGCATCGGCCTTACTTTTAACAAGCACACTGCTTTTTTATGCCCCCATTTCTTTTCATTCTTTTACTCACGAGCATTGACCTTGCTTTTACCAGGTACACTGCTTTTTATGCCCCAGGTTTTCGTCTTTGTTGCTTGAGGAACTGGTCTTGACGAGTTCGAGTGCATGCCTTCACTAGACTTTTGTTGAGTCTTCATCTTTTGCTGGCTCTTCTGATTATGCTACTTGGATGACAGCTTCTTCTTTGCCTCCTTGCAAGGGTGATTTTGCAGACTCGATTGAGTTGTGCAATGGATACAAGTGCATAAAGAAAGAATTGCTCTTCATGACTCTAGGGCACTTAAATTAACGCGAGTGTTCATATGCAAATAAAGACACTCAAGGATTGATGCAAGTGCAAGCAAGAGAATTTCTATCCCTTTTCTCACCTCGTGATGCTGACTTGCCTTTGGCTTGCTCCAGTGTGGGGTGGTTCTTTTGACAGGTGGTAGGATGGAAATTTGGCCAGTGTATGGGGCTCAAGGTGGGTGATGGAATGCCTCCCACTATTTTGGTCATCGTACCATTCGCGAGAGAACTCTTTACCCTATAGTCATGGAATTTTCTGCACTCATCTCACAAGTGTATAGATGGGGATTGTGTATGGGGTACGGCTTGCTGTCATCATTCGACGTGCCTCATCCGACCTACTCGATTAGTCTTGTATTCTTCACTTGGTTGTCTATTTTGATAATCCTCAATGGAATCAAAGATTTAGGCGAGACAAAATCATCATGCACAATTCACATGGAAAAAGGCATGCAGTATGATGCGAAAGGGTTTTGTGTTTTTCAAAAATGAATGAATGGCTTTTTATTCAAGAAAGACTATTAATAGCTTGAATGGTATTCACAAATGTGTTGAAATTTGAGCATTAAAAGAGGCTTTTTACATATGGGTGTTAATAAAATGCTCCTATTGGTTAGGGACATGACACATGCATGATCAGCTGGGCATTGGGGATCTGATCAGGAATTCCTATTCTTGCTTTTTGCAGGAGGGAAGCCGTGGATGTGGCTCAAACAATAGGGCCTAGATTTAAGCGACTTGAGGCTTTGAAGGCTCTGTCATTTGCTTTGGTGATTTGAGGTGTCATTTGCTTTGGAAGGGTCTATCAAGTTTGACAAGACTTTCATTGATTTATTTTCGTATCTTTGGACGGTTCATGTGATCCTGTAAAAGGCAAGAAGAAAGTGTGTTAGTCACGAATCTCTTTTGGAAGTTAAATAATTGGAAGTGATACAACATTACTTTTCACTAGTTTTAAGTGGACGGGGAGGATATGAAGTCTCGTGCTTCCCATTTCGTCAGGTCGATCATTGGCTTGTGGATGACACATCCTTTATGGAGCCAGTGTATTTGATGGAAGTCATTTCTGCATCCTAGCTTGGCTAGCACTGATTTATCTAACCTTTGAGTTTGGTCCTCGATTTGTGAAGTTTCCTGCCAAATTGGGAAAACATGTCAAAAATGGGTTCAGATGGTAGAGATATTGGAAACGATACTAGATTACCCTTCCCTAGAGCTTGTCTGTGCTAGCTCTTGAGGATGTTTGAATGTTGAGGATGGCCTATTTATCTTGACATGGCTCGGTGTTTCCTTCCGTTGGCCTTCATGATTGCTGGTCGTTGATTCATCTCCAACGCATTCCTTCGTGGAATTTTCTTTTCTTTGTCTTTGGCTATAGTATTATTGAGCAAAAGTCATGTACCTCAAGCTTCTATGGAATTCGAGATGGACAATCAAAACTTCCAGCTTTTCAATAGCAATTACTTCTCGCGAGAGCATGTGTCTGGAACAAGAAGTGAGGTTTCCGGATTCTAAGCTGTTGACTGAAAGCTCTTTCGACTTGGAGTGATTCTTGAATGATGCCTCTTTTGTGCCGAGCGGGTGAAATTGTCACGCATCTGCACGGGTAATGTTGATTTGCCTGAGTTATGTCATTAAGTTTGCTATTCAATTTTCGACACTTCCCTAAATGCTGGTGGTTACCATTTAACCAAATGCACATTTCTCGTGATGGCGTAAATATAACACTCATATAAAGAAGATGCGTAGGCATTTTCATTCTGATAGAGAAATATTTGGCAATGCTAGACAGTGAACATTTTTCAAGGGTAGTACTTCTTTGCAGCATCAGAATTCACTGGCTTAGAAAATTCTCGCCCATCCATCTCGGTTAGGATCAAGGCTCCTCCGGGGAGTATCTTCTTTATTACATAAGGACCTTTGTAATTCGGGGCGAACTTGCCTCCAGGCTCTGGAAAGATTGGCTGCGTCTTTCCTTAAGACTAGGTCGTTTACTTTGAAGCGCCTGGGCCACACTTTTTAATTAAACGATCGAGCTACCTTTGTTGATAACACTGGCCGTGACAAAGAGCTTTCAGTCGTTTTTCCTCGATCATGTTCAGCTACTCAAGCCTTTGTTGTGTCCACTCCTCCTCGGATAAGCCAGCTTGGGATAGAACTCATAGGGAAGGGATTTCTACTTCCACAGGCAAGACCGCCTCCATACCATAAACCAGGGAAAAAGGGGTTGCCCCAGTAGAAGTTCGAATCGAGGTTCGGTATGCTTTGTAGTGCAAAGGGTAACCTCTCATGCCGATCACGGTAGTTTTCAGCCGTCTTGGCTAAGATCTTCTTGATGTTCTTGTTGGCGGCCTCTACAGCTCCATTCATTTGTGGCCGATAGGGTGATGAGTTCAAATGCTGGATTTTGAACTTAGAGAATAGCTGTTCGATCAGCTTGTTATTCAGGTTTGTCCCATTGTCGGTGATGATGGAATCTGGTACACCATAACGGGCGATTATGTCGCGCTTGATGAACTTCATGACATTCCGTGCAGTCACGCCTGGCATATGATGTGGCCTCAATCCATTTTGAAAAGTAGTCAATTGCCACCGGGATGAATCGATGTCCGTTCGACGCCTTTGGGTTAATCGGGCCAATTACATCGATCCCCCACATTGAGAATGGCCATGGCTCGATAAGCGATGTAGTTCGGTTGGAGGGACATTTACCTTGTCTCCGTGAATCTGACAACGATGGCAACTTCGCACATGCTGAGCACAGTTATTCTCTAAGGGGAGCCAGTAATAACCCAGTCTCATTAACTTCTTGGCCAACACGCGTCCATTCATGTGAGGGCCACATACTCCCTTATGTACTTCTTGCATTATTTGTGTGGCCTCGGCTGCATCCACGCATCTTAGGGGGCGAGTCATAGGATCTCTTGTACAGATTTTCACCGCTGACGAAAAACCTTGAAGCCATTTTCATTAGGTACTTTCAATCAGAGGGTGTGCTTTGTTCAGGGAATTCTTGCTTCTGGACATATCTCATGATATCGTAATACCAGGGCTTCCCATCAGGCTCCTCGTTATGGTCATGCGGTGGGCTTGTCTTGCCGTAACTTCGATCTTTAGAGGTTCTACTTCTAGCCCTTTCATTGCTTGCAACATAGATGACAGCGTTGCTAGTGCATCAGCGAATTGATTATGAATTCTAGGCAAGTATTCAAATGAGATGTCTTGGAATTTCCCTGCTAACTTTTCCAAGTAACCGTGATAAGGCACAAGCTTGGCATCCTCTGTCTTCCATTCACCCACCGTCTGACAGATTATTAAAGTAGAATCACCAAACACCTTTAGCTTGGTTATTCCCATTTCAATAGCCGCCTGCAAGCCGAGGATGCATGCCTCATACTCGGCTATGTTGTTAGTGCACGGAAATACCAGTTTTGCAGCCACAGGGTAATGTTGCCCATTTGGGGATATCAAGACTGCCCCAGTGCCGGAGCCTGACAGATTCACGGCTCCGTCGAAGAACATGGTCCACTTGTCTTCTTCTATGGCGAAAACTTGGTCGTCCGAGGGATCATCCTCGCGTACTTCTTCGGGATGGTCGCTAACATATCAGCAATCACCCGCCCTTTAACCGATTTCGTGGCAACATCGAATGTCAAATTCGAAATCGGGATTTGCCATTTGGCCAATTTTCCTATCAATACTGGACGACTGAGCAGATATTTGATTGGATCACTTTCGGTTACAAGGAAGGTTTGGTAATGCAAGGTATACTTGTCGGAGTCTCGTGCAATACCCATACCAATGCGGCACACGTCTTCTCGATGTGGAGTAGTTTTGTTCGACATGGTGAACTTTTTACTCAAGTAGTAGATGGCTCGCTCTTTCGGTCACGGAGTCCCTTTTGTGCCGCATGGCACCTAGGGATTCACTTGTTGATGGTAAGGTAGAGAATTAGAGGCTGCCCGGGACCGGAGGTACCAAGATTGGGGGTTTCATCAAATCGCTTCAGGTCTTCAAATGCCAATTGGCAATTCTCATCCCATTTAATTTGTGCACCTTTTCGAGAAGCTTAAAGAAAGGTTTTGCGGTTTCAGAAAGCTGGGAAATGAATCGTGCAATGTAATTTAATCTTCCCAGGAGACTCCGGACTTCTTTTACAGTTGAAGGGGGAGGCATCTCAAATATCGCCTTGGTTTTTGATGGATCTACTTCTATTCCTTCACAGCTTACAATGAATCCTAGTAATTTGCCAGAAGTTGCCCCAAACACGCATTTTTTGGGTTCGGGCGCAATTTAAAGCGGCGAAGTCGCTCAAATAGTTTCTCCAAGGTCTTTACGTGGTCTTCTCCATGCCTGGTTTTAGCGATCATGTCATCGACATATACCTCAATTTCTTTGTGCATCATGTCGTGGAAAAGGGTGACCATAGCACGCTGGTAAGTTGCTCCAGCATTTTTCAAGCCGAAAGGCATGACTTTATAATGAAAAGCTCCCCATGGAGTAATGAATGCCGTTTTTTCCTTGTCTTCCTCCTTCATCCTTATTTGGTTGTATCCCGAGAATCCATCCATAAAAGAGAAAAGCCTGAATCTGCAAAGAAGATCTTGTCTACAAGAACGTCTATGTGAGGCAACGGAAAATCATCCTTCGGGCTTGCTTTGTTCAAGTCACGATAGTCGACACAAACACGTATTCGACCATCCTTTTTCTTTACTGATACAATGTTTGCTACCCAGCTAGGATATTGCGAGACTTCGAGGAAACCCACTTGGAGTAGCTTCATTACTTCTTCTTCAATCTTTTTTGACAATTCTGGCTTGGTTCTTCTCAGCCGTTGCTTCTTGGGAGTTATATCAGGGTTAGTTGGCAGGCTGTGCTCCACAATTGTTGGATCAAGGCCTGGCATATCTGCGTATGACCATGCGAACACGTCTTGATACCTCTTTAGAAGGGCAATTAAGTCTGCAGCTTCTTTTTCAAGGAGGTTGGCGCCGATCTTTATCTCTCTTGAATTCTCTGTGCTGCTTAAGTTGACAGTGATGGCGTCTTCAGTGGTAGGGGGCCTTATTTCTTCATGCCGCTCCCAACTCCGTTGGATTTCATTGGAATTATCAAAGTCATCTTCCGAGCTATCAGAGTGGCTATCCACGATGTCGGTTTGGATCGTCCCCATCCCCTCGCCTGCCGCTAGATTATTCCTATTACGTTTCATTTTCCGCATCTTGCGACCGAGGATTCTTTTCATTATTTCTCTTTTTGAAGTCCTTTTTCTTCCGTCTTAAATTATAGCAGCATTGGGCAAGGTCATGCTCCTCAAGCTTCTATGGAATTTGTGATAGGCAATCGAAATCTCAAGTTATCTGATGGCAACTCCTCCTTGGGGGAAAACATGCCTCTAGGGTGTGGCTTATGGATTTTAAAGTCACCGTCTAGGGCATGGGCTACAGATCGCCTTGACTGCCTGGATTTTCTCCCTGTTGACAGTAATTGCTTTAAAGGAGTTTCTTCCCCATACTCCTGGGTTTGTCAAAGCTGCGACGCCTGGCTGGCCGGGCATGTCGTGCGACAAGATAGTCTTTTGGCTCAAGAGGGAGCTAGGCGGGGAGCGAGACATGTCGTGGATTTTTGGATCTCAACTCTATGCCCGTACCTATTATGCTTCATCCTTTGCATCCCTGTCAATAGAAGGGAGAGTTTGTTATTTTCAATGTCATGTTAGGGGGATAAGACTTACTCCTTTTGAAATAGGATGATCCTTTCTTGTTTGCCCCCATTTTCTTGGAACAATGTCTTCGTGTTTTGACCTGTCCACATGATGTGCTGATTTCAGATGCTTTCTATCACATGATATTTTGAGACATAAAGTGGGAGACAAACATGCTTTCATTTGTTATCTCATTTTGACAAAAGCTTTTGGTAATGAAATACTTTTTATTTTTAAAACATTTTTTGGGGAGAGGAAAAAAAGCATGAGGAAGTCTTGCCCTCAGTATTCTCCTTGGACGTCATTTTCTTTTCGTGGCTGGATAACATCACTGAGCAAGTTTGGAATACTTCCTCATGTTTTTCAAAACAAAGTCTTGGAACTTATACATCGAGTTCTTGGAATGAGAAAATACAACGCTAGCACACTAGACATGACATAAAAATAAGTAAAACCCATGACAACTTCTATGTAAGGGAATGCTTTGGTAGTGCCGGTCTTGGGGCTAAGCATCCTTGGATTCCTCGTTTTCAGCAGACTCGAAGTACTCGCATGCAATGACCACTTCGTTGAAGCTACGGAAGTGCAACCCACGCATCCAGCCGCGATAGTCGCAGGGCAAGGCTTCTATAAACTATTTTATCAATTCCTCCTCGGCCAGTTCAGGGTGGATTTGCATCATGGGAGTCCTCCACCTCTCGGCATATGTTCAGAAATTCTCCATTGGCCTTCTTCCGAAGTGGGTCAAATCTCCGCATGGCGGCTCGGTTTTCCGATATGGCCCCGGTACCGGTGCGGGAATGTGGAGGGCAGCTCGTTCCAATCTTCTATGAGATGAACATTTGCTGTGAAGAACCACTGTAATGCAGGCCCTGTAAGGGTTTCTTGAAATGCCTGAGTTGTGAGTATTGCTAGGCCATAATAGCGACTTATTTCTTCATAGAGATACTGCAAGTGAGCCACAGGGCAAGTCGTGCCATTATACTTGTGGAGGTTAGGTATCCACATCTCTATGGGGGTTAGGATTCTATGGGAGTGAGACATGCCTGATAGGTCTTAGTTAGGCCGCTGGCTTTCCCATTGCATACCCATTGGTGTGTCGAATTCTTCTTCTTCAGGGATGTTGGACTCTACCGAAATTACCCCATTGCTTTCTTCAGAGCCAAAATTACTGGATGAGATATTTAAGCTATCCTCACGGTCGGGTGGTGGGTCTAGCACTTCGTCGGGATCGTAGCGGATAAAGACGTATTCCTTTCCTTCTGACGGGCCTTCATCTTCGGATGAGAGCAAGAAACTTGATTATAGGATGAACCGTCGTCTCGCCGTTGAAATAGCGATGGTAGTCCTTGGGATGGTACTCTAGGGGCGGGAAGTCTTCGGGTCATATTCCGGGGATGGCTGCCCTCAAGGTTGTATTCCCGGGAATGCTCGGAGCTTTGGTGCGTAGCTCGTCGTCGGATGATGTATCAATCCGGCGAGGCTTTCTTTTATTGGTCCCCGGTCCGGATCTTTTGAGTAAGGCCTATGTTTGGCTATCTCTTTGCTTTGTTAAGGGAAGTGAGAGATATTGAGGTTCGCTTTCGAGTCACTTTCCCAGGTTGATAGGGGTTGGTATCCTTTGGACCTTGGCTCTTGGAGTAAGCTTGGGGAGTTGTTTTATCATGCCCAGTCTCAAACGGGTTCCGAACTCGTGATTTCATACAAAGGTTCTTTGCCCTTTCCTAGTGGGGGTTTCTCGGTGACTCGGATTTGTTCAATTGCCCACTCACTATGCAAGGCTGCATTGGTATTTATTCTCTGTCTCAAAGCAATCAATGGCCTTTCATACTCCGCAGTTATCGGTTCTTTGTAGGACAGGGCTATGTCGAGGCTAATGTCATACTCTTGGTAGAAAACGTGAATTAGTTCCTTCCAGGACTTAAGGAGACTAATCTTTCTAACAATGTACCATCGCAGGGTTGGATCGGTTAGGTTCGACTGGTATGATTGAATCATTTTTTGGACCAGGTGGGCTTGTAGGTAGGCTTCAGGGTGAGGGGCATCAGCATACTTTTCACATTCGGGTGTCTTGAATTCTTCGGGGATCTCGAAGTTGGAGTAGTCGATAAGTCGATGGGATTCTCGCCCTTGTAGTTGGCTTAACTTCTCCATGATCTTTCTAAATTGTTCATGGTGTTGGCTAGTTTTTAGCATATCTCGTAGGGGTCATGACGGTGCCTAGGGTAATTACAGAGTTGGGCTCATCATGAGTGGATTTTATCTGTCTTGAGAGCTGTTGAAGGGCAATGGACATCTGTCCTACGCCGTCTTCGATGTGGGCGAGGCGATTCTGCACTTCATTCTGATTAGATCCTATCATGAGGGGCCAATCGCGGGTGGCCGATGACTGACGATTCATGATTACTTGTGTTGAAAGCGATGAATGAGCACAAGATAGACAAAGATTGACCCATGGCAACGATCGACTACTTTCATTTAAAAGAGGGTTTTTACAGACTCCTGATGTCTAGGAATTGAAATGACAGAACCAAATACTAGACATTTAAAGAAAAGTCCCTAGACAATGGGACCAATTTTCAAAAAACTAGGGAAATATGACTACATATGTGACAGGGGGTCTTGTGACGACTGCTCGCTTCCTTGGCCCCAAGCTGAGTGTCCGGCTTACTCCCGTATCTTTTGCATGAGGTCAACTTGCTCGTGTGGGCTGCTCTCTCCCGATGGACCGAGGGACCGATGGCTTCCACTTTGAGATGGATATGATGGATTTGTGGATGTAGAACGCGAGGTGTGATGGGTTTCTTCTTCTCCTTCAAGTTCTTTAGGTATCATGATTTGTTCGTGGTGGCACTTGTCCCAGCATTTCTTGGTAGTAGCGGAGATGTCAAATCATGGCTTTGTGTGAAAAGGATGGAGGGACTCTCCATTTGGAGCGCGGTGGGATCTCTGGAGGGCTCCAAACTGTCGTGCCGGGTGATAGGGAATAGCGCCGGCGCAAGCATCGGATAGATGGGTAATTGGGTGGCGAGCCCTTCTTTATGGAATCGATCGGCACACCATTGGAATGCCTCGGGAGCTGGATTTCTTTAAGAAGTCAATCCAATGCAAAGAGGTTTGATTAGGAATGTAAGGTCCTAAAGCAATGAATTTTTGTAATGGATTCGAAGTATTTGTTTGATCGCATGATGCCCTCGAAATTTGCTCAAGTGGGAAAAGAACCAAACTTGTAAAATTTCGGGAGAAGCCCACATGATTTTCTCCGTTTTGTCTTTAAAAAGATAAAAGGGACAAGAGTTTCAGCAAAATTAGGTTGACATAATTGGCTCCTCCCAAGATTTGATTGACGATCCAAATCATTTAGGACTTATGGCATTTCTTTGGTGGGGAAAAACGATGAGCCCGAAAAATGCAAGGAGGAAAATCTCACTTCTTTTAGCCATGGACTGATTTTGAAAACATGCATCCAAAATCCTAGTGGACAAGTGTAATTGTTGTTTCGAGAATTTGCGTCATAACATTGATTTTAGCTCCTAAAAACCTTGCCAACTCACACCAAGGGAGGGGGCCCGTTCAATAGTTTGACCAGTTCTTTTCCAATGGGCATTCCAGTGATGATACTGTACTCTTCCAGGGTCGGGGTTAGCTCAAACCTACCAAATGTAAAGGTGAGTGTCTTTGGGCACCAGAAATGTGCAATGCTTCGTATGACTTCCGGGCGAATAGTAATATGGATTAGTGAAAGGAGATGGCCGAGCTTAGCCTTCACAAACTCCTGGGCAGGCTGATCTAACTGACCCCACCATCTGAGGAGCTTCGCCTTGGGAGTAGGAATGAACTGGATGTCATCTTCCCCCATCGCATATAAACCGAGGTTTTGAAAAATTTATCCTAAATTGCCATGGGCCAATAAAAGACTTGGGAAAAAAAAAAACTGAGTAAATAAATTACTTTAGTTTTAAGTAAAATGACAAGCACAAAGACATACACATGAGACGTGCGACTCGATTTCTAACTCAGAAGGCTTGGTGAAATTAAAAGGGCATCCGCCGGTCGCGAGTCTCGCGTTAGCGGCGTACCCTCTTAACCTCGGCTAAGAAATTCAGAGAAAAGAAAGGCAACCTCTACATCGCAGTCTCGCGTTCGAGGCCGTATCTTTCTTAACACCATCCTAGAAATCCTATGGCGGCCTAGGTCCGGCGGTCGGGTTGTGTGTGCCATGTGTAGTGTTTAAAACAGTAAAGCATGCATGACAGTTTATAATCACAAGACAATTTAATTTAAGTAAGCTTAAAATAAACTTCTCAAATTATTGACCTGTAAAAAAAAAAAAAAAAAAAAACCTAAGTCAAGTAAAGAATTTAAACAAAATAAATATGGCCTAAGTCCTCAAAAGTTCCCCCGTGGAGTCGCCAAGTTGTCGCGACCCTTTTTTTTGGGGGCGCCCGGCCGGATCGGTGCCGAAAGGAGGCTAATGGCTTGGCTGGGTTTAATTAAAGCCTGGACTCTCCCAAGTCCGCCAATTCACGACTTTAAAATATTTGATTTGTAAATTGATTTTTAAAATGGAGTCGCCACTAATCAATTTAGGGTAGGTTGATTAGAAACCTAAGCAAAGTATCGGGAGAAATACTTGCTCTGCGCAACCGAGAGAAATTAGGATCGGGGACTTGATTACACTAGTTAGTCACTAATGCCCTTTCGGTACCTAATCTTGTTTAAACTCTAAGGTTTTTTGGATGTTTGGGGATTTTCCATGTATTTTAGGAAAAATCACATTTTTTGGTATTTTCCTCATTTTTTGGACATAAAAGGGATTTTTGGATATTTTGGGGTATTTTCTGAGAAAATACAAGTATTTTTGGCTTTTATGAAAATTTTGGGCATTTTATGAATTTTGGCATTTTTTGGAATTTTTGACATTTTTTGGATTTTTTTGGAAAATATTAAAATATTTAATATTTTTGGATATTTTGGAAAATAATATATTTTTGATTTTTCTGAATATTTACGAAAATAAATAATTTTTTGTTTGATTTTTGATTTTTTGGAAATTTAAAACTTTTTAAAACTTTTTTTTTTTGATTTTTGAAATTTTAAAATGATTTTTGAAATAATAAAAATATTTAAAAAACTGACCCGGGTCGGATCCACGGTTTGGATCCGCCCGGGCCGGTCCAAAACGCGGGCAAGGGGGCCACGTTTTGGGGCTAGCCAAAACGACGTCGTAGCCAAGTGCGGACGCCCGACCCGGCCCGTCGACCCGGCTCCACAACCTGGCTCCTTCCTTTCTCGCAAAACGACGTCGTCCCCGCCTCTTCGTCAAACGGCGTCGTATTTCCTCGGCCTAGAGACCCGGGTCCTCGGGCGGAACCCTACCCGGATCCGACCCGGTTTTCTGTGCAATGACGAAACGACGCCGTCTTGAGGGACAGACGACCCGACCCGACCCGACGACGACGACCCGGACTCCCCTTCAGCGAAAACGACACCGTACCCGACCCGGCTCCTCAAAACGACGCCGTCTGACTCGGCTCTTTACACCGCGTGGAGCGACGCCGTTTTTATAGACACCCGACCCGACGACGACCCGACCTCCCCTCTCAGCGCAATACGACGACGTGTCGAGGGGAGCCAACCCGATTCGATCCAACGACGGCATGAGACGATGCCGTTTCTCCCACGCCCGACCCGGATCCGACCCGACTCTCGACCCGACCTCCAATCCCTCCTTTATGTGTGGAACCCTACCCGGTTCCTGGTCCGGGTCCGACCCGGTGACCCGGGATCGTGACCCGGAAAACCAGGAACCCTAGGGTTCCAAATTGGGGAAGAAATGGGCGACGGCGAGGACGGCGACGACGGTGGGCGATGGGGGAGATGATGGCGAGGGTGGCTGTGGCGGTGGTTACCTACGGCGGCGAGGCTTGGACGGTGGCGGGGCTCCTCCGCCTTCCTCCTCCTCCTTCGGTCTCTCTCTCTCTCTCTCTCTCTCTCTCTCTCTCTCTCTCTCTCTGCGACTCTCGCGGCCCCGGTGAAGTTGGGATCGGGAAGTCGCGAGCTTCTGGCCCCCCCTCTGAAGTCTGTCAGCGAGGTTCCAGGAGTTGCGAGTCTCCTTCTCCTCTCTGCCGTGCCTCGGTGTGTTGAAACAAAGGGGGAGGGGGTATTTATAGCCGACGGGTGGCCGGTTGGCGAGGGTTCAGCCGGGGTGGATGCCATGGCTTCCACCGGCCGAACCAGCGTCCCATCGACCCTCAGCCTTATCCGGCCACGTCCCCTCGCCGTTGCTGTTCATCTGGACCTTCACTGTGCTCGCTGTATGCCGCGTCGTCCACGCCGCTGCTCACCTCGCTTTTCTCTGGCCGCCGCGGCTGCTCGCGCGTGCACCGCACGCGATTTCGGGTGAAGAAGGCGGGTCGCGCGGGCGTGGGCGCGGGCGCGGGTCGACCCGCGGGTTTTGGGCCGCGCGGTCTTCTGGGCCGTTTGGGCCGTTTTCTTCCGTTTTTGGCCGTTGGGCGTTTTTTTTTTTTTTTTTTTCGTTTTTTTGGCTTTTGGGCTGGTTTTTCGTTTTTTCTATTTTTTGTTTTTTCAGTTTTAATCAAAATAAAATAAAATGCAATGAGAACCAAAAAATAATTAGAAACCCATAAATAAAATTGAAAATCAAAAATTAGGCGTCAACAGTAGCATGCTCTTCCACAACGCCTAAATTTCCGGTGAGTTTTCATTGGGTTCGATCCACTTATATCTCAAGGATATTGGCTCGGAGACATCAAGGTGACTAACCATATATGGATTCGCTTTGGATTTGCATTCCAGCTGTCATTGCTTAACCGAGTAAGGACTCGTGGCCGATCCCTTTTAGGTGCTTTGTTCTCCCCCCATCTCAGCCAACTGGGGTTGAGACTCATCGACGCGGGCTCATACTTGATATCGAGCTTTGCAGAGTTGGGCTTGGTCACCATGGCATGTTGTTACCTACTCTGTGTTGATTGTCGATTTTGACCCTAGCTCTAATCGACTCCGTTTCACTTTTCCAGTTGGTGCCCGCCATGTGTTTTTTGAAAGCCACAATGACACATAGTTTTAGTTTCCTCATTTTGGATGAAATCGAGTTGGCTGCACATGGCCTCGTTTTGTCAAAGTGTTGCAGTGATGTTTGGTGACTCTAGGCATCGGCCATTTAGTCGTTTGCCACATGTTCCTACTTCCGCCGTTGTTTCGTGTCAAGAATATAATGCGAAAATGCTAATGGACTTTGCAATTAAACCAATGTGAAATCACTAGAGAAATAAAAAAAAAAAGGAATTATAAAGACACCAGAAATTTACATTGTTCGGTTTGAGTATCGGCACCTATATTTACGTAAAGAGTCAGAGTAAACTGTAATAAGATAATTATAGAATTATAATTGTTCACATGCTCAAATATTTCCTATGCCTAAATTACATCCAAATTCATATTGTACTCAATTAAATGTAAGATCATAGTACATAATCTTTGAGCGTTCAAGCCCAAATCAAAACACTCATCTATAGCTAGAAACAAGGTGCGTTCCTTTTTCTTTCCCTTCGAGCAACCGTGGCTTCTTCATCGTAGCTGTTCAGAATGGGGAGCCCACAGAGTCTTCTATTTTCCTTTTTGCATGCATGCGGCTACTCAGGCAAAAGAAATAATAAGACCAAACCCTCGTAGGGACCATTTTGCCCCCACAGGTGAAATATATATGATAAAAATAAAGTTTGTCGACCCAGTAAATTAGTGGCGACTCGTCATTTGAAAATTCTCATAGTATCAGTTTGACTTAATATCAAATATCTTAATGTCCCGCAGTGTATGGGCCTGGGAAAACCCGCGCCTAATTGTGGGTTGTAAACCCACATTTTAGGTAGTTCCCTTATACTTATGTAATTTCCGGTCTGGATAGAAAAGTTAAGTCACGACAACCACAGGAGAGAGCCAGCGAGGTTCTACCTCGGCCCAAACCCTACTAGCTTGAGCAGTGAGCCTCAGGCAAGGCTCCACCTCTCTAGGTCAACCAAGGTCAAGCTTGCACACCCCAGCGAGCTCGAGCATTGCCTTGCCTCGCCAGCCGCCGATTCTGAAAACTCAGCCAACAGATTCCCTCGTGCATCACATTCGCATTTGGCTTAATGTGGACGTGTGGCCCTAAGCTTTCGAGTTACGACTTTATCGAGAGACGTTCGAATGGTGCATCACTTCCGCATTTGGCTCATTATAGGCGCGTTTTCCTAAGCGTCTGGCGAGTACTTGATCGAGAGACACTCGAATGAAGCACCGCGGGCCATGTCGTGAAAATCATGGCATGTCTCTTTCACGCGCCCCGAATGAATTCTCCGTGGCTCCAGTCTCCATGTCAACAGGAGGACACGGTAGTGCTAACACTTCCATGTAGTAGTCAGACTCATTCCACTGATGTTGCAGCTCATTTGGAAAGTTTTGATGTCATATCTTAAATGCTAAAAGTGATGGGGAAAGAGAAGACGAATGAAGGGAGTGGGCGATGCGTATTGTTATATTTGCTTCTTATATTTCGTTTGATTCTCTATATCTCTTAGAATTGTGTATATCTATAATTGATTTTGATAGATATTTTATTACCCCAATACTTTAGATAGTCTCATCTAATAAAACATACAATGTCCATATGCTTTTTATCGTAACACATTAAAATATACAGAAATTTCACATTTCTCTTTTGCATATAATTATTTATTTATATATCTTGATATAAGAATTGAGTGATCTTGAGGAAATTGGTGCACCCTGAGTGTGCTTCCAATGCTAATCTCGGATCTCGTCAGTCTTCTTTTCAATAACAACTAATATCCCCATTTTCTTTACGTGGAAAATGATGGGAAATATTCTTAATATCTGTAAGACATCCTCCTCCTGTGACGGCACGCTCGTACCTAATGGTCGGAACTAGTGGTTGACTGGGGGTCGTGCACTGTGCGGCTGCTGGTGGGAGTAGTCTTTGCAAGTCTCATGCTTTTTACTTTGCAAAATAGCAACAGGAGAGACAGAAAGCTTGCTTGTGAAGCCCCAAGTCCTTGGAGACAAAGCCTTCGGTCTGAGTGCAAAGTCATCCCCTCAAGCCTCTTCCAAACACACCATAAATGTGGAAACAAATATGGAAAAGTATCCTTAATTAGTTGACAACTTATCTTTAAGATCACGGGTGCCTTCGTGGCCACACCAGCCGAGGGTGAGGCCTCCGTAGCAGGCAAGCGATCCTTACCGGCATTGAAAAAAAGCAAAAACAAAAGGAAAAAAAATATTCAAAATAAAAAATTCAAAAAAATAAATAAAATATCAAGAAATAATAAAAAATTAAGAAATGTTTAAAAAATCCATGTGGAAAGGAAAATTGATTAAAAAATCGACATAGGGTGATTTGCTAGGAATGACAATTAAATGATCGATTTATTTCAATGTGGCATTAAAATGAGCAAAAAAAAGTTATGACACTTAAGTAAGTATCGTACGAAAGTTATAGCACTCATCCTATTTTTATCCCAAACAAAATGTGATTAGAGAGAGAGGGGGGAGTGCTCTTGAGTTGAGAATCATTGTGCACATGAAGCTAAAGAAGACGAGGGGAAAAAAATCAGAAAAAGAGAACCGACTAAAACTGTAACCGGTTGAGGTTTGGTTCTTGGGTCGGTTTGGGTCACAATTTTCTTGAGTCCTTTGTATTTGGTTCAATTCGAGCATCACGGATGTCAAAACCGAACTAAATTGTTCACCCCTAGTTAAGACATGGCTCAACTAATTAATCACCTTTTCTGAACATGTTTATTCCCAATTTAGAATTAAAATTAAGAGATTTAATTTATTAAAAACTTGGTTGGATCCATGTGAAATCCTCTATGTGACATTACAATTTGTTAAATAAGCAGTAATTGATTTCTCAAGATAGTGAGTGCAAACTTAGGTTCCTATTGTCAAGTTATATCAGTACAGAAATGCTAGAAATGCTACTGATGGAGATGCAACTGAAAATGCAGATTTCACTAAAGCTAAGGCAAAAGACTGAAGTCAAGACCTGAACAAAAGCTACCAAGAATCACATCAAGGCTACTGGCACTACTAAATGAAGAATGATAGATTGAAGATCATCAGTAGTTTACCTTGCCTTGTAGAATCTGTTGTAACTCTCTGTTTTCGAATCTCTCTGTTTCGAATACTCTGTTCTGCCTTGTTGTTCTACCTTGCTGTAATACTCTGTTCCTTTTCCTTAAGTCTAGTTTCTGTTCAAGTAAAGTCAGTTTGTTAGTTAGTTGAGTCTTTCTATAGCTACTCAACTGTATTGTAAATCAGTTGATTGATGAGAGATATAAAGGATAGAACTCTCTCAGTTGTAATCATCGAAGAGATTGAATAACAGAAGTAGAAAAGCATTCAATTCATCTTGTTCTACTTTTCTCTCTTCAAACACTTTTCACTCTTAAAATTCTTCACCTATGAGGACTGATCAAATATGGAAACAAGAGTATTAAGGTCTTACAAAGTTAAATTTGTAAAGGTTTTGCTAGTATAATAATCTTTGGTCTACTTTGAGAATAATAACTTGTTGTGAGCCACACATTCTTGAAGGAATGGACCCTATAATATTTTATAAATATTTATTATTTAGTTTTTTGTGTGGTCTAGAATAAATTGTTATTCTCACAGTAAATTAAAGGCTCAAACTCAATTATTTATAAACTTCTTCTATTGCAACCTAATCAATTAAACTCAAAGCACACGCTTATGTCCTTCGCTTGAATTAGTAAAGCCTCGACCGTGAGTGATTTGAAAAATCTCGGAGCTTCCCAGAGGATATTCCCAAAGGAGAAAGTTGTCGTATAGGCTAAGTTTCCGTTAATCGACACATCAGGGGCGGACTCTCTCCCAAAAGATTACCAATAATGCTGCTTGTCCAGTGGAAAGTTCAGCCACTGGGAATTTCAGTGTATCACGTTGTCATTTGGCATCTCATGCATGTACGGTTCGAAGTTTCAGATTGATTGATTGAGCAAGAGAAATTCAAATGGTGCACGGCGGATTTAAGTGGAGGATTTGCCAAGTTCATTAGGGCGTTATGAGGGTGACATCAGCTGAATGTGGTCATATAACGTGTGGTCCTGCAATGAATCGGTAGGTCCCCTGACGTTTGCTCGTATTCAGGCTGCCACAATCGCTTAACCATCAATGGACAACATCTTCTTGGAAGGGGTAATCCCAATGCCCGTCGCAATCCAACGTTGGATCGGTGCGCCCGTGTTACCGTGGCACATCTCTCTCATACTCCTAGGATGACTTTTCATGCTCCTAGGATGGCTTTTGACTTTTCAACACTAGCGTTTGCACTTCTATGTGAAGCGCTAAGACTTTCGCGTGATGCACGGATTCTTTCCAACTTCATTGGCATGCTTTCGAGATTGAATGCATAACCCATTTATTATAAAAATGAACATGTTCGCTTTCATTGTTTAGAGTGTTAGTTTCTATTTTATGTCCAAATTTATGGGGGAGAATTCTCAGAAATTTGGAAAGAAATGGAAATAGTTCCATTTTTTGTGTCTCGGAAACGTTTGGGAACATAAATTGATGCCGTACCTCAAGTGTTGAAATGATAAGGAAAAAAGGAATGTGATGAATGCAAAATCAACACCTCTTTTTGAATGAAAGGTGTGATGGAGATGACACACGAATCCATAAATGAGAAATAATCCACGTGAAATAAATTTAAGACGGAACGTCACACCAAGACTATATTATTATATGTCGAATCGAAATGATTGAGCTTTTACTTGGAATGAGATGGGAGTACATGCAATGGCCTTTTCATAATCTCGAAAATAAGTAATATTACGATCATGTTCTGATTAGAGAGAATTTCCATTTTGGCAATGCTTTAATTTTCCAGTTGAGACAATTAATCATCGACCGCCCCAAAAGTCAAAGAAGAGAAACTCGTTTTATATCATTATTTATTTATTTTTCTTTGGCTAGGAATCGTTTTATATCATTAATTGTATGAAAATGATTGAACTCTTGGAGTACGGGATAAAAACTCTCTTGCTATTTGCTTTAATTACGTACGTCCACGGTCAGCGCGTGGTCATCGACTCAAATGGCCATCCATCGAATGAAAAATCACTGTAGACACGTGACTAACGTTGCTCGGATGAGGTTAAAAGAGCATAGATGCCTGAGAAAGGTCTCCCACCGTTGAAAAATCACCATCCGCATGTGACGTTGTCCCACCTGCTTTTTAGTTCCAGCATTTATTCATCTTGTTTATTTAGCCTAATAAGGTTCGATTAACCTTATAGCCTTCAAAGTTAGGAATAATTAATTAAAGGAGTTGTCCCAGATGGCCACCGTTCCCACATGAAAAATGGGAGGTGGGAATTTCAATTCCTCAATTTTTTTAGAGGGGTTGGGGGTGATTACGTTTAGTTTTAAGTGTGGAGTTCAACTTCTACACTCTGCAAAAAGACATAGTAAAAATATAACTCATTGTGAAGAAAATCCATATATACATATATATGTGTATGTGAAAGGTAGATTGAGCCGTTTTTGTATGAAAACAAAGTTAGATTAAAGATTTTGAATAATTCACCTAAAGGGGATGTAGTCATAGAAATCACAACAAATTTGGAATTTAATATCAAAGAGTAAAGCATAGAAACTAATTTTTCAAATCTTGTGGGAGACACGGATCCTGTACTAGTTTTATATTGAATCATGCCAAGAAATTAATAACCGAACAAGTGCAATTTGTTGTGAAAAAACATGAGATTGGACAGCAATAAACTAGAAAATTGAAAGGTAAACTAGATATCAAATTTACATAATTCGGGGGATGTGAATTACTCCAAGAAGAGAAGTATCAGATTTCATTATGGATCTAGTGAAAGAATGGATATTACAAACACATTCAAGTTACTCGAACGTTTCTAGTAGTTTGTATTCACAATTATTGAGGAAGCAATTTCTCAATCTCAAAAACGAACACACAAAATTGATCAATGACGAAGGGTTTCTTCAATTTAGGTGCAAAGTCAACAAAACTCGTGAGAATAATTTTTCTAAACATTAGGCAAAAAGCCAAAAAAAAAAAAAAAAAAAAAAAACCCTAATTAGAAAACTTATATTAATCATACGAGACCGACTCTAATACGAACTCGGGCTTTGTTCGATTCTTTCAATCTCAAAACATATCTATCAACACAAGCAATGATTTATTGCGCACCCTGGTCAATATTTACACATTGCGCACCCAATTTATTCCCAACTGATTTGTCAAAATCTGATTTTCGGGCAAGACGAATGTGGTTGCGTTTTGCCAGATAGGCGTTTGTAGATTCGTCTAGTTTGGTTTGGCCTTATTGTGAACAAGCCCTTTAAGCTTTGGTTTCAAGAGATCGTGTCGTGTTCTCAACGTGTGGTCCGAGACGGGATCCAGCCCCGAGGTTGTCGTGCGGGGCTTTTCGTATGGACCAAATTAAAACAGTTGCTCTCAAGTCCCATCAACAGTCCCCCTGGGACTCGCCTATATAAATCAAAGGATTGTGCTCAACAATACTCACACTCATTCCATCATAGAACTTATAGAAATCCGCGATCTCACCAATCTTCTCAACTTTCACTCACGCGTCATGGAGTACGGAACAGAACAAGCCCAGTTCCAACCGTGCCAAGCGAATTTGCCCGGAGCCGTGGGCACGATGCATCAAAGAAGAACAGCCAATTATAAGCCTAACATTTGGAATTACGATTTCCTGCAGTCGCTTAGCAGCAAACATGACCTCGTAAGATTATAATTTGTAGCTTCCGCACTATCTTATTGTTCTCTTTAACTCTAGCCATCTCTTCCTTATATGAACGATTGGACATTCGCATGCAATCACGCAAGTGTTTGCACATGAGACGCATATTGATGTTTAAAGTAGTTCTTTGCTCCAAATTCATTTGAAACATTATAATGCATGTACCTATTAGACGTAGCAAGCGATGTTAGAGTCTTGGACAATGTTATCATATGTATCCACCATCACGTTCAGACTTGATTTATAGCTATCATATAATGTACCAAAACCAATTCATATAGCTCTACATATGCATGTACTAAAGTAAAAACATCTAGGCATTGCTCTATAGATTGAATTATCTGAGGCCTTTTCAGGGTAAAATTTTATCTCACAAATGTGACTCAATTCTGCAGAAAGAAGGAATTAAGGAACGGATGGAAGGGCTCGTGGAGGAAGTAAAGCGAATGTTATCGGAAGTAGTCGATTCACTTGCCAAGTTAGAGTTAATTGACAACATAACCAAACTGGGGTTGTCCAACCTTTTTGAAAATGAAATGAAAGAAGCTCTTGAAACAGTTGCATCCATCAACAATGGTGTTTTCATCATGGATGAACATCTCTATGCCAGTGCACTTCGGTTTAGACTACTTAGACAACATGGCCATATCATTTCGCAAAGTGAGTTCAAAATATGGACCTGTGTAAATTCATAGGTGTAAGATGTTATTATCAAATCACCAAAAAATTAAATAAAAAATCCTATATATACTAAAGATTACTATACAAAAGTTGGTTCTTTTTGGAAATATCATTGAAAAGTTGACACATATTGACTTCAATATCACTTGTTGAGATTATCATTGAATTTTCTCTTCATCATATTGGAAAAGTCGTGCAACCGACATACCTATATGGACTTGGGATATATTTGGTTCAACATTTGAAGAAAGTCTTTAAGAAAGTACAAAAACTTTGAGGTTAAAGGAATTTTTCGAAATACAAATAGTTTTTTATCAATTGTAATTTACAAAGTGCATTGACAAACAACTTTGGTTTAAATAATATTTGGAAAAGTCACACTTTGTAAAGCACTTTTCTTTTTAAATTCAGAACCGGCCAAAGACTTAGCAGCCAGCGGGCAGCCGCCGAGGCCAAATCTGGCTGTTGAAATTGGGTTTAGGTCATGACCTGGAGAAAGGACAAAGAAAGGACTTGTCAGTTTTAGGTCATGACCAGGACCAAAATGTAATTATAGATTAGACGGTGAAGAAAGTGTCGTCCCCATAGTGGTACGATGAAATTGGGTGCACATAAGCCACTCAAAGCTTATCGTCGCTATTCACTCCTTTACGACAAGATCTTCTGAGTCATCAGTCATCGTGGTTCTAATATTGAGTATTATCAGCAATTATTCTCGGTTCTGTCCGGTCAGAAATCTGACTTTCAATCTGTAATCAGATGAATTAAGGAGCTTCAAAGAAGGAAGCATATTATTCAACAGAAGCTATTGCGAAGATGTTGAAGCTATGATAGAGCTTCTTGAGACTTCACATCTGGCTTTGGAAGGTGAAAATTTTTTGCATGAAGCGAAAACCTTCTCAACTGGGATTCTTCGCAAGAGAGTCTCTAGTTTGGACGGTCGGCTCTTTAAACGCGCTCTACACGCTTTGGAGCTTCCGATGCATTGGAGGGTCCAGTGGTTTGACATCAAATGGCAAATAAGCTTGTACGAGCGACGGGAGGACAAGGAAAGCAATCTGCTTGAGCTTGCCAAGCTCAATTTCAACACGGTCCAAGCCACACACCAAAGAGATCTTGCAGAGATATCCAGGTAATTTTATATGTATTCACAAATGATGTAGAAAATATAGCGGTTCATTTGACTTTTAAAGGATGTCATGTTCTATTTTGGACTCATTTCAGGATGAAAACTCAACAAACCCGGTCCTGATATATATATATATGCTCTAAATTCACCCTGGAAACGTGCCTATTTTGAAGATACCTCCACCAGACATTATGTGATTTTCCTAGCTTTTGATTCTGATTAGTTGCTTCGGTAAATTCAGGTGGTGGAGGGATCTGGGACTTATGGAGCACGTGGACTTCACGAGGGATCGGCTGGTCGAGAGTTTCTTGTGTGCCCTTGGACTCTCTCAGGAACCACGGCTCAGCTCGCTCCGCAAATCTCTCACCAAAGTCGTCATCTTGATACTGGTGATCGACGATGTCTACGACCTTTATGGTTCGTTGGAAGAGCTGGAATGCTTTACCAGCGCCATTACCAGGTTGTCCACGATGCCTCCCAATCTCTTCCTTTCGTCTCTGTTGAGTTTATTTTCTCTAACTGGAATATCTGATGCTTCTAGGCGGGACTCGGAGGAGATTCAACAACTTCCCGAGTGCATGAAGGTGTGTTTCCGAGCGCTTAACGATGTTATTCACGAGATCGCTTATGATATTGGCAAAGATGAAGATTGGCGTCGAGTGCTACCACATCTCGCGAAAGCCGTAAGAGAAAAACTTGTGGATAATTCCATATGCACGTGTCACCCCAAAATTTTTCTATCCTTACATAATTGATCATCTCTGAATAAGTATTTTTTTTCCTTATTATTTTTTTTTTTAACAGTGGGCAGACTTTTGCCAAGCCTTACTAACTGAAGCAAAGTGGGACAATATGGGCTACACACCGTCGCTGGAAGAGTACTTGAGCAATGCGTGGACATCATCTTCAGGACCACTGATCATGTCTCACGCTAGTTTCTTTGTGGGACATATGAATTGGGAGGATGTAGCAGATTTGCTGGAGAGAAACAAGGATCTGATTTACAATGTGTCCATGATAATTCGACTCTGCAACGACCTTGGAACGTCAACGGTAATTATCAAACTTCTGCGCCGAAGTTATAAACCAACTGAATTTGACATGATGTTAAGAATTCTTAGCCTGCGAGAAAAAATCTTGTACTAACACGGCATATCGCGTAATTGAATCAAGGAGATTGAATCTGATAAGCACATTAAATTGATTTACTTGTTCAATTAGGCCGAAAGAGACAGAGGAGATGCTCCATCGTCGGTGGTGTGTTACATGCGAGAAGCGAATGTTCCGGAAGACATCGCTAGGAAGCACATCGAGGAATTGATAAACCAGGAATGGAAAAGCATCAATGCTTATTGCTTCAGCAATGCCGAGACGCCCTTTGTCCAAACCTTCATCGATGTCACTGTGAACGCGGCTCGCGTTGCGCACATGCTTTACCAGTTCGGAGATGGGTTTGGCGTCCAGGACGGTGATATTAGGCGGCAAATTTTATCTGCGGTGATCCACCCTCTTGCTCTTAACTGAGATGGCGCAAGTGTAATCGCAAAGCAAGTACGTAAGCTAGGCTAGCTGCCGCCAGTCGAAGGATTTGAGTACTCCACGTAAATTGTATCCTATGCTGCATAATCATTTACTTGGGTTTATAATGGTCAAATCTCTGAAAGATGTCCATGTTACAATATCGCACAAAGTAACCATGTGCATAGTTGGTCTAATCCGCATGAATCGCACTCTGAAAAGAAATACTCAATATCGTAATAAGGTCTGATCCACATGAATCGCACTCCGGAAAGAAATACTCAAGATCATAATAATCTGACCCTTCTCATTTGATGCAACATTGAATGTTGTAATTGGCCGGTAGTGGTACATTATTTGCTCAGTAGAATCAAAATCATGGTGAAACTTTCCATGAAATCAAGTCAATCGCACGTGAAAAAAAGAATTGGACCGAAATGGGTTTGGGAAAATGAACGCATTTCTCAAACTTTCTCAACTTGTTATAGGATGGTTTGTGAGGTTTTATAGGTGGGATCCATCATCCACTAAACGCAGCCTTATCAAATGCCAATGCATTTTCCCCCTGAAAGTTTGTCATCAGTTCTCTGTCCCTCGAAAATTCTTCTTCAAGTTAGTAGATTTGGATTTTATTTCTTATTGACATGGTGAAAATGACAAACATCAATTAGAATTCGCAGCTTGAGGTGACTAAATACGTACAAAATCAACCTCTGTCGGGCAGGAATTGACTTTAAAGAGTAATAAATCCATTACACTATTGACATGTAAATTTAGACACCCATTAATAATTCATTGTATAGAAACATTAAAGATCGATCCCAACATTTAAACAAAAATAATAGTTAAATTATTTAGAGCATTTTTAGCATTAAACTTACACAAACTGCAACGAACCTGACTTTTGGTCAAGCCCATTGAACTTGCTGTTGTAACCTCCTAGGTCTCCACTGTACACATATTGACACTAAGTCCTCATGGTTTTATTCTTTTTGGGGCAGCCCATACTATCCCAAGAAAACATGTATTGTACAATTAGAGGGATCCAAGCCTTATAAGCTAGCCCATGACCCCCTCCCTAAGCGATGTGGGACAAGAGAGGGACCCCTTTCTTGTGCACGTCCGGGGACCGAGGCGCGAACGCACCACCATCCCTCCTCTTTGTGTATCATCGCTTGGGCTATTACACTCTCCACCCCTTAGTAGAAGGGCATCCTCACTATGGTCCTACACGCGGTCGGGAGTTGATTCTGATATCACTTATAACACCCTAGGTCTCCACTATATACATATTATCCGCTTTGGACACTAAGTTCTCAAGGTTTTGTTCTTCTCCAGATAGCCCATACTATCCCAAGAAAACATGTATGTATAGTTAGAGGGACCAACCACTGGGATTCGCCCTAATAGCCATCCTTCCAACATGAAAGGGGGAGATGAGAAGATCGAATCCCCACATTCTCAATGGGGGATGGGGTGGGGACAAGTAAGTTCCAAGAGTGGGTTTCGACTCTCACGTTCTGCAAGAGGCAGGGCAAAAGTCTAAGAGTGAGTGTTAGAGTAGGACTGACAAAAAAAATAAAAGTTAGAAGGACCCAAGCCTTATAAGCTAGTTCAGAATTTCCTCCCTAAGCGATGTGGGACAAGAGGTCTCCACTGTAAACATGTTACTTGTAATACCCTGGGTCTCCACTGTACACATATTGTCCGCTTTAGAAATTAAGTCCTCACAGTTTTGTTCTTCTCGAGGCAGCCCATACTATCCCAAGAAAACCTGTATGTACAGTTAGAGGGCCTATTGTCTTATAAGCTAGCTTAGGATTCCCTCCCTAGGCAATGTGGGACAAGAGAGGGATCCCTTCCTTGCGCACGTCCGGGGACCGAGGCGCGGACACACCGCCATCCCTCCTCTCCGCGCATCGTCGCTTGGGTTGTCATACTCTCCACCCCTTAGCAGAAGGGCATCCTTACTGTGGTCCCACACGTGGTCGGAAGTCGGTTCTGATACCACTTGTAACACCCCGAGTCTCCACTGTACACATATTATCCGCTTTGGACACAAAGTCCTTAAGGTTTTGTTCTTCTCAGGGCAGCCCATACTACCCCAAGAAAACGTGTATGCATAGTTAGAGGGATCAACCACTGGGATTCGCCCTAGTGGCCACCCTTCCAACATGGAAGGGGGAGGTGAGAGGTTCGAATCCCCACCTTCTCAAGGGGGATGGGGTGGGGACGAGTAAGTTTCAGGAGTGAGTTTCAACTCCCACGCCCTGCAAGAGGTAAGGCAAAAGTTTAAGAGTGAGTGTTAGAGTAAGACTGACAAAAAATAAAAATAAAAGTTAAAGGGACACAAGCCTTATAAGCTAGTTCAGGACTCCCTCCTTAGGCGATGTGGGACAAGAATGGGACTCTTTCCTTGTGCATGTCCAGGGACTGAAGCACGGACGCATCGCCATCCCTCCTCCCCATGCACCGTTGCTTGGACTATCACACTCTCCACCCCTTAGCATAACAGCGTCCTCGCTGTGGCCCCACACGCGGTCGGGAGTCGGCTCTGATACCACTTGTAACACTCTAGATCTCCACTTTACACATGTTACTTGTAACACCATGAGTCTTCACTGTACACATGTTACTTGTAACACCTTGGGTCTCCACTGTACACATATTATTCGCTTTAGACATTAAGTCCTCACAGTTTTGTTCTTCTCGGGACAGCCCATACTATCCTAAGAAAACGTGTATGTACAGTTAGAGGGCCTATTACCTTATAAGCTAGCCTAGGACTCCCTCCCTAGGCAATATAGGATAAGAGAGGGACCCCTTCCTTGTGCACGTTCGAGGACCAAGGTGCGGATGCACCGCCATCCCTCTTCCTCGCGCATCGTCGCTTGGGCTGTCACACTCTCCACCCCTTAGCAGAACAACATCCTCGTTGTGGCCTCACACACGATCGAGAGTCGGCTTTGATACCACTTGTAACACCCTAGGTCTCCACTGTACACATATTGTCCGCTTTAGACACTAAGTCCTCACGGTTTTGTTCTTCTCGGGGCAGCCCATACTACCCCAAGAAAACTCGTATGTACAATTAGAGAGCCTATTGCCCTATAAGTTAGCCCAAGACTCCCTCCCTAGGCGATGTGGGACAAGAGAGGGACCCCTTCCTTACGCATGTCTAGGGACCGAGGCGTGGATGCATTGCCATCCCTCTTCCCCGCACACCGTCGCTTGGGCTGTCACAACTGACGTGTCTGGAAATTCCACATGTGCATTGGAGAGAGGGCGTTCTTAACTTAGAGGGTTAACTCTTTGATCCAGAGGCCATGTTCCTTGTAATGAAAAGGGTAGACATGGCAAATATGTTCAATATCGGCTGAGTATGTGTGTGATTTTTCGCAAGAAAGGAATAATGTGTGGAAAGATATGCCGACTCATGGTAGAGAGAGGTTCACGGCCAGGTCAAACGCAATCAAGAATGAAACGCGATCACACCAAGTGTGTAGTCAAAAGCAAAATACAAATCGTGAGGATGTGATCTTTGGAATGAGCAGATTGGCCACTATTCGACCTGTAATCAATTAGTGGTGGATCTAAAAGGTAAGAAAGATTGTATAATTAAATCAAGTATCAAGTTCCGATTGATAGGATTTAGGTGAGCCCACGCTAAGCACCATCCTAAGTAATCCATTAACTTTTGCCAGGTAGTTCATCTTCATGAAGATTGTGACATATATTCAACTTGAAGTCCAATGATAGGCCATGTTGACTTGACTCAACTTAGTCATAATTTTAGTTTCCTATTTCTAACAAATGAAAATTTATGAATGTGTACGGTGAAAAAGGCTAGTAAACACACAGTGGGGGGTGAATAGGTATATAAAATTTTCTTTTAAAGACTTTGAGAAGATTCAATCAATTTTGAAATATTACTCAGAGCATAAAGACTTGTCGTAAAACACTTAAACAATTGAATCATGCAGCAATGAAAATAAAGAGATTAAGGTAAGAAGAATTGAACACAGGGGTTTATAGTGGTTCGGCTTAATCCAAGCCTATGTCCACTCTCTCACGCTGACAACCCACCCCCTGGATTTCACTATGAATCAAAAGAGATTGGTACAGCTTATAGTGTAGACTTCTTCAGTAGAGAGTCTTAGCTATTACACACATAAATTCTCACTGTATGTTTCTCTCTTTTGTACACAGCTATAGCTCAAAGAAGTGAGAGAACAAGGAACTTCAGAGATTCAAACTTTGAAATTTTTCTATGAGCGCACACATCGAACAACAAAGAATTCACCTTTAAATACTCCCTCATGCCTTCATAGCCATTGGCACCTTTCAAAGGAGTTTATTCAATCTATCCGTTGGAATGAATCAATTAAGGTGATCTTCAAGCTGTCGAATGAATGTGAAAGATAGCTCGTCAATCCTGTTCGCCCATACAATCAGGATTTTGAGTTTCCATAAGTAGAATCTTCCAAGTTTGCTTGTTCTTCAAAAGATATTCAAATCAAAATGGATCTTAATGAGAATAATCGAATAATTTGAAGCTATGTCCAGCCAGAGATCTTCCATAACAAAATAGAACGAATCATTTAAGATATAATCCGATCTGTAAGAATTGTAATCCATTAGTCTGGAAAGCTGTTAACTTGGGCAGACTCTGAATTTTGAGTTTAACTGTCTTCAGACTTTGATGATAGAGTTTGGAGATCTTCAGACTTAACATTTGGGTTTTAAAGTCTTCAGACTAAATTGACGGAGATGTTTTGTCAACTTCAAAACACCAAAGGAGTTTTCTCCAACAATCACCCCTTTTTGATGGTGACAAAACTTCCCGGCATATTTGAAAACTTTTGGCCTGCAATAAAAACTTACACATAATATGAGGAATAAGATAAGTTGTATCACTTTTACAACCACAGAAAACAAGTTAGTCCTGCAAAATAATTATCCTCAAATTTATGACATAAACTTAATTATGACATAAACCTGCAAGTTCCAAAGTTCAAACCACATCATCAATAACCAATAAAACAGTACCAGAACAGTAAAAGTTCAAACGACAAGCCAGTCAAAGTCTTCAAAGTCAAAACAAAAATCAAATCCGCAATATTCTCCCCCTTTTTGTCACAGCAAAAAGGTAGAGGATAAAAGAAAATTGATGAAAGAAATGTTCGAAATCAGGGCTGCTTTGGGATCTGGACAAGCTGAAATTCTCCCAAGGAGTTAACAGTCTTCTCAAGGCTAGCAAAGGCTTCCTTCAAAGATTCTAAATCTGCACCCTTCACATTTGACTATACTTGATTTTTGAGGGCATTGATCTGATCCTGCATCGATATTGAAGTAGCCAAGAGAGCTTTCTTTAGATCCCACATGTCATATTCCATCCCATACATCTGCTTCTTGAGATCTAACATTATATCCAGCAGCTTTGAAAATTCTGCTGAATGATCATTACTAGCACTTGGATCTGCTAACTCTATTCTTTGAGTCTTAAAGCTTGATGGTTCATTTCCAGCCCTTTCACCTTTAGTCGAAGAGGATGCCTCAACTTCTAGACAATGAGAGGCATACACATCCTCTGGGTCTGCACCTGGCCTACTAACATCACTTGCAAATAAGGGCGACAAAGTACCTTTAGTTTTAGCAACTCCCCCTGTCTTAGTGCCAGTAAGTGGAGTAGAAAATTTATCGCCATATTCTTCTTCTTCTTCTTCAACAAAAGTAGAGTGATGTTTTCCAGCATCTTCTCCTGATGGTGGAATTGCAAAAGATGGCTCAAGGGAATCTTCATGTTCCTCTTGTGCCTTACTCTCCTTCTCCTTTTCACTTTCTTCTCTTCTCATGCTCTGCTCTTCTCCTCCTCCTTGTCCTTCTTCTTCTTCTTCTGTTTCTTTCTTTTCTCTTCTTCCTTCAGCTCTTCTCTCTGTCTCTCCTTCTCTCCTTTCATGTTCTTCTCTCTTGTCACGAAAACTGACAAAACTCTTCAGGTCTCTTAAGGCTGCAAGGGTCATTGCATCTTCATCATCTTCATCTTGCAAGATGATTTTTCTTCTTTTCTTTTCAGGAGTAACCATGGGCTCCTTTTCTTTCCTTTTTGCAGCAGCAGCAGATTCTTTGACAGTCTTTGAAGGAGATGAGCCTTGTTGAGCTCTCTCAACTTTATCTTCATGACCATTTTATAACCAATGAGCATAAGAGCAGAGTTTGTCAAACACAGGGGAGCAGGGATTTGAATCCTAAAATGCCTAAACAGGCAAGTGACCAGAGCAAAGAAAGGGATTTGACCATTATCCTTAACCATAGTCCTGTACATATGAAACATGATTGTATGTGGGAGAAAGAATCTAATTACAGTATTGATAGCAAACATCAATTTTGCTTCTGTCTTGGAAACATTTGTTTTGGACGTCGATTTTGGCTTGAGGCAGTTGATCACAATCTTGTGGAGCAGTACATTAGAGGTGCTCATCCTCGTATAGGAGATCTTGCCCTCTAAGCTTCTATCACGAACCAGCTCTAATGTAGCATGAGCAATGGACACTTTAATCGGTTGAAAACTCAATCTTTCCACCCCAATTATATCAACTAGAGTGTCCACATCTACTACATACTCCATATCCTTAAATGTAAAAGAAAACCTATTCACATCTAGAAAAGATAGATTTGAATAGAAGTATGTAGTGAGTTCGGGATAAGCGATTGTGGAGTCAGTACAAAAAGCCTCAAGCTACAATTGAGATAGTTTTCCTCACATATTGACTTTAATAGAATCAAGAAAATCGAAATCCACACTCCTAGGGTTCATGACCCCTCTTTTTAGCAATTTCGAGTAGATTCTTTCCTGTTCTTTGGAGTGAAAGATGTTTCCCTCAGAGCAAACAGAGTTGACAGCCACACCCATTCTCGGTTGAAATTGAGAAAATAGCCTTTCATCATCCAAAGGCTGATTTTCGGTACCAAACCGTGGATCACTTGGTATGTTCTCAAAAGCTTTCTTCGCTTCTCCTTTCTTAGCCACACCCAACTCTTCCATTTCATGCAAAAAGATTGTCTCATTTCTATAACCCCTTTCTTTCAAAAATCCGTCAATCAAATTCAATTCTGTTCCTCCCTCCTTCAGTTTCTTATAAAGAGAATAAGCAAGTTTTGGTCTCAGGGCTCTTACTGGTTCAATATTCTCGACGACTTCTTCTTCTTGTCGTTGTTGACTAGGTTGATCCCTTTGAGGAGAATCTTCTTCCTCGATGAGGTCAAAGTGAGTAGGACCCTCATACCTCTTCTGTGGTCCCTTGCCAGCAAGCCTTGAAGACTTTCTTGAAGACATGTTAACTTTTGGGGAGAAAGAGATAGAATATCCGCAAAAAGAAGAGATTTTTGTAGAGTAAATAAGGGTCAAAGAGATCGTAAGTGGAAGTTTTAATTCTAGGGTTTCAAAAGTGAGAGTGCAAAACGAAGACGGTGAACCAAAAGTATATATAGTAAGATAAAATAGGAGACTGAAGCATCGTAAAGGAAGGAGAAAACTGTCTTTTTGAAAAAAGAATACTGCCATATTTTGAAAAAGAAAATTACCATAAATAAAAGTGTTAGAAAATAAATAAAGGAAGGTATCGATATACCAAAAATAAATGTAAACCTATTATGGCATATTTAAAAACTTATAGACGTATCTCTGAGTCAAAACTCTTTCAAACTTTACGTTTGAGTCTGAACTTTTTAAGACTTTACCTTAGAGTCTGAACACTTTCAGACTTTATGATGTTTAGTCTTGAGGGAATAAATTCAAAGTGGCTTTTCTCCAGTGGCTTTGTAAATATATGTGCCAGTTGATTTTTTGAGAAGACGAACTGAATTACCACTTCTCCATTTTGAACATGATCTCTAATAAAATGATGTTTAATTTCAATGTGCTTTATCCTTGAATGAAGAATTGGATTCTTTGTAAGATTGATTGCACTGGTATTGTTGCATTTGATTTCTATACCAGAATCTTCAATTCCAAATTCTTTTAGTTGTTGTTGCATCCACAATATTTGAGAATAGCAACTTCCAAGTGTTATATACTCTGCTTCAACTGTTGAAAGAGCTACGATACTCTGTTTTCCTGAGAACCAAGATACTAACCTATTTCCAAGCAATTGACATGTATCTGAAGTACTCTTCCCGTCCACTTTACAGCCAGCTAAGTCAGCATCTAAATATCCAAGGAGAGTGAAGTCTCATTCTTTAAAATACTATAGACATAGCTTAGAAGTAGTTGCAACATATTTGATAATACGCTTCACAGCAGTCATGTGAGATTATTTGGGATTTGATTGAAATCTAGCACAAATACAAATACTAAACAAAATATCAAGCCTAGATGCAGTAAGGTAAAGAAGTGAACTAATTATACTCCTATATAGCTTCCGGTCTACACTTTTTTCTTCTTCATCTTTGTCCAGTTTTGAGGAACTTGACATTGGAGTTTCTGTCTTGCAATTTTCCAATCCATATTTTTTTTATAAGATCTCTTGCATACTTTTCTTGGTTAATGAAAGTTCCTTCTTTGGATTGTTTGACTTGTAGTCCCAGAAAAAAATTTAACTTACCCATCATGTTCATCTCAAATTCATCCTACATGCATCTTGAGAATTTCTTGCAACGATTTTTATTAGAAGAGCCAAATATTATGTCATCAACATAAATTTGAACAAGTATAAAATCTTTTCATTCTCTTTTAATGAATAAGGTAGTATCTACTTTACCTTTAGCAAAATTATTTTGAATTAGAAAGTTACTTAGTCTTTCATACCATGCTCGAGGTGCTTGCTTTAATCCATATAATGCCTTTTTTAGCTTGAAGACAAAATTTGGTTTCCTTGGATCTTCAAAACCAAGTGGCTGTTCCACATAGACTTCCTCTTAGATAACTCCATTTAAAAAGGCACTCTTCACATCCATTTGGAATAGCCTGAAATTTTTTAAACACGCAAAAGCAAGAAGTAATCTGATTGCTTCTAACCTTGCTACCGGAGAGTAGGTCTCATCGTAATCAATTCCTTCTTCTTGTGTATAACCTTTTGTCATGAGTCTTATTTTGTTTCACCGCCTTTCCTTGTTGATCCAGCTTGTTCGTGAAAACCCATTTAGTTCCAATGATTGACTTACCTTTTGGTTTAGGAACAAGTTCCCAAACATTATTGATTCTGAATTGTCTCAATTCTTCTTGCATAGCTTCAATCCAGCTTTCATCTATTGTCTTGGGCTCGATTTTTGAAACAAGTGCTAGAGCACTAGACTCTTCACGCCTTTCGGATCTTGTGCGAATCCCTTCATCAATGCTACCAATGATGAGATCTACATAGTGACTAGACTTATGCTTCCAGTTACTAGTTGGTTTGACATTTTACTGAATCTCTGTTTTAGTTGGAGCTTCTGATTTAGTTTGCTGTTGAGCTTCTAAAGTTTGGTTTTCTTCGGGGAATTTTGATTTTGTAGGAACTTGCACAGGTTCAGATTCTTCAAGTTGAGTCTGATTAGTATGATTCTGTATTGAGTCTTCAAACTTCACATTCAAGGATTCTTCCACAGTTTGAGTCTTCTTGTTGCATACTCTGTAAGCTTTGCTTGACATTGAGTAACCAAGAAAAATCCCTTCATCTGATTTTTCTTTAAACTTACTAGTTCGATCATTTGCATTTTTTTAAAATAAAGCATTTGCAACCAAATACATGAAAGTAAGAGACAATTGGCTTATTCCCTTTGAACAACTCATAAGGAGTTTTCTCCAGAATTGGCCTTAGAAAGCAGTTAATATTGCTTCAGCCCAAAAACAGGGAGAAATATTACTTTCAATTAAAAGAGTTCTTGTCATTTCTTATAATGAACAATTTTTTCTTTCTACAACTCCATTTTGCTGTGGAATATATGGAGATGAAAAATTATGCTGAAAACCAAAGTCATCACAGAAATTTTTTTTTTTTGGTAAAGAAAGTCATCACAGAAATTTGTAAAGTCTTAATTTTCAAATTCACCTCCATGATCAGTACGCATACTTGTAACAATATAACCTTTTTCATTTTGAACTTTCTTAGTAAACTTAGAAAAATAAGAGAATGCTTCAGACTTACTTGAAAGAAAGAATACCCAAGGAAAACGAGAGTAGTCGTCTACTATTACCAGACAATATCTTTTTCCACCAATGCTTTGAGTTTTAATTGGTCCAAACAGATCCATGTACAGAAGCTACAAAACACGTTTAGTAGATACTTGATTTATTGATTTGAAGGAATTTCTAACTTGTTTTCCCAGCACGCAAGGTGTGCATAGATCGTGTTTTTGATATTTTAGGTTGGGTAGTCCTCAAGCTAGTTTCTTGGAGGATACTTTTGCAATTTGCTTCATGTTGATGTGTCCAAGCTTTCTATGCCAGAGATTAGCTTCATCTTGAATATATATCAAGCATTGAGAACTATCAGATTTTATATCTAGTAGATAGATATTTTTATGTCTTCGTCTAGTGAATGATTGAGAGAGATCTTTGTTGATTCCAGAACATGTATCTTCTTGAAAATTGATCTTGTATCCAGTGTCACACAGTTGACTGATACTGAGAAGATTATAATTTAAACCTTCAACTAAAGATAAATTGTTGATTGTAAGACTTCCTATTTTCACGATTCCATATCTGATAATTTTTCCTTTGTTGTTGCCACCAAAAGATACACTTTCTCCTTTCACTTATAAGAGATTTGTAAAACAAGTTGAGTTTCCTGTCATGTGTCTTGAGCAGTCACTATCTAGATACCATTTGATTTTCTTTCTTTGGTACCCACACTTTCCTGGGTCCAACATTGTTAGTACAAAACACAGTCTTTGCCCATTCTCTCTTAATAGGTTTCCAAATTTTAAGACATTCCTTCTCAAAGTGTTCTAAGCTGTTACACTTTGAGCACTTGAGAGCACTTCGCCCAACAGGTTTTACAAAAGCCTTTTGAAAATGACTCTTGTAAAATGACTTTGTGTGTCTATTTTTGATTCTTTCCTTTACCTTTGAAAAATTGATCAAGCGAATGGTTTTTGATGACATTCCCAAGCCAGACTTATTATAGTAGGGTCTTTGGAATAAAAGAAATTTATCTAACTTTTCATATCCAATTGAAAGCTTTTTAGTGACATTCAAAATGTCTTCTTTCAAAAAAGTCTTTTCTTTTGAAAGAGTACTTTCATTTTCTTTTGATTCAGAAAGACATTTGTTTAAGTTTTCAACTTTTTCAATCAAAGCCATTTTCTATTGTCTTAGATTGGAATTCTCCTTCTTTAGTTCAGAAATTCTTTTAAGAGAGGCTTTAAGGCTAAAGTAAAGTTCATCTATATATTTTAAGACTTTAGTAGGAATTTTTAAATTTCTAACCTTGACCTCACTGTCTCCGAGTTTGAATCTGAGTCTAAATCTGAATCTGAATCTGATTTTGCCATAAGGCGGATGTTGCCATAATCTTCATCACTGTCTTCATATTCTATGTCGCTCCATGTTTCAACTTTGAGTGTTTTCTTGAATTTTTTTTGTTTTTCCTTTCTCTTTCTTTAACAAATGACAATTGGGCCTGATGTGTCATTTTCTCTTGCATTCAAACTAAACAACATCCTTGTTGGTTTCATCTTCTTCATTTGATTTCTTTTGAAATCTTTGATTGCCCTGTTTCTTCCAATTGAACATTTTTCCTTTCCTGTTCCTGAACTTTCTTATCAAAAGTGCTAGCTCTTCATGATCCAAGTCATCTTCTGAATCTGTATCATCAGAACCATCGTCAGATTTTAAAGCAATTGATTACTTGCCTTTGGGATCAATTTCCTCATTGATTTGCTCGCCTTCATATGACTAAAGTGTGCCAACCAATTCGTCTACAGAGAGAGGCATGATCCTTTGTGTTTCCCTTATAGAAGTCTTTACATGATTCCAGTCTTTGGAGAGTCCTCTCAGCCACTTATTGACCTTAATTAATCCTGAAATTAGCTGACCATGATATGCTAAGCCATTTATAATTTCTGTAAAATGACTAAACATGTCAGTAATGGATTCTCCTGACTTCATCTTGAAGGCTTCATACTGTCCAAGAAGGATATTGATCTTTGTTTCTTTAACTCGATCAGTTCCTTCATAGGTAACATGCAAACTGTCCCAAACTTCTTTAGCTATTTCACAAGATGAAATTCTATTATACTCGGTAGGAGATAAAGCATTATATAGAGAATAAATAACTTTAGCATCAAGAGCTTGTCTCTTTGTTATTTCAGTTTGTGACAGTTCTCCTGCATCTGCTATTTCTTTTCCTGTGGATGATGTAGCTTTAGGAATGATTCCTTTTTCTACCACATCCCATTCTAGAGAATCCTTTGATCTTAGGAATGCCTTCATCTTGTTTTTCTATACGTTATATTCCTTCCCATCGAAGTAAGGTGGTCCGGTGTTGCTTTGGCCCTCAATCAAACTTAGAGCCAAAATACTAGCCATAGATCTTTAGCTTAAGAAGTATAAACACTTCCAACAATCAAGCACACAAGCTTTGATACCAATTGAAAAAGGCTAGTAAACACACCTAGAGGGGGGTGAATAGGTATATAAAATTTTCTTTTAAAGACTTTGAGAAGATTCAATCAATTTTAAAATATTATTCAGAGTATAAGGACTTATAGTAACACAATTAAACAATTGAATCATGCAGCAATGAAAGTAAAGAGATTAAGGTAAGAAGAATTGAACACAAAGGTTTATAGTGGTTCGGCTTAATCCAAGCCTACGTCCACTCTCCCGCGTGGACAGCCTACCGACTGGATTTCACTATGAATCAAAAGAGATTGGGTACAGCTTATAATGTAGACTTCTTCAATAGAGAGTCTTAGCTATTACACACATAAATCCCCATTGTATGTTTCTCTCTTTTTTACATAGCTATAGATCACAGAAGTGAGAGAACAAGGAACTTCAGAGATTCAGACTTTGAAATTTTTCTATCAGCGCACACACTGAACAACAAAGAATTCACCTTTAAATACTCCCTCGTGTCTTCATAGCCGTTGGCACCTTCCAAAGGAGTTCATCCAATCTATTCGTTGGAATGAATCAATTAAGGTGATCTTCGAGCTGTCGAATGAATGTGGAAGATAGCTCGTCAATCATGTTCGTCCATACAATTAGGATCTTGAGTTTCCATAAGTAGAACCTTCCAAGTTTGCTTGTTCTTCAAAAGATATTCAAATCGAAATGGATCTTAATGAGAATAATCAAATAATTTGAAGCTATGTCCAGCCAGAGATCTTCCATAACAAAATAGAACGAATCATTTAAGATATAATCCAATTTGTAAGAATCGTAATCCATTAGTTTGGAAAGCTGTTAAATTGGGCAGACTTTGAAATTTGAGTCTAACTGTCTTCAAACTTTGATGAGAGTCTAGAGATCTTCATACTTAACATTTGGTTCTTGAAGTCTTTAGACTAAACTGACAGAGATGTTTTGTCAACTTCAAAACACCAAAGGAGTTTTCTCCAACATGTGGTGGGGACTTTGTCCCAAACTCAACCCTTGGTGTTTATCACTCATTGTCTTTCATTAGAATTTAAGTCTGAAACTGTAAAAAGTGTTAATGTGTTAAATGTCCCAAGTTATTTTAATGGTTTGGTACACATGTTTATCAGCGCGGATGAGACAAGGAACCACGTCAAATAAGAGAAACCATACTTCTTTATAAATAAGACGCCCACACAACCTTGCTTCTTGTTCCCCCCTTGGCCATTTATTTGGTACGACTCATGTTGTAAAATTAATGCGGAAAATATAGGATTTTGCAATTAAATCAACACGAAAGCACCAAAGAAATAAACAAGAATAATAAAGGATAATAGAGATTTACGTGGTTTGGTCCGTAGATCAGTATCAATTATACGGGAGAGATAGTGACAAATAATCCATTATTAATTAAAAAAATCAAAATTATAATTATTTTTATGTTCTTAAAATAGACCCGAATTCGCGATGTTTATAAATAAACAACTTAAAACGGATGTAAAGCTCATGGCAAACAAATCTTCGTGTTCTAACACAGCAGCCAAGAGAGAACTTCCCGGTGCGTCTCTTTTTATACTTCAAGCCTTGGCCAGAAGATCTCAGCAAGACCCACGAAGTCCAGCCTTCGTCCTGGTCAACCCTGAAGAGGAAAATCCCTAAATAATTATTTTGTGTGCCCTTTCCTTGGGAAATCAACAGAGAAATTCTAAAACCATTTTTGGATTTTTTTTTTCCCAACAAATTCAGTTTATCGTATGGATTGCATCCTCCAAGTGGATCGAATATTGTATAGGGCTCAAACTTCTAACAATTCTCTTATATCATAAAGGACTTTTGACCAAGCGTAAAGGTCAGAATCTCCAGCCTCTTTCTCTGTTCCCACTGACCTTCCCTTATCGAGTTACTTTGTCCAACTCTTCACTTATTTCCCTCGTGGGAAAGATCCCAAAAATTGTCTTTTTCATATGTAATTTTTTTTTTCCAAGAAGTAGTAGAGTTCTATCTCTAAAGGTGTTTCTGGCTTGCAGACTTCTTCTCCAACAATTCAAGTATGCTGCATTCATGGAGTAGATGTCAATAGCCTTGAGACTTTCTTGGTGGATAGGCAATTACTTGCTTAGGCTTTGTGGTTTATTATTTTCTAATTTGGTGCAATACATGTTTAGCACATGCTAATTTCAGTCAAACAAAGGGGAAAGGGAATGTCGTCAAATTCCTTAAACGGGCCCGACTCGCCTAACTCGCTCGACTCGTTAAGGGTGATTGCTTTCCGGGTGAGTTGGTCCCAGCCTAGAACCACAAACTGACCTTGTGGCTCTTGGTTCCAAAATTTTGGAAGTGAGAGTTAGTTCGGATGATTCTGGAATTAGGAATCATGATAAAATACAACTATCCATAACTCTACATATATATATATATATATATATTAATAATTTATTAATTTTATCAAAAAATTAAAAAGAAAGACATCTCGTTACTTTTTTGAGTCTTAGTCAGACAAAAAATTTTTTTCCCTAGGCAAGTGTGCAGTGAGGGAACTAACACACACTACAAGGAAAATATTTTTGGCGGTTTTCCTTTTCCTTTATCATCAAAACAACCACATCTTACTCTTTCTACTCTCTCTACTTTCTCTCATATGTATTAAGCACCCAATGGTTCCTCCATTGATGAATCTCTTTCGTCTTTCTCTTTTACCCTCAATTTCCACGTGATGAGCTTTACTTTCATCTAGCTTCACTGTCGGGGTAATTTTACTTTCGTCTAGCTTGGCTGTGATTGTAGCTGCACGAGACCTTGGTGGTGGTTGCATGAGAGAGGGAGGTGAGAGCGCCAAGCGCGAGAAAGGGAGGCGAGAGGCGTCGATTGTCGAGCGTGAGAAAGGGTGGTGGGAAGCTGAGGTATAAAAAAAAGAGAAAGAGCTCTTATTTTAATTGAGGTTGACTTTCGGCCGGTTTCGTCAGTTGGTCCAATTCAGCATGAGGATTCGAGAGCTGGGCTGATATCGATTCGACAAGACCGATGCACGCTCTTAGGCTTGTGTGGGCTTGATTTTGAAAGTTCAGTGAGTTCAGGGCCTAAATTCAATTTGGGATCACATAATGGCCCAATTCAATACAATTCAATGGGAACCCGTTATTCGAAAATAAAAATGTTCCTAATTTTAAATACAAACGAATGAAATAGAGAATGAAAATGTAAGACGATGCAAATAGTGATGGGGCAGCTATTTCCACCCTCATTTTGGTTAAGAAACTTTTAATTCCAATCAACTGGCCAAATTAACCTTCTTTTTCTCTTCAATTTACCTTTTTTTTCTTAATCATGCTAATAAAAAAAAACTGCACTTATCTCTATCATCTCTCTCATCAATTTCTTAATATAAATGCCCAATTACATCCAACAAGATATCATATTATCATATATCCTTTTATCACTTTGTCTAGAGAATATTGTTAATTTTAATTCATGGTCTCATATTTAATTCACAAAAGCCACATGGAAGATGTTAATTTTATATTTCTAATAGCTTGTGAACACACAATTAATCACTTATTTTTAATCAAATAGTTTGAGCAAACCTTTGTTTCAAAGTTGAAAATTAAAATTCAAACTAGCTAATCTTGACCTTGTGGTTGTTTCTCCAATATAATATTTTCTAAAGTTAAACTTCGTTTATTTTGTGCTTTCTTTTGAGTTTTTCACATTTTAATCTAAATTGCAAGATGGGGGTGGAAAACCTTGTTACGGATTCTTCACTTTCAAACTCACATTAGATTATTTAAGAGAAAAGTTTTAAGCATAATTTATAGTTTTGATCTACTTGCTACAAGATTGAATTTACAACCAATGTTAATTACTTTCTTTGTGGTAGGAGTCAAACAACAAGAAATTCCTTCCCCCCCCTCCTTTTTTGTGCTTATCTTTTGTTAATTTCTAGATATAAATTAATATGTTTAACATTTGATCATGCTTCTAAAAATTAACCCTTTTTCATATTTTGATCATTTTTTCTCTTCCAAATTTGATCTAGATTGACTAGATAATTATATTGAATTTTATTTTTGAACTTTGAAATATAGTTTCTCTCAAACTACTTTATATGAAAAAAAAAATAGGCAATTTATTGTGTGTTAATAAGCCATCAAAACTAGAAATTTCTGATTTTTTTATGTGGCTTTTGTGATTAAAAATTTGCTACCATAAAGTGAAATTAACAACTTTCTCTAGGCATAGTGGAATAATATGATATCTTGTTGGGTGTAATTGGGCATTTGTATTATGAAACTGATGAGAGAGATAACAGAAATAAAGACAAATTTGTTCGTTAGCTTATAAAAATCAAGAAAAAAATTAAATTGAACAACAAGAAAGGAGGGTATTTTCATCATTAACTAAAAAAAAGGAGTGTCGTGGCAAAAGTGGGGTGAAAATAGTGTGGCCTTGATATTTTTGTTTAATGGTCAAGTTCCTTCATTATCAACAAATTTGTTTTCTAGTTTCTTATCAAATATATGAGACATTTGAATGAATAATTTAGGTGTCAAAGATATATATATATATTTATTTATTTATTTATTTATTTAAATTGAAATTATAATATTGCTCATTGCGATCACAATTCGAAAGCATTATTAAAAGAACTGGCCATGGCACAAGCAAATTCGGAATACAAACAATTACCATATATTACAATTTTGGCGCTAAGGTGCAAAATATTGAGTGGACGGTCTAATATGACAACAAATATTGGAAACTATCCTCAATTAGTAGAACAATTATCAAAAAAGTCGTAAATATCTTATATAATATTAAATCTAGTCATAAACTTTTCAACTTGATCACTTAAGTCTTTTGACAATTTGCCAATATAGTTTTGTCAGCTAATTTTCACTAGAAATCACTAAAATGGACGCTGACTGTTCTACATCGCATGCCACGGCCAATGCTGACTTGAACGATTTTTGCAATTTTTTATTTTTTTTTGCTTCTTTTCTTTTTCTTTTTTTACTATTTCTCTCCACTGATCACCAATGCCTCAAGGATGGCCGGGAACCTTCGCAACCATAGGCAAGGGTTGGTACACCCTTATCAGCCCTTGCCTAAGCCCTTGCCAACTATCACCAAAACCTCAACAATCTATAGACGGAAATGAGGGGAAAAAGACAAAAAGACAAAAAGACAAAAAGGAACTTATATAGAAAATTTAAGAATTGCAAATATTGTTCACGTCAATATCGGTCGTATCATGTAGGATAATTAGCGCCGATTGGACCACCACGTTAGTTATTTCTAGTTAAAATTAATTGGAATGACTATATGGAAAAATCATTAAAAACCTTAGGACTAACTTAACCAAAACTGAAAAATTTATAACTGAGTTAACTGTTATGTTTACAATCTTTTAAACAAATTTTCAATCAATTGGTCGACAACACATCTTCAAGATGTTCAAGATAGAATTAGATCATAAAAAGTTAAGTTATGGCTTGATTAATTAAAGACATTTTCCAAACATGTATATTCCCAATTTAGATAAAAATTACGAGTTTCAATTTACTTACCCATACAAAACCTCTCTACGTGACATTGTAATTTATTATGTGTTGTAATTGAAATCGTTGAGACAATGAGTGAAAATTTAGGCAAAATTCAAAGATGTTAAATTTAAGTCCTCTTTTCATGCGACTAAATTTTAACTATATTTGAATACACACTTATGTCTGTTTCTTGCCTAAGTAGAGACTCGACAGTGTGGGGACTTAAAAAGTCCAGCTTGACGAAGAATCTTTCCAAAGGAAAGTGTTGGAACCTTCATTTCGTGACGACTTAATTATTGAAATGCTCGCACAAGAGTCATGTCTCTTTATTGTGCTAGTAGAGACTCAACAACGTGGGGACTTGAGAAGCCTTTGAGCTCGAGGGTGGACATCTCGGGAGGGAAAGTTTGAATCTTCTTTTTCCTGCGACTCAATTAATGAAACTCAGGCACAGGCTTATGTCTCTTCCTTGTGCTCGTATCAGACTAAATGATGTGGGGACTTGAAAAGCCTTTGAGGTCGACAGAGGATATTTCCGAAGGAAATGTTGATATACAGATCTAGTTTATATCAACCCATATCATTGTATCAATGGCTACCATGGTGTCACGTCTACATAAGTAATGTATGAGTTATTTTCACTTCCCGGAGGGTCACCACCAACGTTGCTTGTCCAATGAAGGCTATTGTGCATAACGTTCTCATTTGGCTGCGGTCCAAAAACTTTGAGTGAATAATTGACATTCATTGGGCGCCCGTCAGGATTGATGATGAACCCGCGCATAGTCTATTGTAAATCGTCCAACAGTCGGATCGATGCCCACGAGAAAATCAGTGGCAAGTCTCTCTCACTCTCCCAAGATGGCATTTTTGTGGCTCGAATATAGTGGGACTCGGTAGTGCTAACCCTCCCATGTGCGCACAGACTCATTCCACTACCGTTGCGAGCTTGTTTGCTGACTGATGTGATTGATTGCTTAACCATTTACTCTAAGAATGAGTATGTGAATCCGAACTAAGATTCTTGAGCTTCAATACATGCCTTGCATTTGTTAGTGTACACATCCCCCAATCGTGCACCTAAATCTAAACTATCCCTATCCTTACAACTTTGCATGCTACATTATTTCCCATCAGTAATTTACGATAATGTGCAATTTGATAAGTTGTAAACCAATTCCTAAGTGCCGGTCAAAAAAAAAAAAAAAAAAAACCAGTTCCTAGGTGTCATATGATAAGAAAACCTTGAATGCCCATTCGTCACCTGATGAATCAATAGTCATATACAAGACAACCTCTACATCACTGGTGCTCTCCTTGGCAATGTTCACCACACTACTTGTGATATTCTGCTTCCCTCTATTTTTAGCTTTAGAACATCTATACTTATGGCAATCAAAACACTTCACATGTTCCTTGGACTTTTTGTCATGCACCTTCAACATGCTTTTACCTCTATTGATGTTGGACCTCCATTGTTGATCTCTACCTCGAATTACTAGTTCCCATGCTACATCCCGTGCTAAACTATCATCTCGTAACTTTCTTTACCTCATCCTATGACATCTGGAAACTCCCACATTAATTGATAATATGTAGGAAATGTATGCAATAAATGTCACAAGTGGAAATTCTAGTTGGATTTTAATGTGGTAGCAATGGAAGGCCCAAATCGTATCTTTTACGCCCGTAGTTTTCTATATTGATTACTGAATATTTACTCTTGGGTCAATTGTTTAGGGCGGCAATGAAACATGTGTCGCCACATTGATTGTTAATGAAGATTGATATGTTCTGAGTTTATGTATCGGATGAATGGTAGGTTGGAGATTTATCGAGTTAAGTCTTTCCTAACATTCAGTAATTTTTGCTAAACACTTTAGTGGGTTCAAAATATTTTTGCTTAATGAAGACCTTGTTCGGCATGAAATAGGAACATGTATTCACATGTAATTCTCTCCCTTCCTTCTCACTAATAAATGAGACGCCGCAAAATTTGTCACGCCCTAAGCCTCAAGCGCACAAACATTCCTCAAAGGTTGATTAAATTGCAACATGCCACGATGCATCACCGACCTATTCTTTTTATCATCCGATTAAACACATGTGGAAGCACTTAATATAAATATCTAGTTAACCAACAAATAACAGGAACAGTAAACACATCAAACATTTCCAAAATCACACTTTTATTTATTTATGATTAACCTTATGAAGTGTAATATTACAGGCCTTTACAATAGCAACTTCCTACCAACCATTTCAAAAAGCAACAGGGTCAGTGTTAACCTAAACTTCATTAATGTTAGACCAATCCCTTGTCTCCAAAGGGACCCTGAACTGAGCACAATGGTTCCCCATACTATGAACCTGAAAATATTTAATCAACAAGGGGTAAGATAAAAATCTTAGTGAATTAACAACCTAAGCCTTGATTAGGACGCGAATTCATCTTGGAGGCAGCTTAGATGCGCACGATAAATAAACTTATCTCACCTTGATACATCCCTGCATATTAGTACATCACATATGTCACTATCAATGCAACAAGCATAATCAATAACTAGAACACATAACTCTCTTGCATCAAGCATCCACACGAGTCTCAATTATAAGGTAAAACCCGTTTTTAGCCTATCCTATACTGTGTCTCACAGTTTTACCCCATAATCAAACGCAATACATCACAATCATTCACACGTACTCCGATTATTACGAGCTATCAAGCCACGACCAATACACGAGTTAGCAGTTTTCCGGCATGACCGGGTATCATCCCGCCCCATCGATGCGGCATCGTCTAGAACCCTTGCCTAGACGACATTTCATAAAGAATGTCGGTCCGACCTTAATCCGCTTAGCATCCAGACCTCCACGGGGCATTCGATAAATATCAGGTATCGTCCCTAAACTCCTGTTGGGTGACGGGTTTAATTAAGTGACCACTCAAACACACCAACACTTAAGCCAATTTTTATTTGTCATCAATTAGCCCGATATAAAAGAGTGCATGCTCAAACAACAAGTTTTGGCAATTTTTTTTTTTTTTTTTTGTTACTCTTAAAATTGCGGTAAAATATTTGCATGTGGTCACGTACTTAAAATCAATATGCCTAATTTTGCATGCTTTCATTTTAAAGCCTCATTGTCCCATTCATCATGTAAAATGTGTTGTTCCAACATGACACTTCAAAGTTTGCTATTTTCTTACTAATAAAATGCTTTTTAAAAAAATAGCATTTACAATGCATGATTTGGGCAATCAACCATCATGGCATTACAAGCTCAAACAATCATAATCATGTATAAATTCATTTAGTGAAACGAGTATAAAATTATACTTAACGACTAATTTGTCATTAATTTCAACTAATCGTGATTAATTAGCACTAAACATGATTAATTAAAACTAACTATCATTCACTAATATAACTATAATTAAATAAGAATAATCATCATTATTAGTCTAATTGTGATTAATTAAACTAACTACAATAATTAAGATTAACAGTAATTAATTAATCTAATTGCAATTAATTAAACTAATTTTGATTAATTAAATTAACCACGGTTACTTTGAACTAACTATGGTTACTTTAAACAAATTATGGTTAATTAGCCTAAACACGGTCACTTTAAACCAACTACGGTTAATCAACCTAACCATGATTACTTTAAACTAATAAGTTAATTTAACTAATCGTCATTAATTAAGACTAATCTCCATTAGAATTAATCTAATTCATACTTAATCATATTTAACTAACACTAACTACCATTTATCATTGTCTAATCTTACTCCTAAACACAATTAACTTCCTAATTAAGGATTAGGAGTTAACTTACGGTCTTAACGACGACGGCGGCGTGACGGGGTTGAGGACGTGACGCTTGCAGCTCAAATGAGGACACGAACAGTGGCAGTTCGGTGAAGTTGAGGGGCAGCTTGGGTTTGGTGGTTTGGCAGTGGCAGTTGGCTTACAACGGTGAGGATGGCAAATTAACGGCGGCAGGGCGGCTTGAAGGACAGGCGATGGACGACGGTAGTGGATGGTGAATAGACAAAAGGGGAGGAGGAAAATGAAAAGGAAGACGAGGCAAATGAAATCAAAAGGAGAGAAACGAGGAGGGTGGAAGCTTCAGCCGATCAAGGGAAATGGAAGGTGGGGAACGTGAGAGAGAGAATTAATATTTTTCCCAAAATATATTTCCTAGAATTCTCTCCTCCACAACCTATTTCCTTTTTGTTTGTATTTATTTAAAAGTCCACTTTTTGGTCGACATTTACAACTTTGCCATTGGGCCTATTTGCTTAAATGGTCTTGAAACAGGTTCTGTTTCTCGTCTCAGCTTCCAATTCTCATCCAATTATTCATTTTCCAAAAATTTCGAACTTGCTGATAATTCTATGGATAATGAGGCAACATCCAAAGAATTAGTCTAGAAACCCTCAGAAATTTGATACCCGAAATCGAATCAAATTTCATGGTTAAAATTGATCAAATGTGATTCTAGTACGACCTAAACTATTGGGTGGCTTTTAGGGGTTTTTGCATAGTTGACCTATGATCGATAATTTTCAATTCACATTTACGCCTTTTTGAATCGTGGACGACCTTCGGTTGTCATGTAATCACGATGGTTCAATTATGTGCCCTAAGTACAAGATCAATAAAAAAATCAGTTTATCATTGTTCAATGTGAGTATCGTAATCATGGGAAATCACTCACAAACTGACTACGTACTTTTGTTTAATCGATTTGTATTCATTTAGAGTGATCAGTTCAGAGTAAATTAACTATCAGTGCATTGATGAAATAACTATTTCATATATTTTGAAATGAGTCAAACTTTGGGATATCACAAAATTCAAATAAAGAAAGTGGTACTCTAAAAGATAAAACTGATCAAACAAAGAAAAGCTTTGGTGCTTGGCATTGATTACATGGCTCGCTCTCACAAGTGCTAGATATGAGTTTTTTCAATGTGTTTATGCCGTTTCTATATGGTGATGGTGTTAGGGACTTTGAATTATGTGCACACTATTGGAAGGTAAAGCTATATCGACATATGGAGATCTTGACATGTACTTATCACTGACGATGTTGTGTGATTTGGTGATTGGCCATTGATCATTTTGCTTGGATGTAGTCACATATATTTTCTTGAAAGATGAGTCTGTGATTATCTTTGCCAATCATGCTCTGATGGTATGCCTCAATTTTTGGTTTTTGATTTGTTTTGGAGCTCTATGGGCTTATCTTGTTATTGTGACTTTTGAGATTTCCTATCATGTATCATTTTGGTCATGAATGAAAAGTTTTTCTTGACTAAAAAAAACAAAGAAAGAAAATAGATCCTCTTGTGATATATCTCTCTCTAGATTCCACCGATTGACTTTTGCTTTAGTGAAGTGGTGCCTTTATTACCATGGCAATTGAGAATTCCTCAATTAACATTGGGTTGGTTCCATAACGAGTTTAAATTTGAGACATTAAATTAACACTTATGTCTCTTTCTTGTGTTCTTATTAGACTAAATAATGTTGGGACTAAATCATTATAATACTTACTTTTACCAAAAATAATAATAATAATAATGTTGGGACTTGAAATGTATTTGAGCTAGATAGAGGATATCTCTAAAGGAAAAGTTTGAATCTTTTCATGTTCATGCGACTCAATTAACGAAATTGACCTTTAGGGTTATGTCTCTTTCTTATGCTATTAGAGACCCGATAATGTGGGGAATTGAAAAGCCTTTGACCTGCATGACAGAGGATATTTTACACCAACCTATACCATCATCAATGGCCATGATGGTGTTATGTCTATATATGTTAACACTTAAATTTTGCTATTTTATTTAAGACTTAATGTTATAGAAAATTAGAGATTAGGTCTTTAACCCCTAAATAAAAATTAACTTTCATCAAATTGCATTTACATTACTATAACTGATTATTAAATTTTTTGAAAAAAAAAAAAAAGGATTAGGCTTGGTCCGGTCCTTCTCTTTTCTCCTCTCCTCTGTATCTCTTTTTTCTTGGGCCAAGCCTAGCTTCATTTACTTTTCTCTAAGCCCAGCCCACGTGCTGGTCTTCTTCCTCCTCATGCTAGTCATGCTCTCCCAGAAGAAGAAGAGTATAGGTCAAAGAGAGGGAACGGATGGCGAGTGGTAGAGGACAACACGATCCGCGGGTCGGGGCCAGATTGACCAGCGAGTTGGTGATGGCAAAAGCCATGTGCATTGGCCAATGCCCTAAAAAAAGGGAGCGGAGAAGGAGAGAAAAAAAGGAGACGGGGAGGGGGAGAGAGAGAGAGAGAGAGAGATTGAACCAGGAGAAAGCCTAAGAGACAAAGCGTTATGAGTGAGAGAAAAGCGAGAAATTGAGAGAAGAGAGTGGGAAAGAAGCTCGGCCGCGCTTTTAACCTCGCCTCTCGGCGTCCATTCTTTTGATAAGTCTCCTTTTGAGTTCAGTCCCCTTTAACCCAATGATCTCGTCTTGACAACACTAGGGTGGTTGGCACAATTTGTGCCATCCCAAACTTGCTTACAGGCCGCCGTCATCGAGCCGAGTAGGGCCCCATCACCCGAGCGAGCAAATGCCTTCTTTTTACTTGGATTTTTTTAGCTTGCCAGACCGGAGCTCGCATTTCTCCGGCCCACACGAGTCTCCAATTCCGGTGAGCTGCAATTTTGTTGCCTTAGACTTTGCTTGGTTGTTGCTTCTGCCTTGATTGTTGATTTATCTCCCACTTGAGTTTTCGTTAGCTTTTCAGTCGACGCGCCCCAGGTGTTCGACGTTCTGTCTAGGCTAGGTTTGCATATATTTTCTTTGTTGTTTTTGTGGGTTGGTCGTGGATGGTGCGAGGAAAGGCAAGGTTGCCGATGATGGCATTGGTAGGTGTTGGAGGATGTCGATATCAAGGTTGTCTTGAATGATGCCCAGTCATTCAGGCTGAGTTTTGTCTCCTTGGCTAACCTCGATAGAGGCCGAGCCTTGTCTCGACCAACGACTGTGGCAGGCGTCGATCAGACTAGAAGACCAACGCCGGATGGTAGTTTAGTGACAGTCCCAAACGTTGGTGAGGGTCGAGAGTTTGGTGACGGTCCCAAACGTTGGTGAGGGTTCGCTCGACGTGCTTTTATTTTGGTTATGGCTCGGCTAGGGAGCCCATTTCGGAAGGAGTCATCGAGGAAGAAGATGGGCATAGGAAGCGACAAATAAAAAATCGAAAGAAAAAGCAAGAGAAAAAAATGCAGCATAAAGTTTTTCTTTTTTAAAAAAAAAAAAGAAAAGAAAAAGAAAGCAGATGTTGGCTTTGGGTGTGTAGAGTAAGGGTGAGTATGGTTTGGGTTGGGTTGGTCCACCCCCTAACCTTAGGACCAACCCGCATAGTGTTGGTCATCAATTTTTGGGATCGAGGACCGATCCTATTGAGCTTGAGACCGAGGACCAGACCAACCTAGTGGATTTAGTTCAATTCTAAGGTCAACTCGGGACCAACTGATAATTTTTTATTTCATTTTTTTGTATTCCTTGAAAAAGCGATTGACCAATGGGTTCTGTCCGATTCTAGGGTCAACCCGGGACCAATCAATAATTTTTTATTTCACTTTTTGTACTCCTTGAAAGGGCAACTGAGAATTGGACTGATCCATTGGGTTCGATGACAAGCGAGATCAGCTAAGAAAGGCAAGCAATGAGGGTCGAGTGGAGTGAGCGTCAAATAGGGTGAGCACCGAGTGTCGAGCGAGGAGCAAGCCAAGCGAACATCGAGTGGTGAGAAAAGGGAAGGTTGCCGTTGATGGCACTGGCATTTGGAGGATGTCGATATCAAGGTTGTCTTGAATGGTGCCCGGTCATTCAGGCCGAGTTGTCTCCTCGGCTAACCTCGGTGGGGGCCAAGCCATGTCTTGACCAACGACTGTGGCAGGCGTCGATCGAACTAAAAGACCAACGTCGAGTGGTAGTTTGGCGACGGTCCCAAACGTTGGTGAGGGTTCGTCCGACGTGGTTTTATTTTGGTTATGGCTCGGCAAGGGAGCCCATTTCGGAAGGAGTCATCGAGGAAGAAGATGGGCATAGGAAGGGACAAATAAAAAAACAAAAGAAAAAGCAAGAGAAAAAAATGCAGCATAAAATTTTTTTTTTTTTTTTAAAAAAAAAAAAAGAGAAAAAGAAAGTAGATGTTGGTTTTGGGTGTGTAGAGTAAGGGTTAGTATGGTTCGGGTTGGGTTGGTCCACCCCCTAACCCTAGGACCGACCCGCATAGTGTTGGTCATCAATTTTTGGGATCGAGGACCGATCCTACTGAGGTTGAGACCAAGGACCAGACCAACCTAGTGGATTTAGTTCAATTCTAAGGTCAACCCAGGATCGACTGATAATTTTTTATTTCATTTTTTTGCATTCCTTGAAAAAGCGATTGACCAATGGGTTCTGTCCGATTCTAGGGTCAACCCAGGACCAATCAATAATTTTTTCTTTCACTTTTTGTACTCCTTGAAAGGGCAACTGAGAACTGGACTGATCCAATGGGTTCGATGACAAGCGAGGTCAGCTAAGAAAGGCAAGCAATGAGGGTTGAGTGGAGTGAGCGTCAAATAGGGTGAGCACCAAGTGTCGAGCGAGGAGCAAGCCAAGCGAACATCGAGTGGTGAGAAAAGGGAAGGTTGCTGATGATGGCACTGGCAGGTGTTGGAGGATGTCGATATCAAGGTTATCTTGAATGGTGCCCGGTCATTTAGGCCGAGTTTTGTCTCCTTGGCTAACCTCGGTGGGGGTCGAGCCATGTCTCGACCAACAACTGTGGCAGGCGTCGATCGGACTAAAAGACCAACACTGGATGGTTTTGGCGACGATCCTGAACGTTGGTGAGGGTTCGTCCGACATGGTTCTATTTTGGTTATGGCTCGGCAAGGGAGCCCATTTCGAAAGGAGTTGTCGAGGAAGAAGATGGGCATAGGAAGAGACAAATAAAAAAAAAAAAAGCAAGAGAAAAAAATGCAGCATAAAGTTTTTCTTTTTAAAAAAAAAAAAAAAGAGAAAAAGAAAGCAGATGTTGGCTTCAGGTGTGTACAGTAAGGGTGAGTATGGTCCGGGTTGGGTTGGTCTACCCCTTAACCCCAGGACCAATTTGCATAGTGTTGGTCATCAATTTTTGGGATCGAGAATCGATCATATTGAGCTTGAGATCGAGGACCAGACCAACCTAGTGGATTTAGTTAAGTTCCAAGGTCAACCCGGGACCAACCGATAATTTTTTATTTCATTTTTTGTATTCCTTGAAAAAGCGATTGACCAATGGGTTCTGTCCGATTCTAGGGTAAACTCGGGACCAATCAATAATTTTTTATTTCACTTTTTGTACTCCTTGAAAGGGCAACTAAGAATTGGACTGATCCAATGGGTTCGATGACGAGCGAGGTCAGCTAAGAAAGGCAAGCAATGAGGGTCGAGTGCAGTGAGCGTCAAATAGGGTGAGCACCGAGTGTCGAGCGGGGAGCATGCCAAGCGAATATCGAGTGGTGAGAAAAGGGAAGGTTGCCGATGATGGCACTGGCAGGTGTTAGAGGATGTCGATATCAAGGTTGTCTTGAATGGTGCCTGGTCATTCAGGCCGAGTTTTGTCTCCTCAGCTAACCTCGATGGGGGTCGAGCCATGTCTCGACCAACAACTGTGGCAGGCGTCGATCGGACTAAAAGACCAACGCCGGATGGTAGTTTGGCGACGATCCCAAACGTTGTTGAGGGTTCGTCCGACGTGGTTTTATTTTGGTTATGGCTCGGCAAGGGAGCCCATTTCGAAAGGAGTTGTCGAGGAAGAAGATGGGCATAGGAAGAGACAAATAAAAAAAAAAAAAAAAAAGCAAGAGAAAAAAATGCAGCATAAATTTTTTTTTTTTAAAAGAGAAAAAGAAAGCAAATGTTGGCTTCGAGTGTGTAGAGTAAGGGTGAGTATGGTCCGGGTTGGGTTGGTCCACCCCCTAACCCTAGGACCAACCCGCATAGTGTTGCTCATCAATTTTTGGGATCGAGGACTGATCTTATTGAGCTTGAGGACCAGACCAACCTAGTGGATTTAGTTCAGTTTCAAGATCAACCTGGGATTAACCGATAATTTTTTATTTCATTTTTTGTATTCCTTGAAAAAGCGATTGACCAATGGATTCGGTTCAATTTTAGGGTCAACCCGGGACCAATCAATAATTTTTTATTTCACTTTTTGTACTATTTGAAAGGACAACTGAGAACTGGACTGATCCAATAGGTTTGATGACGAGCGAGGTCAGCTAAGAAAGGCAAGCAATAAGGGTCGAGTGGAGTGAGCGTCAAATAGGGTGAGCACTGAGTGTCGAGCGGGGAGCAAGCCAAGTGAACATCGAGCGGTGAGCGGCACGAATGACCTAAAGTGAGTAAGGTAAGTGTTGAGTGGCGAGCGGAGAAGTTGTTTCTTTGGATTTTGGCAAACTAAAGACTAAGAGGACAAATAAGATCAAAGAGAATGAGTATTAGAGGAGGATGCCGTAAGGAGCTGTTTATTACCTTTTGGACGTCGTGAGGACTCTTCATAAAAACAATTTTCTTCTTAAATTATAATTGTTGACACCACAAAATATATTAAAAATCTAAGTTATTAAAGAATAATGTAAAATTACTTGAACTTCTCACTAAGTAATTGTTTAATTGTTTAATGTTTATTTAAAGTTTTCTTTATTTATTTTAAAGTTTTCTTTATAAAATATATATATATATATATATAGAGTTGGGATTGGATCAACTCTGAACTTCCTAGACCGAGGACCAATCTGCACAATATTGGTTTAGGAATCTTAGGATCAAGGACCGACCTAGTCTCCCTAGAAACCGAACCAAGATTGGCAGGATTGGGCTGATTTAGGGTCGGTCCAGGGTTAACCCTCGATCGATGTTCACCCCTAGTGCAAAGGAGTTGTCGAGGGGAGGTATAGTAGAAAAGACAAAAAAATAATTAAAAAATTAATTAAAAATAATGTTAATATAAAAAAGCAAAAGAAGGTTTTTTTTTTTTTTTTTTTTGGAAATTTCAATTAAGGACTTGAAGTGGAACCGTTTTCTCAAATAAGGGCCTAAAGTTGACATTGTATCAAATAAGGGCCCAAAGTGACCGATTTAGTCTTGAATAAGAGTTTCAACTTGAAAGCCAATTAAATCTTATTTGCAGCTAAAGGTATTTTCGTCTAAAGACCTTTTTTTTTCTTTTTGTTTTTCTTTTCTTTCTTTTTTCCATCTTGCTCACCTCCTTCTTGACAAATGCATCAGACTTTTCACACACGAGCTTGCACAAGTGCAAAACAATTTGAACAATTTAGGAAAATAAGAAAACGAAAAGATATTCGAGAAGTTATGCAGTTTTGCAAAACTACAAATTGCATGCTTTAGTTCTACAGCCTCTCCATCAACAAACTTCAAAGCGCATGCTTTACATTATGCAATTTTGCATCCTCACCCAGGACCTCATCTATTTCGGCATAAGCCGATTTTTAAGTTATTTGCCACCACTCACCTTCTTTGATGACAATAATGAACTTGAGAATTAAGAAATATCCATCAGTGGTGGATTTTGTTTTTATTCAATTTACTTATAAAAACTTATTATGGCAATTAAAGTAATAGTTCCATGCTCTCCCTACCAATGAAATTGCCTATGCCACTATAACTTTAACTCGTAGCTTATTGGGAATGTTTTATTGGGTCCGGGTTGGATTATTCATAACATTCATAGACGTAGCTTGCATTGAGGTAGAATATGTGGCTTCTTGAGAGGGTCCAATTGTGTTATGCATGTTAGTTATTTTCAAAGGTTGCTGAATCATTCTAACCCGCGATTGAAGATACTCGCCTAAGGTGGCGATTCGAATTAGACAACACTCAATCTAAAAAACGAATGACTAGTCTACATGCCTCTCTAACTTTGAAATATTATTTACATAGATTTGAGAGAGAATAACAAGATGAAAAAAGTGCAAAATCGTTCAGAAATTCCCAAAACAACGTATTTCACTAAACAAATCAATGCACATGAGTATCATAGAGATTCCTCAAAAACCTCTAATAAATTTGGCTTAGGCACTTCAATCTGGCTTCTCCTCGCTAAGATCGATCATAGCCTGCGTGAGCACCAATTTCAATTCAAGTATCGACGAGGACAGCAAGCTAGTGGTTTACACCTCATCATGCTTCGTGTTTAACCACGACCACAAGATGTGGGGATCAAATTGAGCTAAGCGTCACATCTTGGTCCACTCGTGCTCGATCTAGGGCTAGGATTGACCTTCATCTTTCAACAAAGGTACTGGAATTGCTGTTGAGGGTGTTAATGGTTAATTCGACAAGGAATATAGAGATGGACTTTGGAGAATGCGATCTAAAGAGTGAAAAAGGCGAAAGCATGATGATGATGAAGAAAAGAAAGATAAGGAGAAAATAAATTAAAAAAAGAAAGAAAAAAAAATCTTAGATGAAAATACCTCTAGATGCAAATAAGATTTGGTTGGCTTTTAAGTTAAGACTCTTATTTGAAACTAAGTTGATTACTTTAGGTTCTTATTTGAAACAATATCCATTTTGGATCCTTTTTTAAGAAAACGTTTCCACTTTAGGCTCTTAATTGAAATTTTCCATTTTTTTTGAAAAAATAGGTTTTGTCCTTTTAGGGTAAGTTCAGGTCGTTGGATTAGGTTATCAAGTCGGATTGAGTTTACTCGGTTCGAACCTGTTTCCTCAAATATAATAATATTAGATATTAAAAATATATTAAAAATTTCAAAATTAAAAAATTTTCAAAAAAATCTCGAAAAATAATAAAAATTCAAAACATTTCAGAAAATAGAAAATCCAAATTTTTTAAAAAATTAATTAAAAAAGAAAAACCAGAAAATTAAGGAAAATTCAAAAATTCTCATAAAATTGCAAAATTCAAAAAAAGTCCAAAAATTTTCAATAGTGATTAGAAAGACACCAAAAAAAAAAAAAGAAAATCAAAAATCAATTAGCTGAAAAACGTTATCAAAATTTGAGTAAAATACTACTCCAATGAATGACTTGACTAAACCACGCTCAATCATCAGTGAGTCCACTCTTGCATGCTAGTAAAGAAACTCGTTTATAAAGGACATTCATCTTTTCTATTACATGTAACTCATACATGAAAGTTCATAATTTTGTTTCGATCAACTTGTACTTTAAAATCGATTTCCATTAAACCACACAACTCTATGATGCCCTACATATCATTTTTATTTATATTGACGGCCCAACGGCTCATCAATTGAACCTCACAGTTCAAAATCAACATAACATTGAATTTATGCCTTAATTTTGAAAATTACTCTAATTAAATGAACAATGGACATGAACATTTACCCAGCGTTGCAATTTGCGATTGATTTGACTAGTTAGGACGTACGGATCGGGTACGAACGAAGCTTTTTCTCTTTTTCTCTATTTCCTCCGTCTTCTCTTTTTATAGTTCACAGATTAGCACCTCTTCTCACTTCTTCGTTTTCTCTGTCGGTGGTCTCTTCCCCTTTTACCCTCACATGTGCCTCTGATGAAGAATTGGTGAAAGTGGGCTAAGTATTTAAGGTCGAAATTTTGGAGGCTTTGGGCTGGGCTAACAAATAATGAGCTAGGCTTTACTAACAAAATAATGGGACTTAAGCCCATTATTACAATGAACTCAAGTTTAGATTTTTATTAGGACCTATGGAATATGAAAACGAGGGTTTTCAAATTTAATGAAGTTACATTTTTTTTTTTTTGTCAGTCCTACTCTATATTTAGTCTATACTCAGTCTCAGACTTTTGCCCTGCCTCTTGTAGGGCGTGAGCGTCGAAACTCACTCCTGAAACTTGCGCGTCCCCATCCCATTCCTCTCTAAGAAGGTTGGGGTTGGAAAATTCATTCCACACGACTCAATTTTTAAATAAAATTCAAGTCACTTTCTCGTCGTAGTGGAGATTCAAGAGAGTGAGGACTTTGAAGAGTTTTAAGCTCTGCAGGGAATATTTCCAATTGAAGAAGTTGGAATCTTCCTATCGTAATGACTTATCCTTCTGAAATGCTTGTACCCGTTTGACGTCTCTTTCTTGTGATGGTAGAGATTAAGAATGTGGGGACCTAAAAAACCTTTGAGCTCAACAGCGAATATTATTGAAGGAAAAATTCGAATCTTCTTGGTCCAGTGACTCAATGAAATTCATGCACTCGCTTGTCTCTATCTTGTGTTCTTGTGAGACTAAAAACAATAATATGCAGACTTGAAAGCCATTTGAGCTCGACAGAGGATATTTCCGAAGAAATAGTATGTCTATTTAGTTTGTATAAATCAATACTGTTTTATCAATGGCTGTGATGGTGTTACCGTGCATCACGTCCTTATTTTTGATCAGTCCTACTCTATACCTATTTTACACTCACTCTCAAACTTTTGCCCTGCCTCTTGCAGGGCGTGGAAGTCGAAACCCACTCCTGAAACTTGCGCGTCCCCACCTTCCCTGAGAAGGTTGGGGTTTGAACCCCTCACCTCCCCCTTCCATGTTGGAAGGGTGGCCACTGGGGCGAATCCCAGTGGTTCATCACGTCCTCATTTGGCTTATCATGCATGTGCGATCCAAGAATTCTGAGTGGCGACGTATTGAACTTTATGCTGTTCGTACGTTACATTTATGATAGCGATGACGCCCCCGATGTGGGGCCGTCACAATTCATGAGGAACGCGCACATATTGTATGGAAAATCATCGAAGTCGACCGACCCTCATGTGAACATCTAGGCATGTCTACCTCACACACCGAGGATGAGTTTTCTGTGGCTCCAATTTAGCAGGGCACGGCAGTGCTGACACGCCCATGCACCGCACAGACTCATTCACCATTGTCGCAAGCTTATTTGGTGACAGTCGAGATTGATTGCTCAATCGTTTTATTCTAAGAACCAGTATGTTCGCTTTCATCACTCGAGATATTAATTGTAAAGGGGTAAAACATTGAAATATTTCCGAAGAATTGAAGAGGATTCCCCGTTCAGCGTTCTGGAGACGATTGGATGTCCTATCTCAAATGCTGAAATGACGGAAGAAACAAAAGCATGAGGAGAATGGGTAATCGACGCCTCCTTTCATGTGAAAAGAGCAATGGAAACTGGTAGGCGAATTGACGAATGAGGAATCATATCCACACAAAATAAACTTAAGGCAAAATATGACTCTGATACCGTGTTAGCACGTATCCAATTAAAAAGCTTGTAAAAATTCATTTTGGAAGTAGACAACGAGAATATAAAGGCTTATCTATAACCTAGTAAACTAGTGATGTGGTGATCATATTTATTCTTGTAGAAAACAAGTGATCAAATAATAATATAAATATTATAAGAAAATAATTCGAACGCAGAATTTACGTGATTCATTCAACTTAACCTATATTGACAAAAAGAATAGCACATAATTCCACTATAATTCAAACAATATAAAGGATATTACAACCATATGCAAGTCAGTTGGACACTACTGTTTCTCAACACTCAATTACATTCAATAACTCACATATTGTTTAGCCCTCACAATTCCTCATGAAATAATCTTTTAGTCTTACAATAAGAATTACACAAAATCTTAATACAAGACGGACCAAAAAACTAAAATCTTAAAACAAGATTTTCACTACGTCAATCACCCTAATGTAATTCATGAAAGCCGCCTCTTTGATACTTTTTGCAACAAATTCTGCTCAAACTAGGTAAACCATTTAATTAGGAAACCTATTTCAACTAAGAAACCTATTAAAATTAGGGAACTTTTATTTTCGAGTTCAAACTCAATATATATTTTAAACAAAATTAATGAGGATTTCCATCACTTTCTCAAAGTAGAGACAATTGATTATCGACCGCCCCAAAAATCAATGCTGAGAAACTTAATTCACGTTAATACTGCTTTGAAAATTGTTCTCGGAGAGAGAGAAATTACGATATAGAATTCTCTTGCTATTTGCTTTCATTACGTAGGTCCATGGTCAACACGTGGTCATCGACTCAAACGGTCATCCATCGAATGAAATATCTCTATAGACATGTGACTTACGTTGCTCGAATAAGGTTGAAAGAGCATAGACTCGTGAGCATGATGTGTCGTCATTTAAAAATCATGGACATGTGACTTTGTCCTCCATTTCTTTTTCTAGTTATAGGCATTTGTTTATCTAGTTTATTTAGCCTAACAAGGTTTGACTAACCTTATTGCCTTCTACGTTTAGCATAATCAATGAGGAGAAAAATTCATTTGATTCCATTGATAAAAAATAATCTAATGTGAGGAAACTCCATCTATACGTGTATGTGAAAGATAATTTATGTCATAAACTAAGTTAATTTCTATATGAAATGCACCAAGAAATTAACGACCAAGTTATGAGATTTAGTAAGACCACTACTAATTGCTCTACAAAGCTTAAGCTATAAATGAAGATGTGGTTTAATATTGAACTAGTTTATCATGAACAAGCACAAACTGTTCTTACCTTACCCAAAAAAAAAAAAAAAAAAAAAAAAAAAAAAGGCACAAACTGTTGTTGAAAAAACATGTGACCACACAGAATTAAACCAAAAGATAGATGAGTAAACCGAATTTTGGATTAATGTAATTTGGTCGGTATGATCTACTCAAGGAGAGTAGTACAAGTTTTCATTATGAATCTGGCGATACAATAAAGATTATAATCATATTCAAGTCACTCAAACATTCATAATATTTTCTAGCTCCCAATTATATCCAATAACTCACAATGTCTTTAGCCATTGCAATTTTTCTCGAAACAATCTTCAATCATACAAAAGAATACACAAAGTTGATTTCATGACAAAAGGGTTCTTGAGTTTAGGTGCAAAGTCAACAGAACTCACGAGGGGAATTTTTCAATACATTCTTTGTACCTTCTTGGCACAAACAAAGGCACTAAGCCAAAAAAAAAATCCAAAATTACAACACTTACATTAATCCCATGACACGGACTCTCTATGATTTCGGATTTTGGAAATCTAAAATTTTATAGCTTTAGTCGGTCTTAACATATCAGCAGCTTGAAAGTCCTAGTCCAGCTGTCCTTGGGGACGTGACCAATGTTCACTCGATGTGAATCATATTTCCACACACTTCAATTTGGGTTAGGTTTTTGAATCTCGAGACATATTGTCAACACAAATGATGGTTGATTGCCCAATTTTATAAGATTATGGAGTGGAGTACCCTTCAAGCAAACATCCATATCACCCAGAGGAGTGGATTGCACACCCACTTTATTCTTAATTAATCCCCCAAATCTTTTTTTTTTTTTTTTTTTTTTTTTGGCTAGAGGAATGTGGCTTGCGTTTTGCTAGCTAGGCATTTATAGATTAACCGAGTTTTATTTGACCGAACCTTATGTAGCCTTCTAAGTTTTAGTTTGTGAGGTCGTGTCGTGTTCTCAACGTGATATTTGCGTGTGGTCGGAGATATTTTCTTAGATATTTGCTAGTTTTATGGTTACTCTCAAGCCCCAACAGCACTCACCGCTGGGATTCGCCTATATATACCGAAGCATCGTGCTCAACAACGCTTACAGTCATTCCATCACTAAACTTGTATAAATTTGTGACTCTCGCAATCTTCTCAACTTTCGCTCGGTCGTCATGGAGGACAAAACAGAACGAGTCCAGCTCCAACCATGCCTAGCGCATTCGCCGCAAGTCGGGAGCAAGACGCACCAAAGAAGATCGGCCAATTACAAGCCTAGCATTTGGAAATACGAGTTCCTCCAGTCGCTTAACGACAAATATGACCTCGTAAGAATATACCTTATATATTCCACGCTAGTGGGTTCGAGGTAATTTGGTTGTTCATTATCGACATTGTTCTTCTTTGGTGTCAGCCTTAGTTTTAGTGATCCCTTCCTCATACGAGTGAATGGTTAATGACATCCAATCATGCAAGTATTTGCACATGAGACATAAGAAAATTACCCAAAAAGTCTTAAACCTATTGCACTTTAGCCAATTCAGTTTTAAACCTTTTAATTTTGTCAATTTGCCAATTGAATCCATTTGGCCAATTTTGTTCAGAATTCATTAACGTAGACATTGGTCGTCCTACGCATCATAACCTGCGCTAATGTGGATAACATTTAATAATATTTTAATTTTTTTTCAATTTATTATTTATTTATTTTTTCCTCTTTCTTTTTCCCTCCCTTTCTTCTTCCTCCATTTGTTGATAACTGGCCAATAGCCACAGGTGATGGCTAGGCTTGGTGAAGGCTCTCCTCTCCAAGCATCTCTTGGGCAAAGGGAACGCCTAGTGATGGTGGGCCTCGCTCAAGCCATATTTGAGTAATGCCAATTTGCAAAGTTGATGTGGTACATACGCTTACTCATCTCTCTCTTTCACTACGTTGTGCGTGTGTAGGGCATTTGTTCATCATGGTGTTCCTCTTGTATGGAGCGGGCAGCTTCATGGTGGTCCCGGCCATCGTTGATGTCACCATGCTTACCCTTGCTTAGGTCAGGCAACAAGGCCTCACCCATATTAGATCTGGTGAGGCCAACCATTGCACAGGCTAGGGTAGCCTCGTCTTTGGCGGGTGACAGCAACCCTCACCGAGACGAGGCTAGCCCGCTCAATCATGGCCAATGGTTAGCCATCACCTATGGCTAGTAGTCAATCACCGTCAAAAGAGGAAGAAAAAAGAGAGAAAAAAAAAAAGAAGGAAAAGAAAAAGAAAATATGGAAAAAATGTTAAAATATTATAAAAAAATTGTCTATATCAACATCGGCCATGTCACATACGATGGCTAGCATGCAGTTAAATAATTCCGACCAAAGTTAACTGGATGGACTCAATTGACAAATTAGCAAAAAGTTTAAAACTTAGTTGGCAAAATTGAAAAGTTTAAGACTGAATTGGTAAAATAAAATAGGTTTTGGACTTCTTGGACAATCTTCCCTATGTGACATGCGTTGATGTTTTCTTGAAATCGAGCATGGTAGTGTATTTTGCTCCAAATTCATTTGTAACATCACGCATGATATTGATATATGTCATTATCCATTTAATTGTGGCTAGCAATGTTTAAGTTTCGGTGAATGTTAATGTTTAAGTTTTGGTGAATGTTATTATATATATTAGCCATCACATCCGGACTTGATTTATAGCTAAAATATACTGTACAAAACCAATTTATATAGCTCAACATATGCATGCACTAAAATCATAACATTTGGCATTGCTTTATAGATTGAATTTTTTAGGCCTTTTCGAGGTATATTTCGATCTAATGAATTCAACTCGACTCGGCAGAAAGAAGGAATTAAAGAACGGGTGAAACAGCTTGTGGAGGAAGTAAAGCCAATGTTATCAGAAGAAGTCAATTCGCTCGCCAAGTTAGAGTTGATTGATAGAATGAGAAAATTGGGGTTGTACAACCTTTTTAATGATGAAATGAAAGAAGCTCTTGAAACAATTGCATCCACCAACAATGACATTTTCAACATGGAAGATCATCTCTATGCTAATGCACTTCGGTTTAGGCTCCTTCGACAGCATGGCCATGTCGTTTCACAAGGTAAGTTCTAAATATTCTTCTGACATGTTATTATCAAAGCACAACACAAGTCAAATAATTAATGAAGATTACGATACAAAAGTTGTTCCTTCTGTACCCGTCTTAATACCCTTAGAGTTACGTTTAATCAATTAATGGAGAGAATGCATGAAGAATTAGTTTAAATCATAGACATAAATTGGTCCAACTTATGTACAGACAAAACTTGACGTGAATTTCCAGCACGTTATTACTGTGATGACCAGCCCCACCTGAAATCCATGATTTATGAAATCCTTTCTTGAGGTATCATTAGAAAGCTAGACAAACATCAGCTTCGAAATCACTCGTTGAGATTACAATGGAACCTTTTCAGTGCACCCTACTGGAGAAGCCCGCAATCGGCATACCTATATGGACTTAGCTCTTCTGAAAAACCCTTCTTATTTCCAGAGAAAAGACTATCAAAGAAAATGTAAATGTGGATTATACGGTGAAGAAAGTCTTGTCTGCAGAGAGGAAATATGAAATTGAATGCATACAAGCCACTCAAAATTCACGTCTTTTTTCACTGCTTTATAATAATATCTTCTAAGTAGTCAGTCATTTTAAGTTCTAATATTCAGTAAATTCGAGTATGGTTAGTAGTATCAGCACTTGTTCTCGGTTCTGTCCTGTCGTAAATCCTTGGCTTTCAATTTGTAATCAGATGAATTAAGGAGCTTCAAAGAAGGAAGCAATGGGTTGAACGGAAGCAACTGCCAAGATGTTGAAGCTTTAGTAGAGCTTCTTGAGGCATCACATCTGGCTTTGGAAGATGAAAACATTTTGAACTAAGCGAAAGCCTTCTCAGCTGGGATTCTCCACGAGAGAGTCCCTGGTTTGGACGGTCTGCTCTTCAAACGTGCCGCCCATTATTTGGAGCTTCCGATGCACAGGAGGGTCCAGTGGTTCGACATCAAATGGCAAATTGACTTGTATGAGCAACAGGAGGACAAGGAAAGTAACCTGATCGAGCTTGCCAAGCTCAATTTCAACACTGTCCAAGCCACACACCAAAGAGATCTTATAGAAATATCCAGGTAATTTGAACACGCTCAAACTCATTTAAGATTTATGTGGTCTAGATTCATCTTAAGAAATTGTACTTTGATGATATCTGTACCGGACATGATGTGTTTTTCATAGCTCTTGATTTTGATTAGTTGCTTCGGTAAATTCAGGTGGTGGAGGGATCTGGGACTTCTTGAACATGTCGACTTCACAAGGGATCGGCTGGTCGAAAGTTTCTTGTGCGCCCTTGGACTCTCTCAGGAGCCACAGTTCAGCTCTCTTAGAAAATCTCTCACCAAGGTCGTCATCTTGATACTGGTGATTGACGATGTCTACGACCTTTATGGTTCATTGAAGGAGCTAGAATGCTTCACCGGCGCCATTACCAGTTTGGCCACGATTCCTCCTAGTCTCTTCCTTTCGTGTTGGTTTAGCTTATTTTCTCTAACTGGAAAGTCTGATGCTTTTAGATGGGACTCAGAGCAGATTCAACAGCTTCCCGACTGCATGAAGATCTGTTTCCAAGTGCTTCACGATGTTACATATGAGAATGCTTATGATATTGGCATGGATGAAGATTGGCATCGAGTGCTACCACATCTTACGAAAGCCGTAAGCAAAAAACTGTCCGATTACTGCACATCCATGCATATGTCACCGCAAGTAATTTACGTCCTTAGATAATTAATCATCTCCGATTGAATCTTTTTTTTCCCTTATTTTTCACAGTGGGCAGATTTCTGCAAAGCGTTACTTACTGAAGCAAAGTGGGACAATATCGGCCACATACCATCTTTGGAAGAGTACTTGAGCAACGCTTGGACATCATCTTCTGGACCACTGATCTTGTCTCATGCTTACTATTTTGTGGGACATATGAAATTGGAGGATGTAGCAGATTTGCTAGAGAGAAACAAATATCTGATTTACAACGTGTCCATGATAATTCGACTCTGCAATGACTTGGGAATGTCTACGGTAATTATCAAACTTCTATGCAAATATTAATTCGACATGATGGACAAATTCTTAGCTTGCGGAATATAATTAACAAGTTAAATTGATTTATTTGTTTGAATAGGCTGAAAGAGATAGAGGAGATGCTCCATCCTCGGTGGTTTGCTACATGCGAGAAGCGAACGTGTCGGAGGACGTTGCTCGGAAGCACATCAAGGAATTAATAAACCAAGCATGGAAAAGCATTAATGCTCATTGCTTCGGCAATGCCGAGTTGCCATTTCTCCAACCCTTCATTGATGTCGCCATGAATGCAGCTCGTGTTGCGCACATGCTTTACCAGTTTGGAGATGGGTTCGGCATCCAGGATGGAGACATTCGGCGGCAAATTCTATCTACCGTGATCCAGCCTCTTGCTCTCGACTGAGATATTAGCGCAAGTGTAATCACATAGCAAGCGTGTGAGCTAGACTAGCTGCTGCTGGTCAAAAGATTGAAGACTATATGCAAAGTGTATCTTAGGCTGAGCAATTATTCAGTTGCGTTTGCAATGTCAAATAATGCCGGAGCCTTCTTAGACAACATCGGTTCTACAAAAGTGTTACCGATCTCATACTTACTGATACTTTAGTAACTATACCGATACTTTGGTAGCCGTGTGTTTTGAAGGGTGCCTACATTCATTGAATCAAGCAGGTCCTAGATACCTACACCCAACAATATATATTTCTTATATTTTCAAGGTTTAGTAAAATGTCGTTTTAAGTTTCTAGAGTCCTTATTTATGAGCCCTTTGTCTTCCCAAAGAGTCTTGTAATTGCTCATGCTTGGAGGGTTGCTTCAAGTTCATCTATATAACATGTTATGATGAATAAGATGCAGGCTTATTTTGAATGTTAGTTCATTTAGCCTTTAGCTTGAGAACAAGAAGGATTTCTTATTGTGCTCTTATCTTTTAGATAGATTCCTATGAGTGGCGAACGACTTATCCAATTTAGTTCTAATTAAGGTCTCTACACTTTCTATGGCGTCAAATTGGTTTCAGAGCTTTGGTTCAATGACTAGTCATCATTGAAAATGACCAAACGTTGAGTCTTTGACGGCTCGAGAAAGAGACCTATGAGACATGGAGGTGGATGATTTAAGGAGGGAAGTGCAACAACTACCTATGTTAAAAAAATAAAAATAAAAAGACCATGAGTTAAACAAAACAAAGTGACTAGCTTAGTAAGAGCAATAGAATTCTAAATGACAAATTAAGCCTATGTTAACACCTAAATTTTGACTAAATATTTAAGGTTAAATTGCATTAGAAAATTAGGGACCGTTTTGGCCCTAACACCAATGTATTAATATCATTTGTTTTTCCAAATTTTTATTTTCTATTTTATTTTCCTTTATTTCTCTTATTTTCTGATAAATTAATTATATTAAAAAAGAGAGAGAGAGAGAGAGAGAGAGAGAGGGCTATAGGGGCTGGGCTTTCACGCCCCGCCTTTCCTTCCTCGCCTTTCTCTCGTATGCAGGCTTGAGGCCCACTTTCCTTTTGTTCTTCTCTGGCTCGGCTCCTTTCCTTCTTTCTTTTTATTCTTTTTCCTTCCTCCTTCCCCCTCCGCCTCTCTAACTCGCACGTAGTGACGACAACGCACGCGAGGACAACCTACGGTGGAGTAGATCGGTGAAAGATAGGATGCGTCTTCAATGCCGAGCAAGCCTTGGCTAAACCTACTGCAAAGGAGAAAGGATTTGACACCGGTTTGGCCGAAGTGGATGCCGGTTGACGTGCCAAGGATCAGCAGTTGGAGCCTCTGTCAAATGCCCTCTTTGGCCTATAAATAGGATGTTCACGAGCTAAGAAAGCACACATGAAGAGAGAGAGTGAGCGAGTCCAAGAGAGGAGGTTGATGAGAGAATGAAAGGCTGAGATTTGAGAGAAATCTGGGAGAAAAGGGGCGGATTTGGGTAGTAGAGAGGCCAGATTTGAGAGAGAGCTCTGGAGCAGGTTAGGCAAGATCAGAGAGAGAGAGAGACGCGGGGATTGAGCCCTGTCGCCACATGTAGTGCTGGCCTGACATCACCGCGGTTTATCCACGACGATGCCTGCTTGCGCCACTACCAGCCCGAGTCACCGCTGTTCACGACCCATTGCCTAAGCCACAACGACCAAACTCACCACTCCCAACTATTTCCACAACTTAGCTGCTCATTGATCTCAGCCAAGCCTTACGCCACCAAGCCCATCGTCGTCCACCACCTAGCCATTGCATTTGTAGGTCCTGTTACCACCTACGCCGGCTCGCTGTGGCTGAGCTACGATGAACTCAGCCGTCCCCATCGACGTCGCGAAGAGGTAGAGAAGGAGAGAGGTGCAAGTCGAGTCAAAGCCGAGTTGGTCACGGGTTATACTCGGGCATTTGCTGGTTGGGGTCGGTTGGGTTTGGCTGCATATGGGCTTGTTTTGCGTAGGCCTGTGAAGATGTGGGCTTGTTTTGCTTTTATGGGCTTGGATTTTTCTTCTTTTATAAAAGTGAAGCTCCGTTTGGGCCTGTCCTGTAGGCCCATCTGAGCCATTTGTTGACGATTCGAGTTAATCCCAACTCGAGAAGTCGACTCGGGTTGTTTAAAAAAAAAAAAAAAAAACTATTATTTCGATATAAAAATATTTTAATAATAAAAATAGAAAAATAAAAAAAAATATATATTTTTCAAAAAATTCAAAAAAAGCCAAAAAATTATTTTTTTTTTTTCCACAGATGCATAGAAAGCCCTTGAAAAAAGAAAGAAAAAGAAATTGTGTTTAAGTTCTCGAAGCTAATGTCCGCTTATTTCAATTGCACCCTTATGATTCATGGATTTCTATTTCCTTTGTCTAGTTAGGAAGAAAATTCTAGAATTTGTGATTGGTATAAAATGCTGCATAAATAATTTACTTGATTTTTAAATTAAGATTAGGTACCGAAGGGTACTAACTAATTTAATCAAGTCTTCAATCCTAGTTTCTCTGGTTGCGCGGGAGTGAAGTATTTCTCTCGATATTTCACTTGAGTTTCTAATCAACCCACCCAAAATCGATTAGTAGCAACTCATATTTGAAATTAACTTGTAGGTTAAAAAATCAAATCATAAGTCATGAATTGGTATACTTGGGAAAACCCGTGCTAAGCATAACAATTAGCGAGCCATTAGCCTTCGCAGGCCCTGCACATAAAGGCGCCTAAAAAAAGAGGTTGCAACAGCTTGACGACTCTGCTGGTGAGTACCTTTTTTTTTTTTTTTTTTTTTGGTGGACTTTGCCTTTTTTGTCTTATTTAAATGTTTCCCTAATTTGGGTATTTTTTTTTGTGCAGGTTAGTAGTTTAAGAATCAATTTTAATTTCATTAAAATAAAATGTTTTGTGATTATAAACCCATACTTTAATGCTTTAAAACTATACGTGGTACACACAACCCTGTCGTCCAACTCAGGTGGTCACATGATATTTTAGGATAGTGTTAAGAAAAAAATGGCCTTGATCACGAGAGCACGATGTAGAGATTGCCTTTCTTTTCCCTGAATTTCTTTAGTTAGAGCCGAGGTTAAAAAATATGCCAACGCGAGACTGCGACGAGTTTACATCCTCTTGACTTTATCGAACCTTTTTAGTTAGAAATCGAACCGCACATATCATGTGCATGTTTATGTGATTACTATCAATTTTCTCTACTTAGGTAAGTTTTCCATCATTGCACTTTGCAATTTACTTATCTTCCCGTATGTATTGATCAGTCCATGATTAATCTAGGATAGTTATGAATTTAATACCTAAATTTGGAAGTAACTTGTCATAAAGTTTATTTTTTTTTTTGGGAAAAAATAAAGAGCAAACTTTTGCAAAAAAATTTACTTTCAGTTCATGCCTTTGTTTCCTCAAGCATGTTATAAATTTCTTTTTTTCCCCAAGGGATTTCTTGTTGCTTTCAAAAAAAAAAAAAAAAAAAAGGAAAAATGGCGTAAAAAAAAAAAAAAAAAAAAGAAGAAGATTTTTGAAAATTTATTTTCAATTCATGCTTTTGTCGTCTTTCAAATTGGATATCTTTTTAGTTCATGCTAACATGTCACATGTCTTTATTTTTCCAATCCATGATTAGGAAATCCCCTCCATGTACAAACTTTTCGTGAATAAACAAAAATGGTAGGATTAGGTCGTTGTCATGGACTGACTCCCAATTTATGCCTCATGTTTACACATACTTGTTTATTCATGACTAGGTAATCACGGAATGTCAATGTTCGCCGATCCAAACTCGCTCAAAAGCAAGAGCAAGAATGGCCGAAAGGAATGTACCAAGCCATGTCACGGTCATGGAAAATGAAATGAAACAAGTCTTTAGTGTGCTTCAAAAACTGTCAGAGCAGATTGACTCCATTCAAAGTAAACTTACTCTTGCCCCAACCTCAGTCAAAGTATTGTCACCACAATCATCTACCGGGGATGAGCAAGGTGGAGATATCAACGATAACATGCCCGAATTGGAGGATGATCCGCACCAAATCATGATTGAGAGATCTAAGCCCAATAGTTCGTCCAAGACTAAGCATGACAAACGCCTCGAGAAGCTTGAGGAGAGGCTGAAACAACTACATGGCCTCTAAGATCCTACTTCGACGGACCTCTTTGTCTATTCCAAGATCATAATGCTAGAAAAATTCAAAATGCCCGAGTTTGACAAATATGATGGCACGACTTGTCCGAGAGCTCATTTGCAAATGTACTTGGTTTGGATGGCCTAATACATCAATAATGCACCCTTGATTATCCAGTTATTCCAATCAAGTCTCATAGGCCCTGCCTTGAGGTGGTACATCACGAAGAACATGAACCTTCTCGAAACATGAAGCGAGGTGAGCGAGGCATTTTCTCAAGAAGTAAATTTTCTCCTATGCAAGGGCAAAAGCGGACACATTCGTCATATCAAGGATCAACCCTATCTAATTGTTTATGTGTCATTTCCCCTTTTGAACAAGGGGCAATCCATGGACACTCATTTTTGAATGATCCCCTTTGTGTTCAAAACTCAACACATTTATAGAGACAATTTGGTTTCCCCATATTTTTAATGAAAAACTCCCTCATGCTTAACATGCTCAAGGTCTTTTTAAAGAAGATTTTGCATGATGATTTTGTCTATTTAAATCACTAATTCCACTGAGGATTATCAAAATAGCTAATTGAATAAATGAGGTGGGATTGATCGCGCATGCTAGATGAGGTACATCAAAATGATGAAAGGTAAGCTATATCCCATACATAGTCCCTTGTTTATACACTTGTACGATGCGCATAAGAAATTCCATGTTGCAGGGTAAAGGGTTCTTTCGCAAATGGTATAATGATCAAAGTGATGAGAGATATTTCATTTCTCTACCCTAAACACTACAAGTTATTCATTACTTACCCCCTTTGAGCCCCATATATTTATGAAGTTTCTTTCATATTACCCTTATCAAGAACCACCCCACACTATTTTTGTATATTTGTCCAAAGCTCTATTTATTCTTACCTTTTACCAAAAAAAAAAAAAAAAAAAAAAGAACTACCCCACACTTGGGTAAATTGGAGGTAGGGCAGTGTCACAAGGTGATAAAATAGATAGAAATTCTCTTGCTCACACTTGTATTAATCTTTGGGTGTCTTTATCACATATGAACACTCACAATAATTTAAGTGCCATAGAATGATGAAGAGCAATTCTTTTTCTGCCCTACGCACTTGTATCCATTGTATAGCCCAATTGAGTCTGTAATTTTACCTTCACATTGAGGCAAAGAAGGAGTTACTACCATTTAAGCAGCATGATTTGGAGTGCTGACTGAAGATGAAGATCGCAAGAGTTTAATAGCAGTGTCCTCAAAAAACAAAAATGAAAAACTAGAGGCATGAAAAAGCAGTGTATTTGATAAAAGCAAGGTCCATGTCCATAAATGAGAAAATTAGATTAAAAACTAAGGGCATGAAAAAGTAGTTTGCCTTGTAAAAAGCAAGGCCGACACCCTTAGACAAAAATGTGAATTTCAGTCATTTGTACTCCCAAGCAAAGTTGTTGTCATGGTTCAATTAATGTAGCCTCCATGAAGACAATTCTCAGCGATGAGAAGAAAGACTAGGGATAATGCCAAAATAATCACCAACTCTCACCATTTTACACATTTTTGAATCTCTTCGCTTCTCAACCCATGAGTGGAGCCTACATTACATCCATTTGTAAAGTCTCTTCACACTATGGCACTTTAATTAACGTAGGACTTCATACGTTATAAGCATTTCTCAAAGAAATACGAGTAAGATTATTTCTATATCTTTTTGCAGGGTTCTTGACTTGTAAACTCGGAGATGATCGTCCTGCATTTCTTTCATAAGCCTTGACCTTGATGATCCCCTTTGATAAGCTATTGACAAAGTTTACATTGTGGTCCCGACAAAGATCTTTTAGATTGGCAAAGTCGTATCACTTGTGAGAATACTCGAACCCCTACTAATATAATGACTGTGAGATGGTGTGGTTCTTATAAATCTTGTATTAATGGTCAAGATAAAGCCGTCTTTTCCATGAGAATGAGTGAAAGGCCCTTCCGGACTAAAAGTCCCTTATTTGACATGTTTAAGATATCCACATTCTAAATGAAGATTGTCTTTCTAAATTTTCCCTAGTGAACTAACAAAATTGTCATGCATTAACTGCATTTGAACTCATGAATTTACAACATGCTTTGCATATTGCATGACATATACTTTTAGAAATCAAAGATATCATCAGGTAAACATATCTCTACCCCTATTTTCAAAAAAACCTTGTGTCTAACCAAGTGTTTCATTATCTTTGAGCACTAGCCATTATCTCGGTGCTCTCTCTTATTGACACTTGACCTGTTCAAATTGCCCTTAGAATATAGATATCGAAGATTGCCCAAGTATCCCATTATCTTCAAGTATCTACCATTGTTTAGGTACTCCTCTTCATTGACACTTGACCTGCATGAGTTGTCTCCAAATTACATCTTTGGATACTTATAGCTATCCAAGTGTTCTACTACTTTGTGTGCCTACAGCTACCCAGGTATGCCCTCTTATCACCATGACATTTTGCCTGTTCAAGTGATCCCCAAATTATATCAATAAATACTTGTAGCTGTCTAAGTATTCCACTATCTTGTGTGCTTGTGGCTACCTAGGTATTCAAAAGTTTTATTGCCCTCGAGAAAAGTCAGCCACTAAAAGGACAACCGGTTCCCCACTTCATTAGATAAGCCTCATGCTACATCCAAAATTTATGTTACTAGAGGTGGGAGACCTTCACCAATTGCTAGGAGGTAAGAGACCTTCACGGATATTCAAGTTAAGTTCTCAATATTCCATTTACTAAAATGTGAGAGATTTGCACGAATATCAGAGGGTTGTCCTTGATATTCCATTTACTAGGATATGGGAGACCTTCGCCAATTACTAGGAGGTGGGAGACTTTCACAAATATTCGAGATATGTCCTTGATATTCCATTTTCCAAAGGTGAGAAACCTTCATGAATATCCAAGATACGTCCTTGATATTTCGTTGACCAAGAGTTGGGAGACCTTCATGAATATCTAAGAGTTGTCCTCGATATTCCATTCACTAAGAGGTGGGAGACCTTCACCAATTACTACAAGGTGAGAGACTTTCACGGATATCTGTAGCCCAGAGTCCCTTTACATCGATTCGGCATGCTTCCATTGTCCGGTGTCTCCTTCTTTATTAACTTGATGTGCTTCCATAGACTGCAGTCCCCTCTTGATTAACTTGGCGTGTTTTCATAACCCGAAGTCCCCCTTAATCGATCATGCATGCTTATATAGCCAGGATTCCCTCTTTACTGATGCAGTGTGCTTTTGCAGCCCGAAATCAGACAAACAAATAATTGCTTCAATAGGTAATTGAAGAATGGCTTGAGTTTTGGAAAAGCAATCCTTCGTCAAAGCGATCGAAGAATGATTCGGTCTTCAAAAAGCAATTTTCCATCAAGATGACCGAAGAAAGGTTTGAGTTCTAAACAAACAATTTTTTACTCTAACAAGCAACCGAAGAAAGATTTGGGGCTTGGAAAAGCAGCTTCTGCACATCATCAGGTAAGATGATATCTTGATACTTGCTAAGAAAACTCGTGCTCACATCCTGGATCACTCAATTCTTGGTAAGTAACTACAGGCATTTTTCTACCCGTCTTAGTATGTATCATGCTATATTGCCCTTTTTGCATAGAACACTTGGTCCCAAAAAGATAGCATTTATTGCTCATGCATGAATAAAATTTTGGTATCAGTTTGTCTTTGAATGTAACCTTTGCAAGCTTATCTTCAAAGAAGGATAGCTATTGAAACCTAAATTTTAACTAAATATTTAAGATTAGATTGCGTTGGAAAATTAGAGACCAATTTAGCCCTAACAAAAAAGATTTTTGTATCACCTATGTATTAATATAATTTGCTTTTTCTAAGTTTTATTTTATATTTTATTTTCCTTTATTTAATTATATTTAAAAAAAAAAAAAAAAAAGAAATGGCCCATAGGGGCTGGGTGTGAAAGCTTAGCCCTTTCTTCCTCTCCTTTCTTCCATATGCAGGCTTGAGGCCCACTTTCCTTTCGTTCTTCTGTGGCTCGGCCCCCTTCCTTCTTTCTTCTTCTTCTTCCTTTATCTTTCCCCTCCGCCTCTACCACTCACGTGCAATGATGACAACGCACACGAGGATAACTTATGGTGGAGGAGTAGGCCGATGAAAGATAGGACGCGTCTTCAATGCCGAGCAAGCCTGGGCTAAAATTACCATGGAGGAGAAGGGATTTGACATCGGTTCAGCTGAAGTGGACATCGGTCGATGCGCCAAGGACCAACAGTCGGAGCCTTTGTCGACTAGCCTCCTTGGCCAATAAATAGGCCATTTGCAAACTAAGAAAAAGAGGGAGAGAGAGAGAGAGAGAGAGAGAGAGAGAGAGAGAGAGAGAGAGAGAGAGAAGCGACCTCGGAGGACTTCACCTAAGAGACATCTAGGGAGGTTTGAGAGCGAGTGAGTCAGAGAGAGGAGGTTGAGGGGAGAATGAAAAGCTGAGATTTGAGAAAATCTAGGAGAAAAGGGGCGGATCTAGGAGATAAAGAGGCCAAATCTAAGAGAGAGCTCCAAGGGCGGGTCGAGTGAGATCAGAGAGAGAGAGAGCGAGATGTGGGACTAAGTGCTACCACCACATGTAGTGCTAGCCTGACATCACTATGGTTCAGCCACTGACGACGCCTGCTCGCACCACTACGAACTCAAGTTGCGCTGTTCATGACCCATCACTCGAGCCATGACAACTGAATTCACCACTCCAACTGTCTCTATGACTCGGTTGCTTAATGATCTCAGTCGAGCCTCACGCCACCAAGCCCGCCGTCTTCCACCACCTAATCGTTGCATTTGCAGGTCTTGCTACCACTTGCATCGCTTGCTGTGGCCGAGCTGCGACAAACTCAATCGTCCTCATCGATGCTGCGAAGAGGCAAAGAATGAGAGGCGCGAGTTAGGTTAGAGTCCGGTCAGTCGTGGGTCGTATTCAGGTAGGATTTTTCTTGTTCGAGCCGATTGGGTTAGGTTGCAAATGGGCTTGTTTTGCACGAGCCTGGGAAGATGTATGCTTGTTTTACTTTTGTGGGCTTGGAATTATTATTTTTAAGCAAAGCTCCATTTGGGCCCATCCTACAAGCCCATTTGGGCCATTGGTTGACGATTCAGGTTAGTTCTAACCCGGGAATCCAACTCAAGTTTTTTAAAAAAAAAAAATATATATATACTATTATTTTAATATAAAATGTTTTAATAATAGAAAAAGAAAAATCCTAAAAAATATTTTTCACAAAAAATATAAAAAGCCAAAAAAATAGAGTTTTTTTTTTTTTTCATAAATGCATGTAAAGCCCTTGGAAAGAAAAAAGAATTTGTGTTTAAGTTCTTAGAAGCAAATATTGGCTTATTCCGATTGCGCTCTAATGATTCATGGATTTCTATTTCCTTTGTCTAGTTAGGAATAGAATCCTAGAATTTGTAATTGGTATAAAATGCTGCATAAATGATTTACTTGATTTTTAAACAAAGATTAGGTACCAGAAGGGCATTAGTGACTAAGTAAAGTAATCAAGTCCAGATCCTAATTTCTTTGGTTGCGTGGGAGTGAAGTATTTCTCTTGATATTTCACTTTGGTTTTTAATTGATCCACCCTAAATTGATTAGTAATGACTCTTATTTGAAATTAACTTGCAAGTTGAAAATTCAAACCATAAGTTGTTAATTGGTGGGCTTGGGAGAGCCCACGCTAAGTTTAATACTTAGCGAGCCATTAGGCTAGGTGTGCCGAAAGGGAGGTTGCAATAACCTCTCCCTGAATGCAATATTATAATAAAAGCCACACTAAGTACTCTTTTATCTTTTTTCTTTACCAATTCTTTTCTTTTTTAATTACGTAAAAATGACATCATCTAACGTTTATATTATACTAAGATGCTTTGACTACGCCACATATTAGATTAGGACAAAGCATAATTAAACATAAATTTAAAACACCACTCAATTTTGTCGCTTCAGTTGTCCTCAATCAAGCCTCTTATCTCAAGTTTAATTCCTCATTTTCTTCTCTTTTCTTGCACTTCACTTCCCTTTTCCAACTCAATCAAGCCCAACCTTTTCACTAAAGTTTGGTCTTCTAGTTAGTCTAATTCCCTTTTAACTGCCATCCAATGTTAAGTTCAATCTTTTCAGTTCATTTGGGAATTGGTAGTTAGAGAATTAAGGAGCCTAAATACGTAGGAAAAAGAGTGGGTAAGTGGGCGCCTATGATATGAGGACTAGCGGGAATATTTTCTCATCTTGGGTAGAGTATGGGTAGATTGGCAATTGGGTGAAAATGGTGAGTACAGGCTCATCGTTCGTTTGATTGGGTTGAAATTTTTATGGGTGATACTCGACGTATCGACATAGTTTGCATAAAAACTTTGCACCCAATGGGTGTCACATCCCAAATCCTACAAGGATGAGGGAGTGACCCAACTGTTCTTTCCCCAAATGATGCAGCCTCAACTGTACCAAAAATATCCAGCTCCCAAAAGTTCCCTCGATAATGCTCTCGCTCTAACGATCACTAATTGAAGAATCTGAAAAATATAACAAGAAAAAGGAAGGAGCTATCACGGCTCAATGAGTAATACATTTTATCTAACCAAATCAAGCAATTATTATGCACATTTAAAACACAAATATAACTCACTTTCACTAAAACAGGAATTTAACAAACCTTCAAGATCAAAGATATAATATTTCTTACATTAACATAACATATTCTATTTAGAAATATTCAAGATGATAACAAAAAAATATAAATGGTCTAGCCCATTGGTCGATATCATAAAAGTATACGTCAATGATCTATTCCATTGACCAATCTCATAAAATACATGTCAATGGTACATTCCATCAGTTAATCTCATGCTACGCATCGATGATTTATCCTATTAATCCATTTCATATGAAACCACACATTGGTGGTCTATTCACCGGTCAATCTTTTGCTTAAGAATCAAACCATGGTCATGCATAATGCCTATCACAAGGCAACCAAGATTCCCCACTAGTTAGGTTTTCACCTATTATTAGTCGGTGGCTCGGTTTATAAGGATATCCTAGACTAGTATGTGTATACCCACAAACTCCTCATTAGGTTTATGGCAACACTGAGTATTAATACCAATCTACAACAATCTCCACAATTCACAAAGTCAAACCAAAATATAAGTGTCACAAATCAAAATATATAATCTTTCTGCAACTTGACTCATTCACCAGAAATACTTTTCATAAAGAATTTCTCAAATCATTTCAGAAATCATTTCTTGAATTAGAATAAATTTCACATACCTTTTCACAATACTATTCATAAACCAAGTTCACAAATCAATATATATATATATATGTATGTATGTATGTGTATGTATATATATATACATAGACACACACACACACACCATATAATCTTTTGCAAAAACTTTCTAAAAGCATTTGGCAAGCCATTCACAAATACCAAATTATAGTAAATGTTTGATTTAGATTTTATGCGACAAAACATGCTTTCAATAACTTATGATACATCAAATCTCCATAACTTTCAAGACATGAGTTTATAAACTCATAGAAGAAATAGTATCACTCACCTGGGAAAGCTATAGACCAACTATAGCAGTTACTTGACTCGATGCACTTGTATTTTTTAACAAATAACCGAAAAATAATATCAAAAGACCAAGTAAAGCGATATTATAATGAATGACTTGACTATACTATGCCTATTTGTCAATAAAATGACATCTGTACGCCAACAAAAAGCTCACCTCCAATAGAAACCTATCATTGTCCTCTAGGTGCGGCTCACGCGTTAAACTTCATTACGCCATAACTTTCTTCATAGAATTCCATTTCAAGCCAACTTATAGTCCTTTGAAAGTCATTTTGACATACTATAAGAACCCCAACTCAGTCGCTCGAAAACCTCGCCAAAAACGACTGGAATTCGGCTCAAAACTTACTATTTGAAACTCTGTCCAAAATGCACATTGAACTTGAAAATTCTGGTCTAGGTAAACTGTAAGCTCAAATTGTGATTAGTAAAATGTTACAGCTTCACAACAACTAAACTATTGTTTCTATAAAAATACGCAGCTCAATGAGTCAAAAATCGGACTTCACCGCACAAAATCCCCAATAATTCCGAATTTCAAGCCCTAATTATGACGATTTGTTCAAATAGACAATTGGGAGTTTCAATCGCTTACTAGCATTGCAAAACGGAGTTAAGTCAGCTTGGCGAGTCATATGAATCATGAGCGTGCGAAAATTTTCTCTTTCCTCCTTTCTTTTTTCTCCTTTTTCTTCTTTCTCGGTGAGCCCCTTTTCTGTCCCCTGTTTCTGCTTCGGCTTCTTCTTATCCTCTTGTGCTTCATTGCACGAGCTCAAATAAGAAGAGGGAAAGAGAGTTGAGCTCGGGCTCGACTTGTTCGGCCATATTATTACAATGGGCATAGGAAAGTTGTCAAGGTGCATCAGTCGACACTAGCTCGGAAAACGGAAAACCTAGGAAGCTACTAATGGAATTAGCACACGGGCCATATATCATTAGAAAATAAACTCGAATACGCTCGTCATGATACCTGGTTCGCAATTTTCTAAGCTCCTTTGAGCCTTATATCAATCAGGGAAAGACAGGCCAAAGTTGTCGGAGAAGAGGTTGGGACCAAGTGTGAATTGAGGCAGTTGATACTCTTTGATGTTGCTGTTGACAAAAATTTTAGCTGTAGGGCCTGAGGTTTTAATACTAAAATGTCCCTGGCTTAAAAGTGTAGAAGAAACGCAGTGGGAAATGGACTCAAGATGACGTAATGTACACGTTTTCCATTAGTGGTCAGATTGCGTTTATATGAATGCAATCGATTACTAATCTTCTTGAGATGCTGGGAGGGCCTACACAAAATTAACCCTAGTTATTACTCAACTACCGTGCTTATAGTATATACGTGCATAAAGAACGTGTCGGTTACGAAGGTCAAATTCTGCCGTATCTAGCATAATTGATTTTCCTGAAATGATTTTCTTAGAAATATATATATCTGTGTGTGTCTGATGAACTTGTTAGCTATCAAACCACTGGGATTCGCCCCAGTGGCCACCCTTCCAACATGGAAGGGGGAGGTGGGGGTTTGCAACCCCACACCTTCTCAGGGAGGGATGGGGTGGGGACGCGCAAGTTTCAGGAGTGGGTTTCGACGCCCACGCCTTGCAAGAGGCAGGGCAAAAGTCTAAGAGTGAGTGTAGAATAGGTATATAGTAGGACTGACAAAAAAAAAAAAAAAAAAATTGTTAGCAAAATTCCAAGGTCAATGGTAGCCGGCAGCTGTCTTTGGATAAAAAGGACAAGGGCTTGCGTACATGATACGCTTCTTTGTATTTTTTTTTTCATACTTTCAACTGAATAGCCTTTGCCTATGGATGGGCTCAATCCGCTGATTTTCATGCAATTTATCTCCGCATTTATAAGAGATTTTCTTCTTATTTTTTTTCTTTGGCCACAATCTTCAACTACCGCCTATTAAACTACACACTTATCGACATTAATCCTAGAGGGGTCGAGGCTTTTTTAAAAAAGCTGATCAGAACTTCAACACTGAATAAGATTTGTGCTAGGCTGGGTATTACATATACATCACGAATATAGTTAGGCCCTATTTCAAAGGATATAATACCTTATTCTTTCACATCCAGTAATGCACCGTTACCCAATTTCACTTGGCTTTTATCGATGTATCAATATTAATGAATATAGTGTTAGCTGGGTTCACTCCTATGTGGAGGAGACCCAATGAGTTGCAAGTCCAGAAAGGGCTTGAGCTCATATAATAAGTTATATGAGGAAATAGGGTTTCTTACTATCTATATAAAGTGATAGCTGCAAAAGGAAATAGTAACAAGAGAAAAGAGAAAGCAGAAAATGGGGGTTGAGGCAATATCGATTTACATCAAGCTGGCGTCGGAGGTCGATTTGTGGTCCAATTGAGCTGAAATTTTGTCAGCATGTTCGTGGTGTAATCTTCTCAAATCGGAACGGCTTGAATTTCGTTTGAAGATGCCTACATCAGGTTTTTCGTGGATTGATCAAAACCTGCGTTTTTGGTCAGATTTATCCTTGATCTCTTGTGAAGTTTATGTGTATTTCCAAGAATTATGTTCTTGAGGTTTTTGCTGTTGTGTACCTCTAGTATTTGCTAGAGAAGAACAATTTCTTTGATAGTGAAGAATTTTGGATGGACTTCGGTCCCGTGGTTTTTGATCTCCTCACATTGAGGAGGTTTTCCACATAAAAAAATTATCTTGTGTTCGCGTACTTGGTATTTATTTTATTCTACTATATCAATTCCTGTTAGGTTTACACAAGAGGGGAGATTATTTTATTCCGCTGGGTTGATTCGATATTGTTCGAATTGTTATCGTTCTCCCATCAGAGTGGTATTAGAGCATCAAGTTATTGCTTGATTTTTCTGCCTTGTGTTAAACAATGGAAACGAATACGAGTAGAATGGTTACACTAAATGGTTCGAATTATCATATTTGGAAAGGGATGATGGAAGACCTTTCATATGTGAAAGATTTTTATTTGCCCGTATTTGCCGAGGAGAAACCAGAGAATAAAACTGCGCTAAAGAAGTGTGCTCATTGTTTAGTAGGAAAACAGAACAGAGTTGCATTTAAAAGCTCCCCTCTTTCAAGAAAGTCAAGTATACTGGATTTAGTGTATTCTGATATTTGCGGTCCTATGAAAACAAAATCACTTGGTGGATCTCTTTATTTTGTTACCTTCATAGATGATTTTTCAAGGAAAATTTGGATTCATACCTTGAAAACTAAAGATCAAGTGTTAGATGCTTTTAAGCAATTTCAAGCTTCAGTTGAGAGACAGACTGGAAAGAAATTGAAATGCATTAGAATTGATAACGAGGGAGAGTATATTGGATCTTTTGATGAATATTGCCGACAACAAGGTATTCGACATCAAAAGACACCTCCCAAGACACCTCAGTTAAATGGCTTAGCTGAGAGAATGAACAGAACACTGGTTGAAAGGGTAAGATGCTTACTTTCATAGTCAAAGCTACCTGGATCCTTTTGGGGTGAGACTTTAAGTACAGTTGTGCATGTATTAAATCTTACTCCATGCGTTCCTTTAAAGTTTGATATTCCTAACAGAGTTGAACAGGCAAAGATATTTCTTATGATTATTTGCGTGTCTTTGGGTGCAAAGCATTTGTGCATATTCCCAAAGATGAAAGGTCTAAACTTGATGTGAAAACATGATAGTGTATATTTATTGGTTATGGACAAGATATGCTTGGCTACAAATTTTATGATCCAGTTGAAAAGAAAATTGTAAGAAGTAGAGACGTTGTGTTTATGGAAGATCAAACAATAGAGGATATTGAGAAAACAGAGATGACTTCAACACCACAAGTTAGTGATAATTTGGTTGATTTGGATCCAGTTCCTCTTACAAATATTCCTACACAGGTTGATGAAGAGCAGTAAGAAATCAATGTTCCAAATAACACACATGTTCCTGAACATGTTGAAACAGATTATAATATTCCTGAACTAGAGGCTCAATTAGATGTTCCACTGGATGTTCCAGTCCGGAGATCCATTAGAGACCGACGACCTTCCACCAGGTATTCTGAAGATGAGTATGTATTATTGACTAATGCAGGTGAACCAGAGTGCTATGCAGAAGAAATAGAAGATGAGTACAAAAGCAACTGGTTTAATGCTATGCGAGATGAGTTGCAGTCACTTTATGATAATCATACTTTTGAGTTGGTGAAGTTATCTAAAGGTAAAAGAGCTTTGAAGAACAAGTGGGTGTATAGGTTGAAGCAAGATGAACATTCTTCACAACCACGGTACAAAGCTAGATTGGTTGTTAAGGGATTCGATCAGAGAAATGATATTGATTTTGATGATATATTTTCTCCAGTAGTGAAAATGTCTTCTATCCGTGTGGTACTAGGTTTGGCAGCTTCCCTAAATTTGGAGATTGAGCAAATGGATGTCAAAACAGCCTTCCTACATGGTGACTTGGAGGAAGAGATATACATGGAACAACCTGAGGGTTTTAAAGTAAAAGGGAAAGAGGATTATGTATGCAAATTGAAGAAAAGTCTCTATAGCCTAAAACAAGCACCGAGGCAGTGGTATAAAAAATTTGCGTTAGTTATGACTGAACAAGGCTATAAGAAAACTTCCTCAGATAACTGTGTGTTTGTCCAAAAATTTTCTGATGATGACTTTATTATTCTCTTACTTTATGTTAATGATATGTTGATTATTGGCAGGAATGCTTCAAGAATTGAGTTATTGAAAAAACAATTGAGCAAGTCTTTTGCCATGAAAGACTTGAGCTCGGCGAAGCAGATTCTTGGCATTAGAATTACCCGAGACAGAGATGCTAAGAAGTTGTTTTTATCGCAAGAGAAATATATCGAGAAGATCATTCAAAAATTTTACATGGACAAGGCTAAAGTAGTTAGTACTTAGGGGTGAGCATGGTTCGGGTTGGTCCGGGACACCCCCTAACCCTAGGACCAACCCGTACAGTGTTGGTCCTCAATTTTTAGGACTGAGGACCGACCCTATTGAGCATGGGACCAAGGATCGGACTGACCCAATGGGTTCGGTTCGGTTCGGTTCCAAGGTCAACCTAAGACCGATTGATATTTTTTTTGGTCTTATTTTTTATACTCCCTATAAAAGCAAACCTACAAATTCCAATTACACATCCATCAACAATGCGGCATTGTGCAACTAAACTATAAATACCAATACATATTTAGCAAATTTAAGATGACACAATAATAGAAATTTTGTACCTGCTAACCGCTCATCGAGATATGGGACAAGATGGAAAGTTCTTGTAATCATCTATTTTTAATATTCATAACACCATATGCAAAAACGTTTTCTTGCATTTGATCATGTAGAGTTCACTCAATTAAAAAATGAGCTTCACACCACTTGACTAGCATTTGATCATGTAGAGTCCACTCAACCAAAAATGAGCTTCACACCATTTGACTAGCAAATCACCGTAGCAACTACAGTACTACTCTACTCTTCAAAAACTTCTACCATTTGACACAAATTGAAAAGCAAAGTGCAGCTGAAATTCATTAGTAAAATACAATTAAACCATAAAAAATTCAAAATACTTAATATAAACCATGAATATATAACTTCACATCTTGTTAATTTACTTGAACTTCTAAACACCTGAAAACAAAACAAACGATATATAATTAATACTCAACAAAAGTTTTAAATTGAAATTACTATTAGTGCTATTGATAGAACATCTCAATATAATATAATATAACAGACATTTTACTTAGGTTTGAATATATAAAAAAGAATGATATATAATATAATATAATATAATATAATATAATATATAGGGTTGGTCCAGGGTTGGACCGACCCAAAACTCTTAGGACTGAAGACCAACCCGTACAGTGTTGGTCCTGGAATTTCAGGACCAAGGACCGACCCAGTCCCCTTAGGAACCAGACCGGGACCAACAGGGTTGGGCCGGTCCAGGGTCGGTCCAGGGTCGCCCTAGACCGCTGCTCACCCTTATTAGTACTCCTTTTGCTGCCCACTTTAAGTTAAATATGAAGCAAAGTTCTACAACTGATAAAGAGAAGAAAGATATGGAAAGTGTTCCATATGCCTCAGTTGTAGGAAGCTTAATGTATGCGATGGTATGTACATGCCCAGACTTGGCACACGCAGTTGGCGTTGTTAGTCGCTAGTTGTCAAATCCAGGCAGAGAGCACTGGAATGCAGTAAGTGGATTATGAGGTATCTTCGGGGAACTTCAAATTTGAAACTCAGTTTTGGGACCGGGAAACTTGAGTTAGTTGGATACAAAGATTCTGACTTGGCAGGAGATATTGATACTCGTAAATCTACTTCTGGTTATTTGATTTCTTTTACGAGTGGAGCTGTGTCATGGAAGTCAAGATTGTAGAAGTGTGTTGCACTTTCTACAACCGAAGCTGAATTTATTGCAGCAACTGAAGCTAGTAAAGAGATGCTATAGATGAAGAAGTTCTTAGAAGAACTTGGGTTCAAGCAAAAGAGGTATGTGCTATTTTGTGATAATCAAAGCGCAATTCATCTTGGTAATCTTCATCCTAAGTGTTTCTCGCTTGGCATGAGTAACATCGCCCTTCATTTTTGTTGAGATCACCTGGATGGATTATTCTCCATAGGGAATTTGATTCAAAATGAGTGATCCGTCAAGTGGATTGACAATTTGAAGATTTTTGCAAACTTTGTGGAAAACTTGTTTCTTCAATTTCCATTTTTGTGCTTGTTTCTAAAAAAAACACTGAATGTTCTTTTTTTTGCGATGGAAATTCTCCGTTTGTTTCCATTTGATTTTGAGAAGAAGGGTCGTGCCTTAGTAGTCGCAACCCTACGACGAACAAAAGGGAATGTGTTAGTACATGAATCCTTAGGGATCATAAAACTGAAAACGATACAACATTACCCTTGGTCAGTTTCACCATTTGGCGGCAAAGAGCGGAATGAATGTTCTTTTTGCAATGGAAATTCTCCATTTGTTTTCCATTTGATTTTGAGAAGAAGGGTGCTTACCTGTGCCTTAATTGTCGGGCAACCCTTTGGAGTTTCACCATTTGGCGGCAACAATGAAATGAACGTATTGTTTTAAGGCTTGAAAAGAATCTCGGGCCTTTGGTCTCGTTAGTCCAAGCATTTTCCTCTTTTTGCAAGAATAAAAAATGCAAAATTTTTTTTATTTATTATTTTTTTACATTTTTTTTTACATTTTATGGCAAACTCGTTGCCGTTTCCATGGATCGAACCTGGCCGGACCACTTCATTCCCATACCAGGCCGAAGCTGTTTGGTAGTGTCCATGGGGCGCTTCTTTTTTATTTGATTGAGCCGGCTCTAGAACGGCACACATTTTAAGCCAACTTAGGTGACTTTGACATGTGTTAACTCCACATGCTTGCTTGGTCGATAAGGATTATGCTTAGATTAATTTCTCGAGTTTGTTCCTTGAATACCGACGCTTCCTCTGACTTTAAATGTCTTGTGTTTCCTCTTCATGTGCCTTTGCTCCTCAGGTGTTATCATTTCCTTAAAGATCTTCCTTTCAAAGATGTTATCGAATTCACTCATTCTAAGTGGGTGTCAAAGATGAAAGGAGAGGGGTACTCCTCATTTCGACATGTGAGGGCATTGCTCCTTGGATGTTTTACTCCACTTATTCCATCAAAATGGATGGTTGGGCATTAGCACGCCTTCTTGGTATAAAGTGTTGCTCCGGCGGTCAATGTGCACCTTTTTCCTACAAGAGATAAGACATGTTACTTATATTCCAAAATTGAATTGGATTAATTTGGGACGATACTCCCTTTTGTGCTGACTTAATTGACTTTATTTCATCTTGCTTCATGGGTGAAAGTTACTCTACTTTGAGTGAAGGAAAAAGAGACGAAATATGTTATTTTCATATTCGACATGATTCATTTTAGGAACGGTATACTCCCTTTATGGCATAGATGACCGCATTCCATCTCGTTTCCTCGGCTATGGAGAGAGATTTGCTCTCATGATTGACAACATTTCACTTGGCAAATGTCTATCTCATTTGAATCTTCACTTTTTAGAAGTCAGGTGACTCAGGCATTGCGTGCCCCCGATCCATTTTGTGGCCATCTGCCCCAATTAAAATTTCCTATACATATGGAAACAATGTATTATTTCTATTCTTAGGTGCATTAGGTTTAGGAACGAAGTACACCCTTTTTCAAAGTCGGGCAATTCAGCATCTCATCATATCTTTGTGGAGGAAGGGAAGATATTGTCCTTATGGTCGAATGCATGCCGCATTGAGTTAAATAACTCATCCATATGCAGCTTCATTATGTTGGATTGATGAATCTTCATTTCATTTGAGTCCTTCATGCTTTATTCAGTTTCCTGCGTACCCCTTTTAGGCTAGGTGATTTTTCACCATTTTGCTGCGTCAATGCATTTCCCACTTTACAATCTGTAAGCATGGGTGGCTATGTCAGTTTATGAATGAGTTGTTTTGACTTTTGGAACGAGCACACCCTTTTCTTTTAGAGATCGTGTGATTCTAGACCAAGTTGTCCTCCCCATGTAATCTTGTTGCTTGCCAGTAATTTGCTTAACTAAAATCTGCACAAAGTGCAAGGACAAGTCATTCCTAAAATAAATCGAATTTAACTTGAAACGAATACCACCTTTTATTTGAGGGCAATATTTGTTGACCAATTCTTGTTTGTGTACATCTACATCTTGAAGTGCTGTCTTGCAGACCACCAGTAATTATCTCCATATAGGATCGGATGCCAAGACACTATTGGAAGTGTAAGGATTGCAGTTGCTTCTTGTTTGCAACCAATGAAGTAGATTGATGCCAAAGAATGTCTATAGATTTCTTCTTCCACAAAGAATATCAAATTAATATGAGGTCGTCCAGGATATGGAACTTCTGTGGAAGCCACTTTCGAAGCAAAAAAGATTTCCATTAGGCCAGTAGATTCGTGATCTTCGAGGTTTTACGATTCTTTTCATACTTAATCACAATGTTTGAATTCATATGATGCGAAAATAATCTTGGAGTTCATGGCTCAACCAAATATGCCCATAAATGAGCATGAATTGGTGCATTTCATGACTTGCTCTATTAGGAAAGGCCGCGCTTTTTGTCTTTCCAAAGGAAGTAAAGTTGGACAAAAATGGATGGTCGAGTTAGTGGTTGCATAAGAAATCCCTATTGGAACGATTACAACCTTACCCCCTCAAAGCAAGATCAACCTGCAAAAGCGATTAAGTGAAGAGATAAAATATTGCGCAAGTTCTTCTTGAAACTCATCTTCAAACATTTTGAAGCTAAGGCATAAAACTCGGCCCAGAAGATCCGTTTGAAACACTTCAAGTGTTTTAAAGAATATAACTTTATGAACTCTAACTTCACTATTAAAAAATGAGTTGTATGATTTACAAAAGCGTTTGATTGGGTCCACAATCATAACCCAAAACGCAAAACACGGTTCCTAATAGGAATAATGACAAGGATAAAGTAGAAGAAGCTCTTTCGTAGAAGAGCATAATAAGCACAATTCTCGTCCTAGCTTTAAAGTCCAATTTTGGCATGGTAAAGCAAGAGGAGTTCAAGGAATGGTTGTCACGCATGACTGCGAAAGGAAGATAATGTCGGTACATGAATAAAAAATTGATCTTTCAATAAAGTCGCCTCTTACAATGAAATCAAGGCGACGATACCTTCTCCGTAGTATCCACTTACGAGAATTTGGTATTTCGTCAAAATTTTGTTAGTAAGAGGAGATTTCATTAAAAAAAAAAAAAAAAAAAAAAAAATTATCCGCGGCTATCGATTGAATGCCCACTCTATTCCAAAAGTTTCATACACAAATGGGGCATTGATTTTGAAAATTAATTTGTGGTTTCACTCATGCAAAGGTGAGGTGATTTTTTTTTTTTTTTTTTTTTGAGAAATCAACACACAAAATGGGATTTGAATTTTAATTTTGAAATGTGACCAAGACAGAATTTTATTGAAAATTTGATTTTAATTCTATGCCCCAAAATGTAATCTTGACTTGGAAGAATTTCTATACAAAATGTGACTTTGAGTTTGTAATTTAAAATTTAAACAAAAACATATGTTCTAATCTAGGCTAGATCAGATGCATTTGAAATGTTTGTTTATCAAGAGTGAGTGCCAAGCCTATATTTTCAAGGGCATTCCATTGATTTCCGCGAATCTCCAAAAATGAAAATTTCAATCCGAAATGATAAAGTAGATGGAGAAATAATACTACAAAGTGGGTGAAGAGATTTTCCTTTTTTTTTTTTTTTTTTTTTTTTCAATCACATAGACATGCGGATGTATACTTGTGAGGTTTGACGCCTAAAGGTGGAATTCTAAAGGCTTAAGGTCCCCATTTTGATTAGATCAAAAGAGTTTTCCCCACTCCGCACTTACGTCGGACAGTTCTCTTTATCATTAATCATAATGAGCGGGACCAAAAGTGGATAACCATGGGTCATTCCCGCACGGGTTCCATCTTTTGGCACCTCCTGGGCTTCCTAGTGCGTCGGGGTTTTAGATCGCGGGTTGTGTGTGTAAATGTGTAGTGCTAAGATAAGTACAAAGGCACGCACATCGATTGATATCAAATAACACTTCAATTTCATCTATATAAGCATACATTCCTACGCCTCCCTACAAAAGAAATGGGTTAACAAACACTCCACCCCTTATTACTCCAAACCTACAAAAACATTTAACACATTGTTAGCGGACTAACCTTGTTTTCCAGACTTTGACACGCGCTATCAAATGAAGACCATGTTAGTGAACAACCAACCAAGTTATTACGGCCTAAGCAGTCGCCAAGCTGTCACGACCTCTTTTTTTCCGTCCGGGGAAAAAGAAAGAAGGTTTAGGGTATTTGCCTAAGAAGTGGACCAATGGCTCCTAAATTAGGCACGGGCTCTCCCAAGCCCATACCTCGCGTGACGTTGGATTTTGTTTTTTAATTCTTAACAACCTAAATATTTCTAGGAGTCGCCACTAGCCTATTGGGGTCGGCTAGAAACCAATCGAGACACGGGAGTGTCGTCTCGATTCCTACGCAACCCCGAGAGATTTCTAGAAACGGGGACTTGTTTACGCTAATGTTTCTATTAGCGCCTGCGATACCACTAACTTGAAAGGTTGTTTATCTAAATGGTCACATAATCTTGATTACCAATTAAAACCTTTATGAAACCACTAAGTGTCCATGCAAATGTTTTTGTAGTTTTTTTTTTTTAATGTCTAGGCTAATCCTAACATAATTTAGAAGATAAATTCGCACTCAAATTAATTACGGTAAATAAACATCCAAGAAATTAAAAGGAGTTGAAAGTAAATATGGAAAAGGAAAACCCGATACAAGTCGGGCAAATAATATTACATGGCCTTGTTATCATGCCCCGGGACAGGACCCCCATGAGCGAAATGAGAATTCAAATATGCATAAAATTACTCTATATGCATGAAATTACTCTAAATAATTTTAATCTATGCAAAATGGATTATTTACAAAAATGGTTATAAAATACCAAAATAGCTAAATTAGGAAAATGACCTTTTAAAATTACGGAAATTTAATAGAAGCCATTTCTATCCTAATTTGATACTATCTAACATTTTTTTGATATTTTTGAAATTTTCAGATTTTTTTTATAATTTTTTAAAATATTAATAATAATTCCTTAAACCGATCTATGCTAACATGGAGCAACACAGCATATCAATATTACAATAATCAAGATCGAAACTTGGTTTGCACATTTCGTCGAATACTTGGCGTGCATCAAATAACTCCAAAACAGCTTCACCAGGCCATGTTTGCAGCCTTCAATCTCAATCCATGAGCAGTCTTATGTGGAACTAAAGTATCAAAATCATACTACCACATGCAGGGAGCAAGATTAGATAGAAATCACAGCTTAAAACACACGAAAAACAAGCTGGAATCATCATCAAATATGCGGGTTTGAGCTGATTTTGCAAATTGAGATCCAAGGGAAACACTACTTAATCTGAGTGAGAATTCATCTTTTCATTCTAGATTGAAACATATTGATGTTAGATATCATTGGATAAGGGATGTTCTAGATGAAAAGTTGTTGAAACTTGAGAAAATTCATACAGATCATAATGGCTCTGATATGATGACGAAGACTCTATCAAGAGAGAAGTTTTAACATTACCGATTAATAGCAGGGATGGTGAATCCCTCCACATTGTCGTGAGGGGGAGATTTGTTAGTTGGGTTCACTCCTATGTAGAGAAGACCCAATGAGTTGCAAGTCCAAAAAGGGCTTGAGTCCATATAATAAGTTATATGAGGAAATAAGGTTTTTCACTATCTATATAAAGTGATAGCCGCAAAAGGAAATAGTAACAAGAGAAAAAGAGAAAACAGAAAATTTGGGAGTTGAGGCAATATCTGATTTACATCAAGCTGGCATCGGAGGTTGATTCGTGGTCCGATTGAGCTGAAATTTTGTCAACAATGTTCGTGGCACAATCTTCTCAAATCTGTGATGTAGAGCTTGCCTTTCTTTTTCCCGAATTTCTCTTGTCGAGGTTAGGAGGGTATGCTGCTAACGCGAGACTGCGATGGGCGGATACCCTTTTAATTTTAACAAGCCTTCTCAGTTAGAAATCGAGTCACACATCTCATGTGCATGTCTTTGTGCTTGCCATTTTCTTTAAAAAGCAAAATGATTTCTTTACTTTTACTCAGTCTTTTTATGGCCCATGGCAATTTAGGGTAAGCTTTTCGAGTCTCAATTTATATGCGATGGGAGAAGATGATATCCAGTTAATTCTTGCTCCCAAGGCAGAGTCCTTCAGATGGTGGGGTCAATTGGACCAATTTGCCCAAGAGCGCGTGAAAGCCAAAGTTGGTCATCTCCTATCGTTGATTCGAATCACTGTTCGTCCCGAAGTCATACAAGCCATGGCACATTTCTAGTGCCCAAGGACAACTACTTTTGTGTTTGGTAAGTTTGAGCTAACCCCAACTCTGGAGAAATACAGCATCATCATTGAAATGCCTCTTGAAAATAAGCTTGTCAGGCCATCAACAGGCATCATCTCATTGCGTGGGTTAGCGCGACTTTTAAGAACTGAAGTCCATGTTATGAGGCAAATTCTTGAAAATAACCATAATACCTGCCCACTAGAATTTATGAATGCCCGTTTTCAAAATCAGCCTATGACCCAAAAAAATGTGATTTTCCTCATGGCCTTTTTCGGGTTCATTATTTTCCCCCATCAAAGAAATGTCATAAGTCCTAAGATGGCATGGATAGTTGATCAGATCTTGAGGGGGGAAATTATGTCAACATGATTTTGACTGAAACATTCCTGTCATTTAATCATTTTAAAGAAAACACGGAGAAAATCATGCGGGTCTCTCCGCAAATTTTACAAGTCTGGTTCTTTTCTCACCGAAGCGAATTCCGAGACTTCATGTGATCGTCTAAAACAAATGATTTCAAAAACCCATTAAAAAAATTTATGGTTTTTTAGGACCATATAGTTTCAATCAAAGCTATTTAAATTGGGTAAATCTCCTAAGAGACCCGGCTCCTTAGGCATTCCAATGACGTGTTGATTGGTTCCATGAAAAGAGAGCTCGCTTCGCTTACAAACACTACCACCTAATTCCATTGCTCGGCCTCATCGGTGCCGTTCCCTATTACCCATATCAGGTGGCACGACAATATGGAGCCCCTTAAGAGATCTTACCGCCGTTCAAAAGGAGGATCCCTCTAGTCCTTTTCAACACAAGCCGTGACTACACAGTCAAAATTTCCATTGTTAAGGAAACCTGGGACAAGTGCCATCACAAAAGGATCATGGTACTTGAAGGGCTTGAGGGAGAAGAAAAAGCTCACCATGCCTCTACGTCCTACATCCACAATCATCGTATCTCGACAAAGTGGAAGCCATTGGTCCCTCACTCAATCGGCGAGAGCAGCCAGTACAAGCAAGTAGAGCTTATGCAGAGGATATGGGAATAGGCCGGATACTCATCTAGAGCTAGTCCAAGAAAACAAGCAGCTTTTGCAAGAACAAGACTCCCCGTCGCATATAAAATAGCAGTCATGTGCCCCTTAGTGTTTATTTTGTGAAAGTTTTGTCCCATTATTTAGGGACTTTTGTTTAATACTAAGTATTTCGTTCTGTCATTTAATCTCAAGTTATGGATATCAGAAGTCTGTGGTTTATAAAATCCTCTTTTGATAAATAAAAATAGCTAGACCGTTGCCATGGATCAATCTTTGTCTACTCTGTGCTCATTCATTGTTTTCATAACAACAGGTAATTATGAATTGCTAGCTATCAGCCACCTGCGAATGGCCCCATGTGATAGGGCCCGATCAGAATGATGTACAAAATCGCCTCGCCAACATTGAAGATGGCGTAGGACAAATGTCCATTGTCCTTTGACAACTCTCGAGACAAATGGAATCCACTCAAGCTGAGCCCAACTCGTAGTTGCTTTAAGCACCGTCATGACACCCGCGAATTTGCCAGAAAATAACCAACACAATAGACAGTTTGAAAAGATCATGAAATAGTTAAGCCAGCTGCAAGGGTAAAATCCCATCGACTTGTCTAATTACGTCGGTTCTGAGATCCCCGAAAAGCTCAAAGCACCTGAATGCGAAAGGTATGCTGATACCTCCCACCCAGAGACCTACTTACAGGCCTACCTAGTTTGAAGGATGATTCAATCATACCAATCAAACCTGACCGGCCCTGCCTTGTGATGGTACATTGTCAGGAAGATTAGTCCACTTAAGACCTGGAGGGAACTAATTCATGTTTTCCACCAAGAATATAATATTGACATCAGCCCTGACATTGCATTGCCCTACGAAGAACCAATGATCACGGAGCATGAGGAGTCGTTAGTCGCTGAGATAGGAGAAGAAGATGTCAATGAAGCCTTGCATGATAAATGGGCGACTGAGCAACATCCTATTACTGAAAAGTTTCCCACTGGGAAAGGGAAGGAGCCTGTGTACGAGATCAAAGACATAGAGCCTGTTCAAGACCGGGGCACAACGAGACAGCTCCCTAAGCTTACTGCAAGAGCTAGGGTCCAAAGAATATCGACCCCTATCAACCTAGAGAGTGAAGCTCCACCATCTCTTACTCCCCTTGACAGAATCCAACTGGCGAAACGAAGGGCCTTAGTCAAAAGGTCTGGACCAGGAGCCAAGAAAAGAAAGCCTAAACAATTCAATTCAACATCTGCCACTAAGTATAGGTGAAATTTGATAGCCAATGAGCTGCCGCACCAAAACTTCGAGCATCCCCTAGGATACAACTCTGAAGGCTACCATCCCCTAGAGTACAACCTTGAAGACTTCCAATCCCTAGGATACAATCCCAAGGACCACTAGTGTTATACAAATGAAATCGCCCATTTATCGTATAACTGTTTCCTACCCACACACAAGGTCGAAAGCTTGTTAGAAGAGGGAACATTCGTCCTTATCCGCTATGATCCCAACGAACTACTAAGCTTGTCATCTGACCATGAGGATAGCTTAAATGCCTCATCCTCGTTTGGTGATTTTGACCTGAAAGAAAGCAATGGGATAATCTCGGTAGAGTCCAACTTCCCTAAAATAGAAAAATTCACCACTATAATGAATATGCAATAGGAAAACCATTGGCCTAACCAAGACATATCAGGCCCGTCTTGCCCTCATAGGATCATAACCCCCAGAGAAATGTGGATACCTAATCTCCGCAAGTATAATGACACGACTTGCCCCGTGGCTCATTTGCAATATCTCCACGCCGAAATGAGTCAGTACTATAACTCGATGTCGTTCACAACTCAGGCATTCCAAGAAACTCTTACGGGGTCTGCATTGCAATGGTTTATCACAGCATATCTTTACCTCATAAAGGATTGGAATGAGCTGACTTCCACATTCTTACATTAGTATCAAAACTAGATTAGAACTGAACTGCCTTGTGAGAGTTTGGCCCACTTCAGAAGAAGACCAATGGAGGATTTCCGAGCATACGCAGGGAGGTGGAACGCTTTTATGATGCAAACCCACCCTCAACTGGCCGAAGAGGAATTGATAAAATAGTTCATAGAAGCCTTGTTCTGCAAGCATCGCTATTGGCTGCATGGGTTACACTTTCGTAGCTTCAACGAAGTAGTCATCATATGCAAATACTTCGAGTCTATTGGAGCCGAGGAATTCAAAGACTCTTGACTTTAGGACCAGCACTATCAAAGCACTTCTTTTCATAGAAGTTTTAATGAATTTTGCTTGTTTTTATAATTTCATGTTTATTATCTTGTCTAGTGTACTACTATTGTATTTTCCATTCCAGTACTCTAATGTACAGTTCTAATATTTTGTTTTGAGAGCATGAGGTGGTATTCCAAATCAGCCCAGTGATGCTATCCAACCATGAAAACAAAATATCATTCAAGGAGATTACTGAGGGCTAGGCTTCCTCATGCTTTTTCTCCCCCAAAGACATATTTTGAAAATAAAAAGTATTTCATCGCCAAAAGCTTTTGTCAAAATAAGATGATAAATTTAATCATGTTTGTCTTTCTGACTCTCTCACTCATGTCTTAGAATATCATCCCCTTTGACTTAGTATGATAGAAGGCATTTGAAATTGGCACATCGTGTGAACAAACCAAATTCGAGGATACCTTTTCAAGAAAGTACGGGCAAACAGAAAGGATCACTCCATTTCAAAAAGGGTAAGTCTTATTCCCTTAATGTAGTATTGGGAATGACGTCCCCTCTCTTCTACTTACAGGATACAAAAGATGAGACGTAATAGGTACAGGCATACAGTTGAAATCGAAACATGCATAGTATGCCTCGCTCCTGTCTAACTCCCTCCCAGGCCGGAGGAATATCTTGTCACACGACATGCCTAAACAACTAGATGTTACAGTTTCATTGAAGGGATTTCCAATTTCAACGAGCCAAGAAGCATAAGGAAGAAATTTCTTCTCTTCCTTTAAAGTGATTACTATCAACAGCGAGAAAATCCAGACAGTCAACGCGATCATGATTCCATAGAAGCTTGAGGTAAGTGACTTTTTGTGACATCCATATTTTCGGGTTCTAATTTCGACTGGATAAATAGGGCCATTTTTAATCGGAATTTTGCAGAGGACCGTTTTTATTGTGAAATTGGGATGCAAGTAGGTTACATTGGTAAGGAAAAATACCAATTGGAATGATGAGGTGTTGAATGAAATTATGGGAGTCAATTTAAATTGAATCAAGAGGGATTAAGGTCCAATTGGGAAGAAAACATAGCAAATTCGTATGCCCATAGACCCAACATTGTTGGCCTACCTTAAAGCTTCTAGAAGGGGCATTTTTGGCAAGGAAAGGTAAGTGGAAGACAGCTGGGTTGGTGGAGCCAAAGAGAGAGAGAGAGAGGAGGAGAAAATCGGTTTCACCTCCTCCCCCCCCAGGTCGAGCACCTCCATCTTCTTCCCCTATCTTCTCTTTCTTCAAAACTCCATGGAAGACTAGCGAAAAACCCAGCAAGCCAAAGCAGCAGGTTCCCTTGCCCCGCGTTGCCTCGCCGCACGCCGTCGCAGCTCTGCGGCGCCGGTCAGCGCGCGTTCGCCGCTGCGCACGCCGTCGGGCAGCGCGCCTTGCCCGCTCGCCCTCCGTCCGTTGCTTGAGATCCCAAATCTGGTAGGACGCCGAGCAGAAGCAGCAGCCGAGAACGCCGGGAGCTATCGCACGCTGTGCACTGCCTCTCGCCGCCGCCGTGTTGCCATCTGTGCGCCTCCGCCCCCTTTACTACCTCTGGTTCGAACAGAACCATCCAGCAGCAGAAGCAGCAAATGGCGTCCCTTGAAGGAGCTGCGAACCCGCTGGAGCTGCCGTCGCCGTCGTCGAGCATCGCCGCCATCCCGTCCGCTTCATGCTCACCCGCTGTATGCTGTCTGCCCTTGTCCGATCGAGCTGTTGTCCAGCCCCTGTTCTACCTCTGTTTAGCTCCATTTGGCCACCTCAGGCCGTGGTTCGGCCACCTCTGGCCACCGTGCACCACCACCTCAACCATCGGAGCTCCACCTTGCCCTTTGCTGCCCTTGGCCGCCTCAACCGACGCTAGAACCGCCCCCAACCAGCAGCAAACGGAGAGGAAGAAAATGGGTATGGCAGCAACTATTTGGCCCATTTTGGCCACCTTCTCGAGCCCGGATGCTCAGCCCGCTTTGAGGAAAGTCGATCATTGCGTCGAACCCGTCGTTTTATGTGAGTTTTACTCACTAACGCCTTCTTAGTGTGCTAATTATATTTAAAGGTTGATTAGTGTTAATTAAGTGTAATTAGGTGGTTAGATTAGAATTGATTAGTGATTATTAGTTAATTACATTGCATGTTAGTTGTTTGGTTAGTGTAATTAGATAGAGAATTGCATATAGTATTTATTGGATGCTTCTTGGGATTTTTCCCGTCTCTTATCGGGCGTTAATTAAGCAATTCAGGCTTAGGTGGAATTTTTTAGTAATTAAATATTAAATTTTGAAATTATTTATTTAATTATCTATTTCCCGGAAATTCAGCTAGGATAGCCAGTGACCGGGATTTTATGCTAATGATCGTGGTGCAGACCATTTATTTAATTGAGCTTTATATTGTGCTAAATTTAATTTATTGTATTTATTTATTAATTTTCGAAATTATTTATTTAATTATTTATTTTCCAAAAATTCAACCGGGATGGCCGGTGACCGGAATTTCGTGCTGATCGTCGTGGAGTAGTTTATTTATTTATTTGAGTTTTAATTTGTGTTGAATTGATTTAATTATGAATTTTTAGGATTTAATCCTATTGAGTTGATTGTTAATTATTTGACCGAGAAATCATTGGGTATTGGCTGTCGGTATTGAAAGTAAGTTGGTAATCACCTGAAAGAAGATATCTGGGCTTGGTGAATTGGGATATCACCTGGAGAATGCACATGAGTTCGGTGGTTGAATATGTCACTTTGGCGAAAAAGTAGCCTTAGAGAATGCACGTGGCTCGGAGACTCGGTATGTCTTCCTGGAGAATGCACGTGACTCGGTGATCGGGTATGGCATCATAAAAAGGGCACGTGGGCTCGATGATTTGATGCATCACTTTGGCTGACTTGGCACCTAAGAGAAGGCACGTGGGCCCGGGTATCATAGAAAGGACACGTGGGCTTGGTGATTTGATGCATCACTTTGGTGAACTAGTACCTAAGAGAAGGCACGTGGGCCCAGAGACTTAAGTGCATCATAGAAGAGACACGTGGGCTCAGTGATTTGATGCATCACTTTGGTGGACTAGTGCCTAAGAGAATGCACGTGTGCTCGACATCTTGATATGCATTGTGGGGATTGTATGGTCTGTTTGATGTGTAATCGACTAGGTCGATTGATCATTGTTTTGGTCTGATGTTGTGAATTGATGAAGTGAATGAGAATGACCGTGAGTGGTCTTGTTGGCGTGAAATTGACTAAGTCGATTTGATCGATGCTACGATCTATGATGTGATTGCTTGGGTGCATATTTGATATTTGCTAACATGTAGATAGAATCTGAGGCCAAGGTAAGTCCTCTGACTCATGTTGTGCATAGACATCCCTAAGGTGTATTAGCTTGCTAATTGGGTCTTAGGGGGTAGAACTTGCTGAGACATAGTCTCATCCCGGTTGTGGGATTTTATTTCAGGCCCCTAGATTTCCCGAAGACGAGCCGGCATTTGAAGTCGAGGATGAGCGAGAAGAAAGAGAGGAAGAGTTTGAAGAAAATGAGCCTAGTGGTGAAAGACTTGAGGAGGACTGGGATGATAATCACGAGCATGGTCCTATCCTCTTTTGTGAACCTCGTAAATGTGTAGTTGTGAATTTCAATAAGTAAATTTATGGCCTGCTTTTCTATCCCATTGCTTTATTGTCTGGGGATTTAATAACTACTTCCACTTGTGCATAAAAATAAAAAGGGTCGGCGATATGTAATCTTGGGATATCGCATTTTAAAATTGACCAAAGGTAAGGAATGTGCGCATGCCTGAGGATCGGGGCGTGACACTTTTGCTCAATGATACTATAGTCAAAGACAGAAGGAGAAATTCCACAAAAGGAAGGCGTTGAAGATGAATGAACGACCAGCAATCATGCATACATGGTCACAAATGAGAAAGGCCAAATGAAGGAAACGTTGAACTTTGCCGAGATAAAGAGGCCATCACCGATATTCAAATATTATTAGGAGCTAGCATAGACAAATTCTAGGGAATGGTAATTTGGTATCATTCCCAATACTCCCACTATTTGAACCCACTTTTGACGTATTTTCCCTATTGACAGGAAACATTGGGAATCAAAAACCAAACTTAATGGTCAATATTGGCCAAGTGAGGTTCATGAGAATGACCCGTAACGAATTCACCTGACTTTGTGTAAAAAAAAGACATGACATCCATAAGCCAATTAAGGAGAATAATTGACTTGACGAAGTGGGAGACGCGGGACTTCATGTCCTCTTCGTACTCCAGGTCCACTTAATCATTTGCAAACTAGTGAAGGGTAATGTTGTATCGCTTCCAGTTGTTTGACCTCTTAAAGAGTTCGTGACTAATACGCTTTCTCTTGTCTATTACAAGATCACATGACCATCTAAGATGTGGAAAACAAATCAATGAAAGGCATGTCAAACTCTGATAAGCTTTCCCAAACAAAATGGCATCTCAAATATCACCAAAGCAAATGACAAAGATCCTTCAGGCCTCAAATCACTTATGATCTTGGCCCTATTGATCTTCCCAATCCTTGGTTGATCATTCATGTGTCATATCCCTAATCAATAGGAGCAATCTATCGACACCCATTTGTAAATAGCCCTTTGTGAATAACTCTTTTGATATTCAAAATTCAACACATTTGTGAATACCATTCCACCAAGTAAACACCCCTAAAGTTGTTAAATAGGTTTTTCTTGAGTAAAAGCCATTCATTTATTTTGAGAGTACAAACTCTATCACATCATATGCTGCATGCCTTTTTTCAGGTGAATTTTGCATGACGATTTTGTCTATCTAAATCTTTGATTCTATTAAGTATTGTTAGAATGGATAGCTAAGTGAAGAATACAAGATTAACTGAGCATGCTAGATGAGGCACGTCAGAATTATGACAGGCAAGCCATATCCTACACACAATCCCTCATCTATACACTTGTGAGATGAGTATAAAAAATTACATGACTACAGGGTAAAGAGTTCTCTTGCGAATGGTACGATGACCAAATTAGTGAAAAACATTCCATCGCTCACTTTAAACCCCATACAGTGGCAAAATTTCTGCCCTACCCCGTAAAAAAAAAAAAAAAAATCACCCAACACTGGGGCAAGTCAAAGGCAAGTTAGCATCATGAGTTGAGAAAAGGAATAAAATTTTCTTACTTACACTTGCATCAATCTTCGAGTATCTTTATTGTATATGAACATTTGTGTTAATTTAAGTGCCCTAGAATCATGAAGAGCAATTCTTTCTTTACACACTTGTATCCATTGTACAACCTAATTGAGTCTGTAAATTCATCCTCACATGGAGGCAAAGTAGAAGTTACTGCCATTCGAGCATCATAATCAGAAGCGCCAGCAAAAGATGTAGACCCAATAGTCTAACCAAGGCGTTTGCTTGAACTTGTCTAGACCAGTTCTTCAAGTAACAAGAACAAAAAACTAGGGGCATAAAAAAGCAATGTACCTTTTATGCCCCTAGTAAAAGCAAGGTCAATGCCCATGAATGAAAAAAATTGGAATGAGAAATAAGGGCATAAAAAAGCAGTGTGCCTGCTAAAAGTAAGGCCAATGTCCAAAACAAAAAAATACATCCATTTGTATTCCCAAGAGAAGTTGCTGTTGTTGGTTTGATCAATAGACCTTCATCTAACCACGAGAAGAAAGACCGGTAATAAATGCCAAGGCAATCACTAGGTCTCGCCCTTTTACACATCAGTCAAGCCTACATTGCATCCTATTGTAAAAGTCTCTTCAGACTAGGGGCACTTCAATTAATGTAGGATTTCATTTGTTTATAAGCATCTTCGAAGAAATACGAGCAAGGTTATTCTATCTCTTTTCGCAGGATTCTTGACTTACAAACCCGGAGATGATTATTCAGCATCTTTTTCACAGAACCATGACCTTGTTGGTTTCCTTCGATAAGCCATTAACCAAGCCTACATTACAGTCTCAACAAAGACCTCTCACATCAGTAAAATTGTATCAATTGCGAGAATACTCGGACCCCTGCTGACATGATGACAGTGAGATAGTGTGGTCCTTATAAATCCTGTATCAATGATCAGGATAAAACAACATTTCCCATGAGAGTGAGTGAAAAGTCCTTTCAGACTGAAAGTCCTTTCAGACTGAAAGTCCCTCATCTGGCATGCTCAAGACATCTACATTCTAAATGAAGGTTGTCTTTCAAAATCATCCCTAGTGGAACTCGAATGATGCAAAACTGACAAGATTGTCATGCATAAATCACATTTGAATTTATGAATTTACAATAAATTCAATCATTGTGTACATATGTGCATATTTTGCAAATAACAAATATACTCTTAGAGATCAGAGGTATTGCCAGAAAAGCATATCCCCATCCCTACTCCTAGAACTTTATGTCTGATAATCTTTGAGTACCCATCACTCGTCGGGTACTCCCTCTTATTGACATGTAGCTTGCTCGAGTTGTCCCCATAGTATTGATACTTGTGGCTAACCAAGTATCTTTTTATCTTTAAGTACCTACCATTGTCTAAGTGCTCCCTCTTATCGATGCTCAACTTGTTCAAGTTGTCCCCAAGTATTGCTATTTGCGATTGTCCAAGCATCCCCCTATTTTCGAGTGTTTGCCGTTACTCAAGTGCTCCCTCTATTGACACTTAACCTATTCAAATTTTCTTTAAAATTTGGATGCTTGTAATCGTCCAAGTAACCTCTTGTCTTTGAGTACCGACCACCGCTCGGATACTTCCTTTCCATGACACTTGACCTGTCCGAGTGGTCCTTAAAATTATGTCATTGAATACTAACAACCGTTCAAGTATTCCACCACATTATGCGCCTACAATTACCCAAGTATGCTTTCTTACACTTGGACCAGTTGAGTAATCCCTGATCATATCATTAAATATTTGTGTTTATCCAAATATTCCACTACTTTGTACACCTGTGTGCCTGTGGCCATCCAGGTAAGTCTTGTGCTACATTCAAATTCCCAATTACTAGAAGGTGGAAGACTTTCATGAATATCTCAGGTATGTCCTCGATATTCCCATTACCAGGAGGTGATAAACCTTCACGAATATGCAAGGCTCGTCCTCGATATTCCCATTACCAGGAGGTGAGAAACCTTCACGAATATGCAAGGCCCGTCCTTGATATTCTCATTACCAGGAGGTGGGAGACCTTCATGAATATCCAAGGTATGTCCTCGATATTCCCAAATACCAGGAGGTGAGAAACCTTCACGAATATCTCAAGTACGTCCTTGATATTCCTAAATACCAGGAGGTGAGAAACCTTCACGAATATCTCAGGTATGTCCTCGATATTCCCACTACTAGGAGGTAAGAGACCTTCATGAATATCGCAGGTACGCCCTCGATATTCCTCTTTTACTAGGAGGTGGGAGACCTTCGTGAATATCCCAAGTTTGCCCTCGATATTCCTCTTTTATCAAGAGGTGGGAGACCTTCACGAATATCCCAGGTACACCCTCGATATTCCCCTTTTACCAGGAGGTGGGAAACCTTCACGAATATCCTAAGTACGCCCTCGATATTCCTCTTTTACTAGGAGGTGGGAGACCTTCATGAATATCTCAGGTACATCCTCGATATTCCCATTACCAGGAGGTGAGAGACTTTCACGAATATCTCAGGTACGTCCTCGATATTCCTATTACCAGGAGGTGAGAAACCTTCACAAATATCTCAAGTACATCACCGATATTTCCTTTTACCAGAAGGTGAGAGATCTTCACGAATATCTCAGGTACATCATCGATATTCCCATTACAAGGAGGTGGGAGACCTTCATGAATATCCAAGGTGCATCCTCGATATTCCCATTACCAGGAGGTGAGAAACTTTCATGAATATCTCAGGTACATCCTCGATATTCCCATTACTAGGAGATGAGAAAACTTCACGAATATCTCAGGTACATCCTCGATATTCCATCTACCAAGAGTTCAAGTATTCTTTCAATACTTGTGAATGTCCAGGCACCCTCTCGAATTCGTACTTGTGATCATCCAAGTACCCCTTCAGTACCTATGATCAGCCAGATACCCCATTCGACGCCTGCAAAGGCCCAAATATCCTTCAGGTTAGTACTTGTAAATATCCAGGTACTCTTTGAAATGCTTGTGAATGTCTAGGTATCTTCCAGAGCAGATGCCCTAAGAAAGGTCGGTGCATCCCCCGAGAAAAGGCCGGATACCAACTAGTGTCCTCGACAAAGATCAGGTACCCACAAATTGATGTCCTGAGAAAGGTTGGCGCATCCCCCGAGAAAAGTCGGGTAGCAACTAGTTTCTTCAACAGAAGTCACACACCCCATAAATCGATGCCCTGAGAAAGGTCGACGCATCCTCCCGAGAAAGGTCAGGTTCCAACTGGTGTCTTTGACAGAAATTAGACACCTCACAAGTCGATGTCCTGAGAAAGGTCGGCGCATCCTCCCGAGAAAGATCAGGTTCCAACTGGTGTATTTGATAGAGGTCAGACACCCCCACAAAATAGATGCCCTGAGAAAGGTCGGCGCATCTCCCGAGAAAGGTCGCGTACTAACTAGTGTTCTCGATACAAATCAGACACCCAAAAATAGATGTCCTGAGAAAGGTCAGCGCATCTCCCGTCATGTCCACCGAAGAAAGGTTCGATCCGAGACAAATCACTTACTGCTTTGACAAGCGATCGAAGAAAGGTTCGGGCCTTGGAAAAGCATTTTCCCATCAAGGTGACCGAAAATGATATAGGCTAGTGAATCCACCTAGAGGGGGGTGTATAGGTGATTACGGATTTCTTTTGGAATCTTTTACTAAAGAATGCTTTAATATGAAGAATATATCAATAATAAATAGATCATGCATTCATAAAGTAAATAGAGTAGGGTAAGAGAGAGTTGACACAAGGATTATAGTGGTTCGGCTTATTGCAAGCCTACGTCCACTCTCCACGCTGGCAGCCAACTAGCTGTAATCACTATGTAGCAAATGAGAGCTGTTACAATTCACAAACTAGACTTCTTCAGCAGAAGGTCTCTCCTACAGCTCCTTGTTGTTTCGCACTATAAGTGACTCTCTTGATACACAATTTGAGTACGAGAGATTTTAGAGAACAAGAGATTTCAGAGGTTCTAACATCGAGATTTTTCTATCAATTCTTTCATTACTTTCGAACAACTCCGATCCACCTTAAATAGCCTTCGTGCCTCCATACCCGTTGGCACTTTCCAAGAATTCATCCAATCAACCCGTTGGACTGAATCAATTTAAGTGATCTTTACGTCGTCGAAAATATAAGTAGACAATAGCTCATCAATCCTGCTCGCCCATACAATCAGGATCTTGAGTTCCCAAAATTAGATCCTTCCAAAAATTCGCTTGATCTTCAACGGATAAAATCCGAAGAATAAATCTTCCAAGCTCACAATCACAACCAAGGATATTCCATGGATAAGTTAGGGAATATAATATCCAAAACTTACTTTCCTTAACCATAAAAATAATCTGCTATCAGCTTGGCAAAATTGTAAACTGTCTTCAGACTTAGATTTGGGTCTGGAGGTCTTTAGATTGTAACTGGGTCTAACTGTCTTCAGACGGAAAAAAACTTCAGACCGAACTTTGGATTTGACTGTCTTCAGACGGAAAACGCATGGGTCTTGAACTCTTCAGACTTTACTGACGAGTCTTGGATTCTTCAGACTCTACTGACGATGCTGTTTTGTTAACTTCGGAACTTCAAGGGATTTTTCTTCAACAGAAAAAAGGTTTGGGTCCAAGACAAACCATTGATTACTCTAACAGGATACCAAAGAGTGATTCAGGTCTTGGAGAAGCAACTTCCTCATGTCACTAGATAAGATGATGCCTTGATACTTGCCAAACTCATGGTTCACACCCTATCTCACTTACTCCCGGTAAGTAACTACATGTATATTCTTATCTGTCTTATTACATATAATGTTATATTACTCTTTCTCTGCATAGGACAGTAGGTCCCAAATAAAATGTAATCTGCTGCACATGCATGGATAAAATTTAGGCATCGGTCTATCTTTGAATGCAACCTCTGTGAGTTCACCTTCAAAGAGGGGCAGCTGTTGATGCCTCAATTTTTGATTAGGTTTTTAAAATTAATTAGGCTTTTATTTTTTACCTTTTTAGATAATAAAATGACAAAAACAACAAAACAAGCCAAAAGAAAATGAACAAAAATAAAAATAAAAAAGAAGCAGCCCCTTTTCTTTTCGCATGGGCCCTTAGGGCCCATTTTCTCCTTCAGCTCGGCCCCTTCAGGTCATCTCCTTCCTCGCGCCTCTACAACACACGTGCAAAGGGCGTGACGCTGGACGAGGGTGGATGGACAGCTACATGTGGGGGGGCAGTTGGCGGATAGGTGGTGGATGGGACATTGGTTCGGCCGGCGGAGGCTGTTCGGTGCGAGAGGACCTGCAGTCGAAGCTTCATTGCCCGGCCGCCCCCCTCGCCTATAAATAGGCCTCCCCCGACAACGGCAAGGGGCACGCCGAGTAGGGATCAAGGTTGCGAGCTTTGGACCACCCACTGAGAGACTTCAGGGGAGGCCTGAGGATGAGCAGCCGGAGATCCAAGGTTGGTCGGAGGAGAGGATCCACAGAGAGAGAGAGAGAGAGAGAGAGAGAGAGAGAGAGAGATCGAGCATAGAGGAGGGAAAGGGGCGTTGACCACCCTCCGCCATCGCCGCCATCTCTACCGTTCGCCGTTCACGGCTGCCATCTCGAACAGGTAGTGTATCGCTGTCGTTGCCGTCGCCGTCGCCATCGCAACCCCCCCTCGGTTGTCCAATCCTCGTTGCCGCCATCATCACTGCTGCCGTTGTGACACCTTGTTTCCCCCTCGGCGCCACAAATCTGGAACCCTAGGGTTCCCTATTTTCAGTCGCGGCCCCGGGACGTCGGGTCGGACCCGGGCTAGGAGTCTGGTAGGGTTTTCGCGCAAATTTGGGGCGACTAGAAATCGGGTCATGAGGTTGGATTCGGTTCAGGCGTGAATCGGATTCGGGTAGGGTTTTCGCGAATTTGAGGCGGCAGAAACCAAGTCGTGGAATCGGATTCGGGTCGGGTAGGGTTTTGAAGGAGCTAGGTCATCGAGTCGGGTCGGGTTTTCTTAAACGACATGGTCGTTGGGCCATTTTAATAATAAAAATAAAAAAGAGTCGGGCGCGCGGGCTGTGTACGTTTCGGGTTGACGACCCTGGGTTGGACCCAACCCGGCGGATCCGACCCGGGTCGGTTTTTTATATTATTTTATTATAAATAATATTTTAATAAATAAAAATAAATAAATAATTTATTTTCAAAAAATCATAAAATCATTTATTTTCGAAAAGTAAGAAAAATAATAAAAAATATTTTATTTTCCAAAAATCAAAAAAATAAAAAATATTTCATATTTTCCAAAAAATGCCAAAAAGCCAAAAAAAAAAGCGAAATATTCATAAAAAGCCAAAAAAATTCATAAAAAGCCAAAAAGATTCATATTTTCTAAAAAAATACCAAAAAAATAAAAAAATCCCTTTTTTGTTCAAAAAATAGAAAAGGACCCAAAAAATATTTTTCCTCCCTAAAATGCATGGAAAATCCCTCAAACATCCAAAAAACCTTAGGGTTTAAACAAGATTAGGTACTGAAAGGGCATTAGTTATTAATTAGTGTAATCAAGTCCCCGATCCTAATTTCTCTGGTTACGCAGGAGCAAGTATTTTTCCCAAATACTTCGCATGGGTTTGTAATCAACCCACCCCAAATTGATTAGTGGCGACTCCGTTTTAAAAATTGACTTACAGGTTAAAAACTTAGACTATTAAAGTCATGAATTGGTAGACTTGGGAGAGTCCGGGCCTAATAAATTTAGCCAAACCATTAGCCTCTGCCGGCGCTCGTACATAATTGCGGGCGCCGAAAAAGGAGGTTGCGACAGAACAATAGTGTGTGGCTGATTTTTGGAGCGAAGAAGGACCACTAGAGATTCGATGGATTTGTATGACAAGGGCTTGTGTACACGGTATGCTTTTTTCTTTTATACACTTTGCCTATTTATAGGCTCGACCCACCAATTTATACATGCAATTTATCTCTGCATTTGCCAAAGCTTTTCTTGTTGTTTTAACCCTGCCCGCAAACTTCAACTACCACCTATTAAACTAGGGACTTGTAGACATTAATCCTAGAGGAGTCTATGTTTTTCTAGAAAAAAAAAAATGATCAAAATCTCAAAACGCCCAACTTGGTTAAGATCATAGAGTGCAGTATTCTACCAACAATATCCGTAATATCTAGAGAAGTGGATTGCGCACCCAATTCATTCCTAATTACTCTCTTATATCTTATTGTTGGTTAGATGAATGAGGCTTGCTTTTGGCTAGTTAGGCATTTATAGGTTTATCGAGTTTTGTTCGTACTAAGGCATGAGAAGCATGGGCAGATTTTTGCTAGTTTGATTTATAACCTTAACTAGCCATTAAATTTTTGGTTTTATGAGGTTGTGTCGTGTTTTCAACGTAATTACTGCGTGTGTGCGGAGACGACCAATTGAATGAATTGCCGTGGTGGGCTTGCTAGGAGGATCAAATTGAACAGTCACTCTCAAGCCCCAAGAACACTAGCCTTGTACTCGCCCATATAAATCGAGGAATTGTGCTCCATATTTTTGTAGTCTGTGGCCAATTCTAGCTTCATCGCAAAACTAGTACACATTTGTGGTCTCACGAATCTTCTCAACGTTCGCTCATTCGCCATGAAGTACGAAACAGAACGAGTTTCGTTCCAATCATGCCAGGCGAATATGCCGCAAGTTGGGGACAAGATGCATCAAAGAAGATCAGCCAATTATCGGCCTAACCTTTGGAAATACGAGTTCCTCCAATCGCTTAACAACAGCTACGACCTTGTAAGATTCTAATTTGTACCTTCCGTGCTCATAAGTCTGATTTAATTTGGTTGTTAATCATCCAAATTGTTCTTTTTTGGTTGTCCTTCTTAATTGTAGTATAGCACATGAGACACATGTTAATTTTTTTTTTTTTTTTTTTTCAAAATTTGAGCAAGGTAGTATTTTGCTAAATTAATTTGTAATGTCACATGCATGGCATCAATATGTCTGTTTATCCTATATATCAGCCATCATCTAGACTTGATTTATAGCTAACATATAATGTAAGAAACCAATTCATCTAGCTCTGTACATATGCATGTAATGATTATTTCTGAAAAATTAGTGTGTGCACGAGTTGAGTCCTCTAGGGATCGAAATGGAGCCAACCCTTTCAGTCAGGCTCATTTTACAACAAGACTTCGCAATATATTTTACAATAAATTCGTAGAGGATAAATTAGTAAAATCACAATATCTTGACATTGCTCTATAAATTATTTGAGGCCTCGAAGTAGATTTTGATCTAACGAATACAACTTGATTCCACAGAAAGAAGGAACTAAAGAACACGTGGAACGGCTCGTGGAGGAAGTAAAACCAACATTATCAGAAGCAGTCAATTCACTCCTCAAGTTGGAGTTGATTGACAAGATGAGAAATTTAGGGTTGTCCAACCTTTTCGATGCTGAAATGAAAGAAGTTCTTCAAACAGTTGCATCCTCCAACGATGGTGTTTTCAACATGGAACATCATCTCTATGCCAATGCACTTCGATTTAGACTCCTTAGACAGCATGGCCATGTTGTTTCACAGGGTAAATTCTAAATATGGATGTGTGTGATTTCCTTCGTCTTAGATGTTACTATCAAATTTCAGCACATATCAAATAAAGCAATAAATAATGCCAAAGAAACCAAAGATTACTGTACAAAAATTGATTCCTTCCATACCATTCTTAACCTAGAATTACTTTTATCGATAATCAATTAATGGAGAGATTGCATACATTTAAGTGGACTTGATATCACTAGATCAAAAGCTCAATAGCCTTATGAGGATATCAATTGCTCCAAATTTTGTGCCCACAAACTTGACGTGAATTTCCAATTCAGGAAATTTTTTGATTTTGATATCACTCATTGACTTTCCAACAGAATTTTTGGTACACCCAAATGGAGAAGTCCCGCAATCGGCATACCTATTGGGACCTAGCTCTTCTTAAAAGCCTTCTTGTTCCTATAGAGAGCATCATGAAAGGAAAGTGTAATTGTAGACTAGATGGCGAAGAAGGTTTCATCCACAGTGAGGCTCTATCGAATTGAATGCATACAATCTACTCAAAGTTCATGTCAATATTCCTTGTTTTCCAATAGCATCTTCTTAGTGGTCAGTTGTCATATTTCTAACATTTAGTAACATCAAGTATAATTAATAGTATCAGCAATTATTCTCGGTTCTTTCCGGTCGTAAATCTTTGCCTTTAAATTTGCAATTAGATGCATTGAGGAGCTTCAGAGACGGAAGGAACACATTGAGCGGAAGCAACTGCGGAGACGTTGAAGCTATGGTAGAGCTTCTCGAGGCTTCGCATCTGGCTTTGGAAGGCGAAAACATTTTGGAGGAAGCGAAAGTCTTCTCGACTGGGATTCTCCAAGAGAGAGTCTCTGGTTTGGACGGTCAGCTCTTGAAGCGTGCCGTCCACGCTTTGGAGCTTCCGATGCACTGGAGGGTCCAGTGGTTCGACATCAAATGGCAAATCGACTTGTACGAGCAACAGGAGGAAAAGCAAAGTAATCTGCTGGAGCTTGCCAAGCTCAATTTCAACACGGTCCAAGCCACACACCAGAGAGATCTTATAGAGATATCCAGGTAATTTTTTAGCATAATAGAAGATATAAAAAATGCAGCGGCTTATTCAACCGAGATCCTTCTTTTGAAGGAAGGCAAGCTCATATCTTCGACTCGTGTCAAGATTTAAACATGGCAAACTCACTCATGATATATGGGCTAAATTCAGCCTAGGAATGTGCCAGTTTTGATATTATGTATACTAGACGTGGTGTGAGTTTAATATATTTTGGTTTTGATTAGTTGCTTTGGTAATTTCAGGTGGTGGAGGGATCTGGGACTTATCGAACAAGTGGACTTCACAAGGGATCGTCCGGTCGAGAGTTTCTTGTACGCCCTCGGACTCTCTCAGGAGCCACGGTTCAGCTCACTCCGAAAATCTCTCACAAAAGTCGTCATCTTTATACTAGTGATTGACGATGTCTACGACCTTTACGGTTCGTTGGAGGAATTAGAATGCTTCACCAGCGCCGTTACCAGGTTGGCCCCGTTGCCTCCCGATCTCTTCCTCTCGTCTTCATTTTCGCTAACTGGAAGTCCAATGCTTCTAGATGGGACTCGGAGCCGATTCAACAACTTCCCGAGTGCATGAATGTCTGTTTCCGAGCACTTCACGATGTTACATACGAGATCGCTCATGAAATTGGCAAGGAGGAGGATTGGCATCGAGTGCTGCCACATCTCACGAAAGCCGTAAGCAAAAAGCTCGTGGATAACTGCATATGCTTGCATTGGTCATCCTAATTAATTTTGCGCCCTTACATAATTAATCATCTTTGGTTGAATCATTTGTTTTCCTTATTTTATTTTAGTGGGCAGACTTTTGCAAAGCACTACTTACTGAAGCAAAGTGGGACCGTTTGGGCTACACACCCTCTTTGGAAGAGTACTTGAGCAATGCTTGGACATCCTCTTCAGGACCCCTGCTCTTGTCCCATGCTTATTTCTTTGTGGGACATATGAAATTGGAGGATGCAGCAGAATTGGTGGAGAGAAACAAGGATCTGGTATACAATGCGTCAATGATAATGCGACTCTGCAACGACCTAAGAACGTCCAAGGTAACCATCAAAATCTTGCGAAAAAGCTACGGACGCATTGGATTTGACATGTACAGATTTTTAGCTTGCCATAGAATCTTATGTTAACACGACGCTCATCAACATTGAACTGAGGAGATTGAATCTCATTAACACATTAAATTGATTTCTTTTTCGATTAGGCCGAAATAGAAAGAGGAGATGCTCCATCATCAATGGTGTGTTACATGCGAGAAGCAAACGTATCAGAAGACATGGCTCAGAAGCATATCAAGGGATTAATAGACCAAGCATGGAAAAGCATTAATGCTCATTGCTTTGTCAATGCTGAGACACCATTTCTCCGACCCTACATCGATGTCACTGTGAATGCCGCTCGTGCTGCGCACATGGTCTACCAATCCGGAGATGGGTTTGGCGTCCAGGACAGCAAGATCGGGAAGCAAATGCTATCTGCTGTGATCGAGCCTCTAGCTCTTGATTAAGATATTACCGCAAAGTCTAATAGTATTATGTCTTATTATGTCCTGTTCAATGAACACTCAATTAACCGTCAGTTTGTTACAAATATCCCAATCAGAAAGTTTGTTATCTAAGCGTCTTTGATAAAATGAAGACTTAAATCTTGGTGGGCCGACCACTCTTGCATAATAAGTTGGACTATGTATAGCGATTTCCGTTTACATAATATGTTGGGCCCCACACACCTCTCATTTCTTGATGTGAATAAAACCTCACTAAATGTTCAGAAGTCAAACTCTGCAGATTCGTATCGGCACAAAGACGCAGCTCCTCTAACATCTGCATTCTCTTTATGAAAGTTCCTAGCTTTCTTATCGCAAGAGAACATGCTCATGGCAATTGGAAAGGAGTTTTTACTTCCGAAAGGCGCCAATTGTCACCCATTTTTTTTTCCTTCTGGATGATCTCTATCTGCTTTGCAAGGCGGAATGTGAAAATTGTGGGACTGTTAGCTAAGTGCTCGCTCTTTTCTCTGATTCATCGGGGGAAGAGGGAACAGGAAAAAGTCAAAGATAGTCTCTCCAGAAATGTCACTGAGGAGGATAGAAGCAACTTGGACCTCTAAATTTGCTAGTCAGCAAGAAATTGGGGAAAAGCTTGCTGGTAGCTGGGCCCCTATGTTGTCCATGGTTGGAAAAAATATTCTCATTAGGTCCACTAACGAGGCGATCATGTGCAGATCGAGAATCTTCCCTCCAGCATCTTCGATTGGCTACATAAAATATAAGATGATGAGCTAATACCGCCAAAAATTTTAAATTATACTTACGATGATAGTAATGTCCAAAAATTTTCTTTGTATTAGGGGTGGTTCCAACCTATTTCAACGATGACACCAATATCGAAAGTTCTATTTTGTGATAAAACTCCCTAAACATGTACCGGTGTAATAAGAACAACCCCCATCACTAAAAATCCGAAGTGGTGGCTTGCATGCTCAATAGCCAGCCAATGGAGCAGATGCGGATCTGACGTTGCTTTCGTCTATGCCAAAGGACATTGTTTCATGGACTATGTCACTTCAAGGACTCTAAAAAGAGCCAAAGAGACAATTTATTATAGAGGAGGTCCTTTTTTTTTGAAGAAAACCACCTAGTTTTACCGGTTGTAAACCTTGAGGGTCAAGGATTTTAATACATATAAATCACATACAAACCTACAAATTGACGAACTACGTCGTCTTGGGGTAGAGTAAAATCACGTCAGCCCTATTTCCTTGCCATTGTCCATGCAAGACGCCACATCAGTTTTTTTATAGCCATCGTTGATGGCAATATGACAGAAGGTATTTTTGGGTTACATATACAAGTATGGGTTATTAGTGACAACGAAGTTTTATTTGTGGTATTGACATCACCGTGGACAAAATTTAGGAGTTGTTAGGGTAGACGGAGATATTTTTTGACAGTGGAGAAGTCGGCTTTGGCATCCGATGGAGAAGTCGCGCAATCGACTAATGGACTTAGTTCTACTGAAAAACCCTTCTCATTTCTAGAGAGGGAATAATGAAAAGAAAAGTAATTGTGAACTAGACGATCAAAAAAGTTCGGTCCACAGAGAGATACTATGAAATTAAATGCATACAATCTACCCAAATTCCATATGTCATCATTCACTGTTTAGAAATATTGTCTTCTGAGTCCTTAGTCCTCAAACTTTCTTATATTCAGTAATATATTGGGTATAGTTAGTAGTATTAGCAATTATTGTCAGTTCTGTCCAGTCATTATCTTCCACTTTCAATTCGGTAAACAGATGAATTGAGAAGCTTCAAAGAAGAAAGCAACACAATCAACAGAAGCAATTGCGAAGATGTTGAAGCTATGATGCAGCTTCTTGAGGCTTCACATCTGGCTCTGGAAGGTGAAAACATTTTGGACGAGGGAAAGCCTTCTCAACTGGGGTCTTCTTGAGAGAGTCTCCAGTTTGGACGGTCGGCTCCTCAAATGCGCCGTTCATGCTGTGGAGCTTCCGATGCACTGGAGGGTCCAGTGGTTCGACATCAAATAGCAAATCGACTTGTATGAGCAACAGGAGGACAAGCAAAGTAATCTGCTTCAGCTTGCCAAGCTCAATTTCAACACTGTCCAAGCCACACACCAAAGAGATCTTAGAGATATATCCAGGTAATTTCTGCACTCTCAAACTCACTCATGATACATACGGTGTGAATCCATCCTAAGAATTGTCTACTTTGAAGATATCTTTAAGGGACATGATGTGATTTTCACAGCTTTTGATTTGATTAGTTGCTTCGGTAAATTCAGGTGGTGGAGGGATCGGGGACTTATCGAACATGTGGACTTCGCAAGGGATCGGCTGGTCGAAAGTTTCCTTTGTGCGCTTGGCCTCTCTCAAGAGCCACAGGTCAGCTCTTTTTGAAAATCTCTCACCGTAAAAGTAGAGATTTTAGAAAAGTCAAAGAAAAAGGGTGGGACCCACTTTAAATAAAGAAATAAAAAGAAACAAAAAGGAGAAGAGATAAAAAGAAAAGGAAGCCCACGTTCGGGCAGAGAAGAAAAGGAGGAAAGAAAGAAAGAAAGAAAGAAAGAAGAAGAAGAAGAAGAAAGAGAAGAAAGAAGAGAAAGGGCTTTGTGTGTTCAAGCCGTGGGTAGCTCAGCAAGCTTATTTACAACGCCCGGTAAGTGATCACACCTTTCATTCTTCCAATCGGGGTAGTTTCGGAGTTAGGGTTTGAAATTCAGAATTTGGGAAAAATCGAGCGGCGAAGTCCGATTTTGGAGTCGTTGAGCCATGTATTTTTGTAAGAATGATAGTTTAAAGTGTTGTAGAGCCGTGGGATTTTACGGATCGTGATTTGAGCTTGTGGTTTGCCCGAAACAAAATTTCGAAGTTTCCGCGCGCAGTGAACAGTTCACGTCCAGCAGCTTTGGGCCCGTATTTTGTCATCTTTCGGCTTGATTTTGAGATGGCCAAGTTGGGATTCTTGTAGTATGTTTGAAGGGCTTTCTATTGATTATAAATATGTTCAGATTGGGGTTCGGAAGAGAAAGTTAAGGTGCGATCAAGTTTTGCGCCTAAACTCCGTGTTGCAAATGGCTTGAATAATCGCTTTGGTTATGCGATTTATTAGCATATAGGACTCGTTTTGTTAACATTAGACATATTATAGCTGTTTCATGGTTGAAGTAGAGTGTTACCCAAATTTAATGTTGCTTCTCGCTTATTTGATAGGATCGCGAGATCGAAGGATCAAATAATGTGTGTTATTTGATTTTGGGACATCCTCAGGTGAGTAGTACTAATGTTTTCTTTGGTTTTGTGACACTCATGTATTAAGGTAAGATTGATCGACATGTGAGGGAGTGAGGAACTATTTATAATATATTGATGGATATGGTGCTCGGTAATTTTGAATTATTGTGGGAGGATTCGACAAACCTCTCTTGAAGAGTTATGTATGCTGTTTTGGTACAATTGATTTATGTGGTTATGTGATGACTATTGAAACATGGTATGTGTTGTGTTGAGGAAATCAATTGTGTCGTGAATAGGTAAAGGACCAAGTGCTACACCGACAACGAAATTTCGTGTGAGTCACCTCTAGGGCCTTGTAGTCAAGGGCTAAGTGCTACATGGTGACTTGAGTTATATGGGAGCCACCTCTAGGGCCTTGCACTACTGACATGCATGGTAAAAGACTAAGTGCTACACGATAACGTAACTTCGTGGGAGCCACCTCTAGGGCCTTGTACTATTGCTATATGTGGTCAAGGGCTAAGTGCTATACAATAACACAATTTCGTGGGAGTCACCTCTAGGGCCTTGAGTTTGGATATTGAACGTGGAATGAGCCATTGATATGAGATAGGATGAGTCCAATAATTGAACAAATTGGTGATGCTGGTTTGGTTATTATTGATGAATGAGAAATTTTGCTATTTAATATAGCTTGGTTGAGGTAAAACATGATGCCTTTTTGTTCATGCAGGTTATCATATTTTTGTTTAACAATAATAAGTCATGTCTTAAGTTTTAAATGTATAAGATGGACGTTTGATATGCTTTTATGGTATGTATTACTCACTAGGCTAAGGTTGCTCATTTTATTTATCTTCCATGTTTTCAGGTCCTAGGGTTAACAACTAGTAAGACGAGAGCGCTCTTGGAAAAATTTTTGGGAGTTCTAATTTGGGTATGATTTAAGAAAGTAGTATACATAAACCTTGCTAGTGGTTGGACTGGTTGAGTTCTAAATGTATATTTCTTTTTGGTGGATTATGGAAACTCTAAGGTTGCAACCAATTTGTTAGTTTATCTGATTTGTACATATATATATTTTATGGAAGAACAACCGTGTCATCCCCATTCCTTGTAGTTTTGGGGTGTGACATCTTTTGGTATCAAAGCCAAAGCTTTTATCTTTCTAAGTAGAGATATGGGACGTTGAGAGATTTGGCGATAGGTCTTAATTTGCTAACCTTTTTGATACTAAGGTGTAATTTTATTCTTGGGTCTAGGTGATCATGCGTACCGACTTAGAGACACTTGCTTCACTTCGTAAAAACAGCAAAGGCAAGCGAGTTGCTACCCCTAATACTAGAGATGTGCCTCAAGCTTCTCGAGGTGCAGCTTTAAGGAGGAGACTAGAGGACCGATTTGATGGGAGTCTTGATTTGGATGAAGCTAGGGAAGAGCCCCAAGAGCCGGTTCCTCCGACTGAGTTCACGCAGGCGATGATTCACCGGTATCGTCAAGCGAAAGAATTAAGTGAAGGTGGAGTAGCTGGCTCATGCACCTTCGCCCAATTCAAAAGGCGGATCCACCTAAGTTTGATGGGAAGTTGGATCCTCTCAAGGCTGATGATTGGATTAGAAACATGGAGGGGATTTTTAGAGCCGAGAATGTTCGTGATGACCAAAAGGTCAACTTTGCCACTCGATGCTTAGAAGGCGAAGCTATTAGCTGGTGGGAAGGAACTAGGCCAGCTCTCGGAGATAATGATGTAATCATTTCATGGAAGGACTTCACTGAGGCTTTTAACGCCCAATTCTTTCCAGAATCTTTCCAAGCGAAGATGAGAAGCAACTTTGTCAATATATCTCAGGGTAGCTTAACAGTTATGGAGTACGCGAACCGCTTTAATCGGTTAAGTAAATTTGAGGATGGTTTTGTGGCCAATGAAAGGCGTAGGGGTGAACACTTTCAACGTGGGCTTCGACCGGATATTCGTACTATACTCATACCATTTGAACTAACATCATACAAAGATGTTTTGAATCGAGCAATTAGGATCGAGCAAGACATTTTGGAGCGTGGCACACAAGGAGCAACTCAACACAAGAGATTTAAGCCCACCGATTACCAGGACAATCGTACTAGTGATAGCGGGAAGCAAAGAGATTTCAATCGGCTAGGTAGGTTTCGAAATCAAAGTGGTCAAAGCACTTGTGCTACTTGTGGAAAACTTCATGGCGGTCGATGTTATCGTAAATTAGGAGCATGTTTTGTTTGCGGAAAATGGAACACATGGCACGTGATTGCCCCACGAAGAGGAATATTCCTACGGATGGTAGGATATGTTATGTATGTGGACAATCGGGACACATCTCACGCAATTGTTCCATGCGGAGGAATGCTCATTCCTTTGGTAGGCCCCAAGGGGATCCACAAAAACAAAGTGCAAGTGGGAAAGTTTTTGCGATGACGAAAGAGGATGCGGAGGCGTCTAACACGGTTGTCGCAGGTAATATTTCTATTGCCTCACAACATGCTTATGCGTTATTTGATTCTGGTGCTACGCATTCCTTTATTTCAACTAAATTTGCAAAGAAGCTTGATGTGTTACCTGACCCTCTTGAATGTGAATTGCGTATTGATACTCCTACTGGCGATTTCTTAGTTACTCGTCATGTGTTCAAAAGATGTGTGCTTCAGATTAATAATGTTGAAATGCCTGTGGATCTAGTGGAGTTAAATATTCGAGATTTTGATGTTATTATAGAGATGGATTGGTTATCCACATATCGTGCTACTGTTGATTGTTTTTCAAAGAAAGTGATGTTTAAACTTCCAAATCAACCCGAAATCTCTTTTTCGGGTGGTTGTCAAGACACTTTTCCAATATTGATCTCGGCTTTACAAGCGAATAAATTTTTGAGAAAAGGTTGCTATGGTTATTTAGCTTGTGTAAAAGACACAAGTAAGGTTATAGGGAAGTTGGAGAATATTCGTTGTTAGGGACTTTCCAAGTGTGTTTCTGAAGATTTACCAGGTTTGCCTCCTGATAGAGAAATGGAGTTTTGTATTGAATTAATGCCTGGTACAACACCAATCTCTAAGGCACCATATCGGATGGCACATGCTGAATTGAAAGAACTGAAAATGCAGCTACAAGAGCTTTTGGATAAGGGTTTCATCGAGAACCGGTGTTTCGCCTTGGGGAGCTCTGTTCTATTTGTGAAAAAGAAAGATGGTAGTATGCGGCTTTGCATAGATTATCGAGAGCTTAATAAGGTAACGGTCAAAAAAAAAATATCCTTTGCCTCGGATTGATAATTTATTTGATCAACTTCAGGGAGCTCAGGTATTCTCCAAGATTGACCTTCGTTTTGGGTATCATCAGTTGAAGATAAAAATAGATGATGTGCCTAAAACCGCTTTCAGAACAAGGTATGGCCATTATGAATTTCTTGTCATGCCTTTTGGATTAACAAATGCGCCTGCTGCCTTCATGGACTTGATGAACAGGGTGTTCAGGGAATATCTAGACAAATTTATTGTGGTGTTCATTGATGACATCCTAGTGTATTCGAAGAGTTTAGAGGAACACGAACAACACTTGAGAATTGTCTTGCAGACTTTGCATGAAAAGGAGTTGTATGCAAAATTTAGTAAGTGTGATTTCTGGCTTGATCATATAGAATTCTTAGGTCATGTGATCTCGAAGGATGGCATATTAGTGGATCCAAAGAAGGTTGAAGCAGTTGTTAAGTGGAATCGCCCAACTAATATTACAGAAGTGAGAAGTTTCCTTGGGCTAGCTAGCTACTATAGGCGATTTGTAGAGGGATTCTCAAAGATTGCTGGTCCACTTACCCGTCTAACTCAGAAGAGAGTTAAATTTGAATGGTCAAACCAATGTGAGTGCAGTTTTCAAGAGTTGAAGAGACGGCTGGTGTCAGCTCCTATTCTAACTCTACCTTCAGGAAGTGGTGGCTTCGTAATCTACTGCAACGCATCCAAAGAAGGTTTGGGTTGTGTTCTTATGCAAGATGGCAAAGTTGTTGCTTACGCTTCTAGACAATTGAAATTACATGAGAAGAACTACCCCACTCATGATTTGGAGTTAGCGGCGGTTGTGTTTGCCTTGAAGAAATGGCGGCACTATTTGTACGGTGAAAAATGTGAAGTTTTTACTGATCACAAGAGTCTAAAGTATATCTTTACTCAGAAAGAACTGAACATGAGGCAAAGAAGATGGTTAGAACTTTTGAAGGATTATGACTTGTCCATTAATTACCATCCGGGTAAGGCTAATGTGGTAGCGGATGCTTTGAGTCGTAAATCCTTTGGAAATATGGCAACTTTGCTCACTTCTCAAAAATCCATTCTTGAAGATATGCGGAAGTTAGACTTGGAAGTATTGGTACATCAGCTTGGTGCTCAGCTAGCTAACCTTCAAGTACAACCTATGTTGATTGACAGAATTAAGGCTAAACAGAATGAAGATCCACAATTACAAAAATTTAGAGAAGGTGTGGAAGCTGGAAGACAAGCGGATTTTAGTTTACATGTAGATGGATCCTTGAGGTTTCATGGTCGACTATGTGTTCCTGAAGACTCAAAGCTGAAAAAGGAGATCTTGCAAGAAGCTCACAGCACTAGATTTTCAATTCATCCGGGAAGCACTAAAATGTATAGGGACTTGAGAGAAAAGTTTTGGTGGGTTAACATGAAAAAGGATATTGTAAAATTTGTGGATCAATGTCTAGTTTGCCAGCAAGTGAAAATTGAGCATCAGAAACCAGGTGGACAGTTACAACCTTTAGAAGTTCCTAAATGGAAATGGGAACATATCACCATGGACTTTGTAGTTGGTCTACCGAGGACGCCAAGTGGTAAGAATGCTATATGGGTGATTGTCGACCGATTGACTAAGTCCGCTCACTTTTTGTCATATCGATTTGGCCTTTCAATGGAAGATATGGCAAAGCGATATGTTAATGAGATAGTGAAGCTTCATGGAGTTCCAGTAAGCATTGTTTTTGACAGGGATCCCAGATTCGTGTCTAACTTTTGGAAGAGTTTGCAAGGAGCATTGGGCACTAAACTCAACTTGAGTACAGCTTTTCATCCTCAAACAGATGGACAGTCAGAGAGAACGATCCAAACATTAGAGGATATGTTGAGATCATGCATCATTGACTTTGGCGGTTCTTGAAATGAACATTTACATTTGGCGGAATTTTCTTATAATAACAGTTATCACTTCAGCATTAAAATGGCACCCTTTGAAGCTTTATATGGCTGAAAATGCAGAAGTCCTATTTGTTAGGACGATGTTGGTGAGAAAAGACTAACTGGCCCTGAGTTCATTCAACAATCAGAAGAGAAAGTTAGGCTGGTTCGGGAACGTCTCAGAGCGGCTCAAAGTCGTCAGAAAAGTTATGCGGATCTTAAAAGACGCAAGTTAGAATTTAGTGTGGGGGATCACGTATTCTTAAAAGTTTCTCCTACGAAGGGTGTATTGAGATTTGACACACGTGGGAAGTTAAGTCCAAGGTACGTGGGACCATTCTTGATCTTAGAGAAGATTGGTGAAGTCGCTTATAAATTGGCTTTGCCACCGGCGCTATCAGGTGTACATAATGTGTTCCATGTTTCTTTGTTGCAGAAATATGTGTCAAATCCTGATCATGTGTTAGACTTTACTCCATTGAGATTACGGGAGAACTTGACATATGAGGAGTGGGCTATTCGTATTGTTGATAAGAAGGATCAAGTGCTGCGACGACGAACTATTCCTTACGTGAAAATACAATGGCAAAATCACACCGAGAGAGAGGCTACTTGGGAACTTGAAGAGGAGGCAAGACGCAAATACCCTCACTTGTTTCATGATTGAAGTACATGTAAATTTCGAGGACGAAATTTTTTTGTAAGGAGGGTAGAATGTAAAAGTAGAGATTTTAGAAAAAGTCAAAGAAAAAGGGTGGGACCCACTTTAAATAAAGAAATAAAAAGAAACAAAAAGGAGAAGAGATAAAAAGAAAAGGAAGCCCACTTCGGGCAGAGAAGAAAAGGAGGAAAGAAAGAAAGAAAGAAGAAGAAGAAGAAGAAGAAGAAGAAGAAGAAGAAAGAGAAGAAAGAAGAGAAAGGGCTTTGTGTGTTCAAGCCGTGGGTAGCTCAGCAAGCTTATTTACAACGCCTGGTAAGTGATCACACCTTTCGTTCTTCCAATCGGGGTAGTTTCGGAGTTAGGGTTTGAAATTCGGAATTTGAGAAAAATCAAGCGGTGAAGTCCGATTTTGGAGTCGTTGAGCCATGTATTTTTGTAAGAATGATAGTTTAAAGTATTGTAGAGCCGTGGATTTTACGGATTGTGATTTGAGCTTGTGGTTTTCCTAAAACAAAATTTCGAAGTTTCCCGCGCGCAGTGAACAGTAGACGTCCAGCAGCTTTGGGCCCATATTTTGTCATCTTTCGGCTTGATTTTGAGATGGCCAAGTTGGGATTCTTGTAGTATGTTTAAAGGGCTTTCTATTGATTATAAATATGTTTAGATTGGGGTTTGGAAGAGAAAGTTAAGGCGTGATCAAGTTTTGCGCCTAAACTCCGTGTTGCAAATGGCTTGAATAATCGCTTTGGTTATGCGATTTATTAGCATATAGGACTCGTTTTGTTAACATTAGACATATTATAGTTGTTTCATGGTTGAAGTAGAGTGTTACCCAAATTTAATATTGCTTCTCGCTTATTTGATAGGATCGCGAGATCGAAGGATCAAATAATGTGTGTTATTTGATTTTGGGACATCCTCAGGTGAGTAGTACTAATGTTTTCTTTGGTTTTGTGACACTCATGTATTAAGGTAAGATTGATCGACATGTGAGGGAGTGAGGAACTATTTATAATATATTGATGGATATGGTGCTCGGTAATTTTGAATTATTGTGGGAGGATTCGACAAACCTCTCTTGAAGAGTTATGTATGCTGTTTTGGTACAATTGATTTATGTGGTTATGTGATGACTATTGAAACATGGTATGTGTTGTGTTGAGGAAATCAATTGTGTCGTGAATAGGTAAAGGACTAAGTGCTACACGGCAACAAAATTTCGTGTGAGTCACCTCTAGGGCCTTATAGTCAAGGGCTAAGTGCAACATGGTGACTTGAGTTACATGGGAGCCACCTCTAGGGCCTTGCACTACTGACATGCATGGTAAAGGACTAAGTGCTACACGATAATGTAACTTCGTGGGAGCCACCTCTAGGGCCTTGTACTATTGCTATATGTGGTCAAGGGCTAAGTGCTACACGATAACACAATTTCGTAGGAGTCACCTCTAGGGCCTTGAGTTTGGATATTGAGCGTGGAATGAGCTATTGATATGAGATAGGATGAGTCCAATAATTGAACAAATTGGTGATGCTGGTTTGGTTATTATTGATGAATGAGAAATTTTGCTATTTAATATAGCTTGGTTGAGGTAAAACATGATGCCTTTTTGTTCATGCAGGTTATCATATTTTTGTTTAACAATAATAAGTCATGTCTTAAGTTTTAAATGTATAAGATGAACGTTTGATATGCTTTTATGGTATGTATTACTCACTGGGCTAAGGTTGCTCATTTTATTTATCTTCCATGTTTTCAGGTCCTAGGGTTAACAACTAGTAAGACGAGAGCGCTCTTGGAAAAATTTTTGGGAGTTCTAATTTGGGTATGGTTTAAGAAAGTAGTATACATAAACCTTGCTAGTGGTTGGACTGGTTGAGTTCTAAATGTATATTTCTTTTTGGTGGATTATGGAAACTCTAAGGTTGCAACCAATTTGTTAGTTTATCTGATTTGTACATATATATATATATATATATATATTTTTTTTATGGAAGAACAACCGTGTCATCCCCATTCCTTGTAGTTTTGGGGTGTGACACTCACCAAGGTCATCATCTTGATACTGGTGATCGACGATCTCTACGATCTTTATGGTTCGTTGGAGGAGCTAGAATGTTTCACTGACGCCATTACCAGGTTGGCCACGATGCCTCTCAAATTTCTTCCTTTCGTGTTTGCTCAGTTCGTATTCTCTAACTGGAAAGTCTGATGCTTCTAGATGGGACTTAGACCAGATCCAACAGCTTTCCAAGTGCATAAAGGTCTATTTTCGAGCGATTCGTGATGTTACGTATGAGATTGCTCATGAAATTGGCAAGGATGAAGATTGGCATCGAGTACTACCACATCTCATGAAAGCCGTAAGCAAAAAAAACTGTCGGATAACTGCATATCCTTGCATATGTCACCACAACTAATTTATGTCACCGCAACTAATTTACTTCCTTATTAGGAATCATCTCCGATTAAATCTCTTGTTTCCCTCATTTTTCACAGTGGTCAGATTTTTGCAAAGCGTTACTTAATGAAGCAAAGTGGGAAAATATGGGCTACACGCCATCTTTGGAAGAATACTTGAGCAATGCATGGACATCATCTTCAGGACCTCTGATCTTGTCTCATGCTTATTACATCATGGGACGTGTGAAATTGGAGGATGCGGCAGATTCGCTAAAGAGAAACAAGGATCTGATTTACAATGTGTCCATTATAATTCGACTTTGCAATGACCTTGGAACGTCAACAGTAATTATCAAACTTCTGTGTGAATGTTATAAACAAACTGAATTTGACATGATGGACAAATTCTTAGCTTGCAGAAAAATCTTGTGCTTTACACACATACAGAGTAAAGGAGATTGAATCTGATTAACAAGTTAAATTGATTTATTTGTTTGATTAGGCTGAAAGAGACAGCGGAGATGCTCCATCCTCAGTGATGTGTTACATGCGAGAAGCGAATGTGTCAGAGGACATTGCCCGAAAGCACATCAAGATATTGATAAACCAAGCATGGAATAGCATTAATGCTCATTGCTTTGGCAATGCCGAGATTCTCCGACCCTTCATCAATGTCACCGTGAATGCGGCTCGTGTTGCATATGCTTTACCAGTTTGGAGATGGGTTTGCCATCGCGGACGGCCACATTCAGCGGCAAATTCTATCTATTGTCATCAAGCCTCTCGCTCTCGACTGAGATACTGACGCAAGTGTAATCACAGAGCTTGTGTGTAAGCTAGAATAGCTGCTGCCGGTCCAAAGATTGAGGGCTATAGGCAAATTGTATCCTAGGCTGTGCAATAACTGCGTTTGTGTTTCGGTGGTAATATCGGCCAAGTACCTTTTTCATCAAAGGTTGATCTTTGGATTTTATTGAATCGGGTTCAATGGCGAGTCGCATCGAAAGCAAATTGTGCAACAAGAACGATTAAATCTAGAGAAAAGTAAATGCAAGTACAAGAAATTGACAAATCGAAAAAATTAAAATTGAGAAATTACATAAACATTTGTGTTAAGGATTGTGTCTTTTACAACAATTCAACACGGCTTTATATAACCCTGTACAAAGTGTAACCGCTTACAAGCTATTAGTATTCCAATTACTGATTACAATTGCATCTGCATGACTTCAGGCTCCATGATTGTATGTTGACCTAATCTATAGGCAGTTACAACTGTTCAATTGTCATTGGACTTAATTATTAATCGCTGTCTTCACTTTGGCATCTTCACTTTGTCTTTAATTTCTGTTTTCAACACTTGTCCATAGTAACAATCGTAGACCAATCACCATGATACGTCAATAGCCGTATCATGGTAATCGAACGTCATAGTCATCAACAAGCGTATCCGCTTCCAATAACTCATTGATAGTATAATCGTACTTAACTCCAAGCTTTATGTGACATCCTGAAATTCGATCCCATTTCAATAATAGGAAATTGTTGTTTCGTCAACACGTCTATGGTCATTTTACTCTAAGTTAGCCACTCACGAGTTAACTAATATATTAGGTGAAGCCGTTAAGAGATATAAATGCGACAAACTAGATAATTCGATCGGAAATCGATTGCTCAACCGTAATAATCGGTAAGGGCCAATACGACACTGTTATAATTGAATTGTGATTGGATATAGGTCAATTCGATGGAATCACGTGATTGAATTGCGGGTGATTCCACATGATTGCGAAATTAGCGTCAAATGGCACTAACCCGATTTTCTATCGAAATTATACTTAGGACACGTAATTGAAACCTTATGATTTTTATGACAACTGAGAGTTAGTTACAAGTCGAAGTCACTTACGAGTCGGAGATGCACAAACATGGATTGAAAATTATTGACCACAGGTCAAATGCGCAAAAATCTCTAAAAGCTACCCGAAAGGTTAGGTTGTACTAAAATCGTGTTCAATCAATTTTAACCATGAAATTGAATTCGTTTTCGGGAATTGAACGTTCAAGCGTGTCATGATCCATTTTTAGGACATCGTCTCGTCTTTTGGAGAAATTTTGTCAAGCCCGGAATTTTGCGAAAAAAATCAATCTTGAACAAAAAGAAATGGAAGAAATTTGGATGGGCTGGTTCAAGGCTTTATTTGGCCACCAAAATAAATTTATTTGTGAAGAAATGAAGGGAAATTAGCCATTGGGTCGTTCCTTGACTAGTAAGTGGTTGAAGACTTTGGGGCAAACCACTTGAGTGCTTGGATATTTTGTAAGCAATGTGATTAGCCAAGCAATGGACTTTCAATTCCTCTCTTTCCCTCTCTCCTTCCCCCTACTCAGCTGACCGAACCCCCCGCCCCCACTTCTTTCTTCTTCTTTTTCTTCTTCTTCTTCTTCTTCTTCATTTCTTCCTTGCTGCTATCACATCATCCACCTTGCCGCCAAGCAACCGCCGCCACAACGCCACCCGCTTAGCTCCACTACTAGCCCAACCGTCCAACTATCCTAGCTCCTCATACCTACCTCACCGTCAGCTCGGCCAGCAGCTCGCATTTTCTCGGCCACACCCCCACAAGAACATTGAACCATCGCTGCTGCGCCTACACTTCACGCCCAACCAGCAACCACTAACCTATCCAACTCGATTTTATGGTATTTAAATAGAAAAATACCGGGATCGGTTTTTGATGCCAAAATTTTATATACTATATATAATCGTGGAATTTCAAATTGGGAGCGTACTACGTTTATTGCTTTGATTTAAATACGTGATCACGCATGATTATTTTACTGATATTTTTAATATGAAGAAAATGAGCCAAATTCATCATTTAAATACAAGGTATTTTGATGCAAAGCACAATGTTCTTGGCCAAGTATTGATGTGCATGTGGTCACCATCGAAACCCATCACCCGATGAGAGTTGGGGAGGCGATGTCTGATTAAGTTCGGATGCCCCTTGTCAACAGATGCCAGTTGCAGTGGAGGTTGGGCCGATGCTCCTTTATGGAATGCCGTCTAGGTGTAGACGTTGCCATGCCCAACGGAGTGAGACAACGCCCAATTATGCTGGATGACCACCGAATATTGAGTTGGCCATATCCGATGGGTCGTAATAACTAGAACACGCTTGAGTGGTTGTGATAGCTACGCCTAATTATGGGGCAAAATTATGTGGCACGGTATGGGACGTGTTATAACAATTTTACCTTATAATCAGGATCCATGCGATTGGTTGTGAATGAAATGATGTGTTCTAGTTATTGAATTACACATGTTACAATCATAAATGCATATGTGACGAGCTAATGTGTAGGACACACCGAGGCGAGGTAAGTTTGTTATGACGCCTGTTTAGGCTGCCTCTAGGTGAATTTGCATCCTAATCGGGGTTTAGGGTGTCACGATTGGAACCCCGAGCATGCGTACATCCCTCGATGGTCGATCAAATTAGGAAGTTCCCAAAACGCGTTGACAGCCCATTCTTTTTATGCACATGCGGAAGCAAATTAGGCAATCATCCAATCAATCATCAAACATGGGATAAAAAAGCAGGACAACCAATTTTCACAAAACACACTTTATAAACATATCAGGTTCAACCTACAAGTTTATACACATCAGTTTGTCTCCAAAAAGAAACTACTAAGCTACCTACGCTCCGAACACTTCAACCTCGGGCTCCTAGCTCTCCACTTTAGGGACCTTAAAATATTTAAACCACAACGGGGTTAGAATAAATCTCAGCAAGTCAGCACCCTCAACACCCTAAACCCTGATTAGGATGAGAATTCATCTAGAGGCAACTTTTTTTTTTTTTTTTTTTTGGTTAGTCCTACTCTATACCTATTCTACACTCACTCTCAGACTTTTGCCCTGCCTTTTGCAGGGCGTGGGCGTCGAAACCCACTCCTGAAACTTGCGCGTCCCCACCCCATCCCTCCCTGAAAAGGTGAGGGTTTGAACCCCTCACCTCCCCCTTCCATGTTGGAAGGGTGGCCATTGGGGCGAATCCCAGTGATTTCTAGAGGCAACCTAAACATGCACCATATATGACTTACCTTGCCTCAGCACCTTCCTGCACATTAGTACATCTCATATATCATATGCATATAGTAAATGCATTCAATAACTGGAACACCTCATATGATTCATCAAATATTCACAAGAGTCCCAATTATAAGACCAAATCATTATGACACATCCCATTCCGTGCCACATAATTTCGTCCCATAATTTGGCATGGATATCTCATATCGATGGTTCAATCCACACTCAATATCCAAACTGAAGGCCATAAAGGTGACTCCCACAAAATTACGTTGTCGTGTAGCACTTAGCCCTTGATCACATAAAGCAATAGTACAAGACCCTAGAGGTAGCTCTTACGAAGTTACGTTATATTGTAGCATTTAGTCCTTTACTATGCATGTCAATAGTGCAAGGCCCTAGAGGTTGCTCCCATGAGACTCAAGTCATCATGTAGCACTTAGCCCTTTACTACAAGGCCCTAGAGGTGACTCACACGAAATTTTATTATTGTGTAGCACTTAGTCCTTTACTCGCTCACAACACATTTGATTTCCTCAATACAACACATCATCTTTCAATAGTCATCACATAATCACATAATTACATATCATCACGCATAAGTTCTAAGCATGCCACAAGTCAACTATATAACCAAATATACACTATCCAGCAAGCGCTATGTCACGCCCCGATTCTCAGGCACGCGCACATCCCTTACCTTTGGTCGATTTTAAAATGCAATATCCCAGGACTATGTATCGCCGACCCCTTTCATTTATATATGCACATGCGGAAGTATTTAAAAATCCCCAGACAATAAAACAATGGGATAGAAAAGCAGGCCACAATTTTTATTTATTGAAATTCACAACTTCACAAATATAGGGTTTACAAAGAGAATAGGACCATGCTCGGGATCATCATCCCAGTCCTCCTCAGATCTTTCACCACTAAGCTCATTTTCTTCAAACTCTTCATCTCCTCCTTCTCGCTCATCCTCAACTTCAAAAGCCGGCTCATCTTCGGGAAATCTAGGGGCCTAAAATGTAATCCCACAACCGGGATGAGACTATGTCTCAGCGAGTTCTACCTCCCTAAGACCCGATTAGTAAACTAATACACTTTAGGCTGCCTAAGCACAACATGAGTCAGAGGATTTACCTTGGCCTTAGATTCCACCTGCATGTTAGCACATATCAAATAGGCACCCAAACAATCACATCACTGATCGAAGCATCAATCAAATCGACTTAGTCGATTACACCCCAATAAGACCACTCATGGTCATTTCCAATCAATCAATCAAATAATGACAATCAGATCAAATCACTGATCAATCGAACTAGTCAATTTCATAACCAACAGACTAAGCAATTCCCACAATGTATATCAAGATGCCGAGCACACGTGCATTCTCTTAGGTACTAGCTCGCCAAAGTGATGCATCAAATCACCGAGCCCACGTGTCTCTTTTATGATGCCATACATAAGTCTCTGGGCCCACGTGCCTTCTCCAAAGTGATGCATCAAGTCACCGAGTCCACGTGCCCTTTTTACGATGCCAAACTCTGTCATCGAGATTAAATGGCTTTACGGTCCCACTTGACCCTTTCAAGATTCAATGGCTTTACGGTCCCACTCGACCTTTTCACGATTCAATGGCTTTACGGTCCCACTCGACCACTTGCAAGATTCAATGGCTTTAAGGTCTCACTCGACCAAGGTCCCACTCGACCTTTCTCAGATTCAATGGCTTTTAGGTCCCACTCGACCAAGGTCCCACTCGACCTTTCTCAGATTCAATGGCTTTTAGGTCTCACTTGACCAAGGTCCCACTCGACCTATTTCAACTGCAGCCAACGATATTGCACTTCATAAATAAATTTCTCAATTTCATAATATCTTGGCCCAATTCCCTAAAAATAAAGATACTCAATAAAATATCGTGCGTGGGTACACGACCGGCCTTAGCCAAAATATCATATATTTTCCTTCCATAAATCCCACCATTTTCAACAGCCCATAAAACACATTTTTGGCTTTGAGAATCGACACCCGGTAATTACTAATCAATTACCACAATTCAAATCATTTAGGAATAAATCCTAGAAATACATAATTAAATCAATTCAGCACAACGTAGGGCTCAAATAAATAAATAGACTGCACCACGACAATCAGCACGAGATTTCAATCGTCGGCCATCTCAACCTTAATTTCCAAAAAAATAATTAATTAATTAATTAATTTCAAAAATTAAATAATTAATATTGAAATTCAATTTAACTCAAAATAAAGCCTGATTAAATAAACGGACTTCACCACGGTCATCAGCATAATATTCGATCACTAGCCATCCCAATTGAATTTCCGGAAATAAATAATTAATTAATTAATTTCGGAATTTAAATAAATAAACACAATAAATTCAATTCAGCACAATATAAAGCTCAATTAAATAAATGGTCTGCGGCACAATCATCAGCATAAAATCCCGGTCGCTGGCCATCCAAGTTAAATTTTCGGAAAATAAATAATTAATTAATTTAATTCCGAAATTTAATATTTAAATACCAAAAATTCCACTTAGGCCCGATTTATTAAATTGAAGCCCGATAAAGGGTCGGAAAAATCCCGGGCTACCCTCAATAAATAGTAGACCATGTCTACTTGCTAAATACACAATCAATTTGTCTAATTTGCATCCCAATTAACTAATAATCACTAATCTATGCTAATCTAACCACCTAAACCTAATTAATTAAAACTAAACAACCCCTAAGCATAATTAGCAAACTAAGCAGGGATTAGTGAGGTTACTCACCGGAATCGCGCGCAAAACACATCAATCCAACGGGGACGACGTGAGGAACGATTCTTCCCAAAGCACGGCTCCGATCCGGGGCCCGGAAACGGCCCAAAAGCGGGCTCGAAGCCGCTGGAAACCCACTCGCTGGGTTGCTGGTTTGGCTGCGAAACAGGGGAAAACGGAGATGGTTGGGGATGGAGAAGGGTCGGGAAGGCAAGGGCGGAGCTCGGCGAGGTGCACGGCGGGTCCGGTGGCCGAGGTGGCCGAACGGCGGCCGAAGGTGGCTGGACGGGTGGAACAAGGGCTGGCTAGAGGCTGGACGATGCATGGCGAGGACAAGGCGGGGTGAGGGCGGCGGAGCACGCGGCGTGCTCGGGTGTGCGGTGCGGATGGCGGGACGGGCGGCGGCATGCGGCGACGTGAGTTGCTCCTTCACCTTGTCTTCGGCTCCCATGGAGTTTTGATTTTCAAGAAGGAGAACCGAAGGAAGAAGAAAAAGAAGGGGTTGGTCACGTGGGGGAAAAGGGGGAAGAGAGAGAGAGAGAGAGAAGAGAGAGATAAGAGAGAGAAGAGATAGTTTTGACTAGTTTGAAGGTGAGGAGAAAGAAGAGGAGGAGAAGAAGAAGCAAATTTGAAATTGGCAAGGGGGTGTTCGGGGGGGGGGGACGCACGAGGGGAAGAAGGGGAAGGGAGAGGAGAGAGAGAAAAGAGAGAAAAAGAAATAGAAAAAAGGAAAGATAACAAGAATAAGAAACTCACCTTATTCTTAAAAGGCTATTATTTTCCATTTCTCTTTCCTTTTTAATTTCTTCCGGTCTTCCATTGCACATCAATTCTCCCTTAATTTAATCTCAATCGAATCTCATAAAATTCATCGATGCTTCAATGCCTCAATTGCTATATTTCCCATCCAATAACCCACTTCGTACCTCAATTTCACAATTCCTGGCTTCAATTGAACAAAAACGGCTTTATTCACCTAGTCGAGATTAAAGCCCAAAAATCCGGATGTCACAACTCTTCCCCTCTTATAAAAATTTCGTCCTCGAAATTTAAACCTTTACCAAACCTTACACAAAAGGTGGGGGTATTGTCGTTTCATTGCGTCTCACTATTCCATGCGAATCTTTTGGTCTCATAGTATTGTCCGATCATTTTGACCAAGGAGACTATCTTGGTATATAAAATCTGTCCTTTCAGAACCAACAATTGAACTGGGCTTCTCATATATGACCCTCTGTCATTCACATTTGATCTCTTTTTTCTTGACTCCCTACTAAACCTTTAAAATTCAACGATTGAAGATTTCTGATAATTCTATTTAGTCTTTACTCTGACATTGATGTGACAACTGCAAACACTAATTTCTGAGCTGACTCTGATTAGTGATCTTTCTTCATCTCACTTTCTTTTCACCATTGAAAATCTGTACTGTCTATTATACATTGCTTAAGAAAGAACCCTCTGAAAATTCTGCCAAACTTATAACCTCTGATTTAGATTCGAAATATAATTTATCCCCGGCACTCCATGCCGGTGAATTATTTGCTGCACACACCTCGGTATACCCACTCTGTGACATGACAGAATCTTCAATTCCTGAAATCGAACTTAGATTGGCGGTTAATTTCACTCTGACGCACTTTTAGTGTGACCTAGGCTACCAGGTAGTTTTCAGAACTTTTTAGGACAAATGACCCGTGGTCGATTTTCTTCGAGCCACAATGAATCCACTCGACGCATGGTCGATTCTCGATTGTCGTGAAAATCTTGAAGATTCAAATACGGACACAGGGTACCAAAACGATAGTAAAATCAAATTAGTGTCAGTCGACGAGAGTTTTCCAATTTAGTGGGGTCACCCACGATTGGTTATTCATCTCAGTCGAACTGACCTATCTCTGATCTTAGTTCGCTTTTTAACTGTGCCGTAATGATCTCTAAAGATGAACACGGTCGAGAAATCGATTTCTGGTCAAATTCTCAAGTCTATTTGCCTTAAAGTCCTTAATAACTCACCCAGTTAGTCTAGTTATCTCGTGAGTGGCCAACTCAGAGAAAAACACTGAAGTCGCGCCGATGAAATGCCCAATTTATCCAATCAAAGTCAGAATTCAAAAATTTGGATGTCACACACTCAAAACAAAATCTATTCGTACTATACCAAAGTGGACCAATTTCATCTATTGATTAACCACTATCCTCAAGTGGTATCGGTAATTCCCTGAATTCTTAGTAAGCTCATCACAATGTTCCATTGTGATATATTATCATTCTCACTGGGGACTCTTAAGTGCTGATGAAAGTTCTCGTTTGCATTATTGAACTTCCATTTACTGATAACTCTGGCACTCGCAAACTGCCCGGCGATATCTATCTTCATATCAGCCTACCAATTTAGCTGACACCGATTCTGACTTACTCGCACCATCTAGTCAAGATTGCAATACTATAGTGAATTTCTGACAAGATCTTTTCCTTGAGTGCTATCCCATCAAGTGCACTCAATCACTCATGGAACCTGAATGTTCCATCCTTAAAAATCTTAAAGTTAGATTCTTTCTTACCAGTATTCTCTTATAAGATCTTCTGAACATCTTTGTCTGTCAACTAGGCATTGATTCTGACTTGAGCATCTGGTTCAATTTTGAGGGTGGCTATAAAATTCAAAGGGTAGCCTACCTCAATTTTGAAAACCAAATTTCAAATCCTTTTCAATAGAGTCTATACTCTAGTCAGTCTAAGCACCATTATAGACTCTCGACTTAAAGCGTTAGTGGCTTCTTCCGTTCTCTCAGGGTAATACCAGATAACACCATTGTAGTTTTGCCAAAATTCCAATTCACGACACCATCTCATATTCAACTCCTTCTAAGAGAATAAAACTTGAGACTTTAATAGTCGATGATGATTTAGAATCTTTCTTCATCTCATTGATGACTTTAAATCCTTAAAGCAAAATTTTGATGTCATGAGTCCCAAGTCATGCATTGGTAATTTAACTCCTGAGCTCTCAACTGGCGAGTTGGTTATACAATCATCTTCACATGTTGTATCAATACGTACCCAGTTCTTTAAGCTCTGGAAACTATCCTTGTACTTGTCTATGCCAATGAATTTCTCTTCTTTCTTAAGAGGTCAAGTCTACGATGATAGTGATGCTGAAAATTCTTTCATGAACCTTCTGTAGTAATCTGTCCAATCCTCACGGCTTCTGATCTCTGAGATTGTTGTCGATCTCAATCCATTAACAACTCATTTGATCTTGGCTAGGTCCATGAAGATTTCTTTACCTGTAATCACATGACCATCCTTAAGGGCTTTCGTAACCCTTAGCACTTAATAAATACCCTAGAATATCGCTACACCACACGATCACCATTGATCTAAATATTCTTTGAACACTTAGTTTGTCAAATTAAATGGTTTCACCAAATTAGGCAATCTTACAATACTAAATCTCAAGTACTAAATGTTATGGATACAATAGGTACCTTCTTTTCGATCTTAACGATAAACTTTCCTCAAGTAGATCTTTGAAACTATTAACACTCTTTATAACAAGTCACAACATTCATTGATCTTCGGTAATGAACACTTATCATTGATTGTCACCTAATTGAGTTAACACTGGTTGATGCATGACTGCAATGAACCATCTTCCTTTCTCTTTTCACAAAACTGATGTTTCCCTAAAGTAATGCACTGACATGCATGAATTATTCATTCATCAATCTTCACACCCGTACCTTCAGCTCTATCAATTCAAACAACAATAACTGGTAAGAAACTTTGAAATGGCTCCATCTTCCGGATGTACTAGCTCGATCATAATTTCTATTTCTTTTCTCGACAACGGTCGACGGTTCTTATGACCACACATCTAGAAATTTTAGACCACCGAGATGTCATTCTTTCAATTCTCAATATGTCTTAATTTATAACCATCACCAAGTAACCTAAGCAACCTCCATCGAACAAGTGGGTTTGCCTTCAATGACAAGATTAAAGAAATTCGAAGATTCATTTCGACTTCCAATAAACTCAACACTTTCATGTGCTCCGAAACTAAGTTGAATTGTTCCATGACCATGATCCATTACCACAAGATGCTCCATGAGCAATTCTTTCCATGCTCGACGAATAAATCGTACACCAATAGCCAATCAAGTACAACTCTTATCAGTGATTCTTTTCCTATGGCCTTAACAAACATTGAAATTCCACAATTGTGTTCCCAACACTCTCTGGCACTATTCTGATGAAATTACCTCAAAACATTTTTCCATTGAATAACACATAGTCATTTCCGTTTCTATTCCTTTTGCCATCTTAATGACGTCTTATCTGCGGCATCAGTATCAATGCTCCCTTGGACTTACACTGATAGGGTTTCACCTGATAGCTGTGCTGACCACACTTACCACAAATTCCTGTCCTCAAAATACACGAGACTGATTCATACCATCTTCCATAGGACAACATGTTCCATTAATCTGAATACCGATCTGACTATGCCATCATTACTACTAGGTGAAGTAGAATACACTTCCCTTAACATCAGTCTTTATTTTGACCGAATTCCAAGTCTGTCTGCGCTGAATCTTGATTCAGATATCGAAATCTATTTCCTGATCAACCTTCCAGGTTCGACCTCAATAAAGATAGTAACAACAACAACAACACTTGATTCTGATCTTACTGACTCATCCAGATCCCAAGGAACACTTGCATTAAATCGATCTTATCAGACTTAGAATCATTCAACACTGCCACACTAGTACCAACCTGCAACGGTACTCTTACGCTCGAGCTGGCCAGAGTCAACACTCTGCCTTCCGAAACCACAAGATTAAAAGCAAACGATTCACACACAGCAAACAATTCTACCAATCAACTATCAAAGACATGCGCCAATCATGAATTTAAAGGCCTTTCCTACTACTATCCCATAGGTCATCGCACCTTATCACTCCAATATCTAACCATTGCTCTGATACCACAAAAAGGGGATGTCACGCCCCGATCCTCAAGCACGCGCACATCCCTTACCTTTGGTCGATTTTAAAATGCGATATCCCAGGACTATGTATCGCCGACCCTTTCATTTTTATATGCACATGCGGAAGTATTTAAAAATCCCCCAGACAATAAAACAATGGGATAGAAAAGCAGGCCACAATTTTTTTTATAAATTCATGACTACACATGTATAGGGTTTACAAAGAGAATAGGACCATGCTCGGGATCATCATCCCAGTCCTCCTCAAGATCTTTCACCACTAACTCATTTTCTTCAAACTCTTCATCTCCTTCCTTCTTGCTCATCCTTGACTTCAAATGCCGGCTCATCTTCGGGAAATCTAGGGGCTTGAAATGTAATCCCACAACCGGGATGAGACTATGTCTCAGCGAGTTCTACCTCCCTAAGACCCGATTAGTAAACTAATACACTTTAGGCTGCCTAAGCACAACATGAGTCAGAGGATTTACCTTGACCTCAGATTCCACCTGCATGTTAGCACAGATCAAACAGGCACCCAAGCAATCACATCACAGATCGAAGCATCGATCAAATCGACTTAGTCGATTACACCCCAATAAGACCACTCATGGTCATTTCCAATCAATCAATCAAATAATGACAATCAGATCAAATCACTGATCAATCGAACTAGTCAATTTCATATCCAACAAACTAAGCAATTCCCACAATGTATATCAAGATGTCGAGCACACGTGCATTCTCTTAGGCACTAGCTCGCCAAAGTGATGCATCAAATCACCGAGCCCACGTGTCTCTTTTATGATGCCATACATAAGTCTCTGGGCCCACGTGCCTTCTCCAAAGTGATGCATCAAGTCACCGAGTCCACGTGCCCTTTTTACGATGCCATACTTTGTCACTGAGATTAAATGGCTTTACGGTCCCACTCGACCACTTACAAGATTTAATGGCTTTAGGTCTCACTCGACCAAGGTCCCACTCGACCACTTCAAGATTCAATGGCTTTTAGGTCCCACTCGACCAAGGTCCCACTCGACCTTTCTCAAATTCAATGGCTTTTAGGTCCCACTCGACTAGGGTCCCACTCGACCTTTCTTAGATTCAATGGCTTTTAGGTCCCACTCGACCAGGGTCCCACTCGATCTTTCTCAGATTCAATGGCTTTTAGGTCCCACTCGACCAAGGTCCCACTCGACCTATTTCAATTGCAGCCAACAATATTGCACTTCATAAATAAATTTCTCAATTTCATAATATCTTTGCCCAATTCCCTGAAAATAAAGATACCCAATAAAATATCGTGCGTGGGTACACGACCGGCCTTAGCCAAAATATCATATATTTTCTTTCCATAAATCCCACCATTTTCAACAGCCCATAAAACACATTTTTGGCTCTGAGAACCGACGCCCGGTAATTACTAATCAATTACCACAATTCAAATCATTTAGGAATAAGTCCTAAAAATACATAATTAAATCAATTCAGCACAACGTAGGGCTCAAATAAATAAATAGACTACACCACGACAATCAGCACGAGATTTCGATCGTCGGCCATCTCAACCTTAATTTCCGAAAAATAATTAATTAATTAATTAATTTCAAAAATTAAATAATTAATATTGAAATTCAATTTAACTCAAAATAAAGTCCAATTAAATAAACGGACTTCACCACGGTCATCAGCATAATATTCCGATCACTAGCCATCCCAATTAAATTTCCGGGAAATAAATAATTAATTAATTAATTTCGAGAATTAAATAAATAAATACAATAAATTCAATTCAGCACAATATAAAGCTCAATTAAATAAACGGTCTACGGCACAATCATCAGCATAAAATCCCAGTCACTGGCCATCCAAGTTAAATTTTCGGAAAATAAATAATTAATTAATTTAATTCCGAAAATTAATATTTAAATACCAAAAATTCCATTTAGGCCCGATTTAATAAATTGAAGCCGGATAAAGGGGCGGAAAAATCCCGGGCTACCCTCAATAAATAGTAGACCATGTCTACTTGCTAAATACACAATCAATTTGTCTAATTTGCATCCCAATTAACTAATAATCACTAATCTATGCTAATCTAACCACCTAAACCTAATTAATTAAAACTAAACAACCCCTAAGCATAATTAGCAAACTAAGCAGGGATTAGTGAGGTTACTCACCGGAATCGCGCGCAAAACACATCAATCCGATGGGGACGACGCGAGGAACGATTCAAACCCAAAGCACGGCTCCGGTTCGGGGCCGGAAACGGCCCAAAAGCGGGCTCGAAGCCGCTGGAAACCCACTTCGTGGGTTGCTGGTTTGGCTGCAAAACAGGGGGAAACAGAGATGGTTGGGGATGGAGAAGGGTCGGGAAGGCAAGTGGCGGAGCTCGGCGAGGGCTGGTGGAGGTCGGCGGCGGCGAAAAGGTGGCCCAAAGTGGCCGAAACGAGGTCGGACAGAGGCGGCTAGAGGCTGGACGGTGCACGACAGGGACAACAGGCGCGGGCGAGGGCGGCGGAGCACGCGGCGTGCGTGCGGATGGCGGGACGGGCGGCATGCGGCGACGAGCTTCCTTCTTTGCTGTCTTCGGCTCCCATGGAGTTTCTTTTAAGAAGACGAAGAAGAACCGAAGAAGAAAGAAGAAAAAGAAGGCGTTCGGTCACATGGGGGAAGGAGAGAAGAGAGAGGAGAGAGAAGAAGAGATAAGAGAGAGAAGAGATAGGGATGTTTGAAAAGTCAAAAAGGGAGAGAGGGAGAGGCAAAATTGAAATTGGCAAGGGAGGTTTCGGTGGGGTTTCACGCGGTTGAGGGAAAAGAGGGAAGGAGAGAGGAGAGAGAAAAAGAAAGGAAGAGAGAGAAAAAGAGAGAAAAAGAAATAGAAAAAGGAAATATAACAAGAATAAGAGACTCACCTTATTCTTAAAATTACTATTATTTTCCATTTCTCTTTCCTTTTTATTTTTCTTCCGGTCTTCCATTGCACATCAATTCTCCCTTAATTTATTCTCAATCGAATCTCATAAAATCCATCGATGCTTCAATGCCTCAATTGTTATTTTTCCCCATCCAATAACCCACCTCATACCTCAATTTCACATTTCCTAGCTTCAATTGAATGAAAACGGCTTTATTCACCCAGTCGAGATTAAAGCCCAAAAATCCGGATGTCACACGCTACACCAAGAACAACCATAAAACCATAACCGACCTTAACCGGCAGAAACTAGGCCACTCGTACGCCTCCAAGTTTAATTCCAAAAACATAAACAAATATGCTCAGAAATTGTCCATTTGATCTGAAATTTGATTATGTTAAACTATAAGATGTGATGAAAAAATTTTGTGAACCTTTCGAAAATCGAATCCTAAGGGTTGATGAAAATCCCTTAAACACCAAAAGGTCATAATTTCCAGCACAAACAAAGGTTCTATTTTTTTTTTTTTAATGAAGTCGAAACCTTATTCTTTTAAATCCATAAAATCTTGGGTAAAATATATGTCATATTTGAAGATGTCTAGAACATTTTTCAAGAGGGAAGTAACCTCAAAATCGTAGTACATTTTCCCCATAAAAATGGCAAATAGTGAGGGTCCAATAAACAAATCCAAGGGAAATCCACTCAATTAGACTAAACCACCCTTATTAGTGCTAATCTAATCAATTAGATTAACACTAATCCATCTTAAGGCTAATCTAACCAAACTAGATTAACACCAATCTAACTTAAGGCTAATCTAACTTAACACTAATCTAATCAAGCTAATTAACACTATTATAGCACCCTAAGTGTAATTAAAAATCTAATCAAGGATTAGGAAGTTAACTCACTGATTTAGCAAGATAATAGGTTCATTGTGATGGCGGCACAATGGTGGTGAGATCCCGTGTCTATAGCATCTCCAACGGAGGGCCGGAAGAGGCTGAAAACAGCCCTGCAAGCTCATTACTTGTTGTTGGAAGACTGATTCTGCTTGCTGGTCGGGCTGGCTGGACACAGCGTGGGGACGGCAAAGGTGAGCTGGCATCTTGGTTGCGGGGTTGAGCTGAGTTGGTCGCTGGCTTGGGGACAAGGTGAACGGGCATGGGCGGAGGTGGCTAAGCGCACATGGAGGATGATGGCAGCTTGGCGAGACGGCTACTGGTTAGTCGAAGCTGGCTGGACGAACGGAGCATGGGCGGTCAAGCTTAAGGATGAGCGGCTCTGCTAGACTGGCAGGCAAGGGATAGCTGGTTCGATGGTGCAAGGCGTGAAGGCTGGAAGGAAATGGAGGTGAGGGTGATGAAATGAAGAAGAAGAAGCATAAGATGTTCTAAAGGAGGGGCTGGTCACACGTCCAAGAAGAAGAGGGAAGGAGAGAGGTAACCAAGGGTGGGACAAGAGCCAAGTAAGTCAACACAATAGCTAGTAGCCATCCAGCCAAAATATTCAAGCAATTGAGTGAAGATGGCACAAAGTCTTCAGTCCTTGAAGTCTTGGCAGAAACCAATGACCAGATTCCTCTCTTTCTTCACAATTTAATCCATTGTTAAGGCCAAAACCGACCCCTTCAGCAGCCATACGAATTTCCATCCATTTTCTTCCAATTCCTCACCAAGTACTTCAATTTGATGGCCCCAAAAAGCCATGGCAGCAGCCCATACAATTTCCCTTCAAGTCTTTACAAAACAATTCAATTTGAAGGCCAAAAATCCCATTGAAGGTGCCCATCCAAATTCCCTCCTATTTCTTTTTGCCAATTTTGATTTTTCCGAAAAATTCCCAGCTTGACGGAATTTCCTCAAAAGATGAGACAATGTCTTAAAAATAAATCGTGACATGCTCGAACATTCAATTTCCGAAATTGAATTCAATTTCGTGGTTAAAATCAACCGGACGTGATTTTAGTACAATCCAACCTACCGGGTAGCTCTTAGGGAATTTATCGTGATTATATCTCCTAAGGGCTTCACCTAATAGGTTAGTTAACTCATGAGTGATCAACTCAGAGAAAAAGAACCATAGGCGCGTCGATGAAAAGCCCATTTCATTTTATCGAGATGGGGTTGAAGATTCAGGATGTCACATAGGGTTTTGACTCGCTGAAATTTTATCTCATCCTGTCGTGGTTAACATTTTTTAGGACTGTAGCGTGGAGGATTTGGAGTCCAAGTCGGAGGGATCCGGGACATAGGTTGCTTAGGGGTTTCTATTTTAGACAGATTTGTAAATATGAACTCTTAGGTTAACTTGGTATGTTTATAAGGTGTGCTTTGGAAAAATCATTGTCCTGCTTTTACTATCCCTGTATTTATTTGTTGTTCGGGGTTTATTTAATTTACTTCCACATGTACTTAATTGAAAGATAAAAAGAAACGGTCAGCGATGCATATGCCTAATTTGTCTAATCCATGTGAATCACACTTCTAGAAAAGGATACTTTTTTTTTTTAAAAACAAAAAAAGGATGATTAAGATGGTGATAATTTGACCAATCCCCCCTTAGCTAGACTTGAATGTTGCACATGTCAAGGATGGTACATTATTCTCTCAAGAGCAATCGTGACGAGACTCGTTCTATAACCAAGTCAATCACAGATGATTGGGTTGGACCACTCCGGATCTGGCAAAACGAATGTGTTTCTCATATTTAATGCGGTGAGATAATTCAGTCGTTACGGATCGGCCAACTCTGTCACATTATGAAATACTTTTTCCCTGTTGTTATGGGATGATTTGGAGTATTTATTGGTGGGATCCACTGTCCACTAACAGGCAGCCGCAGAGTCAAATGCCACTGCATTCATCGGCGGCATTAGAAACGGCAAAAAGGTTAAATCGTGTCAAATTATTTGACCTTCAAAACCGAGAGCCACTCCTCGGTTTGAAACTTTGGTTCTGGTGTCTGACTTGAAAGTTTGTCATCAGACCTCTGTTGCTGGAAGATGCTTCTTCAAGTTACTAGATTTGGATTTGATGTTTTATCGACATATTGGCACAGTCAAGACAATAGATGTAGTCCGAATTAGCAGCACCTGCAAGCTGCGATTGATTTATTGAGTCGAGATGGATCGAAGTAAATATGTACAGAAGCAATACCCGTCAAGCTGGAATTGATTCAAAAGAGCATCCGATCAGCGTATTCAACTTAAAATCAGATGATAGACCATGTTGGCTTGATAGAACCTAGTCATATCTGTAATTTTCCTCTTTCACAGAAATAAAAATTTATGAACATGTGTTTTGGGGGCTTTGTCCCTTCTTATTGCTTCTAGCACGAAATCAAAATCCGGAACATGAAATCTGAAAGTGATGGGGTTTCCTTCCATGTTCATGATGCATGTCTTTTATTCAGAATTTAGGTTCGATATCTAAAGTCAATACTATCACAATCCATTCTGAGGGTTTGATAAACTTGTATTTTTAGAGTGGATGAGACCCGAAATCACATAAGACGAGAGCGATCATACATTCCTATAGATAAAACACGCGCGCACAACATAACCTCGCTTCTTGTTCCCTCCATTGTCTATTTATATGTTATGACCCACAATTGTCAGAAGGGTCTTTTGATAAAGCATAGAAATCAGATTCTCTGGCCTCTTCCTCAGTTCCCACTGACTTTCCCATATCGAGCACTTGGTCTAACTGTTCATTTAATTCCCTCGTGGGAAAGATCCCAAAAGTGCTAGCCTTTTCACATGCAGAACCATTTTCATGAAGCGGTAGAGTTTTGTCTCTGAAGGTGTTCTTAATTTGCAGTCTTCTTCTCCAACAATGGAAATATGCTGCATTCTTGAAGTAGACGTCAATGGCCTCGAGACTTTCCTGGTGGACAAGGTAATTACTTGCTCTGCTTTCTCTCTCAATTTTCAGGTTATCACCTTTCTGTTTTTATGACCTGCTTCAGTTCAAGTTCTTGTGATGTTGCTTCTTGTTACAGTTTTTACTACTGGTAATTGGGCTTTTGAGTTTCTCGAACTGTGAAGTCACTCAACTGATAAAATGGACTTCTGCCTAATCGATTGATTCCTGTTTCTTGAAAAAATAAAGTCTTTCCTGCATTGAGAAGCCTGTCGTACTTTTTGAAGTTTTTCAGGTTATCCCTATTATGGTTTTGAAGACTTAGACCATCCTGATGTGATTTCAACATTTTTTTCCTTTCTTTTCCCCTTTTGTTAACACTGTCTCTGTTTTTTGTTTCTTGTGCAGAAAATTATGGCATCGTTTTCAAGGAGGCTTAACAGATTGTTTGGTAAAACATCAGGAGCAGCAAATGAGAAGCAGAAAGTGATCTTTTATGATTTTCCAGGGGGCTCAGAGGGTTTTGAGCTCATGTCAAGATTCTGCTACAGCAATGGCAAAGTCAACATAAACCCTTACAACATCGTCCTGTTGAACTGTGTGGCGCGTTTCATGGAATTGTACTGTGATGAAGCACCGAGCAATCGAATTTTGGAGGAACAAATGGAGAATTCCCTCAAAGGGATCAGCTACTGGTCTTGGTGTGAACTACTAGCGTCTTTGAAACAATGCCAGGATTTATTACCTGCTAAAGATTCGTCTTTTATAGTACAGAAAATTGTGGACTGCACAACAGAGAGGTTATCTTTGCCTACTGTTGCGAGCTCGTGCACGTGTTCATCGGACAGTTTGTGCTATCCTCGCTCAAGCATGGATAGTGTCAATAGCAATTGCTCTCACATGGCATGGTGGTTTGAAGAACTTACGTTCTTGGAAATTGATTGGCTAGACAAAATAGTGAGAGCAATGGTATCAAAAGAACATGACCATTTCGTCATAAGTAGATTCCTCCTCTATTATCAAAAGTTGAAATCCAATGGCGCCACTGTCATTGAGAAACGCAGGATTTTAGAGGGCTTGATCAGTCTTCTATCTTTGGTGGATCGAGACTCAAGCACCATCTCTTGCAAATGCCTCTTTGAGCTACTGTGCCTCGGATTGAGGTGGAACATAAGCATTGGCCACAAAGAACTCTTGGAGAGCTTGATCGGCTCGCGATTCGACCAAGCCATGGTCGACCATCTGCTCATTCAATCGCCTCGAGGGAAAAAGTATGCATATGATGTCTATTTGATCATCAGGATTATTAAAGCGTTCTTGCACAAAGGCGATCAATCACCTGCAAGTCAGCTTAAGAAGGTTGGCCACTTGATTGATTCCTACATAAGAGAAGTGGCTGCCGATTTGCATGTAAAGCCCGTGAAATTCGAAGAGTTGGTCTCAATCTTGCCTGAGGCTGCAAGAGACTCTCATGACAGCCTATACAGAGTCATAGACATCTACATTGAGGTACCATACTTTGACGGCAAATTCCCAAAGCTTCACATTTACTAGAACATTTAACAAAGTTAGTTACTGCTGAGTAATTCATTTACTTCACTTAATTTTCATCACTGAAACATCATTTTCAGGGTCTTTTTCTTGCCATTTCTGATAAGTTTAATGTAAATGCTTAAGCATTTCCTGTATAAAATGCTTATCAGGAGATAATTTGTTTGCAGGTCCATCAACAATTATGTCCACAAGAGAAGCAGAGAATATGTGATGTACTAAATCATGACAAGCTCTCTATTGCAGCTCTAGGAGACCTGGCTTACAACACAAAATTTCCACCCAAAATCACTGTTAAAGCTCTGCTTATGCTGCAACATAAGCTCAAGAACCTGGTCCCAGGAACACGAGAGAATGTCAGCGATAAGGCCAAAGGAAAGCGAAAATCACACAATAGTTGGTGCTAGAGGGAGTTTACAAGTCGGTGCGATCAGATACTGCGAACTCAATCGTCCAGTCAGTGGAATGCAGGATTCTCAATTGCCTATGCTTGTGTTCAGAGATGGGACCTTTTTCCTTCCGTTTCTTTGTTCTCTCGGGCTAGTCATTCTAGAATAGTTAAGTTGCTTTGCATATTCTTCTACTTCTGTTTTCTGTAGTTCTGAGATGATATGTATAGATTTCATAAATTGCAGTGCAACGGACACGACATGTTTACGCCGGTGATAGGTATAAGGGTGATCGATAAGTATACTCGAAGAATGTCAATCCTTTTTGTGGAATATAGAATCAAAGTCCATCTCAAATCATCAAAGAGCAGTGGAAGAAGAAGAAGAAGAAGAAGCCAATTTAGACGCCCCACTTTCAAAGAATGCACGAAATCCACAGAAAATCTAATGAATTTATGAAAATCACAAGCACACTGGCTTTGATACAATATTAATGTGAGTGTGCAATCAATTTGAATGTTTAACAAAGACGATTTAGTTATCTAGACTCAAAGTGAAGAAAGGAACTAGAAGAGAGATTAAGAAACTCAAGGGGACAAGACCATTCTTAAGAACTAGTTTAATTTGTCGATTCATTTATCGATGACAATCTGAAAACCCCTGTCCTTCAATTAACCCAATACCATGATTAATGGGACAAATTTATTAATACGATGGATGGATGTTTCTAAAGAATATACGCAACGACTTATGAGTTCGTGCTCATCGCCGACTGCGGAAAAGAACGCACTCGTTTAGGGGCTCAGAACAACAGACAATGCAGTTCCAGACAATGCATAAGCCAAAGGATTTTGGACTTTCTGAATTTATTAACTTAAAAAAAAAAAAAAAAAGTTATTGGTTATTATAAGTTTGACCCACGATTTTGAGTGATGGCCATAATATAAAAATGTGTTACCCTCTTTTCTTTTTGTTATTCTCAAGACAGAATCTATGCTTTGGTCTATGTCAAGTTTTGGCTCGTATAGAGAGGAGTGATGTTCTTTTTTTATACTTCTTCTGCTCATTTTAACCAGAACCGAAAATGTTTTAATAAATGGACTTGGATTTATGTATTCCTTTCGCTTGACATGCATATCTCGCTTTAGAGAGTAAAGCTAGCCCATTCTTTTCATAAAAAGAACATTACCTCACATTAAATTTTTTTAGGAGTTGACAACGTTATCTGCTAGCTCAGTTTTTGGTGATTGGGTAGTCTCTTTTCATCCAAGGATGAGAACACGTGAAAGCCGGTAGGGATCAAAGGGTCTCTATCCTTCTATGGTCTAATCCACTAATAATGTCCCACTCTCGGTCCCTGACGTCAGTTCTTATTAAGAAAATTCAATGAGAAAAGTTTCTTTTTTTGATAAACTGATTGCACCTATAAGATGAAAAGGCAGAGTTGACTTGAGATGTGTTATCTTTCTTTTTCTAGTTTGTTTTTCAATAATAAAAAGAAACTGTAATGTGACCACTTTTTTTTGGTCGGTATCGTGTAACCACTTGACCATGAGGTTTTTATCTTTGAATGAAGTGTGTTTCATTGTTGACGCTTGGAATATCTCAAAGTATGGCAATGAATTAGAAAAAGAAATACTCGTAGAAGTATTCACAAAAATCAAATACATTCATTGGATGAAAGAAGGAGATAGTATTGTTCGATTGAAGTTTTTGGACGACATGACAACATCCACCGGTGAGCGTGAGCATTTAATGCAAGTTTTGGATCTAATAACAGCAGTCTCAATTCTCAGACTCGCGGACAAAGCATCATTGACATTTGAAGATGCACATTTTCTTAGGCTGACGCAAATTATATAATTCAAAAGAAACAGACATCCTTGATATCTGTGATTTTTCGAAACTTCAATACTTTTTGATAAGTGAAAGCATTAAATGGATGGTAAAGTGGAGAAAGCTTTTCCCTCGAGGCAATTTTAAACTTGTTGCATGACCATTGGCCCATTCCATTCTGTCAACCACTCTATTTCTGTCCCTCGTGTCTAATAAATAATTAGGGATGTGTAAACAAGTTTTATATTCTAAATGGCAAAAATATCATAAACCGTCGTAAATCTATTCACATTGATACGTATTTGGTTCATTCGGCCAATTTAAACTATAAATTGGTGAGGTTGGCTGTCTTACATGATATAATTGGAGCTACTGTTGACTTTTTAAATTTTTGTAAATTTTTTATCATTAAAAACTCTAAATTTGTATTCTTATGAAAAATTTACTCATCATTAGTTTCTGTCAAATTTACCCTCAAATTCCTAAGTTGAATGACACGTATATTGATTTGGAGTTTTGCAATTTGTTTGTTACATGTATCAATTTGTGGTTTTTTAAGATATTAATTTAATTTAACGGAATAAACTAAGAGTAAATTTGCTACAAATATATTAATTTAGGGTTTTTAGTGATAAAAAAATTACTTTATTAGAAAGTTATCACATGTGTACTAATATGAGCTTTTCGTGATATAAAATTTATTTAGGGAAATTTATCACAGGTTTATTAGTTTAGGATTCTTAAGGTGCATTCAGTTTAGCTTCCTAAGGAGCTTTCAACCAAATATTGATCTTGAGAAAGCTGAAAGCTCAATACTAGTAGGAACTAGCATTAGGTTTTTAGTATTTAGTCAAATGTTGAAATTAGATTTTTTTTTTTTTGTCCCTTTGTGTAACTATTCATCTTCTTCATGTGACTACCATTGGTGAAGGCAAATTAGGCCGACAAAGGGCTGACAAGGCCAAATCTTGCTAGTGAAGGGCCAACGAATGCCTGGCGAAGGGTTGGCAAGGGGTCACCTAACCCAGCGACCTCAAACAGAGGTCGCACGACCTCAAGTGATTGTCACTTAGGTCTTGCGACCATTGATGACTTTGCCCGAGGTCATGCGACCTTTGGCGGCCCTCGCTTAGGGTTTGTGACCCTCGCGACACCCAAGCGAGGGCAGTTTGAGGTCACAAGATCTAAGTGATCGTGACCCAAGTAGTGGTCGTCTGGGTTGTTTGCCACCTAGCTGGCGCGACCCTTGCCAAGGGTCACCTGAAGTCCTCGATGTTGCCTGAGGTCGGGACCTCGTTAAGGGCTGCCAATACGAGATCTAGCTCAACGACGATTATAGCTCTTCCTAGCTTCAACGAAGGATTTAGGCTTTTTAATTAAAAAAATATAAAAATTATAATCAAAGCCCATTGGAAAAGATTTTCTGTCAAACACTCATTAAAACCAAAAGTTCATTTGCAAAGAGTTTTTACGAAACACAATTTACATTTCCTCAAAGGGTTTTAGCTTTTAGCATTTGAATAACACCCGGAGCTAGTTTGAAAAGCTAAACCAATAGACCCTTGGTTGTACTAACCCACTTTTTAAATACTTATTTCCAATATTTTATCAAATTTTATGTTTTTCTTCTCTTTTCCTTTTTTTTTTTTCTTGTTCTTTCTTTTCTCTTTTATCATTTTGAGTTAATAGTACACAAATCCCCAAGCTGATATGCCTATGACACAATTTTTTCCATAAATTTTCGTTAGATTTTATCGTTAAATTGTTGAGTATGATGACACGTGATAGTTGATGAATATATCAACTTTGTTTATCACTTGTGTATTAATTCACTTCTGAGAAGGGCCAAGGTTGGGATGCCCTCGCCGGCCTTTGGCGTTGCCCCCTTGCCGGCCGACTATCACCTAGGAGCAGGACGCGAGGAGGTTGAGGTTGAAGCACGGTGGTTGGGCGTCACAGTTGTCTCCAGGTCTGGACCTGGTTTCGTCGTTCTGGGTAGAGAAGATCTTTGACTGTAGAGCGAGGGAAAAGTCCATTTCCAAACAACGCAGAGGATGTCACCTATTCTCCTGTTGTGCATAGTTCCATCCTGGTACAGCAATGCGTCTTTAGAAGTTTGGGCGCTCATCTTAAGTCCAGTACATCTCATTGTTCCATTCATAGTTGCTTCTTCAGCACGTAGATTTTCTCTTGAATTTCGCGCGCATCCTTGCCCAAACCATCTCTCTCTCTCTCTCTCTCTCTCTCAGTTTGTGTGTTCGTGAGATGCAGAGATGGAGATGGTGGCTCCGCCTAAGAAAAGCGAAATAGCCGGGCGCCTTAAGTGTCCTAAATGGAAACTTGGTACGAAGCAAACAATAACGATCTTGCTTTTGATTTGGGCTCGCCCATATGGCAAAGGCTGGGGAGTCCCCACGCCAGATTTGGAGAGGGCCCACCTCACCTAGGCCTTGCACAAGGCTGGCAGGTGGGCCTTTGCCTGCGGCCGTCGAGAGTGTCTTCACCCTTGCCCTTGTGGCTGCCAACCTCCGCCAGCTGGCGATATATATATTGGGGGGCAATAAAATAAGAAAAAAGAGAAAGGAAAACAAAAATTAATAAGAATTTGAGAAAAAATGTTACAAAATTAAAACATATCCACGTCAGTATTGACTGTATCACATAAGATAGTTGGGTCTACGTCAGTAATTTCCGACTTAAATTGGCTGGTGGACTGAATTAGCAGTAATGTGAAAATGTTTATAATTAAATTGCTTCCTTTGAAAGGTTTAGAGTTGATTTGATACTAATACAATAGATTTATGATTTTTTATTTTGGGTGCATTTCCCCATTCAATCCAATAAAGAGACTTTTCGACTATTAAAATAGTGATTGCAAAAGCACAAACGTGGAATATTTTCTATATTTTGTTACTCAGAAGATGTAGCTGAGAATTCTAGTAGTTATCAAGTGATGTGATGAATAGTTTCATGCTACAATTGGGTTCTTATAGAGTTGTAACTATCTTAACTCTTGATGGGTATGATGTCGTCATTAGAAAAATGATCATCTTTAAGTATGCTCAATAAGAAAATATTTAATTTTTAGAACATTGATTCTATATATCAAGAGAAAAGCTAATTCATTTGAATTCTCATGTGATATGTCTATATGTCATGAATATAGGTAAAATGTAAAGATAAATAGTTAACAATAAGAAATTACGTAAATAAATTATTTCTAAGAGAAATAACGTATTTTCCTGTGTGGTCTGTATATACTTCTTTCAAAAGAAAATGACTTGTCGGATACCTACCTCACATGTCATGGTGTTTGGTTCATGGATAGAATAGTTTCTTCTCATGCATTGTGTCTATAAATATTTGAACAATTGGCAAATCTACTCCATGGTGAGTGCAACATAAGATTCCACTATAGATTAGGCATTACCATAAATATCACAACTATACTTGAGTTAGTCAAATATTTTTGGTGTTTCCCAACCCTTAATTACACTAAAAAAATATATATACAATGTTTACACCTCATAGTTTCTCGAAAAAAAAAAAAAAAAAAAAAAAAAAAAAAAAAAGACACTCCCATCTTACAAGGGAATGTACAAATCTTACCACAAGATTTATTAATTTTAAAGGACTTACATTTAGGGATGAGTACCAATTCAAGGCAGACTCAGGAATTGTATCTAAGTGGTTATGTTCTTGTTCTAGATGCCAAATTTTTTAAACCAACTATTATTGGTCCGGGGGCAAAATTGGACCACTGGAGAACTGGGCCGAGATAACCATAATTCTCTCTATTTATTCTTGCATGTTGAACTTTTTATCTTTATGTCATCTTACGAGTTCATTTTTATATGGATTGTTGCTTTTGATAGATGTGATTCTTTTTTCTTGCTTTAACTTTTATTTAGCTTGGCTAAGGGATGAGCTGGACACTTCCCAACTGTTTTATACCGGTATTTTACATCTCAATGTTTTGTTGAACTAAATTTTTGTGCAACCGCTATCTGTCTAATTTTTGAATAGGTTTAACTTCTCACCGTTTGGTAAGCTAACTATAAAAGTTTGTCCTTCCAAGCAATTGAACAAACTGAAACCAAAAAAAGTCACTTACATTGCTCATAAAAATAAATAAATAATTTTTTATTGTAGAGAAAAATGTTTAGACATAAATAATAATTGATGATAATATCTTTCATTGACTATATATTTCAAATATTTATTTTTAGGAAAATATTTTTAAATTAGTTATATTTCACCAAAAAAAAACGGAGCTTAAAAATAAAAAAAAAAAGAACAAACATATCGTGCAAAGTCCATAACACAGAATGGTCCACGCATATCGAGAAACTTGACCTGCGCAAAATCTATTTTTGCAGGATTGCGCTCAAGAGAGGAGGATTAGGTAGAGTTATGCTGCTATGGTCTCAGCCGCTTCATGAGAAATGATAGTCCAATAATCAAACTTTCTTTAAGAAAACTTAAATATAATCATATGAAGCAAGAAAGAAAAGAAAAGGAGAGAAGGAAAGTTGTATTACTTGGAAGATTTCTTGAAATTACGAAATAAAATGATGCTTTGTCCGATGAAATTGTTAGATAATCGTCCTTGATTGTCCACAAGTTCTAGGCTCCCGCGGGATTAAATCAACGCGTAAACGCGTGACATCCCCCTAAGTATGACGCGTAAATATGGTATGAAGCATATCCACGGTCAAACACATCGTTCTTGAGGCAATTCGCTATCCACCGATTAAAATATCAGTATCGACATGTGACTTATGCTGCTTGTATGACTATATATAACAACCCGCTAGTGCATATGCAGATCATATTCACGTGGGATCAAGTCCAAATAAACAATAGTATTTACTAATCATAACGTGATTCGTGTTCACACCTTTTAGAACGATAAATGTAGGTGCTTGCGAAGATCAAGGCTTCAGCGTGGTCGAATGTAATTGGAGTCCCGCCAAAGTCCCACTCTAATTATATTATCATTAGGGATATTTTGTCCCCATTATAGGGAGACAAAGGCTGTTGTGACTCTCTTCCCTAATTTAATTGACATGGAATCAAGATTCAGTCTAATAAGACATGCGGACACAGACATTAACCAGTGAAGCGTGTAGAAACGAACACTCGTCTCGCAAATATTTTAGCCTTCTTAGTTTTTTTTCTCTTTCTTTTGGGGTCAAATCTAGCCTTATAAGTTAAGCATCATGAAATGAGCAAAGATAATAATAATGATTATAATTTAATTCCATTGATAAAAGCTAAATCATTAAGTTGAAAATATGTGAAAAATCAATCAAATTTATACGAAAATGTCCTTATTTGAAAACGAAGTTAGATTAAAGAAATTGGAAATTTCAATCAAAGGAACATAGTGGCTAACTTTGGTGCATAGTCTCTTAGAGCCAAGCAGAAAAACAAATATTTAAATATTATGGGATGCACAGATGCTATACTAATCTCATAGCGAACCCCATCAAGATGTTAATGACCAAATAAGCGCGAAAGCGTTGTGAAAAAACAAGCAAATGAACAATAACGTACCAGAAAACAAAAACGAAAAAAATCGAATACCTAATTCATATGGTCCACTTGGTGTGACCTACTCCATAAGTACAGAAATATAAGACTTTACTATAGATCAAATAGCAAAATGGACATTACGATCACATTCAAGTCATTGAAATACTCTTTACATTTCCCAATTTCAAACTATGCCAAATAGCTTATAGAGTATTTACCCTTCACAATTTCTCGCAAGCCAATCTCTAAAGGATTAAACCACTGGGATTCGCCCCAGTGGCCACCCTTCCAACATGGAAGGGGGAGGTGAGGGGTTCAAATCTCTACCTTCTCAGGGAGAGATGGGGTGGGGACGCGCAAGTTTCAGGAGTGGGTTTCGACGCCCACGCCCTGCAAGAGGTAGGGCAAAAGTCTGAGAGTGAGTGTAAAATAGGTATAGAGTAGGATTGACCAAAAAAAAAAAAATCTCTAAAGGAATACAAAGAGTTGGCTCGTGGCAAAATGTTTCCTCTAGTTGGGTGCAAAGTTAACAAAACATGTTACAACTTTAAAGATTTAGTCATTCTTAATAGATTGGCAACTTTAAACCTTAGTCGCACTGTCCTTGACAACATGACCATGTCTTCGCATAATGTCGACCGTACTTCTACACAGTTATGCAAATTGGGTTTTGTTCAAAGGGCTCAATGTCGAGACATATTGTCAAATACAAACAATGATCAATTTATTCTGAGTAATCCTTCTTTTTTTCTTTTTTTGGTCAAAGCGGTCAATCCCTTAAATAAATATTTATTTTGGTTAGGTGAAGTTGCCTTGCTTTTGCTATGTCGTTTTGTTTAGCCTAAGGCAGGTGAAGCATGTGCCGATATTCGTTAGTTTTTGTCGTCTTGACAACGTGATTGCTGCGTGTGGTCGGTGACGAAACCGACCAAGTACGAGGTGGCCGTCCAGATTTGACGGTTACTCTGAAGCCCCAAAAACACTCACATTCGTACTCGCCTATATAAATCGAAGCATTGTGCTCAACAGCACTCACACTCACTCCATCACAAAACTCGCACGTTTCGTAATCTCACCAATCTTCTCAACGTTCGCTCACTCGTCATGGAGTACAAAGGAGAACAAGTCCAGTTTCAACCTTGCCAAGCGAATTCGTGGCAAGCTGTGGACTCGATGCATCAAAGAAGATCCGCCAATTATAAGCCCAACGTTTGGAAATACGATTTCCTCCAGTCACTTAACAACAATTTCAACCTGGTAAGATTATTATTTTTACCTTCCGTGTTGATGAGTTTGAGCTAATTTGGTCCTTAATTATTGACATTTTTCTTATAATGCAAATGATCTACTCCTCACCAGGCGAACCGACATTGGCATGCAATGTGAAAGTATTTGCACATGAGGCATATAGTGATGTTTTTGAAATCGAGCATGTTAGTATGTTGTTCCAAATTCATTTGTAACATCACATCCAGGATGCTAATACATGCCATTACCTTTTAAATATAGCTAGAAATGTTCTAGTGCTGGGCAATGTTATCATACATATCAGCCATCACATCTACACTTGATTTATAGCTACAATATAACGTAAAAAGTCTATTCTATAGCTATATCTATGCAAGTACTCAACTTTTCAGAAAAATTAGCTTGCTCCCTAGTTGAGTCCTCTAGCAATTGGAAATGAACCCGGTCACTTCATAAAGACTTGTTTTGTAACACAATCAATTACGATGATAAACAAATCAGTCATGATATCAGAAACATAGCAAGTCCACATTCTTTTAGCAGTTACTGCTTAAAATATGATCAAGTCGGTTAATTTTGAATGAGTCTAGGTAAAACCTACGTATAAGAAATTAACACCTCACAACAAATCTTATCATACATTCACGAAAGGAAAATATGACAAAATCCCAACATATTGCCATAGCAGTATAGATTGAATTGTTTGAAGCCTTGTGGAGGTAGATTTCAATAAGATGTATTCATCTTGATTATGCAGCAAGAAGGAAATGGAGAACGGATGGAACGACTCATGGAGGATGTAAAGGCAATGTTAGCAGAAGCAATCGATTCACTTACCAAGTTAGAGTTGATTGATAGGATGAGAAAAATGGGGTTGTCCAACCTTTTTGACAAGGAGATGAAGGAAGCTCTTGACACAATTGCCTCCACCAACAATGGCATTTTCGCAAAGGAAGATCATGTCTATGCTAGCGCACTTCGGTTTAAACTCCTTCGACAGCAGGGTTATGTCGTTTCACAAGGTATGTTCTAAATGCGGACCTCTATGAATGTATTCTTCTGCGATGTCACTATCGAAATCACAACGTTAATTCAATGAACAATGCTGGAGATAATAAAGATGATTTTTCAAAAGTTGGTTTGTGCCCTACTAGTCATTTAATATCCCCATACTTGCTTTTATCAATTAATGGAAACGTTACACCAGAAATTATTCTAAATCATAGGCCATTCATACATTTAAGTGGACTCTATCTCACTCGAACGCTAAGATCCTATTAAGGAAATCAATTGCTCCAATTTATGTACTGACGAAACCAGACACGAATTTCCAATCTGTTCTTATTGTGATGACAAGCCTCGCCTAAAATCTCCGATTCATCAAACTATTTTCTGAGATATCATTAAAAAGTCGACATACCTCGACTTCAATATCTAACGGAAAAGTCGCTTAATCGACATAACGGGATTTTCAGTACGTCTAACGCAGCTGCCGTGAAATCGACACCCATTTGGACTTAGTTATACTGAGCAAAACATTTCATTTCTAGAGGGAGGATTATCTAAAAGAAAAGTAATTGTGGACTAGACGGTCGAGAAAGTCCGGTCCACAAAGAGGTACTATGAAATCAAACGCATACAATCTACCCAACTTCCATATGTCATCATCATTCACTGTTTAAAAAAATTATCTTCTGAGTCTTTAGTCCTCAACGTTCTTATATGTAGTAATATATTGGGTATAGTTAGTAGTATTAGCAATTATTGTCAGTTCTATCCAGTCATTAGCTTCCACTTTCAATTCTGTAATCAGATGAATTGAGAAGCTTCAAAGAAGAGAGCGACACATTCAACAGGAGCAATTGCGAAGATATTGAAGCTATGATACAGCTTCTGGAGGCTTCACATCTGGCTCTGGAAGGCGAAGACATTTTGGATGAAGGGAAAGCCTTCTCAGCAGGGATTCTCCGCGAGAGAGTCTCCAGTTTGGACGGTCCGCTCCTCAAAGGCGCCGTCCACGCTTTGGAGCTTCCGATGCACTGGAGGGTCCAGTGGTTCGACGTCAAATGGCAAATTGACTTGTACGAGCAGCAGGAGGACAAGCAAAGTAATCTGCTGGAGCTTGCCAAGCTCAATTTCAACACGGTCCAAGCCACACACCAGAGAGATCTTATAGAGATATCCAGGTAATTTTCTAGCATGCACAAAAGATGTAGAAAATGCGGCGACTTATTCAACCGAGATACTTGTTTTGAGGGAAGGCATGTTCATATCTTCGATTCGTCTCAACATTAGAACATGAAGAACTCACTCATGATATGTGGGCTACATTCAGCCTAGGAATGCGCCAGTTTTGATGTTTTGTGCACCAGACGTGATGTGAGTTTAATATATTTTGGTTTTGATTAGTTGCTTTGGTAATTTCAGGTGGTGGAGGGATCTGGGACTTATCGAACAAGTGGACTTCGCAAGGGATCGTCCGGTCGAGAGTTTCTTGTACGCCCTCGGACTCTCTCAGGAGCCACGGTTCAGCTCACTCCGAAAATCTCTCACGAAAGTCGTCATCTTTATACTAGTGATTGACGATGTCTACGACCTTTATGGTTCGTTGGAGGAATTAGAATGCTTCACCAGTGCCATTACCAGGTGGGCCCCGTTGCCTCCCGATCTCTTCCTCTCGTCTTTGTCCGTTCATTCTTGCTAACTGGAAAGTCCAATGCTTCTAGATGGGATTCGGAGCCGATTCAACAACTTCCCGAGTGCATGAAGGCCTGTTTCCGAGCACTTCACGACATTACATACGAGATCGCTCACGAAATTGGCAAGGAGGAAGATTGGCATCGAGTGCTACCACATCTCACGAAAGCCGTAAGCAAAAAGCTTGTGGATAACTGCATATGTTTGCATGGTCATCCTAATTAATTTTGTGTCCTTACATAATTAATCATCTTTGATTGAATCATTTGTTTTCCTTATTTTATGTCAGTGGGCAGACTTTTGCAAAGCACTACTTACTGAAGCAAAGTGGGACCATTTGGGCTACACACCCTCTTTGGAAGAGTACTTGAGCAATGCTTGGACATCCTCTTCAGGACCCCTGCTCTTGTCCCATGCTTATTTCTTTGTGGGACATATGAAATTGGAGGATGCAGCAGAGTTGCTGGAGAGAAACAAGGATCTGATATACAACGCGTCAATGATAATCCGACTCTGCAACGACCTAAGAACGTGTAAGGTAACCATCAAAATCCTGTGAAAAAGCTATGGACGCATTGGATTTGACATGTATAGATTCTTAGCTGCCAAAAAATCTTATACTAACACGACGTTTGTCGACATTGAACTGAGGAGATTGAATCTCATTAACACATTAAATCGATTTATTTTTCGAGTAGGCTGAAATAGAAAGAGGAGATGCTCCATCATCAGTGGTGTGTTACATGCGAGAAGCAAAAGTATCAGAAGACGTTGCTCGGAAGCATATCAAGGGATTGATAGACCAAGCATGGAAAGGCATTAATGCTTATTGCTTCGTCAATGCTGAGACACCATTTCTCCGACCGTACATCGATGTCACCGTGAATGCCGCTCGCGCTGTGCACATGGTCTACCAATCCGGAGATGGGTTCGGCGTCCAGGACGGCAAGATTGGGAAGAAAATGCTATCTACTGTGATCGAGCCTCTAGCTCTTGATTAAGATATTGCCGCAAAGTCTTAGAGTATTATGTCTTATCATGTCTTGTTGAATGAACACTCAATCAATCGTCAATCTGTTACAAATATCCCAATCAGAAAGTTTGTTATCTAAGCTGTCTTTGATAAAACGAAGAGTTAAATCTTGGTGGGCCGACCTGATGGTTTTATTAATTAATGTGATGGGCCTAAGTTGGCCCGTCCGCCCATGTTGGGCCTAAAAGCCTGGCCCACAAAATTAGGGCCCATGGATGGACGGATACGTTGAAGGGTTGTAATTTTTGAGGGAACGTCTTTTGCCGAAGGGACACGTCCTTTGAAGAGAACGTATTTAAGGGGGAAAAGAGAGGAAGGAACGCACCTTTTGAAGATACGAACGTTCCTCCTCCCTTTCTCCCTCCAAACTCTCGAAAAAGAACCGTAAGCAAAAGGAGTCGACACTCTCTTCCCTTCAAGGCAAATTCACGTCATCGGATCAAATGGAATCAATTTTTCTTCCTCATACCAATGTTGGTGTTTAATTTGTGGCTAACAAAGTACCTTTGATTCTATGATATGCCGTAGGATCAGTGATATATGAGTTTTTCCGGGGCTTGTCTTTTGCACTCATTTTAGGGGTTCAATTTAGTGTCGAATTCGGTTTTTGGGAATCCGATATTCCCTACATTGGTATCAGAGCCATTGTTCATATTTTCCCGATCCCTTTTCATGTTTATGAATGATTTTTGATTGAATTTTCGCGAAAAATCGGCCGACATCGATCAGGGGCGGAAAAATCCCAACACTAGAGCACTGTTCATCCACTTTTTTTATTTTTTGTAAGTTGAAATCAGTTTCTGATGGTGTAGGGTCGAAGGTCTCGTCGAAACGAGTGAGAAGAGTGATGGATCGCCGCCGTAGGTCACCGGATGCGCCCCCACGCGTAGCCGGAACGAACCGACGTCTTGCATGCGCAGATTCGAAGACGCAGGCGTGTGCGTCGCACGTGCGCGTGAGGCTGACACGCGCACGTGCGACTCACGTGCGTGGGGGCCGTCGATGGCGTGTGCGCGGCACGCGCCAGCTGACGTCATCGTGACGTCAGCTGCACACGCGTGCTGCACATGCCGGGTCGGGTCCTGCCTGAACCAGTTGACCTCGACCCTTGACCCTGACCATTGACCGTTGACCATTGACTACCGTTGACCGTTGACTTTGACCATTGACAAAAAAAAAAAAAGGAAAAGAATGTGTTTCTTTTTCAATTATGTCTATGTGGATTATATGTAATCTCTTTTTTTTTTTTTTTTCCCTGCATTTGTTTTAGGAATAATGCCTCCAATTAAGTTGCACACAGCTATTCGCGCAATTACCGACGAACAAGATTGGGAAGCAAATGCTATCTACTGTGATCGAGTCTCTAGCTCTTGATTAAGATATTGCCGCAAAGTCTTATAGTATTATGTTTTATTATGTCTTGTTGAATGAACACTCAATCAACCGTCAGTCTGTTACAAATATCCCAATCAGAAAGTTTGTTATCTAAGCTGTCTTTGATAAAATGAAGACATAAATCTTGGTGGGCCGACCTGATGGTTTTATTAATTAATGTGATGGGTCTAAATTGGCCATCCGCCCATGTTGGGCCTAAAAGCCTAGCCCACAAGAATAGGGCCCATGGATGGAGGGATACGTTGAAGGGTTGTAACTTTTTGGGGAACGTCTTTTGCCGAAGGGACATGTCCTTTGAAGAGAACGTATTTCAGGGGGAAAAGAGAGGAAGGAACTCACCTTTTGAATTTCCGTACGTTCCTCCTCCCTTTCTCCCTCCAAACTCTCCAAAAAGAACCATAAGCAAAAGGAGTCGACACTCTCTTCCCTTCAAGGCGAATTCACGTCATCGGATCGAACAGAATCAATTTTTCTTCCTCATATCAATGTTGGTGTTTAATTTGTGACTAACAAGGTACGTTTGATTCTATGATATGCCTTAGGATCGGTGATACATGAGTTTTTTCCGGGCTTGTCTTTCGCACTCGTTTTAGGGGTTCGATTTAGTATCGAATTCGGTTTTTGAGAATCCGATATTCCCTACATTGGTATCAGAGCCATTGTTCATGTTTTCCCGATCCCTTTTGATGTTTATGAATGATTTTTGATTGAATTTTTATGAAAAATCGGCCGACATCAATCGAGGGCGGAAAAATCCCGACACCAGAGCACTGTTCATCCACTTTTTTTATTTTCTGTAATTCGAAATCAGTTTCTGATGGTGTAAGGTCAAAGGTCTCATCGAAACGAGTGAGAAGAGTGGCGGATCGCCGCTGTAGGCCATCGGATGCGCCCCCACGCGCAGCCGAAACGAACCGACGTCTTGCACGCGCCGATTCGAAGACGCAGGTGCGTGCATCGCACGCACATGTGGGGCCGACACGCACATGTGCGATGCACGTGCGCGGGGGCCGCCGATGGCGTGTGCGCGGCACACGCCAACTGATGTCATCATGATGTCAGCTGCACACGCGTGTTGCATGTGCAGGGTCGATTCGTCCGACCCAGCCCGACTGGCCTTGCCCGACCCAGTTGACCTCGACCAGCTGACCGTTGACTGTTGACGACCGTTGACTGTTGACTGTTGACGACCATTGACCGTTGACTTTGACCATTGACAAAAAAAAAAAAGGAAAATAATGTGTTTCTTTTTCAATTATGTCTATGTGGATTATATGTAATCCCTTTTTGTTCTGCATTTGTTTTAGGAATAATGCCTCCAATTAAGTTACGCACAACTATTCGCGCAATTATCGACGAACAAAAGGAAAAGGCTTTCAAGGTTGATGGCTGACTTGAATAATTATCGATGGGAGAGCGGGGACATAATAGATCATGTTCTTGAAATCAACGGGAAAATTCAAAAGGTCATATGGAATGGTCGTCCCATGCCACAGTCTGAGATGGTGCGATTTTTCATGAACACTCTTCCACCAGAATGGCAAGGAGTGTTGAATCGCTTATGGGATGTCAACAAAGCCGCTACATATATGAGTATTGTGATGGCATTTATAGATTATTATTACCTGATTGTTACAAAAGAAAAGATCAAGAAATTGAACAAAAAATGAGCTTTCTCAGTTCATATATTAACTTAAGTTTAGATATTTCGAGTTGTCTTTCTTTTAGTATGCTTTATGGACATCTTATGTAAACATTTTACTACCTGGTTGTTGTTGATGTAGCAACTAATATGTGAGTTGTATTATGTGAAAGCATTATTATTCTATTGGATGTCAAATATTATTTACTTTCTATTATTGTTGACTGCTGTGGGTAGTTCATAGAAGTTATTATAACTTCATAGAAATTATTTTGCATAGACAATTATATTAATAATAGTTTTAAGTTAGGATTTTTGGAGGATGATTAGAAACATAGTGACCTTTTGATTCTGAAACCTTACTTGAAATTATTCATTAATATGATGGGTCTGTGCAAAATGGATGCATAAATGATAGGCATTAATTATTCGTGCATATATGTCTAATGTGTTCAGATCAATGGCTTCAGCCACAAAGAGCATAGCTGCCGAGCTGAGCAAAGGTGAAAAGCTCAATGGCGACAACTATGAAATCTAGCACATGAAAATCCAATATGTGCTGGAAGAGCAAGAGGCACTAAAAGCTCTTAACCTAACCATGGAAGAGCCTGAAGATGGGAACACTGCACAACACAAGAGAGATAAGGATGCATTTGCTACATGGAAAAGGAAGAACTCTCTTGCTCGCATTATGTTGCTGATTAGCATGAAAAATGATGTCATGCAAGAGTTCAGGCGTTTTGTGAATGCCAAGGAAATGTGGGAAGCGTTGGCAGCAAGATTTGGTCATACTTCGGTCACCAAACTGAGGTAGCTCACTACTAGGTTTGACTCTTACAAGAAGCCTCATGGTCAGACCATGAAGCGACACTTGAGAAAGATGTCAAACATGATTAATGAGTTGAAGGATGCTGGCCATGTCCTGACTGATGAGTAGCAAGTGCAAGCAGTGATCCGTTCCTTGCTTCTAAGTTGGGAGCATATGAAAGTGCACCTGACCCACAATGAGAATATCAAAGTCTTTGAGGATGCAGCGCGCCATCTTGAGCTGGAAGAGGACCGTCTCTTGGTGGCTAAGTCATAAATTGAAATATATAATGCCGGTTCTAGCTTAAATGGAGCTTCGGGCTCCAAGCGCAAACGTCCTGACTGGTTTAAGAGTTGGAAAGGCAAGGGACCAAGTGCTTCAGGGAAGAAACCAAAGGTTGACCAACATGAAAGAGGAAAGTGTCCTTGAATAAAAAAGCTGATAAGGGTGAAGTGTTACAATGGTGACAAGAAAGGTCACGATGCTCGCGATTGTTAGGAGTCAAAAAAGGTATACACCCCTTGTGCTTTTAAGAACTTTGCCTATGTGTCAAGTTCTATATTTTTTGACTGAGTCTAATCCTTTGTGGACTGCGGATTCAGGAGCCAGAGACCATGTAGCGAAGGATAGAGAATCCTTCGTGGAATTCCAACGAGTATCAACTGGAACTAAGTGGATCTATGTGAGAAACAACTCCAGAGTTGAAGTAAAAAGAATTGGCACCTGCTAACTGAACATGCGTGGTGGACGCACTTTGTTCCTACATGATGTATTGTATACTTCGGAGATTCGTCGGAATTTATTGTCTGTTTTAGTGTTGGTCACATTAGGTTTAACATGAACTTCCATAATAGAGGTGTGGATTTGTTTTTGGATACAATTTCTATGGATGTGGTTATTTTCTAAATGGTTTCATTGTATTAGATATTGATTATGTTAATGCAAATGTTTGTTATTCCCTTCTCACGTCTCCTAATTCATATGATAATGATGTGAATGTGTGGCATGCTAGACTTGGTCATATTGGTGAACAACGTATGAATAGACTAGCCAAAGAGAGCTTGTTGGACAACATTGAAAAAGTCGATTTGCCCATATGTGAGTATTGCCTAGTAGGAAAACGACAAGGAAACCATTTGGAAAAGGTAAAAGAGCTGAATTTCCTCTCCATTTAATCCATTCTAATGTCTGTGGTCCAATGAATGTGAGAGGAAGACATGGGGCTGTTTATTTCATCACATTTATAGATGATTATACTCGATTCGGATATGTCTATTTGATTTCTCATAAATCTGAAGCATTAAGTTGTTTTGAAAAGGTTTATGAACTTGGTAGAGAATCAATTAAATAGGAAAATAAAGGCATTGAGATCCGATCGAGGTCAAGAATATGTATCTGATGAGTTCAGAAAATTATGTGATGAAAAAGGAATAGAAATTCATATACTCCTCAACAAAATGGTGTTGGGGAGAGAAGAAACAGATTCCTACTGGAAATGGTTAGGTCCATGATGGTGCATGCTAACTTACCTATCACTTTTTTGAAGTGATGTGCTGTTAACTGCTGCCTATATACTTAACCTGGTGCCTTCCAAATCAGTTACTTCCACTCCATATGAGTTATGAACAGGTAGAAAACCGGACTTAAGTTTTCTTAAGCCATGGGGCTGTGCTGCCTATACTCATGAGCCCTCTCACAAGTTTGGGAAATTGAGTCCTAAAGGAAAGAAGAATATTTTCATAAGATACTCCGAACACTCGAAAGGGTATGTGTTCATAGGTGAGCAGGAAAGTGGGAGTATAACTGAATTTGAATCCCGAGATGTCACATCCTTAGAGAATGAATTTCCTAAGAAGGGCGAAATGAGTGAAGATTACTCCCTAGTTGAAACATTAGATCAAGATAATGATATAAATGGAGTTCGTCCAAGTGGGAGTAATATGAGAAGTGATGAATTGAATTCAACTCATTCTCAATTACAACCACATGACGAGACGACATCATCATTATCTAATCTTAGACGACATCATCATTATCTAATCTTAGTGGAAGCATAATGAGGAATGATGTGCAAAGTGTACAATCTCCAGAACGGCGAACAAGTTGCAAAAGTATTACCCGTTGACGTTTTGACATTTAAGGGGAAACTTTTATGATTGCCTCCACAAGATGAGGATGAGCCAAGAAATACACATGAGGCTCTAAGTTGTCCTAGTAAGGAAAAATTGATGTACGCAATGGGAGAGGAAATGGAGTTAATGAAGTCAAACCATGTTTGGGAACTGGTTAATCTTCCAAAAGAACGCAAAGCTATTGGGAACAAGTGGGTTCTCAAAATAAAGCGTAAAACTGATGGCTCGATAGAAAGATATAAAGCTCGCCTTGTGGCGAAATGGTATAATCAACCGGAAGGAATTAATTATGAGGAAACATTTTTTCTTGTTGTGAGATTTAACTCAATTCTCATTATTCTACGATAGTGGCAAGTATGGATCTTGAATTACATCAAATGGATGTAAAGACTGCTTTTCTCAATGGAGAATTGGATGAGGAAATATATATGGAACAACTTGTTGGTTTTATTACAAAAGGCCAAGAAGAAAAAGTATGTCGACTTTTGAAATCGATATATGGCCTTAAGTAGTCGTCAAGACAGTGGTATATACGTTTTCATAATGCCATAATGGCATATGATTTTATAATGATTGATGAGGATCATTGTATATATATCAAAAGATCCAAAGATCAATTTGTGATCATATCATTATATGTTGATGATATACTAATTGTCGGAAGCAATATGGAGTTTGTTAATACCATCAAAAGTTGGTTATCTTCCAACTTTGAGATGAAAGATATGGGTGAGACTGCAGACATTCTTGGAATTAAGATTTCAAGAATTGTTCAAAGAGGTCGTTATCTCTTTTACAAGAAACATATATAAATAAGGTTCTTGAACGATTTCATATGCAAGATTATAAACCCATAGACACTCCTATTGCAAAAGATGAAGGATTGAGTCATAGATTGTGTCTAAGTACTCCACAAGAGAAGGAACAAATGAAATATATTCCTTATGCTAGTGTTGTTGGGAGCTTGATGTATGCTATGATGTATATAAGACCTGACATATGCTTTGCAGTTGGAATGGTGAGTAGATATCAATCCAATCCAGGTCAAGCACATTGGAAAGCCGTTAAGAGATTACTAAGGTATCTGAAGGGAATTGCTGATTACAAGCTAAATTACCGAGGAAAGGATCTGCGACTTGAAGGCTATTCAGATGCTAATTGAGGAGGAGATTTAGATGAAAGGAAATCTAACTCTGTTTTTGTTTTTCTTACTGAATAATGGCGCCATGTGTTGGTGCAGTAAGAAACAAACATGTATAGCCTCGTCCATGATGGAAGCTGAGTTCATGGCATTATCAGTAGCGATACAAGAAAAAGTTTAGCTTAAGAAATTTTTGGATCATTTGGTGTTATTGAGAAAGCTGTAAATCCATTATTGGTTAACTGTGATAGCCAAGCAGCTATAGCGTACACCAAAGATCCAAAATATAATGACAAGACCAAACATATAGATACCAAGTATAACTTTGTCAAAGATATGGTTGCACGAAATGATGTGAACTTACAGTACATATCTATGCATAAAATGGTAGCAGATCCTATGACAAAGCCAATACTTAGAGATGTGTTTTGTGGTCATGTAAAATCTCTAAGATTGCGTAGAGTCTGATATACTAGATATTGTAATTTCTCTGAGTTGTTCACATTTATAAACTTGTGTTTTTTCATTATTAATGCCTATGAATCTTTGTTTGATATTTATGCATCTTAATGCTTAGTGCATTACATTAAGTTGAGAAAGTATGTCGGACAGATATAAGATTAGTCCACTCACACAGGTAATCGCCTCTATTTACTATGAGATAAATAGAGATGAGACGGTTTTTAAGCTTATTAGATAATCGAGAGCTCAAACTTAAAATATATATGTCGTCTTAACTAAGTGTTAAGATGAGGACATGATAAGTACTATGTCCGAAAGTAAAATACCCCACATATTTTACTTTATTTGTCTAAGATGCCAGATGTGAGTTCTGATGAATTTTGTGAATGAGTAGATATGTGAACTCAAGTTAGACATTGGGTATGTCTGAACTATCATCTGTACGGTATTGATAGTGTAGACATACAGTCCATAGTAAAGGAATTAATACTATAATACGTATTTCATACTACGTATGCATGAGACGACCAATAAGAGTGGCAAAAGTTCGATCTCAACTTTTATGTCGTGTGAGACTCTTGAGGAAAAGAGTTCCTCAATTTAAGTGCCCTCATAACTCTTACTTATTCTCAAGATTTCTATTTAGTGTTTGCTATCTTAGGATGTTGCCAATGGTCATGAGTTGATTCGATCTAATGGGACATTTCTAGAAAAGCAAGCTGAACTGAAATTGAGAGTTTGAAGGAAAGAGGAAGATCGAATTTGGAGAATCACATTGTAGTTTTTGTATTCACTGGTCGACCAATTATGATTGTCTTTAGGATAATCATTGTCACGCCCCAATCCTCAGGCACGCACACATCCCTTACATTTGGTCGATTTTAAAATGCGATATCCCAGGATTATGTATCGCCGACCCTTTCTTTTTATTTATATGCACATGCGGAAGAAGTAATAAATCCCGAGACAATAAAGCAATGGGATAGAGTAGCAGGACCACAAACTTTTAAACTAATTCAAACCTTTTTATAAACAAACTTGTTTATTTACAACATCAGACTGATTACAACGTCTATCGACTCCACAAAAGGTAATGGCTTTATGACCCACTAATCAGACACGTTGCTGAATCTTCAATTTCAACATTTCCAAACTCTAGGGCTCCCGATCCTTCATGACCGCCATCTAGGGACCTGAAATATAATCCCACGACCGGGATAAGACTATGTCTCAGTAAGTTCTACCCCCCAAGACCCGATTAGTAAGCTAATACACCTTAAAGTTGCCTAAGCATAATATGAGTCAGAGGACTTACCTTGGCCTCATATTCCACCTGCATGGTAGCACATATCAAATAGGCACCCAAGCAATCACACATTGATTAAAGCATCGATCAAATCGATCTAATTGATCACACGCCAACAAGACCACTCACAGTCATTTCCATTCAATCAATCAATTCACAACATTAGATCAAAATAAAGATCAATTGACTTAGTCGATTACAAAGCAACGAGACCACTTTCGGTCATTTCAACTATTCCAACTCAATTCACAAATATGAATCACGGTCCTTAGGACATGACTTAAGTATAAGTGGAAAACACAGTCCCACTCAGCAACTTTCAATATTTAATGACTTTACGGTCCCACTCAACCACTTTCAATACTCAATGGCTTTACGGTCCAATCGACCCTTTTAAGATTCAGTGGCTTTACGGTCCCACTCGACCCTTTCAAGATTCAGTGGTTTTACGGTCCCACTCGACCCTTTCAAGATTCAATGCTCTATCACCGGGCCACGTGCATTCTTTAAGGCTACCTTTTTGCTAAGATGACATATCCAATCACCAAGCCATGTGTCCTTCACAGGTGACATTCCAATTCACCAAGCCACGCGCATCCTCTAGGTGATTTACCAACTTACTTTCAATACTAACAACCGATATCCGATCAATTCTCAATCACATAACCAAAATTCCTTTACTTAAGATTATAACTTCAAAATGCACCATTAAATTAATTCGACACGAATTAAAGCTCAAATAAATAAACGGATTGCTCCACGACAATCGGCACTAAATTCCAATCACCGACCATCCCGGTTGAATTTCGAAAAATAAATAAATAAATAAAATAAATTCAATTTAGCACAATATAAAGCTCAATTAAATAAACGATCCGCACCACGATCATTAGCATAAAATCCCGTCCCCGGGCATCCTAGTTGAATTTGGAAAATAAATAAATAATTAAATTAATTTTGAAAATTAATATTTAATTCCTAAAAATTCATTTTAGGCCCGAATTGCTTAATTAATACCAGATAAGGGACGGGAAAAATCCCAAGAAGCATCCAATAAATACTATAGGCAATTCTCTATCTAATTGCACAAACTAAACAACTAATATGCAAAGCAATTAACTAATAATCACTAATCAATTCTAATCTAACCCCCAAATTACACTTAATTAATACTAATCAACCTTTAAGTATAATTAACACACTAAGAAGGCATTAGTGAGTAAAACTCACTCAAAACGGGCTGAGCATCCGGGCTCGGGAAGGCGGCCAAAATGGGCCAAAATGCTGCTATCATACACATTTTCCAACTCTTTGTGCGCTGCTGGTTGAGGCCAAATTCCGGGCTGTGTTGGCGAGGCAAGGCTGGTGGAGGGCGAGGCGACTCCGGTGGGTCGAGGTAGTAGCGCATGGTGGCCAAAGGTGGTCGAACCGTGGCCTGTGATGGCCAAAATGGAGCTGAAAAGAGGCGGCTGGAAGCTGGGGTCGCATGGTGGGGACGCCTGGACGATGGAGAGGACAGGTGGTCGCGTGACTGCACACGTGCACACGCGAGGAAGGGCGACCGGCGACGACGGTAGCTCCGATCCCAGGCGGTGTTTGCTACTGCTTTTGCTTCTGTTTCCACTAGTCTTCGTCCAAAAAAGAGAGGAAGAGAAAGAGAGTGTCCACGACGACTGAGGGGAGTAAGGGAGAGGTGGAGGTGAACGGCGTATGGTGGAGCGCATGGGCGACTTGCGAGCGGCGAAGCGCAGGCGGCAACGACAAGCTAATTTGGTCTTCCTCTTCTCTCCGGGGCTTATGTTCTTCCTCTGTTTTTGTGTTCGTTCGAACCGTGAGGGAGAGAGAGAGTGTACCGAGAGAGAGAGAGAGAGAGAGAGAGAGAGAGAGAGAGAGAGAGAGAGAGAGAGAAGAAGATAAGAGAGAGAGTGAGGTTTGAAATGTCAAAAGTAAAAAGGGAAAGGAGAAGCAAAGTTGAAATTGATAATGGGGCAGTTGGTGGAGGGAAATTCCGCACGAGGGGGAAAAGAAAAGAGAGAGAAGGAGAGTGATTTCGGCCAAGAGGGAGAGGAAAAAGAAGAAAGAAGAAAAGGAAAAGAAAAAAAGAAAAAGGGTGTTTAGCCAAAAATGGAAAGGAAATGGGAAGGGAAGAAAGCTAAGAGAATTTCTTAAAATAGAAAATTCTCATCCCATTTCCTTTTTAATAAGCTCTATGATTTCCAAAGAAATTTCAAATTAGAGCACTTGGTCCCCAATTGTGCTTCTGCCTCCAAATTCCCTCTTAATTTCTCTCAAATAACTCTCACAAAACTCAATTGACATCTCCATTATCAGATTGATTAGTTTCTTAATCCAAGAATCCCTCATGTTTCTCAATTTCACAATCCCCGGCTTCAACTGAACGAAAACGGCCCTATTTATCCTATCGAAATTAGAACCCAAAAATCTGGATGTCACAATCATAATTGTGAAAAAAATACATATATATCATTATTTAAAAGAGATTAAGAGAGATATAAATGTGATCGATCGATCTAGAGTACTGCATACTAAATCTACTTAAAGCATGATGCCCATTATGAGCTGCTATATATTCCTAACATATGTATGGCAATGAGCTCTTAAAGTATACTGGTCACACGGATTATTTACCGGTATGAATGTTGAAAAGAGGTAAAGAGTATCCTGTTCGGCCCGCCATGTGCGAGTGGGAGATGATGGTTTTATTAATTAATGTGATGGGCCTAAGTTGGCCCGTCCGCCCATGTTGGGCCTAAAAGCCTGGCCCACAAGATTATGGCCCATGAATGGAGGGATACGTTGAAGGGTTGTAACTTTTGGAGGAACGTCTTTTGCCGAAAGGGCACGTCCTTTGGCAAGGACATATTTAAGGGGGAAAAGAGAGGAAGGAACGCACCTTTTGAAGATACGTACGTTCCTCCTCCCTCTCTCCCTCCAAACTCTCCAAAAAGAACAGTAAGCAGAAGGAGTCGACACTCTCTTCCCTTCAAGGCGAATTCACGTCATCGGATCGAATGGAATCAATTTTTCTTCCTCATATTAACGTCGGTGTTTAATCTGTGGCTAAAAAGGTACGTTCGATTCTGTGATGTGCCTTAGGATCGGTGATACATGAGTTTTTCCCGAGCTCATCTTCCACACTCATTTTAGGGGTTCGATTTAGTGTCGAATCCAGCTTTTGGGAATCCGATATTCCATACTCTTGCATAATAAGTTGGACTGAATATTGCGATTTCCTTTTACATAATATGTTAGGCCCCACACACCTCTCATTTCTTGATGTGAATAAAACCTCACTAAATGTTCAGAAGTCAAACTCTGTAGATTCGTATTGGCACAATGACGTAGCTCCTCTAACATCTGCATGCTCTTTATGAAAGTTCCTAGCTTTCTTATTGCAAGAGAACATGCTCATGGCAATTGGAAAGGAGTTGTTGCTTTCGAAAGGCGCCGATTGTCACCCATGTTTTTCCTTCTAGATGATCTCTATCTGCTTTGCAAGGCGGAATGTGAAAATTGTCAGACTGTTAGCTAAGTGCCCACTCTTTTCTTTGATTCATCGGGGGAAGAGAGAATAGGAAAAAGTCAAAGATATTCTCTCTAGTGATGTCACTAAGGAGGATAGAAGCAACTTGGACCTAATAGTGGATATAAGCAACGTAAATAATCTGGGCAAGCATTTAGGTTTCACCTCTGAATGGAGATGGCAGAGGGACCTCTAAATTTGCTAGTCAGCAAGAAAATTAGGGAAAAGCTTGCTGGTAGCTAGGCCCCTGTGTTGTCCATGGTTGGAAAAAATATTCTCATCAGGTCCACTGACGAGGCAATCGTGTGCAGATCGAGAATCTTCCCTTCTGCATCTTTTATCGGCTCCATAAAATATAACATGATGAGCTAATACCACCTAAAATTTTAAATTATACTTACAATTATAGTAATGTCCCAAATTTTTCTTTGTATTAGGGGCGCTTCCAACCTATTTCAACGATGACACCAATATCGAAAGTTCTATTTTGTGATAAAACTCCCCAAACATGTACTAGTGTAATAAGAACAACCCCTATCACTAAAAATCTGAAGTGGTGGCTTGCATGCCCAGTAGCCGGCCAATGGAGCAGATGTGGATATGACGCTGCTTTCGTCTATGCCAAAGGACATTGTTTCATGGACTATGTCACTTCAAAGACTTTTAAAAAAAGCCAAAAAGACAATTTATTATAAAGGAGGTCCATTTTTTGAAGAAAACCACCTAGTTTTACCGGTTGTAAACCTTGAGGGTCAAGGATTTTAATACATATAAATCACATACAAACCGACAAATTGACGAACTACGTCGTCTTGGGGTAGAGTAAAATCACGTCAGCCCTATTTCCTTGCCATTGTCCATGCAAGATGCCACATCAGTTTCTTTATAGCCATTGTTGATGGCAATATGACAGAAGGTATTTTTGGGTTACATATACAGGTATGGGTTATTAGTGACAACGAAGTTTTATTTGTGGCATTGACATCACCGTGGACAAAATTTAGGAGTTGTTAGGGTAGACGAAGATATTTTTTGACAGTGGATTTAAAAGAAGAAACAACTGTGATTTCTGTGAATCTTCAAGTCTTCAACGCTTGTTAGAAGGTGAAAGCATCTGATGGATGGTATAGTCAAGAAAGCTTTGTCTCGTGGCAATTTAGAACTTGTGCCATGACCATTGCCCCCTACGATACTCTCAAAAAAGTCAATTTCCGTCCATAATATCTACTAAATAAGTACAGATATGTAAACAAGTGATTGGAGATACATGTTGTTTACATGTTGATTACCGCAAGTGCCACCCTTCCCACATGGGAAGGGAGAGGTGGAGTTCAATTCCTCACATTTTCAAGGTAGCTAAAGATGGACATGTTTAATTTCAACCGTGGGATTTGATTCTCTCAATCTACAAAGAAGCAGAGCAACAGTCTAAAAGTGAGTTGAGAGTTTGATTATGATAGATTAAAAAAATTAAAAAGTAAATATGGGTAAACAAGTAATTTGAGATACATCTTATTTATATGCTAATTCAATAATGGAAATATTTGATTTCTAAAACACGGACTGCAAAGGACAAGAAAAGAGGTCCTTGTGTCACGCCCCGATCCTCAGGCACGCACACATCCCTTACCTTTGGTCGATTTTAAAATGCAATATCCTAGGACTATGTATCGCCGACCGTTTCATTTATATATACACATGCGGAAGCAGTTATAAATTCCCGGACAATAAAACAATGGGATAGAAAAGCAAGCCATATTTTTCATATTGAAATTCACAATCACACATGTACAGGGTTCACAAAAGAGGATAGGATCTCAGTCCTCATCTAGGTCATACTCAGGATCACCATCCCAATCCTCCTCAGATCTTTCACCACTAGCTCATTTTCTTCAAACTCTTCATCTCCTTCTTCTTGCTCATCCTCAGCTTCAAATGCCGGCTCGTCTTTGGAAAATCTAAGGGCCTGAAATATAATCCCACAACCGAGATGAGACTATGTCTCAGCAAGTTCTACCCCCTAAGACCAAATTAGAAAATTAATACACCTTAGGGCTGCCTATGAACAACATGAGTCAGAGGACTTACCTTGACCTCAGATTCCACCTGCATATTAGCACAGATCGAATAGGCACCCAAGCAATCAAATCATGATCGAAGCATCAATCAAATCGACCTAGTCGATTACGTGCCAAGAAGACCACTTACGGTCATTCCCATTCAATCAATCAATTCACAACATTGAATCAAAGCAAAGGTTAATTGACTTAGTCGATTACATAATAATCAAACCATTTCCCAGTCATTTCAACTATTCCAACTCAATTCACAAATATGAATCACGGTTTTTAGGACGGGACTTGTTATAGGTGGTAAACACGGCTCCACCAAGTAACTTTCTTAGATTTAGTAGTTTTACAGTCCCACTCGACCCTTTCAAGATTCAATGGCTTTACGGTCCCACTCGACCCTTTCAAGAATTCAATGGCTTTATGGTCCCACTCGACCCTTTCACACGCGTCCAACGATATTGCACTTCGTAATTAAATTCCTCAATTTCATAATATCTTGGCATAATTTCTTGGAAATAGAGATACCCGATAAAATATCGTGTGTGAGTGCACGATTGGCCTTAGCCAAAATAGAATAATTTCCTTTCTATAAAACCCACCATTTTTTGTAGTCTACCAAAATATTGTTGGCATTGTCAACCGATGCCCGATTATTTTTCAATTAATAGCCAAAGATTATTCAATTTAGGAATAAATCCCAAAATCACTCATAAATCAATTTAGCATAAAATAAAGCTCAATTAAATAAATAGACTATGCCACAACAATCGACATGAAATTCCGGTCACCGACCTGCTGGTTGGATTTATGGAAAAATAAATAATTAAATAATTAATTTCGAAAAATAAATAAATAAATACAATAATTCCAATTTAGCACAACATAAAGCTCAATTAAATAAATGGACTGCACCACGATCATTAGCAGAAAATCCCGGTCACTGGCCATCCCAATTGAATTTTCGGAAAATTAAATAATTAAATAATTAATTTCGAAAATTAATATTTAATTACTAAAAATTCCACTTAGGCCCAAATTATCTAACTAACACCCGATAAGAGTCGAGAAAATCCCAAGAAGCATTCAATAAATAATAGGACATGTTTACTAGTTAAATGTACAATCAATTTAATTAATATGCATCAATGATTCTTTAATTTAATTACTTTAATCTAATCTATCCACCTAATTGCAAATAATTAAATCTAATCAACCCTTCGGCATAATTAGTAAACTAAGAAGGCACCAGTGAGTAAAACTCACTTGCGCAAAGCGAAGATTGGGGCAATGCGATGACGACGCTACGGCAACCGAACTTGAGCCGGCCCGAGAACTTTGCAAGCCCGAAGAAACTCTGGGCCGAAAACAAACTGTACTTGGGCTTGAGCTTGGGCTTGAAGACTGAAATTTGGGCTTCAGTGTGCTGGACTTCTTGGGCTGCAGGACTTCAAAGGCTGAAAATGGGCCTAATCGTGGGCTGATAAGCTGACCCAATTTGCTGGACTAAGAACAATTGCTAGGCTTGAGGTGGGCATGGATACACGGGCTTCAATTGGTGTGCTTCGGTGGGCTAGACTGCATAGACGTTGCCCCGAATTCCAGCAGCTCGTGGACTTGCGGCTGGATTCGATGGCGTCGATGAAGAAACAGCTTCGTCTGAGCTGTGCGAGACACGCGGTCTTCCTCTTCGCTAAACGCTGACTAAGGGGACATGTGGCGTTAGGGCTTTCTCCGAGCAATGGGGTTTGAATGAAGCTGCTTCGCTGGCCACCCAGGGACGGATGAAGAGGAGACACGGCCGGATTTTGATGCAGCCAGTGTCGTCGCTTGTGGAGAAGACTGCTCGGTTCATTGACCATGCGTGAGGACGAGAAGCGACTTCAGCAAAAAGAAACGAAGATGCGTGGAGCTTCGTTGGTTGACCAAGCTGAAAGAGTCTTGGACGTGTAGAAGCTTGGACAAAGACAGCTGCTAGATCAGTGGGCTTCGCTGGCAGTTGGTCTTCGTGGCCTTGAACTCGGTGACATTGAAATCAAACGGTCAATTGACCGTCAGTGTCAATTGCAAACGGAGAAGACACGAAGCTGCTGCAGCTTCTCCACATGGGCAGCTGGCTCATGTTGATTCTGCAAGAGTCAACAATCAAAGGCGGTAGAAGGAGTTTGACTCATGGGAGACAAACAATAGTGGAGATGGGCACAAGGCAATCTTGATTGGTGTTGGCGCATTAAGAGAGAGCAGATGGCGTGGGTTTTTCATCTTATTCAGCTGTGGTGTTTGTGTGTGGCCGTGAGTGTCCGAAGGAGGGTGGTGGCGTACGTAGACGGAGAAGCCAGCTAAGGGGGGAACAAAACTCAACAATCTTAGCCAAATCCTTAAATGACTTGGTCCCACAAGCCTTTAATCTTAACCCTCTTGTCCCCTTAATACTTTCTAGCCAAATTTCTATAAAAATAGTTCAATTTAAAGCCACAAAATGCAACCCCCAAATAGCTTACGAATTTCTTCCATTTAAGCTTCAATTTCTCCAACAATTTCTCCAATTGAGGTCTAATTCTTTACCAATTGCACAATTTGAAGTCTCAAGAAAGACCAAAATAAGACGTTCCTTTAATCCCATGAATTTCCTTTGAAACCGACTTTTATTTCATTTTTCACGGAATCCGATTTTCCGAACAAATAAATTCGGTTGGGGTCCAATTTGAAGTTAGAAAACGCCCAAACAACTTCCATTGCTGATTCACTAACACCAGATGTCAAGAGTCTCTTTAAAATGGCCAATCCGAATTTCTGTTTATTTTCCGCATTGTTCGACTCAATCTGATTTTCCGTAAAAATCCCTGAATCTTCGAAAAATCTTTTGAGACTCAATCGACGTTCTTAAAATAACTCATGACACCATAGAACTTTCAATTTCTAGAATCAGACTTAAATTGATGGTTAATTTCACTCCGGTGCACTTTTAGCGTCACCTAGACTATCAGGTAGTTTTCATAACTTTTTTAGGCAATTGACTCGTGGTCGATTTTCTTTGAGCCACAATGAACCCACTCGACACATTGGCGACTTTCGATTGTCGTGAAAATCTCGAGGGCTCAATTACTGATACGGGGTACCAAAACGACAGAAAAATCAAATTAGTGCTAGTCAACGAGAATTTTCCAATTTAGTGGAGTCACTCACGATCGGCCACACATCTCAGTCGAATCAACCTATCTTTGATTTTAATTCGATTTTTAACTGTGCCGTAATGACCTCTAAAGATGAGCACGGTTGAGAAGCCGATTCCTGGTCGAATTCTCAAGTTTATTGCCTTAAAGTCCTTAATAACTTCCCCAGCTAGTCTACTTATCTCATGAGTGGCCAACTCGGAGAAAAGCACTGTAATCACGCCGATAAAATACCCAATTTATCTAATCAAAGTCAGAACCCAAAAATCTGGATGTCACAGTTACTGTATGCCCTCTAAATAATGTATCATTCCTACTCTTCCAAATGATATGACAAAGAGCCCCAAGGGAGAACCGGGCAATACATTTATGGAAATCTTTACCCGATGGTAGAGTCATAGTCCACTGAAGATTCTCTGCCCATAGTTCATTGCGCCATGGGAGATTACACCTAGCAACCCAAAGGAAAGCAAGGCATTCTAATAGTTATTTGTACATGATGAGACAAACAATATCATTCAATTATTGGGATCTCCTAGATTTATAACTATCTTAACTCTTCATGGGCTCCGATGTCGGCATTAGAAAAATGATCATCATTGCGTCTGCTCAATAAGGAATTATTCACTTTGTAGAACATTTCGCAACTTTCCCGAAGGTGAACCAGCCGGGGGAAAATTAATGGATTACTAAGTCCAAAGACTTAATGCATACTCTTACAAATCCTGCCAATCACAACTTGGTACTCAATATTAATTTGTTCGATTAAAAGTGCAAATAAATTTATTTAATAGTCGTCATTAATCGGTTATTGATTGGTTAATTAGAAACCTTAGTATAGTGTACAAGAAGAATTTACTTCCGTGTACCCGAGATTCAATGAATTCGGGTAAATGTATCATATAGGCAAGAGTTTAGGGTTTTTTTTTTGTACCAAATAATAAAGTTCAGAGTAAATATGTTACATTAGACATATTTTAAGGCTTTCTGTGGTTTTTGCCCCCTAATTAATGTGCTTATTAAGAGTAATGTGTGCAAAACTCATCTCAAACATATGGTTTAAGTCAATTTGAGGAAAGTTAAATGACATGGAAAATTTCTGCAAATTGTAGGAGAAGATTCTCTAGCTATTTGGCAGTGATCACAGCCAGAAATATCACTTGCTTTGAGCCAAAAAATGCTGTCTTATAGAATTGTTAAATAATCGTCCTTGATTGTTCACAAGCTGTAGGTTCCCAAGGGATTAAAGCCAGACGTGCCACGTCCGATATGTATAACGCGTAAATATGGTACGGAGTATGTCCATGATCGAAAAAAAAAAAAAAAAAAAAAAATTGATAAAAATTTTTACAAAATTAAAACATATCCATGTCAGTATCGACTGTACCACGTAAGATAGTTGAGTCTACATCAGTAATTTCCGACCTAAATTGGCTGGATGAACTGAATTAGTACTAATGTGAAAATGTTTATAATTAAATAGCTCTCATTGTTGAAAGGTTTAGAGTTAATTTGATACTAATACAATAGATTTATGATTTTTTTTTTGGTGCATTTCCCTATTCAATCCAATAAAGAGACTTTTCGACTATTGAAATAGTGATTGCAAAAGTACAAACATGTAAGTATTTTCCATATTTTGTTACTCAGAAGATGTAGCTGAGAATTCTAGTAGTTATCCAGTGATGTGATGAATAGTTTCATGCTACAATTGGGTTCTCAAAGAGTTGTAACTAGCTTAACTCTTGATGGGTATGATGTCGTCATTAGAACAATGATCATCTTTAAGTACACTCAATAAGAATATTTCATTTTCAGAACATTGATTCTCTATATCAAGAGAAAAGCTAATTCATTTGAATTCTCATTCGATATGTCTATATGTCATGAATATAGGTAAAATGTAAAGACAAATAGTTAACAATCAGAAATTATGTAAATAAATTATTTCAAAGAGAAACAACGTATTTTCCTGTGTGGTGTGTATATGCTTCTTTCAAAAGAAAATGACTTGTCGGATACCTACCTCACATATGTCATGGTGTTTGGTTCATGGATAGAATAGTTTCTTCTCATGCGTTGTGTCTATAAATATCTTAACAATTGGCAAATCTACTCCATGGTGAGTGCAACATAAGATTCCACTATAGATTAGGCATTACCATAAATATCACAACTATACTTGAGTTAGTCAAATATTTTTAGTGTTTCCCAACCCTTAATTACACTAAATATATACACACACACACACAATGTTTAGACCTCATAGTTTCTCGGAAAAAAATCTCCCATCTTACAAGCGAATGTACAAATCTTACCATAAGATTTATTAATTTTAAAGGACTTACATTTAGGGGTGAGTACCGGTTCAAGGCAGACTCGGGAATCGTATCTAAGTGGTTATGTTCTTGTTCTAGATGCCAAATTTTTTAAACCAGCTATTATTGGTCCGGGGGCAAAATTGGACCACTGGAGAACTGGGCCGAGATAACCGTAATTCTCTATATTTATTCTTGCATGTTGAACTTTTTATCTTTTGTGTCATCTTACGAGTTCATATTTATATGGATTGTTGATTTCGATAGATGAGATTCTTTTTTCTCACTTTAACTTTTATTTAGCTTGGCTTAGGGATGAGCTGGACACTGCCCAACTGTTTTATACCGGTATTTTACATCTCAATGTTTTGTTGAACTAAATTTTTGTGCAACCGCTATCTGTCTAATTTTTTAATAGGTTTTACTTCTCACCGTTTGGTAAGCTAACTATAAAAGTTTGTCCTTCCAAGCAATTGAAAAAACTGAAACCAAAAAAAAAAAAAAAAAAAAAAAAAAAGTCACTTACATTGCTCATAAAAATAAATAAATAATTTTTTATTGTAGAGAAAAATGTTTAGACATATATAATTATTGATGATAATACTTTTCATTGACTATATATTTCAAATATTTATTTTTGGAAAATATTTTTAAATTAGTTATATTTCACAAAAAAAAAAAAAAACGGAGCCTAAAAATAGAAAAAAAAGAACAAACATATCGTGCAAAGTCCATCACACAGAATGGTCCACGCATATCGAGAAACTTGACCTGCGCAAAATCTATTTTTGCAGGATTGCATTCAAGAGAGGAGGATTAGGTAGAGTTATGCTGCTTCGGCTCCCATGGAGTTTTCGAAGAAGAAGGAGAAGAAGAAGAACCGAAGAAGAAAGAAGAAGAAGAGGAGTTTGGTCACGTGGGAGTGGGAGGAAAGAGGAGAGAGGAGAGAGAAGAAGAAGAGAGAAGATAAGAGAGAAGAAACTTTTTGACTAGTCAAAGTGAAAAAAGAGAGAGAAGAAGAAGAAACCAATTTGAAATTGGCAAGGGGTATTCGGTGGGGGTCGGAGGGGGGGGGGGTGGGGGTTTCTCGCACGAGGGGAGGGGAGAGGAGAGAAGAGAGAGAAAAAGAAATAGAAAAAGGAAATAGTACAAGAATAAGAAATTTACCTTCTTCTTAAAATTATTTTTATTTTCCATTTCTCTTTCCCTTTTAATTTCTTCCGGTCTTCAATTGCACATCAATTCTCTCTTAATTTATTCTCAATCGGATCTCATAAAATCAATCGATACTCCAATGCCTCAATTGCTATTTTTCTCCATTCAATAATCCGCCTTGCACCTTAATTTTGCATTCAATTTTAATTCCTGGCTTCAACTGAACGAAAACGGCCATATTTATCCAGTTAAAATTTGAACTCAAAAATCCGGATGTCACACCAGACACTCAATGAATTCGGGTAAATGTGTGCAATAGGTACAAATTTGGGATTTTTTGCCCCAGAGAATTAAGTTCAGGGTGAATGTGTCATAGTAGGCATAATTTAAGTCTTTTTGTGGCTTTTGCCCTCTAATTTAAAAGTGCTTATTAAGAGTTTTGATCGCAAAACTCATCTCAAACATATGATTTTAGTCAATTTGAGGGCAGTTAAATGGCTTGGAAAATTTCTCCAGATTGCAGGAGAAGATTCTCAAGCTATTTGGCTATTATCACAACCAGAAATATCACTTACTTTGAGCCAAATAATGCTGTCTTATGAAATTATCAAGTGATCGTCCTTGATGGTTCACCGGCTCTAGGTTCCCGAGGGATTGAAACCAACGCGCAGACGTGCAACGTCCCTTATGCGTGACGCGTAAATATGGTATGGACTATGTCTATGATCGAACACGTCATCGCTGAGGCAATTCTCTATTCACCGAATTAAAGATTGCTACTGACCTGTGACTTACGTTGCTGGTATGACTATATATAACTATCCGCTTGTGCATATGCAAATGACGTTCACGCGGAACCAAGTCCCAATCAACAATGCATCTACTAATCGAAACATGACTCCTGTTCATGACTTTTAGAGAGGTCAATGTAGGTGCACGCGAAGATCGAGGCTTCTGCGTGGTCGAATGTAATTGGAGTCCTGCTAAAGGCCACTCTAATTAAATTAAATTAAGACGAAATCAAGACTTAGTCTAATAGGAAATGCTAGCATAGACAGTAACCGGTGAAACGTGTACACATAAACACTGGTTTGACGATCATTTTGGCCTTCTAAGTCAAGCAGAATGATGTATGCCAAAAACAAAAAGTTAAGCATAATGAAATGAGCGAAGATAATATTAATAATAATTTAACTCATTAATAAAAGTTAAATCACCGGGATGAAGATGCATATGTACGCGTGCACTATAGAAACATGTGGAATTTATACTAGCTTGTTCTTTTATGAAAACGAAGTTCGATTAAAGAAATCGGATAGTCCAATTAAAGAGAAAATGTTGACTAACTTTGCCGCATAATATCTCAAAGCAAGGCATAAAAAATAATGTTTAAATCTTACGTGATGCACGGACACCCTACCGGTCTCATATTGAACCCATCAAGATGTTAACGACCAAACAAGCGCGAAAGTGTTGCGAAAGAGCAACGGATCAAACAATAATAAACTAGGAAACATAAAAAGTAAACTAGACACTTGATTTTTATAGTTCAATTGATGGGACCTACTCGACAAGTATGCAAATATGATATTTTAATATAGATCAAGTCACACAATGTACATTACATTCATATTTAAGTCACTCAAACATTTTCAGCTTTCCCGAGCTTTCAATCATATAAAATGACTCACACAGAATTTAGTCCTCATAATTTCTCACAAAACAATTTTCAAAGTAATGCACAAAGTTGACTCATGACAAAAGGTTTCTTCTAGTTGGGCGCAAAGTTAAACAAAACTTATAACAAGAATTTTCGAAATCTGCAACTTCAAAGCTTTAGTTGCTCTTAACAGAACGGCAACCAAAAGCATAGTTGCGCTGTCCTTGGGGACACCACCAGTGATCGCACGATGTTTCCACACTTTTCGATGTAGGTTGGGTTTCTTCAACGAGGCTCAATGCCGAGACATATTGTCGACACAAACAGTGACTAATTTATTCCTGATTAATTCCTTTTATTCTTTGGCCAAACCCGGTGAATCCCTTCAGTCAGATTTTCTTTTTTTCTTTTTTGGGACGACGAAGTTGCCTTGGCATTTGCTTTCCAGTTTTGATTAGCTCTAGGCATGTGAAGCATGCGCCAAATGTTAGGTAGTTTGTGTCGTATTCTCAACGTGATTATTGCGTGTGGTCGGAGAGGATGCTTGAGAGGTTAGGAGACAGAATGGGTCAGTAGGCCGTCGTTTCAGCCGATGTTACCGCCGCTGCCATCAGTGCCGCAAATGTCGCCAAGGCCGTAGCTGCCGTTGTTCCTACCGTTGCTAGTGTTGTGACCATTGTTGTTGCCATGCTTGTTGAGGTCCGATATGGAATTGTGATCGAGGATCAAGCCATCGTATCTAAGTCAAAGTTTAGTTTAGATAGAAATGGGAATCGATTGGGGAAAGAGCCGATCTCATAAGAAAGGTGCCATGTTTCACCCAACTGGGAGAGTAGAACTGGAAAGTCAGTGCTCAACTCGATAGTTGTGTGTCGTGTCCGTCAGAAAAGACATGGATCTGTTCAGTGCTGTGAGAGGGAAGAGACTTGTTATAGATGTTGCCGGTAAGGCCGTTTGATCGAAGATTGTCCGTATAGGCAGATGGAGTCACAGTTGTTTCTGTCACCGCCGTTGATAAGATAGAGCAGAGGAAACATGCTTCGGGACATTTAGTGGGGTGCTTGGAACGGATCTTAGTGCAAAGAAGGCTGTGTAGTATTCCTTGATGAGAGGTAGACGACTTACTGATTGTGTGCCGAGTTTGTGAAAAGGAGGCATAAGTTAGCCCAGGGTCAGAGAGAAACGGGAACACGATTTGAACGTGGCCAGTAGGGCCATCAGGTTAGGAATTGTCCGTGTAAGCTCAAGAGAGCGTAAGCGCCGTTATTGCAGATATGACGCCACTTCGATGGCTAGAGGAGCATGAAGGGATTGACCATGCATCAATCAAGGGAAGAATGTTTTTGAGACGTTTTATTAGAGTAATGCAGTGGAATTTCTAGTGAAAGTGGTAGGATTTGCTTGTGGTAATAAAGTGACGGAAAGATGAATCTCTGACTATAGTTGTACTTGAAGGATTTGCTTAAGTATGACTTGGAAGTCAATTGGTTTGGCTCAAGGAGCTTTTCGTTGTTTAAATCGTGGTAGTGATGTAATTTAGTTTGTTCGGTTAGCGTATGAAAGTTTTGAATCATCGAAAGTCAAAGAGGAACTTCAATCATTGTTATTTGTCTTAGAAGATGACCTCGGTTCGTTTTTGCTGGTTATCAAACCTACGTGGCAACTGTAATGTCAGTTGAGGGGTCGAATATGGAGAATTGTCAGGTTTGTTGTCAGGAAGAAAAATAGAGTCGTGATTGAATTAGTACCCGGGACAGAGCCGGTCCCTAAGGCTCCTTATCGGATGGTGTTACCCGAGTTTAAAAAAAGGGGGGGGGGGGGGACTGAAAGTATAGATTCAGGAATTATTGGATGGGGGATTCATCCGTTCCAGTGCATCACCTTGGGGAGCACATGTTCTATTCATGAAGAAGAAAGTTGGTTTGTTGTGGTTGTATATTGATATTTCTCAAGACCGACTGGAGATCAGGGTGTCGTCAGTTGAGGATCAGGGACAAAGACATACCGAAGTTAGCATCTCGCACTCAATACGGCAGTTATGAGTTCACTGTAATTCTGTGTGATTTGACAAATACCTTAACTATTTTTTTGGGTCTTATGAGCAGAATGTGTAAGGGTACTTAAATCAGTTGTGATCGTATTTAGTGAAGTTATCCTAGTGTGTTCAAAGAATGCCAAGGGGCACGAGAGATAGTTAAAGGTGATACTTCAGACCTTGACGGCTCTTGAATTCATGCTAAGTTTAGTTAGTGCAAGTTTTGGATGACTTGTGTATCGCTTGTAAGTCACGTGATTTCAGGCGAAGAAATCTTCGTGGACCCCGTCAAGATTAAAGCAGTGAACAGTCAGTCGAGGTTGACTACAGTGACAGAGATCAGGAGTTTCTGGGTTTAGCAAAGTGTCACAGATAGTTCGTATATAGGTTTTCTTTCAGTGTTAACATTGCCGTTAACAAGACTATTGGAAGTGAGGGAAGTTCGTGTAGATAGATGAGTGCGAGTGTAGTTTTCAAGAGCCTAAGAATAGGCTGACTACTGCACCCGTGTGAGCCATTCTGTCCGGTCCCGGAGGATGTGAGATCTTCAGTAATACATCATTTAAAGGATTGGGTTGCTTAATGATGCAGCATGTTAGGGTTATTGCATGTGTGTCCCGTCAGTGGAGACCTTATGAACCGAATTACCTGACAGACGACTTGGAACTCACGGCAACAATTTCCGCTCCAAAGATCTAGAGATATCATTGGTGTAAAAAAAGACTCCAGACCTTTATTGACTGTCAAAGCCTCAAAGTATTTATTCTCCTAGGAGGAATTGAATGAGATAGCCCTGTGAACCAGAATAATGTATGCCAAAAACACTGCTTTGACGATCATTTTGGCCTTCTAAGTCAAGCGGAATAATGTATGCCAAAAACAAAAAGTTAAGCATAATGAAATGACCGAAGATAATATTAATAATAATTTAACTCATTAATAAAAGTTAAATCACCGGGATGAAGATGCATATGTACACGTGCACTATAGAAAAATGTGGAATTTATACTAGCTTGTTCTTTTATGAAAACGAAGTTCGATTAAAGAAATCGGATAGTCCAATTAAAGAGAAAATGTTGACTAACTTTGCCGCATAATATCTCAAAGCAAGGCATAAAAAATAACGTTTAAATCTCACGTGATGCACGGACACCCTACCGGTCTCATATTGAACCCATCAAGATGTTAACGACCAAACAAGCGCGAAAGTGTTGTGAAAGAGCAACGGATCAAACAATAATAAACTAGGAAACATAAAAAGTAAACGAGACACTTGATTTTTATAGTTCAATTGATGGGACCTACTCGACAAGTATGCAAATATGATATTTTAATATAGATCAAGTCACACAATGTACATTACATTCATATTTAAGTCACTCAAACATTTTCAGCTTTCCCGAGCTTTCAATCATATAAAATGACTCACACAGAATTTAGTCCTCATAATTTCTCGCAAAACAATCTTCAAAGTAATGCACAAAGTTGACTCATGACAAAAGGTTTCTTCTAGTTGGGCGCAAAGTTAAACAAAACTTATAACAAGAATTTTCGAAATCTGCAACTTCAAAGCTTTAGTTGCTCTTAACAGAACGGCAACCAAAAGCATAGTTGCGCTGTCCTTGGGGACACCACCAGTGATCGCACGATGTTTCCACACTTTTCGATGTAGGTTGGGTTTCTTCAACAGGCTCAATGCCGAGACATATTGTCAGACACAAACAGTGACTAATTTATTCCTGATTAATTCCTTTTATTCTTTGGCCAAACCCGGTGAATCCCCTCAGTCAGATTTTTTTTTTTTTTTTTTTTTTTTTTGGGACGACGAAGTTGCCTTGGCATTTGCTTTCCAATTTTGATTAGCTCTAGGCATGTGAAGCATGCGCCAAATGTTAGGTAGTTTGTGTCGTATTCTCAACGTGATTATTGCGTGTGGTCGGAGAGGATGATTGAGAGGTTAGGAGACAGAATGGGTCAGTAGGCCGCCGTTTCAGTCGATGTTACCGCCGCCGCCATCAGTGCCGCAAATGTCGCCAAGGCCGTAGCTGCCGTTGTTCCTACCGCTGCTAGTGTTGTGACCATTGTTGTTGCCATGCTTGTTGAGGTCCGATATGGAATTGTGATCGAGGTTCAAGCCACCGTATCTAAGTCAAAGTTTAGTTTAGATAGAAATGGGAATCGATTGGGGAAAGAGCCGATGTCAGAAGAAAGGTGCCATGTTTCACCCATCTGGGAGAGTAGAATTGGAAAGTCAGTGCTTAACTCGATAGTTGTGTGTCGTGTCCGTCAGAAAAGACATGGATCTGTTCAGTGCTGTGAGAGGGAAGAGACTTGTTATAGATGTTGCCAGTAAGGCCGTTTGATCGAAGATTGTCCGTATAGGCAGATGGAGTCACAGTTGTTTCTGTCACCGCCGTTGATAAGATAGAGCAGAGGAAACATGCTTCGGGACATTTAGTGGGGTGCTTGGAACGGATCTCAGTGCAAAGAAGGCTGTGTAGTATTCCTTGATGGGAAGTAGACGACTTACTGATTGTGTGCCGAGTTTGTGAAAAGGAGGCATAAGTTAGCCCAGGGTCAGAGAGAAACGGGAACACGATTTGAACGTGGCCAGCAGGGCCATCGGGTTAGGAATTGTCCGTGTAAGCTCAAGAGAGCGTAAGCGCCGTTATTGCAGATATGACGCCACTTCGATGGCTAGAGGAGCATGAAGGGATTGACCATGCATCAATCAAGGGAAGAATGTTTTTGAGACATTTTATTAGAGTAATGCAGTGGAATTTCTAGTGAAAGTGGTAGGATTTGCTTGTGGTAATAAAGTGACGGAAAGATGAATCTCTGACTATAGTTGTACTTGAAGGATTTGCTTAAGTATGACTTGGAAGTCAATTGGTTTGGCTCAAGGAGCTTTCTGTTGTTTAAATCGTGGTAGTGATGTAATTTAGTTTGTTCAGTTAGCGTATGAAAGTTTTGAATCATCGAAAGTCAAGGAGGAACTTCAATCATTGTTATTTGTCTTAGAAGATGACCTTGTTCAGTTTGCTGGTTATCAAACCTACGTGGCAACTGTAATGGCAGTTGAGGGGTCGAATATGGAGAATTGTCAGGTTTGTTATCAGGAAGAAAAATAGAGTCGTGATTGAATTAGTACCGGGACAGAGCCGGTCCCTAAGGCTCCTTATCGGATGGTATTACCCGAGTTTAAAAAAGGGGGGGCGACTGAAAGTATAGATTCAGAATTATTGGATGGGGATTCATCCGTTCCAAAGTGCATCACCTTGGGGAGCACTGTTCTATTCGTGAAGAAGAAAGTTGGTTTGTTGTGGTTGTATATTGATATTTCTCAAGACCGACCGGAGATCGTGGTGTCATCGCCTTGAGGATCGGGGACAAAGACATACCGAAGTTAGCATCTCGCACTCAATACGGCAGTTATGAGTTCACTGTAATGCTGTGTGATTTGACAAATACCTTAACTATTTTTTTTGGGTCTTATGAGCAGAATGTGTAAGGGTACTTAAATCAGTTGTGATCGTATTTAGTGAAGTTATCCTAGTGTGTTCAAAGAATGCCAAGGGGCACGAGAGACAGTTAAAGGTGATGCTTCAGACCTTGACGGCTCTTGAATTCATGCTAAGTTTAGTTAGTGCAAGTTTTGGATTACTTGTGTATCGCTTGTAAGTCACGTGATTTCAGGCGAAGAAATCTTCGTGGACCCCGTCAAGATTAAAGCAGTGAACAGTCAGTCGAGGTTGACTACAGTGACAGAGATCAGGAGTTTCTGGGTTTAGCAAAGTGTCATAGATAGTTCGTATATGGGTTTTCTTTCAGTGTTAACATTGCCGTTAACAAGACTATTGGAAGTGAGGGAAGTTCGTGTAGATAGATGAGTGCGAGTGTAGTTTTCAAGAGCCTAAGAATAGGCTGACTACTGCACCTGTGTGAGCCATTCTGTCTGGTCCTGGAGGATGTGAGATCTTCAGTAATACATCATTTAAAGGATTGGGTTGCTTAATGATGCAGCATGTTAGGATTATTGCATGTGTGTCCCGTCAGTGGAGACCTTATGAACCGAATTACCTGACAGACGACTTGGAACTCACGTCAACAATTTTCGCTCCAAAGATCTAGAGATATCATTGGTGTAAAAAAAGACTCCAGACCTTTATTGACTGTCAAAGCCTCAAAGTATTTATTCTCCTAGGAGGAATTGAATGAGATAGCCCTGTGAACCAGAATAATGTATGCCAAGAACACTGGTTTGACGATCATTTTGGCCTTCTAAGTCAAGCGGAATAATGTATGCCAAAAACAAAAAGTTAAGCATAATGAAATGACCGAAGATAATATTAATAATAATTTAACTCATTAATAAAAGTTAAATCACCGGGATGAAGATGCATACGTACACGTGCACTATAGAAAAATGTGGAATTTATACTAGCTTGTTCTTTTATGAAAACGAAGTTCGATTAAAGAAATCGGATAGTCCAATTAAAGAGAAAATGTTGACTAACTTTGCCGCATAATATCTCAAAGCAAGGCATAAAAAATAATGTTTAAATCTCACGTGATGCACGGACACCCTACCGGTCTCATATTGAACCCATCAAGATGTTAACGACCAAACAAGCGCGAAAGTGTTGCGAAAGAGCAACGGATCAAACAATAATAAACTAGGAAACATAAAAAGTAAACTAGACACTTGATTTGTATAGTTCAATTGATGGGACCTACTCGACAAGTATGCAAATATGATATTTTAATATAGATCAAGTCACACAGTGTACATTACATTCATATTTAAGTCACTCAAACATTTTCAGCTTTCCCGAGCTTTCAATCATATAAAATGACTCACACAGAATTTAGTCCTCATAATTTCTCACAAAACAATCTTCAAAGTAATGCACAAAGTTGACTAATGACAAAAGGTTTCTTCTAGTTGGGTGCAAAGTTAAACAAAACTTATAACAAGAACTTTCGAAATCTGCAACTTCAAAGCTTTAGTTGCTCTTAACAGAACGGCAACCAAAAGCATAGTTGCGCTGTCCTTGGGGACACCACCAGTGGTCGCACGATGTTTCCACACTTTTCGATGTAGGTTGGGTTTCTTCAACAGGCTCAATGCCGAGACATATTGTCAGACACAAACAGTGACTAATTTATTCCTGATTAATTCCTTTTATTCTTTGGCCGAACCCGGTCAATCCCTTCCGTCAGATTTTTTTTTTCTTTTTTTTTGGGACGACGAAGTTTCTCTTGGCATTTGCTTTCCAGTTTTGATTAGCCCTAGGCATGTGAAGCATGCGCCAAATGTTAGGTAGTTTGTGTCGTCTTCTCAACGTGATTATTGCGTGTGGTCGGAGAGGAGACCTTCCGAGTACGAGGCTGCCGTCCAGATATAACAGTTACTGTCAAGCCCGAAAAACGCTCCCACTCGTACTCGCCTATATAAATCGAAGCATTGTGCTCAACAACTCAACTCACTCCACAGCAAAACTCGCACGATTCTTGAGCCCACCAATCTTCTTAACGTTCATTCACAAGTCATGGAGTACAAAAGAGAAGAAGTCCAGCTCCAACCTTGCGAAGCCGTGGACCAGATGCATCAAAGAAGATCCGCCAATTATAAGCCCAACATTTGGAAATACGATTTCCTTCGGTCGCTCAACAACAATTTCGACCATGTAAGATTATAATAATTACCTTCTATGATAATGAGTTTGAGCTAATTTTGTCAATAATTATTGATATTTTTCTTATAATTCGAGTGATATGTTCCTTACCAGAGGGAACCGACATTGGCATACAGTTGTGAAAGTATTTGCACACGAGGCATGCAATGATGTTTTTTAAGTTGAGCATGGTGGTATTTTGCTCCAAATTTATTTGTAACATCACATCCAGGATGCAAATACATGCCATTACCTATTAAATGTAGCTAGGAATGTTCAATTGTTCGGCCATGTTATCATACACATCAGCCATCACATCTACACTTGACTTATATCTACCATATATTGTAAACAACCTACTCTATAGCTATATATATGCATGTACTCAGCCATTCGGAAAAATTAGCTTGCTCCGATGTTGAGTCCTCTAGTGATGCAAATGAAGCCAATCACTTTAGACAGACTCGTTTTACAACAAAGTCAATCATGATTGCCAAAAAAAAAAAAAAAAAAAACCATCATGATGTCAGAACCATTGCGAGTCCACATTCTTGTAGCAGTTACTTCTTAAAATATGAACAATCCTTAACAGAAGAAATTAACACTACACAACAAGTCTTACCATAAATTCGCAAAAGGAAAATATAATAAAAACCCAACATATTGCCATTGCTATATAGATTGAATTGTTCGAGGCCTTGTTGAGGTAGATTTCGATCTAATGTATTCATCTCGATTCCGCAGGAAGAAGGAGTTCAACAACGGATGGAACGACTCATGGAGGATGTAAAGCCAATGTTACCAAAAGCAGTCGATTCGCTTGCCAAGTTAGAGTTGATCCACAGGATGAGAAAAATGGGACTGTCCAACCTTTTTGACAATGAGATGAAGGAAGCTCTTGAAACAGTTGCATCCACCAAAAATGGCATTTTCGATATGGAAGATCATGTCTATGCTAGGGCACTTCGGTTCAGACTCCTTCGACAGCACGGTTATGTGGTGTCACAAGGTAAGCTCTAAATGTGGACATGTGGTGAATTCATTCTTCTGAGATGTTACTATCGACATCACAAGGTGAGTTCAATGATCAATGCCGGAGATACTAAAGAGTACTATAAAACATTTGGTTTCTGCCCTACTAGTCATTAAATATCCCTATACTCGCTTTTAGACAATTAATGGAAAAATTACATCAGAAATTAGTCTAAATCATAGGACGTCCATGCATCTAAGTGGAATCAATGTCACCCAGAAGCTCAAGAACCTATTGAGGAGGTCGATCGCTCCAATTTGTGTATCGACAAAACCTTACATGAATTTCCAATCTTTTGTTATTGTGATGACTAGACTCATCTAAGACCTCTGATTCATCAAACTCTTTCATGGGGTATCATTAAAAAATTGACACACATCGGCTTTGGCATCCGATGGAGAAGTTGCGCGATCAACGTAATGGAACTTTCAATACATCCTAATGCAGAAGACGTGCAATCGACATGCCTATCTGGACTTTGTTCTACTGAGCAAAATTTTTCATTTCTAGAGGGAGGATTATCAAAAGAAAAGTAATTGTGGACTAGACGGTTGAGAAAGTCCGGTCCACAAAGAGGTACTATGAAATCAAACGCATACAATCTACCCGACTTTCATATGTCATCATCATTCACTGTTTAAAAATATTATCTTCTGAGTCCTTAGTCCTCAAACGTTCTTATATGTAGTAATATATTGGGTATAGTTAGTAGAATTAGCAACTATTGTCAGTTCTGTCCAGTCATTATCTTCCACTTTCAATTCTGTAATCAGATGAATTGAGAAGCTTCAAAGAAGAAAGCGACACATTCAACAGAAGCAATTGCGAAGATATTGAAGCTATGACGCAGCTTCTGGAGGCTTCACATCTGGCTCTGGAAGGCGAAGACATTTTGGATGAAGGGAAAGCCTTCTCGGCAGAGATTCTCCGCGAGAGAGTCTCCAGTTTGGACGGTCCGCTCCTCAAAGGCGCCGTCCACGCTTTGAGCTTCCGATGCACTGGAGGGTCCAGTGGTTCGACGTCAAATGGCAAATCGACTTGTACGAGCAGCAGGAGGACAAGCAAAGTAATCTGCTGGAGCTTGCCAAGCTCAATTTCAACACGGTCCAAGCCACACACCAGAGAGATCTTATAGAGATATCCAGGTAATTTTCTAGCATGCACAAAAGATATAGAAAATGCAGCGACTTATTCAACCGAGATACTTCTTTTGAGGGAAGGCATGTTCATATCTTCGATTCGTCTCAAGATTAAAACATGACGAACTCACTCATGATATGTGGGCTAAATTCAGCCTAGGAATGCGCCAGTTTTGATGTTATGTATACCAGTATATTTAGGTTTTGATTAGTTGCTTTGGTAATTTCAGGTGGTGGAGGGATCTGGGACTTATCGAACATGTGGACTTCGCAAGTGATCGTCCGGTCGAGAGTTTCTTGTACGCCCTCGGACTCTCTCAGGAGCCACGGTTCAGCTCACTCCGAAAATCTCTCACAAAAGTCATCATCTTTATACTAGTGATTGACGATGTCTACGACCTTTATGGTTCGTTGGAGGAATTAGAATGCTTCACCAGTGCCATTACCAGGTTGGCCCTGTTGCCTCCCAATCTCTTCCTCTCGTCTTTGTCCTTTCATTTTCGCTAACTAGAAAGTCCAATTCTTCTAGATGGGACTCGGACTCGATTCAACAACTTCCCGAGTGCATGAAGGTCTGTTTCCAAGCACTTCACGACGTTACATACGAGATTGCTCATGAAATTGGCAAGGAAGAAGATTGGCATCGAGTGCTACCACATCTCACGAAAGCCGTAAGCAAAAAGCTTGTGGATAACTGCATATGCGTGCACTGGTCATCCTAATTAATTTTGTGCCCTTACATAATTAATCATCTTTGATTGAATCATTTGCTTTCCTTACTTTATTTCAGTGGGCAGGCTTTTGCAAAGCACTACTTACTGAAGCAAAGTGGGACCATTTGGGCTACACACCCTCCTTGGGAGAGTACTTGAGCAATGCTTGGACATCCTCTTCAGGACCCCTGCTCTTGTCCCATGCTTATTTCTTTGTGGGACATATGAAATTGGAGGATGCAGCAGAGTTGCTGGAGAGAAACAAGGATCTGATATACAACGCATCAATGATAATCCGACTCTGCAACGACCTAAGAACGTCTAAGGTAACCATCAAAATTCTGTGAAAAAGCTACGGACGCATTGGATTTGACATGTACAGATTCTTAGCTGCCAAAAAATCTTATACTAACACGACGTTTGTCGACATTGAACTGAGGAGATTGAATCTCATTAACACATTAAATTGATTTATTTTTCGAGTAGGCTGAAATAGAAAGAGGAGATGCTCCATCATCAGTGGTGTGTTACATGCGAGAAGCAAAAGTATCAGAAGACGTCGCTCGGAAGCATATCAAGGGATTGATAGACCAAGCATGGAAAGGCATTAATGCTCATTGCTTCGTCAACGCTGAGACACCATTTCTCCGACCCTACATCGATGTCACTGTGAATGCCGCTCGCGCTGCACACATGGTCTACCAATCCGGAGATGGGTTCGGCGTCCAGGACGGCAAGATTGGGAAGCAAATGCTATCTGCTGTGATCGAGCCTCTAGCTCTTGATTAAGATATTACCACAAAGTCTAATAGTATTATGTCTTATTATGTCCTGTTGAATGAATACTTAATCAACCGTCAGTTTGTTACAAATATCCCAATCAGAGAGTTAGTTGCCTAAGCGTCTTTGATAAAATGAAGACTTAAATCTTGGTGGGCCGACCACTCTTGCATAATAAGTTGGACTAAATATATTGATTTCCTTTTACATAATATGTTGGGCCCCACACACCTCTCATTTCTTGATGTGAATAAAACCTCGCTAAATGTTCGGAAGTCAAACTCTGCAGATTGGTATCGACACAAAGTCGCGGCTCGTCTAACATCTGCATTCTCTATATGAAAGTTCCTAGCTTTCTTATTGAAAGACAACATGCTCATGGCAATTGGACAGGAGTTGATGCTTTCAAAAGGCGCTGATTGTCGCCTATTTTTTTCCTTCTGGATGATCTCTAACTGCTTTGCAAGGTGGACCGTGAAAATTGTCGGACTCTTAGCTTAAGTGCTCGATCTTAGCTGTAATTCCTTGGGGCGAACAGTGAACAAGAAAAAGTCAAAAAGATATTTTTCTCTAGTAATGTCACTGAGGTCGATAGGAGCAACTTGGACCTGATAGTGGATATAAGCAATGTAAATTATCTACGCAAGCATTTAGGTTTCACCTCTGAATGGAGATGGCAGAGGGACCTCTAAGTTTGCTGGTCAGCGAGAAAGTTGGGGAAAAGCTTGTTGGTTGCTGGGCCCCTCTCTTGTCCATGGTTGGATAAAATATTCTGATCGGGTCCACCAACGAGGCTATCGTGTGTAGATTGAGAATCTTCTCTCCAGCATCTTCAATCAGCTATATAAAAGATAAGATGAAGAGCTAGTACCACCAAATATTCTAAATTATATTTACGATGATAGTAATGTCCCAAACTTTTCTTTGTATCTATAGCAGTTCCAAACTTTTTTAACTAGGACATCAATATGAAAAGTTCTTTTTTGTCACAAAAATCCCTAAACATGTATTAGTGTAATAAGAATAACCCCCATCACTAGATGGCTGCTAAAACTCCAAAGTGGTGGCTTGCATGGACAATAGCCGGCCAACGGGGCAGATGTGGATTTGACGCTGCGTTCATATATGCCAAAGGACGTTGTTTCATGGATTATGTTAGTTTGAGGGCTCTAAAAATGGCCAAAGAGGCAATTTATCATAGAGGAGGTCCATTTAAAAAAAAAAAAAATACACCTACTTTTACAAGTTGTATACTTTGAGGGTCAAGGGGATTTTTAATACGTATAAGTTATATCCAAACCTACAAATTGACAAACGACGTCGTCTTGTACTAGACTAAAATCACGTTAGTCCTATTTCCTTGCGATTGTCCGTGCATGATGCCACGTCAGATTTTTTAAAGCCATCGTTGATAGCAATGTGACAGAAGGTATTTTTGGGCTACTCGTACAAGTACGTGGTATTAGTGACAATGAAGCTCTATTTGTGGTATTGGCGTCACCATGGACAAAATTTAGGAGTTGTGATGGTTCTTTTTTTTTTTTTTTTTTTTTCTTTTTACGGTGGATTTCAAAAAGAAAAAGAAAACCTTGATTTCTATCAATTTTCAAGTCTTCAACATTTGTTGGAAGGTGAAAGCATTCAATGAATGGTATAGCCAAGAAAGCTTTCTCTCGTGGCAAGTTAGAACTTGTTCCATGACCATCGCTCCTACAATACTCTCAAAAAACTCAATCTCCATCCGTAATGTCTACTAAATAAGTACGAGTATGTAAACAAGTAATTCAAGACACATGTTGTTTACATGTTGATTGCTGCAAGAGCCACCCTTTCCGCATGGGGAGAGGGAGGCGGGGAATTTGATTTCTCACATTTTCAAGGGAGTTAGAGATGGAAACATTTACTTTCAAATGTGGGATTCGACTCTCGTAATCTGCGAAGAAATAGAGCAAATGTTTGAAAGTGAGTTGATTGTTCAATTAGGATAGATTAAAAAAATTAAAAAGTAAATATGGATAAACAAGTAATTTGAGATACATCTTATTTATATGCTACTTCAATAATGAAAATATTTGACTTTCAAAACACGGACCGCAAAGTACCAAAAAAAAAAAAAAAAAAAGAAAAGGTCCTTGCCCTGAAGAATGTAATATTTGCCATTTTGTGTGACTTAAAAAATGTAGTTGAGAATTCTAGTAGTTATTTGTAAGTAAGAAGACAAACAGTATCATGCAATGAAATATCTACTAGATTCATAATTATCCTAGCTCTTCATTGGCTCAGTTGTTGTCATCAGAAAAATGATCATCATTCCGTCTGCTCAATAAGGAATTATTCAATCTTTAGAACATTTCGTGACCTTTCTGAAGGTGAACCATCTAGGGGGAAGCTAATGGATTACTAAACCCAAAGAATTAACACATACTTTTTCAAATCCTACAAATCACAATTTGGTACTCAATGTTAATTTGTTCAATTAAACATGCAAGCATGTTGACGCCTAAATTATTATTATTAGGTTTATTTTATTTTATTTATTCCTCTTTTTTAGATAATAAACAAATCAACAAAAAAATAATAAAGAAAAACAAACTAAAATCAAAAGCAGCCCCTTTTTTCCTTCCACGCAGGCCCCAAGCCTTTCTCTTTCTTTTCCTTGGCCCGGCTCGCCCCTCTTCTTTCTTCTGTCGTCTTCTTCCTCCATCGCCTTTGTGCCTCATGCGCAAAGACTGGCGACACACCAGAAGACGAGCTACAATGAGGGGGGGTTGAGCTTCGGCCGGCGGAGGAAGGCCAGTCGGTGCACCAAGGACCGCCGACCTAGCCTCTATCGATCGAACCTCCTTGCCTATAAATACCGAGGCACCACATCCGTCCTAGGGGAGGATCACAAGCTTGGAAACCTCCTCCAGAGAGACTTCAGAGGAGATTGAAGAGTGAGCGAGAGAGAGGCAGGTCGCGAGCTCAAACGGCCTCCCACCGAGAGACATTGGGGGAGGCTGCCGGCAAGCGAACTTGCAGAGAGGAGGGAAATCGGAGAGCAGGCGATAGTCAAGGCCCGAATCTGGGGCTGATTCAGCTCCGACGCCGCCCCAACGCCGCCCCGACGCCATCCAAATCTAAATGCCGTGCCCTTTTAGGTATCAACCCCGCTTAGCCCGTCGCCGTTTTGGTTCAAAACCCTAGTCGCCGCCCCTGCCTGTCGCCGTAGCCACCACCATCGCTCCTTGAAGACCCAAGAACAGCCCGTCGCCATTTCTAAACCCTAATCACCCCCTCAGCAAAACCCTAGCCCCTAACCGAGGAGACCCATTACGTCGCCGATCTTCGCATCGCCGCCGCCACCATCAAGCGTCGCACCACCATCTACTACGTTGCCGCCGTCATCAAGCACCACACCGTCGTTCGGTGACATCCCCAGTCCCTCCACCAACACCACAGACAAATGGAGAAGCCAATGACCGCGCATTGGGTCAAGTCGGGTCGGGCGTGGTTCGCGAAACCGAGTAGGGTTTCACGAAACATAGGCGGCTGAGAACCGGGTCAAGCCCGAGTTAGGCGCATGACCCGGTTCCCTAGGGTTTTAGTAGATGGGCTAGGCCGGAACTTGCTTAACAAAAACGGGCCAAATCTTTGGGCTTTTGTGTTTAAAAAAGAAAAATCCGAGTCAAGCTTGCAACGCGTTTCGGATTGTGGACCCGAGTCGGACCCAACCCGCGGATCCGACCCGGGTTGGTTTTATATTTTTTAATACAAAATAATATTTTAATAAATAAAAATAAATAAATAATTTATTTTCAAAAAAATCAAAAAATGATTTATTTTCGAAAATTAATAAAAATAATAAAAAAATTTATTTTCCAGAAAATCCAAAATAATAAAAAATAGTAAAAATATTTTATTTTCTAAAAATCCAAAAATAATAAAAAAATATTTTATTTCCCAAAAAAAAAAAATCAAAAATATTTCCTATCTTCCAAAAAAGTCAAAAATCCAAAAGAAAAAAGCCAAAAATTTTCATAAAAACCAAAAAGACTTGTATTTAAAAAAATACCCAAAAAATCCAAAAATCCCATTTTATGTTCAAAAAAATAGAAAAAGACCCAAAAAAAAAAAATGATTTTCCTCCCCAAAATGCATAGAAAATCCCTCAAGCATCCAAAAACCTTAGGGTTTAAACAAGCTTAGGTACCGAAAGGGTATTAGTGATTAATTAGTGTAATCAAGTTCCCGATCCTAATTTTTCTGGTTGCGCACGAGTGAATATTTCTCATGATACTTCGCTTGGGTTTCTAATCAACCCACCCAAATCAATTAGTGGCGACTCCGTTTTAAAAATTGACTTACAGGTTAAAAACTTGGACTATTAAAGTCGTGAATTGGTGGACTTGAGAGAGTCCGGGCCTAATAAATTTAGCCAAACCATTAGCCTCCACCGACGCCCGTACCTAATTGCGGGCGCCGAAAAAAGAGGTCGCGACACAAGTACATTTATTTAATCGTCGCCATTAATCAGTAATTGATTAGTTAATTGGACACCTAAGTCAAGTGTATGAGAGGAATTTACTTCCACATACCGGAGATTCAATGAATTCGGGTAAATGTGTCCAATAGGTATAAGTTTCTAATTTTTTGTACCGGAGAATTACGTTTAGGGTGAATGTGTTATAGTAGGCATAATTTAAGTCTTTTTGTGGCTTCTGCCCTCTAATTTAATAGTGCTTATTAAGAGTTCTGTTCGCAAAATGTTCGTGAAATTCTAAACGCAAGTGCACGTGTCGAACAAGTAATATAATGATGAGAAAAAGTATCGCCCTACGGAGATCGATGATTAATAAAACCAATTAAATACTAAAATAGACTAATTCTAAACTTTATCTAACAAATCAAAATATAATTAAGAATAAATTAAAAACGACAATTGTAGACTAAATGCAATAAATTGATAAGATAAATATGTTAGAGCATCCGATTTCACCATAACCACTAGATATGAATTTCAGATTATTATGAATACAAGAACGATATCAGACATGTGATAGCGGAATTTCTTAACTTATTTACTATCCTATCTCTAGGCATAGCAAACCTACTCAGCTTATTAATCCACTATATCTCTATGTGAATTAAAATAAACATGAGTGCATTAAAAACTATGAATATTCCTGGCTTACAATGAGTCTTTTGGATCACCTTCTCACCAAAAGCTACACAAATAACGCGGTATATTTCTATCCACGTTTAATTCATGGTTATACATTATAATGAGCAATTGCATATTATCACTTCTTAGTCTCAAATATGCACATCAGATCATCTAAGTGGTGGTCAGTCACTCAAAAGCATTAAACACAATAATATATAACTCACATGAATGAAATCAATTGTAAAACATAAAAATCATAAAATTCACATCATCATGGTTAGGCTACATCGTAGCCCTAACAAAGGAAAATTAGAACATAGTAGAAGAAAAAGTAAAAATAACAATTAAACTCAGCATCTTGAATCAAAGAACAAGAATTCTGTCACCACTTTGGTCTTCTCTTCAAAATACTTGAAAAACTCTCAGAAGAATGAAAAACGATCTAACCCCTCTCTAAAACCTAGCTACTCTCTCTTCTTCTATTTATAGGATATATCCAAGATATCTATCTCCCAACGCTTGCAGATAATATTAGGGAACAAAATCAAGAATTTCCTGATTTGATATCCATCTTCCGCTGCTGCTTTTATTTGAATTCCTGATAGTTGCCCTTCTTTTCCTTATCTCCTCCATATCTCATTATTCTGCATAAACAAAGAAAATTCAAATAATCAGAAGGAAATCCAAATATTTTCTCTAAGATATTGCATTAATTGTTGCCTAAAATAGGTAAAATAACTCTATTTTTATAGAGTTATCACAAAACTCATCTCAAACATATGATTTTAGTCAATTTGAGGATAGTTAAATGGCTTGGAAAATTTCTGCAGATTGCAGGAGAAGATTCTCTAGCTATTTGGCTATTATCACCACCAGAAATATTATTTGCTTTGAGCCAAATAATGCTATGTCTTACGGAATTGTCAAATAATCGTCCTTGATGGTTCACAAGCTCTAGGTTCCCAAGGGATTGAAACCAACACGCAGACGTGCAATGTCCCTTTGGCATGACGCGTAAATATGGTATGGACTATGTCCATGATCGAACACGGCATCGCTGACGCAATTCTCTATTCACCAAATAAAAGATTGCTATTGACCTGTGACTTACGTTGCTGGTATGACTATATATAACTATCCGCTTACGCATATGCAAATGACGTTCACGCGGAACCAAGTACCAATCAACAATGCATCTACTAATCGAACCATGACTCCTGTTCATGACTTTTAGAGAGGTCCAGCGTGGTCGAATGTAATTGGAGTCCCGCTAAAGGCCACTCTAATTAAATTTAATTAAGACGAAATCAAGATTTAGTCTAAAAAGACATGCCAACATAGACAGTAACCAATGAAACGTGTACACATAAACACTGGTTTGGCGATCATTTAGTCTTCTAAGTTAAGTAGACTAATGTATGCCAAAAACAAAAAGTTAAGCATAATGAATTGAGTGAAGATACTATTAATAATAATTTAATTCCATTAATAAAAGATAAATCACCGTGATGAAAATCCATATGTACATGTGCATTATAGAAACATGTCGAATTTATACTAGCTTGTTCTTTTATGAAAACGAAGTTCGATTAACGAAATGGGATAGTTCAATCAAATGGAAGATATTGACCGACTTTGCTGCATAATATCTTAAAGCAAGGCATAAAAAACAATGTTCAAATCTCATGCGATGCACGGACACCGTACCAGTCTCATATTGAACCCATCAAGATGTTAATGACTAAACAAGCGCGAAAATATTGCAAAAGAGCAGGTGGTCGAACAATAATAAACTAGTAAACATAACAAATAAGCCAGATGTAATGACCAAACAAGTGCGAAAGTATTGCGAAAGAGCAAGTGATCGAACAATAATAAACTAGGAAACATAACAAATAAGCCAGATACTTGATTTTTATGGTTCAATTTGTTAGCCGAGTTCACTCCTATATGGAGGAGACCCATGAGTTGCAAGCCCAAAAGGGCTTGAACCCATATAATAAGTTATATGAGGAAACATGGTTTCTCACTATCTATATAAAGTGATAGTCGCAAAAGGAAATAGTAACAAGAGAAAGAGAAAGCAGAAAATCTGGAGGTTGAGGCTGTGACATCCCGAAAATCCGATCGATAGTTGTTAGCATAATTAGATTTTTAGAAATCTAATTCATTTAGAATGGGCCGGAAAGTGAACCCATTGGATCTTATGGAGCGTGTGGGCTAAGGATTTTGGTGGGCCGTATATTTACTTAGAACCGAGCTTATGAATTGGGCCAAGAAAGCCGGGCTTGGATTTGGCCGGAGATGGGCCAAGATTCGGGATTTCAAGATTTATGAGGTTTAGTGGGCCTTATAATTTTAGATTGAGCCCGTTGGGCCGGGAATAGACAATTAGGCCCAAGTGATTATAATTTTTAGTTAAGACTTATTAATTTTAGTTAAATGAGATAGTTAGTGGATTACTCATAATTTTAGTGTTCTTTTATGATTGATTTCTTTCTAGACTAATTTTATTTAGTTGATGTGTTATGATTTTTGTGTGATTGGTATTAAATAGAAACAACACGCCATTAGATGAATATATTTGAAGCTAATGAGCTAACTAATGACCCTGATTAACTGTTAATGATCGACGATCGACAAATGGCGAAGATTTTTCTCACACGAAGCCACGACACCTATTTTTTTTCTTCTCTCTCTCTCTTGGATCTCACGCACGCACACACCCACGGTTTTTCTCTTCAAAACCGACCATAAAGCCATCATTACCTTGCCAATCATTATCCTCTAATCTAGGCTAGCTTGTAGGTTTAATTCTTTCATATAAATAGCAAAATCCTCTCTCTCCACACACAAAAACCGAAAACCTCAAACTCTCTCTCTTTCATTTCTCTCGGCCGAAGCTTGCTCAAGGAGAAGCCACCGATTTCTTCATCTTGCATGCTTGGTTTTTAAGTTGATTTTGAAGAATCCAAGTGTCTATTTGTAGCCGAAGCGAGGTAAGGAATAATCTAACTCTAGTTTGAAACAAATCCGTTGATTTATCGAAGAATCATGCGAATCTAGCCATACAAGGATGGATTTAGTTTCTAGTTGATGTTTTATGCTTGGATTGAGCTTGAGGAGTGTTAGATTGTGTGTAGAATTGTTTGCATGTTAATATTGTGCTGTGTTTATGTGAAATTATGTTCATGGAGTGTCGTTTAGTTGAGCGAGACGCCTAGATGGAAGCCGAGTGTGCCGATTTGCTTATAATGTTGCTATACGGTTCACGGGTGTGTTAAAACTTTGAGTCGAGCCTTGAATTGGACTAAATATTGGAAAAAGGACTTGATGGTGAAATTTTGAGGTGCTGTGGGGAAGTGCCGAAGCCTCTAGATGTGAGGATTGAGTAAGAAAAGTGGTTTAAATGAATTGAAAGTGAGGCGAACGTGTCATATCATTCGGTTTTGATGAAATCGTGCAAGTAATGCTTTGTTTGTGTGTAAATTCATTCATGTTCATTGATGGGAATAGGAAAGAAGCTTTTCTACATGATAGATCAACCATAGGATTGAGTTGTCTAAGGAATTGTAGCCATATGGACTCATAACATGGAAAAAGAAGTGAAACTAGTAAGTTTAGTAAGCTGTTTTTGTGAAAATTGTATGACCTTTGCTGATTGTGTGAAAATTCTGTAATTATCTGTTTAGAATTGAACTTAGAATCCTTAATTAAAGTTGTAAAACACATCTTAAGGAATAACTTGTCAAAATTTGAGATTAAATGAATGAGAATTGATTGGTGAAATGATTTTTCTTCCTTAATAGAAAATCTGGACTGATAACCGAATTTCAACGAAGAGGATGTTGATTGTTACTCTTAATACAGTGAGAATTAGACTTAAGTTCCTTCATGAAAGATGTTAAGCTATGTCTTAAGTACAACATACTAAAATTTGGTAGCATTTCGATAAGAATTGATATTTATTTAGTGCTTAAAACCGAAACTGCACAATTAGCTAAATTACTGTTTGTATCCGAGAATGTATATTAGATGTAATAACTTACAATTTGGACTTGTATGCTGAACATGGAGTCTAATAAACCCTATATTAAATGTTAGTTAAGATTGAGTGAGTCTCATACATCAATAGAGGTTTAATTGCACTTAGATTCATGTGTATGCAATGAGTGCGGAGCATAGTGCTTGATTATGGGGTAAATATTTGTCCGGCATGGTATGGGACATGTTCGTGAAGGATTTTATCTTATAATACGGACACGCACGTGTGCTAGGATCATGAGATTTAGATAGATACTTAGGTGTCTTTTCTTTTGCATACGATATGCACATTAAATCAAAGGTGTGATGTGAAATGTGTGCTTAATGAGGTGAACGGATCCATCGGTACCGAGTTACCGGTGATGCCCCCGGAAGTTTGGGATGCCCTTGTGTGTGATCAAGGATGCCTCGGCTGTGATGCCGGAGATGCCTCGGAGTGAGATGCCCTTGTGTGTGATCAAGGATGCCTCGGCTGTGTAATGCCGGAGATGCCTCGGAGTGAGATGCCCCTGTGTGTGATCAGGGAGAACCTCGGTTTGGTTGATACCGGGATGCCTCGGAGTGAGATGCCCACAATTAGAGGTATTGTGGAAGTCCAGATAACATACCTTCTGGAAGTGACTCGATCAGGCCGGTAGCTTCCCGGTTGTGACTGATTCAAGGGTGGAATTTTATGCACACTATAAGTTAATTATATATGGCGAGTGAGTTCATCTATCATATTTGCATTGTAGTTTGAGTTTGTGAAGGATAAGCTTAGGATGGATGAATGTCAGGTGATTTCTTATACGATGCATTAATACTGTTTATGCTTGCTATATGTTTTTCTTAGAATCCTAATTGTTGGATAGTTTGCTGGTGACTTTGATAGCTATGGATTATTTCAGAGTAGAGTTTTGTTATTCTTTACTGGGCAAGGATGTTTGCTCATACCTTACATTTTCAGATTGAAAGTATGGATGTGCCGCCAGTTGCTCGGTATGGAGTGATAGCCAACATTGATGTTTCTCTCCTGGACGTGTATGACCTTGACATTGATATGATGTTTACCAAGTACGAAGCGATATTATGGATGGATGACGGTATAGCTAGTCTGATTCCGATGAAGTTCGTGGCATGGTTTGTCAAGCACGAGGATGATATGTTTGGTTCGTTACCCTTTGAGGCCGGTGGACCAGGAGGCGGGATGGATGGCGCTTAGACGCCTGTGGTTCATGGAAGGCTTGAGAATAGACTTTTGTTGTTTTCTTCGATGTGGGCTGGTTTGGGATGTACGCGGAGTAGCCACCCTTACCCCTATCCCTGACTTTGTTGCGCCTTAACTTTTGTATTGTATATATTGCAAATAGTTAGGCGAGAAACATGCACAGAAAAGTTCAGATGGATAGAATTTTGTGAGCCCAGTAATGATAAATAAAACAAAGCCTTTCATGCTCTAAATAATTTTCTTATATGTGTGAATGTTTTTAAGGTGAATTACAGGTTAATTCTCATGATACATATCATAGGATTGTTAATTAATCCATGTTATACATGCTAGCCTTCAATAGTAAATGTATGTTTGATTAGTTGGTTATTAATTATAAATTATGAAATATTATTTCCGCTTGCGCTTAGTACGTGACGCCCTGGGACGTCACAGGTCGGATTTTTGGTATCAGAGCATAGGATTACCTGGAGTAATAAGGTGCGGTAGTGACTATGCGTTAGGATAATTTCTCTGCTAACATTGTTTTGTGAGGAACAAGTAACTTATGTTACTCATAGGGTATCAGTAACAATTGATGCAGTTGTTACTTATTAGTTTTGTAAGGAGACTTGGTAGGCTAATGAGTAGTGACCGATGTGCGTAAACTAGAACCGTCGGGATGAGTAGAAATGGACGAGGAACCGCCATGGATCCTCGTGTGGAAGGAATTTTGGAAGCACTTGCTAATGTAGGAGCCCCGTTGGAAAGGCAAGCCCAACAAGGTAGGAGGTGACCGTAGATTGCAAGGCTTATTAGAACAATTCCTGAAACTAAAACCCTCTAGATTTGCTGGATTAGGAGATCCTGTAGAAGCAGAATTATGGATAGATGAGATGGAAAAGATATTTGCATTGCTGAATTGTACTGATGCAGAGAAAGTATCTTTAGTAGAGTATCAACTTCAAGGAAATGCTGATTATTGGTGGAAAGTGACAAAAGGAACAAGATTTCCGATGGTGTAGATGTGACTTGGATGGGATTTGTAGGAGTTTTCTATAGTAAGTACTTTTCAGACTGTGCAAGGGATAAAAAGGTGATGGAATTCATGTAGTTGACCCAAAATAACTTGACTGTAGATCAATACGTGGCGAGATTTGCTGAACTCTCTAGATTTGCCCCTAGATTAATAGAATACCCAGAGGATAAGGCTAAGAGATTTTTAAATGGTTTAAGGCCTGATATAAGAGGACGATTGGTGCCTTTGAATTTAAAGGATTATGGTGAGTTATATGAAAGGGCACAGCTAGTGGAAAGAGATTTGATGTTGGGAGGTCAGGCGTCAGCATATCAGGTAAGACCACAATCTCGAGGAGACTCATCAAATTTTCATTATAATAAAAGATCTCATCAGGTTGGAAAGCGACCCTTTGTGTAAAACAAGAAGAATAAGATTGAGAATCCTAGAAAAGTGTGGAACAATCAACCAATGAGGCAATCGCAGTATGGTAACAATGAGTGTCGTAGGTGTGGTAAGTCACACGGACTTGGACCATGTTATGGAACAAATGCTTGTTTTAATTGCGGACAGATAGGGCATTATAGTAGAGATTGTCCTCAGAAAAGAATGCAGCAGCCATAGCCACAACAAAATTCAGGTAGACCATTGCCACCAAGAAATAACCAACGACCGCCAGCTCAAGGAAAAGTTTATGCGATTACTCTGGATGAGGTTGAAGGATCCCAAACGGTCATTACAGGTATCATTACCCTATTTAGCTAGAATGCTTATGCTTTGTTTGATACGGGAGCGACCCATTCCTTTGTATCTGCTCAATATGTACGGTTGAATAAGGTAGAACCTGAATTGTTAGAAGTGCCTCTTAGTGTCTCTACTCCATTGAAGGACGTCATTCTATCTAATTCAGTGTGTAGGGATTCCATTATTCTTATAGATGGACAAACCTTGTTAGCTGATCTGATGGTATTAGTTACGTATGACTTTGATGTAATTCTGGGAATGGATTGGTTGCATAGACATAGAGCCAATGTGGATTGTTATAGGAAGATGATTCGATTCAACCCACCCGATAGGCCAAGTTTTGAATTTTATGATGGAAAGACAACTCCCTCTATACCTCTTATCACCGCACTAGAAGCCCATAGACTTCTTAGAAGTGGTTGTCAGGATATTTAGCATATGCAAGTGAACAACCCAAGAAAGAGATACAACTCGAAGATATCCCTATAGTACAAGAATTTTCTGATGTATTTCCGAGGAATTGATAGGATTACCCCCGTAGCGAGAAGTTGAGTTCACTATTGAATTGGCACTGTACGTAACCCATATCAAAAGCTCCTTATAGGATGGCATTGACAGAATTAAAGGAATTGAAGGTACAATTGCAAGAATTACTTGACAAAGGATTTATTAGACCAAGTGTTTCACGTTGGGGTGCACCAGTGTTGTTTGTTAGAAAGAAGGATGGATCGTTACGCCTTTGTGTTGATTATAGACAATTGAACCAAGCAACAATTAAAAAATAAGTACCCATTGCCAAGGATTGATGACCTATTTGATCAATTGTAAGGAGCGTCAGTTTTCTCAAAGATTGACCTAAGATCAGGATACCATCAATTGAGGATTAGAAAGGAGGACATACCTAAAACAGCTTTTCGAACTAGATATGGACACTATGAATTTTTAGTTATGCCATTTGGACTAACGAATGCCCCAGCAGCTTTTATGGATCTTATGAACAGAGTATTTAAGCCTTTTTTGGACCAATTTGTGATAGTCTTTATAGACGATATTTTAGTATATTCAAAGGGACAAGAGGAACATGAAGAGCATTTAAGGATTGCATTGCAAACTCTTAGAAAGCACAAGTTGTATGCTAAATTCAGTAAATGTGAATTTTGGTTGGACCAAGTGACATTTTTAGGACATGTGGTGACTGGTGAAGGAATATCAGTAGACCCAGTTAAAGTTGAGGCTGTAGTTAATTGGCCTAGACCGTCGACAGTGACAGAAATACGAAGTTTTCTAGGTTTAGCTGGATATTACAGAAGATTTGTAGAAGGATTTTCTCGAATTGCAGGACCATTAACACAATTGACTCGGAAGAATTCAAAATTTGATTGGTCAGAGGAATGTGAACAAAGTTTTCAAGAACTCAAAAGAAGATTGACGATGGCACCAGTGTTGGCGATACCTATAGGATCTGGAGGTTTTGTGGTGTATAGTGATGCTTCTCATAAAGGTTTAGGGTGTGTTCTTATGCAACATGGGAAAGATTTGAAATTTATACAGATCACAAGAGTCTGAAGTACATATTCTCTCAAAAGGAATTGAATATGAGGCAAAGGAGATGGATAGAATTACTTAAGGACTATGACCGTGAAATCCTATATCATCCAGGAAAAGCTAACAAAGTGGCAGATGCACTTAGTAGAAACTCAGCCATGAGAGTAGCCAATATGATGGTTAAAGAATGGAATTTATTGAGAGCAATTTCAAATTCTGAATTCAAGATGGAGGTAAGTGAGTCTATAGGAATAATAGCTGCATTGAGAGTTGAACATGAAGTTATACAACGTATTAAGACTTTACAAGAGTTGGATCCTGAAATGCTGAAGATTTGAGATAAAGCTTTGAAAGGAAAGAAGATGGATTTCCAAATCTCGAGTGATGGGATAGTTAAATTTCATGGACGTTTTTGTGTGCCTAACAATGATGAATTGAAGAGAGAAATTCTAACTGAGGCTCATCGAAGTAGTTACAGTATTCACCCAGGAAGCACAAAGATGTATAGGAACCTTCGTCAATATTTTTGGTGGAATGGAATGAAGAGTGATATTGCTAAGTTTGTCGCAAGATGTCTTACATGTCAACAGGTGAAAGCTGAAAATCGTAAGCCTGCAGGATTGTTAAAGCCATTAGAAATTCCAGAGTGGAAGTGGGAACATATAACCATGGATTTTGTGCAAGGATTGCCAAGGACTTCAAGTGGACATGACTCAATTTGGGTAATAGTAGACAGATTGACAAAGTCAGCACATTTCTTAGCTGTAAGAGTAGACTATTCCTCAGAGAAGTATGCCACATTGTATGTTAGACAGATAGTACGACTGCATAGTGTTCCTATTACCATAACGTCAGATAGAGACCCGCGATTCACGTCTAATTTTTGGAAAAGTCCTCAACTTCCCTTAGGAACAAAACTCCAATACAGTACTGCTTTTCATCCACAGACAGATGGACAATCAGAAAGGATTATACACACATTGGAAGATATGTTGAGAGCATGTGTTATTGATTTCAAAGGAAATTGGGATGAGAAATTACCTTTAGTAGAGTTCGCTTACAACAATAGTTTTCAGCAGAGCATTGGTGTGGCTCCATTTGAAGCTCTTTATGGTAGAAATTGTAGAACTCCTATTTGCTGGAATGAAGTTGGAGAACGAAGTTGACAGGACCAGAAATAGTTCAAATTACTTTGGAAGCAAGTAAAGACTATAAGAGAACGACTCGGGACAGCTCGTAGTAGGCAAAAGAGTTATGCAGATAGACGTCGTAGACCTTTAGAATTCAATGTAGGAGATCATGTATTTTTGAAAGTATCACCTATGAAGAATGTGTCAAGATTTGGGAAGAAAGGAAAGTTGAGCCCAAGATTTATAGGACCTTTTGAGATATTAGAGAGAATTGGAGAGTTAGCATATAGAGTAGCATTACCCCCAAAGCTATCCAGTATTCACGATGTTTTTCATGTATCTATGCTTAGAAAATATGAGTCGGATCCCACTCATGTGTTAGATTTTGAAGTGATAGAAATAGATGATAGAGTTCAGTATATAGAAGAACCTGTGAAAATTTTGGATCGAAGAGAACAAGTCTTGAGGAATAAGACTATACCCTTAGTCAAAATTTTGTGCCGACACCATGATTCAGAGGAAGCAACTTGGGAAAGTGAGGAGGAGATCAGGCAGAAGTATCCTCAGCTTTTTGAGTGAAGAAGGTAATATTCTAATTTCGAGGACGAAATTTTCTAAGTAGGGGAAAGTTGTGACATCCCGAAAATCCGATCGATAGTTGTTAGCATAATTGGATTTTTAGAAATCTAATTTATTTAGAATGGGCCGGAAAGTGAACCCATTGGATCTTATGGAGCGTGTGGGCTAAGGATTTTGGTGGGCCGTATATTTACTTAGAACCGAGCTTATGAATTGGGCCAAGAAAGCTGGGCTTGGATTTGGCTAGAGATGGGCCAAGGTTCGGGATTTCAAGATTTATAAGGTTTAGTGGGCCTTATAATTTTAGATTGAGCCCGTTGGGCCGGGAATAGACAATTAGGCCCAAGTGATTATAATTTTTAGTTAAGACTTATTAATTTTAGTTAAATGAGATAGTTAGTGGATTACTCATAATTTTAGTGTTCTTTTATGATTGATTTCTTTCTAGACTAATTTTATTTAGTTGATGTGTTATGATTTTTGTGTGATTGGGATTAAATAGAAACAACACGCCATTAGATGAATATATTTGAAGCTAATGAGCTAACTAATGACCCCTGATTAACTGTTAATGATCGACGATCGACAAATGGCGAAGATTTTTCTCACACGAAGCTACGACACCTATTTTTCTTCTCTCTCTCTCTCTTGGATCTCACGCACGCACACACCCACGGTTTTTCTCTTCAAAACCGACCATAAAGCCATCATTACCTTGCCAATCATTATCCTCTAATCTAGGCTAGCTTGTAGGTTTAATTCTTTCATATAAATAGCAAAATCCTCTCTCTCCACACACAAAAACCGAAAACCTCAAACTCTCTCTCTTTCATTTCTCTCGGCCGAAGCTTGCTCAAGGAGAAGCCGCCGATTTCTTAATCTTGCATGCTTGGTTTTTAAGTTGATTTTGAAGAATCCAAGTGTCTATTTGTAGCCGAAGCGAGGTAAGGAATAATCTAACTCTAGTTTGAAACAAATCCGTTGATTTATCGAAGAATCATGCGAATTTAGCCATACAAGGATGGATTTAGTTTCTAGTTGATGTTTTATGCTTGGATTGAGCTTGAGGAGTGTTAGATTGTGTGTAGAATTGTTTGCATGTTAATATTGTGCTGTGTTTATGTGAAATTATGTTCATGGAGTGTCGTTTAGTTGAGCGAGACGCCTAGATGGAAGCCGAGTGTGCCGATTTGCTTATAATGTTGCTATACGGTTCACGGTGTGTTAAAGCTTTGAGTCGAGCCTTGAATTGGACTAAATATTGGAAAAAGGACTTGATGGTGAAATTTTGAGGTGCTGTGGGGAAGTGCCGAAGCCTCTAGATGTGAGGATTGAGTAAGAAAAGTGGTTTAAATGAATTGAAAGTGAGGCGAACGTGTCATATCATTCGGTTTTGATGAAATCGTGCAAGTAATGCTTTGTTTGTGTGTAAATTCATTCATGTTCATTGATGGGAATAGGAAAGAAGCTTTTCTACATGATAGATCAACCATAGGATTGAGTTGTATAAGGAATTGTAGCCATATGGAATCATAACATGGAAAAAGAAGTGAAACTAGTAAGTTTAGTAAGCTGTTTTTGTGAAAATTGTATGACCTTTGCTGATTGTGTGAAAATTATGTAATTATCTGTTTAGAATTGAACTTAGAATCCTTAATGAAAGTTGTAAAACACATCTTAAGGAATAACTTGTCAAAATTTGAGATTAAATGAATGAGAATTGTTTGGTGAAATGATTTTTCTTCGTTAATAGAAAATCTGGACTGATAACCGAATTTCAACGAAGAGGATGTTGATTGTTACTCTTAATACAGTGAGAATTAGACTTAAGTTCCTTCATGAAAGATGTTAAGCTATGTCTTAAGTACAACATACTAAAATTTGGTAGCATTTCAATAAGAATTGATATTTATTTAGTGCTTAAAACCGAAACTGCACAATTAGCTAAATTACTGTTTGTATCCGAGAATGTATATTAGATGTAATAACTTACAATTTGGACTTGTATGCTGAACATGGAGTCTAATAAACCCTATATTAAATGTTAGTTAAGATTGAGTGAGTCTCATACATCAATAGAGGTTTAATTGCACTTAGATTCATGTGTATGCAATGAGTGCGGAGCATAGTGCTTGATTATGGGGTAAATATTTGTCCGGCATGGTATGGGACATGTTCATGATGGATTTTATCTTATAATCCGGACACGCACGTGTGCTAGGATCATGAGACTTAGATAGATACTTAGGTGTCTTTTCTTTTGCATACGATATGCACATTAAATCAAAGGTGTGGTGTGAAATGTGTGCTTAATGAGGTGAACGGATCCATCGGTACCGAGTTACCGGTGATGCCCCGGAAGTTTGGGATGCCCATGTGTGTGATCAAGGATGCCTCGGCTGTGATGCCGGAGATGCCTCGGAGTGAGATGCCCTTGTGTGTGATCAAGGATGCCTCGGCTGTGTGATGCCGGAGATGCCTCGGAGTGAGATGCCCCTGTGTGTGATCAGGGAGGACCTCGGTTTGGTTGATACCGAGATGCCTCAGAGTGAGATGCCCACAATTAGAGGTATTGTGGAAGTCCAGATAACGTACCTTCTGGAAGTGACTCGATCAGGCCGGTAGCTTCCCAGTTGTGACTGATTCGAGGGTGGATTTTTATGCACACTATAAGTTAATTATATATGGCGAGTGAGTTCATCTATCATATTTGCATTGTAGTTTGAGTTTGTGAAGGATAAGCTTAGGATGGATGCATGTCAGGTGATTTCTTATACGATGCATTAATACTGTTTATGCTTGCTATATGTTTTTCTTAGAATCCTAATTGTTGGATAGTTTGCTGGTGACTTTGATAGCTATGGATTATTTAAGAGTAGAGTTTTGTTATTCTTTCGGGCAAGGATGTTTGCTCATACCTTACATTTTCAGATTGAAAGTATGGATGTGCCGCCAGTTACTCGGTATGGAGTGATAGCCAACATTGATGTTTCTCTCCGGACGTGTATGACCTTGACATTGATATGATGTTTACCAAGTACGAAGCGATATTATGGATGGATGACGGTAGAGCTAGTCTGATTCCTATGAAGTTCGTGGCATGGTTTGTCAAGCACGAGGATGATATGTTTGGTCCGTTACCCTTTGAGGCCGGTGGACTAGGAGGCGGGATGGATGGCGCTTAGACGCCAGGGTTCATGGAAGGCTTGAGAATAGACTTTGTTGTTTTCTTCGATGTGGGCTGGTTTGGGATGTACGCGGAGTAGCCACCCTTACCCCTATCCCTGACTTTGTTGCGCCTTAACTTTTGTATTGTATATATTGTAAATAGTTAGGCGAGAAACATGCACAGAAAAGTTCAGATGGATAGAATTTTGTGAGCCTAGTAATGATAAATAAAACAAAGCCTTTCATGCTCTAAATAATTTTCTTATATGTGTGAATGTTTATAAGGTGAATTACAGGTTAATTCTCATGATACATATCATAGGATTGTTAATTAATCCATGTTATACATGCTAGCCTTCAATAGTAAATGTATGTTTGATTAGTTGGTTATTAATTATAAATTATGAAATATTATTTACGCTTGCGCTTAGTACGTGATGCCCTGGGACGTCACAGAGGCAATATCTGATTTACATCAAGCTGGCGTCGGAGGTCGATTCGTGGTCCGATTGAGCTGAAATTTTGTTAGCATGTTCATGGCGCAATATTCTCCAATCTGAATGGTTTGATTTTCGTTTGAAGCTGCCTACATCAGCTTTTTCGTGGATTGATCAAAACCAGTGTTTTTGGTCAGATTTATCCTTGATCTCTTGTGAAGTTTATGTGTATTGCCAAGAATTATGTTCTTGAGGTCTTTGCTGCTATGTACCTCTAGTATTTGCTAGAGAAGAACAATTTTATTGATAGTCAAGAATTTTGGGTGGACTCCGATCCCGTGGTTTTTTATCTCCTCACATCGAGGAGGTTTTTCACGTAAAAAATCGTCTTGTGTTCGCGTGCTTGGTATTTATTTTATTCTACTATATCGATTCCTACTAGGTTTACACAAGAGGGAAGATTATTTTATTCCGCTGCGTTGATTCGATATTGTTCGAATTGTTATCGTTCTCCCATTAGAGTGGTATCAGAGCATCAAGTTATTGCTTGATTTCTTTGCCTTGTGTTAAACATGGAAACAAATACGAGTAGAATGATTACACTGAATGGTTCGAATTATCATATTTGGAAAGGAAAGATGGAAGACCTTTTATATGTGAAAGATTTTTCTTTGCCCGTATTTGCTGAGGAGAAACCAGAGAATAAAACTGATGCTGAATGGTCTATATTTCATCGTCAAGTGTGTGGTTATATTAGGCAGTGGGTGGATAATAATGTTTTGAACCATATTATTGAGGAAACACATGCACGCAGTTTATGGGATAAGCTCGAATAGTTATATACTCGAAAGACTGGGAATAATAAGTTATTTTTGATAAAACAAATTATGGCTCTGAGATATCAAGATGGTACTCGTTTGACTGATCATTTAAATTCTTTTCAAGGAATTATAAATCAGTTGGTTGTAATGGCAATCAAGTTTGATGATGAGATACAAGCACTATGGCTGCTTGGTACCTTGCCGGACTCATGGGAGACGTTCCGAACATCTTTGTCTAACTCTGCCCCGGATGGTACGATTACTATGGATTTGGCCAAGAGTAGTATTTTGAATGAAGAGATGAGAAGGAAGACACAAGGATCATCCTCTTCACATTCTGATGCCTTGGTTGTTGAGAAAAGGGGTAGAAGTGAGTCTCGAGGTCCGAGAAATAGAGATAAAAGTCAAGATAAAAGCAGAGGTAAGTATAATAAATTTGCTAATGTTAAGTGCCATTATTGTCATCAGAAGGGACATATTCAGAGATTTTGTCGCCGCTAAAAAGGAGAAAAAGAGAAAGGTAAAGAGAACAAAAGTGATAGTGACAATGATTACAATCGTGTTGCTGCACTTAAAGAAGACTTTCTCATTATTTTTTATGCTGATATGGTGAATTTTGTATCTCATGAGACTAGTTGCGTAATTGATAGTGGTGCATCCGTTCATGCTACGTCTCGTAGAGATTTCTTTACATCATACAGGTCAGGTGATTTCGGATCTGTGAAGATGGAAAACAATGGGCTAGCTCAAGCTGTAGGCATCGGTGATGTGTGCCTAGAAACCAGCAATGGCACAAGGTTAGTATTGAATAATGTTAAACATATACCTGATATCCGCTTGAATTTGATTTCTACAAGCAAGTTGGATGATGAGGGGTATTGCAACACCTTTAGTAATGGTCGATGGAAACTCACCAAAGGTTCTCTTGTTGTGGCTAGAGGTGAAAAATATTCTTCGTTGTACATTATGTGCAAAGTTGTCCATAGACAAAATTAATGCAAAAGAGACGGCGAAGATGCAGCTGAGTTGTGGCATAAGAGGCTCGGTCACATCAGTGAGAAGGGTTTGTCAATATTGGCCAAGAAGAAACTTCTTTCAGGATTAAAAAGTTCGGCACTAAAGAAGTGTGCTCATTGTTTAGTAGGAAAACAGAAAAGAGTTGCATTTAAAAGCTCCCCTCCTTCAAGAAAGTCAGGTATACTGAATTTAGTGCATTCTGATGTTTGCGGTCCTATGAAAACAAAATCACTTGGTGGATCTCTTTATTTTGTTACCTTCATAGATGATTTTTCAAGGAAAATTTGGATTCATACCTTGAAAACTAAAGATCAAATGTTAGATACTTTTAGGCAATTTCAGGCTTCAGTTGAGAGACAGACTGGAAAGAAATTGAAATGCATCCGAACTGATAACATGGGAGAGTATATTGGACATTTTGATGAATATTACAGACAACAAGGTATTCGACATCAAAAGACACCTCCCAAGACGCCTCAGTTAAATGGCTTAGCCGAGAGAATGAACGTAACATTGGTTGAAAGGGTAAGATGCTTACTTTCACGTCAAAGCTACCTGGATCCTTTTGGGGTGAGGCTTTAAGTACAGTTGTGCATGTATTAAATCTTACTCCATGCGTTCCTTTAGAGTTTGATGTTCCTAACAGAGTTTGGATAGGCAAAGATGTTTCTTACGATTATTTGCGTGTCTTTGGGTGCAAAGTATTTGTGCATATTCCCAAAGATGAGAGGTCTAAACTTGATGTGAAAAGACAACAGTGCATATTCATTGGTTATGGACAGGATATGCTTGGCTACAAATTTTATGATCCGGTTGAAAAGAAAATTGTAAGAAGTAGAGACGTTGTGTTTATGGAAGATCAAACAATAGAGGATATTGAGAAAACAGAGATGACTTCAGCACCACAGGTTAGTGATAATTTGGTTGATTTGGATCCGGTTCCTCTTACAAATATTCCTACACAAAGTTGATGAAGAGCAAAGAGAAGTCAATGTTCCAAATAACGCACATGTTCCCGAACATGTTGAAACGGATAACAATATTCCTGAATCGAGGCTCAATTAGATGTTCCACTTGGATGTTCCACCAGGAGATCCGTTAGAGACCGACGACCTTCCACAGGTATTCTGAAGATGAGTATGTATTATTGACTCGATGCGGGTGAACCAGAGTGCTATGCGAAGCAATAGAAGATGAGTACAAAAGCAAGCGGTTTGATGCTATGCGAGATGAGATGCAGTCACTTTATGATAATCATACTTTTGAGTTGGTGAAGTTACCTAAAGGTAAAAGAGCTTTGAAGAACAAGTGGGTATATAGGTTGAAGCAAGATGAACATTCTTCACAACCACGGTACAAAGCTAGATTGGTTGTTAAGGGATTCGGTCAGAGAAAGGGTATTGATTTTGATGATATATTTTCTCCGGTAGTGAAAATGTCTTCTATCCGTGTGGTACTAGGTTTGGCAACTTCCCTAGATTTGGACATTGAGCAAATGGATGTCAAAACAGCCTTCCTACATGGTGACTTGGAGGAAGAGATATACAAGGAACAACCTGAGGGTTTTAAAGTGAAAGGGAAAGAGGATTATGTATGCAAATTGAAGAAAAGTCTCTATGGCCTAAAACAAGCACCGAGACAAGTGGTATAAAAGTTCGCGTCGTTATGACAGAACAAGGCTATAAGAAGACTTCCTCGGATAACTATGTGCTTGTCCAAAAATTTTCTGATGACGACTTTATTTTTCTCTTGCTCTATGTTGATGATATGTTGATTATTGGCAGGAATGTTTCAAGAATTAAGTTATTGAAGAAACAGTTGAGCAAGTCTTTTGCCATGAAAGACTTGGGCTCAGCGAAGCAGATTCTTGGCATTAGAATTACTCGAGACAGAGATGCTAAGAAGTTGTTTTTGTCGCAAGAGAAATATATCGAGAAGATCCTTCAGAAATTTTACATGGACAAGGCTAAAGTGGTTAGTACTTCTCTTGCTGCCCACTTTAAGTTAAATATGAAGCAAAGTCCTACGACTGATAAAGAGAAGAAAGATATGGAAAATGTTCCATATGCCTCAGCTGTAGGAAGCTTAATGTATGCGATGGTATGTACACGCCCAGACTTGGCGCACACAGTTGGCGTTGTTAGTCGCTATTTGTCAAATCCAGGCAGAGAGCATTGGAATGCAGTTAAGTGGATTATGAGGTATCTTCGGGGAACTTCAAATTTGAAACTCAGTTTTGGGATCGGGAAACTTGAGTTAGTTGGATACACGATTCTGACTTGGTATGAGATATTGATACCTGTAAATCTACTGGTTATTTGATTTCTTTTGCGGGTGGAGTGTGTCTTGAAGTCAAGATTGCGAAGTGTGTTGCACTTTCTACAACCGAAGCTGAATTTATTGTGTGACTGAAGCTAGTAAAGAGATGTTATGGATAAAGAAGTTCTTAGAAGAACTTGGGTTCAAGCAAAAGAGGTATGTGCTATTTTGTGATAATCAAAGCGCAATTCATCTTGGTAAGAATTCATCTTTTCATTCTAGATCGAAACATATTGATGTTAGATATCATTGGATAAGGGATATTCTAGATGAAAAGTTGTTGGAACTTGAGAAAATTCATACAGATCATAATGGCTCTGATATGATGACGAAGACTCTACCGAGAGAGAAGCTTGAACATTGCCGAATGATAGCAGGGATGGTGAATCCCTCCACATTGTCGTGAGGGGGAGATTTGTTAAGTGGGTTCACTCCTATGTGGAGGAGACCCAATGAGTTGCAAGCCCAAAAAGGGCTTGAGCCCATATAATAAGTTATATGAGGAAACATGGTTTCTCACTATCTATATAAAGTGATAGTCGCAAAACGAAATAATAACAAGAGAAAAAGAGAAAGCAAAAAATCTGGAGGTTGAAGCAATATCTGATTTACATCAAGCCGGCGTCGAGGTCGATTCGTGGTCCGATTGAGCTGAAATTTTGTCAGCATGTTCATGGCGCAATCTTCTCAAATCTAAACAGTTTGATTTTCGTTTGAAGCTGCCTACATCAGGTTTTTCGTGGATTGATCAAAACCTGCGTTTTTGGTCAGATTTATCCTTGATCTCTTGTGAAGTTTATGTGTATTGTCAAGAATTATGTTCTTGAGGTCTTTGCTGCAATGTACATCTAGTATTTGCTAGAGAAGAACAATTTTATTGATAGTGAAGAATTTTGGGTGGACTCCGGTCCCGTGGTTTTTTATCTCCTCACATCGAGGAGGTTTTCCACGTAAAAAACCGTCTTGTGTTCGCGTGCTTGGTATTTATTTTATTCTACTATATCGATTCCTACTAGGTTTACACAAGAGGGGAGATTATTTTATTCCGCTGCGTTGATTCGATATTATTCGAATTGTTATCGTTCTCCCATCAGAGTGGTATCAGAGCATCAGGTTATTGCTTGATTTCTTTGCCTTGTGTTAAACATGGAAATGAATACGAGTAGAATGATTACACTGATTGGTTCGAATTATCATATTTGGAAAGGGAAGATGGAAGACCTTTCATATGTGAAAGATTTTTATTTGCCGTATTTGCTGAGGAGAAACCAGAGAATAAAACTTATGCTGAATGGTCTATATTTCATGGTCTATACAGGTCAGGTGATTTCGGATCTGTAAAGATGGGAAACAATGGGCTAGCTCAAGTTGTAGGCATCGGTGATGTGTGCCTAGAAACTAACAATGGCACAAGGTTCGTATTGAATAATGTTAAATATATACCTGATATCCGCTTGAATTTGATTTCTACAGGCAAGTTGGATGGTGAGGGGTATTGCAGCACCTTTAGTAATGGTCGATGGAAACTCACCAAAGGTTCTCTTGTTGTGGCTAAAGGTGAAAAATATTCTTCGTTGTACATTACGCAGGCAAAGTTGTCCACAGACAAAATTAATGCAGTAGTGGCGGCGAAGATGCAGGGCTGAGTTGTGGCATAAAGGCTCTACCACATCGGTGAGAAGGGTTTGTCAATATTGGCCAAGAAGAACTTCTTTCAGGATTGAAAAGTTCGGCGCTAAAGAAGTGTGCCCATTGTTTAGCAGGAAAACAAAACAGAGTTGCATTTAAAAGCTCCCCTCCTTCAAAAAAGTCAGGTATATTGGATATAGTGCATTCTGATGTTTGCGGTCCTATGAAAACAAAATCACTTGGTGGATCTCTCTATTTTGTTATTTTCATAGATGATTTTTCAAGGAAAATTTGGATTCATACCTTGAAAACTAAAGATCAAGTGTTAGATGCTTTTAGGCAATTTCAAGCTTCAGTTGAGAGACAGACTGGAAAGAAATTGAAATGCATCCGAACTGATAACGGGGAGAGTATATTGGACCTTTTGATAAATATTGCAGACAACAAGGTATTTGACATCAAAAGACACCTCCCAAGATGCCTCAGTTAAATGGCTTAGCTGAGAGAACGAACAGAACACTGGTTGAAAGGGTAACATGCTTGCTTTCACTGTCAAAGCTACTTGGATCCTTTCGGGGTGAGGCTTTAAGTACAGTTGTGCATGTATTAAATCTTACTACATGCGTTCCTTTAGAGTTTGATGTTCCTAACAAAGTTTGGGCAGGCAAAGATGTTTCTTATAATTATTTGCGTGTCTTTGGATGCAAAGCATTTGTGCATGTTCCCAAAGATGAGAGGTCTAAACTTGATGTGAAAACACGACAGTGCATATTCATTGGTTATGGACAGGATATGCTTGGCTACAAATTTTATGATCCGGTTGAAAAGAAAATTGTAAGACGTAGAGACGTGTTTATGGAAGATCAAACAATAGAGGATATTGAGAAAATAGAGATGACTTCAGCACCACAGGTTAGTGATAATTTGGTTGATTTGGATCTGGTTCCTCTTACAAATATTCCTACACAGTTGATGAAGAGCGACGGGGAAGTCAATGTTCCAAATAACGCACATGTTCCCGAACATGTTGAAACGGATAACAATATTCCTGAATCGAGGCTCAATTAGATGTTCCACTTGGATGTTCCGGTCCGGAGATCCGTTAGAGAGCGACAACCTTCCACCAGGTATTCGAAGATGAGCATGTATTATTGATCGATGCAAAGTGAACCGAGTGCTATGCGAAGCAATAGAAGATGAGTACAAAAGCAACTGGTTTGATGCTATGCGAGATGAGATGCAGTCACTTTATTATAATCATACTTTTGAGTTGGTGAAGTTACCTAAAGGTAAAAGAGCTTTGAAGAACAAGTGGGTATATAGGTTGAAGCAAGATGAACATTCTTCACAACCACGGTACAAAGCTAGATTGGTTATTAAGGGATTCGGTCAGAGAAAGGGTATTGGTTTTGATGATATATTTTCTCCGGTAGTGAAAATGTCTTCTATCCGTGTGGTACTAGGCTTGGCAGCTTCCCTAGATTTGGAGATTGAGCAAATGGATGTCAAAACGGCTTTCCTACATGGTAACTTGGAGGAAGAGATATACATGGAACAACCTGAGGATTTTAAAGTGAAAGGGAAAGAGGATTATGTATGCAAATTGAAGAAAAGTCTCTATGGCCTAAAACAAGCACCGAGACAGGTATAAAAAGTTTGCGTCAGTTATGACAGAACAAGGCTATAAGAAGACTTCCTCGGATAATTGTGTGTTCGTCCAAAAATTTTCTGATGATGACTTTATTATTCTCTTGCTTTATGTTGATGATATGTTGATTATTGGCAGGAATACTTCAAGAATTAAGTTATTGAAGAAACAGTTGAGCAAGTCTTTTGCCATGAAAGACTTGGGCTCGGCGAAGCAGATTCTTGGCATTAGAATTACTCGAGATAGATATGCTAAGAAGTTGTTTTTGTCGCAAGAGAAATATATCGAGAAGATCCTTTAAATTTTACATGGACAAGGCTAAAGTGGTTAGTACTCCTCTTGCTGCCCACTTTAAGTTAATTATGAAGCAAAGTCCTACGACTGATAAAGAGAAGAAAGATATGGAAAGTGTTACATATGTCTCAGCTGTAGGAAGCTTAATATATGCGATGGTATGTACACGCCCAGACTTGGCGCACGCAGTTGGCGTTGTTAGTCGCTATTTGTCAAAACCAGGCAGAGAGCACTGAATGCAGTGAAGTGGATTATGAGGTATCTTCAGGGAACTTCAAATTTGAAACTCAGTTTTGGGACCGGGAAACTTGAGTTAGTTGGATACACAGATTCTGACTTGGCAGGAGATATTGATACTCGAAAATCTACTTCTGGTTATTTGATTTCTTTTGCGGGTGGAGCTGTGTCTTGGAAGTCAAGAGTGTAGAAGTGTGTTGCACTTTCTACAACCGAAGCTGAATTTATTGTAGTGACTGAAGCTAGTAAAGGGATGCTATGGATGAAGAAGTTCTTAGAAGAACTTGGGCTCAAGCAAAAGAGGTATGTGCTATTTTGTGATAATCAAAGCGCAATTCATCTTGGTAAGAATTCATCTTTTCATTCTAGATCGAAACATATTGATGTTAGATATCATTGGATAAGGGATGTTCTAGATGAAAAGTTGTTGGAACTTGAGAAAATTTATACAGATCATAATGGTTCTGATATGATGACGAAGACTCTACCAAGAGAGAAGCTTGAACATTGCCGATTGATAGCAAGGATGGTGAATCCCTCCACATTGTCATGAGGGGGAGATTTGTTAGCTGGGTTCACTCCTATGTGGAGGAGACCCAATGAGTTGCAAGCCCAAAAAGGGCTTGAGCCCTTATAATAAGTTATATGAGGAAACATGGTTTCTCACTATCTATATAAAGTGATAGTCGCAAAAGGAAATAATAACAAGAGAAAAAGAGAAAGCAGAAAATCTGGAGGTTGAGGCAATATCTGATTTACATCAAGCCGGCGTCGGAGGTCGATTCGTGGTCCGATTGAGCTGAAATTTTGTCAGCATGTTCATGGCGCAATCTTCTCGAATCTGAACGGTTTGATTTTCGTTTGAAGCTGCCTACATCAGGTTTTTCGTGGATTGATCAAAACCTGCGTTTTTGGTCAGATTTATCATTGATCTCTTGTGAAGTTTATGTGTATTGCCAAGAATTATGTTTTTGAGGTCTTTGCTGCAATGTACCTCTAGTATTTGCTAGAGAAGAACAATTTTATTGATAGTGAAAAATTTTGGGTGGACTCCGGTCCCGTGGTTTTTTATCTCCTCACATCGAGGAGGTTTTCCACATAAAAAATCGTCTTGTGTTCACGTGCTTGGTATTTATTTTATTCTACTATATCGATTCCTACTAGGTTTACACAAGAGGGGAGATTATTTTATTCCGCTGTGTTGATTCGATATTGTTCAAATTGTTATCGTTCTCCTATCATCGCACAATCGACGTAATGGAACTTTCAGTACATCCTAATGCAGAAGACGTGCAGTCAACATGCCAATTTGGACTTAGTTCTACTGAGAAAACCTTCGCATTTCTAGAGAGGGGAAAACGAAAAGAAAATTAATTGTGGACCAGACGATTGAAAAAGTTCGGTCCACAGAGAGATACTTTGAAATTAAATGCATACAATCTACCCAAATTCCATATGTCATCATTCACTGTTTAGAAATAGTCTTCTGCGTCCTTAGTCGTCAAACTTTCTTATATATATTGGGTATAGTTAGTAGAATTAGCAACTATTGTCAGTTCTGTCCAGTCATTATCTTCCACTTTCAATTCTGTAATCAGATGAATTGAGAAGCTTCAAAGAAGAAAGCAAAATATTCAACAGAAGCAATTGCGAAGATGTTGAAGCTATGATGCAGCTTCTTGAGGCTTCACATCTGGCTCTGGAAGGTGAAAACTCTTTGGACGAAGGGAAAGCCTTCTCAAATGGGATTCTTCGCGAGAGAGTCTCCAGTTTGGACGGTCGGCTCCTCAAATGCGCCGTTCATGCCTTGGAGCTTCCGATGCACTGGAGGGTCCAGTGGTTTGACATCAAATGGCAAATCGACTTGTACGAGCAACAGGAGGACAAGCAAAGTAATCTGCTGGCGCTTGCCAAGCTCAATTTCAACACGGTCCAAGCCACACACCAGAGAGATCTTATAGAGATATCCAGGTAATTTTTTAGCATAAACAGAAGATATAGAAAATGCAGCGACTTATTCAACCGAGATCCTTCTTTTGAAGGAAGGCAAGCTCGTATCTTCGATTCGTGTCAAGATTTAAACATGAAAAACTCACTCCTGATATTTGGGCTAAATTAAGCCTAGGAATGTGCCAGTTTTGATGTTATGTATACTAGACGTGATGTGAGTTTAATATATTTTGGTTTTGATTAGTTGCTTTGGTAATTTCAGGTGGTGGAGGGATCTGGGACTTATCGAACATGTGGACTTCACAAGGGATCGTCCGGTCGAGAGTTTCTTGTGCGCCCTCGGACTCTCTCAGGAGCCACGGTTCAGCTCACTCCGAAAATCTCTCACAAAAGTCATCATCTTTATACTAGTGATTGACGACGTCTACGACCTTTATGGTTCGTTGGAGGAATTAGAATGCTTCACCAGTGCCATTACCAGGTTGGCCCTGTTGCCTCCCGATCTCTTCCTCTCGTCTTTGTTTGTTCATTTTCGCTAACTGGAAAGTCCAATGCTTCTAGGTGGGACTCGGAGCCGATTCAACAGCTTCCCAACTGCATGAGCGTCTGTTTCTGAGCACTTCACGACGTTACATACGAGATCGCTCATGAAATTGGCAAGGAGGAAGATTTGCATCGAGTGCTACCACATCTCACAAAAGCCGTAAGAAAAAAGATTTTGGATAACTGCATATGCTTGCAATGGTCAACCTAATTAATTTTGTGCCGTTACATAATTAATCATCTTTGATTGAATCGTTTGCTTTCCTTACTTTATTTCAGTGGGCAGACTTTTGCAAAGCACTACTTACTGAAGCAAAGTGGGACCATTTGGGCTACACACCCTCTTTGGAAGAGTACTTGAGCAATGCTTGGACATCCTCTTCAGGACCCCTGCTCTTGTCCCATGCTTATTTCATTGTGGGACATATGAAATTGGAGGATGCAGCAGAGTTGGTGGAGAGAAACAAGGATCTGATATACAATGCGTCAATAATAATCCGAGTCTGCAACGACCTAAGAACGTCTACGGTAACCATCAAAATCCTGTGAAAATGCTACGGACGCATTGATTTGACATGTGCAGATTCTTAGCTGCCAAAAAATTTTATACTAACGTGATGTTTGTCGACATTGAACTGAGAAGATTGAATCTCATTAACACATTAAATCGATTTATTCTTCAAGTAGGCTGAAATAGAAAGAGGAGACGCTCCATCATCAGTGGTGTGTTACATGCGAGAAGCAAAAATATCAGAAGACGTTGCTCGGAAGCATATCAAGGGATTGATAGACCAAGCATGGAAAAGCATTAATGCTCATTGCTTCGTCAATGCTGAGACACCATTTCTCCGACCCTACATCGATGTCACCGTGAATGCTGCTCGTGCTGCGCACATGGTCTACCTATCTGGAGATGGGTTCGGCGTCTAGGAAGGCAAGATTGGGCAGCAAATGCTATCTGCTATGATCGAGCCTCTAGCTCTTGATTAACATATTACCGCAAAGTCTAATAGTATTATGTCTTATTATGTCCTGTTGAATGAACACTCAATCAACAGTCAGTCTGTTACAAATATCCCAATCAGAAAGTTTGTTATCTAAGCGTCTTTGATAAAATGAAGACTTAAATCTTGGTGGGCCGACCACTCTTGTAAATAAGTTTCGCTAAATGTTCGGAAGTCAAACTCTGTAAATTTGAATCGGCACAAAGTCGCAACTCCTCTGACATCTTCATTCTCTTTATGAAAGTTCCTAGCTTTCTTATGGAAAGAGAACATGCTCATTGTTGACGCCTAAATTATTAGTTTTTAATTAATTAATTAGATTTTATTTTATTCCCTTTTTTTGGATTCAAAAAGCAAAAAACAAAAAAAAAAAAAGAAGAAGCAGAAGCCCAACCCTTCTTCTTTTTCTTCCATGTGGGCCCAGGCCCACTCTCCTCCTTCTTCACCCCCCAGCCCGGCCCCTTCTCTCTTCTTCTTCCTCCTTCCCTCTTCTTCGCCTCTGCAACTCATGCGCGTGAAGGAGGCCGACGCGCGAAGGATGACCTACGGCCGAAGAGAGTAGGCCGACGTCGTCCGAAGAGGATAAGATCTAGGCGCCATTAATGGCTACCTTCAATGTCGAGTAGGCTTTGCTAGAAAGCTCGATGGGACACCGATTCAGCCAAGGGGAATCAGTCGGCAAGCTGAAAGCCGGCGGCCGAGGCCCTTCATCAACCGGATCCCCTTCGCCTATAAATAGGCGGCCGCAAGCTCCGTCGACGGTGGTGGCAAACTTAGAGAGCTTCCACTGAGAGACTTCAGGGAAGATCGAAGAGCGAGCGCAAGATGGAACTCGGATTGCGAACTCAGCCAACCTCCCACTAAGAGACTTCAGAGGAGGCCAGCGGTGAGCGAGTCTGAGAGTGCCAGATTTGGCTAGTGGACACTCAGATCTAGCCGGAGTGAGAGAAATTGAAGCCGAAGAAGGTCCGGTTGAGATTTGCGCCTCGGATCTAGGGTGACTGAACCCCTCTATGGCCCTGACGCCGTGCCCCCCACCCCAAGGCTATCATCGCGATTGAGCCGTGCCTTGACACCGTCACCATGATCAAACCCCAGTTCCGTCATTGCTTGCCGTGCCACCACTGCTCGATCGTCGCCACTAGGTGGGAACCTATTCTTCGCCATTACTTCTCCCCCTTGAAACCCTAGCTGCCGTCATCGCCGTTGCCATCGTCGCCGCCATGACTCCTCAACCCTTCCTCGGCGCCACAAATCGAGAACCCTAGGGTTTCCAATTTTCCAAGTCGCAGCCCCGGGTTATCGGGTTAGATCCGAGCCAAGAGCCGAGTGGGGTTTCCGCATTCTGGGGAGGGCTGAGGGAATCGAGTCGCAGCCACGGGTCGAATCCGGGTAGGGTTTCGCCGGAAAATTGGGTCGCGGACACGGGTTGGATCCAGGTAGGGTTTCGTCGACGCTAGGTCATTAGGTTAGGCCAGGTTGTTCTCAAAACGACAAGCCGTTGGGCTATTTTAATAATAAATTAAAATAAAAAATGAGTCGGGCCCGTGTAGCGGGCCCGTTTGCATTTCGGGTTGACGACCCGAGTTGGTTTTTATATTATTTTATTATAAATAATATTTTAATAAATAAAAAAATCAATTAATTTTAAAAATCAATTAATGATTTATTTTCGAAAATAATAAAAATAATAATAAATATTTTATTTTTAAGAAAGAAGAAAAATAATTATTATTATTTTATTTTCCAAAAATAAAAAAATCAAAAATATTTCATATTTTCAAAAAAAGTCAAAAATCCAAAAAAAGCCAAAAATTCATAAAAAGCCAAAAATTTTCATAAAAAGCCAAAAAGACTTGTATTTTAAAAAAAATACCAAAAAAAAAAAAAAATTGCTTTTATGTTCAAAAATAGAAAAAGACCCAAAAAAATGTCTTTCCTCCCCATAATGCATGAAAAATTCCTCAAACATCCAAAAATTATCAGGGTTTAAACAAGATTAGGTATCGAAAATGCATTAGTGATTAACTAGTGTAATCAAGTCCCCGATCCTAATTTCTCTAGTTACGTAGGAGCAAGTATTTCTCCCAATACTTCGCATGGGTTTCTAATCAATCCATCCTCAAATTGTTTAATGGCAATTCCATTTTAAAAATTGACTTACAGGTTAAAAATTTAGACTATTAAAGTCGTGAATTGGTGGACTTAGAAGAGTCTGGGCCTAATAAATTTAGCCAAACCTTTAGCCTCTGCCGACACCCGTACCTATTGCGGGCGCCGAAAAAAGAGGTCGTGACACTCATGGCAATTGGAGATGGTCTCTCTCTCTCTCTCTCTCTCTCTCTCTCTCTCTTAGTTTGTGTGTTTGTGAGATGCAACTAAAAAAATGAAATAGCCGAGCACCTTAAGAGTCTTAAATGGAAACTTGGTATGAAACAAACAATGACGATCTTGCTTTTGATTTGGGCTCGCCCATATGACAAAGGCTGGGGAGTCCCCTCACCAGATTTGGAGAGGGCCCACCTCACCGAGGCCTTGCACAAGGCTGGTGTGTGGGCCTTTGCCTGTGGCCGTCAAGAGTGTCTTCACCCTCGCCCTTGTGGTTGCCAACCTCCACCAGCTGGCGATATATGTATATATTGGGGGACAATAAAATAAGAAAAAAGAGAAATGAAAGAAAATATTAATAAAAATTTGAGAAAAAATGTTACAAAATTAAAACATATCCACGTCAGCATCAACTATTCTATGTAAGATGGTTGGGTTTACGTCAGTAATTTCCGATCTAAATTGGCTGGATGGACTGAATTAATATTAATATGAAAATGTTATAATTAAACTGCTCCCATTAAAAGGTTTAGAATTGATTCGATACTAATACAATAGGTTTATGATTTTTTTTTTTTTTTGGTGATTTCCCCATTCAATCCAATAAAGAGACTTTTCGTTTGATTAAAATAGTGATTGCAAAAGTACAAGCATGTAATATTTTCCATATTTTGTTATTCAGAAGATGTAGCTGAGAATTCCAGTAGTTATCAAGTGATGTGATGAATAGTTTCATGCTACAATTGGGTTCTTATAGAGTTATAACTATCTTAACTCTTAATGGGCACGATGTCGTCATTAGAAAAATGATCATCTTTAAGTACGCTTAATAAGAAAGTATTTAATGTTTAGAACATTGATTCTATATATCAAGAGAAAAGCTAATTCATTTGAATACTCATGCGATATGTCTATATGTCATGAATAAAGGTAAAATGTAAAGATAAATAGTTAACAATCAGAAATTACGTAAATAAATTATTTCAAAGAGAAACAACGTATTTTCCTATGTGGTGTGTATATGCTTCTTTCAAAAGAAAATGACTTGTCGGATACCTACCTCACGTATGTCATGGTGTTTGGTTCATGGATAGAATAGTCTCTTCTCATGCATTGTGTCTATAAATGTCTGAACAATTGGTAAATATGCTCCATGGTGAGTGCAACATAAGATTCAACTATAGATTAAGCATTACCATAAATATCACAACTATACTTGAGTTAGTCAAATATTTTTATTGTTTCCCAACCCTTAATTACACTAATATATATATATATATATATGATGTTTAGACCTCATAGTTTCTCGACAAAAAATCTTCCATCTTACAAAGGAATGTACAAATCTTACCATAAAATTTATTAATTTTAAAGGAATTACATTAAGGGATGAGTACCAATTCAAGGCAGACTCGAAAATTGTATCTAAGTGGTTATGGTCTTGTTCTAGATGCCAAATTTTTTAAGCCAACTATTATTGATCCGGGGTGCAAAATTGGACCACTGGAGAACTAGGCCGAGATAACCATAATTCTCTCTATTTATTCTTGCATGTTGAACTTTTTATCTTTTATGTCATTTTACGAGTTCATATTTTTATGGATTGTTGCTTTAACTTTTATTTAGCTTGGCTAAAGGATGAGCTGGACACTTCCCAACTGTTTTATATTTCTATTTGTTTTGTACTGTTGTTTTACATCTCAACATCTCAATGTTTTGTTGAACTAATTTTTTGTGCAACCGCTATCTGTCTAATTTTTTAATAGTTTTTACTTGTCACCATTTGGTAAGCTAACTATAAAAGTTTGTCCTTTCAGGCAAATGAAAAAAAAAAATGAAACCAACAAAAAAAAAAAAAAAAGTCACTTACATTGCTCATAAAAATAAATAAATAATTTTTTTATTGTACATAAAAATGTTTGGACATAAATAATAATTGATGATAATATTTTTCATTGACTATATATTTCAAATTTTTACTTTTAGGAAAATATTTTTTAAATTAGTTATATTTCAAAAAAAAAAAAAAAAACGGAGCCTAAAAATAGAAAAAAAGAACAGACATATCGTGCAAAGTCCATAACACAGAATGGTCCATGCATATCGAGAAACTTGACCTGCGCAAAATCTATTTTTGCAGGATTGCGTTCAAGAGAGGAGGATTAGGTAGAGTTATGCTGCTATGGTCTCAGCCTTGCCGCTTCATAAGAAATGATAGTCCAATAACCAAACTTTCTTTAAGAAAACTTAAATATAATCATATGAAGCGAAAAAAGAAAAGAAAAGGAAAGTAGGAAAGTTATATTACTTGGAAAATTTCTTGAAATTATGAAATAAAATGATGCTTTGTCTTATGAAATTGTCAAATAATTGTCCTTGATTGTCCACAAGCTCTAGGCTCCCGCGGGATTATATCAACACGTAAACATGTGACATCCTCTATGTATGACGCGTAAATATGGTATGAAACATATCCACAATCAAACACACCGTTGTTGAGGCAATTTGCTATCCACCGATTAAAAAATCGCTATCGACATGTGACTTATGTTGCTTGTATGACTATATATAACAACCCGCTTGGGCATATGCAAATCATATTCACGGGGACTAAGTCCCAATAAACAATAGTATCTACTAATCATAACGTGATTCGTGTTCACACCTTTTAGAACGATAAATGTAGGTGCTCGCGAAGATCAAGGCTTTAGCGTGGTCGAATGTAATTGGAGTCCCGCCAAAGGCCACTCTAATTATATCATCATTAGGGGTATTTTGTCCCCATTATAGGTATACAATGGCTGTTGTGATTCTCTTCCCTAATTTAATTGACATGGAATCAAAATTCAGTCTAATGAGACATGCGAACACAGACAGTAACCAGTGAAGCGTGTAGAAATGAACACTGGTTTCACAACCAAAAGCCTTCTAATTTTTTTTTTTCTTTTGGGGTCATTTCTAGCCTTATAAGTTAAGCATAATGAAATGAGCAAAGATAATAATAATTATTATATTTTAATTCCATTGATAAAAGATAAATCATTGAGAAGAAAATCTATACATATACACGTGGACAATTTAAACATGTGAAAAATCAATCAAATTTATACTAAATTGTTCTTATATGTAAACGAAGTTAAATTAAAGAAATTGGAAAGTTCAATCAAAGGAACATAGTGGCTAACTTTGGTGCATAGTCTCTTAGAGCCAAGCAGAAAAAACAAATATTTAAATCTCATGTGATGCATAGACGCTCTACTAATCTCATATTGAACCCCATCAAGATGTCAATGGCCAAATAAGTGCAAAAGTGTTGTGAAAGAACAAGCAAATGAACAATAACGCACCAGAAAACAAAAACGAAAAAAATCGAATACCAGATTCATATGGTCCACTTGGTGTGAACTACTCCATAAGTACAAAAATATAAGATTTTACTATAGATCAAACAGCACAATGGACATTACGCTCACATTTGAGTCGTTGAAATTCTCTTAGCATTTCCCAATTTGAAATTTTACCAAAAAGCTTACACAGTATTTACCCTTCACAATTTCTCACAAGACAATCTCTAAAGGAATACAAAAAGTTGGCTCGTGGCAAAATGTTTCCTCTAGTTGGGTGCAAAGTTAACAAAACATGAAGAATATTTTAAACCTACAACTTTAAAGATTTAGTCATTCTTAATAGATTGGCAACTTTAAACCTTAGTCGCACTCTCCTTGACGACATGATCATGCATTCGCATAATGTCGACTGTACTTCTACACAGTTATGCAAATTGGGTTTTGTTCAAAGGGCTCAATGTCGAGACATATTGTCGAACACAAACAATGATCAATTTTGTCACGCCCCGACTCTCGAGAATGCGCACACCCTACTACGGTCAATACAAATGCGACTTCCCAGGACTAGTCGCCGACCCTTTCATTTTTTAATTGCACAATGCGAAAGCAAACAATAATCCTTGACAACAAACAACATGGGATAGGAAAGTATGGCAACATTTCACAAAAGCACACTTTTATAAACAACTGAGTTTATATACAAAAGGAGTCTAGATAAAAGTCTACAAAATGATCAACTTTCAAAAGAAACCATCCTACAACTTAGTAGGACACATACACCGATCTTCAGACTCCACCTCCAGAACTTCGGTCCTTCCCAACCACCAACTAAAGACTTGAAAATGGTTATACAATAATTAATGAGATAATGTCTCAACAAGTTTACTCCCTAAACCCCTATTATGAAGTAAATGCGCCAAGGGCACTCTAATCACACGACGACACAATTTGAATAGGGAACTCACCTCACCTCAGTTCTTTCCTGCATATCAGCATAGTTCATATCTCAATTGCATATAATTAATGCACACCACCATTGAAATGTCTCATCAACTCAATCAATCACAAGCGTCCTAATTATTAAAATTTTTCCCCTAAGGGTACCACCTACTCATAGGTTCAGTGTCTACTGGCACAGCTAAGTATCGCCTCACCACCATTGAGTACAACAATGTCTATATCTTAATAGACAGCTTCCCGAAGGAGCTTAGGTCCGGAATCTACTGTGACCCGAGTCACCTACTCATAAGTTCGGTGTCCTTCTGGCATAGCTAGGCGTCGTCTCACCACCATTGAGTATGGTGACATCCATATCTTAATAGACGGATTCCCTAAAGAGGCGTAGGTCCAGAATTTATTGCAACTCGAATTCCAAAGAATGGATATCCCATATATGGCAATGTTTGACTTAAAAGCACGAGACTAGTTCTCATTAACCAACACACAATCAAACAATCTCATATTGACTTAGAACACTGTACATTTCACTCGAATGTCTCCATTAAAATAGTGATCATGGTCTATTTTCTTCATATTAAAAACACCCGGTGAAAATAGTCATATGTGGGTACACGGTCAGTTCGAACCCGAAAAATTGATATTCTCTACTTTTAAAAATCCCACTGTTTTATATAATATTTAATACTATTTTTGGTGTTAAAACCCGACACTCGGGAATTTCTGAATAAATATTGAAATCCATAATTTTTGGAATAATTTACCAAAAATCTAATCATCCCTCAATTTGCTCAAATTAACATCCAATTGCGAAATTTGAACACACCATTGCAATCAGCACAAAATTCCGATCGCCGACTATCCCGACCTAATTTCCAAAAAATATTTAATAATTAAACAATTACCAAAATTAATTAAATAAATCAATTAAATGCCAAAAATAGCTAATGTAGGCCGAAATTGCGAAATTAATACTGAGACGGGCCCGAAAAATTCCTAAACCAATCTAGATAATTAATATAACCTATCAAGGCCCTAATTAACTTAATTTAACAACCTAACATGCAAAATAGGATATTTAAATAAACTAATTTAATCTAACAAACCCCATAAACCTTAATTGACCTAATCTAATTACCCTCTAAACATAATTAACTTACTAATAAAGGTTTAATGAGATAACTCACTTGATTCGAGATCTGCTTGGATCAAAATGAAGGGGTCGCGATGAGGACCGACAAATCCCAAAACGGCGACACCAACGAGGCACACAAATTGGGCCTGAAAATTGGCCCGCCACTTGCTGCCCAAGCTGAAAAAACCAGGGCTGCTCACGGCTTCTTGAGGCTGTTAGAAGGAAAATGAAATGGGACGCTAGTCATGAAAAAGAAAATCGGCCAACAAACCTGATGTGGACATCGAGCCATATCGAGGAGGAGGTGCTAGGGACCCATTGTCTATTCCTACTGGTTCAATTACTCGAGCGCGGGCCAGGTAATTCAAGCAAGCTGTTGGCGTCATGGTTTGTGATCTTTGGCGTGAAGATGACGTTGGATCAAATCTCGAAGAATCTTGGAAATCTTGGCGTAATCTTTGGCGTGGAGATGATATTGGATCAAATCTTGAATCTTGGAAATCTTGGCGAAATTTGATTATCTAGTTATCAAATATTTGACCTTATCTAGTCATCAAATATTTGATCAAGTCAAATACATTATCTTTTATTTAAATATACTCTAGAATATATTATACTAGATTTCTAGGGTTGGTTTAAGGGTTTATCTGGCAACTAGAAGGCCTATATTAATGATTGGCCGACTTTCTTTGGAGACAGAATTGACTTTGAGGAAATTGAGAGAATTCTCTTCTATTGTTCTTTTGAGGACTTTACCTTATCAAGGTTCCTTGTGACGGTCGATCCGACTTATCGAGCGGGATAGCGAATTCTTTCGCTCGTGGCGTCTATAACGTTGGTTGGTTGACACGCGTTCGTCAACAGGTCACGTTCATACCGAGGTTGCCAATCACAGGTTTGATTGGAGGTCGAGATTTCGTAATTCGCACCATCTGGGCCTTCGTAGAACGATCTTTCGCAACGATTCACTTCAAAACCGCAAAAAGGACAGATGGGTGTGTGGGCTTCGGTGGTTTGAAGATTGACCGGAGGAGACAACCGGTGGTGGAGTGGGCAGACGTGGGCTGGCAAAACGCAGGGGAAATGGGTTGTTGCGCATGAGTGGGCGGTCAACAAAAGGAACCCAACTGAAAAACTTGACTCGCGGAGTGGGGGGACAAACCTTGGTGGGCGAACAGGCGGTGGAAGAGAAAGAAGATGAAACTACAAGAAATGAAAATGAAGTTGCAGGCAAAAGATGCAAAGGAAAGTCGAAGCGGAAAGGGGGTTTGGCGTGCGATGGAAGGATCGAGGAGGGTGCTGAACGAGCGACGAACAACGCAGCGGTTTGGGGCAAAAAAAAAAAAAAAAAGAAAAAAGAAAGAAAGAAGTCAACAAAGCATATCCGTGCAATTAAATGTTTGGTCCCCTTAAAGCCCACAATCCTATCCTACATGTCTCCCATTACTTTCTAGCTTGTAATATCCACCAAATTATCCAAATTGAAGCCAAAATAATGCTGCCCTTCCTTGATTCCGAATTTCACATTTTGAACTTCCAATTTCTTTGACGAATTCCCAAATTCGACGTCCAAATTTGATGTAGAAAAAGTCCATGTAATTTCTACAAGTTCCCTTCGCCAAGTGGCTTGGTTTGCAAGTTGAAAATCTCTTCAATTCGGCCAACTCGAATTTTCGTTCGTTTTCTGAAACATCCAAATCGATTTTTCATAAAAATCTCAAAATTACCAAAAATTCTTCGAAGGTGAGTAGATGTTCCTAAAATGAGCTATGACATGTTAAAACTTTCAATTTCTAAAATCAGGTTCAAATTCGCGATTAATTTTAATTTGACACGATTTTGGTGTGACTTAACCTACATGATAGTTTTTAGGCATTTTTAGTGCAATTGACCCGTGGTTGATTATTTTCGAGCCACAATGTATATTTTCGACACATTGACGACTCTTGATTATCATGAAAACTTGAGATTTCAATCACGAACATGGGGTACCCAAAACAATAGAAAATCGGTCTAGTGCCGATCGACTAGAATTTTGAAATTAGATAGAATCACCCACACTCAATCACACATCAGTCAAATCGACCTATCTCTAGTTTTTGATCGATTTTTAATTGTGTCATAATAACCCTTGCAAATTAACGCGGTCGAGCAGTCGATTCCTGATCGAATTCTCAAGTCTATTGTGTTAAAATCCCTTAATAACTTCTCTAGATAGTCTAGTTATTTCATAAGTAATTAGTTCAGAGAATAGCACTATTGATGCGTCGATGAAAAACCTGATTTATCCAATTGAAACAATATTGAAAATTGAGGATGTCACAAATTTATTCCTAATTAATCTTTTTATTTTTTTGGTCAAAGCGATCAATGCCTTAAATCAATATATATTTTGGCTAGGTGAAGTTGCCTCGCTTTTGCTATGTAGTTTTGTTTAGCCTAAGGCATGTGAAGCACGTACCGATATTTGTTAGTTTTTGTCGTGTTCACAACGTGATTGCTGCGTGTTGTGGGTGACTAGACCGACCGAGTACAAGGTAGCTGTCCAGATTTGACGGTTACTCTGAAGCCCCAAAAACACTCACATTCGTACTCGTTTATATAAATCGAAGCATTGTGCTTAACAGCACTCACACTCCATCACAAAACTCGCACGATTCGTAATCTCACCAATCTTCTCAACGTTCGCTCACTCGTCATGGAGTACAAAGGAGAACGAGTCCAGTTTCAACCTTGCCAAGCGAATTCGTGGCAAGCTGTGGACTCGATGCATCAAAGAAGATCCGCCAATTATAAGCCCAACGTTTGGAAATACGATTTCCTTCAGTCACTTAACAACAATTTCGACCTCGTAAGATTACTATTTTTACCTTCCGTGTTGATGAGTTTGAGTTAATTTGGTCCTTAATTATCGACATTTTTCTTATAATTCAAGTGATCTATTATTCACCAGGGCGAACCGACATTGGCATGCAATGTGCAAGTATTTGCACATGAGGCACATAGTGATGTTTTTGAAATTGAGCATGTCAGTATGTTGTTCCAAATTCATTTGTAGCATCACATCCAGGATACTAATACATGCCATTACCTTTTAAATATAGCTAGAAATGTTCTAGTGTTGGGCAATGTTATCATACGTATCAGCCATCACATCTACACTTGATTTATAGCTACCATATAACGTAAAAAGTCTATTCTATAGCTATATACATGCAAGTACTCGACTTTCCAGAAAAATTAACATGCTCCCTAGTTGAGTCCTCTAGCAATTGAAATGAAGCCGATCACTTAATAAAGACTTGTTTTATAACACAGTCAATTACGATGATAAACAAATTAGTCATGATATCAAAAACATAACAAGTCCACATTCTTTTAGCAGTTACTGCTTAAAATATGATCAAGTCGGTTAATTTGAATGAGTCTAGGTAAAACCTACATACAGGAAATTAACACTTCACAACAAATCTTACCATACATTCGCGAAAGGAAAATATGACAAAATCCCAACATATTGCCATAGCAGTATAGATTGAATAAGTAGATTTCAATATAATGTATTCATCTTGATTACGCAGCAAAGAGGAAATGGACAACGGATGGAGCGACTCATGGAAAATGTAAAGGCAATGTTAGCAGAAGCAATCGATTCACTTACCAAGTTAGAGTTGATTGACTGGATGAGAAAAATGGGGTTGTCCAACCTTTTTGACAAGGAGATGAAGGAAGCTCTTGACACAATTGCCTCCACCAACAATGGCATTTCCGCAAAGGAAGATCATGTCTATGCTAGTGCACTTCGGTTTAAACTCCTTCGACAGCAAGGTTATGTCGTTTCACAAGGTATGTTCTAAATGCGGACCTCTATGAATGAATTCTTCTGAGATATTACTATCGAAATCACCACGTTAATTCAATGAACAATGCTGGAGATAATAAAGATTATTTTACAAAAGTTGGCTTGTGCCCTACCAGTCATTTAATATCCCCATGCTTGCTTTTATCAATTAATGGAAACGTTACATCAGAAATTATTCTAAATCATAGGCCATTCATACATTTAAGTGGACTCGATATCACTCGAACGCTACAGATCCTATTAGGAAATCAATTGCTCCAATTTATGCACTGACGAAACCAGACACAAATTTCCGATCTGTTGTTATTGTGATGACAAGCCTCGCCTAAAATCTCTCATTCATCAAACTATTTTCTGGGATATCATTAAAAAGTCAACATACATCGACTTCAATATCTAATGGAAAAAGTCGCTTAATCGACAAAAGGGAATTTTCAGTACGTCTAATGCGGCAGCCATGAAATCGACACCCATTTGGACTTAGTTCTACTGAGCAAAACTTTTCATTTCTAGAGGGAGGATTATCAGAAGAAAAGTAATTGTGGACTAGACGGTTGAGAAAGTCCGGTCCACGGAGAGGTACTATGAAATTAAACGCATACAATCTACCCAATGTCCATATGTCATCATTCACTGTTTAAAAATATTATCTTCTGAGTCCTTAGTCCTCAAACGTTCTTATATGTAGTAATATATTGGGTACAGTTAGTAGTATTAGCAATTATTGTCAGTTCTATCCAGTCATTATCTTCCACTTCCAATCTGTAATCAGATGTATTGAGAAGCTTCAAAGAAGAGAGCGACACATTCAACAGAAGCAATTGCGAAGATATTGAAGCTATGATGCAGCTTCTGGAGGCTTCACATCTGGCTCTGGAAGGCGAAGACATTTTGGATGAAGGTAAAGCCTTCTCAGCAGGTATTCTCCGCGAGAGAGTCTCCAGTTTGGACGGTCCGCTCCTCAAAGGCGCCGTCCACGCTTTGGAGGTTCCGATGCACTGGAGGGTCCAGTGGTTCGATGTCAAATGGCAAATCGACTTGTATGAGCAACAGGAGGACAAGCAAAGTAATTTGCTGGCGCTTGCCAAGCTCAATTTCAACACGGTCCAAGCCACACACCAGAGAGATCTTATAGAGATATCCAGGTAATTTCTAGCATGCACAAAAGATATAGAAAATGCAGCGACTTACTCAACCGAGATACTTCTTTTGAGGGAAGGCATGTTCATATCTTCGATTCGTCTCAAGATTAAAACATGACAAACTCATGATATGTGGGCTAAATTCAGCCTAGGAATGCGCCGGTTTTGATGTTATGTATACTAGACGTGATGTGAGTTTAATACATTTTGGTTTTGATTAGTTGCTTTGGTAATTTCAGGTGGTGGAGGGATCTGGGACTGATCGAACATGTGGACTTCACAAGGGATCGTCCGGTCGAGAGTTTCTTCTGCGCCCTCGGACTCTCTCAGGAGCCACGGTTCAGCTTACTTCGAAAATCTCTCACAAAAGTCGTTATCTTTATACTAGTGATTGACGATGTCTACGACCTTTATGGTTCGTTGGAGGAATTAGAATGCTTCACCAGTGCCATTACCAGGTTGGCCTTTTGCCTCCCGATCTCTTCCTCTTGTCTTTGTCCGTTCATTTTCGCTAACTAGAAAGTCCAATTCTTCTAGATGGGACTCAGAGTCGATTCAACAGCTTCCCGAGTGCATGAAGGTCTGTTTCCAAGCACTTCACGACGTTACATACGAGATTGCTCATGAAATTGGCAAGGAGGAAGATTGGCATCGAGTGCTACCACATCTCACGAAAGCCGTAAGCAAAAAGCTTGTGGACAACTGCATATGCTTGCAATGGTCATCCTAATTAATTTTGTGCCCTTACATAATTAATCATCTTTGATTGAATCATTTCCTTTCGTTACTTTATTTCAGTGGGCAGACTTTTGCAAAGCACTACTTACTGAAGCAAAGTGGGACCATTTGGGCTACACACCCTCTTTGGGAGAGTACTTGAGCAATGCTTGGACATCCTCTTCAGGACCCCTGCTCTTGTCCCATGCTTATTTCTTTGTGGGACATATGAAATTGGAGGATGCAGCAGAGTTGGTGGAGAGAAACAAGGATCTGATATACAATGCATCAATGATAATCCGACTTTGCAATGACCTAAGAACGTCCAAGGTAACCATCAAAATCCTGCAAAAAAGCTACGGACGCATTGGATTTGATATGTATAGATTCTTAGCTGCCAAAAAATCTTATACTAATGACGTTTGTCGACATTGAACTGAGGAGATTGAATTTCATTAACACATTAAATCGATTTATTTTTTCGAGTAGGCTGAACTAGAAAGAGGAGATGCTCCATCATCAGTGGTGTGTTACATGCGAGAAGCAAAAGTATCAGAAGACGTCGCTCGGAAGCATATCAAGGGGTTGATAGACCAAGCATGGAAAAGCATTAATGCTCATTGCTTCGTCAATGCTGAGACACCATTTCTCCGACCCTACATCGATGTCACCGTGAATGCCGCTCGGGCTGCGCACATGGTCTACCAGTCTGGAGATGGGTTCGGCACCCAGGACAGCAAGATTGGGAAGCAAATGCTATCTGCTGTGATCGAGCCTCTAGCTCTTGATTAAGATATTACCGCAAAGTCTAATAGTATTATGTCTTATTATGTCCGGTTGAATGAACACTCAATCGACCGTCAGTCTATTACAAATAACCCAATTAGAAAGTTTATTATCTAAGCGTCTTTGATAAAATGAAGACTTAAATCTTGGTGGGACAACCACTCTTCCATAATAAGTTGGACTAATTATTGTGATTTCCTTTTACATAATATGTTGGGCCCCACACGCCTCTCATTTCTTGATTTGAATAAAACCTTGCTAAATGTTCAGAAGTCAACCTTTGCAGATTCGTATCGGCACAAAGACACAGCTCCTCTGACATCTTCATTCTCTTTATGAAAGTTCCTAGTTTTCTTATGGAAAGAGAACATGCTCATGGCAATTGGAAAGGAGTTGACGCTTCTGAAAGGCCTCGATTGTCACCCGTTTGTTCTTGTGGATGATCTCCATTTGCTTTGTAAGACGGATCATGAAAATCATCAAACTGTTAGTGTCACACCTTGATCCTCAAGTGCGTGCCCATCCCTCAGTGGTCGATAAAATTTTGCGACTTCTCAGGATGAGTCGCCAACCCTTTCTTTTTATTGCACATATGGAAGCAAATAACAAATCCCCTGACAGTAATCATTTCGGAATAGAAAAGCAGGACAACAGATTTTCAAACAAACATGCTTTTATATACACACCGAGTCAAATGCAAAAGTCTACAGTCACAAACTTCAAATGATTAACTTTTAAAAAGAAACTATCCTATCTGACCTACACTTCAAATCCCCTCAACTCGGCTCTAGGTCTTCCACTCTACGGTCCTTAAAAATGAAGCCCATGATGGGGTGAGATATAAATCTCAGCGAGTTCACGCTCTAAACCCGATTAGTAGGGTAATACGCCTAAGACGTCTTAATCACACAATCATACAATCACAGAGGTTTACCTTGACCTCAGTTCCTTCTTATAGGTCAGCATTGTTCATATCACAATTATGTGTATATAGCAAATTCACACACCAATTTAGAACGTCCAAACCAATCATTACTCACACGAGCAAGAATCACAATTTAATCACTGCTCACACAAGTAGGAATTACCGATACACATTGAAACAAGAATTATAATTAAATCACTGCTCACACGAACAAAAACTACCGATACACATCAAAGCAAGAATTACCGATGTGACAGCCCAAGCGACGGTGTGCAGGGAGGAGGGATGGTAGTGCGTCTACACCTCAGTCCCCGGACGTGCACAAGGAAGGAAAGGGGTCCCTCTCTAGTCCCACATCACTTACGGGAGAGTCCTAGGGCTAGTTTATAAAAACTTGGGTCCCTTTAACCTATGTAACACATTTTAAAGCCGTGAGGACTCAACGTCCAAGGTGGACAATATTACATAATGGGGCCCGGGTAGTTACAATTGGTATCAGAGCCAACTCTCGACCGCGTGTGGGGCCATAGCGAGGACATTGTGCTCCTAAGGAGCGAGAGAGTGTGACAGCCCAAGCGACGGTGCACGGGGAGGAGGGATGGCGGTGCGTCCGCGCCTTGATCCCTGGACGTGCGCAGGGAAAGGAAGGGGTCCCTCTCTAGTTCCACATCACTTAGGGGGGAGTCATGGGGCTAGTTTATAAAGGCTTGAGTCCCCCTCTATTCTGTGTAACTCGTTTTAAAGCCGTGAGAACTCAGTGTCTAAAGCAGACAATATTACACAGTGGAGCCCAAGTCGTTACAACCGACACACGCCGGTCCATCAAATCAACTCAACATGCATTCCAATTAATTAACTAATATTACCCACACGAGCAGTTTTATCCGACACACACCGAGAAAGAATAATAACTACCGACACACGTCGAGGTTAAATAATAATTACTGACACATACCGAGGTTAAATAATAATTACCGACACACGTCGGGGTTAAATAATAATTATTAACGTCCACCAACGCACACTGGGGACGTGTTCTCTTAACTATTAACATCCACCAACACACGCTGGGGATGGATTCTCTTAATTATCACACAATTATCAAGCATAAACTCTAGGCATATTACAAACCAACCATATATCATCAATTATGCACTTTCCAGCAATCAAAGCCTTAAGAACCATCACAAAATTATAACCAGCCTTAACCAATAGGATAGACCCACTCGCACGTCTCCAAGTTTAAATCTAGAAATCTAATCAAACGAGTTCGGAAAATTCCCAAATTTGAATATGTTATAATAGACATATAAATGAACATTTTTCAAACAAACACCTTAACCCGGATGCTCTAGATTCGGCCCAGTTTATCGCTCAATCCAGCACCAAAATTGGGTCTGTTTCCAAAAAGTCTATTTTCTGAAATTAATTTGGTTCGAGGTCCAAAACATGTTCGTTTGATCTAAAATTTGATTATGGTAAACTAAGAGATGTGAAAAACAACTTTTGTGAAGAAACCATTTTGAAATTCAAACCCTAAGAATTGATAAAAACCCCAGAATCCTAAAAGGTCACCAATTCTAGTAAAAACTGAGGTTCTATTAGAAAATGACGGAGCGGATATCTCATTCCTTTAAGTCCCTAAAAATATTGAGAAAAATGTATGTTGTAGCTGAGTATGCCTAAAAAATTTCTTAAGAAGACATCAACCTCAAATTTGTAACCCATTTCGATCTACAAAAATAGCAAATGGTGAGTATCTAGAAATCCAAATTGCAATAATTTTACTGGATTTGACTAATCCATAATCAATTGTGCAAATCTCACTAATTAGCTTAATACTAATCCATTATAAGACTAATCTAACCATTCTAGCTTATCATTAATCCATACTTAAGCTAATATAAATAACATTTAAGCATAATTAATCTACTAAGTCAGGTTTAGTGAGCAAACTCACTTGATTTGCACGTCGATGAGTTCATTGCGATCAAGATGCGAAGGCGAGTGATAAACTAGCCCATGGCAACACCAAGCGAGGTCCGGAAGAGGTCTAAGACGGGCCATGAAGTTTCAGCCCTTGCTGGAACTTCTGCTTCTACTCTACTGATTGAAGGGCTGAATCGAGTGGCTTGGTTGGCTGGAACGACGAAGATGAGACCTGTCACACCCTGAACCTCGAGCACGTCCCCATCCCTCTCTAGTCGATAAAATTTTGTGACTTCCCAGGAGGAGTCACTGACCCTTTCATTTTATTGCACATATGGAAGCAAAAATAAATCTCCTGATGGTAATTATCTCAGGATAGAAAAGCGTGACAACAGATTCACAAACAAACATGCTTTTATAAATACACTGAGTCATGTACAAAAATCTATGGCCAAAAGACAAAAGACTAGCCTTCCAAAAAGAAGCGGTTGTAACTGACCTACACTTCAGTTCACCTCCTCTTGGCTCCAAGTACTCCACTCGACGACCCTGAAAATGGTTATACAATAACTAGTGAGACAATGTCTTCGCAAGTCCATGCTCTAAACCCTATTAAGAGGGAAATACGCCTAGAAGCGTCCTAATCATGCAATCATAGAATCACAGAGCCTTAACTTGACCTCAGATCCACCCTGCAGGTCAGTATAGTTTATAACTCAGATAGCATGAAAGCATGAGCAACAACTGAGCTCAATTAACTAGAACGCCATATAGAAATTCTCAAATAAACATAGGAGTCCTGATTATAGGGCCAAATTGTTGTGACATATCTCATACCATGCCACACAATTTTGTCCCATAATCTAGCACATTCTTTTCAATTAAACATACGTTCCTAGTTTTGATCTCGGCATATAGCACAGCCTATTCTTTGTTCGGTGATTTCTGGCATCACTAGGTATCGTCTCACCCCATTGAGCACAACACGTCTCTTTATCTGACGGCTTTCTCGAATGAGCATAGGGTCCATAATCTACTGCGACCAACTTCCCATTGTCTAGGGGGCATCCCAAAATAGGGGTAACGTCCAGCTCAACAGCCTGGGATGATTTCTCTTAATCATCACACAATCACACAATTATGGCCCAAGGCACCGTGCATTGCACTCAAATGCTTCAATTAAAATGGTAAGCCTGGCCTTTTTGTTCGTATTAAAAATTCACATGAAATTACTTGTGTGTGGGTACACGGTTAACTTGACCTAGAAAAATTGGCATTCTTCCTTTTTAAAATTCCAATATTTTATATAGTACTTAAAATCATTTTCGGTTTCAAAATCCGACACTTGGGATTTTCTGAACAAATACTGGAAATTCACAATTTTTGGGAATTAAATACCAAAAATTTAATCAGCACTCAATTTGCAAAAATTAACACTTCATTGTAAAATTTAACCACACATTGCAATCAGCACGAAATTCCGATCAACAGTTATCACGACCTAATTTCTGGAAAAATAATTAACAAATAATTAATTTCAAAAATTAATTAATTAATTCAATTTAATTTCTAAAAATACCAACCTAGGCCAAATTTTATTAAATTTTATACCAATATGAACTCGAAAAATTCCTGAACCCATCTAGATAAATAATACAATTTATCTGAGCATCAACTAATTTAATCTAACCACCTAACATGCATAATTAAATAATTAAATTTCTAATTTCATTTAACTAATCACCTAATTCCTAATTAAATAAATTTAAACATCCCTTAAACGTTATTAGCGTACTAAGAAGAGTTTAGAGTATAAACTCACCAGTTAATTGTGGAAACCAATTCATTGCGAAGACGGCGCAACGGCGGCCAAAATTTGAATTTTCAGGGGTGTTAGCAGACTCTCGGACCGGGCCTAAAACAGGCCTAACAAATCTCAGCCCAAACTAAGATTTGCTTTTGAAACGAGCTGGGCTTGAAGCGTGCTTACCTCGCGGGCTTGGGCTGCTAAATTGGACTGAACTAAATGGGCTTCGCTAGTTTCTTGGGCTGACTTCAAGTGAGCTAGGATTGGGCCTCAAACACTGGGCTTGCCTTTGAATGGGCTGGAAATTCACAGGCTTAATGATTTTGTTGGGCTTTGCTAGACTCATGGGCTAAAGAGTTACTGGACCATTGAAATTCATGGGCCAAGATGTGCGAACAGCTGGGCTGGAATTCGTTGGGTTGAAGACAAGGGCCCAAGACTGAAGACGCTGGGCTGCTCGCTGCAAAGAAGATGGGCCGGACAAACGGCAGCAGCTTGGGCTTCGATCAAGGCTGGCATGGCAAGACCGAATCAGAAACGGAGCTGGGAGACGCGTAACTTCACTGAATTTCAGGCATGCAGTCAACGATGGTGGCTTCTGGTTGCTACTGGCAAGCGGTGAGGGCGAGCTAGCGACTGGTGTCGAGCTGGGGGAGACATGACAGTGGAGTTTCGTGGCTTCGGTGGATGATGGCCATGTGGATGGAGAGAAGCTCGCTGCTTCTGTTGACCCTATGCCGGCGTGAGCTGCTGGCAATGCTTCGGTCAGCAGAAGAGGAGGAGGAGGCTTGGTTGTTGACTAGGGGACAAGAGAAGGTGGATGCTGGCAGCAGGACATTGATCGATGGGGATGTTGGCATTGATTTTTGGTGGGGTTGTAGCTCTTCACAAGACAAAGAAGTGGAGGAGAGGTCGAATGGCTGAAGTCTTCAATGAAGCCAAGTCTCACGCAAAGGAGATGGAGGTGGACAACTACGGGAAGCAGCTGATCTTGCTTAATCAAATGGATTGGATCAAGGGCAAAGTCAAAGGATTTATCCCCTCCATTGAATGCCATGTCCCCTAATACTTTCTACATAATTTTCCACCAAAATTATCCAATTTTAATGTCAAAATTGTTGTCTAACCCTAAATCCGAATTTCACATTTTTGGGGACATCAATTCTTCGACGATTTCCCAAATTCGACGTCCAATTTTGATGAAGAAAAATCCCATATAATTTTCTATAAGTCCCTAACACTTGAAGGCTTAGTTTAGAAGTCCTAATTTCCATCGATTTTGTGACATCCAAAATTTTCAAGTATTGTTTTCAATTGAATTAATCGGGCATTTCATTGACACGTCTATAAGATTATTCTCAGAACTGATCACTCTCGAGATAACTAGACTAGCTGGGCAAGTCATTAAAGAATTTTAAGGCAATAGACTTGAGAATCCGACCAGGAATCGGCTTCTCGATCGTGCTCATCTTTGAAGGTCATTACGACACAGTTAAAAATTGAATTAAAGTCAAAGATAGGTTGGATCGACTGAGATGTGTGGCCGATCGTGGGTGACTCCACTAAATTGGAAAATTCTCATCGACCGACACTAATTTGATTTTTTTGTCGTTTTGGTACCCTATGTCTGTAATTGAGTCCTTGAGATTTTCACGACAATCGAGAGTCGCCAATGTGTCGAGTGAGTTCATTGTCGCTCGAAGAAAGTCGACCACGAGTCAATTCCCCTGAAAAATTCTGAAAACTACCTAGTCTAGGTCATGCTAAAAGCGTGCCGAAGTGAAATTAACAGTCAATTTGAGTTCGATTTCAGAAATTGAAAGTTCTGTGGTGTCACGAACTATTTTAGAAACATCAACTCAGTCTCAGAAGATTTTTCGAAGATTCGGGGATTTTTATGAAAACCGTTTCGAACGTTGCAGAAATTTGGCGGAAATTCAGATTGGCTAAATTGATGGAAAATTGACTTCCAGGCCGAGCCTTTGTGTGTTGGAGATTTATGGAAAGTCATTTGGGATTTTTCTACATCAAAATTGGACCTCAATTTAGGAAATTGAGTGAAGAAATTGAAGATTTGAAGCACAAATTAATGAAATTCGGAGCTATGGGAGGGCTGCATATTATTGGCTTTAAATTGAATTAAATGGGTGGATTT